>OZ038372.1:43093736-45493736 GCA_964036015.1 Leptarthrus brevirostris
CACGGCTTTGAGCTGCAGATGCATAAGCTCCAAGAAGAAGTAACTGCCTAGTAGCGTATCTCCTTTTGCCGCCTGGGCAGGGCTCTCACAGAGTACATGGCGACTGATTCGATTTCCAACGAATCTCTACATCTACGACAGAAATCTTTTGCATCCTGCCCCAGTCTTCAGGCATGGTTGCCTGACTAGATTCCTGGCGCGGGTTCTACTGCCACTAGTTCTCATGTTACTTTGCTGAGGCTACAATTGTATGGTAATACAACATGTGTCCCGGTGAGTCCACCGATGATTAACCATACTGCAGCCGTTGCTGCTTTAAGGCTGCTGATCAGGATTTTGACATATGTGATCTCTCCAGATC
The DNA here is from genome assembly GCA_964036015.1 of Leptarthrus brevirostris. Lineage (NCBI taxonomy): Eukaryota > Metazoa > Arthropoda > Insecta > Diptera > Asilidae > Leptarthrus > Leptarthrus brevirostris. Next base: position 43,094,098 of record OZ038372.1, read on the forward strand.
TATCCATCTCACCAGGCACCCAGCATAGGCAGCCCATGTGACACCTGGAAACCTCACCTAGGCTGTTCTTGAACAGTTGCACTAACTTTGATTGCACTACCACAGCTACCAGCACCTTAATGGTCGACTGACTGGTAGTATCCGCATATATCCATACCGGACTTCGTATGCCTCGATACTAGCATAGCCGCTGCAATTTCCGCCTGGAAAACACTGCATTTTTCTACTCCCGATCCTGTGGCCGTACTTGTTTAAGATCCATGCGTGCGAAGATCTCTGCTGCTTCCACCACTTCATTCTGTCGTATTCCTCTCTAGGAGGTAGTTTTTACCAAAGTTCCTCTTGAAGGTTATTTATGGGACCCGAAAGTCTGTGTTGATCTTATGATCGATGCAGTCTGACTTCCGAGGGATGCTAAAATGTCCCACCAGCGGTGACTCATATTAATTTCTGCTGCCAATAAATTACAATAAAAAGGCTATTAAAGGTTGCAGTGTAATGGCAGTGGTTTGGAATCCACCTTAAATCGCAAGTCCACTTGTAATCGTTGTCTCAAATCGGTCAAAGTTCTTCTCCTGTTCCAAGCCCCGCAAGAAATTGTAGGAACTAGAAAGAGAGATAGTAAACAACAAAACTGTTGACAAAATGGCAGCAGAGATTCTTCCACGCTTTTATTTATTCTTAGCCCGATATTGACAAATATTGTGGGTGGGCTCTTTGGGGATGTTTTTTTATGATAATGCCAAAGCTCAGGGCAAAAAAGGAAATAAGTGAACGGGAAATGACTTAAGAGGTTTAGTAAAGGAGGTGACGAAGTATACCTCGCTCGAAAAACAGAATATGATAAACTGTTCTACACTCGCGTTCTTCTGCGCAGGAAGGATTCCCGAAATTTAACGATAAGTTCACATTTAACCTAGATAGGATAGAGGTGATAGAGACTTGAAGCTATTGCATCACATGTGGTATGCCTACAAATAATTAGGCTAGCAACTTCATCTATTTACTTATTTCATCAAGGCTGATTACTTACAATAGAAGATGAAAAAAATAGATAATTAAAGGAGATTAAATAAAAGTACAATAAAAAAACCACTAAAGTGAGAACGAACGATTTAAAAAAGGAGTTAATCATTTTTACAGATGAAAACAATTACAACTTCAAAAACAATTTCAAATTCATTAGAAAACTAATATGACAAATTCTGGGGCCTGAAACGACTTGAACGTAGCTAATTTCTCGCTTTAGATTTCGAAAAAGCATAGTTAGACCATAGTTAGTTCGGCGGAAAGGGATCTTGGGAAAGTCCCTATGTCTAACGGAACGAATAGGAGCTCCGATCTTCAGCTATGAAAACATGCGTTCAAATTTATGAGATTTTCTTTGGTCAATACACCTATCACAATAGATCTGTTCCCTCTGTTCCCTCGTCAGAAATTGGGACCCCGTGTGTGTATGAACTTACCCACTTTAAATTCCTTCCCTTTTCTTGGCAAGGAAAATGGAGAAAAAAGGTTGTCACATATTCCCCTCCAGCACAAACTTATCCAAAATCTTCCAGCTGGTGCATGATCAGCCATGGTTTCTTGCAAAAGTACAAACAGTTGTCGAAAAATTGCTGATTTTTGAGAAACTTTGTTTTTCTTCTGTAGCTACAAGTTACAACCCATGTTAATTTTTTTTTAAAGCTTCCCTTTCACTGATAGAGCATATAATTAACTCGCCTCTACTTTAAGAAACTGACCGATTTTTCGATCAGATAACTGGAAGGGATGATACACTGCACGACGTGCTGCCGCGTTTTAAGAGGAAGGTAAGAGGACTGCGGCAGATTCCGTGACCTGCAGCGTTCTGTGTTAGGGTTTGTTTTTGAATAAAAAGGTGTTTTTTTTACCTCTATCGTAAATAAAAAGACGCAAAAAATCTCTTAATTGTATTTATCTTACTTTTTTCCAAATAACATTTCGCAAGTTTAGGTATCAAAAATAGACTGCACTAGAAATCCCCCTTAATCTAGCATCACTTAACCTAGCTTAACATAATCTACCAAGGTCTTAACTCCTCGCAACAACCTAACCTAACTTACTTAACCCAACCTAACATAACTTAACTCAGCACCATGTAACCTAGCCCAACTTAAGCTATTTTTTCTTCTAACATAGTTTATCGGCCAGTATCAGCTTTAGGAATTGCTGGCTTAATACGTTCTTAGATCACCTTTCTCGCTAACTGACCTTCCCTTTCGCTTGGGACCGTCATTATCGCTATTAGACGGTCATTACCGTATAGATCATTTGATTGTTAATCTCTCTGATACGAAATATTTCGGAATCAGGCCATTTTTATGAGTAGTGCCAATTAGGTCTTTCGAGCGACTATAAAATCCAAAAATTTTAGTTGAATCCACTTTCCTATATGTTTTGCGCCGGGTCCATGCAATTATCATGACTAAAAACTTCAATATATTTTCGGCTACAACCTTAGCCTTACATTTTTAAATGTAAAACATTTTCTTCTTCTTGATTCTCAAGAATATAGATGAAATATAGAATATTTTCCCTCGATTTTCTAGTTCTTGGTCAATTTTTCCTCCACCGTATAAGTAAGTTTTTCCACGGAAAGTTTTTACCCTGGCTGGTCCAGTCGTTAGGTCTGCGACGGAGCAAACCTAACTGTGTATTTGCAAATAAAAGGATATAGTGGTTTTCATTAAGTTCGTAAAAAAGTTATCATGAAGGAGACTAATAACTTCGATCAGTGTTCGGTTTATTTTTGCCGGTGAGATCCCCAGACCGAAATGTCTACAGTGGACGCTGCGAATACTACATTTCCGGTACGTAATCAAGTTTAAACTCATCTAGCATATTGTTACGCAAAAGCTTTCTGTCTACGTTGTTAATAATTCGGTAGTACCCGCAAACGAAGAAACTAGACAGAATTGACCAAGAAATAACCATTAAAGCGGCCAACAGAGTTGGTGATAATACCATCCTAATAATTTGCGCATCTAAGTATGTGTTGCTATATTCCAGAAAAAAAGATAATTAAGTATTCTTGCGGTTTAATGCACTTTGACCTAACATTTATTGATGAGAGAAGCAATGATTCAATACAGCCTATCCTATAATGCGGAAACCCAATTAATGGTCGCCGAAGGCTAGCAACATCAAGATTCAAATTATCATTCTTTGCATGCATTTGTCACCAGGCTGCAGGCATACATCATGTTAAAATTTTTCTAACCATAATATAAGTGTCACTGACTTTAGATACTGTCACTTCTTAATTATATGAGACCATTCAAGAGAAGAACCACCCATGATTCAACCTTCTGAAGAAACCGAAATGTCTGCACTCTAAACGACTGCCCGTCTGTTCTTCACCGGACGTGCTATTGCGGCTTGAAAGTAAAACTCTTAAGACAATGCCCATCCCAATCTTTCAATGAGTGAAGAAATCTTTTGTTTGATGAAAACAGAAGAAAAATTATAATTGATACTTACCTAGAGTCTGCTTTCACTGTCATGTAAATAAATTGCGAGAATGCATACACATTTGTCTACATCATCTAAAGAAAGGGCCTTTAAAAAAATGTGGGAATCTTTACAATGTTTTCTACCATTACATTTCTACATTAATACTATAGAAGTGTTGCAAGCAAATTGTCTTAGCATTTTAATTGCTAAGAGTTATTTAAGCAATCCTACAGCGTCCAGGCATTTTAACAAACAGGTTTTAGTACGCACTTGTTTTATTAAGAATTAGCATTTTCAATTAAATGAAACGGGACTGTATGCTTACACACCTTTCCATTTATAGTTCTTAATTGAACTCGACGATTTTTGCAACTGGTTCTGAACTAAAAAATGTGAGGTGCTAATGTGCGGTGAAAGCATACTGCGCGAATTGTAAAATCAATAGGTAATAAGAAATAATCATGACAGCATATAATTGAAAGATTTAGGTTTACACCTTGCAAAGTTGGTCAAACAAGTTAGCCTTTTTAAATTTTTAAGAATCAGTGTGAGTTACCTGGAAAATCCAACGGGAAATGCACGAAAATTATGATTTACTTTTCTTTTGTATATTAAAGGAAAGAAGAAAAAACTTTTTTTGTTGAATTCCAGAAAAGTCACAGTTTGGTTGTAGAAAAGCGTACGTTTGAATGGTATAATTGCATCGACCATAAACTTGTGGGCTGCTCAAGCGGTATCTCGTTTAATAGAATTGGCATAGCTGGCATACCAGGCCTAATTCGTTAAGCAATCGATTATGCGCATGTGTCAAGGTCGAGATGTAAGGTGGTAACGTATAGTCGAAGTAAACAATATGAAGAAATCACATATGTTGTATGGCTCTTTCCTTAGTGTGTGGCACTTTTGCCTGTGAATACTGGTGTCTATCCTGTAATTCTATGTAGGTCTTCCTCCGGCAAATGGATGTTAAGGATGGGACGGAGACACCGGTTCACAAAGGCTTGTAGCTTAGATTTTATTTGACAGGTCACTTTCCATGTTGAACAGCCGTACAACAGAACAGATTTTACGTTCGACTCGTAGATCCGGAGTTGTGTGCGTCTGGAGATGTTGTTATTACGCCAGATCACAACAAGAGTATTAAATGCAACTTGAGCCTTATTAATCCGAGCCTGTACATCAGCTTCAGCTCTGCCGTCGGCTATAACTATCCCAGATAGCAAAATTCATCCATTTGCTCTATTTGCTGCTCTTCCAGATACATTTCATGTTGTCTCCTGGAGTCCAAGCTCATAAGTTTGGTTTTAGCAGCATTGCACTTAAGCCCTGCTCTGCGACTTTCTTTGCTCAGGGCTTCGAACATTTGGGCTACATGACTCCATTTGTTGGTTATGAGACATACATCGTCAGCATAGTCCAGGTGCGTAAGATTGTTAAAAAGTTTACATCTAATCTCTCGCGATAAGTGGTCATCTAGTCGTCAGGACGTCATTAATGACGATCCTGATAAGCAAAGGTGATAGTACTCAGCACTTGGAAGGGCTCCGACAGTTATTCCTGGTGTACGACGTATAACATTGGGCCCTGAGTAGGACTCCTTAATGATTGTGAATTTGTTCTGGGATGGCTCTCCTACGTAAAGCTGCCCATATATATTTGCGAAAATATTTATAGAAATATAATTTTTAATATTTACAATTATTTGTTATTAAATTTTTTATACCTACAACTTTTTTATTGCTATAATAGTTGTTCCAAAATGTTACTACTTCCATGTTATTCGCACATGGACACGACTCTATCGAATGAAGAAAAGTGCTGGCATTGTTCCAGAGATGTCCCTCCTTTACTACTTTATCTTAGATCTTTGATGCAGCTTCAATGCACACGCATCTCTTTGACCAATTAAGCTTGAGATGTTGGTTATGCCACTCGATTCTATCAGAGTAGTCCAGGAGTATGTGGTCAAAGCATATTCCTAATATTGACTGGTCTACTACACGGAAACAATACATATTTAGAATAAATTAAATTGAAGATAACTAGTTAGTAAGGTGATATGATTTACAGCTACTTCAAATAAGATAGAAAATAAATATTTCATTTTAAGTGAACAATGATAATTGAAAGAGAATCACGTCACCATCTTAATGGGTGATCGTGCTATTCTCATAGATTTCATTCAGGCTGGATAAATTCTTGCTGGCTAATTAGCTGATGCGAGGTATTCGCGGATAAGTCTTGCGTGGATACATGCTATTTTTGCAGAAGGTTGCAAAGCGGTGCACCCAAAGAAATAATTCTTAATCTTTTTGTTTTGTTAAACCATGAGATCAGCCATACGTTGTCTCAGATAATGTTGGTCAATTATGTAATAAATAATCAGCGTAAAGTCGTTCAAAACGAGAAATACATAGGAATACCTAAGCATTAAGAACAGGATAATGGAATGCATGAACTGATTCCCATGCCTCAGAGAGCAGTGAAAATATTTAATCATTTTATGGAAACAAATACTTTTGCATAAGGAGTTTTCAAAATGCCACGGGAAGGGCGCTTGAAAGCGATAAGCAATTTTATAAATTGTTGAACTTTGATTGGCGTCAAAATGAAAAGCAGCTATGTATTTATACTGTACGTAAAAACACTAAAAGGCAAATCTGTGAATGGAGACAATTTGATTGATATGGATTGCTTAATATTTCAATACAGGATACATATTAATTGTACTAACAGTGTTCTCCACCACATTAAACTTGCTTATAAAATACTTTAGCTATGTAAATTATCCTTACTTATTTGATTTATTGATTGTTTTTTTATATTTTGAATTAAGCGGGAAATTTGACGAAGTAAGAAAGAGAAAAGTCTAAAATAATCACAATTCTTCCACCATAATTATAATGAAATATAAAATGTTCTACTCAATGAAAGCTTTTAATGGCATCTGTGCAAACTAAGTTAAAAGTAATTTTACTAGAACTTTAATTTGGACCGGTTTGAGCATTATAAATATGGTATTAAATATACCTGACGACATGTATTTTTTTTTGTCAATATCGAGGTTTTTATTAATATATATGAGATGGGGAACTTGATTATTATAATGCAAAATTCTCTACTAATAAGGTTCTGTGCAGCTTTTTGTATAGTAATTAGGTGTTTTAGAACTACCTATAATATGATCTTTTTTTGAAAGGGTATAACTTTCCAACAGTGTCGAAATCCTGTTCAACAGTTTACGGACTAAAACGCCTCCCTTGCTTCTCCGGACTCTAGACTGGAGCTCTTTGATATATTACTTCGGACTATGTCCTTTTATATTTTGCCCACCAGCTGGTCCTTTATATTTCGGCGAGGAACCTGCTCCACATACCTGACTGAGTTCTTCCAGGTTTCTTCGTCGGTAATGATGCCTTGCACTATTGTGTTCGGTGAAACCACCCAGGGTGATCCAGCTTTAGGGCTCTTTTTGCGAGCCCCATTCTTGCATTTACCAAAAGGCACGGCTCTCTCCGTTATGTCAATTTTTCCTGAACAGTAAATGTAATCTTCCGAGGCTCTTTCTCATCTGGTGCAGATACGATAAAAAGTACCACACAGAAAGCTATGGTTCATCGTCCCGTGTTTTCCTCTTCTATTATCATGGTTAACCTCCCTAATTGCGTCTTCCCTGCAGAACACCCTCAACACTTGGCCAACCTCTTCTGGTAAAATTTGTTGCGCAGGACTTCCGCTCATACCTCAGCACTATATGGTTTTTCTGCCGAAACTATTTGATTTAGGGATGATGTAAAGCCGTGAGTAGTAGTAGTGAAATACTTCGAAAGTTTTTTTTATTTCATTGTTCAATCCTTGTAGTATTAGATGAATAATATTCGATTCCTACGCCGTTGTACCGCAAGGTTCAATTCTTCTACCTAATCTCTTTCCCTTTTTTCCCTCTTAATTACTGTTTCGACTTTGTAGGGGAACATCATGGAAAATCTCATGAAAATAATGATGACCGGAAATGCTTTGGTAAACCCCCTCTAGCCTAACCTAGCATATGTAAATTATTAATCTAAATAATTTTTTGGAATTTTACTTCGAATTCAGTGTGTATCCTGAATAAGTTAGGCTCTCCGGTTCCTTTCCCGTTAACCCGTCGTGAGACATAAGGCGTCTACTACATCGACTCACCACTTGGTCCGATTCTGCGTCAACGGCTTCAACAAGTGGAACTAGTTTATTATAAATTATAAAATTAAATTGACAATTTTGTAACTAAGATATAGATTTTATACGTAATTATAAGACTTATGTTACTTGAGAAATTTTTTTTCACGAATACAAAAGTGGCACCTTAGGGCTGGGCTAATTTCATTATTTAAGTCGCCATAAAATCCCTAATGTTCAAGTACGTCTGCTAAAGCAGAAGTAAAACAAAAACTAAATCCCATTTGCTTCACGTAATTCCCGAGAACACAGGTAAGCTAAAAACAAATCGTGACTAAAAGGTGTGTTCTTGACATTTCATTACTCACAGGCCAAACATTGGTTTTCTGTGTTTACTTCCATCGACGGCGTACCACTGGGCTGTTGAATTATTAGCTATTCCTTTATTAACCGGCTTTTAGTCATTATTGATTTTTGTTTGGCTGATTTTTGACAAGCAGCTAATAAAAATAAAAGATCGCCACGGCAGAATATAAAAATCGACACTCTAGTGGACGAGCTGAACCTTTCAACTTGAGAAAAAGAAGCTTCTATCGTGTCTGTGCGGTGATTTTAATTAATTAGTTGTCGCGCTCATTTCGCGGTTCTAATCCAAGGTGGCATGAGTTTGATCTCTTGGAGAACCGTTAATCGATACATACTTTATTTATCGGTAAATTATAGGAATCGTTGGCATCGCGGGAATAACCCTATACCCGGAAAAAGTCATTGTAAGTAAGGTTTACACTGTCGATATCAATGCTTACTTTAATCTTGTCGTAATCAATCATTTGTTTTTACGGTAGTCAAGATTTAGTTTGATTAGAAAAATTTCTAGTCGGAAGTTTTCTTACACAAAGGTACTCGATCTTCCCGTAATTTGAATTTCACGGTTTACCGAACTCTTTAAGGTGTCGTGATTAATGACAATAGGTTTAAGGTCATATCTATCAATTTCTATGGATTTTAAGTTGTTTAGCAAACAATGAACTTACGGTTCATTTGCCCTACTTTTGATTATCCCGTTTTAGAGCAAACTGCAAAGTGAAGTTTAGGAAATTTATTTCAAGCTGTATAAAAAAGAGAAGGCGGTCCAAAATTAACCTTATTATGAAATAGAAATGTCATTATTTTATAATATAATAAATGTTCTATTTGTGAACTACATATATAAAGATTGTAATACATAATAAATACATCTCACATTTGATTATTTTAAGAAAAGTGAAAGACATTTTTTTGGAATTTATGAAACTCTTTAGAAGTTATTTTGGAATAACGAAAGTTTAAAAAAATCCCGTTAATATAATTAAGTCGTATAAAAATATTAGGAACATGACTTTAAGTAAATTCTGTTTAACTAGTCTGTAGGCTGTAAGACAAAATCTCCCATGATTAACTTTTTCAACTAAAAATGCAATAAACGAGTTTGATTATATATCCACATTTATTGAAAACCCCACCCAATAATATTAATTTTTAATACATCTTATATTCCCTTAAAATTTTTCTAATTATTGCTTTATATATTCCAGGTATCTTACTTATTCCCTAATTGAAGTGTGTTCAACACAATTTTGGTGAGTTTTAATTTGACGTCAGAAAAAAGCCATATACATAATATGTACATACGAACAGAATGGACAAGGAATATTCATTAAGAACGACGCAACAAAACGTTGCAGGTTATCACATCATGGTAAAAGATTTTTCTTTTTTAAAACCAGAATTAACCCCTCTAACTCAGAAGGCGCACTTCGCAGGCAGAGGCCTGGAAACAATTGACCTATTCACCAGAATATAATATATTATATTGAGGTGAATGAGGCTCCCATAACCCATGCAATAAAATATTAGTAAACAAAAACAAGGAAAAAAAACACTCCCAAACACTACAAAAGGGGTGCAAAGGCAACAGGATCGTTTAAGCAAAACCTTAGTCAAAAGTTACCAAAAGTTACCCTAGAAATCGTGCCGCCTACATACTACATTTCGCTTTCAAAGGCTTATCCAAAGCATTTCAAACAAGAAGAAAGCAGCACAAACAAGACAAGGAAACACAGCAACACAACATACAAACAGAGAGTCACGGGAGCACAGAAAATAGATAGTTCTTAAACAACACCTGACTAAGAGTTAAATCAATATTAGGACAAGAATTAACAGCCCTACATAAACGATTCATTGGTTCATGCATGCCGTAATTTGATCTGGATGGTTCAACATGCAACAAAGGCGGTCTTCGAAGGTTATGTTGGGACTGTCTGAAGAAAACCCTGCTAAGAAGCGAACTTGAGTCTATATTAGAGTTCAAGAGCTGGTGAATAAACACCAAGTCAGCGACTTTGCGCCTTTTCTCAAGCGAGGGCAAATCGAGCAACTGGAGGCGGTCGGTGTAGGGCGGGAGTCTAAGTGGATCGTCCCATGGGAGCCCTTTAAGCGCAAATCTAAGAAAATTACGCTGCACCGATTCGATACGCTTGGAATGAACAGCGTAGGAGGGCGACCAGACCTGAGATGCAAACTCAAGAATAGGTCTAACTAAGGAGCAGTACAAATGCATCAATGTTGGTATATCCGAGAACTCTCTAGACCATCGCTTAACAAAGCCCAAGATTAAACTGCCCCTAGACACGATATTGTTAATATGCAGAGTAAATTCAAGCTTCCTATCAAGCTTTACCCCAAGGTCAGTAACGGACAGCACGCGACGGAGACCATTCATCGCAAAGTTGTAATCATAAACTTGAGAATTAGGGCTCCTGGAGAAAGTCATAACTTCGCATTTCTCAAAATTGAGGTGTAAGCCGTTATGCTCGCACCACGCCAGAAACGTATCTAAGTCCTTTTGAATAAGGGCGGCGTCACCACCATCCTTAATATAAGAGAAGATCTTCATGTGACATGTCATCATGTCTGGTAACAGTTTGAATTCAGAAATTGTATAACATTTTAACCAAAATGTTGACTATTGGTGTGGGATGGGCTGAACTATAAGAAATTTTTACGTTACACGTCCGTGCTTGAGTCACAGAAATTAAGATATGTACCAAATTTCAGCTTAATCGGTCCAGTTGATCGTAGCAAATTGGCTGTAACAGACGGACAGACAGACACACGAGTGATCCTATAAGGGTTCATTTTTTCATTCGGACCTACGGAACCCTAAAAAAGTTCAAAGGAAGGTACAATACTTTATTTAGTCAGATTTTTATTTTACATTTTTGTGAAATTTTAATCCCTTCTAAATACATACAAAAACAATAAGAAATAAATTATTTCACTCTGCAACATACCTGTACTCATCAGTAGTGCTACCGAGCTGCCTACAAAATAGACTATATTAATAACAAAGTTATTCAGTTTTACATCTTTTCCGTCTTACACTTTTTTTTCTAAGAAAGAAGTATTAATTAGTTATAGATGGAAAATTTCCATATCCTGCATTAGACAGATTATAATAACACTGGTCTACAAAAAGGGGGGTTGTGATTGTACCTGGGCAGCTGGAGTCACTTCCAAAGTGATTTTTATTTTATTTTTATACGATGTGGCCAAATTCTAGGGGACAACCCTTTGATGCGTTGGCATGGTTTTGGCCGGAAGGGAATTAGGGTAAGGGAAGTGAGGAAACTTGAGTCTTGTTTTTTTTTGCATTGCTGCGAGCTAGACAACAGCCCAGAGACGGAGTGGATTATTTTAATTTCTTAATAAAAGCTCACGGGGTCATCTGGTCTCGAACCCGGGACCCAAGGATTGTTGGTCATGCCGCTTAGCGAATTGATCCAACTCCGTCTCCTAATTTGCTGCGTAGAATCCGAATCCGCGATCAGAATTGGGTCATCAGGTCAGAATTTTGATATATTTGAGGTTATGTACTCAAAAAATGGTTTTTTTGTGGCCACCTTTGAGGTTATGTACGGGATGCACAAAATTTGTTTGGTCTTTTCTCTAGTTGCATCATTTAATGCTACCCTTGAAAATTAGCTATTGAGCGGTTACTTATGATTTTTTCTTGCAAAGTTACGACCATTTTAAATTATGAAGTTCATATTTTTCATATAAAATTAATATATTTATTAAGTCACTTACATTTTACGGTGCCGTTCCGTAAAAATTGCCTATAACACATTATAAATTATAGGAAGGATCATAAATAGAATATTGCGGCTGATTAAATTTTGGCATAATGTGATACATGTAATACGATTACAGTGAGTGAAGCCGTAGTCTTGTTTAGAATTTTCTCTTCCTGTGCATAAATAAAATTGAAATTTGATATACGGACGTAGATTGGTAACACAATAATAGAAATGATGATATTTTTGGAAAACAAGGGAAAAACTAACCCTTTTGGAACGAGTTTCTTAGCTTTTGAAGATCTAATATGACAAATCAAGTTAATTAAAAATTAAGTACCAACTTTCAATCACAGTTGTTTTAATGTAATGATATGTTCACGTTTTTTCAATAAGGGTGCTACCAAAATTCAATGGAATCGTATTTAAAAAATAATGCAAACTGTCCTTTAGAAAAATCTGAACATATTTTTAGTTGCTATACCTACTTTGTTTACTGCAAGTCGGACTTGCGCAATTAGTTTCGGTCTAATTGCATCATTTAAACAGATAACAAAGAAGAGCTCGACTTTCAGTCGAACCTTAATATGATCATCTAGCTGCACGTTGGCAATCACTATTAGAAAACATTCGTTGTAATATTGTTTCAGTAAAATGTTACTTAAGGACAAAATGAATGTTCGTCTTCTTCTACTATCTATCTACCTTATATCTTCTTTTATCTTATATTTGTATTAATGAAATTTTAATATCTGTTTGTGATTTCAAAACAATTGTCATTTTAATTTGTATAATTTTTGCCTGACTGTCTGTCTCTATGTTTGTCCGGCCTTATCTCGGAAACGGCTAATCCGATGTCGGTTGGGTAGAGGGGGTGATATGGGTTGGGAGGGGTGACATTTAAAAATAAACGAAGACGGCCGGTCAAATCCGATGTTAAATCCACACTTTTCGGGGCCAGTAAGATATCTAATGACACTCCCGATTAAATAATTTGGTGATAAAACATCCCTATGGATGTAGGTGGGAAGAGAGTAAGTGATATGTTCAAATAATCAAAAACGACCGTTGCTAATCTTCGAAACGGCTAATCCGATTTCGATGGGACTTTCACCATAAGGTTCAGTATTTCATTAGGCTAATACAAACAGCCGGGAGGGGGGATACATGTGGAAATAATCAAAACGATCGATTTTAATTATAATTGATAATGGCACTCCCGAAGACACCCCCTCCACCCCAAGGGATGAAAGTGGCGAGAAAGTATAAATAATTGAAAGCAACCAATATTAGTGTGGGAATCCATAGTTTTCGGTGTCGCTGAGATTAATAATGACCCTCCCGATGGCGTTAGATAAAACACCCTTAGGATTCGGTGTTTAAAAATAATCGGAAACGACACTCACCTGCCAAAAGTCGGAGCAACGCCGGGTAAACGCAGCTAGTGAAGAAATAATAAGTCTTTCAGTTTTACAGTGAATACATTTAATGCTCTGGCTTTCTGGTTTTTGCGTAAAGTTTTAAAATGGGAATTGACTTGTCAGCAGAAGCAGTTGGCGCGAGTCAAAGTCCATTTTCAAAACTTTTCACATCATATCAAAACCGCTATAGTTCTCCTGTAATCTTAACAAAAATGGTTTTTTTTTCCAAGAATATGTAATGTATAGTTCTGGGAAATTTTTGAAAAAGGGGAATGGTTTGAATTTTTTCATTCCGAGATTTGCTTGTTATACAGTAGATTTGCGTTTCTTGACATGTTCTACAACTTTTATCGTTAGGGTTTTTGGCGTTATTTTTTTTAAATTTTCTTTGGTAAAAACCAAACAATTATTTCTTTATTTTATAAGAGCAAACGAAGCAACGCCTGTGCAATCATTTAGGACAATTATGGAATTGATCTTTACCACGTTCAACTAACTAACGATAAGTTTTCCTCTTTTGCGTGTTCCCTAGAATAATAGAAAAAAAGGAGCACTTATCGGAAAACCTCGGTGTCTGTCCGTCCGTTTATCACAGGCTTTTATCCGCAATTGTTTAACATAGGCAGGTGAAATTTTCACAACGATAGAAATTTTTGGCCCAACAGCCGCTAAATTGACGCTTGACATGGTTTTCTCGCAAAGCAATCACGGTACAGAACACTATGTTAATTACGCAAGTCCAACTTGTGCTTGGCTGGTATTTTTTGTTTTAAAAAGCGGCTATATTATGTTTAGTAGGTACTAGTATTTTTTTTTATGTGGCCAAAGCCCTTTGATGTGTTAGCTTGGCTTTGGCCGGAATTGAATTAGGGTAAGGTAAGTAAGGTAACTTCAATAGTTTGTTTTTGCATTGCTGCGAGCTAGACAGCCCAGAGACAGAGTGCATTTCTTAATTCTATTTTAAAACGTAAGTTCTAAAGAGTATCGCTTTAATTCAGTAACACGTAATTTTGCACACACAAACAGTTTATAAGGTTTTTTATAACTGTCAAATTTACTTACTTCAACAATGAAAAAAAAAATAGGTGAAAGTCTGTTCTCTACAGGCTGTTCTTCACAGGTTATAAGTAGATACGTATGTGTGTAGCGAGCATAATTTATGAACGCAATCTATAGCCAACAACGCAACGACGGAATAGACAGAGATAATCACATGCAGTAGAGAGTTTGAAATATTTTTTGAAGATATTGTGCAAGTCTTCTAAATGGAAAAGTAAGAGTTGAAATATACAATAATTATGTTACGTATTAGGATATAGTGGAATATTTAGAGCAGGACAATTTATTTATAGAAACATTTTTTATTTTAAAAAAATGAAATTTTTTACATCTTCTTTTGTGCCACAACCACTACTATTGCAAAAGACTAGATCTAACATCAGCCGGGCTCAAGATTTCCCGACTGAAGATTCTTCAGTCCTTTCAGTCCTTTTTTTACGTTGAAAAGGGCACAAATTTCGATGGCATGGATTTCGGGCTGAAAGACATTGGGCCAATTACCCAATGCAATCGAAACCCTAGTGTTGGGTCCAAAGACACCAGAACAATATTCCATTTTTGAGCCATTCAGGAAAGAGAGTCTTGACTTTTTTACCAAAGCGCAGTTCCTTGGTCATGTGAATGCGCTAAAGGATTCCGATGTAACCCTTGTCACCAGCCGGTATATTTGATGTAAGCTGCATTCTCAGGGCGCTAATTGCCGCCGATTTTATAATAAAGATGTGCAGAGAAGTGAAGCCAATTAGCGCCTCCATTCCAGCCGTTGGACAAGTCCTCAATGCTCCTGTTATGGAGAGGCAAGCGAACCGCTGAACCTTGTTACATTTGGCGATTGTAATCTCTTGTAGAACTTAAGGCTACTACTAAGGCAGCGTAAATCGCTTTTACAATCGTAAATCGGTTCAACAATCGTTTTATATAACGAGGAAATCATCTTCGGAGTGAGACCCAAGTCCTTCGAAGACTTTTCGACAGGCCCATAGAGCTCGTGTAGCCTTTTTTTTTTATACGATGTGGCCAAATCCTAGGGGACAACCCTTTGATGCGTTAGCATGGTTTTGGCCGGAAGGAAATTAGGGTAAGGGAAGTGAGGAAACTTGAGTCTTGGGTTGTCCCCAAGGATTTGGCCATATCGTATATATAAAAAAAAGCTCCAAAGGCCTTTCTTTTCTGTCTTCATGAGAGCGATATGTAGTCCCAATTATAGCTGGCTCTAAAGAAATTGACCAAAAGGGCAAGGATGGCATCTAAGCAGTTTTGGAAGAGGGCTGGGAAGATACCATCACCCCCAGGCTATTTAAATTGTTGAAGGAGGCCACTGTCCTCGTAACTTTGTCATTGTCAAAAACGAGGGCAGACAAGCTTGAAGCTCTACGACTCAAAGGGGACCATTCATCCCTAGATAGCAGCCTACCTCACTTGAGGTGTCCTTGGCTAGTTTCTTTTAAAGACAAGCTGCCTCTGGCAAAGAATTTTACTTTAAGGGACCCTATATGTTATCTATGAATCCGATCCCGATGGGAGCATCTCGCCATCTCCCCTTCTGGAAAGGCCTGGCACGTACAGTTAGTATGTAATAATAATTACAGTTGAGCCTATTGTCATCGATTGTGTCCCCTTTGAACTAAACAATTTTAGTATTTTTTATTGTAAGAAGTGTATTTTTTGAGATATTTCAAGTGGCAATTTAAAATGGAGCGCCCTGTATAGTGTTATTTGAAAGTTTAGACGCTAACCGCAAAGTAATAAAACAAAACCCCTACAGCAATTTTTCGTAGCATCTATGTAAATTTCTTACATAATTCTTAATTGCTTGACGTAATTATATAATTCAAAGGAGCAAAATTGACTTTTAATCTACTATGTAGGTAAAAGCTCCCTGCAGCTCCCATAATAATCCATAAAATTACGTTAAAATTTGTGGTTAGAATAACAACTTTCTTCACTTTTTACTTCTAATGGTCCGCTTCTGTCTAAACAACTTTCAGTGTTCGATAACTGCGGAGCATCTTTTTAAGTACTGCAACTGCGGCCTGTCATCTAACTTTTACTTGCAGAGTTGCAGCTTGCTCAGAGTTTACCGTTGGAGCGGCAATCCGGTAATATTTCTAATTTAATGCACTGGATAGTGGATATACATGCCTGGAATCACTTGCACGATCAGCCGGGTAGTAGGTACCTGTTCGTGAGCATTTTTTCCCGTTAAAGATAGCCAACCGTGGGGCTATCACATTTGGTATGAGTCGGCAGTGGTTTTATTTTTGCTGTAATAAAAATGGCAACTGGTTATTGCATAAATGTCTGCAAGTAAAACACACTGCAGCATCACGAGCAACAATTAAAATGTCGGCTGCCAATTATTATTGCATTATTCGGGACTTCCAGTGAGGCACAAATGAGATACTTTCTCGTACTTAATTAAGATAAATGTAGTGCAGCAGGTAATATTTATGCACATCTCGTGGACTAATTGAGCACCCAACGATGCTATTTACAGTTATCATCGTGCTGCAGTAATTCTAACCCAAGTGTATCCTGAACATGTGTGACGTACACCTACTTGAGGGAAACCAAGAATGAGCAGTAATAGATAAATTTAAGCTGTCCTCAGAGTCAGAAATGCATAACCTGAAGTTGTGTCATATTTTTGTCATACATATATCGTTGCGTTCCTTTAACGGTGGAATGTGAAGAAATCATTTTACGTAATATAACTTGGAGATTGCAGCAGAATAAGTTATAAGGATGATGTACCCCTCAGGTGATAATCTACCCTTTGCTCTCTTTCATAGGTTCAGATCGGTCACGCGTGAAAATTTAGTGGCAATAAATTGACCACGGATGAAACTTATCGAAATTGCGTTGCGGTCAATAATCATAATTTGAAACGCACTAACGTGTAGTGTAGAGCCTTTGAAGGAAGTAGTTTTATTTTGATTACTTTTGATTAAAGAATACATCAAAATATGGCTTTATGGTTTTAGCGTTGTGGTAGGAGTAAAATTATGGTGGAAATATTTATACCAACCACACTTCTGCTATCTGTATTTGCAAGTTTATTCCACTGAGGCAAATTGATTTTGCGAGACTGACAACTTGGCTATAGAGGGTGTTTCACATAAGGTGGGCCAAAATAAGTGGCGTGATAGATCTCACCTAGCCAAACAAAAACTCGTATAGCAGCAGATGGGCACTCTGAATCGGTTGGGAGTTACAAGGTGATTCATAAATTTTCAATTTTCATGGAATGCACACCAAACGCCAAAAAACTACTGTCCCTTCCAAAACTGTATACAATGTTAATCTAACTCCTACCATTGCAGCTACATTCACTTCCAAAAGTGAAAAAAAGTGTTTTGCGATTACCTAAAATTCACCATTTGCCTAAATTTTTTCAGAAATTGAAGTAATTAATACATCTGCTTTTTATTTTTGTTAAATTGGCCATCATATGTCCTTTCTTAAAAGGTGAAACTTTTCAAGGTGGAAAAAGGATTAGAAAAACCGCTTCCTTAGAAGTTCCTGACTACTTAATAATTTTATTGCACTGTAGTTAGGAAATTTAATTGCCATGGCTCTGATTAGTAAAGTATTGATTAATAAAAAATAATTTAATTATTTATTCATAGTCTACCGATAACATTGATCTTACAGAGTGAGCAGTAACTACTAAAGTACTAAATAAATTGAACTAGCCCTACACCAATAATTAACTTAAAAATAAATTTGACTCCTAAATTCTATTAGTCACTGCAATTATGATATCCTTAAACTCATTCTTAGGCAGATCAAATTCAAAAAACGAGCAAAATTTATTAAATGACTGAATACATGCTGTAATAACTTCAGTAGTTCTGGTGCATAAAGACCAATTAGAGATAACAACTCAGGGCAGTCTATATCATATGTTAAAATATCCCTTATGAATAAGACACACAAATAGGTTCGACGGCTTTCAAGCCTTTGCAACCCTAAGATTTAGCATCGATTCTCATAAGGTGAAATAGTACCACCTAATATATCATACCTTTTAAAGAGGAAACGATTCTATTCTAGTCTTCCGAACATTATGTTGAGGACTCCATATGACCGCTGCATATTCGAATACAGATCTTATCAATGAAGTTAAGAGAAGCTTTACTGTAAAAGGGTTACGAAATTTCTTTGTGCTCCTTTTAATAAAACCTTACAGTCTAAATGCCTTACTCACAATGAAGTCTGTGTGGCGTGTGAAAGTAAGTTTTGAGTCAAAATTAACGCCTAAGTCTTTGAATTCTTGTGCTCTCTCAATGCTGACACCATTAATACCATAATCCCAGAATATAGAAGTAGAGCATCTATAGTAGGTCATAATTCTGCACTTCTTTACATTAAAGAAAAGCTTGTTTAGATTAAACCAGGTCCATCTGAAGAAGCATACAATTTTCACTCGAATGAATGGAAGCAAAAAGTTTCAAGTCATCAGCATATATTAAGCATTTCGCAAAAGATAACACATTAACAATATCATTGATGAAAATTATAAATAATACCGGGCCAAGATGGCTATCTTGTGGTACCCCCGAAAATGCGAAGACATCACTAGAAGACATGTTCCCTATTCTGACACGTTGTCTGCGATTAGTAAGATAAGACTGGAATCAACCAAAAGCATAACTGTGAAATCCTAGTCCTTTTATTATTTTCAGCAAAATTGCAACTGATACTCTATCAAAAGCTTTAGTAAAATTGGTATAGAGTACGTCTACTTGATTACCATTTTCGATATTTTGTACACAAAAGTTAGTTAAGTTCGAAACAGTAGATATCGCAGCGAAAAAACCATGCTGTTCATTTACAATTAAGTTTTTAAACTGCAGTGTAATTTTAGATGTTACCTACGCGTCCAGCAACTTATTTACAACGTTCATGATCGATACTCCGCGGTAATTCTTAATATCGCTTCTGTTCCAGCTTTAAAGATCGAAACAAGGCAAGAAATCTTCCACGAATCCAAGAATACACCCGAACCCAGAGATAAATTAAACAATAAAGTTAAACGAACACCTATTGTTTTAACGCATTCTTTTAAAAACAAGTTTGAAAACCCCTCCAAGTCTTGCTTACAGTTAATATCAAGATTTTTGATTGCAGCAACTACATGCTCATTTGAAAACTATAAAAGACCAATGTTTAAGCTTTGATTGTTACACAGTGTGCCATCTTCAACATCATTATAGCATTCATGCACACAGTAAACTGATTGGAAAAAATCAGCAAAAAGATTGCATGTTTCCTGATAACTATTAGATGTCTTGCTCTTTAGCCTCATAATGCTTGGAACCCCAGAAGTATTCCGTTTATTCTTCAAGTAAATCCAAAAGGAACGTGAGTTACTTGGTATACTAGATTCAACTGAATTTGTGTATTGCCTGTAAAGAAATCTATTCAAAACTCATACTCCTTCCGTAATCTTTTAAAATTTTCACGATTACTACTACATTTATCAGATGAAAGCAACTTGTTGGGCTTTTTTTGCGTTTCTTAATCTCAATATATATTTATTATACCAAGGTGACTGTTATTACAATTTAGTTTTTTAGGAACAAATAGAGATACTGCATCATATAAAATTTCGCAGTATTTCAGATTAAGAAATAAAAATAATTATTTAAACCATCATCACCAATCAGCATGTAAAAAGTCATACTTAAATGAGTGAATATTCCGTTCAAGCTTTGCAAAATCATGAAATAAAAACTCAATTACATTAGCTTTATGATGAAAATCAATGTGCAATAAAGGATAGTGAACTTCAGATACAGATGCCCTTATGTCGCTACTTACAAATGCAAGATCGAGAAATTTATTGAACATATTAAAAACAGTATTGATCTGTACTAAACCTGAATCTAACAATCTATTAATAACAATGCATTCGAGCTCCGATGAAACATTAGTTGGTACGATTTCCTTATCATCCTCCATCTGCCACCTTATTCGACTTAAGTTGAAGTCACCAAGATAACAGATATAATCATTTTTATGAATGGCCGATGAAAGCGCCGTTACATTTTTTATATGCATCTCATAGTGTGAAGACACGGAATTTGGTTTAATGTAGCTAACACAAATGTAGATATCGTTGAAGTTGGGCGCAATGCCACTCAGGCGCACACATAGTTGCTCGACATCTGGTTCCTCGTAATTTAAATTAATTATAATAGAATTTATCGACATATAGACATTGTAGATTCTAGGATCAAACAATTGAGAAGATGATATACCAGCTTCAAGCCATGTCTCAGTAAGAACAATGCAGTCACAATCATTTCCCAAAAAATTTCAAAACAGTTAATTCATATAAACTTGAAACTAGGTCAAGCAAGTTTAATTAATAGACGCTCATCGATTCGGAATAACTATGCCAAAAAGTTCTGGCTTAAATGTAACAAAAGTAGTCGGCGGTGTAAGGGATAATGTGTTAGCTTTCACACGAGAGTCGTAGGTTCAATCTCGCCGACGGAAATTTATGGTTGTTTTCTGCTGGCAACATATTACACTAAAAAATATAAATGATGGAAAAAGTCGATCTTGCCAAAAAGTTTGTTTATTGAATTTTGAATGCTTGTTCCGCACATTTGGCATTTCTACAGGATGATTTGGTAAGATACCCCCACTTTTTTCCACATACTCTACCACACTGTTGTACCACCCTGTTAGCTTTTTGGACGATTTCCTCACTCTGTCAATTTCAGGATAGAGTCCAGGATTACACCCAAGTACTTTAATGTCCTAGATTCCTTGAGCTCAGCACCAAAGAGTCCAAGTGAGCTAAAGTATAGATCCTTCCTTTCTTTGTAAAGATTATTTGATCTTGTTTTTTCTCATTTACAGACAGGTCCTGTTCAACACACCATTGCTGTACTACTTGGAAGGTGGTCCTCATGATATCCGCTGTTGTGTTCATGAATTCATTACATATGTTGTAATTTCATCAGAATAATCAACGTTATGTAAGTCGATCTCACTCAACACGAAGTAGGAAGTCTACTACCACGTTCCAAAAAATAGGGAATGTCACCCCTCCTCGTGGGCAACCTCTGCTGACTATGTCTCTCGTGTTTTGAATCACCTCTATGAATATTCACTGCCCTTTTAACATAATGTCAATCCATCTCGTTATGAGTGAATCAACCGCATTTGTCAGTAATGCAGTTTTCAGACTTTCAATACTTCTTTTGTCAAAGGCTTCTTCAATGTCCATTCTAGCTGCCATTACGATTTCTCCAGTATTTAGCTCCTCTTCTGCCGCAGTGCAGTGCAGTTTCCGTAGACCTTCCAAAACGATAAGGGTGTTGGTTCCTACTGAACAATTTCAATTTATCGCTTTGCCACCCCACTATTTGTTAAGCTCCCATCATGCGCCAACTATTTCCTGGGATTCCGTGGCATGTGGGACTTAAGTCTTACCGGAAAGTAAATCTTCGGCTTCTTTCCTGTACTTCCTTTCCCGAACGAATCCAAACTTTGAAACCGGGTCATTGGAGATTATTTTCTGAAGTCAGCAGACATCAGAAATCCGCCTAATATAAGAGCAGAAATCCCTGTCTTTTTTTCGACGTAGGGTCTTTTTTTATTGTTCTCTTGAAAGCCCTGTAGTTATTCCAAGCTTCCGGGTCATTACCTCTTATGGTTAAATGCCTTTCTAATTGCTTTCTTTAGTGAATCCAGTTTCCTTCCCTCGATAGTCTTCCCCTTGTGGACAGAACTATTTCAGTTTTTTTGGCATTGGCTGCTACACAACATTTACTTGTGCATCTGCCAGACTATATAAGGCGGACTGATTTAAAGCGGACTGATTAAAGAGCTTATTTAAAACTTTGAGAAAATTGGGAGCAGCAAGACCGGCACGGAACAGAAGCCAGCTAACCTGCCAGAACCACGAAAGAAGTAACTTCATTTTAGGACGGTAGTACTTCAAGTGGAGAATCATCCGTTTTGATTTTCAGAATCTCCCAAAGACAAGGTAACCAGCTTCCATACTAGTTCGTTAATACCGATCGACCAGGCCCGACCGTTTTCCAGTAGTAACTCGAAACGGATCGACCGCTTTCACCGTAAGGGAGAACGGATCGACTTGGCCACTTTCACCGTAAGGTAAAGCAGTACCTCGATGCTGGCCCACCAGACCCCAACCTTTTCATCGCAAGATGGAGAAGTACCGCGACGGTAACCGACCAGGCCTGATCGTTTTCACCACAAGTGCGAGCTGTACGTGTACCTCGATATTGACCGATCAGGTCCGACCGTTTTCACTGCAAGGGAAACTAAGATACCGACTGCACAGACTCCCAACTGCATCCGTCTGCGACAAGTATTAGACAAAAGACAACATCCCATCGAAATCAAAGAGAAACAGAACGTCACTAGCATCATTTGTCGGTATTACTTTCGGAGGATGGAAAAATTCCGTTTCTGCCAATAAGAAATAGACATAGGATTAAGTATAACCCACTGAATTGGTTAATATATTTTGGAATTCTACTAAGACACAGGTTTTGTTTCTTCAAAAGAATTGGAGCCTGCGAGTGTATTTCTGGAGAGACCTTTTACAACAACGAAAAGTTTATATTTTACAAAGTGTATAAATAAATTTCCCTTTTCTTTAAAGACCCAAAAATGCAACGCTTAGTATTTGTCAAGCTAGAGGAACTATTTCGCATCTGCATAGTACATGGAACTTAAGGCATTTGCGATAGTATTATTATTATTGATATACTATGACAAGATATGACAAGAAACGCGAGACTGGAAAATAAGTTTCGGTCGCAATTTCTTATATTTCGAGCTTAATCTTATTTTAAGTACTTTTCAAATACACCACTGCTTCATGTTCAAATCGCGGATATCTACTGTAATATAAAATAAATCACTGAACTTCACAACTTCCAACGATTACTGAAATTACATCTTCGCCGGCATTGAAAATTACTTCAAAGAATGGAAAGTTTGTGAATTTTTACTTTCAAGTTCGTCGCCTAAGTCTTTCGTTTTTTGTGATATCAATCTCCTAGTAATCAGTGTGAAAGAGCGCGAGATTGTCTCCAATCACAGCTTTGTTTTTCCAGCACATTATATTGTACGTTACCTAGGTGTCTGTCCATGCTATATCGCTGGTGCTGTCTCCCACAGAAGACTCGTTCTGGTTGTCACAATAATTCAGCGTCATTAAGTAATTTAGTTGTTAGCGCTTATCACGGTAATCATTCGTATTCAGATGTCAGAATTTATTTTTCACTTTCCTACGTGTTTTTATGTTTCCTTTGTTCACTACTATGTTTAAAAGTTCACGGTTGTTTTTGTAAATGCGTGCGTGAATGACAACATAATTAGGTACAGGGGCACCATGTGGGAGAGCTAAGACCACAAGAGTTTTCTTCAGTTCTAGTCACGACAGTAGTGTCATATGGAACACTGAAAGACTCGCTAACTTCAGTTAGAACGTCGAATTAATAGGTACCTACATTCCAGTTTTAAATTTCAACACTGTCACTTTTGTTATTGTATTTCAGGCATGCCTTTTAATTTTCAAACCTTATTTCAGAAATACCACAAAATCTTGATTATATCAAATAAAGTAGTCATTAAGGTCTTTTTTCTTTGAGTAAAGTGAGTTTGAATAAAAACAATTCGTAGGTATTATTTTTTGCTGAATTATATCAGGAAATGTTTCTGTTCTTGCTAGAACATAAATTTTTTTTCTCAGGACGGAAATTTGCCAAATAAATACTATCAAATTCGAAAATTGTTGGACGAAGCATGAATATGTTACCTCATGCGGTGAATAGACCTATATAGAAGAGGAAGACGTTAAGACTGTTAAGAGTATCGAACCGTGGACACTCAACTGGCCATTTACCCCTTGCATGTAGCGCAAGCATATATAATAGTGATATTTCTTGCGCTGTAATTATAATGATCACGCGGATTTATCAAGATAACTGAGTCCTTCATTTGATTTTTTATTCTATCCAATTAATAACCACAAATAGCCACTGGATAAGTAGATAGATAATGCGACTCTGGCTGCGGGCATAGTAATTCGTTATGGATACCTGATCAATCTCTTTATCTCCGTGGAGAAGGTAACGACACATCAGTGTTTTTGTAGATGTTCTTTTTAACTGTTCTTAATACGAAGTAATTTTGGAGGTAAATGGAATGAAATGTTATCTCATTTTTGTAATTCATACAACCTTAATCGATCAATGTTATTTTGTTCGTTTACGGTGCAACTAAGTAGACTTTATTTTCTCAGTTTCCAAAGAGAATTTCTTTCAGTCATTACTTTGTGTTGTTTCCTAATCACTTGAATGAGGCAGGAAAACATAATAAGCCATTGATGTTCCAATACGTTTTCAGGAATTTATGAAGTTTGACCACTTAACTTGATCTTTACATATTTCATTTTATTGTTGGTTTTGAAATTACTTTAACAAACTTCCATTCACAAAGTGCGGTTCAAAGAGGTTAAGACATTTTCCAATGAGTTTAGTTTTCCCGGTAAGTAAGGATAGGGCAAATAACATGCATTAATCAGAAGAAATAATAATAGTTTTGTTAAACTTGGCTTAGAGCAGAGTGTCGATGAATTATGTTGACAACAGGCATAACACTGCTGCTGTCTTTGACCTCATCGAGGTGACTTTGTATTTTATCAAATCTATGAAACAATTTTTATTTAATTTTTGCAACATTCGTGGCTTCAAAAGTAACCATTTTTCGGTTTACTGTTACTTAAACGCGGAAAATCCGGCTATTTTTGCACTAAGTGAAACCAAGGTTGTTTGCGATTCTGATATTAATCAGTATCACATTCCTGCTTATCACTTAGTACCACTCTTCTCGCCACAGAGGGAATCGTGCTTTATATATGATGTTCCCTTCTCCTATTTCCATCAATTCTCTTTTACTAATCCAGAATTTAATTATGTTTTGATTAGATTTAAACTCTATCGGTACATCATTCACTTCTGCTTTTTGTACCGCAGCCCGAATATGTCTGACACTGTGCGTATCTTTGATAAGCTGTCTTCTGATATTGATAAGATTTTGGAAATATCTTCCCCTTCTGAAATTACTCTTGCTGGTGATTTCAATGTCCACAACACAGTGGCTCAGGCACTCTTCTATCACAAGCTCATCTGGAAGACACGTCGAATTATTTAGAGAGTTCTTTAGTTTACCACAAATGGATGAGTATTCGACTCGTCCTACAGTCTATTGGGCACTATGCGCAGCTTTTCGATCTGTTTCTAACATCGCTTCCAGACAAGTAGTTGGTTTCGGTAGGCATATAAATTATTCCCTGCAGAAAAATTGAGAAGTACGAGGGGGCGTTTTTAAGTTCGCGGAATCGGGGGTAAGACGTGGAAATGAAAATACAAGTTTATTTTTCCTTTTCAATATATTCTCCTGCAACCCTAATACATTTTTCAGATCTTTCAATTAGCTTATGTATACCCTCGAAAAAAAATGTTTTTTCTTTGTCTGAAAAATAAGCTGAAACTGCTTCCTTCACTTCTTCATCGCTCGAGAACTTCTTCCCCCGAAGTTCTTTTTTCATTTTTGGAAAGAGATAATAATCACTGGGAGCCAGGTCAGGACTGTAGGGTGGATGAACCAAAATATCGAAGCCCACCTTATGCAGGGAAGCCAACGCAACACGGCTCTTGTGCACAGGCGCGTTGTCGTGCAGAAGGAGGACACCTTTGGTTAATTTCCCCCTTCTTTTTGCCTTGATTGCTTCCTTTAATCGCTCTAAGATTGAAGCGTAGTATTCTCCGGTTATGGAGACACCTTTATCTTTATAATCTATCAACAAGATTCCTTCTGAGTCCCAAAAGATTGTCGCCATGATTTTTCCCGCCGACTGTGACACCTTAAATTTCTTTGGTGGTGGTGTACCTTTTTTGTGCCACTGCATAGAATCTTGTTTGGACTCAGGTTCATAATGATGAACCCAAGTTTCATCCCCAGTAACAATTCGAGTCAATACTCCATCCTGGTCTTCATTACAGAGGTCCAAAAACGCGCGAGAACACTCTACGCGCTGTTGTTTTTGAGGCGGCGTAAGCATTCTCGGCACCCACCTTGCACTGACTTTGGTCATGCCGAGATGATCGTGAAGAATTTTGAATATGGTTGTATCGGATACTCCAACCATTTCTGCGAGCTGTTTCTTCTTTAGTCTAGCATCTTCCAGTATTAATTTTTCCACTTTTTGAATTATTTCCGGAGTGGTCACCTCGATCGGCCGTCCTGGCCGAGGATCATCTTCAAGTGAGGCCCTGCCTTGCTTAAAAAGGGTATGCCACTTATAAACCATGGTTTTACCGGGGCAAGACTCCCCGTAAACGGATGACATCTCTTCTAGTATGGTTTGAACCGATTTACCTTGCTTGGTAAGGAACTTTATGACAGCGCGGTGCTCGATTTTCTCCATTTTTCACAATGTTCTTTCCAACTGAGTTGTTTGATCGACGATAATTCAAACAGTAATGGCCTGATTAAAACAAAACGTTGTATTTATACTAATAATGAGCTACTTAACCAGTTACGACTAAGGAAAGTACCCTCATTTATTAATTACCTACCCATTCCGCGAATATAAAAATGCACCCTCGTATCTATAGAGATGCGCGAAATATTTGCAAATCAGTCATTAGTCGGGCAAAGTACAGTTTTGACCAGAGCGTTAGAGTGAAGGTATTATCTACTCAAAACGGTATTAAGAGCTTCTGTTCTCAAGTAAAAATCGTAAAAAACAATTTAACCTATTCTTCAACACTACCTCATTTATAATGGGAACGTTTTCATTGACTCATTGGACAAGGCCAACCTGCTTCTAATTTTGCTGCTAATTCGTACTTGCCACCTTCATCGCAGCCACCTCCATTTGCAGTGCACCAGCAGGCAAAAGCCGCTAGACTTTCGCACTCGGGACGTTTTTAGCGTACTTTCCAAACTCGGCGTGTCCACAACTACTGGGACTAGTGGTTTTTCGTCCCTGCTTACAGAGATATATATTCTGGAGTGGCTGGTGCTCTCAAAATTGTTAATGAAAATGGGATCACTTTTCGCTAGTTGTCACTTTCTCTGGAAGCATCCTTTTTTTTAAACCCGGTTTTCTTAATTTTCAATGTCACGTCGGGTACTAAATACAGGCGACAGAAATAGATGACAATATTCACAATCATTTTACATCTCTTTCTAGGTAAGCAAGCATTTCACAGATTAGAACAACCTTTTTCGAAAAAAAATTAGTTTAATAAAACAATGAACTTTTATGCAAATAAAATGAATAAATTTCTTATACAGATGAGAAAATTTATTTTCAATACATTTTGGTTAACTTACTTAATTAAAATAGTATTTATAAAATAGCATATGCGAAAATTATATGTAAAATTTACTATTACAACTAGCTAGCAAAATCTTCTATTACATCACCCATATCAATTTCTCTCATAATATCATATTCCGTGCTAAGAATAGTTCGATCATTTAAGTTTGCATCAGTTAATGTGGTACATAATCTATTTTTAATAAGCTTCATTTTTGAAAAGCTTCTCTCAGCAGTACAATTAGTTGATATAATACAGAGGTAAATTCTTAGTAACGCTGCAACGTTTGGAAAACTATCACCGATTTTTTTCTCAATCAATATTTTTCATATACATTTTTCGATTCTTGTATTTTCTTCTTTTTCTTGCATGATTAGGATCAGGAAATCTCTAAAATGTACCACGATTTTTGTTTAAATCATCCAAATAAACATCACATAAGCATGCTGGTAAAGTTCCTCGGGAGTGCAAATAAAGATATTCTTTAAAAAACGAAATTTTTCATATATTAATGTATATGCAGAAACTCTCTTATTCAATGATCCAAGTAATTTATCAATGACTGGTAAATAGCAATTTACACAACAATGGATGTGCTGTAAGGTGTTCGATGTGTGCTATCGTGTAACAAGAGAAAAAAAATTTATTTCAAAAAAATTGGCAATTTTCCTATACGGAAAATCTATAAATTTGCATTTTCCTATACGGTACGGTACATATTACTAGAGACACAGCACATCATGTCGCAGCTAATAGTTTAACTATTACAAATATAATGGGGCTGATTTTCGAATCCACTTTTCATTCTTTCTAGTTTTCTGAACAGGGAGTCTAAAAAAAACTATTTTGTTCGCTTATAAAATTAACATATGACTTCTTCTCCATTTTTGCACACGGCAGCACATTTTTTGTTTAGTATGTTACCCTTCCATGGTGTTAATGGAGAAAGACGGTTGGCTAACTATACTTACAAAAAATGACCTCCCTTTAAAAATGGTACATTTTGAAATAAATTTTTTTTTCCAAAATGGTGGGTCCAACTTTATGGACATGAAGGAATAAGCAAAATATAAATTTTTGAAAACAGGCGGCTTCTAAAAAAATCGATTTTTGACTAAAATTTAGGCCTTAAATTGTTTATAAAATGGAAAATATTTATCGGTGAGGAAAAACCTTCGATTAATTACTAAAAAATATACTTAAAAAGCTTGTGTTAAAATTTGAGACTGATCGGTTCAGCCACTTCCGAGAAATCTTGCTCGCGGACTTTAAAAACACAGTTTTGAGAAAAACGCGTTTAAAGTTTCAAAAGCTCTTTATATATAAGCACTTAACATATATAAATGTGCGTGTAGCTTCGAGAATATTCGCCGGATTGACTTAAATATATATAGTTTGTACTTAAATATATGTACTTTACGAAAAAAAATTTAAAAAATCGATTTTTTGAAAGTTCTAAGTGTATATAACCAGCAACAGAAGTATTTAAGTCAGTACCAGAGTAGTGTAATATTTTATTCACTTCAATAATTCTTTGCAGTATTTGATTCCAAAAACAAGTATAAATGCCTTTTTTGTAAGCTTGCCGTTTTATTGAACAATCCTTCAGCTTGACTATTTTCGGAAATCATAGATGAATATGTAGATTTAATTTCAGAATAGTCCTTCTTATCGGGTGTAAAGTAACAATTTTGCTCCCACTATGCAATAAAACAAAGATGCAACTTTATGATCCAATTATTAAATAAAGAAAAGTAGTAATTGCACCATGAGATAAAATAAAGAAAGACTTAGACCGTCAGCTCAGATAACAAAAAAAAAATTTGTAAAAAAAATTATAATTAATTAATTTAAATTTTTAGTTAGAGCACATAAATAAATAAATATCATTCTTTTACGAACAAAATTTCTTTTATGTGGTGGAGGCCTGTAGCCTGCAGCCTACACCAACCTATTGGTAAATCTGGCACTGGGCCGCAGGTGGCTGCGATAGAGCA
This sequence comes from Leptarthrus brevirostris, assembly GCA_964036015.1. Taxonomy (NCBI): domain Eukaryota; kingdom Metazoa; phylum Arthropoda; class Insecta; order Diptera; family Asilidae; genus Leptarthrus; species Leptarthrus brevirostris. The sequence continues at coordinate 43,123,716 of OZ038372.1, forward strand.
TTGATTGAATAAAATAAGTAATTCAAAAACTTTCATCAAATGCTGATTAATTTACTCTTTATATGAATGCCATATACTAACATTTCCTCGATATTGCTTCATTACAATTTCTACTTAAAATTAGGCTTTAATTTTGGAGAGAGTCGTAAGTTTAAGTAATCCTACTTTGTTGTTTACAACCAAATTTTTACTGAGACTTCCTACAAAGTCATCATAAGCGTCTCCTTCTATATACTATATTTGGTACTCTTACTAATTAGTCAATGCAAACAAACCTTGTACCTCTTAATACCGTGTGTTTGCTTATTTCGTATATAAAACTGTTAAACGCATCAATATATTTTACAGTAAACATCTTGCTAAACCATAGAAGGCTACTAAAAATGGACTCAGATATTTTAACGGTTTTCCCGTAGGAGTCTGATCATTAAGAAACCAACAACCTCGGCACTTGATTGCATTAAAAATTCTCCAGATTTGGAAAACGAAAAACTACTTGCAAGTTCTTGTGAAGTTAAAATGCCATTCAAAATGCTTGAGTCCAACATAATGACTCATATTCCTTTCTTTTGTTGTAGGCGTAATCACCTTGGTCATGGTATCTGGTAACAGTATAAGAAAAGAAAACAACTAACAGTTAAGCCTGAGTCACGATTAATTTCAACGCATTTAATGCAATTTTGTTGTGTTATTTAAGAAGAAATAAGAAATATCAGCTAGCAGCATACATTAAGCTTTCGAAAAATATTTGTAAAGGTTCTAAATCTGATGCATTACCTTAAAAAAATACCACACTTGGGATTAGCTAATTACATCATCATAGGACAATATTTTAAGATTCTCTACTTTTTGTTCCAAAAATGGATTCGTTTCGTTGTTTCCTGAGGTATATACAGAATGAAGCAAACTCTTTCTACTACTTATCTTAAAAGTATGTGAAATTATGAAAGTTATTTATAGCGAATATGTAAAATGTATTTATCAATAATATGTCTTGCTTCAGATATTGCAAAAATTGATAGATCTTACTTTTCATGAAAGATAGAAAGTTAATTTGCTAAAAGTAAAAGCAAAACAAATGCAGGAACTATTTCTTAAACCATTACTTAAACTATTCACGTACAGAATATATTTTATTATGACAATACCAAAGCTCAGGGGATGCCCTATGGTGCTAAAGCACATCTTTGCCACTAAGGGAATTTAGGTTGAGTGAAGAAGCTGACGATGTACATTTCTACGCCTATATAGTTTGAAAGTTTCAGACTCATCAGGCCAGGAAAAACAAAAGTTTGCAAACTGTTTCACATTCGTTCTGTTCTGCTTAGGAAAGATTTCCGATATTTTGACATTACGTCCGAAGCGATTGTAAACCGCATTGTGACGGAACTACAAGTAATTTCGTTAGAACAACGGACGTGGAAAAAGCGACAGAAAATTGAGAAACATCCAGCATTCCATCGATGCAGGGTTCTCAACCGCCCTATACGTGCACTATAATTTGACCAGATGTACTATCCGCAATCCTGATTCCATTATAGTACGCAAGTGTACTATAATTTCACTTCGTCGAAATTCCCTTTTAAGTTTCACTTAATTAATGCTTTCACTAACAAAGTAGTCACTCAATTGTTCGATTATTTTTGATTGTCAAGTGAAAATCATCAACTGTGCAGTTTATTCCAACATACAACCTGCGGATAAAGTAAAAATTTGAGTAAATTTCCATACACATTATTTTTTATGCCTTTCACGTAAAGCGGACAGGTAAAAAATTTCGATGTTTCCGATTTTAGTAATCTTTGATTATCTTATACCTATATATGTCCTCAATCCAGATACAAAATGTTTTTACAGTATTAAGTCTGGTTAACGAGCTAGAGGGCTTCAAAAATTTTACTAATCGGCAGGTATGTGCTACTTCGAATCCCATTACCCAGTTTTAAAAGTTACAATAAAATAAATAAAGTAGTCAAATTTATACTTCACTTAAAGAGCTTTTTAAATGCAATTTTCGATATTTAAAAAATTTTTTTTTTGAAAAAACCTATATTTAAATTTTTTAAACTTGAATTTCACAAAGTTCGACCATATAATTTTTTTTTAAGTTTATCTAAAAATAGCTATAATAGTCCTTGCCAAGTCTCATAATGGGCGTAGAAGTCGTTTGGGAGCTAGACTAGTTACAGTTTCGAAGCGTATAATTTACATCATTAAAGCTTGGCAAAATATGATTTAACATTCTGACTCCATACAAAAATTCCCACCGTGGGGTGCCGGCCGCTAAGCTTCGAAACTGTATGACAATTTTAGACTCAAAAGTGTAAGACACCAGAGCCTTGAGTGTCGCTTAACTGTCAAACATTATGTATATTTTGGCACCGCGTAGACCTCTATGAGTAATCTGAAGTACGCAGAGTTCGATGGCGTGTATGAAAGATGGTTGGTACAGATCCAAGCGACTTGTACAGCTTTATTCTAGGTTCATAGATCCCGATGCCCATTCTGTCTTCCATCTTTAATTCATCCGTATACCAAACCAGAGATCCTTTTCAAAGATGTGTCTGCTGTTGAGCTAATGATCTCTGCTCTCAAGGATCAGCTCGAATGGTATATTAAAGTTCTGCCTTTTCGGCATGGCATCTGAAGTTGAGTTGATTACAGCATCATCCTTGAATTCTTTAAGAATTTTCCTGTGCCCAGTCAGATTGCCTGCTGAGAGCAGATTGATACCATGCAGCCTTATTGGGCTCGGGGCAGCCTCCTTCTTTATGTGTACGTCTAAAGAAAGGAGATCTAGTAGAGCCTCCACAGCTGCCGTGGGGCGGGCATGCGCTGTCTTTTGTTCTGCTTTTGGCCACCAAAGCCAAAGCCAAAGCGCCGTTGAGAGCCGCATAGGTGGTTATAATTGCTTCGTATATCCATAGGGGAATTTGAGGCCGTAGATCCCAACCTTTACCAAAGAGTCTTCGGCAGGACCATAGGGCAGTCATAAACTTTCCTGTAACTCTATTGAGGTGAGGATTCCATATGAGTCTCTGATCTAGAATCACTCCTAAATATTTGACCTCACTAGTTAATTCTATCCATGTTCCTTCAAGAGTAGGAGCCTCTAACCTCAGATTCCTTTTTTTGTAAAGGATACAATGGTTGTTTTACTAAAGTTGACTTTGAGACGTTCCCCAGTACACCAGGACTATACAATATTGATAGCATTTTGCTGTCTTACAGATAAAATTCTATTCTGCTTGCCCATTATGGTAATAACCAGGTCATCCGAGGAGCCCTGGCATTCGTAGCCAGCAACAGTTAGTTTTGTCAGGATATCATCGATAGCAAGTGCCCCCAGCAGAGGGGAAAGAACTCCCCCCTGACCGCAGCCCCTGATGGTCCGTACTGTTACCGATTTATTCCAGCCTGGCCGTGATGTTCCGGTTCCCAACAAGACTGTGCAGTGCTGTTATGGTTGATTTGCCTGCTTAATATGCAAGAACATTGTACCTAATTTGGTGGTCAATGATTTTCTCCATTGACTTGAGAAGGAAGGCGGATAGGGTGATCGGAAACCTGCGATATACCAACATTTATTTCTTAGGAATTATGTGTACCTCCGTGTAAGATTTAATTACTTCAATTTAACTACATCAATTGCCTTTTTTTCCTTTTTTTTTTTTGAACGAAAAATTATTTCCAATTTTCCACTTTAAAATTTTCAATTAGAGTATTTTGTTAGCCAACAAAAGGAGGAAAGGTCAAAGGAGGAAAGGTCGTTGACTTTTCCTAGCAACCTGGTAATTGGCTCGCTTTGACCGTAGTTTGTGCGATGGGGGTCGAGTCGGAAAAGAGGAGCGGACCTAAGGTTGCGGGGATTGGTATAGATGGGTTAAGATTGCAGGATTGAATGGCAGTCTATGGCACCACTTAATAGCTGATGAATGAAGAGAACGTCGGAAACATCACGACGTTTACTTAAAGGTTGTAAGTCTATCAGTTTCGGGCGGTTTTCATAAGGTGGAAGGTTGAATCTGTCAACCCACGAAAGATCACGTAGAGCGAAGCGAATGAACCTACGCTGGACGGATTCAATCCTGTTAATGTGCTTTGTTTGTGTAGGTGACCATACCTGGCTGGCATATTCAAGGAGAGGTCTAACGAAGGAGATATAGAGAGATTTGGAAACATAAGGATTGGAGAACTCTCTGGGCCAGCGCTTCGCAAATCCTAGCGCGGAGTTAGCTCTGTTAATTATGCTATCAATGTGGGAACGGAAATTGAGTTCACTATCACAGATTATTCCTAGGTCACACAAAGAGGTATCGATACTGGTACGTCGGTTAGCATGTAGACTCTTGGGGTGGAGGTAAGACGCTTGCGGGAATAAGAGATGGACTGGCATTTGGAGACATTGAGTTCAAGAAAGTTTTTCATGCACCATGTGGTGAAGGAATCGAGATCTTTTTGCAGGAGAAGAGAATCGGTTGTGGAGGAGATATGTTTAATTATTTTCATGTCATCAGCATAAATGGACAGCTCTGACTGATTGATGACACATTCAACATCATTTATTGTAAGGATGAAAATTAATGGACCGAGGTGACTGCCCTGGGGGACGCCGGAACGAGCGACAATAGGGTTTGAAATGGATGAGCTGAAAAGAACATTGTACCGACGGTTGTTGAGGTAGGATTGAATCCAGGAGATGAATCGGGAGGGGAAGCCTAGGCGATCAGACGAAGAGGTATTCTCATATTATAGGGTAGAGGGATAGCCAAAGCTAAGGGGATGGGGTTTTGTGATGTGTTAACGTGGCTTTGGTCGGAAGGAAATTCGGATAAGGAGAATGAGGGAATTTGAATGCTAAACAACAAGTGGACGAAGCGGTTTTCTTTCCAATTTATTTAAAAACTCACGAGGAGACCAAGACTCGAATCCTGGAACCAGGATATCATGATCGTGTTACTCAGCCAATTGATCCAAGTCCGTCTCCGTGGATAGAATTTGAGTATTTACTTTCATTTACAAACACTCTGAAAGGAAAAGTAAAATTTCAATCAGTGTCACTGAATGCTGTAATCACTGAAGCCAAAATTACAATCAAAGACTTTTTTGTGTGTTTGTTAAAATATAGGAAATTAGGTCCTAGTCTTAAGGTGAAACTGAAGCTGACAAAATAAAAATTAAATTAAATTAAAATAAAAATACTAAAGAATTTTATTCACTATATTTTAGAAGGAATTTTTTATATTATGTGTTCTAAGATAGATGTGAAATTGTCATCATAAAACTAGACTATTGGATATACATATAAACGCAGTTTTTGGGAGGCCGTTTAATCCGTATAATAAGGATTTAACGGCCTCCCAAAAAATGTGTACCCATTTAAAATGGTACCGACCAAATTCTTGAAGTATGGCTAGAAGTGCAGAATGCTAGACTCTATCTAGCTTGAAATATAAGAGCGACGATTTTGGGCTCTTCGAAGTTATGGAGACAATGATTTCAACGGAGCGGCAACTGTACCGGCAGTCGTTAAAAAGATGGTTGGTTATTTTCCAAATTTCTTTAACAACGTGAGATTTCCAACAGGACAGATTTAAACAATTAGCAAGAGTTGAAATTTAAACACCTTATTGTCCAGTTTTAATTAAAGACAATTTACAAATCAATAAATATTTACATTTTTGTTTTCAGCAACGGTCCTATTGATTTCAAAATATTTTTCTGCAGTTCTGCAAGAGCAACTTTGTCAGTGTTGACTCAGCAAAGCCGTTCTTTTCATTTAAAGAATTTGATTTGTTACGAATTATTTAAATTGTTTCCCAAACACATAATAATTTATAATTATAAATTTCTTTTATAATTCCAACATTTTCTGGAGTAATCCCATGTTTCATTTGGTTTCTCCGTCCTCTTCTCTCATAGCTAAATTTTCTTCTTTTTGTGTTTTGCTAAAGCTGCCTGGTTGGAGACTTAAATTAAAGGTTGCGAATACTAGAGTCCCGAGATTATATGCTCTTCCAAAAATCCATGAGCCAGGTAATAATTAAAATAATAATTAAAATAAATAATTTGAAGTTTAGAATGAATTGGTTAGCTTAATGTTTAAATTCAGTTGATGTAAGCACTTGATAATTAACACATAGTGTTTGTAACGCGTTGTGTGAAAAATAAAAAGTTAATTAAAACAAGGCAATAGGGTTTTTAAATTTCAAGTTAAGGGACATCAGGTTCTTTAATAATTTTCACAAAAAACTGAGAGCATTTATTGCTATGAATTAAATTACATAATAATTTTGACGTTTAAATGTATACACAACAATTTTTTCATTATTGAAAAAAAAACAAAATGGCGGTGATACAGCTGATCAAACTTGACTCTTTGCGCCGTGGAACGCCCATTCCCTTTAGTTAACTGAAATCAATGAACCAAATTAATCATTAAAATAAGTCATTCCGCTTTGCATGAACCTACATTTAAAAAAAAAAATAAAAAAATTAAAATTTGAGGACAAAAAGAAAAAAACGTCTTTTTTGTTATAAACAAATCGTTAAAAACAATATTTATTATAACAATTAATAAAAAGTCTTAGGTTTGTGCAATAAGTTAAAGAATGTCTGCGCAAAATTTCAAGTTGATCGCTTTATTACTTTTTAAGTTATATTCCACGGCGCGGAATAAAATACGTTTCGAGAAAAACGTGAATAAAGTTTTCGTTCTTGTAAAGTAGAGTTTACTCTGCTCTCGCTACTTTTCTAGCGCATCACTGCGGTGACTATTTACGGACTTTTTAGACTTTCTATTGAACTTAAAACATTGAAAATATATTTTTTAGATAGTAAATGATTTTTTAAGCAAAAATCAAAAAAATGCAAAAAAATTTATTACTGGAGGTGGTCCCACCCTTAAGAGTGATTCAAAGAGTGTGTTTAAAGAGTACCTCGAAAACTACCCGCATCCGAAAGTGTAGCGGCCTTTTCCTGCTAGTTAGTACGATGTGATGAAGTTGGACCAGGATGCGATTAAGGTGGCAAATAGGAATTAGCAGCAAGCAGGCTGGCTTTGCCCAAAGAGCCAATATAAATATTCCGATTATTATTGAGTGGTCGTATTGAAGAAACCGAGTACTTGTCTGGTTGCGATATTAAAAGATAGGTAAAGAGTGAGCCCGTCAAATTTCAAAAATATTCAAGCAGAGACGCAAGAATGATGTTATAAATCTTGGTCTTATAATTCGCACATTTCGAGTAATTTACCCAAAAATCTTGAAAAAAGTATTTTCTCTTTATCTAATCAATCACCTTTCACAAGGCGGTGTCAAAAACGACATTAATTAGCTCATATTTTCCAAAATTACAAACTCCCAATGTTTTTCGCTTAAGTTGACTGGGTTTGCGTTCAGGAACATGAAGTATGTAACTCCTTTCGTTACGTGTTCCTTCTTTTCGTAAGGTATTCGTGTCCATACATTTTTCTTAAGGAAGTTTCCGTTGCTTGATTCACTGAATGATTTAAAAGAAGTTTCACTTCCAAAATTGGTAAAGTAATTTCCTACAAGTGCATTAGTGGAAAAGCACATGCGAAATTTATTGTTGTAGCAAAAAAAATATTTGCAACAAATTCAAGGCTAATTACTATTTAAAATCTGCATTTTCAGCATGAAGAGGAAGAAAAAGATTAAATTTTAATTGTCGGTAACACACGGAAAACTTATCTGTAAAGTCATTCCTCAATGAATAGAATATGTATGTACTTGAAAATAATTTTCCCGTAACAATCTTTTAGAAAAATCATTGGCACATTTAAAATACCTGAAACCGTGCTAACTTGCATAAAGTAATGGCTTTGTCTGCCATGTTTTCATGATTAATGGAAAGTGCTATGCACATTTTTTTGCTTCTAGGCTAAGAGCGCAACAAAAGCAAACATCAAAATGGATTTTCATCTGTGATGTAATAGACAAGTCTGTACATGCTTGATTTCTCATGTGAATCAACACTAAGTTGACTGAGTACATTTATTGAAACGCTAGACAAACAGGTAATCTTCCGGAAATGGTCGAGACAATATTTTTGTGCTATTTTATATTATTACCTAGAGATCGTGTCTTTAAAGAACTTTTATGAAAAGAGGTAAAACACTACACCGATTAGTTTGCATTCAGAAATCGAGTAGGGGGATAATTGCAAACTTTATTAATGCTTACGTGAAAAGGGGTTGAGTGAATCTCTCTCGTTCTCGTAATTGGGAAAAGAACTTTCGGATCACTGACATCTTCTTTGCAACCTCCATGGCCTTTTTATCGTAATTTGCTGTAAGAGCAGAAAACAACCATGGGTCGCTGCCGGTGGGATTCGAACCTGGGACCTCCAGGATTGGTAGGCCGACATGTTAACAGAACCTTACTATAGATTCTAGGTCTGTAATTCGCATCCGAAAAATCAAACAGTACTGCGTCCGGTGAAATCAATGGAAATTTTTGTTTTACTTAGATTAATATTTCGCAATAAGCAGTTACATTTTCGCTTTCAAATTCGAATTACAGAATGGGGCCACGAGGCAAAAAACAGGCACACATTTAAGAAATGTACACCATGTGAAAAACATTTCTAGTATTTCTAGAAGATCTTAGAAAATAAATATTTTAATAATAAACCTACGAAAGTTGCTTCCCAACCCCCAGTTCTATTACCTGCCACATGGAAGTCAGCACGTCTGATAAATTTGAGTGGCAAAGTAGCACTGCATGTTTCGCTCAATCATGGGCCAGTTCAAGTTCTCTCCCTATCTCTAGTTTCCGTAACCCCTTGTGGGCATGTGGTGGGAAAAGAACTTTACCCCATTCGGGACAACGATTGCAAGTGGACCTACAATTTAACGTGGATTCCGAACCACCAGGGATCGCCGCCGGGGGGTGAACCTGGGATATGCGTAAAAGAAACGCAACTATTTATTATTTATTTCACCAACGACATAACCTTTTGAATATCGAACTTATGACTAACTAGTTGAATAAGTTAAAAATTCCAATTAAAATTTTATCACTTATTTCAGGGTAAACTTAATCATCAAACCTATTCCAGATAATGGGAAGGAAAGAAAGCCTTCAAAAAATCACTGAAAATCTCAAAGGACTGAAATCAGATTAAATTAAATTTGTGGTATTGTCATTTTGACACTGTGATAATAACACCAGCAAAAATTCAGTTTTTTCTATCCTATTTCATTTTTTGATTGGGATCAGTAAACAATTCCGTAACAAATAATCTCGAAGCTAAAAACAGAAAACAAAATCTCTAAAACAAAAAAATTTTGATTTCTCATTATTTGTGTTAAGTAATCGTAGGGACAAAATAGAGAATACTGTTAAATCAGGGATATACATATTGAACAAAGGAAGATATGGTAAATAAGAGACGGAGTTGGAGCAATTCGTTGAGCGGCACGACCACCATGCCATGGGTCCCAGGTTCGAGAACAAGTCCCCCCGTGAGATTTTATTAAGAAATTAAAATAATCTACTCCGTCTCTGTCTAGCTTGCAGTAGTCCGTTGTCTAGCTTGCAGTAGTGCGAAAACAAGACATTCAAGTTTCCTCACTTCCATTACCCTAATTCCCTCTCGGCCAAAACCATGCTAACGCATCAAAGGGTTGTCCCCTGGGCTTTGGCCCCATCGTATAAAAAAAATCAAAATAAAAAACTAAGCAACAGCACAACATATAATAGAAGAGAACCATACAAATATGAAAATATATAATTTAAAATTGTAACAAGAAGTGTGAGAACAAAATAATGGGCGCTATTGCGAATGTCGATTTGTGTTCGACTGGACTAGCTAAGACGCACACTCTACTAACAATTCAAATGAGGAAATGAGCCTTTGCTAGTCGAGTCGACTGAAAATCGACACTCGCAATAGGGGCCAATAGAGTTGGACTCCTGAGAAAGACTCTACATTTACATAAGTAACAAAAATGTTTTGAATAATGAAGATGGTCCCAACGCACAATCACTCTTCAACTTGACCATGGATTATTGACTTGTTATCTTGTTTGACCAAATACAATGCCGATATCTCTACTGACTTTGAATCGTACGTGAAAAAGGTGTTAGTTTTTGTTAAATATTTTTTATATTTAATAAAATATATGCCATTACTGCAGGCAAGCACGTCCACTACATCTTTCTTGTTTTCAGTATTAATCACAAGGTTTCTGGTTAACAAATTGGCGGTCCTACTTGAACTCCCGCAGTAATCTACAAACACGGTGTGCCACAAGGTAATTATCCTGGCCCCCTATAGTTTATTATTTACATGAATAACATTTTCACATGTTTTTTTTGTGCTGTTTCTTTTGAGCGTGTGAAATTTCAAACTCTGACTAAGAGGTCTTTTATAAATAGTGTTCTACCTAATTTCTTACGCTTAAGATTAGTGTGAACTGATATCGTGTCGACCTTCCAGTCCGGACGTCCCAGGGTCAAATCCCACCGGCGCGCGCCGAACCATGGTGGTTTTTTTTCTGACAGCAGATTACGATAAAAGGGACTTTGGGGGTTGCAGAGTAATGCTAGTGGTTAATAATCCACTTTAAATTGTAGGTCCACTTGCAATCGTTGTCTCGAATAAAGTAAGTAAAGTAAAGTAATGCCCCACAAGAGGTTCCGTCAGTTTAGGTGGTTCGGAATCCACCTAAAATTTAAGGTCCACTTGCAGTCGTAATCTCGAATCGGGTAGAGTTTTTCTCCTGTCTCATGCTCCACAAAGGGTTAAGGGAAATATAGAGCTAGTGAGAGAACAATTAATAATTTCGATAAAATCTCTTTAGTTCCAATAATTTAAAAAGTTATTTGAAGTAATACTGATTTTATATGTTGGCTTTTTAAGATAAGATTTTTACGGTTCCTAACCGAAAAGGTTAAAAGATCCTTTTTGATGAGACTTCGATGTCTTTCTGAATGTCTCTATGTCACGGCCGTTTTTCTCAGTAACTACTATTATTATTGAAATCTAGAAAATATATTTTTTATATACCATGTAAGGTATTAGGGCTTGTTTTAGGGATTCAAAAAATCTGAGATAATTCAAAAAACATACGGAATCCTTTGTGTGCGAGTCTTACTCGCATTTGGCCGGTATTTTTTACTAAGATGCTGATAAAGGTTTTACTATTTAAGAAAATGAGGACATAAAAAAAAACGCATAATCAGCTGGTATTTCACCGTAGTTAAAAACATGTGTCACTGCACTGTCAATTAAATAAACAAAATTTAATGGCGATCACTGATCAAAAATCACATAACTGGCAAACTGCTTATCTCTTGCAAAATTTTGCCGTAACATCGATATCTTAAGAAGTTTAGTAATACCACCTGCCAGCATCGTCAAGATAAATTTCGAATTCTAACGGGATGATGATGCATTTATGTGTCCGAAGTACCTACCTACTTTAGATAAAATGAACAGAACTTGTTAACGAATTTAATTTATGACGAGACTGATTGATCCGCTTAAAAATTATAGTGAATCTAAGATTGCTTCTCCATCTTGAACAGCTATGAAGCAGCGAAAATTTGTAAAGTTTAATTGCGTTCTCCCAAAAACTCTGCAGGGTGCCAGCTCTGAGGTTATCCCATCAAACTGTTCTCTTTGTAAAATTCGTGTTCTCGCAACCAATCAATTTTTAACAATGTTTATTTGATACCCACTTAGAAGTGCTCATTTATCTTACCATTGCCATCATCAACCACTCCTTCCACCAAGAATAGCTATCACCGTCAACTTTGGCTTTCATATGCGACACCTAAAGTGGCAGGCCGACTGCGAACATAACAATTAGACTATTGTTGGCAGATGCCTTTCAGATAATAGGGTACACTTGGGGATTTATTTCAAACCTTTCAAGGTGAGAATAGTAATTACCGCTCGATTCATACTCATATTAGGTCTGACAGGTCTATTATGAAGTAAGTTGGTAGTGAAGGGGTTAATTACATAGGTAGCTCGACTTTTTGTAAAAAGTTAACCCAAGTTGGCCAACGTAAATTTTCGGCACCTTCAAGTTAGGAACTATAAAGAACTATTTAATAACATTCAATGTCTGAAGTAGTTAACTTGACTTCTTCGTCAGATGCGATTTCTTTGCTCAAATCTAAGCTAAGCAGGTTTCACTTTTTTCAATACAAAAGTTGCAGTGATTGGTTTGAACGCCTTTTAACCTTTCTCAGTTTTTGGACTCTTATTCCAAATCAGGTTCTTTCTTGCCCATCAGAGTCGAATTAGCCTTATGAAACCAGTTTATGCAGATATTCTGAGCGTTTTTGCCATTTCTTTAATATTCTTATGACTATAAGTCCGCCAGTTCAAGGTTTCCTTCCTAATTTTATTTTTTCTTACAAATAAGAACAGGTAAATTTCTGTTGTCTGCTTTTTATTACTGCCGATTTTTGTGGAGCTCTTCGCCGTGTTAATTCCGATTTTCGTATAACAAATAAACAACTGGCATGTAATCGTCCAAAAATGATGATTTAACCGCTAAAGTTTTTTGACATTTAGGCGCTGACATCATGCATACAAGGTGTAAAATAAACAGAAGAGAATTGAAAATAACTGTAAAGAATTTTGGTATATTAATAAGCTATTGCCTGATTCGATTTAATATATTTGCTTTCTGAGAGATATATGCAAATTCCATTTTAATAGCCTCTAAATTATTTATAAATTAAATGCAACTTTCACAACGAGAACAACAATGACCTTTACGGTCTCGCTAGATACGATCAACTGATAGTCTAAAATGAGTCATTTATTGACCTACTTTTTTAAACTCTTGTAAAATTAACTTCTATTCTGATTCTTAGACCTTTGTGAATGTAAACTCCTTTATTTTGTTAATAGATTAGATAGATTTTATTAAATTTTCATTAATTTATTGTAGTCATTTAGGATCAAATAACATAACCATTGCTAATTTTAGCAGTTATATTCCTTTCTAATTTACTTATTTATTTATTAAGTTTCATCAAATTCTGATTACTACTACTAAAATTACATTACGTTATTACATTAAGTTACAGAAAAAAGCAACCGAAGAAATCGATAAACTTAAAACGGTTATTAAAGAGACAAGACATTGATGTAATACGCTCGTGCATACCGTTATTTGTGCGGTGCTGGGGAATATGAAAAAAGCTTTGGTTCCTCAAATGGCGAGCAGAAATCGATAAATTCAGAGCCCAATACGATTAATATGAATCGCATAGAAAGGAGACCAAACTGGACTAGCGTACTCTGCGTACTCTAAAACTGATCTAACAAACGTGAAATGCAGGAGCTTCGTTGTAAATAGGTCATCAAACTCCTAAGACCATCATTTAACGAAGCCCAAGGTAGCATTAGCTTTATTTACCATCATGTCTATATGATCCTAGAATGAAAAGTTTGTGTTCAGCATGACTCCCAAATCTTTGGATTTATCAATTCTTATCAAAAATTTATCGTCTAAGGTGTAGTTAAGGGGAGGTAACCGTTCATAGGCATAAAAAGTGCGTTAACTTGTTAGTTGATCTGAAACAAAAACGGGTAAAAAATTATTAATCTACATGAAATTTGGAGGTCCTTATCGTTTTTAAATTTTCTGAATACCCCCGGATATATCGGTTTGAAAAAAGACGTCATATTTTCACTGATTTTATTAGTTTCAATGGACGCAAAAAAAAGTTTAAGTCGAAAAAAAAATCGATTCGATAAGGCCCCCGAAATTAAATTCATTTTACGGTTAAACAAATTGCAAATCAATCGGTTCATCCGTTGAAGCTGTAAAGCGTCCCGCGCGCTGAAAAATGCTGTTTCGAGAAAAATGCTGTTTCGAGAAAAATGCATTTAAGACCCAATAATAACTTGTGAACTAGAACACTGTGATTATTTCTGTTGAAAGACTTTCTGTAATCCTGTAAAAATGCAGTCGACTTGCTTACCCGCTTCAATGGCAGAACTACAGAAGTTGGAAAATTCCAATTCGATGTAGTAGATTTAACTTTCATGAAGCCATGCGGAAAGAAACCTGAAAAAGGTTTGCAGTGATAGTTAAGAACATCGCACACCAGATCTTCAAAAATTTTATCAATGCAATATAAATTGGCAATGGGACGATAATTTGATATATCAAATAAATCCTCGAAAATATCGCAGATAAAACCACACAGCAAATAGACAAGTTAAATAAATGACAAGGTACAGGAATTAGAGAACTAGAGACAATCACCAATTTTTTATAAAACACGAAGGAATTCCATCAGGACTACACGAGAAACTATCAGCTAAACTAGAAATGTGCTTTAAGCCAGCATCTTCGTCAAACGAGAGGTCTTTTATTTCAAGGCTAGTCGGCAAAAGCCTTGACAAATGAGTAAAATCCTTATCACAGTCTGTTACCAAAAACGCAGTGTTAAAGAAGTCACCAAATAGGTTGGCAGTTGTCAGAGGATCGTTCTCTCGACGTCTCCAAAACTCAACATAGAGGGGTAGCCATTGCATTGCGCTTACAGTTTACGAATCTTCAGAACTGTTTAGGCTCGGCACGTAAAGTGGATTTAATTCTCTCCAAATAGTCGTTATAAGTTACATTAAGAGTAGATGACAATTGGTTGCGTAACATAGAATAAATTGGTTGCGTAACAGAATCCCTCCTTGAGGACCAAAACCTCTTCCAAGCTTTATGTTTTTTTATTTTTTAAATGCTTCATGGAACTATCAAGCCAAGGCTGAAATGTGCTGAATTCCAGGCAAACAGCCAATCATTAAGTTTAGATAAATCAGCCTTGCTAGAGTTATAACAAATGTTACCTACTTGAATCAGAAGATGTCATCATTATAGGATCAAAACCAAGAACAACATGAAGTGCTGAATGATGACGAGACTCAGGAACCAAGAGAGACAGACAGGCGTACTAGGGTCATCTTGAGCATTTTCTAAGGTGAGGGTACTAAAGGGGGGTCAGTTGAGGGTACTAATTACGTAATATGTTGCCGGATTTGGATAATTTTGTTAGTGCACTACCTCTGCAACTCTTGAAATTGCTTTGTTCGTACGAGTAGCATTCTTCGAGTCGTATATATGAAGACACTAAAGTAAAAAATAAAATATTTAAAAAAAAAAAAAATTTGAACCGACTTCACAACAAGCGCTAAAAAGCATAAAATAATTTTTCATTTTATATCTATTACGACATTTCGAAGTCGGTGCAAATTAAACAAATGAAAAAACTACCCAACTACAACTGAAGATAATGGCCCCTACTGAGAGTGTTGATTTTCAGTCGACTCGACTAGCAAAGGCTCACTCATTTGAAACTAAAAAAGAAAAACTACCTGAACGTGTCAGCTCACGGAATTTTGTTGTAGTTGGTTGGTTGGTTTACTTTGCACCGACTTCAAAATGTCGTAATAGATATAAAACGAAAAATTATTTAATGCTTTTTAATGCTTGTTGTGAAGTCAGTTCACATTTTTTTTGTAAACTATTTTATTGTTATCAGTTTTTACTAAATGAAATTTAAAGAAATTTCAATAACAATAATATGTCTTAATGTAAAAACTTTCAAAGTTCAAGTTATTTCTTTTATTTAACCACTAAATGTTATTAGACCAAATAGGTTTAGAAGAAATACATTTCAAAAAATAAAACTGGAGCTTCTGAAGTAATTCCGAATACCTATTAAACGAAAGCGAACAATAAATTAAAAAAAGTAAGTCAAATTAAATTAAAAATTAGAAAATCATATATTTTACTATTTCTTTAGTTATACGAGTACATAATCGAAATTTAACTTAAGCGATACAGTTATAAAGTTGAAAATCATCGATCTTTTCGCGAAATATTATTAGACGGAACCAAAGTCCCTTATCATCAAAATTAATGATGTATTGGCGAAAAGCGGCGAACTTAACTAGAATTTTGTGCGAATCATCTTCAACTGCTTGCTATTAATCTTAGATCAATCTTAATTTACGAAACATTAATTTGTTTTCGTACCTTCAATCGGCAGACAACAACCTACATTGATTCTTCAATAAAAGGAAGAGGAGTTATGTGCGTCAACATTAATTGCAGTTTAAAAAACCTTTGATGAAGGCTGACTTTTCCTAACGCTAAAAGCGCGGTATTAACTCTGATTGACAGCAGAAACACCATCGGCAGATCATATATATCCCTCACAAATTCCGCGGTTGTATTTACTGCTCCTTGCAAAGGCTGCGCCGCGATACCATACACGTTTGTTCAATTAAAAAGCAATTACCTTCGCACAATACCCGATATGTACTTAAACGCAAGAAAAATGCTGAACACATAATTGAAACTGTACCCTCATGACTAGTAGAAAAACTAAATAATTTTCTTATACGGTGGTGTCTCTTTGTTCTGATGTCGATATTATGAACTAGCACACTTTGGAAAAATTCAAGGGCAACCCAGACCCTCTGCAGATATTTAGCAATTTTGCTTTCACGCAGTTTACCTACGTAGACTGCTATCTAAGACACAGGCTAATAACGGCAGTCAATTTATCGCCGGTAAATCAAAGATCAGGTTTCTTTGGTTCCAAGAACAACAAAAGACCGCACTTATCACCGCGTTGACGGTCTTGGGTTTTTCTATTTTTCGCGATGCTCTTGAGTACAACATTTACCTTCGTGATGATTGAAGTTGCGTGTTAAGTAAGTATGAAAGATTTAATCGCCGTGATTGCGATTTCAGTATGCTACCGCGCAGGATACGATAACCTGATAACTTAACGTATTGAGAAGGTTTTATAAAGGGTCAAGGAAACACCACTTACTTTACTGCCTATGAAAGACCACCCAAGCTTAAATTCATAATTTTCCTAAGCAATTTTCTTCGTATAAAGGAGGTTTTTAAAAGGTATTATCTTAACAGGTGCATACCAACCGATGCGGTGAGGTAGAGCATTCAGGATACGATACTATTTTTGAGTCCTTCTTGCATTCGAAACTATTGGTCCAAATACTGTTGCGTTAGCAACGAAAGAGCATGTATTAGGTCATATGTCTTCATTTTACTTTTACTAAATGGATTTATGACAGGCAGTGTTGCCAGTCGTCGATGAAGAATGTCACTAGATAGAGACTAAAAAGGACACCTTTTTTTTAAAAAAGTTACCAGATACAAAAAAATATATTTTTTCAAAATTGCTTTCAATATAATATTAAAAATTTCTAAGTTACAAAAATGTAAATACTACTACTCAAAAAAAGACCGTATTTACCTGAATCACTAACTTTAAGCGTCGTGTAATTTCTTCCTTTCAATTTGTAAAAGGAAAGGGAGGAGAAACAAAAAACTATTAGAATGTGATAAAATTCTAATTTTGTGGGCGATCCTCTTATCGTAAGCGACAGATAATGAGTATTGTTGAAAGTTTCAGGGTCCCGCTGGAAAATCATGAACTCTCACAGCAAATTGCTCGATTTGTCTTACACATTACGTTTAGCTTAGCAACAAAAGCATTAAATGGCCCCACTTGAATGTGTGGTGCAACACCGGTTGTAACTGAATTAAGTAGTAACCCAGCAAATATGTGCAAAAATAGTCAAAAACAATGAGAAATGCCGAATATATACGTTAAAACGTTAAAAAGTCGGAGAACATTTGGTGTCATCAGAAGAGGTTCAAACTCACAGTGTCACAAAAAAAATATCAGTCACTAGGAAAGTATTCGAAAACACCAGATTTGGTGACAAAGTCCATGATTTGGCATCACTGCATTAAAAGTCACCAGAAGTCACCGCAGTGGACGTTAAAAATCACCAACTTTTAGACGTGTCTGAGAAAACCAAATTCTCTCACTAGGGAGGTGTTTGAAAACACCAGATTTGGTGACAAAATCACTGAATTGGCATCACTGATGACAGGATTGTTTGCAGCTTTAAAATTGTATAACAAAGTGTCAATTAAACTCAAATATAAGGTTATTTAGCCTGTTTTCGACCAATCAGTGAAGTTGTCAAATTTAGGAAGCCTAAAGTTTTTCATGGTCATATTTGTGGTCTTCTTTTTAAATTGATAAATAGCTCAAAATACCGATTTCACCAGTTTTCGACCATAAATCCAGTTTCCGTTCGACTGTTAATTAGCTTTCAACCATTAAGTGTAATGTTCTTATAATGAAATAAGCAATGATCTAATTTTATATATTTATGATTAGAAAAAACAATCACTCTAGTGTCACGAATTGAGGCCATGGAATTTTTGAAATCCCTTTCAGATTACAGAACAGTATTTTTCATCGTCAGTCTAAAAAACTCTGAAGACCTTATTTTAAATCCTTAAGACCAGGCAGCACTTCTGTAATAAAATTACCAACATAAATAAACACTTATGGCTAAGAATAAATACAGTTAATAAAAGGTATTAATAATTCATCTACCATATATATAAAAATGGATGTGGGTATGTATGTATGTATGTATTCATGTATGGATCTGTGTTCCAGCATAATTTTGAAATTCTTCTACAACTATACAAATATACAAATTCATTACAATGTGGAAAAACATATTGTAGGGTAAGGCACCGCATCGCCAGCCCCCGAAAAGTAAGCCTAGAAAGGAAGGGATGTGTAAAAATAATCGAAAACGGCCGTTGTTAGTGTTGAATCCACTATTTTGGGGGTCATTGAGATAAGTAATACACTCCCAATGCCTGTAGATATCTTGGGAGTAAGTTATCCCCTAGAAGTGGGGATGAGAAGGGACTGATATGTAAAAATATTCGAAAGCGATCGTTTACAGTTCAAAGTCTCTAGTTATAATAGGGTTAAGACACCCCTAGATTCTTAGGGATGACAGTCATGACAGTATTCAAAAACGATCGATATCAGTGTCGCATCCAAAATGTTTGAGGTCGCAGAAATAAATACTGACACTACTATCCAAAACTAAACACTAACTTATCAAAAATTGCTCCAGCAACCGTCTCCCCCTTAATCCTACCAAATGCACCGTAATGATTTACCCGCCGAAGATGTCCCATCCTCTTTGACCACTCTAAGGACGGTTGCTTCCTGAGTATGCCAGATGATTCCCGCCTATCCTTCGAGAACCACGTGGATTTCGTGGGGAGCAGGGATAATTCCGTGATCGGCTTCGTGACATGGTGTTCCAAGGAGCTCGACGACCTCTACTTAACTAGGCTCCTCTATTGCACATTTGTCAGACCTCTACTGGTATATGCTTGCGTGGTATGGGATCCTTACTCCGCTACCCACATCAACCGTATCGAAGCTATCCAGCGCAGATTCCTTAAGTTCGCTCTTCAGGGCCTTCTCTGGCGCGATCCTTTTTCCATTCCTCCCGATCATGCTAGACTCGAACTGATATCGCTCCATTCACTCTAGATGAGGTGCAGGATTTTTAAAATGACTTTTTTGTACGATCTTTTGCAGGGAACAATCAACGGAGACGGAGTTGGATCAATACGTTGAGCGGCAAGACCAACATGCCATGGGTCCCGGGTTCGAGACCAGATGACCCCGTGAGCTTTTATTAAGAAATTAAAAAAATAATCCACTCCGTCTCTGGGCTGTTGTCTAGCTCGCAGCAATGCAAAACGACAAGACATTCAGGTTTCCTCACTTCCCTAATTCCCTTCCGACCAAAACCATGCTAACGCATCAAAGGGCTGTCCCCTAGGATGTGGCCACATCTTGTAAAAAAAACTCCTCCGAACTTCTTAATGATGTTGGTATTTCCATCCCGGCCCAGTCCTTCCATTCCACAGAACACTTTACGGAATGCATGAGCCGATGGCGGCGGTATCACGCCTCCTTAATGAATGCTTAGCCTGCATCGAACTAGGTTGTTCTAGGCAGCAGTTGAAATACCAATTAAGGCCTTTTTTAGTTCTACTTAATTTTTTTTTTCATTTTGGTTGTAGTAGCCAGCATGGACGACTCTGTTTATAAATAAGCAAATAAAGGTCCGAGCAACACCGGGCACATCCAGCTAATTATTAAATCAAAAGAAACAGCTTTAAATAAGGTGATCGAGAAGTTGTAATACATTTCACTTTTCGACCACAAATTATTATAATTTAAAATGTCCGAAGGAAATAAACTGCAAAATACCGATTCACAATATTCTTTTTGCAAAAACGTTACTAATTTTATTAGATTTTCGTTATCGCCTTTGTTTAACAAAAAAGGCGATCGATAATTGGCGTGTTTTCCACTATATTTTCTTTCGGTCTAATCGAGATGAGCAATAGTCGACGAATATGCGAACCTACTCTATATATTTTTCAATTGGAATAAATCTATTGCGATCACCGCAATGAAATCCGCCTCAGTACTTCCATATGTACCTGACGCCTATATTTCGGTCTTTGTCCGAAGGATTTGTGATGCAGTGGTGCAGCATTGGAACTGTTATGGTACTTTAAAAAAAAAGCTTTTATATGGCTCAGGAGTCAGGACATCTCTACACGGAGAGAAAACGTCAAGAAAAATTACGATACGTGTTGAAAGTAAGCCATTGTGGCAAATTTAAGCAACCGCACTATAAAATTTACGATCCCGCAAGTAATTTTTGTCAGGCAATTTTACGGAACAGAACGGCAAAATTTACGTTAATCGTAAAATTTACTGTGTGATTTAGGAAAAAATTACCGCCAAATACATAATTTTTTCCAGAAAATGTTATGATCCTTCACGTAATTTTCATAGCTCTGTTAATCTCTTCGGAAGTGAATTATTAACTTTGCGTTAATTATAATATGTTAAGTCGCAAAAGAGAGAGAGAGAGTTAGTTGCTTGGGTATTTTGTAGCTAATACAGAGCACAATGGGTTAGCGCACTCGCGGAAATAAAAGTTCGTACTATCCGCAATCACTTTGATTTTAAATTTTAGTGAGCGTTACTACATTTATACGAGCATACCTTTTCGGGGTTTGGATAGCAAAAACAAAAAATCACGATGCAAGCCCAACCTCCCCCCCCCCCCCCCCCCGCCCCCCCTTCCAATAGACCGCTGCAATTTATTCGGCTTCCGCCATCTCTTCGACCGCAAACAAATTAATTAACCGGCTATATCGATGATCTACTAAAATTATCAACTTCATTTTATGAAGTTTCCTGTTGCAATTAAATTAATATTCTTCGTAGCCAAATTTTATTAACAAAAAAATGATTTTTATAACAGGTACGGTTTTGTGAGTAATATTTCTGTAACTAAACCATATCCATTATTGCAACATTCTCCATATCGGTAACTACGTTATGTGTTGCGCATTGGAAGTGCATTTTAGTTGCGATATATTACATGTAACTTGCTGAAAGTTATTATGATTATTAATTATTATAATAACAAACTACACCAATTTTTAGTTTTAAATAAGGTATTTCTAAAGATTTTTGATGCGCCATCATTACGTCATATTGATAAAGAGGTCTAGAAATACATATCTATTACCAAAAGTCCCAAATACTCTAGTTGGGATTTTGTTGGATATTCAATTGCAAAGGAGAACAGCCTCATCTTAAAAATTCTTATAATCCACAACTGATAAAGTTCATATGCCAATAACCATCAGATCATTTCATTTTCATGGCCGTCCATTGACCGGTCACAGGCAGCTTTTCACTTTGGTGTGCCAAGGAAGTCATGACAGCGATGGCAACTTGTAACCGGCAGGCCGCATAGCGTTTTCCTATGAAGTTAGTCACATGCGAATGCGATCGCTATCAGGCGCAACGAGTTTTATGCAAATTTATTAGGGTCTCACTTCATTCCTCAAGACATTGTAGCGTTCTTGAGAAAATAATTTATTTTTCTGCCAAATGACAGCGCGTGTGGGTTAATAGAGATCGCGGTGTATCACGTAGTAGGAAGTCCTGCGGTTTTCTTTTTATTAGCCACGTGCTTTCCAACAAAAACAAGTGTCAAGTACGTGAGTCTTTAAGTCAACGCAGGATTATTCCTGGTCTGCACAGACGGCCATCTCTAGAACTCCAGATGAAATCGGAAAAACTCATCGACAAACGATTTCTGTAGAAGAAGAAAACGTGACTTTAAGTATTTTTCGCAATATGGTCCCGTCCCAATGTGTATTTTAATTTTATTACTATTGGCCCTAAACAGTTTTTACTGCATTCTTCTTGGCCATGGACATTCGCTTCCTAGTTATCTCGCCGCTGTCCAGCCATGCATAAAATCTTCGAATTGGAAAAGAAACTGTTATTTGGTTTTATGTTTAAAAAGATTTAAATTTCATTTGATCGTAGTCCATTGCTCCACGTATTCATATGGATGATCATATACATTTAGCAGCTCGGTTTATAGTGGGGTGCTCTCGTGCCCATGCCAAATCGTTCAGAAATTACAATCGACCGAATCGTTGCTAATATTTTATGTTCCAAATCAGGCGTTAAATCTACATCTCGTAGTCTCTTGGTAGCCCTTGAGGCTTTCTACTCCTTATGGATTTGAATGGTAACGTGAGGAACTATCGTCAATCGCTATGTGAATTTTACATAAGAATAAGCCGATACCCGCCCGTTCATGCTTGCATGACTTGAAAATATTTTCATTGGATTGGCTTACTTTCAAGCGAAATTACATAATCACATATCAACTTGGAATAGTTATTCGATTGCCTTCGTTATGGCTACCTGCCCTTTCTTATTCTACTTTGATTTAGACGTTTTCTAGCAATTACCTGTCCGCTTTTATAGTAATGTGGCAATTTTTGTAAATGATTACCCGGAATTTACTATATTTCATAGCCTGGCCAGTGATTGACCTTTTCAATCGCATAAACGTTTATGTTTAAATGTAATTGCACTAGAATTTAGTAAATAGGATGTAGGATTGGAGGCAAAGGTTTTATTAGATTTCACATTGTATTTTAATCACTTAAGAAGAAATGTTACTTCCATCTCGCGTAATTTATTCATAAAGTGAATAAAGCACGGCGGGAGCAAATCAATCATCCCTAACGGAAAAATCCAGTCGCAGAAAGTAGGTTCGAGGTTCAAAGTAGGGTTTACAATCCCGCATTTTCAAATTTGCGAGACTCACCACTTTCGATGAATCTCGCAAAATTGACAGATTGACAAATGCATTTGGTTTTAACATTTTTTTTTACATCATGTCACATTTCATTATCGAGAAATTATCGAGAGCCGGTTGTCGATGCTTATGTATCATTTCTCATGTCATTATTTGAAGATTCTATTAAATTGTTTATATATTCAATTCATAAAGTTTAAAATATACTATAATACAATCTTAGTTAGAGTAAATGCTTTAAAAAATTAATTAAGCAGGGAACCAATACTTCGCATTCATTACTACACTGAGAGAAATGTTAGCACCCTACGTTATAGTTTATGTATGTCTCTAACTATATGTATCGGCGATTTTGGAATATTGATAAATTATGGAATTCATAGCTATCAGCTATACAAGGGGTTTTAGATCTGACGTGCCAAAATGAGTATTGTGATAGATCTCACCTAGGCAAACAAAAAATTTTATGGCAGGGCATGTCCACGTAGGGAAAGTATTTAGAAATTTATACGTAGAAATCCTATCGGAAAATATTATAAAAATCAACAAATTAAAAAAATTAAACTAATATTAACTCAAAAATTCTTAAATTTTGCTCCTGTTAATAAAAAAAAAAAATTTGGTTTTGTTTTCGCTCAATCGACTGAAAAACTGTCTGTGCAGAGATGCCAGACGGTATGGAGCAAAAGTCGCCGAGCCGTGATGCTGAAGTCGCCCAAAGTCGCCGCGCCAATATATGAAATCGCCCAAAAATCCCCTTTTGATTTTATATTCATTAAAATTGTTGTTTTCACAACTTTAATGTAATATTAATTAGAAAATAACAACAACAGATACAAGTAACAAAAATTTAAAATTTTGGTAGAGGCGTCGTGAAAACCAAAAAATACTCTTAATTATTTAGTAATGGAAGTGACTATTTGCACTAACGTGTACTTACGTGTACTTTTGTATTCGGGGAAGTTCCGCTTCTATAACTACTATACAAATATATTCCCTGGCGGGAGGACAGTTAATGAAGTAACTAAAAGTCACACCTCTTCCTCCGAGAAAGTCTAATAAAGTGTTGCCGCTAATACACGTAAGTACACGTAAATACATGTAATTACAAATAGTCACAGTCTTCAATAATTCACGAATTATTATTTATATAAAGGAAAACGAAAATTATTATTTATTGAATCGTGCATGGCCCTTTTCAAAACATAACCAAGAACTGTCTTTGTGCAATTGGTGGGATTAAAAATGAACATATTTCAGATATAAACACGACGGCATTGAATATACTTTGAACTTGAGCGAAATAATGCCATTGCGATAAATATCAGTTTGGACTTGTTCGGAGTTCAGTTAAGAGTTATTCGCGCAAAACTAGAATTTGAGATGACTCGATAGCAAAAATTTTTATACTGTGACAGCAAATAACCCAAAAGCGCCCAGCAAGAATTAAAAATCGCCCAAAAAGTGCCTAGTCGCAGAGAGCAAAATTTTGTCGCCCAACTGATGGCTCAAGTAGCCCAATCGGCGAGAAATCGCCGTGAATCGTGTGTCTGTGAACATCCTTATAAAATTTCAGCTCAGTCCCAAGTATTTTATTAGATATTGCCCAGAATGCACGGGCGTTCGACGTTGGGTGGGATACGTGATACGTTGCGCGCGCTGAATGCTGCCCAGTAGGGCTTTATCATATAATCTTATCTTATTCTTTTGTTCGCTCATTCTTTTGTGGGCCTTTTTGAATGTGTTTGTGGGTATATATGGCTTGGTATACGGTTCATTTGGTCGCCTAGGAGGCAGGGGTTGGTATTCGGTTTTTAGTGGTGCTGCGTTGATGCTTTGATTTTAAAGTTTTTTTTCGAAATCCGAAAAAAAGAAAAAACCGACCTAATTCGGTTTTTATTTTATAGAGTATTATGTTCTATATGAACCAAAATTATCAGTGACTTTATTAATTTTTCTAATTTTTATTAACAAAAATATAAAAAAAATTTTTCTCAAAAATTGACCTTCGGGTTCAAACTGAAAAAAATGACTTTAGCGACGACACCTTTCACTAAACCATTGTTTACTCCGTCATTTTTAAACATTTTTGGTCTTTTTTCTAAAACAGTTGTCTGAAATATACATACCTCTAAAACATATTATTCATGCAATTTCCTCATCAAAAACAAAAATTTCGAAAAAGCACCTTTTTCGGGATTTCCAAGAGATAACCCCCTTAATGACCCATTATCTATGTACGCTGAGCATATAGAGACGGTTCAGTAAAATTTCAATCATTGTAGATCTCAGCTACATTTTGACGCGCCAAAGACCTGAAGTGAGAAAGACCTTTCGATGCTGCTTGTGGTACATGGCTGAGCTAAATATATAGGAATAGCTTTTATTTTAGCCGGAAAGAATGTCCCAGCATCCTTCAGTACTTCTACAAAATTCAGTTATATGTAATGCTTATTTTTCCACCTTTTTATCACGCCAAACGTTATTTACCATTTTTTGTTCTTTTATTACACCAAACGCTATTACAATGTCGTCGGTGAAGTTAATGATAACGTGTAGATCTACCAATCTGGAGGTCTCAGGTTCAAATCAAACCGGCCGTGACCCATGATTAACTTCTGCTGACAGCAGATTACGATAAGAAGGCCATGGGATTTGCAGAGAAAATGGTTCGGAATCTACTTTAAATTGTATGTAGGTCCACTTGCAATCGTTGTCTCGAATCGGGTGAAGTTCTTCTCCTGCTCCATGCCCCACAGGGGATTACGGGAACCGGAGAGAGAAACGTTAAGCTATATTTCAGCTTTATCAATAATATTTTCAATACTCAAATAATCCTTGCATTTTTAAATTTATTAAATGTCATTTTAACATTGATCCAATGTGAAACAAAAATAAAAAATAAGCCTAATTGTCATCCGAGTTATTACTTGTTACAACAGAATTACGAATCTAGAAAATTAACCGGCCTGGCAAAAATACTATTCTGTTGCATGAAAAGCGTAAATTTAATTTTTCGAAAAATCTAAACAAATTGTATCTCATCCTGATTGGTATTCGTTGACCGTCTAAACTCTAGAGCATTGTCTGACATCTGCCCAATTCTGCAAAGATTAGTGTGGCTTTATAAACAAGAAATCTAGGTAGTTCTTAATTATTTTATCAAAGGGTTGCCGATTTGATCTTAAAGACGCCGTCGCATTGTTGTCTGAAATATACATACCTCTAAAACATATTATTCATGCAATTTCCTCATCAAAAACAAAAATTTCGAAAAAGCACCTTTTTCGGGATTTCCAAGAGATAACCCCCTTAATGACCCATTATCTATGTACGCTGAGCATATAGAGACGGTTCAGTAAAATTTCAATCATTGTAGATCTCAGCTACATTTTGACGCGCCAAAGACCTGAAGTGAGAAAGACCTTTCGATGCTGCTTGTGGTACATGGCTGAGCTAGATATATAGGAATAGCTTTTATTTTAGCCGGAAAGAATGTCCCAGCATCCTTCAGTACTTCTACAAAATTCAGTTATATGTAATGCTTATTTTTCCACCTTTTTATCACGCCAAACGTTATTTACCATTTTTTTGTTCTTTTATTACACCAAACGCTATTACAATGTCGTCGGTGAAGTTAATGATAACGTGTAGATCTACCAATCTGGAGGTCTCAGGTTCAAATCAAACCGGCCGTGACCCATGATTAACTTCTGCTGACAGCAGATTACGATAAGAAGGCCATGGGATTTGCAGAGAAAATGGTTCGGAATCTACTTTAAATTGTATGTAGGTCCACTTGCAATCGTTGTCTCGAATCGGGTGAAGTTCTTCTCCTGCTCCATGCCCCACAGGGGATTACGGGAACCGGAGAGAGAAACGTTAAGCTATATTTCAGCTTTATCAATAATATTTTCAATACTCAAATAATCCTTGCATTTTTAAATTTATTAAATGTCATTTTAACATTGATCCAATGTGAAACAAAAATAAAAAATAAGCCTAATTGTCATCCGAGTTATTACTTGTTACAACAGAATTACGAATCTAGAAAATTAACCGGCCTGGCAAAAATACTATTCTGTTGCATGAAAAGCGTAAATTTAATTTTTCGAAAAATCTAAACAAATTGTATCTCATCCTGATTGGTATTCGTTGACCGTCTAAACTCTAGAGCATTGTCTGACATCTGCCCAATTCTGCAAAGATTAGTGTGGCTTTATAAACAAGAAATCTAGGTAGTTCTTAATTATTTTATCAAAGGGTTGCCGATTTGATCTTAAAGACGCCGTCGCATATTATAGTTGGGGATAAACATATAACTTAATTCCACACAGCTTCAAAAAAATCCATAGTAAATATTACCGTTTGTTTTAATAACAGGTACCTGTATGATTTTATTTATAGTTTTTAAATCACTTGTTATTAGTAAGTTGTTGAAATATCTTGAAAGTAACCATCTTATCAGTATGATATACTTGCTGGCCACTTCACTGGAGATTTACTTACTTTTCTCATGAAGTCACTACCGTCACAACTTTAGTAAGTTCGCAATCGGTGCCTTGGATATCTTAAATAGCCTTCGCTAAAGTTTGGTAAACTTTTCTTTTACCCAAGCTTTAAGCATTTGATCTTGATCCTAATTTCCTGCCAATGCTGTGCTTTAGCACCATAGGACATCCCCTGTTTTGACATTCCATAAAGAAAAAAATAAAAAATGAAGTGAAAGTACTTTATCAATTCTGATTCAGGTTAAATTAGTCTGCCCATGGTTCTACTCTTGTGCCTACTACTTTTCTCATATTTATTATTTAACTTCTATCTTTCACCTTTCTTCTATATAGCTCCGCTGATGACAGAACCCCCGATTTGGCGTTCTTTTTTAACTCTCCAGCAGAATTGTACAGTACTGCTATTGATATTTATCAAAACTCCGTGTCTGATTAATTTTTATACCATAAATTCTCGCCTTGGGCATAAAACATAAATACTAGATTTGTCTTTTTTGCTTCTTGCAAAACCCAATGCTATCTTTCTGCTCTCAAACGCAGCCCTCCCACAAATCTGGTATTCACATGCAGAACGTTAATCATCTCCTTCACTTTAACTCTTAGTCCCAAATTTTTATTTCATTCCTGCCAAGGCTGTGCTACGGCATTATAGGTCTTCCCTGGACTTTGCCTATTATAAAAAATACGGTAGACATAACTCATTTTTGAGAAATTTATGACTGAATACACTTTAAATCTGGTATATGATTTGCTCATGGATTGATCTTACAGGGATGGTTAACTGGACTGGGTCATAACTTAAATAAGGTTCATTGAAAAAAAACAGCCTTTCCAAATTTGTCAACAATGTTGGCCTAACAACTACCATTGCAGGTATAGTCGGTTCCAAAAGTGAAAATTTTTTTTTACGATTATCGAAAGTTCAGCATTTTTCCAAATTTTCGCCGAAATTCATGATATGAATTCACGTGCTTTTTATTTTTATTAAATTGCTGATCTAAATACCTTTCCTAAAAGGTGCAACATGTCTTTTTCAGTTTCAATTTTAATCTCTCTGAAGATGGCATAATCTGCCTAAATACGCGTATTCAAATAAAAGCTAATAAAAATTTTGAAACTTAGTAAAGAGATTTTGGTGGTTTTATTGTACTAGTAGCGGTGGATTAAATTTTAAGTATTTTTCAGTTAAATTTTTTTATGATGTAGCCAAAGCCTAGAGGACAACCGTATGATGCGTTAGCATTATATTCCCTGTAATGTAACCCTCAAGCAAACATACCCTGTGCATTGTTTCTATATCACCCTAGGCAAAGCAAGGTGAAAAATATAGCATAACAATCATAATGCTTCTTAAGATTGGCTTTAACGAACCAATGTGCTTTATTTAGTTTATTTTTATCTATACATTTCACTTATCATTTGTAGTAATAAAGATAAAGAGCACCAGCAGGGACTGCACTGAGAAACTTTCGCGCACCTATAGCAATAAAACTTAAAGCAATCATTCCTTTAATAACTTCGGTCGCACCAAGAATTTATTATTACAATCAATGGCAGTGAGAAATTTAGTAGTTTGGAAATAAAACTTAAATCGTATTCAAGATGAATCTACCCAATGTAATGTAATGGACATCTCTTTATGATTTCAATAAAAATGTAAATTATCTTAGATTAGAGAAGAAAATTCACTTTTAAATGATACCCAGCGAAAGCCATGTTAACAGGTCTTATAATAGCCCCCCAATCCATGTGAGTATTCGCATCATTATTCATTTCAACTGGATACAAATCTCATATACCTAATTGGTTCCATAATTTCAGAGGCTTCATCAATTTACCTTTATCCATAAAATTGCAAGGCTCGAACACGATCTTCGCACATTTGCGAAGCATCGCAGCAAATTGAAGAAGCAGTCTCGAACATTGGATAGATATCAAACACTGTTAGAGACTATTCAATTTACCTCAAAATCTTCTATTTGTTTATCATAATAACTAATACTGTGGTCAATCTTTATCCGCTGAGCTAACCAGCATTCGATTTATCTACACATCTGTATTCGTTGATGGTTTTCCTGCGGCCAAATCATCGTTACTCAATTCACGAATTCGATCTTACGTTTTCTTCTTCTAGGAATTTATTGTTCAATTGAATCGTGAGCTTCGCGTAATGAAGATTTTATGATTTATTAACGACAAGATAATAATCTGGAAGCAGCTAACAGTGCCTGCGACCTTCCACGAAGCGGAAATTTAAAACAATGTGTATTATCGATTACATTTGAGGTGTTTCCGGCTTGTTTCCACCATAAACAAGTATCTGGTTCGGTAATCGCTCATGCGAAAGTGAAATTGAAATAAATTCTGCAATTTGTAGCGCACTTCGGTATTACTAAAGTATCAAGATTATGCAAATGAAGAGATTTCCTAAGGTAGTTTGCATTTTCTCGGAAAAGAATATTCCTCGAATGCAGTAAATCATATAGATGTGTTAAGATATTTTGTCTTGTATTCTGTCGAGGAGAATGTAAAGATGTACTATTTTGGATGAGCGATGTAGACATAAGATTGATATTGACATCGATGATCGATAAAATCGAAGTCAAAACATCGATGTTATATAGAATAAATTTATGGAATGGCGATCATTGGCGTAAAAAATGTTATCTACAACTTCTTTCGAAGGTATTTATCTACTATTTAATAATAATCCTTGGTCCTTGTGATTTTTCGGCACTACAAGAAGGGCAATAGGAATGATGTAATTAATTACCAATCTGTTGCCAATCTATGGATTTGTTAAGTCGTATCTATACATTATGTATCTATACAGATTTTAGTATGGCATTTTATAATATTTACCATATGGTGCCTTAACAGTTTTACCTATCTGACCGATCACAGTTTTTTTCCTTTTATTATCGGATGTCATTCATAATACCACTGGGGTGCCACAGGGTAGCTAGTTATGACTGTTATTATTTAACATCTGTATTAATATACTTACACACACGCACAGATAGCGCCTCACACAAACATCTTGTATTATTACTGACGATGCGAAAATATTTTGCACTATCACGGATGATAATAATAATAATTTGCTTCCTCTAAATGTTGAGAAATATGTAGTAATGTTACATTCACGTAAATTTACAGTTATACGTCATAATTATTATATCAGTGGTGACAGCACTAAGGACTTGGGTGTATATTTCAAATAGAAGCTTTCCTTCGATGACCACATTTCGATTATGATTAATAAGGTAATTGCTAGCTTGGAATTTGTAAAGAGATGGTCTCGTGAGTTTGATTTCTCTTTGTCACAGAGACTTTTTATTGCTCTTTTGTTAGACCGCTTTTAGAGTAAGCTTTCCCGTTTTGGTCACCATTTTATTCGGTTCATATTAGTTGAATCAAAGCGATACAACATAAGTTTCTTAGATTTGCGCTTCGAAGCCTTCCATGAAACAGTATTGTTATATTGCCTACAAACAAGGATAGACTTAAGCTTCTTTCCATGGACACTCTAGAGAATTGACGCGACGGAGATATTTAGTTGTCTGAATATCTTGGATCATTGTCGCCCTGTCAGAAATTATGAATTTCTTTACCTTTCTTGATATTGCACTTACTATACTTTTAATGAACGTGTTAATTCTATCTCTTGCCGTTTAAATAATCATTGGAATTAACTTGGCATATTAAAGCTCAAATAAGACGTCTTTTGCAAAGTTAGCTTGTTTAATATCACCTTTTTGTTTTCTCATTTAATTTGTTTTTGTATTTCTTTGAATTTGTTTTTAGAGTAAGTTATTATCTCTAAGTTATGTAATAAAACATTTTATAGTAATTAGTAGGAAGGTAAATATATTACATTGTATAGTAGTCAGCCTTTGACGAATTCCAAATAAACAAATACATCTATTAACAATTGTATAGATTAATCAAAAACTCTTTGTAGTGTATGGACTTTTCAATCTCGAACAACACCTCATGCAGAGCTGTATCCACCGATTTTCCCTTTGTGTAGGCATGTTGAATTGCGGATAGTAGGCCAGGGTTAATATTCTCTCTAATACAGAAATCTAAAACCCTTCGCCTAGCTTTTAAGCTAATCGGCATGTAATCCTTTAGTCTAGCGTGACTACATTTCCCGGCTTTAGGAATGATAACCACGGTAGCAAGTTTCCAGGTCTCTGATACTTGTTTTAATCTAAGATATCCTTTGAAATTCGCCGCCAACTAGGGCGCCACCAAATCAAGTGCTGGCAATATCCAATCTGGCTCCGGCGAATTAGCTCAATGAAAGAAGTTTATTACCCATCTGATGATTCCATGGGTGTTGTATCTCCTTTTTGTACTAGCATTGCTTGCGAAGGTATTGGATCTATACAACTAGGGAAGTGACTGTCTAACAAGACCTCTAGTGCTTGCCTGCTGTCCTTGGTCCAAATTCCACTTGCGCTGCACAGCAGTGTAGAAAGGGTAGGGCCCTTAGGAGCAGCCTTCTTTAACTTCGTTGTCTCTGAGGTTTATTGGATTTGCTCACAGAGGAAGATTCAGCTCTTCCTATTACTATCCTGCCGAATTTCTCCCAGTCAATTTTTGAAACGTTCCTTAATTCTCTGGTGCCTTTCTCATCTTTGTCGTTAAATTGAACATAGCGTAACTGTGATCAGAGAGTGAGGTTCTATCGAGTATCCTCTAATCACAGCTTTTCGTCTCGATGAAGAACGTAACATCAAGGAAATTTACACTGTTTGAACGTCTGTACGTTGATACGCAGCCCCGCTCCCCAATGCCTACATTAGTAGTTTCGTTGACATCCTTCCATGCTTCCCCATATTACGTTGTGTGAATTGACGTCCCCTTCAATCACTAGGTTGATCTTCTTCTGATTCGTATCTTTCACTAGTGATCTAAACTCTTCCGACGGGGCCTCTCTATTACATACCATGTAGACTGATGCTATGAGCGTATTGGCCCATCTTGACTAGCCTCACATGGCACAACCAAGTGGTCGTTGGAAATATATTTAGAACAAAGTTTAGCATTAAGATAGCCGAATGTTTGTTACTTTTACTTTGCGTGAGCCTGTATCCAGAGTTCCGGAACGAGTGCAGGTTTTGGAACTAGCATCGGTAGACTCTAACTAACTAGCCCTAACTTGTATACTTTTTCCGTATTTAGTAGCAAGTCAATTTTTCTGAACTTGCCGCCAAATAAATCTGCGCGAAAAGAAAGAAACATCCTTTAAACTGATCATTTGAAAAAAAAATTTTTAAATCGTAATAGTTGGTATCGGTGGAATAACACAGATTTACCTCAAAAACTCGTAAATGTGTAAATATTTATAAACGGAATGTCGACAATCTAATAATCGAGAACAAGTTTCTTTCCCATCTTTTTATGTTGCACCAGAATATAAGTATGTAAAGTATGTTAGCCTACATTCCCTTTACTTAAACAATTTTAATTTATGTACGGCAGAACAAGGTGTAAATCATTTCATGCATGTATGCATTTCCCAAGCTCTCAGCGAGCAAGGCAGGTGTAAATAGTATGATTATATTTTGCGAAATCGTGGCACTGCACCTAGTGAGTACATTCCGCTAACGTCACAACTAGACTTCGTTTAACTATCCTAGAAGAATTTGCAATATTTTTTTATTGGGTTAATGGGGAAAATGATCGGTGCAAATTACTGCATTACAACGACCCTTACGATTTTATTGAGGTGATTTCGAAAAATTGCAAACGCGAAAGAGACGATCCTCCCATGATATAGAACCTACAGGTGTTTTGAAAGCCTATTTAAGCCTCACTAATGAAGATGGATGGGTACATTAGCATTAGCCCATTTCGATTTTGCATGGCGATACTTTCATGTGCAATTAATTTACTAGATCTAGTTGCAACACGTTTTCTTATGTGACAAGATGATATCATATTATAAAGTAAATTACAAATTATATCGTAGCGGCTGCACGCGGAACCCATGTGCTTGATACCTCTGGATACTGTTCTTGTGTTACATTTTATCGAACGTTGATGGAGCTTGATTGGGTAAATTATATTTTCTATTAGTCCTGCTTCTGGTTAGTTGAAAAGAGTTCCTCGAATTAAGATCCACTACACGAAGCTCAAGACAAATGAAAGAAATAAATCACTGTCCATATCAATTGAAAAATTAAAGACTATGCACAAAATAAATAAAAATGACAGTGACCTATTTTATTGATGTGCATTTTTATCTTAGTTCACTGAATCAAGCGCAAACTTTTCGGGCCCTTTTTTTGATGAAACACAAATTCAAGCATCCTTTTCTCATTAAAGCAGATATTTGCGCCTCTTCTAAAATTAACAATTTAGTAAAGTATAGGTATCGACGTTGTTTTATATTAAAAAATGCACTAAACTAAAGTTATTGTAATGCAACAGGAGAAATTCCATGGAGAACACATTTAATTTGTAAGTTTTCATATTCATATTTTAATCTATCTAGTTATACACGAAACTCAGATAATGAAAATACTTAACTAAATATTACCTTACAAACAAGAACATTTTAATGTTAATGTTTTAAATTTTTATGAAATATTATAAATCTTAATAACATGTTTATTTTTCATTAAAAGTATATTTAGGGAAAAGTCTCTGTGCGTGACAGAAATTCAAGGCTTTTTAACAATCTTATTTTTTACTAAATTGTTCGTTAGTACACTAACTGGGTCGTAAGAGAAAATTCTGATGTTTCGGCGAACACATTGAATTTTATTGGTTTGAGCCTCCTTGACAGTAGGTGTAGTTGGACTCACACTACACAGTAAGATCTCTAATAAGTTCTGAGGCTTGCAAAACAAAAGAGATTTTAGCCATTTCCTTAAGTTTGTTATTAGCCTTATAAATTTGATTTATATGTTTTTTTGCACTTCAAAAGTAATCTTTGTGAACAATACCACTTGTACTCATCTTTTTTATTTTTGGAATAAAAATAATAGCCAAACTTATCAATAAACAACTATACCTTTCCTTTTTTTGAAATTTCAACGGATGTCTCCATCATTTTCAATTCCACGATGACTTTTTTTGGGAATTTTTTTAATGTCAACAACATGTCTGCTTTGAACCAATAGTATGACTAAGGTTCTAAAGTTATAAAGAAGGAAAGCGAGAAAAAATTTACATTTAATTTTTTGAACGGAATTGTTCTTCGTAATCTCAATTTCGTTCGGAATAAAAATCCAATTTTCGGTATTAGCTGAAATCTGATATCTCTGTATTCAGACAAATTTGCCGGATAGATAGATTTTTAAAGTAGAGGCTTGTGCCTACTGGTCTGACCTGATTCAAGTCAAAATTGCACAAACTCTATAAATGGCGCGAAATTCAAAAACGGTTAACAAATTTTGAATTTTTTCTTTCTCGTCTTTGATATCGCGAAAAATCTGAATAAGGTCACGACGAGAATCACTTGTATGCCGAAAATTTTAAGCCGAAGTTTCTTTTATTCTAACAATTTTTAAAAATAAACTCATTTTCTCGTGCAAATATGATAAAAAAAATGGTTTAGATAGCGATTTAGAGGCTTCAAAATATCGAAAAATGCGAAAAACCAATCGATTTTTTTGAAGCCAACACACTATAAATCCTCTTAATGGGACGGCCTAAGCTGTTGAAATGCTTTGAAGTTTCTTAATAAATAAAATATCTCGTTGAAATTTATTACCCCTCCGCGATGTCGGATTTCTTTTGCAATAATTCATACTGATCCTTTTTGTACTTTTCGCCCTAATAATTATTTTAAAATCACAGTATTCTATACTTACATTTTGTTTCCTGATATAAACGATTCTGCTAGTTTGTTTTATCGGAGAACTTTTGAGTTGGTTTTACATTTCGAACGGAATAGAGAATGACAGTAATTTTCGATCGAAGTCCTTTTTCGAATTCGTTCGAAATCAGGGATATGAAAGTAGCTTTCTTTCGAAATATTTTCATTCTGTCGGAATTGAGAATAGATTTGGTTAATTAGGTACCGTATTTTCATACGTTTGCGAATTTCTGAAAAGTTTTGAACTTTTGGATGCTCCCATCGGATATACATAAATGTCATTAATTTCACTGCACTTATTCTTTTTCTCTTCATTTCCATTAAAATTAACAGTTTCTGATGGCCACAATTTTTTCAAATTTCCTTGTCGCTCTATAAGATCGTCCTGTTTTCTCAGGTATTCTCCGAAACGAAAGTCCTACTTACCTTTTAACACTTATCTTTGCCTCTTATTCACTTGACATATCTTTTTCTTGTTCCTTTATTGTATCTGGGTGCATTTCGTTATACATTCGGAATGGACGAAATACGCTGAATGAGTTTAATGTTTATTTGCTCGTTCAGAATATTCCGTTTCTGGCGTTCTGTATTTCTTTATTCCTACCGCTGCATTCCGAATTCATTCTTTTTGTACGACAAGACTTCAAGGAATGAAAAGATTAAAGCAGTTGGCATTTAAACAGGCGACATTTAAAATGTAGGATAGTAGCATGATTTTCGTGAGGACAGTAGCATGTTCCATCTATACACCCAATAAGCCCGACAAAACGGGCTTATATTTCTTATATAACTGAAAATATTGTCTTCCATTGAAAATGATTTATTTATTTATATTATATTCCAATAGTCTCTAATATATACTCCGAATCTATCTGCAGCGGGTCTGGATTTACAAAACCGTTTTAACAAAATTGTGCAGTCCAACTTTAATGTAAAACATTTACCAGAAGCATTCCGTGTTTAACAGATACCATAATATTATGCATCGTGCGTGAAGCCTTCGAAGGTTTCTGAGGATAACCGCTAATGCTTAGAAAAGATCCACGAAATTTGACGGTACGTTCAAATTTGACCTGGAGAATATAGGGGTGGGAGCGACGGAAAGTAATGAAGAGAATTTGGTATGTTTACTTTGTGGTCTATAATAGATTGATGGTGGGATGAATGGCTTTTTAGGGGACATTAAACAACATTGAGTTTTAGATTCGTTAAATATAACACGGCGAAACTATGAATAGGATTGAGAGGGAAAGATAAAAAGTCATTAATAAAAAAAAGGAATGCGGTTGGTAAAAGAATTAAACCCTGAAGTACACTGGAATTGACTTCGAAGGGAGCAGATGAAACTCTGTTATTACACGGATTGAACGATCTGACATAAACTTTCTATCCATTTTAAGTAGTAGTAACTAAAGCATTTAATCTGCAGTTTAGCGAGAAGGGTATGTCAGACCCTAACAAAAGCCATTTTCTGCAATGGAAGTGGAATAATAAGAATTAGGAGGTGGCAAATAAGAATTAGGACAAAAAATTTGTAGCAAGCAGCTTTGCTTTGTTGAATGAGCCGGTATAAATATTCCGTTTTTTAATGAGTGGTGATAACACTTTTGGGTAGCAAATACCTTGCGTCCAACGGCCAGGTCGTAATTGAACTTAGCCCTAGTCACCGATTTGCACATATGCCGTGCATCTATTTGTTACGTCTCAATTCCTGTGATGGGCACAATTTATTTGCCTGAAAGGCTGCTTCTTTGTTTTTATTGGCCGTACGTTCTTGAAGCTACGAGTAATAAAGCGATGCATTCCAAACCATATGATATTCAAAATGTATTCGGTGCTTTGGTTAATGTCTCTCATGAAAGAGCAATCCGACCAGTCCAGCTCTCTCAGTAGACATTTATTAAGACCAGACCAATCAGCACTTTCAGAATACCACACTAAACTTTCGATGGAATTTTGATCAGCGGTTTAATAACTTATTTAAAAAAATCCCATTATTGAAAGGACACTGCCCTAAAACCCTGCTTTTAAAATATTTTTAACTGAAAAAACAAGACATTTTATTTATTTTTATTTTTACCAAGAAAACGATTGGCGTAGCGATCATCCTTGTTACTTCTGTATATTACGATAATTTTGATTTTCATAAACTCTTTCATATTCATAATAAATTCCACGTCATCTCAATCTCCTGCACTATACTATCTTGCCACCAAAAAATCAATTCAATTGGAATACATATGTACCTATGTACGAAGTCCTAAGCAACTAAGGGCTTAAAATCAATACTACGCAAGCTTATGAATTTGAGTTTCTAAGAGCAAAATAAACTTTATCTCGAAAAGCAGGAGTGTAGATAGTTTTTCCTATCGCAGCCGCATGGTAACAGCAGTACCGAAAGTGGTGATCACTCGGTTGACGGTAAATTTCAGTTAGTTTAAGTTCTAAGTTTAAGGTAGAATCTTGGTTTGAGGCCTTTCGTGTAGTTTTAGTTTTTTAGTGCTAAAACGGATTAGTACTATCATACCCAGTTAAATCACTGACATTGAGATTTCTAGATTCGTACATTAGGGAAAGCCTCAACTCTCATCTACAGTCCAAGAAAAATTATATACAGGTGCATCAAAGGATAAGAACCACCACGGCTATCGTTTACGTTTTGAAAACAGGCAATGAAGACCAAAACTGTTGTAGATGGATTGCAAGATTGCTAAAAAATAGAGTGATAAAGTGAGGTGGCAGACCAGTGCACAATACCGAGTCTAGTACTTTTGCTCTTCCTGCGGCTACTAGTCCTCAATAAGTGGGTATTTAGCCGATGCAGTAATACTTATGTCCGCATACGCCGATGGTGTAGTTATATTTATTTGTGGCTGAACAGAATAAGTGAAATCACGGAAATAGTATTTAAGATTTAATATCAGACAACGTGAAACAAAAATAGTACTTTTTACAATGAGATATAAGTTACCAACCTTTAGAGTACCAAGTCCAGAGACGCAGCTGGAATTTTATAAAAGCAGTTCGCTTAGAAAAACAGCAAATACCGATCTACGGATATAATACAAGTAAACCTTTTTATTTTCTGCACTAATTGTTAAATAACTGTCCTCGAACTTAAGTCAATTGATAAAGCAAACTTTGCGTGAAAGATCAACTCAGCAAATTGCCGTCAAATAATTAAATTACCAAATTAATTCAAAAATATACTTCCGTAATTCACCGCAGCGATAACCAGCCGTGAAAGCAGCATTATTAACGGATAGAATTCGACAAGTCATTTTCTCTTTGCGGCGTCTGCCCGCAATGGGCAATGAAATAAGAAATACAAATATCATTTTTCTAGATAATTCGGGCATAAATATCAAGGTAACATATCTACTCTTGTTGGTACCGTTCTTATCTGCATTCAGGCGCGAAAATCTAGAATCCGCTTACTGTACCCGTCATCTCCCGTTCTCGTCCATCTTGATCAGATTTCCATGGTTCATAAAAGAAACGCAAACGATTTTTCATAATTTTCCATCCGAATAAATTTTTCTACTTATGTTTGATATGCTTCTATAGACCCACCTACATAGGCGTTTAAGTATTGATTGATGACTGAGATCAAGATATTGCAACTGGCACAATTATATTTATATATTATTCATTTTTGTATAAGTCGGGCAAATTCCATTCTGTCGTTCCGTGCAAACATCTCCTAACCTTCGGAACTGCTTTTATCTTGATCCATCCATCTAATTTTTGTATCTGTGCCAGCAGCTCGGCTCTTGATCTGTGCAACTGAACTAGAAACATACAAGCGAGATTATGATTGCACTAGACCTTGTCTAACCTCTCGTTAACTTAGGCTCAAATATACGCGTAAACGTACATAACCGAGTTATGGTAATTGAAATATTTCTTTAATTCCAGGTTCACACAAGGTTCATTGCACGGAAGATCTGATGCATGTGGAAATTGCTATCCCAGCCGGTAAGGCAAGTGGTACCCAGATATACTTGGAAGGGCTTAAAGGATACCCCATCGTTCAGTGTCAGCCCACGATCAACGAAACCCTAGCGGAGTTCAAGCTTTCCCTGAAAAACTTCTATGAATGCGGTGTTACCAGAATGATTAATAAACTGACGGTGAGTAGCACTTGGGTTTTTAATTATGATCGTTCCAAGTATTTGATATCTTCACTAATTTTGGTTTCAGGGGAAAAAGGTTTATTACCATAAAATCATAATCGAGGAGGAGACTAGCAAGGAAATAGTGAGCGTCAAGTGCATCACGACAGGTCCGGTTTATAAAGTGATGAATCACACGCATACGATTATGCGGCGGGATGTTTTACCAGCTGGTTTTCAAGAGCCCGAGTAAGTATTAATGAATGCCTTTAGATACGTATGGTAGTCGGTGGTACTTGTGTAAGTAGTTGATAGCTCCTTTGGAATCTACAACAAAATGATAATGACTGCTTCACTAGCCTACTTGCAATTTAATTTCCGTAAATTTGATGAAATTAAGTCATATAATGACTTATAGGATTAATTTAATTAATTTTGAACCGGATTAAAATGTTGACCCTTTCACCGTTTAGATGAATACTCGCCAGCAATAGCGAATTATATGTAAGATTATGCCTACTACTTAATGATAGGAAGAAGTCTGGTCGGAAGATTATACCTTCACTGACGAACTTAATAATAATTCAATGAATTTCGCTGCCGCACCTGTTACCATGACAAATCAAACTCAGCACAATAATTTATTATGGAATATACTCGTATTATTATTATTATTATAGGACAGCATATTGGATTGAACAGTGACTTAGTGAAGAAATCTATCTTATGCCATCATAGCGCGGAATCAGTTTTTAGCTCGGCATATTACCAAAGGAGCTTCTTGGTTGTAAATCGAAGCAGGCTTCTTTTAGAAAATAAAGTTCCCCTAGAAGACATTTTAAAAGCATCGATTTTCAACGATTTTTTTTTTTGTAAATTTTTTGGTCTAAAAACCAGGATATTGGGAGGGTGCTGATGATCGTATTTCATGCTCTATTCATAATTGTTATGAATATTTATGTGAAA
This sequence comes from Leptarthrus brevirostris, assembly GCA_964036015.1. Taxonomy (NCBI): domain Eukaryota; kingdom Metazoa; phylum Arthropoda; class Insecta; order Diptera; family Asilidae; genus Leptarthrus; species Leptarthrus brevirostris. The sequence continues at coordinate 43,164,230 of OZ038372.1, forward strand.
TTGTATCATGATAGGACGAAGCGTTTTCTCAAAATTTGGTCAAAAGCATGGTTTCGGAAAAAATGTGCTGAAAGTTTTTTTTGTTTAAAGATTGGTAAATTTTAAATGAATGATCATACCTCAAAGTCATGTTGCTACGTTGACCCAAACAGATAGATATTTAAAAAATAGTTTTAAAAAAAAAAGTTGAACCGACTTCACGAAAAGCGCTAAAAAGCATAAAATAATTTTTAATTTTATATCTATTACGAAATTTTGAAGTCGGTGCAAATCATACAAACCAAACAACTACAACAAAAATATTTAATCGTCATTTCTTATGATCCCGTGAGCTGAAACGTTCAGGTAGTACTATGTATTATTTAAAATTGTAGTTCTGTAGTTGTTTTATATGTTTAATTTGCACCGACTTCAAAATGTCGTAATAGATATAAAATTAAAAATTATTTTATGCTTTTTAGATCTTTTGTGAAGTCGATTCAACTTTAAAAACAATTTTATTTTTCACTTTTTAGTGTCTCCTACTCTATACAACGAAGAAAGAACCATCCAAATCGGTCCACGCGTGAAAAAGTTAGGTTTAACCGCCTAACCCACCACCATCCCACTAAAAATTTTCTCATGGTATCAATCAAGGAACATACTCTACCGAACAGAAAAGGAATCATCGAAATCGGTCGACGTGTTACGAAGTTACTACCCCTCCTCCTCCCCTACCACCACCATAGGACCAAATTATTCTCCTATTAGCAATGGGGATCATACTCTATACAACAGCAAAAGAATCATCCAAATCGGTCCACGCGTTACAAAGTTAGGTTCCACCCCCGCTCCCTCACCCCCCTCACCCACACCTCACCAACATTTTAATCTCGGGGTATTAACCAGGGAGCATACTCTACCCAACAGAAAAAGAATTATTCAAATCGGTCCACGCGTTACAAAGTTAGACTACTACTTCCCCTACCCCCACCCCACACTATAGGACCAAATTATTCTCATATCAGCAATATATGATCACACTCTATACAACATAGAAAAAACCATCGAAATCGGACCACGCGTTACAAAGTTAGGTTCCACCCCCACCCCACCAAACCACCCCACCCCAACCCCATCAATATTTTTTCCTCGTGGTATCAACCAGGAAACATACGCTACCCAACAGAAAAAGAATTATCCAAATTGGTCCGCGCGTTACGAAGTTAGACTACCTACCCAGCCCCCCCGCTTTTCCCACCCTAGGCCAAATTTTTTTCTCCTCTTAGCAATGGGGGATCATACTCTGTACAACAAAAAACAGAACCATCCAACCGAAGTTATGCCCGGTCAGACATAAAAAAAAATTTATAAATAAAAAAAATACGGCTTTCCTGCAATAACTCCGCCCACACTGATCATTTTTCTAAAAACTGTCAGGAGGATATTTTATAGAGCATAGTGATTTAAAATAAGTCATAAAACAGAAGTAGATTTTTTCATCCACCAAATCAGAATACTCCCTTAAGATTGAAGATTAATAGCTTATTTGTGTGCCAGAGAGTGAATGTATACATTTTTTTAGTGTAACTTCTTTCAATTCAAGTGTTACAATATTCTCTCTCTTATTATTTTAACCTCTTTTGATGCATAGAGCGTCTACAACGTCTCTTTTCGCTATCGTCTTTAGCTCTCTCCACGTTTTGCCAAAACTTTCACGTTTCCGCTCGACAGGTCTTCTCCACGTAGGAACGGATATTCAACTTGGTATCTTGAATTACTACCCCGGGGATTCCAGTCAAGACTGTGCGATGTCACTTTGTTTCACCTATCGACTGCTACTTCCGTTTCCCGATATATGTATCTATCTTCTATTGGACAGTTATTGCAAAGAGATCTTGTTTAGAAATTGCATACGACAAATGAATTCAAATGATACAATGCTGACACTAGTGTAACACAACAACGTTAGTTGCGAAGATCAGGAGTTTGGTGCACGTAGAGATGTTGTTTGTTCGCCAAATGGGAGTGAGTATACCGAATGCAGTTCCGAACCGCGTATAAGCTTCAGATGGTAATTGAATTTATCTACTTTCTCTATATACTGCTGGTCTTTCTGTCGTGTCCAATCCTATGTATTTAGTTTTCGTAGCCTTGATTTTAAATGCAGCTTTGCGACCTTCCCACGAAAGCCGTTCTAATATCTGGGATCGGTGATTGTTATGTACCATGTGAGAATTTGCTCCTTAGTAACAATCCTTCATAATGCCTATTATTTTATCACGATTCGTACTGGTTTTTCGAAATCAACAAACAGTAGGTGTAATACGAATCCCCATTCGACAACCTGTTCAACAATTATACGAGGGTGTGGCATTATCACTGCAGAAAACTGTAGACAATTATTTTATCCAATAGTTTGGAGACAGTAGATAAAATGCAGATTCCCCTACAATGATTACAATACTTTAAGTTACCTATCTTGGAGATTTGCACAATGACGCCTTTCTTCCAATCCAAAGGGAGAGTCTCTAGTTGCCACACTGTTGTAGAATGGTAGAAGTTGTTATTGAGAACTTTAGCAAACTGTTCTCTTCATCTCCGCAGTTGGTGTTCTTCCGTGTCAGAAAAAGATCCATATTTATCTATTATCCGATGTTGAGAAATAGGAGTTTTAACATTAAGTAGTTTTGTAGAGGGTTCCACTGTAACCTTGGTAAGCGCCTCTTCTTTGGACGCCCTTCTGTAAAGAGCAGTGCTTAGCACGGAGGTGTTATTTTTTAACGGTATTGAGCATCAGTCTTACCACGTTCAACGTTCAAATCAGTGCCACCCTTTTCTAAAATGTCCAAGATACTGGCTTAGATATAGCGAAATGCTCAATTTTGGCACAGGAAGATACCCAAGATGTTAAGTGTCACTTACAATATTCATATCAATAAAAATAATGTTAAAATCTTGAAGAACATTTCTACTATTAACTATAACAATAGTTAATCAAGTGGAGCATTGTAATATATATATTAAAAGGAACAGTTTTAAAATCAAACTTTTTATTTTAGTTCCATTAATTTTATATCAATGGAAAATCTTATTAATAAAAAATAGTTTATGCTGTGGTGGAGTGTAAACTAACTAATGCAAATCTTATCCATTTGATGCTGGTACAAGTTTTAGCATTGCAGAGAACTAATTAGAAACCGATGAGTTCACTAATAAGTTTATCAATTAAATAATCGTTGAAGTTTATGGACGAGTTTATTGAAGAGTTCATCGAAAAATTAATTATTATATCAACATTCGTCAAATTACTAAATAATACAATTCAAATTTAAGTATTTGAAAACAAACTACAAGATATAATATACATGGTGTTTCAGATCTGGTATGGCAAAACGTGTGGGGAGATAGATCGGCCAGAAAAATTGTATGGAATGGGGGGGGGGGGGGGCAATCTCCGTTTGGGAGATACAGAATAAATTTGCAATTTTCATGGTATGTGCATCACTCTTTTATATTTATCTTTTAATTCATTTAATGTTCAATGTTGGCAGTGTGCGCTGGGGCTACATTGTGTTGGTAAAACATTATCCTAAGATTATTCAGAGGGATGTCGTAGGGTATTTCCCCAAAATAAATATTCAATTTGGCTCTTAAGCACTTGTGGCAAGATGAATGAATAGGGAAGTAGGCTTGTTCTATGTGAGTTAGTATCCAACTAGGTATGTAGGCTGTGAATGTTTGTGATACCACCCCGGTATACTGCGATTCATCCTTCGACATAATTTGTTCAGAAACGCCCCGTTCTCACACCCTGCTCGATGAGTAGCCCCTCAAACTTTAACTGAAGACACTCCTAATCGTCTTGCGACTCGTCTCGGTCTCGTTTTAGGCCCGACGAAGGTGATTATTTACTCCCCTTATTATTCGCCCTTATTATTCCAGTATAGCCGCTTTTCCGTTTCAGTCTAATACACAATAAATGTAAATTATATCCGCTTATTGCTTACAAGTAAATTTTTCCACTTTTTATTAGTTTTAGCTTAATGAATACCCGTAGTTATCGATTTGTTTTTCAACTATGATCGATATTCTTGCTGACTAACCCTCTTTTATAGAAAAATTTCCATCAGAACGTCAGGATACCTACTATGGTATGAACTCTGGCTAACACAAGCTACAAGATAATTAAAATTAATTATCTGTGTACCAAAAACAAACATTTTCGACCCCTTAAAAGTCTTAAAAAGTTTATTTATTTAAAGGATCTCCTAGATAAAATGCAATAAAGTAATTAGGTAGTCATGGATTTCTAAGGATGTGATTTTCTATTCCTATCTCTACCTAGACATATAGACGGAGTTGGATCAATTCGTTAATCGGCATGACCCCGTGAGCTTTTATTAAGAAATTAAAATAATCCACTCCGTCTCTGGGCTGTTGTCTAGCTCGCAGCAATGCAAAAAAACAAGACTCAAGCTTCCTCACTTCCCTTACCCTAATTCCCTTCCGGCCAAAACCATGCTAACGCATCAAAGGGTTGTCCCTTAGGATTTGGCCTCATCGTATAAAAAAAAGATGGTCATCTAATAAAAATAAAAAAGAAATATATTAATTACATAAATTTCGGAGAAAATTTGGGAAAATACTGAATTTGTGGTAATTGCAAAAATTATTTATCACCTTTGGAAGTGACTGTTCATGCAATGGTAGGAGTTAGGTCAACCATGTCGAGAATTTTGGAAAGTTCATTGGGATAGTAGTTTTTTAGCGTTTGTTTGATGTCGCTGCGGTGTGTAGATCAAAAGATAAAAATAAAAGAGTGAAAATTTGGAATTTATAAATCGCCCTGTAACTCCCAAACGGTTGAGATTGCTCTCTCCCCCTGCCGTAAAATCTTTTGTTTTTCTAGATGACATCTATCACCCCACTTATTTTGACATACCTTGTGCGAAACACCCTGTATAAAGCGCAAGTGTTTTCTTTAAGACCTGGTATTTCACCCCGTCAATGCTCTTAGGAATCCTAATGATCTTACTTACGCATACGCTTTATGCGTGACCCAAGTAATGGCTACTTGATCTAACTTCGTGATTACGTCTGCCACTTTTTAGTTGGTATTCCTCTGCACAGGACTTTCACTGCACAGAGTACGCCAATTAACTCCGTTGATTTGTATCGATAATGGTCATTTCCATTGCCATGTTCAGGTTGATCAGTTTGTACCTTGTTGCAAATTTTAGTAGTTTTACTTCTCTACTGTTATCATTGGTGCTAGCCCTTCCTGTATTTTGAGGATAAGTACTACCCTTGAAGCAAGAGTGCATGTTCTGTAAGAGCGAATGCTGCAGCAACATCGGACATATTGTCGGGAGCAGCAGATGCCCGTTATTTAATATGCACTAAACTCTATGGCTATGTCTGCGTATATGCCTATGTCAATCTTCAACTCTACAAAATGTGGCACATCATGTTGCCGCCCTGCTATGATGCAAATTGAGTTGCCAGACTTTCAAGGTGCTCAGATCCATCATCCCTCGGTACTGTTGTTCAAAAATATTTCTAGGTAGCCGTGTAGGATGATTCTCCCGCTAATTCCCGTAACCAATTGTTAGACATGAAAAAGGAGAACTACCGGAATTATTATATAATCCTCAACGGTCTTTATCATAATCTGTTGTTAATATAAAATAATCATGAATCGTTGACGATGTGGTCCGAACCTGGAGCCCACGTGATGAAAGACCAACAAGGTATTTCTTCCTCCACCGACAATAAAAGACTAAGATTGTACATATCAAAAATATATGTATTCGAGAGGTACAGGGCTGTCAGAATCCTTTCACCGGCCTAATCTACCGAAATGAATTACTTCATATTATCGAATAGCAGGATATTGTGTTTTGATCTAGGCAACCTTGTCATATGGTATCTCCACGAACGTTTATTTAGCTTTTTCTTAAAAAAGTTAAAATGCACATAAGTAAATCGTAGGCCGACATTTACAAATCCTTCTAACGCGAGAGCACTCATCACATTTTGCCTAGGTTTCCCCGCGGTGCACACAATATATAAAATACATTTTTGCTTTAGGTAAATATTATTACGAACTTTAATTTAGGTATATTTATCCATTTGTGCCAGTTTTATTAATAGTTGTCTTGTTATTTTACAGAGAACTCGACATTACTTCAAACCTGACAGAGCGTGCACCGGAACCTATTCTAGGAGTGGGTGTTCGACAAGGAGGGGACATTGTAACTGGTGAACTAAATGTTAGCCCTGGTACACCACTTACAATGGAGATTTACTTAGATAAGGCTTCAGCTCCAGTTTATGGTTTAGGTGTTACTTACATGCAGGTTACCGACACAAAAGCACAGGAGGAGACTATTATTTTCAATGGGTAAGCTGACATAAAAATAAACGATTTTCGTCAAGTTTTTTACATTATAAAATATTTTTTCAGATGCTCAGTAGATCCTTATTTGTTCGAAAACTTTAACACAATTGATGGAGATTTCCTAACAGCAAAATTTAGAGCTTTCAAATTTCCCGAATCCACTTATGTTCAGTTCCGTGCCACAGTAAATGTTTGTTTAGACAAATGCCAAGGAACTCAATGTAGTAATGGCCAGGTTGGTTACGGAAGAAGAAAGCGTGACATTAGCAATACCGCTGATCCGAATAAAATCTTTGAATTCTCAATGGCTACGTTTATTAGAGTAAACGATGTCGAAGGATCCAAAAGTAAGTTTCAAAACACGAAGTTAAAATATTATTATTAACATTAGACTTAAACATTTTAGATGAAATTCTGGAACTGGAAGAAAGGCTAAACCAGCTTAAAATTGCAAACCAAAAATTGGCTCGTAATAGTCGAGGTAGTGTCTTCGAAAGTATGAAAAAAGCTGATGAAATGCAGAACGATTCTGCGAATGTTGTTGAAGAAGAAACGCTGATTAATCTTTCCGTCGCCAGCTCTTCGAGTATATCCGTTCTGTCAACTGCTTTAATTATACCATTAGCTGTGGTATACTTTGTTAAATCCGTCATGTAAATATTCAACAACGTGTAAAATGTTAGCGACTGCCATTGTTTTACCTAATTCTAATAACTTACAAATTTAATACAATTCGTACGTTTATAGGAATAAATACTCAAACCTGAGAATGGCAGGTTGTTTGCAATATTGTGTAAAAATTGAATTAATTTGCAAAAGAGTTTTGTTCGCAATGTGACTTGCAATTTCTTGTGAATGTTTTGATTAATTTTACTAAAATCTTAAAAAGAAACAAGTTAAACTAATTCTACAAATGTGATCTCCTGTCCAAGAAGTATTGTATTTCAGTTTTACATAAAGTTAGACAGGACTTCCATGAATTCCTTTATAATGAAGAAATCTCGTTGATTTTACCTTTGTAAGTAAGTTAAGGTAATAACTAGTCTCTTAAGATTAAAAATTAAATAAAAACTTATAAAATTGACTACGACTTGAGTTTACGTTTTTTATTATATTTGTAAAGAGATTGTGAGATATGTGAAGAAATACTTCAAAGAATCTTCCAAATTTGAAAGAAAAACTTTTTGTAAACACTTTTAAAATTATTCCTAAGTAAATCCGTCCAAATTTTTCTCAATTGGTGTTTTGAAAATTTCAATTCTTTTAAGGAGCTCCTCAGATTTTGACAAAAAAGTCATATGGACCTACATAGTAAGTCATTTTTTCTTCTAAGAAAGAAGATGCACTTCCCAAACAAGAAGAAAGTTGACCGTCAAAGCGCAACAAGTAAGTAATTCTTTTAAAATAAGAGATAATAGCGTTAGGAAATCTACACTTGTGATTAAAAGAAGCAAACCACCCGTAATTAGTCCTAGATAATTGAAATGCAGAACGGCAACCACCTAAAATTATGGTCACATTGTCTAAAGGAAACTCGTATGAAGAGTTAATATTAATATTCAAAAGTGAATAAATGTAATATCAGCAATTTTACGTCATTTCTCGAAAATAACCATGTTGAGAAGCAGTGACGGGCTCCATGCGACAAACCACGGTATGTAAGTGTACAAAAAGGGAAAACAATCCTGACGCCTAGAGAATTTTATAACTACACACTTGTCGAGATTAAGCTGTAGAAAAAAGAAAAACACTGAGGTCACTCTGAAGCCGGACACAATCGCCAGCATCCCTAAGACCTGACAGCTTTGCAGGAGATAATCAATGTCATCAACATATAAAATAAAAAGCAAGGGCCAAAGTTGACTGCTCTGTGGAACCCCAGCTGATTAATCTCGAGATTAAATTGCGAAAAAAACCTGGCACAGATGTATGAGTAAATAAGCCTCAAATGCAACATGGTCGGGATGCCATCAAGACCCGAAAAGTATCTCAACTGGAGACCATTAATGTGGTGAAGAATAACTTGGATGATGGAAGAAGTTTTCACGAGTTTCAGCGGTATTTGCGCTATACAATGAGTCGGAGAGCTACTTAAATCATTGTAGCAGACAACAAATTCAGTGTTGTACAGATTATACTGAGTACTTTTTATCAATTTAACATAATACTCTACCAATAAAACTAAAATATTAATCACACATTTTAATGAATTATCATTTTGGTAGATTTTAGAAATTACGGTATCATTCAGTAATAAGTCAACTTTTGTATAAATGAGACTTAAAATTTAGAAAGAAAAATAAATAACTTAACAATTTAATATTTACTAAAAATCATAAAATTTTTTTTATGTAACATCTCTTATATCTAGCAATTTTTATTCATGACGACTTTAGACAAAATAAGGAAGCTTTTTGAGATAGGCCTATTAAGGCATATTAAGCCAGTGCCCCCCCCCCCCCGCAAACGCTTTACAAGACAAGTCATTCCCACACCTCAAGCAGGCCTTCTAGAGTTTATTTTTTCTATTTCTCAATACACGCAGTTAAGCTTTGTACCACGCAGATGAGGTAGGTGATCAGGCCCGTAGAGACAAAATTTAGGCCCAGGAGTTACCACATACGGGCCCCGCGAAAAGAAATTTCGGTCCCGGGACTAACCGTTTACGGCCCGTATACAATCGAATGAGTGATTTTCAATTTAAAATCTGTCTAGTATATTACACTCTTTCGATTGTGAAAAATTTTTTTTATATATAATTAAACTGGAAATTTTTTTTGATGACTTAGATGACAGGGCCCCTTTTGAAAGCCCGGGCCAGGGGGTTCCCCCCTTCGCCCCTCCCTCTCGGCAGCCCTGTAGGTGATCTAATATACTCAAAGGGTACGCAGACGACAATACCCTTATAATAATAATGTTTATTCAGAACAATTCAATTAATAGGATTAATATTATTATTTCTAACATCTAGACATCTGACTAATTATATAAAGGAAGTGTCTATTTACCACCCTCAAATTGCCGTGTAATTGCCGTTTACACGGAAATGCACGAAAGTACACGATAAGTGCAAATAGTAATATAACTAGTAATAGTTTATCACAGCCTGTTCTAGATACAAACTTGGCGGGGGGGGGGGGGGGGGGGGCAGCAGCAACTAAAAGACTGATTAATACACCTCTTCCTCCCAAAAAGTCTAATAAAAATTTGACGTACTTTCCGTGTATATCCGTGTACACGCAAATTACACGGCAATTTGAGAGTGGTAAATAGCCACTGCCTTATATAAAATACAAAGTATTATGATGAACATATCCAAAAGTATGAAATCAGAAATATGACGTTTTCTCACTAACATTTATACTCACCTACTAAAATTGTTTTTATATCTTATGCCTTCAGTAATATGTAAGTTAGCAGCAATAGGAAAATCCTATTCAAAAACATAAAATCAGAACAATAATGGATTCTTACCTTAACATTATTACAATGATTTTAAAAAATAATTCATATTCTTACTGGCAATTAAATTCATCTACTAAAATGTGTCTTTACATATCTGATAATTCTCACCATTAAATTCACTCAAAAATAATACTCTAGTCAATATAGTTTTACTAAAATATAATTTTCTAATTTTTTTCAAAATCGGGTAAATCGTGACAAAGTGGTAGGTGTTTACTGTAGCATCCAACATTTTTTTTCAATGATTTTGCATTTATGTCCAAAAGGACGGACTCTAGTTATAAAAATATACTTTATTTCTTCTATATGAATCGTCAAAATAACTAGGATCGCCGCTGTACTTTAAATTTATATATTTATCGTAATGTATTGAACCTAATGCTTGATTAACGTAGTAATTCCAATTTTAGAGTCAAACGATGACTCCCTTCCACGCCGTTACCTTGGAGCCTTGACAAAAAAAGCATACAGCTTCTTTCCTTTTTTTCCCCTTCATTAGATTAGCGATAGATGTTAGACTAAATATACTGTCCACGGTGGAGAAATCACGTATTCAACCCATTTTTGTAGCCTTTTCAAAAACATGCTTCTATACAATTTTGCCAAAGTGTCCATAAACGACAGACCCCTGTAATTTGAAACCAAGTTAAGGTCTTGTTTTTTAAATAATGGAAAAATTATGGCTTTTTTAAATTTTTTCGGAAGAGTTATGTAATTGAAAATCTGCGTTATTTTTGCCAAAAATTCTGGACTCGCATTTTTATAGAACTTGTATGGAATCCTATCTGGGTCCGGTGCTTTGTTGACTTTCACAGCTTCAAGAACACACTGTAACTCGGTAAGTTCAATTTCTACATCTAATTTTGGTACTTCTATGTGCGGCTCCGAATACAAGACCTCGAAAGACATTGACTTGGATTCAGCAATGTTTTGAAGTGTCTTACCCACTCTGTCATCTCTATCTCATTCCAATTCCCTTCAATTCTCAAACTATTTCCTACCAAGTCGTAGAATCTTTAGCTTGTCTTAAGGGGGTCTTCTACCTTGTTGGTTTCAAAAATCGATTCTTTTTTTTGCATATTTCTAGTCTAGAACGTGTCAGGAACATACCCAGAAAATGATTTAACGGAATTCTTATTATTTCGGGATGTCAGAGACTGTCAAACATATATCCGTGCGCCGTTTTTGTAACGTTCCGACGCTGCAGCCCGGAAACTTGCTTTACGAGGACATACCAAGAACATCCGACACTGCAAAAAGGGATCAGATTGAACAACGAGAACAGCAAGTAGTACAACGGGAGTTTCTTCTCCAACAAGAAGATGAGCTCTACGGTCCTGACATTGCAGATTGATCGTAAGTAATTTTTCGTCCAAGGTTCAGGCATGAATATCTTTAAATGAGATTTCCCAAAAGTTGCGTTGTTGCAACTGGTTGACATGATATCTCGAAAAATAATAGATTAATAACCTCAAATATTTAATCAAAATGTTTGAAAAACATGTCACTACCGTCTGACGAAGGATTTTTGAAAATTTTTCACTTTAACAATTTTTACAACCGTTTTTGCCCCTAAAAACATGAAATAAACGCATTTTTTCTTAAATGCCGACTATTTTGCGAAATGTTTGAATTTTGAAATTCCGTTCGTCAAATGATAGCCAATAAAATAATAAAACTAAATCTTTTCCGATTTTCTGTTTTAGACGACTTTCATGAGCTCAATCGTGTCAACCGTTTTGTTATGAACTTTTCTTAAGGGTTACTTCAAAGTCGAACAAAGGTCAAACCAGAAACAATAAAAAAATTTAAAAAAATCATTTTAAAAGTCTAAGAATAAACGAGTTGAACACATTCAATAGCATTACTGGTGACCCTACGACTAATTCTAGAGAAACAGTATCAAAAACGACGTCGTAAGGTAGAAGACCCCGTTAAGCACCCAGATATAAGTTTAAAAGATTTTACCTTTTTTCTTCGACATAAATTTTTATAGCTTTGTAGCAATCTTTGTCAAACTATTTCTGCTTGAAATTATTAATATGTTCGCAGTTCTCACCTTTGTATTGGGCTGCAGGATATATGATTTCAGTCAAAAGCTCCACTGACCTCTCGGTCTCAGAGTGACCCGCTAATGATTCCAGTTTTAGAGCAATTATGGCCTCTGGCATTTTTTCTTCATATTCTATTTGATTTCGTTTACCCCAGACTAGTTTTGGTAAGTGAGACATTTCCTTTACGTTGGTGTTTGGATAGTATCCTAATTACTTTAATAGGCATGTGATCAGAAAAATTTGTGGAACTACTGAGAAATCATTCACCAAACCCTTGTCGAAATGCAACATATATCATTAACTGTCGATTGATTTCCCCTGATGAACGTCAAATTACCTTCGCGGTCTCCAGGCGTTCTCCCATTTCAAATAATTATACCTATGTCTTCAAAGAAATTCAGAAATTTTCTACCTTTATAGTCTACAGTCCAGTCCTTTTAATTTCTATTAACTGCTATGTTTGAATTACCATAAGCAATATGACTATCGAAAACTTGGCATGACCCAATTCCAACAATTAAATCTCCAACTATAATCACATTATTTCCTTTGATCCCATAATTAAACTCTTCAACGCGATAAAATTATCCAACCAGCTACTAGGATTTAAATATGCGGAAGGTATCAATATCCTTATATGTTTTCTCGAAAACAAACGCCAACATCTATCGCCACAAAGAAAAGTTCTACAAACTTCCATCCTATAAATATTAGCAAGTGCACTACTATGTGGTTCTCTCGATCAAGGAGTCCAGGGCACTTTAACTAAGCCTTAGAAGCTCCTTGAACAGACTTGACAACATTTTCATTTGACGACCATATCAACACTATAGTAAACAAATCTAATTCTGCTCTGGGCTTTGTTAAGCGATGGCCTAAAGAGTTTGATGGCCCGTATATAACTAAACTCCTCTATTTCACCTTCGTAAGACCCGTATTGGAGTATGCTAGTCCAGTGTGGTCTCCTTTTTGTGCGACTCATATTAATCGCATTTTTATTTATATATATATATGATGTTGCCATAGCTCAGCGGATGCCCTATGCATTGAGGCTGTACAGCGTAGATTCGTAAGATTTTCCCTTCGTGGCTTTCCTTGGACCGATCCTCTTCGGCTGCCTCCTTAGGCTGATCAATTAAAGCTCATTTCATTGGAGTCCCTTGAAAGTATACGCGACAACTCTATAATTGTTCTTGCTTTCCATTGCTTACAAGGCGCGGTTAATTCTGCCAGACTGCTGGGGCTCTGTATTTATCGAATCCTGCTCGCCCCTTGAGGAATCAATGCTTTCTGCATATTCCCCACCACCGCACAAATGGTGGTATGCATGAGCCTATTACATCTATGTCCCGTCTCTTTAATAATTGTTTTGAGTTTATTGATTTTCACTTGTCAAAAGCTCAACTGAAAAATCAGCTTTTTCTATTTCTTTTATAATTATATTGTTATTTTGATGTAGTAATCTTGATGAATCTTAATAGATAGTAAGATAACGTTAAATAAAAATCAAAGAAATGTGAAGGGCTTGATATTTTGATTTGCCTTTGATCCGTTGCGATATAAGACATTTTGTTTCCGTCACAGATCATTATTTTCATGATCTATTATGATATTAAATAACTAACAAGTCTCAATCGATTTTTAATAAATCAATAAGAATAAAGATAATAGATAGAAACTACTATAAAGCAAATTATACTATAGAAACACTTGAATTTAATCCACTTATAAATCGCTCCGGATGGGATCGGTGCGATATATGGATCGGTCCGCTCCGGAACAGTTCGATATTTTCCAAATCTGATATCGAAACGCTCCGGAGAGGATTTTTATTTTTCAAATCTGATATCGAACCGCTCCGGAGCGGACCGTTATTATTTTTAATTTCAATCGATCCGAACCGCTCCTGGAGCGATATTTAATCGATTCAAAAACCATCCCTGTGCAGCCCATCACCTGCCCCCGCAACAACTCTAACAGCGTTTTAGGTACAAAACACCTTGTATTAATTTTGTGGTAGGGATGCACATTTTAAATATTACCAGGCATATTTCTTTCATCCAATGGAGCAATACACAATGTGTAAGCATTAAGTATTTCTGTTATGCTGTTAACAATATAGAAGTGCTTATAGTTAAGCCGTGCCGACCCTTAAATGTTAAATACTATTTTTAACCGACTTCCCAAAAACAGAGAGGTTCTAACTTTGTAACGCGTGGACTGATTTGGATGGTTCTTTTGCTATTGTATAGAGTGTGATCCCCATTGCTAATAGGAGAATAATTTGGTTGTATGGTGGGAGGTGGGGAGGGGGAGGGGTAGTAATTTCGTAACGCGTGGAACGATTTCGATGATTCCTTTTCTGTTCGGTAGAGTATGTTTCTTGATTAATACCATGAGAACAGAAATTTTAGTGGAATGGAGGTGGGGTAGGGGGTTAAACCTAACTTTTTAACGCGTAGACCGATTCGGATGGTTCTTTTTTCGTTGTATAGAGTAGAAGACACTAAAAAGTAAAAAATTAAATAGGATTACTTCCACTTTCGATAAAAGCATCCTCCAACCTTCCGAAGTCTATATTGTCAAAGGCTCCTTCAATGCCATGAAGCTCTTCTTCTGCCACTCGCATCACCTGATGAAGTGCCGTTTCGATAGATCTCCCAGAACAATAGGCGTGCTGGTTCCTACTTAGTGGAAACCTAGCGGACGTAGTCCCTTCGATGTAGTAAGCCACAGTCCTTTACATTGCTTTCAACAGAAAAGAAATCAGGCTCACGGGTCTAAAGGACTTTGGCTCAGTATAGTCTTTTCTTCTTGGTTTTGGTAGAAATATGACCATAGCCTCTCTCTACGAAACCGGGACATATCCTATTGCATGCTGTGTATATTCTCCTAAGTATTGGTGCTACAATCTCACTGCCCCACTGAAGCAGGATTTTAAATATACCATCTAAACCTGCTGCCTTTAACGGTTCAAACGATCTAATAGATCACCTTACCCCCTCAAGCGTCACAATTATTTCCGCCTCAGAGCGATCCGTGGCATTCGCACCCTGTTTCCTCATATGCCACGGCATGTCCGATTTGTAGCTTCCCGGAAAATGAGTTTCCAGTAGGATTTTATTTGTTTCGTCCCAGGTCTCTGACATCTTTCCCGTTCTGTCCCGAACCAGTCCAAATCGGGGTCATTTGAGACCATATTCTGAAATCGGTAGACTTCAGATATATTTCTCGTGTTCAAACAGAAGTCCCTCCAAGATTCTCTCATACCCTTATCTTAGTCCTCGTCATCTTCTTGCGTACAGTTGTCAGCTTTTTTAGCTAGCAATAACTCGTACTCTCTTTTGTGGTGTCGCTTCAAGTAATTTTTGAGGTTGGATCCGATCGTCTATAATTAAGATACAGATTTCTTATCCATTTAAAATCCATTTAAAGCACAAAAATGCTTCATAGGAGCAATCTTAATAAAGCGCAGCGCAATTAACCTTGTGCCCGAATAATATAATTATAGTAAAAAGGAAATAGCATGGATTAAATACTCTTTTCAGTATTAATATATTACCGTAGACTCGCAAAAATATAAACATCCCAGAACGTTTAAAAGAAATACGCTTCGAACTTAGAAAAACCTTCTCGTTTTTGTGAAGTCAATTGGAATTGTGAAGTAGCTAGTTTTCGTTAAAGTACTGTATATAGCAGAATAATAAAGTCATGGGTGGAACCTAACTTTGTAACGCGTGGTCCGCTGTACCGTGTAAAATTCCTTCTTCTTCTTAAACTCCGAAGTTGTCCGCCCTGCTTCCTGCCGTGAAGTGGATGTGACACTTCCAAAAAGGAAGCAAACCACATTTTTACTTTTGTGACAGCCGGCTGGAACATACTGCTCTCGGAGGTAAGTTGAGAAACTTAACAAGATAATCTCATTTAATCTAAGCCATCATAGTCCAGATTACTGCCTTACATTAGGAATTGGGCCGATGGCGTTTTTTTTAGCAGCAAATTAATTGCCTTCTGCCATCACCGGGAAATAAATTTTATGCAATAACTCAGGCTCCAGGCTGAGCGGCCCCTTTTCATCCACGGGGCAAGAGGTAAAGTCGCCGAAAGCGGATTTGTTCCGGCTTGTTTTTAGTAATGGCCGAGTTTTGTGTTTTCTTGTTTTTTGGCCACATAAAGTTTATGCTTGACAAGCGAAAAATCTCTCTGCAAGAGTATGACAGCGTGATTATATTTTTCACGTCAATTAAAAGACACAAAATCATTTACCAAAAGTTTACACCAAGCGAACAAGTTACAGTGACAGTAAAATTATCGAACAATTTAATATATATAGTTAAAAACAGATTCATGTTAAATTATTTTATTTCAGGAAACCTCAACAAGACTTCTTCTCCTTCTTGTCCTCCTTGCATCCCTCATCCCCGCTCCCTATCCCTATTTGATTTAATTTTGATTTTGTTTCAACACCCTTGGTTGGGCCTACACCTTAGCCAGATGTAGGAAAGTGGTGGGTTAGTATCTGAACCATCGCATATGGGGGTAGTTTGTTTCTTGTTTTTGCGAATTTCAAGATGGTTCAGTGCGGCTAAGGGTAACAAATCACACCAGAAATGTTGCTCTTCCTTCTGTTTTTCTGTTTCTCGTGGCAGACCTGAAGGCAACTTCACGTTGGTCATCCGCACACACATACATTACAAATGTTTGTGAGGTTAACACGAAAACTGATTTAATGTTCCGTTGTTGTTCCTTGGGTGTTCGTTCTAGTGGTGGCGCTAAAAAAATTTTTAGGGGACATCCATAGGAAATCTTAAATAAGATTTAATCAATTAAAACCAAAATTGATGATTCGCTTCACTTATACTATAACGTCTAAATTAATATGCAACTTAAATATTTGATTCAGAGAAGTTAAAATCAAGTTATTCTTTAACGAATTATCGAGATTTAAAATTTACTTTTGGCCCCACTTTAAATCTGACTTAGCTTACGCCTGTGTTGTTGCTACCACTACATCGCTCGAAATTCTACCACAAAAGCAATTTGCTTCACTAAAATCGAGTTTCAGCTCTTCCTCTATTTCTTTGTTCCAAGGACTAGTCAGTATCTGCAAAAATCAACAATAGTTCGTAATACGGCCGTTAAATCTCTTGAGTCAGTTAAAATTTTCGGTGAAACCAAAAGAAAACCGAAACCGCAGGGGAAACAATATCAGCATCCCAATAGTATGAAGCTGTACGCACTTGAACTGGAAGTACACGACTGAGACCGCTCGATTATGGAAAAGAGTCTGATATTGAACTATCGCCATGGGACAAATTTCGCGTCACTGCGTATCTACCAGTGTTTAATCACTGACTGGCAGAATTTCGACTTACGAAGAACTTTGTGGACGGTTCGATCCATGGAACCCGCTGACATTAATCAAAAAGCAGGAAATCTAGTCGAAGCGTACCCTGAAGATTTAGAAGATGCCCTGACCGCTCTGTCACAACAGTTTCAAATCAGTTGAACGTTTTTTTGTTACGCATCATTGTAGATATTGATCTTTGCTCAACATTTGCCAATGCTGAAGTTGCACTTCGTATATACATACCTATCAATGATGGTCACCAATTGCGGTGGAGAACATTCATTTCCCAAAATGAAGCTCATCAAAAACAAACTACGAACGACTATGGGTCAGAACCGACTTGCTAATTTAACGCGTCTTAGCTTGGAAAATCATATCTTTCGCAATCTCTCTTTTGAATCACTTATGACTACTTTTTCACACACAAAAAATTACGTAAAGTTGCTATTTTTTAATTTTAATAACAATGTCAGGTATCATTAATATCATTATATCTCATTAAAATTGTGTACATTATTCATATTATAATTATATTATACATATTAGTTTTCATTATTCCATAATGAAAATATTGAGCTCTACTTTAAGGGCCCCCACCGACTCTGGCCTCAAGATCTTGAATTTTTTAATCCGGCCCTGATTATTTATGTTGAACAAAACGCCTAAACAATAAAGACTGTGCTCCTCAGTATCTACTTGAACTTTGGTGCATAAGTGATGCATTCTCAGCAAGTATTCCCAGAACAAATAATAACGAGGAAACCTACCACAGAGTGAACTTATCATACAGATCAAATACGTAAGTTGAGTGGTGTTAAATGTTCTTTATTAATTCTAAAAAAAAAAAAATAAATGAGCAAAACAAATTAAAATAAGATTAAACGGGATTTGGCGAAAGATTTTTTTTTTGCAAATCAGAAACAAATACCTCATGTGAGCTTTTCAATTGCCAAACTACCCATCTCTGATAGGTAATTTACAAGTAGTATGTTTGGGTGGAATTGACAACCTCCGCTTTTATTGTAACCGGTTAAAAACGATCATGTCATAAGTTTTCTTTTCTACTATTCTTTTTATCCAATGTTCAATAAAAAATATGGAGTAAATACGCAAGTCAAAATGTTGAACCTAAATTGATATGTATATTTGTTTTTCGAATATGATTGAAATAAAAGTGGTAACCATTACATATTATATAAAACTTACTTGTATAAAAACCAAAGGCAAAACTTATTTTTATATGAGAGATAGTAAAAGACCAACCACAGCCGTTGACGTTAATAAAATGACTACAGGTCTATTTCAAAAATGGCTAGAATATTATTTAGTTCATATTAGATTAATACAGTGATCATAACTCATTAAAAATACATTTAAATATTGTGACTTAATGATGTCTAGATTCATAGACCATAGACCATTACTCAACTTTTTAAAATAACTAATAATAAGATAAGTTAATTCCCTAAAACAATTAGTTGCAAATCTACAAAGATTGTATGTCGAAGCTAGATCACTACTACTAATATGTACTATAGACCGTGCAGAGCACAATACAAAACCAAGGCTAGAAGCTATTGAATAAGTAGTTTTTGCTACTTGACTCCAAAAAAGGTATTCTAGATATCTGAGATTACTGACTAACCATAATATAATATATAATTTCAAAATTACAAAGTTTCGTTACAGTGGTTATGATAATTGTTATTTACCTCTATTACCTTCAGTTCACTAATCTAGTTATGGTAGATTGGATTTTATTACTTTTATGTTTTTACGTTGGTAGCAGTGGTGACTGTCAGAAAAACGTCAGCTGTTTATATGTCAAAGGGTAGAAATCTTGAAAACATTTATCCACGTAGTGATTTTTATCAAATTAACACGGATTGTACAGCAGTTGCGTATATTATTGCGTATCAATGAGCGTTATACCAATTTTGCCGTCTTTGCTGTTAACTTCGAACAAATCGTGCCGGTGTGGAATCTTGTGGGAGTGTTATCACCCAAGCTCAGCAATGTACAATTTGTGGCTCATAGCAAATTCGTCTTCAATATGAACAGAATAGAATAAATTAAAACGTAAGCAATACTTTCATTAAAGTTCCCTCAGGACGAAGATGCGATCACGCAAAATATTTATAATTGCCTCATTAATTTGCGTGTGGACTTTCTTAACATATATCTTCCTGTTGAAAAATTACTCGGACTTCGGCTACCATAAGAAAGATGTTCTTAGAAAAGTGGACTTCTTAGAAGTTGGAGTCAAGGACGAAATAAGTAAGCAAAATAAATTAGTTCAAAATTTAGTAGAAATATTAAAATCTAAAGTTGATAAACTTGCCACGACTGAAATATCTGACAAGGAAATAAAAGATGATCAGTTTGTCGAAAGTGTGATTAAAGAGATTCCTCTTGATACTAATTTAAAAGAACACCAAAAACTGCCTCCAAGTGTAGAAAAGGAAATTGATGGGCCGGTAATTCCTCTATTAGTATTCGCGTGCAATCGTATATCAGTTGGTAAATGCTTAGATAATTTAATACAATACAGACCGAGTAAAGCGCAATTTCCCATAATTGTCTCGCAAGATTGCGGCGATGAAGCTACGAAGAAAACTATTTTATCGTATAAAGATCAAGTAACGCTGATTGAACAGCCCGACTTGTCTGATATTGCTGTACCTCCGAAAGAAAAGAAATTTAAGGGATATTACAAAATTGCACGACACTACGGGTGGGCCCTAAACACGACTTTTAAACAAGGATATGAGTTTCTTGTTATAGTAGAAGATGATCTCAATGTGGCTCCAGACTTTTTTGAATACTTTTTAGGAACATATCAGCTACTTCAAAAGGATCGGTCACTCTGGTAAGTCTATAGGCTCTCTAGGTGGGGATAAAACCTCATTGTCCAATGTTATTGTATTCCAGGTGTGTATCTGCATGGAATGATAATGGCAAGGCAAACCTTATTGAAAATTCTAAACCTGAACTGTTGTACAGAACTGACTTTTTTCCCGGTCTCGGTTGGATGTTAACTAAGGAGCTTTGGAAGGAATTATCTCCAAAATGGCCGAAATCGTAAGTATATTGGTTTTGGATAAAGCTAAATAGATTTAAAGATTATTAAAATATTTGAGCTTTATCTCAAAATAAAAAATAAGCTGACGTATATCTGCTATTTTAATTGTTTCATAGAATTTGGGAGATTCTATTTAAAATACTTGGTACTTCAACTTATTGCTTACTTCGCCCAGTGATGTGAGATTCTCATACAAATTGCCACTAAGAGAAAAAGTTGTTTGACTTAAAATATTTGATCTCTATAGACTGTTGCAATGCGAGTTTCATACATACTTTTGCGCGCTGTGACCAACCCTGCCGCCGGATGACTACTCAAGGAAGGCTATGATTCGGAATCTCATCAACTGAATCTCAGATGATGACACTCCGGATCACAACCTCCGTTGGACAGTCGTCTGCCAGCAGAAGCTCGGGCAGAGATGGGGGACGGAATGATTGCAGGCTAGACCTCTTCTGGTCCCACAACAGAAGAACATAAATCATGCCGTTGGGGGGTCGGGAAATAAAGGAAAGGAAACTGGAGAACATTTATTTAAAAGAAATTTAAGAAAACCCGCGGAAAGAAACTTTGGAATTTAAAAGAGAACACGGGGTCGCGGGGAGACGAGGACTACTGACCCTTTTGTGAGGGCACAGCCCATCGCCGCTATGACCACCCTAAATGAAGGACGACGAGAAGAGAGACAAATTAACAAGTTTAACCTTTTTCCATGTACCGTTTATTTTTATTCATAATTAATTCTTGTCTACTTATCCCAACTGTGTACCACTACCTACGTCAAGTTAACATTTTCAGTGTCTACTGACTCGATCTAGGGATAGAAGTATGAACTTATTCAAAATATATACATCAACCTCAAAGTTCATATGAATACCATGAATCTAACGTAACGTCAAAACCAAGAATCATTTACCTCGTTTTCTATACAACCTTTACCTCGTTTTCTATAAACAAAAGTAACATTAACAAGAATATGCTTACAATGGGAAATGGTCAAAATGTAAGGTGCTTCCAGGTTTAAACGGCAAAGAATAAAAATAACCAGACATCGTTTGATTGGCAGTCAGTTTAAACCTTTTAGTGAGTAATGTTTTAAGCCGTTCTTATAAGTGCTGTTTAAAATTAAAACGAGTTAATATTTTGGGGTGGACTGTTCTATTTTGTATCGTCTTGTTTAAGTATAGCGGATTGGAGCATCGATTTTAAGAATTTTTAATCGTTGAAATTTAGTTAAAGGTTTTACAACGTACACCGAAGTATTTTCCGAAATTTATTTTCAGAAATAATATCTGGCTTCGGTTGGCCGTTATTGATTTTTAGGCTTCCGCACTTGAAGGAGAGATTTTTTTAAACATCCTTTTTGGATACCTTTTATAAAAAAAACTATACATTCAGTAAACATGAAACTTTTTCTAATTTTTAACGACTTTCTTTTGCCTGAAGACCTTATTAATCAAGGAACTGCACAAAATTTCTTTGTGAGTGATTGACATGATATACCGTCTCTAGGTAATCTAAAATCAAATAATTTAGTGGTATATAGTTCGATATAGTGGTCCGAACGTAAAAAAAATTGTTTGTTAAAGTTAACAGCATATAGCATTTCCAAGTTACATGTGGACTTGTCCATTTATTTTGAGAATTCTTTAGATATGTTGTTGTTGTACTGTCCACACCAAATGTCTACTGTCCAAAACAATTGTCCACATGGTCAAAATTAAATATTTCAGCTTTCATGGTATCTAGGAACCATTTTGGTTTCAGTCTGCCTGTTCGTTCATGTTTCTGTATGAAACGGTCCTCCAGTCCTTCCATTTAAATACCTATTAAGATAAAAATTTGGTATTTGGGCAAAGATCCAAAAAATGTTTAATGATGTTATTACTTTCTAACCCTTTATTCTCACCGCACCTACCTATAGCGCAGAAATCTCGTTTAAGCTAACGGTCTGCATGATTTCAACATCATCCAATTTCTTTGAACCATTTGGAAATTCCGATCCATCGCCAAGGTAAATCAATTCGTTTATTTCCGTGTCAGCTAAGCTATGTTCAAAAATTTCTTCCGGGTTACTGCTTATCGACAGTAAATTTTCTTGCCTAAAAATATAAAAGATTTTTAATTTGAGTATTTCTGAAAATCCTCGTTTAAACATTCTTCGAAAGTGATATCTGCTGAAGTAAATTCCTTAACACTGAAGGGATATTATTTTCCGAATCACCGAATGTGTCATTTAATGGTTTCCAGTAGTTGTTTATACTGTCAAAAGATAACCACTTCAAGAAATATTAAAAAATGATAATACATCTCTCCTATTGAAATTCTTGATACAAAGTCCAAGATTCCTCTCTTTGGCTGATTCAAATATTTAACAATTGTGATCCTAATTTGAACAAATTAATCACGTTTTGGTCCATGGGTTATATTAAAGGTGGAATATATAAAGCGCGAATATGTCGATCATCACTCCTCAGTTCCGATTTTGAAGATTGACATGGAGCAATGTCTAAAAGAAGTAAAACCTTTTCAGGCATTTCATTTTCTCTTAAAATACTCCTAATCTGCTGCTTTACAAAACTTTCATGGAACCATTGTAAAAAAACAATCTGACTCATCCAAACATTCTTGGTAGATTTGTAATCACTCTTTTCAATGACAAACAATTTCAACTTATTTTCCCCAGAACCATTGGAAGCTGCTTAAAACATTTACAAGTTCTTTCTTAGATTCCCTGCCAGGTGTAGTCCTTTCCTCGACACTAACTTTAGCTTTTGTAAGCAATAGCCTCCAATGTTGCGAAGATTCCTCTGAATGTTAATATCTGGTTTCGGGTCAATACCTTTTCAGAAACGTTTTTAAAAGCTTTTCTTTAAATGATACCACTTTTGAAGAATCAACTGGTAATTGTTTTTTATTAAAAAAAAGTGTTAAGTTTGTCCAGCTAACAAAACACCGATATGGGAACCTCCCTTGATCTTTGTTGTAAAAACCATGTAAATAAGGCGGACTCCATTCCTGGATATTCTGATTTTTGTTTTTGTGACCCCGTATTGTTTTGCTAATGAGGTTACAAATGCACCTTTATCTAGTCGTCTCAAAATCTCTTCCTTCTCTTTTTTTTCAACGACAGGATTTTAGTTTTTCTTCCCATTTAAAAAATTATGCAAACTTTTAAATTGTACTGTAATGTGTTAGTCACATAATTCTTCACAATTAACCGTACAAATTATTCTCTCAAACTCGTTCGAACGCACGAAAAGTTACAAGAGAAAAGTGAATTATACAATAGAATTCACGAAATTCGTAAAAATTTACAGTTAGAAAAGAAAAAAGAAAGTAGAATTTCAAGACCTGGAAAAACATCGTCATAGAGCGCACATCATAATCTTGCGTTACAAATTAGACTTTTAGTTTTCAGTCCGCAATCCTCAACATTAAGCAAGAATCTCTTGTTCAAAGGAGATCAGATGGAGAGCTTCTCAGTAAAAGAAATACTAATAAACTCAACGAAAACAATTCACAATGGTAAATTTTCCAGTTAATATGGGGGTTGGTAGACTAATATCACAAACGATATAAGGGAATACTACAGCAGCAGTAAATATTACGAACAGTTTATATAAATATTGCCGAAGGAAACGTAACAAGTGTGTCGTAACACAGGCTCAAATAATGTTTTTTGAGATGCCTCTCCTACGTAAAGCTTTCCATATATACTCACGATCAACGCTGTCAAAGGCCTTCTCAAAATCGACGAACATTAGATGTAAAGGTACCTTCATTCGGCGGATTGCTCTATGTTAATTCGGAGGGTGCTGATGTGATCGCTGTGAGAGAAACCCTCAAGAAAGCCTGACTATTCGTTATTTAGAGAGTGCTCGATTATTTGCTTGATTCTCATTATGATGATTTTTGCCATCAAATTGGAGACTGCAGTTAAAAGACAGATACGGCGCCAATTGCTACAACTCCTCAGGCCGCCTTTTTGGGTACCTTATTCTACGTTAAATATTATCACCATCGTCGGAGCCCTTCTAAGCGCTGAACAGAGTGAGAAAAGGATGCATTCTGCCACGAATGCTTTTCCTGGTCGTCATTAATGACGTATTATGCAGCGCCCTAGACGACCACCCTTCGCGAGGGATTAGATGGAAACCTTTTAACTACCTTACGCGTCTGGACTATGCCGAATTTGTATGTCTCCTATTCAACAAACAAGGTCATGTAGCCCTAATATCCGAAGCCCTGAGTAGAGAAGGTCACAGAGCAGGGCTTAAGACCAACGCTGCTAAAACCAAACTAATGAGCTTGAACTCCAGGAAACAACATGAAATTTACCGAACTCCAGGAAACAACATGAAATTTACCTTGAAGGCCAGCAAATAGAGCATAGTAACAGCAGACAATGGAGCTGAAGCTGATGTATAGACTCGCATAAATAAGGCTTTAGTTGCCCTTAATACTCTTGTTGGCGCAATAACAACATCTCCAGACGCATAAAACTCTTCCAATCGAATGATCGAATCTGTTCTGTTGTATGGTTGTTCAACATGGAAAGTGGCCTGCCAAATGTCATCTAAGCTACAAGCCCTTGTCCATCGGTGTCTCCGGTGCATCCTTAACATCTATTGGCAAACCAACGAAGGCCTACACAGACTTATAGGCCAAGAAAGGATAGTATTCGCAGGCAAATTTGCAATGGATAGGCCACACACTGAGATGGATCTTTTCTCAACACCGCATAACAAGCTCTAGATTGGAACCCTCACGAGACTCAAGGAAGAATCCCAATTGGATGACTGCGGAGAGGATCCGTAGGGAAGGAAGGTACCCAGATCAGTAAATCGGACCAGGTGGAGAGAGTCGGTGTAGTAGACAAGGGGTTAATGGAACAAGAGAGAAAGAGGAATCTAATCAGTGAATATAAGTACAAGTTATATATTTAATATAAGTGCATTTTAGCGGCTTCCACATATTAATCTGTGCACAATTGACTGAACGCCAAAAAACTGCTAAATTCTTGCTTTTGAAATATGATTTATCCAGTTCGATTGTTAATTAGGGTAATGTAATTTACTTTTTTTCGTAATTTGATGATTTAAGTCCTCTCTTTATTTGATAGTATATATAAGTACTGACATCTGCAGCAATCTGTAGATCTTTCCCGTCAGAATTTTTAAAGAAGAAGAGTGAATGAAAACCATCCACAGTTCTAAGTTTTTGTGGAACATCAAACAAGTGTTTCAAGTTAGTTCCAAAATGGTAAATGTGTTGTTCTATTAATACCACTAAAATTTTACCAAAGTTAAACTAAAAAGTTTCTAGCTCTTTTTTAAGCTTTATTTCACTTTAGGTTTTGGGATGATTGGATTAGACATCCAGAGCAACGGAGAAATAGATCTTGTATTCGACCAGAAATATCACGAACGAGAACGTTCGGTAAAATAGGAGTTTCGAAGTAAGAATTTTTCATTTAATAGAATATTTTCTAATATATTATTATTTAGCGGTTTATTCTTCGATAAACATCTTCAGCATATTAAACTTAGCGAAGATTTTGTACCTTTTACCAAATTAAATTTAAGTTATTTATTAAAGGTAAGCACAGCATCTGTTCTTATTTAAAAAAAAGCTTTTAATTATATCGTTCTTAGGATAATTATGACTCTACGTTTGTAAAAAACGTTTATAATTGCCCTGTTGTTACTTACGAAGAGTTAAGAAGAAACTTAGTGACAACTACAGATCCTGTAAGGATACAATATAATACCAAAGATCAGTATAAGAGAACTGCGAAAATGTTGGGTCTGATGGATGATTTTAAGGTAATCGCAACAATTTTATTATGCACTTTTTTACGTTTCATGAAATTACGTTCTGAAGAACTTGCCATTTTTTAATTTATATCTTTGATGTGTATGTAAAGCAGCTCAAAAGTTTCACTCATGAATCCACCTATTTGTTCATATTTATAAATCTTATTTTCAAATAACATTTCGTAACTAAAATTAAAGGTATATAATTGAAGTAAAATAAATAAACTGATGTAAGATTGTGTAAATAATTATAAAAGGATTATAAGCTGTAATACGATCCAACACAAAACTTATTATGAAACATCAACTTTTTACTTACAGAGCGGAGTACCACGAACGGGGTATCATGGGATTGTATCATTTTTCTATAACAATCAAAGAGTGTATCTTGCACCGAATGTTAATTGGAAAGGATACGACTTATCTTGGAGCTAACGAATTTTATTTGAGTAGAAACGATATTTTAGATGGAAAGGTTGAACCCTTGTTTTTTTTATAAAAATGATGATACAATAGTAAAACCATAGTACTTCTACGAAATAACAATATTACAGACCACCAATTTCAGTAAATAAGTGGAAAAATTAAAGGAATACGCAGTCTTTCGGTAAAACATTCCTAAACATACCCTTGCAAAACAAACAATAGATTTTTGTACAAAAGTTTTTGTATTTTTCTACTCTTATTGAACGTTCCAGTGAAAAAGTTGCGTGTGCTTTGAAAACCAAAACTAAAATTTATTACTAAAATAAATAAGTGAATTGAAAATGCTGTTGGATTAACTAAAATTTTTCGAAAAGCTATTGATCTCTTTATGTTTTTAGTGCACAAGGTCCGTGCACTTTATGAGAATAAAATTTATGTTTTTGTTAAAAATTTTGTTTTATATATTTAATATGAAAGCGAAGTATATATAAAAATTGACTTGATATAAACCCCATAACGATGAGCAGTAGGCGAGTAATGAGTGAAGAAAAAATCTGCCTTATTTTTATATCAAAGACATCCTCGCACAGTAAATCTCGAGGAAGCATGCAGATACGATGAGTGATTTCAATAGTTAAATTTTTAAGCTTACACACTTACACACAAGCTCATATTCATCATAATCGAAAAGAAATTTAAGTGAGGTTAATTTAAAAAGCTATTCTACAAAATAATATTTATTGATTTTGCGTGTAAGTTAAAAACTAAGTAAATAAATATGAAAACAAGGAAACAAATAAATTTGCAATTGCTTTTGTAAAGGTTTTTAAGTATGTACTTTTAAGTAAGCCTCGAACTATAAATTTTAAAGAAATTTACTTTAAATGTCTTCTTTTTAGTGAGGAGTACACAAATATTTTCCTTTGTTTGCAACCCCTCGCATACTTCATTTAAAACGCTTCATTTCAACCGATTTTGTACAGTGGGCCTACTTTTATAGTTCGTTATTCCTAGATTCGAAGAGAGCAGACAAATGTTGTTCCCTTTTGACAATTTAAAACACTAATTTTTCACTTGCATCATTTCCTAAAACATATTCTTAAGTTTGAAGAATTTCAAAATATACTGTAGATAAAGACGAAATAAAATAAATAAAACTATATAAAAAGTTATTATGAAAGTATGAGCACACCATGAATATACTCGCGATAGCTTCATTTTTGCGATTCAATTTGTGTACGCTCTTTTAAAAGAGGGTAACTCGATTAACTGGTTAATAAAATAAGCCTTACCTAAAAGCTTCCGTTAACGTAAACAGTACTTGATATTCGGCAAACCATGCAAGAAAAATGCTGGATTATCACAAGCTAAATTGCTCGGGTCAGTTCTTGCCATTGGAGGATTATTGATCGGGATAATAATCCTAATTTTGTCATATCAATGAAGTAAAAAAAACATACTCTTGCATTTGAGGAACCCCAAAGTTGGAAAGAAAATCGGTATTCACCATTTTGAAAAAAGAGAAAACAAAATAAGAAAAAAGAACTGAAGCTTGTATTTAACAATTTTTCTCTATTGTTAATACTTCTTTGAGATTTACACCACTTATGTCTTAAAATGTCTGTTTTAATGTAGTTCCTTGCAGTTATATATTATATTAAAGTAGTAATTGTACAGCTTAAAATTCTCTACATATTTTCTTTAACAATGTTATTCATGGGGTATTCTTGTGAATTCTTTAGGAATTGTTTTCAAAAAGTGATCAAACAAAATCGTTATGAAAGCTTTTCTTCTTAATTATTCAACATTCAATTCAACATAGTAATAAAATGTTTATTTATATGAAAAATAGAAAAAAAGTAGCCAAACAGAGCAGCGAAGTTGAGGTGGAGAGAGGGGGCTTTAGATGGTTGACAGCTCTCCAGATAATCTTAAACAAAAAAACCAAAAAGATTTTTAAAATATATGGTTGTGGGTACAGCCGGAACTAGAATTTAGTAAAAACATAGAAAAGGGAACAGATGGCGGTCATTTGAAAATGCAGTTTTGATTTTTACAAATTTTTTCGTCGGTTGTCCGAGTTTTGTAAAAATAAATACTTCAATGATGTAGTTCGGCTATGGCATACATTACCTGAAGATGTGTACCAAGCGGCTACGCCATCGATTCAGTATTGACTGAGAAAACATCTCAACCAATCTTGGAAATATGGCTTAAAAAAGGCGTTTGCAGTTTTGAAAACGTCTCAAAATGCTCTGGTCTACCTTTGAAACTCAGGTCTCTAACCTGACCCGAAGATATTCTTCTACATACATATTCTACACATCATAAGCCTTCCAAAAATGCAAAAAAAAATTTATTTTTTGTCCCATAACACCAAAATACCCCCTTAAAATTTTTGAGTTTCGGAAACATGTCTGCCTTTTTCCCCCAATTTCATTAATAGTCATTATCATTAACACAATCAGTAAAATTGACTATAGAATTGATTAATGGTAACGAGGGTTTTTTAGATCTTTAAAGATACACCGATTAGATACACTATGTTTCATTATAAACTACGTTTTTTTAACCTGGTTTTCCATGTAATCGTTACTCCCGACTGCAAAAATTGATCTAAAAGTCGATTCTGTCGAAATTTAAGAATTGATAACAAAACTAAATTAGAATTTAATTTCATTTTCCTTTACTTCTTCAAGTTTGAATTTGGCTTTGATGATGGTGCGTGCATCTATTGTTGTGAGAGTGTAGCTCTAAAAAAACTAACATTAACACTTTTTAAAAACAATTGAAAGAAATAATTTATTTATAACCCATGATCTTGCATCGTCTCCAAATATGATTTTAGTCGCTCTGTCGTCAGGGAAGACCAATCCACTCTCAGCTCCTGCTTCCTGCATCATGGAGAACTAATTTTTGTTTGCACAGGCTCTCCCCACATGTCATTTGCAGATGTTCTTCATAGGATTCAAACCAATCTATATTACGGTTCACAACCTCGTCATTGTGGAGCGGAGCGCTTACATACAGAAAGTCAAACATTTCCCTGTTGGAAAATTATATTTTTATCAAAAAGTTTACTCAAGTAAGGTATGAGCTCTGCTTCCAGAACGGCTTGGCCCTTGGTACTGTCCACTCGATATGATAAAAAAGTCTAAGGAATATAATCAAAGCTGTTGAATGCGCCCCATACTAATCGAACCTCGTCTGAAATTTCTGAAGAATCTTTGTGCTGAAGTCGGGTACCGGACACGGATTTAATTGTTTTTTCGCACATAAAAGACGATAAAATTAACTGCAGTATGATATTTACTTACTTATGCAATTGTGATTCATTGATCCAACTTCTGGGATTCATTCGCTGAAGAAGTATACTTAAGGGGGCATTCCCGGAAAACCATGGGAAAAATAGGGGGTTTTCAAATGACATTTATTCTATGACTATAGGAGATAAATTGAATGAGGGTTTTATCTAATTTTCATATATTTAACAAAAAAATCAAAATCGGTTCAATTGTCTTTGCTTAATCGTGCCCACCACTTTGAAATATTGCGTTCCCAAAAAAAACCTCACAAAGTTTTGCAATTGGTATTAAATAAGTACAATTTCCGGAAAAACAAAGCTATAAAGGCATTTCGAGTTTGCAAATCGAAATAATCGTCGAGAGATGTATTCTCAAGGCCCGTAAGAAGACGATCAAGAAAAAAAAGTTTGGATTTTTGAAATTTATTTCCAGGAATGCAAAATAAAAAAACTTCGATTTTTTTAAATTTATTTCTGGGACTTCCCCCTTAAGAGAGCAACGTACAACGTTGGTCTTTTACGACTAAGGAATTATTCTGGGGTATATGTATGTCTAATCCTTTTCTTGACTATCTAATTGAGAAACGTTTGCAGTACAAACGTACGTTTGCAAACATTGTAAATAAGCATCAATATAAATTGAGTGTAAAAGAACTGAAATGATTGAAAAACGCAATTTACTGCTTTAAAGAAAACAAGACGTTGATTGAACATTGCAAAAGAAAACATAATAGGTCTGTTCTTTCTCGCGTGTGCATGAACTTACCTATTTTGCGAAAAAAAAATGAAAAAAAACAAACATGAAACGTGATCGACTATGTTTTTTTTTGCAAAATACAAACGGCTCGGTGTTTTTTAGAAATTTTCGTTCTTTGCTATTGCTACAACTCAAGCTACTTGTCATTTTAAAGCTTTCATCTCACTGACAGGGCTTGTAACTAATATTAATCTGCAATTATTGTCATAGATCAAAAACTTCAAACTTACCTCAATTTTGAAATGTCAGTATTTCCTTCTTGTTTCTCACGAGTTTACATGAAACATGTTCCAACACTTTTCTGGTTTTTGACCAATTTTTCAACCGTCAAATGAGTAAATTCTTGCACAGAAAGTTTTTACGCGACAACGGAGGGAACCAAGCTAATCTGAACAGGCTACATTGCTTACATTTATAATGCTTATTGTCATTACAGTGGGTAATCAATGTAAAAACACAGAGTTTTATAGTTTTTATTTTTAAATCATACTTATATCAGAAACTTCGCTTTTGTGAATAATAAATAAGTTCCATAAATAAAAATAATTTTTAAAAATATCCAAAGCTATCTATTTTCATCTTTATTACTTGTATTTATAATATACTTGTAAATATTACGAAATATTGAAATTGTTGAGACTGAATAATTCTCATTAACATAATAATTTAATATGTACGGACCTTGGAATTGTGAAACAATGAGAATAAAGATTATGTTTTGTAAAAATAAAATTATAAAGGCTATTCAACATATGACATCATCTATAAGTATTTTGAAAAAGAACTGAGGTATTGCAAATTAAACTTGCCTTTTTATAAGAGAAGAAAAAAGCAATAATGTATCTTACGAAATTATCTCGAAATAGTTTAACTTAATAACTTAATAGTTGAATTTTGGTTTAGCTGCAGTGTAAAATGTAACATTATGTAACGGTGTACCAAAATTAATATATTTTATCTTTAAGGAACTCATAATATTTAGCAATAATATTGGCTATCTATTAAAATCAAAAACCTGTAACCCATTACATACATACTTTTAAGGATGGATATGTCAAATAAGAAGAAAAATTAAGCTGTATTTTGTATGACATATTAGGGGAACAAAATAATATGATAGCAGCTATATTAACCCATTTAAACGTCATCCAACACCGCCCCAGAAAATGCATTTTTTGTTTTTTAATTATTACTTTAAAAATCGATCTATACTAGACTTATTCCATTTTACTAAATTGAATATTATTAAATTTTTGCTTTTGTTAAAAATCTTCCAGTTGTCAAAGTGCTATTGCAGACTATCGAAATGTTCTTATAGACTAATATCATATTGCCAGTTACGCGCGCCATGCAGCCGCTGGTATTGCTCTGTAAGTTCAAGAGGGCATTAATAAAATAATACATAGCGTTGCCGATGTATATTTTCATATGACTAAACAATAATTATTGCTTCCTGAACACCAGTATTGTCCTGGATATAATACGTATTAAATTTGTCCGATATATAATATATAGAGAATTGTCAGTAAAAGAAATTATGGGATTTGGGATGCCCACCTTACACTATCATTGTTTGACCATGTGATATATTGATAATTATTGCAAAAGACAATTTACGGGTGTACATACATAATTTTGTGGAGTTGGATCAGTTTATTGAGTGGCACGATTACCACGCCATAGATACAGGTTCAAGCCTCGGCCTACCCACTAGTTTTTCATAAAGGAAAAAAAATTAATTGCGTCTCTGAGCTTTTGTCTAGCTTACCCTAATTCCCTTCCGATCATATCCATGCTAAGCGTATCACAGGGTTGTCCCCTAGGCTCTGGCTACGCAATAAAAAAAATGTATTTTTGGATAATCTGAAAAAATATTAATTCAACAATATTTCGTTAAAATTTAAAGTACAAATTCCAAAGATATGTACATACAAATCCACAAAACTAATTTAACTAGCTTCAACTTATATGGGAAAATTCTTAAACACGACTGATGGATGAGGCTAAACAGTTGCCGCATCACTTATTCAAAATTTTGGGAAATTTTACTGCTATTTAATTTTTTATTTTTACAATCTGTATATTATCAAGGCTTATTTGAATTCTCTGTCGTTGAATACGTTATTAAAGTCGTAAACGAAGGCAACTAAGAACCGAAGAGCTGCATGGATCAGCACTGTTTTTTCATAGCAAAACTATTTGAGGCTAATTAGTTGTCGCGGAGCGTATATAAACTATAAGTTTAAGTAAAATTTCAAACGTTTATATAGAAAAGCACTTTTCAAAATTTTTACCCAATGTGATTCTACTAATTGACATAAAACTTTTGTTTTGTTAAATTTAGGGGTCTTTTTGGATAGTTTTCGTTGTTATGTTTTACAAAGGTATTTTTTACCAATTGAGAAGTCCGTAATTTTGTCAAAAATAAAAATTTCGAATCTGTGGATTGAGAACTGGTTTGTTCTTTATAATATAAAGTTAACAGGAAACGGCGATGACTGAAAAAAAATACTAGTGAAAACTCCAGCGGTTGTGTTTAAATTACATTTATAAATGCTAATGTATAAATTATAAGAAATGAGAGTGTGCCGCATTAAAATAACTTGAAATTTTAAAGCAGATTTAAAAATTAATATTTTATTTTTCTATTGTTTAATTAGTAGTAGTAGGATACAATTATAAAAATAGAACTAGATTTTTGCATTGCAAAAATCTCAGACTCTGACTCGTGACTGAAACTCTACTTTTCTAAGCCCCACTGTTTACGTAAAAGGTTTCCTAGAAACAACAGCTGCTTCTAGTGTTCACCTGATAAGCGATTTCGTCTTGATATTCCCCGCTTGCGAAACCAATCTTTCAGTTGGGTCTGAAGAGGCAATCATACTGCGGTACTTAAATCCCAAACGATGCAACACACGAAAAGTTTTTTTTTTCATGCAAAACTGCTATGGATGAGTGGCTCGAGGAATCACAGGCTCACATTTCTCCCAACGCGCATTTTCAACGTTTCGAACCTCAGAGCTGATTCACTACCCAAATTAAGGAAAGAATCGTTTCACTAGAGTGTAGTAAGATGGCAATATTAGAAAATACAATAAGCTTACCATTTTTAATTGCTTTTTTTAAGAAAACACCGTCTTCCAAAAATCAACTTGATTTTCATCAAAAAACATTATAGACTGCAAGAATTTTTTGAGAGAAACAGAGAGAAGTTGTGGCACAAGAATTATTTTGCAATCTTTTTTTCGATTTTCTGAAGAAAAACATCGAATATTGTAAAATCGGATTCGAGAAACATCGGAATAAACATCGATTAATCGATGAAAACCATGTTTAGATTAATCGCCCAACATCGGGCATCACTAATTCCGTGTGAATTCTAATCTATGTAGAGCCTGCTGTGTACAGCCTGTTTGTCTCTTTTATTAGTGTGTGTACTATCCATTGGCAATTTCGCCTGTAAATTCTGGTGTTCATTCCGTTTTGGCCTGTAAGGCTGTATAGGTCTACGTTGGTAAGGACCTCCGGCCAATGGATGTTAAGGATGCACCAGAGACACCGGTTGACAAAGGCTTGTAGCTTAGATGTCCTTGATCTTTTAACTAATGCAAACTTTTTTGTCGTATTTTATGGAATTTTGATCTAATTTGTCGCGATTTTCGACGTCGTATCTGATATGTTTTTAATTAAACACTAACGTTCTATATGCAGTTTGACAATTCTTAACGAAACAAAATATACATAAATATATAATAATTCAAAATTCGGCTATGTTGCTTTAGTTAAGGATTTGATTTTAAAAAGTTCTTCCCCAGTAGTTCAAAGTATGTCAGTACTGTATTATTTGTGATTATCATATTATATTTTAATATAGTATATTTGTAGAATTATTTAAGCGATTTTTCAGTAAAATATGGAAGTTAAAAAAAAAATTTAAAGACTTCTTTAAATTTCAATTGCGCCATTTTAAAGAAAAGTTCTTTGCTTTTTAACTTATTTGACATAGATTGTAAGATAAGACAATTAATTTTGGTGCATCTTTTCAATCTGTTTATAAAAATCATAAATATCGCTCTAAGTAATGTGATTTTGAGTTTTCGGTGACAATTTTACTGTTAATCTCTCATTTTGGATGCTATTATAAATCCTTCTTCTAATGAACATTTTATTACATATTACATAATTTTTGCTATATTGTTATTGAAATTTGTTAGTGTCGTATTTCCTTTTGTCGGACGTCGGGGATAACTTTTAATTAAACACTCACCCAAGGTACGGTACACTTTATTAAATATAGTTCAATTGTGGACAAAACACTCCTTAATTAATACGGTCACATTTATATTGTGTTTTTTTTCTATTCGTACAAACTTTGCTTATTTCAATAACTACACTTACGCTTAATACACTTAAATTCCTTTTTTTTTGAGTGAACGTTCACTTTTCTTTTACCGTGTTTAACAGCCTTTTTTACAATCATGACTCAACTGTCTCGCGTTTTAACACAGACCCTTAATTGACGATTACGTCTTAACCATTCCGCGCTCTGAAAACAGACTCTATGTCGCGGTTGAAAACAGACTCTTTATTGGCGATTAGAACTTAACTATGCCGCGGTTGAAAACAGACTCTCTATTGGCGATTAGAACTTAACTATGCCGCGGTTGAAAACAGACTCTCTATTGGCGATTAGAACTTAACTATGTCGCGGTTGAAAACAGACTCTTTATTGGCGATTAGAACTTAACTATGCCGCGGTTGAAAACAGACTCTCTATTGGCGATTAGAACTTAACTATGTCGCGGTTGAAAACAGACTCTT
Source organism: Leptarthrus brevirostris (assembly GCA_964036015.1). Lineage (NCBI taxonomy): Eukaryota > Metazoa > Arthropoda > Insecta > Diptera > Asilidae > Leptarthrus > Leptarthrus brevirostris. The sequence goes on from OZ038372.1 coordinate 43,199,690, forward strand.
TATTGGCGATTAGAACTTAACTATGCCGCGGTTGAAAACAGACTCTTTATTGGCGATTAGAACTTAACTATGCCGCGGTTGAAAACAGACTCTTAACTTGCCGCGACTTACACTAGCCTCCAACGAGTTTAAGACCAGACTCTTTTTCTTTTTCTTAATTTTTTCGCCACGACCAGTTACCTGTTTATTCGACTGAGCTTTTTGATCAAGGTAGAAAGCTTTGAGCTTTCGCTCTTGATCGTATAACTTCCGCTTAGTCGTTAAACATTAGGCAAGCTTTTGGTCGTGTGTGTGAAAGCTTTCTTTCTCTCACTTTTTGGCTTGGAAAGTTCAAGCACCGCTAGACCTTGGATAAGGCGATGTACTTATTGGAATTTGATGACGAGGCGCTTTTAGCCTGAGACTTTGAATCTTACCCAGGTGCTTCGCCATCATTTTCAATGTACTTTTGCCTTACTTAGATTTCTAGGAAAATTTACCCGTTAGCCACTTCGTGAAAGGGGATATGCAATTTCCTCTGGAATTTGTTTACGAAGTGGCTACTTGATGGTAAATTTTATGTTTCTTGTTTGTGGTCATATCCGTTATCCGATGTTGTTGACAAAAATGTCCAGCATCGGGTTTCGGATCTGACCTGTAACATTAGTTACAATTATTTATGTTAACATTATTAACCTTTTAATCCGAATTTAAAAGTAGTTTGAAAGTGAATTGCAAATTTGTAAACATTCTAAATATGTTGGGCTCACTCTTAAATATAAGTTCTGAGAGGAAATAGATAAAAGGACCTTCCACAACTAACTGTTACAACGCCTTGCCCTTAAATCCTACGGGTGCATCCAATTTCGCTAAAGAATTCGTGAAGCTAATCAGATGCATTTTTCACATAAGCAGTCCGTTTTCACGATTTCTTTTAACAATTAAAAACGATCAATTGCACCTCAACTCTCAGTTGTACATAATTTTAGAAAAATTTGTGAGGAATGTTATATATGGTAGTTGTGAGATGTGATCGACTTTACGATGAATAGATTTAAGAAAATATTTACTTCAGCTTTTAATTAAGTAAAATAAAAAAACTTTTTGAACATAAAAATTAGATTCCAAACGGACAAAACTTCGACAAAATTTCGACCAATTTTGTGGTATTAACCTTTTTTTGAGTAAACGGCGGTGCGAAGAAGTTGCAATAACTGTTTATTTTGAAAATACGTATTCTTGCCCACATCACCGCAGGGCGTAGTAGATGGCGTAGGCCCAATTCACATCGAAATACAATAGAAAACAATGGGCTTAAATTATTCGGTCTCTTCCACCAGATCTATTTTTATTAGAACTTCCTCATCTTCCTCAATACGCTAATCTTTTGATTCTCTAATTTTTTTAACCCTTCTTGGCGTTTAAACATGATTGCCCAGGTAATCCCCACTGTACTGTAGAACAACGGAGACCTATTTTTACCGCAACTACAACTTGCATAACAGTTTTTAAAAAAGTTGTACAATATTTATTAACTGATAAGAAGTTAATAATATTTCAACTTTTGAATGTGTTTTAGTCTATTGGTATTAATCACCCACCGACATTCAGGATGGAACTCATTATCAAGACATTTTTGGCGGTGGAAAAAGACTCTAAACAAATTCTGCTGTGCTGCACTGAATGTGGGTAATAGATTGGATAATTTTACTGATTTATTAAGTTTGGTTGTGTTTACTAATGAATATTATCTCTATTTATTAATAAATTTTTCGTTCGGTGAAGCAATGTTTAATACATTTCCAGAAGTAAGCAGAAATTAAAAACAAAATCACGCGCAACAATGCAAAAGTTCGGTATACCTGTAAACAACTGCAATTAGTATGACGTTATTATATTTCAATTAAACTTTATTTAGAAAGTGATTTGGAGAAATTTTATACTCAAATAATAATAAAATGTCTCAACACCGATTTTTTCTCAAATAATGATATTTTGGTTCCTGTTAATTTTGACAACTACAATCCATCTCTGTCTCTAGTTCCTGTAACCCCTTGTTAGGCATGGGGCGGGAGGTGGATTCCGAAACACCGACATTTTTTGCAACCTCCAATGGCCTTTTTATCGTAATCTGTTGTCAGAAGAAAGAAAACAACCTTGGGTCGCCACCGATAGGATTCGAACCTGGGCCCTCAACTTTAGAAGGCCGACACATTATCACTGACTCCACCGATGAGTTACAATGATCCTACATTATACAACAACGGCATTCATATCACACCATTTATGGCCTTATTGAAGAAAAATTCGGTTAACTGCACAAGAAAACAGTTCCCATAAACTAGAATTCACCCCCTTTCACCGCCCCCTTACTTTTCAGTATATACTTAGGACGTCAAAATTAAGGTCTCCACAAAAATCCAATTCAAAATTAGATTTGAACTTTTATTTTCCTCCAATTTTCAAAACCTTTTAACTAAAAACCAAGATATCTCAGTTTCGTTCCGTTGCGAACAGTTTCCTTTTTTGTCGAGTAATCTGTAATTTGTCGGTGGACATAGATGTTGGTGTAATAATGTATTGATAGTACTTTTTTAGGAAATGGCATTTACAACCCCATACAAGTTTACTAAGAGTATTTACCCTTGTGGAAATTGCCACTCAGGGACATTATAATTGTTTTTAATGAACTGATTCCAAGGTACTTATTGGATAGTTTACAGGCATTCTCCAGTTTATATTTTATATCAAAGATAAAGCCTAATACCAAAAAGCATTCTATTTTTATGGAAAAAAATTTTTAATTGTGTTTAGCTGGACAGTGAATCAGCAGCAGGTTCAGCAGTTTGTATGGCGGAGATCTGTATAGTTCATTAAAGAACACAGCTATTATCATTTAAATGAAAAATAGCATTAACTACCAAGAAAATATTGCCATTTTGTTGAAAGCTTGCCTACTGTTTATTGGTATAAATATAAATGTAGAATAAATACTAATAAACAGCTCCCTCGTTAATTAAATAATCTGTCAATGCTGCAGCAAATTTGTATTGAAGAACATTTTCCAGATGTCAAATAATACTTTCTTCCTGTCACAATTCAGTGAGCGAGATTCCATTTCTTAGCTCTCAGAAGAGTAATTTGACATTTACATTCGGAAAATTTTCTCTCGGCGCGCTAGGAAATGTTATGGTTTTGTTCGAAGCTTGCCTACTATTTATATTTATACAATGTCATTCTATGCTTTAGAGTCGTTGCAGTTTATGTAATTCCATTTTGTTTTTGTCTAAAGAATTATAAAAATCTTTGAGAAAATACCCCTATTGGAAAATAGAAATCAAACTAATGCCAGAACCCGTTCTCTTAAATTTTTTTTGAATGTTATAATCAAATGTAACGGTTCGGTGAAGATTGACTAATATTTTTAATTCTCTTGTGAAAGTCGAGCCTAAATTATCAAGGCTGCTTAAAATGTCACAGTATGTATAATTCTTGACAGATTAGGTAGACTTTTAACCTTTTATAACTTGCATTTACGAGAGAGCTTTTTGTTCCAAAAATTTTTTTTGTACTTTGTTTAATTTATTAAAATGCAGTACTGGAACTAGAAAATATCAATTACTGGGCAATTAAGTTGTTAAATTTATTGCTTAAAATAAATATTTGATTTTATAATTTTTTAATTAAATCTCTGTAATTAACTAGCGAATTTGTCTAATAAGATTTACCACTGCTAGTGTTGAATGATTTAATAAAAGATTCTGGATTAAACTCGAAAATCTACATAGTAATCACTATATTATTGAGAATATTCGAAATTATTTATTCCTGTGTTGGGTCTTTATTTGAAACATTTCACTTGCCTTTCAGTACACCCAGATGTAAAGAAACCTATACTATATTATTTACAAAAAAAAATAAAAAATTTAGAACTTATTTGAGTGGTAATGTTTAGGTTTAAATTTGAACAGAGCACTAGGCCCGACAAACGTGTACAATAAATATATTAAAAAAAGCACTGAGTTTGCGTTTGTTTGTGTTCGACGTAATGAAAACATCTTTAATAGTATTTAAGTACATTTTACTCTTAAACTTGCAATACGTTCCTAAAGTGGGTAAATATAATTTTGCTTTGTTAACGAGTTTAGTTAATTTGTTTATTTTATCTAACAATAATGGGCAACAGGTGAATTGTTCTTAAAACAATCTACAATTATGATACATTTACATTTATGTACATCACTGTAAAATATAAAAATTAGTCAATTATTTTAAAGTTTAATTCTAAATATTCCACTAAATATTGCTTTTTGGTTTAAAGTAATTTGTGTTTTTGGTTGTTCCTTTTATTTTCTATCAATTTATTGCATTGGAAAAAAGTTCATCTAGCTTTATCAAAATATGACTAGAAAATAGATTAACTACAAGTTTTGTTTTGAGTGTTAAGCATAATTAGCCTAACTGGCTGTGATATAATAATTATAAAAATGAGTTGTAAAAATGTTTACTTATGATAAAGAGTTGTTTTAATTACTACCCTTTCCTTAACAAATGCTATGCATATTTTGCTGCTACACAATATCTTCATCAATTTGTTCACAGTCTATTTCACTGCATTCTGAATCCGAACCAGAATTATTTCCAGAACATTTAGGTGATTGTCTGTCAGATTGTTTGTTCCGTTGTTGCAGGTAACTTGGATTAGGATCGCCGAAAACTCGTTCTAATTCAGCTATGCCACTGCTTGAACTTTCCGTGTCATTGATTGGACCAGCAGAGTTTATGAAGCTATTCGCCGCATTGTATTTCAGTTGAAAGTATACATCCGACTCATCAGGCTTATAAGGATTTTTTATTCCATAACAATAGCCATCAAGTGGAGGAAGTTTAGAAGGTATCACAGGTTCAAACGATCTGCCCATTGGCTGTGTGCGAGGCCCGTAGTTTATAGGTAACGTTGACAAGTTTTTATTAGTTATTCCAGCATTAAATGGTATTCCAAAATTAAGTGGTTGCCCTCTAGAGAGAATAGCATTTCTTGCTCCTTCAATGACTGTATTATGATGAGGCACTGGGGCTGCTGACGAGTATGTTCTAATAGATGAGCTCATTGGTGGTATCCCTAGCGCTTGGGCACCATTCAACATAATTGATTGAATTGGTGCTGGTCCACTAGGTGTTTGACTAAATAACCACAAACGATCTCCGACTACCATTGGCCTTGTTAATCCACCAATACCAAGTTGCGCATAATAGTGTGATGCTAAGGTTTCAACGTCTGCGGTGTATTTTCTTTTCCATTTAGTTCGACGATTTTGAAACCAAATTTTTATCTAAAAAGAAAGTAAATTATTAATAAATAAATAAAATAAAAGATCATAGAAGTATCTTAAAAAAATATTTAAGATAGCTGAGTTGTGATGAAAAGCAAATCCGCAGGTTAATTAAAAATTACCTAACTTCACAAAAGCTATATGAATCTAAAGAATATAATACATATGATCAGCCTGTAAAAATTTATAGGTACTTATTTATTGCTCAAAACAGAAATACGTATAAAGCTTGTCATTTGATAAAAAATAAGATATGTGTTCGATATGAACAAATAATTATTTTAGACAAAAATTATTAATTATTCGCTCGACAAGCTTTTTGAAAACAAATAATTCAACATAAAATATTAAATCAGTTTCAGCGATAAAGATAGTAAGTACCTTTATTTATTTAGGATCTACTAGTGTGAAATATGTATGTTCACTTAAGTAAGTATACATATATATAAACTCTTCAACAAAGCCAAGCGCTCAGGAGCCTGGAACGAATACAAGCAGGCCCTGACTGAGTATAACAAAGAATTAAGGAGGTGCAAGAGGAAAACCTGGAGGAAGTTCTGTGGGGAGATTGACGATCTACCTGTAACAGCACGCCTTCAAAAAGATCATTCCAATGGCATAAGCATCACTCAGCGCGCGCTGTCGGTAAACACGGAAACTGAGGAGTACCTCAGGTAAAATCTTCACAGCTGGGACAGTAAGGTGGGCCATTAACTCCTTTAAAGACTACAAATCTCCCGGTGTTGACGCCATCTTCCCAGCTCTCCTGCAGCAGGGCCTAGATGATCTGTTGCAAACACTCATCAAAATATTTAGGGCCAGCTATCAACTCGGCTATATCGCCAATCTGTGGAGAAAGATAAGGCTTTTATACCCAAGGGTGGGGGCGACCAGCGGCTCAACCCAAGGCATATCGTCCGATAAGCCTATCTTCCTTCCTTTTTAAGTCAATGGAGAAAATTATTGACCAGCACATCAGGTACGGTGTTCTCAAAGACACGCCGCTACACGCCAACTAGCACACATATCAGGTAGGCAAATCAACCATAGCAGCACTACACAGTCTAGTTGAAAAACTAGAAGATGCTGTCAATGGTAGGGGTGTTGCCCTTTGTGCTTTCCTTGATATTGAAGGTGCTTTTGACAACACGTCTTTCTCATCGATTAAGGGAGCGGCTATCGACAGAGGGATTGATCTGCCGAGGGTCCGATGGATTGGGGCAATGCTGAGTAACCGGAAAATCACGGCGAGGCTGGGGGACCAGTAAGGGCCACCAGAGGCTGTCCTCAGGGGGGAGTTCTTTCACCACTGCTGTGGTCACTTGTTATCGATAATCTCCTGGTTAAACTGACTGATGATGGCTACGAATTCCAGGGCTGCGCAGAGGACCTGGTTATTATCATCATAAGTAAGCAGGAAAATACCTTATCAGTAAAACTGCAAAATGCTCTCATTATGATACAATCCTGGTGTGCTAGGGAACGGCTCAGAGCCAACCCTAGTAAAACAACCATTGTACCTTTCACAAGAAAAAGGAAGCTAAGGTAAGAGGCTCCTACTCTTGCGCACATGCCCCACGGCAGCTATGGATGCTCTATTAGACCTCCCCCTTTACACCTACATCTAAAGAAGAAGGCTGCCTCAAGCGCAATTAGGCTGATTGGCACCAATCAGCAGGTAATTGGACTGGTCACAGGAAAATCCTTGACGAATTCATGATCAACTCAAGCTCCAGATACCATGGCGAAGAGGCACAACTTTTATATACCACTCAAGTTGATCCTTGAGAGCAGAGACTATTGGCTCAACAGTAGACATATTTTTGAAAAGGGATCTCTGGTTTAGTAAACGGATGGATCCAAGATTGAAGACAGAACGGGCATCAGGGTCTACGGACCAAGATTAAGGCTGCACAAATTGCTCGGTTCTGCACCAACCATCTTTCAAGTAGAGATACATGCCATCGAACTCTGCGCACGTGAAATTATTAACAGAGGTATACGCGGTGCTAAGGTATATATTATGTCCGACAGTCAGGCTACACCTTTGAGTCTAAAATCGTCTAGGACCGTCTCACTGCTCTTAAAGAACTGGCCCAGAGCATCGGCTGGCATGGGCATGGGTACCAGAGCACGAGGGCATTTAAGGCAATGAGACGGCGGATCACCTAGCAAAAAAATGTGCGGATTCTCAGTTTATTGGACCTGAGCCATTCTGTGGCTACTAGAAAAGCCGATTAGCAATGCATATCAGGTCATGGGAGGATGAACGTAAGCACTCACACTGGACAAATATCCCAAGGTTAAGACAGGCAAAGTGGTTTATAACCTACTCAAAACAGAAAACGGAAGACCTGCTCTCACTCTGCAGTACGGATTTAAGGCTGATAACAGGACTTCTAACTGGTCACTGCCCCTTGGGCTGGCTGAAGATGATACCTGTCACTTCTGTTTGGAAGAGGAAGAGACAGCGAAACACATCCTCTGTCACTGTGATGCCCTCGGCCGTATCAGGCTCAGACATCTTGGTGGGGCTTTCCCATCACCATCAGATATAGCTAAGGCAGCCACCAAAGAAATTTTAAGTCTAATTAAAGAACTAAAGATTGGCTGGGTTGCTTAATACTGAACCTGGATCAGGTCACAAAAGATCAACTTGGTCGAAGTGACTAAAGGATGCTGATAGTTTTTGATCCACTCTCTAATAAAGTAAGTATATCTAGCCTTACGTTAAAAAAGCCTTGTTTTAAAACGAATTTTTATTTATTATTCATATTGGCGTCCACCATCTTGAATTTAAAGTGACCTCACGTATTTTGCTTGACAAACCCTTTCATTTGGTACCCATGTCATGAGGTGGTTAAGGAAATTTAGTCAGCCATGTTAGATTTGTACTGACATCATTTAACTTATCGGATTGAACTTATAAAGCCATATTTATATTATTATTTATACCCATGTCAAGGAGGTAATTATGGAAATAATAAATCATCATCTTGTCGCATTCGCCATATTGAATTTAAAATGACGTCACTTAGCTAATCGTGCATTATCATCAACACCAAACGTGTATGTAACATTTTAGCTCAATTCGGTGGGGGAAATTCAGTTGCAAGATTTGACCTAAATATACTAACTCAGTTAAATAAAGGCTTGTAATGTAAAAATGAATCAGACAAGTCGATTCATTTCACACTGTTATTTCAACCATTGTTTGGCAGACTGCTCGGCGATGATTCCAACGCTGTTAATGGGTTAATTCTGGGATCACAGGGAATAACTTGGTAAGTCCTAAATTATAGGGATTTTACCCCATGCGTGATGAAAACCTATTTTTTTCTTGGTGAGAGAAGTTAGATAGGAAGAGGGTCTCGAATCGTTGAGTTTTTCCTGATTTGATTTTGTCCATTTTCGTAACTTCCTCATTAGGGTTCGAAAAAGTTTTGGCGTCAGATTGAATTAGTAATTCTTGAGCCGGTGAATATAAATTTTCAAGCCTGCAAAACCCTTATGAACCGGTTTTTTAATGTCAGTCAAAACCCCTCTCGTAGCAACACTCGGGTTTTTCTACTTTTGCAGAGAAAGAATTGCAATTGAGTCATGGGGTAAAATCCCTTTCGTGTAATTTGGGACTAAGTCGTGACAACTACTTGAAAACCAGTTTGAAACGGTCGACCACCTGCTCTCCCCTCTCCTGGCATCCCTACCTATGCCTCCTAAGAGCGATCACTCACTCTCTTCAAACTTACTCGCTCAGAAACAAAAGTCTCGTTGATATTTGATTCACCCAAATATATAAAACTATTACGTCGCTTTTTCTATAGTTGCACAAACTGATGCACGTTCAAACACGATTTAACTCGTGGCCGGTTAACAACGTTTGGGGATGAAAACACCAGTTAATTCGTGACCGGTCATCAATATGTCAACAATATATTGATTATAAGATTGGAAGGCTGCTAGCTTTGTACTACAGGGTGATTAGAATAGGAGGAGTAATTGTATCACGATAGGTATTTTTTTCTAAGGATAATTTAAATTTTTATCAACTATTAAAATCGTCAGATCTAGAAAATTAATACTTTGGCTTCCTAATTCTACTGTAAATCGAATATTTGAGTCACTATTATTAAGAACTTTCTTTACAAATAAGTCCAGTTGTTTGTCAGTGCGTAAATACACTTTACATCTATGCCAAAAGGATGAAAATCCCTTAATTTTTACGACCGTCATTATTTTTAACTGGTGGTTTTTAAACGGAAGCTTGTTTTTAAAAAGGTTCTTTATATATATTTTATTTTATATTTTTTAGTATTAGAATTTGTTTATTTATTTGGCATAATACGAACAGTATGTGTTTATTAATATTTGATATTATACACTTTAACTAAGGTCTTTAGCTGTTCTTGAGTCCCTTGCATCCCACTTACCCGGGAAAACATACAATTCTATATCCGGAGTGAACCAGAGTACCCTGGTATACAAAACCTCGATACGATTTATTGTTGGAAATTCGCCATATTCGACTTAGAACGATATTAAATACCCTATATTGTATTGTCATCAGAACCAAATTTGTGTGGAAAATAATAGCTCAAAGGGATGCCAGAAAGTGGTCGAAGAGTCTTGCCTAATAAAGGAGATTTAAAATCAACAACAACAAATTTTGAAAAATTAATAACCGGGGATAGTATTGCGCTCGTATTTATGTTGCTTATAGTTCCTACAAAATATTGCAAGCTTATCTTTTCTTTTTAAGGTAATGTAACTATGAAACCTTTGCGCATGCACAACGTTTAAACCAGACGTGTTGATTTTACATCGCAAGAAATATACAGGGTGTTTCGCATAAGGTGCGCCAAAATAAGTGAGGTGATAGATCTCATCTAGGCAAACAAAACACTTCATGGCAGGAAGGTCGGTAATCTAAATTATTTGAAAGTTACATGACGATTCATAAATTCTATTTTTTCATGGGATGCGCATCACTCTTTTACTTTTATCTTTTGATTTACTCTACGCAGCGACATCAAACAAACGCTAAAAAACTACTATCCCAATGACCCTCCTACCTTTGCAGGTACAGTCACTTCCAAATTGATAAAAATGTTTTGTAATTACCAAAAATTCAGAATTTTCCATCTCATTATCTTTTCAAAAAGATGCAACATTTCCACGTAGAGAAAGGATGTAGGAATTTATACGTAGGAAACCTATCACAGAATATTATAAAAATCTGAAAATAAACTCAAACTAGCCCTAAAAACGTGTTTATTAAATTCAAAACGCACAAAAATTAATCTTTTTATGTTAAAAAAGTTATTCGAAATGTCTTCCGTCACTTTCGATGTATATCAATAACCTACTTCTAATTCTCTGTTTAAGGTGTATTGGCAGACCACTCCCGTATTTTCGTCGGTGTATTCCATATTCTGCTAACTAATTCGTCTCTACCGCTAGCAGACCTTGGATAAACTTCGTCCTTCATGGTTTTCCATAAAAAAAACAGTTCTATGGAGCTATAGCAGGCCAAGGAATCGGTGCACTTCGTCCAACCCCAGCGGTCAGAAAATTTTTCATTTAATATTGCCTCACATATAATGTTGGCAGTATGCACCGGGGCTCCATCGTGTTGGTAAAACATTGCGCTAAGATTATCCGGAGGGATGTCTTCAGCAGATTTAGTAGCGTATTTCCCAAAAAGTTTGCAGAAATTTGGCTTTTAAGCACTTGCGGGAAAATAAATGGTCCAATTAAATAGGTGCCGATGATACCAGCCCAAACATTGGTTCAAAATTTAGGCTGGAAGAAGGTCCGCTTGTTTTACGTCAGCTAATATCGAACCTGGTATGGGGGTTGTGGAAGTTTATGATACCATCCCCAGAGAACTGCGATTCATCTGTCCACAGAATTCGGTCCAGAAACGTCCCGTTCTCCATGTGGCATTCCAGAAGCCAAATGTAAAATTTAAATCCTCTCACCCTGCTGGATGAATAACCCACCAAACTTTAACTAAAGACACTACTAATCTTCTTGCGGCTCGTAACGGGACCGTTTCAGGGTGTTGCCCGATGTGGATCTTTATTTACTACGTCGGCAGAATCATTCAATATTTCAGATCATAATTTCCTGCTGTTTGAAATTACACTTCCAGTTTCTCTTAATCTTCGGAAATTGCGCGAAAATACCACTCTTTGGGGAATTTCCTTTCATATTCCAGTACAGCCGTTTTTTCGTTTCAGTCTACTACACAATAAATGAAATTATATCCGTTTGTTTCTTAAAAGCAAACTTTGCCATTTTTGTCGATTTGTTGTTCAACTATGATCGACATTCTTGCTGACTGACCCTCTTTTATAGCAAAATTTCCATCAGGTATTACTAACAGAACGTCAGGATACTTAGGTGTGAACTCTGACTAACACAAGCTAATATCGGCAATAAAACACAATTATACTAACGTTTTTGTACCTTTCTGCAGCAATAATTAAAATTAATTACCTTAATAAACATTTTCGACCCAACAAAAAGTGCAATAAAATTACTAGATAGTCATGGACATCTAAGGATGCGGTTTTTCTAAACCTTTCTACACCTTGAAATGTTGCTTGAAAGGCAATAAGACGCCCAATTTCATAAAAATGTAAAACAGATTTACTAATTATATGAATTTCGGAGAAAATTTGAGAAAATGCTGAATTTTAGGTAATTGTAAAACATTTGTTTACTTTTGGAAGTGACTGTAGATCAGCAAGCATTGTTGAGACTTTTGGAAAGCTCACTAGGATAGTAATTTTTTAGCGTTTGTTTTATTTCCTGCGTTGAGTAGATGAAAATATAAAATTAAAAAAAGTGCTGTAGATACCATGCTAAATTTGTAGTTTATGAATTCTGTAACTCCTAAACGATTAAGATTCCCCCCCCCCCCTCCCACCCACAATACAATTTTTATTTGCTTAGTTGAGATCTATCTATATCAAAGATATATAGACTCTAAAAGATGGAAATTGCTCTCTTATTTAATAATGAAGTCTATATTATGGTACTTATCAACAGTAATATTATGGAATCACGTAACGTTAGGCCTAATACAATAAGCAAAGCACAGAGGTTCCTAATTAGTACAATAATTAGAAAATTTAAAAAGACAACTAACCTGCGTTTCAGTTAAATGTAGTTGCTTGGCTAGAGCCGTTCTTTTCGCCACAGATAAGTACTTGCCCCGCTCGAATTCACTTTCGAGTGCTTTAATTTGTGAAGCAGAGAACGCTGTACGTGGTCTTTTCTTTCGGTCATCGTTTGTATCTGTAATTAAAAACAAGCACAATTAGTGTACACTAATTGCCGTAAATCTTTCTGTTAGCTCGCAACATAGAGATAAAATCCTATCAACAGATTTTTTGCAACAAGATATCACTTAATACTTAATGAACATCAACATTTGCCAAGTATTTTGTGGTCTAATTATAATCCAAAATGTCCTGAAACCTTGTTTTCGTATCTTTTGACAAGAGATTCAACAAGAATTAACTAGTTATGCTTGCCTAGTTATCTATTTCAACCTCGTGCTAAGAATTACAAGAAATCATTTACCAGCTAATTTTCGAAATTGTGCTTTCATCACATAAACCACCAAAGGATCCTGTGCCGATCTCATTTGGATTCTATTTTGACATGACAAGCTGCGAGATTTGCTGTTTCTTTCACTTGGAGATAATTAAGTGTCCCATGGGCAATTAGGAAACAATTAGCGGCGTTTTTTTGATGTTTTGAAGTGTTTAGGATGTCTTTGGATTGTACTGATTTTAAATGCCACGACCAATGGTATTTTTGTCTTTGAAGTTTTTTTCTTAGATAAGTGTCACTGTCCCAAAATTTATGGAAGTAAGTCGAATTGCACTGAATAATTTTTAATAGTTCTCATGTCTCAAAAACAATTTCATTTTGTTCTTAAATTATATATGAATGGATTCAAAAATACCGTGAAAAATGAAGTATTCAGAAAATTTAAGTTTCTATAAATTTTATCGACTCTATAAAAAGTAAAGACACCGAAAGATTTAATTCAAAATCACGCCTTTCCTTTAACTAAAGGAAAACTTACAATGTGTAGAAGAACCGAATTTAACAAGCTAGTTTAATTGTCTATTTCTGAAATAAAATAGTATTTCAGGTCAAGTCCAATAAGAGAGCTATATGTAGAAATTTTTCATAGGACCTAACCGAAAAAATAAGAAAATTAATCTGTAACTTTATATTTTATTAAAACTTGTAAGCTATTTAATGGCAATGTCATCATTAGAGTCCCAGAATTGAACTATACCGCCGGTCGGCGACCCATGGTTGTTTTCCCCACCCCATACCCCAGAAGGGGTCACAAGAACTAGAGAGAGACATATTAGCTTCTTATACCACTTACCTCTGCACCAAAATGAATTCTTTTTTATTGTAGTTGTTGTAACTCGGTCAGTATGGTATATATTCCATTGCCACTTTTTTCGTAGTCCATCCAAAAAGTCGAAGAGTACAAACATTTCATCAAGAAGCCGTTATGGCTAAACTATTGAAAGCATAAGTGAGTCGACTAGATTTAGGAAGATAATGGCAAGCTGTCTTTGGGTTTCTCCCTTTTTGAGGCGTGGCGATGATTCAATTACTAAATCAATTGGCGCTACTGACAGAATGTAGTTACTAAATCTCGATATGTAAACTCTATTGTTACTCATGGTAAAATTATAGAATAAACATTAAACAGACAATTTTCCAAAATTTCCCTATTCAATCGTGAAAGAAATAGTCTGGCAGAACTGTAAATTGAAAAATGCTTTCCATCTGTCACATAATATGTACTTTCTTTTTGTCGACATTCAGTGAGCCAGAATCCTTTTCTTAGCTCTCAGCAAAATAATTTCCCTTTGCGTCGAGTAATTCGACACATAATACATGTGTTGGTAAAACAACTGACAGTTGTTTTGACTTGAACGAAATGACATTTAAAACTCCATAAAATTTTAGGATAGGTTCGAGTTGCAGCCATCACATGATGAAGGCACATTAGCACCAGAGAGGCCCATTATGATACTTAACCCTATCACATACCTAAAAACCATTTGGGGCTTTTGATAAATCGAACTAGGTCTAGGTTCGAACCCTACCGGCGGTGACCCATGGTTGTTTCCTGCTAACAATAAATTACGATAAAAGATTCCGGCCTTTTATCGGAATTTATTGTTAGTAGGAAACATTCATGGGTCACTGCCGGTGGGGTATACTCACTGATAAAAGGTTGGCACTATCCCCAATCCTTTCGATTTAAATATTAGAACAGATATTACATTACGCAAGCGCACTCTACCGCAAAGGCTACGTAACTTTCAGCACGTAGCACTTTTAGAAGGAAAAACGATTAAAATTTAAAAGCCGGTGAAACATAATAGAAAATAAAGAATATTACCGCAGGCCAATACGTGTTTGTCCACCTTCAATTTAATATAGTATTGCTATTTTCCTGTTTATTTTGTTTTCAATCAGTTTTAAATGCGAGAACTTTGATATTGAAGATATGGTCAACCTTAGACCACTTGACAACCATGGGTATATTACAACCCAAAGTCTAAAAAACACAAACAACAACAAAAGTATTTAAGCGTCCTTCCTTATGATCCCCTGAGCTGAAACGTTCAGGCAGTTTTATGAATTATCTTCAATTGAGGTTGTATTTTGTTTGTTTAGCATTTTTTATACAATTAACCGATTTATTGCTCGGCACTTGGTGGAAAAACTTTTCACTCAACATTGTAAAATAAAAAAGAAACAAAACACTTGCTTTTTACTTTTCCACAAATTATTTATTGTATTTATCGAGTTACAATCGGCGCGTTTCGACTTTCTGGGTCATTTTCAAGATTGAACTAAATATTAACTGGTTTAACAAGTACATAATTGTTTGTTAAAACAGCTAATATTTAGTTCAGTTTAGTTCTTGAAAATGACCCAGAAAGTCGAAACGCGTCGATTGTATCTCGATAAATACAATAAATAATTTGTGGAAAAGTAAAAAGCAAGTGTTTTGTTTTCTTTTTTGTTTGTTTAATTTGCATCGACTTCAAAATGAAGTGAGTGAATAATGATCGAGCTCAGTTTTAACAATATCCTATAGATCCCATTACATCTTACTTTTATCGATTGTGAGGACGATGGTAATTTTTTCTAGGATGCTGTCAAACGCATTAGAAAGCATCCTAGAAAAAATTACCATCGTCTAGGTACGTCTTTCACAAAGGAACTTTGTCGCAACCAAGAGCTTCCAAGTTCTAAACGAAGTAGTAAAAGGATGTATACTGTTACCTTTGCTACTCTTAATTGTTGTTAATGACGTTATGTAATGTAAGGCTACATACTGTTTCCTACCCTTAATTGTCGTTTATGACAAAATGCGCAGCTCCGTAGATAATTAATCATGAGGTCGGGGGTACCGGAAAGAAGATGACGGTGTATGTCTTCTCAAAAAAAAAAACGGGGCTATGAAGAAGATTTATGAAGATATTTAATATCAAACTCGGATTTTATTTTGATTCACCTTGAAGAGTAGTGAATGGAACGTTGGATAAATATTGTTATTTGTTATAGTTGAAGAAGTATCTAAATTACAGGTTCGCATTGACAAAACTCGAGTTGATTTCTTAACTCTCGCTTAGATACGGCATAACGACAACTTAGAAGCGCAAAATTCAATCGATCGTAAAATTTAAGTTAGTAGCTACTATCAACGGTGTCTTTAGCGCATTCTTAACATACATTCAGAATCAACAAAATATCTTCACATCTTCTAGGTAATGACGGGATAGACATCGGCGTTCAAAAGCATTAGTGACAATAAATAGATCATTAATACAATAACAAAATAATCAAAGAGCTTCTCAACAGGCTCTGGATTTGTACCCGCACAGTTCCGTGGGGCGGTTTCGTGGAGAAAGAAGAAATCCACAAATACTATAGTAAAACAGAGAAATAGAGAGGTTTTCTTGATTACAGAATTGACCTGAATCTCTATTTCGATGAAGCCGTTCAAACTTTATTGCGATAGATATTTAGCGAACCAAACGTTTTGCGAAAAGAAACAAACAAAATTCAATTACACTCTATTAACGACAGGCCGTAATAAATGTTATATGCTTCTTAGTAGAAGGTTTAATTACAATCACGAGACAAATTTGCTCGCCGAGGGTCGAGATCGTCGACACATCTATTTTAAATAGAGGTGCTTTCCAAGCATCTGCTCGAGGTGTTGTGGAGTACCAAATCCTGGATAGTCTCAAATACACTTTGGATTAAATAACGGGTCAGCAAAAACCTAACCTTCAGGGATCACCTGTTCAGAGCATCACTAGTATACAACCTTGATTGTAGAGAATGTGATATTCCATTTTATATACTTCTGCTCTGAGCTCCTATTTACGAAGATTAGAATATCGGGACCATATTTCTTTAAAGAATTTCGCAAACAGGTATGTCCGTGCTGAAAGTTATTCTTAGACTTAATGGCCATATCATATTATGAAACAACCAATCTCTGTACTGACTTTTTCACGTATTTTGTTAGAATCACATTAATTCTCGAAAATGTCGGGCTTTGAGTTTTCGACCAGGCTTGTATACTCTGCGTTTCCACTCAACTTACAGAAATTAACTCAAATAACAAATTTTACTTTGCGTATATCGTGCATATTGGCTGCTTTTAAACTTGAAAATATTACGATTGTCAACAATCCCTCAGTTTGTTATTCATCTAAAAGTACAAAGCTTAACGAAACTTAGTGTCACTTTATATCTTCGACACTAATTACTCCTAAAAATAACAACGACAGATAAGAAGCAGAGTTTTCAAAGTTTTTTTAAATTTCAAGTCAATCAGTCAATGACATCTGTCGGCTCGAGATAAAAAATAGGTGTAAAGCAAAACACGAACTAATGAAAGCGATGCATTTTTAAAAAGGGCTCTGAATTTCGCCCAAACGAAACAAATCAACCATGGCAGCAGCCATTCACCGAAAAATTTGGCAGACAATCAAAGCTAATTGTTTCCAATTAATTGACAACGCAGAACTATTCTCATTAATGCAAGAGAATCGTCGACAATTAGTCAATCAAACGCTTATTTCTGGCTCATTTGCTATCTTCGCCATTTAAATGCCATCAATAACTAAAGTTCAGTGCAAGTTTAATTTTAGTTTGATAATTTTTGGCAAATAAGAGAAGGTTAATTTAATACTTCTTTTAATAAGATTAACATATAATTGTTTACGTTTTATATATTATTTTCCTCCGCATGCCGCAAAGTATCTACTAAAGAAAATGACTATTGACAAATGAAAAAGCTATTGAGCTTTTCTAAGTATAACACATGGTCCAATAAGTAATAAGTATTTATTCATCAACATAGGTTCCTTCAAGAGCAATACATTCATTCCACCGCTTTTCTAACTTTTCGGTACCGGTTTTGTAGAACGATTGGTCCTTCGCCTCAAAATACGCTCCACTTTCAGCCATCACCTCTTCATTGGAGCCAAATCTCTTGCCGGCAATCGTTTTTTTTGCGGTCAGCAAAGAGCCAGTAGTCGCTGGGGGCCAAATCTGGGGAATACGGTGGATGAGGAAGCCCAATTCGAAGTCCAATTCGTGCATTTTTGCCATCGTTTTCATAGATTTGTGACACGGTGCATTGTCTTGGTGAAAAAGAATTTTTTTCTTCTTCAAAGGGGGCCGTTTTTTTCGCGATTTCATCCTTCAAACGCTCCAACAACGCTATATAATAATGGCTGTTGATTGTTTTTCCCTTTCAAGATAATCGATAAACAATATTCCATACGCATCCCAAAATACAGACGCCATAACTTTCCCAGCTGATTGTTTCATTTTTTAGTCGCTTACATCTTACAAAAATATAAAATATGACAATGGAATCTGTTAACATCTGCAAGGAACTCTGCCATATTTGACTTTAGGCTGGATTACGGAGGCGGCTAAAAAGCCCCGCATAGACCGGACCAGGTCCAAAGGATTACCGCAGTCAGTTGCGCTATGTCCTAGAGATAACGTTTTGTGAACTTTGGAGAGCTACTGTATTTATGTCAAAGCTACCTGTCTCCATTGCTTCTTTTAAACTTTCAACGAAGTAGTTGTCTGGTATCTCCTGTCATATCCTTTCAAGCAATGGCATAATAGGTGTTCTACAGTTTCTTTTATATTGGGTTTCAGACAATGTCTGAGTAAATCAATCTCGGAAATACCAATTCTGTGCGCATGTATAGTCTTTCTTTAATCATAGCATTTCCACATGATTTTCGCGATTCGACACGTTGTGCTCTCTTCCCATTTTCTTTTCCCAAGATCTAATAGTCCATCGTTGAGTGATTTGGTAACACCACATATCGGAGGAAGTTTTTTTTCCGCTTCATGAGCTTCCATTTTAGCTCCTCTCTTAGAGAACATCTTCTGCTTTATTTTATGTGGTGCACCTGTGTTCAGTTACCCGGCAGAGTTGTGCTTTCCTGTTCGTGCTTACAGTCTGCAGAGCTCTGTCGAACCAAAGAGGGATTTAAATTTAAATTCGTTAGACCCAATAGCTTTCAGCACCCCTTAGCAATCCGTATTGATACTAATTGATAGGTTGAATGTAAAAACGACCTATTTACAAGGCCCAAGCAAACGGAATCTCACGCGATTCGTTTTTGCACGAACATTTTCTAAACCACTTTTGCTCGGATCTTGTAGATATGTCAATTTTACTCTCAGCCTGTCTATTGAAGTACCCAGCTGAGTGTGTGCCAACTGTCAGTTCGCCTTAAAAGACGCTGCATTCACTGGACAGCCTATATGACGAGTAGATGGTTAGCTCCCAGACGTAGGGGTTGATGCGCCTACTTCTGAGTTCGTTTTAGAGCAGTGATGGCCAAACCTATGTCCGCGGGCATGTGAGCTTTTAAGCTTTTGAATTCGTATATGCCCTTCTTTGACTGCATTCGGTTTCCTGCTTTTGGGTTTGTTAACTGTGTCTTCACTTTTAAGTACTCTTATAATAAATTATACAATACCTTAAAATATACAACCATTTGCTAAGATTTTAAGTACGAAATGTTTCTAAAGCTTTTAAGTAGTGTGAGTCTGGCCCTAACTGTTTTAGAGCCATCTGTGTAGATGTTTACGTTATCTGCAGGTTCTTGTTCCCTAGAACTGCCTGTCTGTTATTACTACCTCAAACTTCTTTTTGAAGGTAGCATGTAATCCGTAGCCGCATTGAGAATCTCCCCTATCTGTACCACGGCGTCTTAAGGAACTTTGACTCTTTGCGGTGGAACGTTCTTTGGGTACAGCTTCACAGGGAGGGGAAGGGTGGAGTTTTACTTTTTGGAATCCAAAATTTAAACGCGGAAGAGGAAGTTTCGACAGTGAAAGATATTGCGCTAAAACATATGTTAATTATAAATTAATATTAAGGGAACAATAAAATAATTTATATGTTGTTTTAATATGGGCCGCCCTATAGAGCGACCATTCCTTGATTTCTTTGCAAATTCCTGTAGATTTTCGAAACCCCAAATCCTACAGTTTTGCTTTTTGACATACCTTCCGAGATGAAAAAGAGCTTCATTTTAAGGGGCTTCAATTCCAAAAAATTCTTTTTTGATTATACACATTTTCTGTACCACAGGAAATAGTTTCTCAATAATTCCTTTGCGTTGTACAAGCATAAAACGATCCATTCCTTATTGCGGAGGTTTGATACTACATATTTTTCGATAATCCATACGAGTTAGAGCTGCCAGTGTCGAAATAACACACATTTTCAGAAGAAATGGAAAGATTTTGTTATATGATAATGCCAAAGGTCGGGGGATGCCTTATGATACTGAAGCACAGCATTGGCAAAAAAGGAATTTAGGGTGAGAAAACGGGGGTCCAGGTACGCCTCATTTAAAGGTTTCGAGCTCATAAAATGAGGGGAAAACAGAAGATGGTAAACAATTCCATATTCGTGCTGTTCTGCTTAAAAAAGGTTCCCGAAATTTGACGGTACGCCAAATTTGACCTGGAGAGTATAGGGGTTGGAGCGACATGACATGATGTGTCTACCTACAAGGTATAAGGCTAGCAATTTCGTTAGAAGAATAGCCGTGGAAATAGATATTGAAGAGTGAGACAACCAGCAGTCTGTCCATGTTCTCAGAGATTGTGGGATCGCCAATAAATTTTACAGCCTTTCTTTGAACTTTGTCTAACGCGGACAATGTTAATATTTTTCGGTCCTGAGGACTTAAAGAGTGTTCGGGTAAATGAGCTAAGGAAGGAGGGAAGATCCCCCCAATACGCCGAGCTTAGCACGGCTAGCTAAGGGTGACCCTCTCTTCTAATTCAATCTAATCTTCCATGAATAAGCCTGCACGGCAGCCGGGAATGCTCACCCCGGTAATTCCCCTGCCTAACCCAAACCCTCTGGTTGTGAGTCACGACTAAGTTGCGACAAACACCTTAGTTGTGCTCAACTCCCTAAATGCAGTCCAGGCACGCATGCTGCTATCATGTGGTACATAGGATACCTGGATTTCCCAATTTTACCACAACAAAATGCCTGATGTAGGACTTGTAGATCAGCACCAAGTCAGATGGATCGAAATATTCTTTTCATATCTTTAGAAAACGTACGCATTTCATCGCATTTTTAGCGATTGCAAACATATGTTCGGTCCAGTTGAGATTGCCGTATATCTCAGTACCAAGATGTTTAGAAAAGAGAAATTGGGTAAATTTACTCCGTCGACTGAAATGTCTTCGTTTAATGATCCTAACATGCGTTTTTCTGTCGTAGGGATCAGATGTAACTCCGTTTATTACTAGACGGATTGAATGGCGCACTTTTTCCATCGCCCGAACTGCCAGAATTACCAAAATAGCAACATCTTCTCGAGAGGTAACATCGGTTGTATCTCTAAGAAAATGTTTGACACATTTGCTCGGATCTCACTTTAACATAATAGTGGTGATTCCACTACGATTTTCTTAGCTTTTAGTCCTCTATTCCGAAGTAAAACATTATTACTACTAACTAATTTTTAATTTAAGTTACTTCTGTTAATATGAAATTATTGCTGCGAGGCGTTATGTACAACATTTTTATAAAATTAACAGAAACTGCGTAAGTACAATCCATCTATTCGGAGAAAATACGTAATGCCAAAAAACTTGACCCGTTTCGACCTTCTAGGCCATTTTCAAAGGACTAATTTATCTAACTGATTAAAAACATTCATCTGTTAAGCAAGGCTTCTACTATGTAATACCTCAAATAGGCCGTAACCAAACTGAACATTATATAAATAAAAGAGACGGATCTAAAAGCGGGCTTATAGTTTTAAATTCTAATTAGTCATTAATTAAAAATGATCCTTTACTATTTGCATATCTTATTTCTTTCATTTCATATCTATTCATGCTACAATTTTAAATTATGTTCATTACCTTTGAGTTTTTTTAGCGGATATGCTGTCCGACATTTGATTGTTTTTATTTTAAATGTTGTTTTAATCTTCCGCTTAATGTTTCCTATAAATTGGGTCATCCCATAAATAATGCGAGCTTTTATAAACCTTTCGTTTTAAATACAGAAATGGTCGTTTTCCCTGGGGTGCCTCTGTTTGTCCTTTATCTACTCACTGTCTTCGGTGCTGGACATTTTTGTTAGTTGGTTCAAATGATAAGTGCTGTCCAGCGAAACTCACGCTTTAATTGGCACTATACGCGCCATTTCGATACCACGACCTGCAAGACAGGTCAGACAGGACAGACTCGGTCTGCCCGTGAGTATTTAATTTAAAAAATTTAAAAACCCGCTCCATCTTTGGGCTGTTGTCTGACTCTCAGAAATGCAAAAACCAGTCATTCCAGTTCCCTGTACCCTAATTCCCCCATACCCTAATTCCCACCTGGTCGAAACCATGCTACCGCATCTTCGTCGGTCTAAACAACTTTCATACCATAGACGTGACTACAAAGAAGAGCACTCTGCACTCTCTGCGGGCGATTAGACTTGCAAAGTGCGTGTGAAACCCGATGGCATGCCCACATATGGTTAAGTGAAAACCCATACTTCTCGGATAGTTCCAGTTTTGTGCCAATTCCTTTAACTGTGGCAACGATTTGAAGATCTGGGTGCCTTCCTTCTCTATGGAACTTCTGCGTGTGTTGCGTGATCTTCTAATTTGGCGTCTTCCTTGGGTATCGTGTGGTTGCTAATTGAGAATCCTGTTAAGAGTTGTTTGGCTCTTCTGGTGTCTATTCCGTCTTGGCCTGTAAGTCTGTGAAGGTCTTAGTTGGTAATGACCTCCGGCCAGTGGATGTTAAGGATGTGCCGGAAGCACCGTTTGACATGCAGCTTAGATGTTATTTGACAGGTCACTTTTCATGTTGAACAGCCGTACAGCAGACCAGATTTTACATTCCATTGGAAGATCTGGAGTTTTGTGAGTCTGCAGATATTGTTATTGCGCCATATCTCAGTAAGAATATTAAATGCAACTTGAACCTTATTGATGGGAGCCTCAACATCAGCTGTGCTGCATCCAAATGTTTTAATTCCGGTGGAGTATTTCAACATCCTCGGATACGCGTGTGCCATGGGTAGCGCGCTTTGAGAAGCTCTTCAGATTTTTCCAAGAATGCTTTTACGACCTCGAGTTCTTGTTCGTTAGGCAAATCCATGAGAGAAAGAGTTGATTCGATGGTTGAGTGATACGATGCAGTGCAGTTTTGAACCTTGACCTGCCTATGAGTATTTCTTTCATTTTATAATAGCTACAAAGAAAAAATCAACACCGCCACTGGGCTGTCAAGCTTGCAGTAGTGCAAATAAAATTTCCCTCATTTCCTTACCCTAAATTTCCTTCCGGCTATAGCCATCATCATAGGGTTGGCTCATTCACTGTTCACACACACAATTTTCGATAGCGTACCCATTCTTTCCATTGTCATTTCAAAAATGTAGACATGCTTGAACCAAATACAGGCATTTCATTTCATTTTATTGGAAGACGCCTGAAGAATATTGTTCTTTTTAAATTGTTATCTTTTGACTTTTATTTATTTAATTCACTTTATAAAGGTCTAAGAAAACGTTTTATTTTCTAATCTCAGGAAGAAAACTTTTAGATTTTTCACTCAATTATAACAGTCATCAGAGATTTTTATTTATTTAAGTCCTATAATAAAAGTCTTATTACAGTTTTATTTTTTTAGTTGTCTGGACTTTTATATGTTTTTTTAAATTTTGATAAAAAAAACCCACAAAGAGACTTTCTCTCGAACCCGGGACCCAGGTGGTCTTGCCGCTCAACGAATTGATCAAACTCCGTCTCCAAGTGCGGTGTTTCATAAGAATACATCCACTAAAACCTCGAGAATGTGTCCAAAACGGTAAAAAATCAACAAGCATGCTCTGTTGAAGGAATTGTTCATGTAATTTAATGGTAATACAAATACCAGATACAGATACTCTGGTAATACAAATACGGGATACAAAATAAATTGCGTAATAAAAAGTTTTAATTTTCTTTGATAAATGCATCCATGATGGGTCCGTCGGAGGAGGGTGAAGGGGTAGGGGAAGGTCCAAGGACTTCGTGCCCATTGATTAAAAGTTGGGATTAAAAGTGTCGGCGTGGAGGGGCGGGGGGGGGTGAGTGTCAGATAAGTGAGAGGGTAAGGTGAGTGAGGCGCAAGGGGGAAGGCGGTGCTGAAAGCGCGTCAGATTGTGAATCAGGCGATTCTATGCCTTTATCAAGTGTATTTATCTTAAAAAAAATTAAACACTCGGTTCTAGGAAACGCAAAAAATTGTAAATCGTGTGATTTTGTGCCTTCTTGACTATGTCTATCCTAAAAAAAATTGTAAACACGCGATTTTCGTTCATCGTACATCGAAACATTCTAAGAAATGTTTTGATTTTGCTAAACAAAGCCGTGTACAAAGTTTTGTACAAATTTCGTGCGTTATTTGTCTTTACTCATCATAAAATAATAAGTGCTCCTGAAAGGTATCTTTCTGATCATAAAATAATAATAATATTTAGATTTTCTGTTCCGACTTCGCGTTTTACGTGAAAACGCGATAAACGATTTTTTACGTCGACCCCCTGCGCCCCCACTTCATGACCCCTTACTTCTAACACTTTTGTGGGGTTGTTCAAGGTCGTCTCTACCTTCAGTTTTTGCTTGCGTGGTTCAAAATAATTTCATTATAAATGTAATATACAGTCGCTCAATGAAATTGTAGTAGGTATCGCCCTATGCGAGTTCTAGATACAAATATATATACGTTGTATTATATTATCTTACATACTATATTGTACTATATGATATTGGATATTGTTGTCAATTTCGGCAGACGGCTCTAAGCTATTGTCGTACTTTATTAGACTTACTTCTTAAATTAGGTACAAAGTAAATGAAATAATGAAATTTAGTATATAGACAAATTAACAGCGAATGAATGACCCTAATTGTATTTTATTTTTCATGAATTGTTATATCTAAATAAGCTTTTAGTTAAAATTTACATTCTTATTAACGTTTTTTTAAGCTTTCATCTAATTTTGTATCGTCTTATGGGCGAGGAGTAAAAAAAAGCTCGTCTTATGAGCCCGAAACTTTCTTATTTAGAAAAAATTTATGAACACCACCAAGTTTAGATAAAAGTTGTGAGCAGGTAAAGAAGCACCCTGCAGTAGAAGGGTAGAGGGCTGGGATTTTCGAATTACCTATATTCTGTTCACAATTCTTAGAGTTACCAGGTAAAGGAGTTTATTCTGAAAAAAAACCCTCTTGGTGCTGCTACAGGAAATATTTTAATAAAAATGGGGAAAATTTTAAGTGTCTCACTTTCTTTCCATCTATCGAATTGGACTTGGACCGTGAACAGGGACTGTAGTGCAGGTCTTGATTGTTTAAGTAAGTTGCTTAATAAAATTGTCTAAACATATTTCTTGCTTACTATTGCTTTCTTCCGAGGCAGCCTCGCTGCATCTGTCATCAAGTTGATCATCTGCATCACCGTAATTTGAATCTGCAATTGTAAGATGACTTTGTTCCTGTGAATCCATACTATTTCTAATCTCCCTTGACTGGCCACAACAATTTTGATCACTGTTAGAACTTTTTGGTATTACTTTAGGTGCACTTTCAAAACTTGTCGACACTTTATGATCGGGTCTGGATAAAATATTTTCTATTGAAAAACTATTTGGCAATCGTTTTATTGTTTGAGCCTCCATTTTTTACCGAGTTAAATAATATCACAACACAAGAAGACACAAGAAAAAATATTGACAAATCTCGGACGATCGCACTATCCCGAAAATCCCGAATCAACTAACGATTTGGCTCCCGGATCTTTCCTTTTTGGATCTTCAGAAAATTTAACACATGGCGTAAGAAAATCCCATTGGTGTTAAAGAATCGCATATGTTCTGATCTAGCAAAGCATTGGCTGCTTCTATAATTAGATAGGCGGGATAACCGAATCCAAGCGTGAAAATGGCTTTGGAAGTGGGCTGGGCTAATTTTGTGGCGGATTGCAGTGACAAAGATTTACATGTGGCTCATTACGACAATTAGCGAGATAAATTCTAGCCAAAGATTAGATATAGAAACTTGAATTGTAAATAACTGCTATTAGCAAAGCAACAAATTTCTTTCAAGATTTTGAAGAAATGGGACAAACAATTCATAGATAAATTTTGTTATTAAATTGAACTCATATGCATCTGTTGTGTGATTATTTAAGGGAGATATTTGCGTTTCTATGTCTCTATGGAATTGATAAATAGTCTTTAACAAACAACTACATTTGTTTTTTAATTTTAGATATGTATTTGTGTAATAATATGTGGATATAATGCTTTAAATCCTACGTTGGTACTGCATAAAATTGCAATTTTCTTAATTTACTTAACGCTTAAAGTAATTACTTATAAACTAAGCTTGCTTAACTGTGGCAATTTGTGCTACAATAGTGTTTGGAAAAAGAGCAGGAGGAAGTGCGAATGAAACATTTACGTTAAAGGTGCGAGTACCAATTCAAGATACAACAATGATTGGTCCAAACTTGTGACAATCCATCTGAACTCTGATCTAAGCTTAGCGGCGAAGCATGGTCCAGGTGTGTAAAATAATTGGGACGATAATTTCACCCCAGCCCTAGCATTGAAGAGCAGCCCACAGCCACACATATCCCAGGGCTGGGTCTAAAACCTTGCGCAGGTTTATAGTATTAAAAATAGGCCTAATGGTGATATTAGAATGTGACTCAAGTCTGCTATTGAAATCTGACCCAAGACTGGTTAAGCCTTGGTCAACTACTGCTTCGAAGATGCAATTCAAGCTTAAATAATAAATTGACTTTACTTATTTTGTTTTATTTACCAATGAATTAATTAAAGAAATTTTTAAAAATAAACTAAAAATTATATTGTTTAGAAACAACTAAATAATAAAATAAAAGTTGAATGAAATTATAATTAAAAGAAAAAAATAAGAATTTGTTCAATTAGAAAAATTACATATTTAATTAATAAATAAAGTAATGTATCAATAAAAAGAATAATAAGAACTTTTTCAAATGGAAATGAAATGAGTGGTTTCAGCCAAATTTCAATTGAAGCTTTCTGATAGTACATATTTTTATTATGTAAATTTAATATTGCGTTGTACAGTAACAAAGGATAAAAATATCAAATATATAAAAACTAAATTTTATTAAATATTGCGTTCCAAAACCTCGTATTCTCTACGTCTAGCTCATCTGACTTCGACCTCATCTGTTTGACTGAGACCTGGCTGTGCAACGGCATTTCTAACGCCGAGCTCTTTGGACATGAGTTCCAGGTTTTTCGGCGTGACCCATTGCGACGTGCTCTGTTTTCATTGCAGATCCTTTATTGGCTCTTTCCAGCATGGCTTCAGCAAGGATAAGTCTACCACCACCAACTTGCTTGAATCCGTGCACTTATGCTTACCTCTGATTGAGTCGGGTTCTCAGGTCGACTGCATATTCACTAATTTTAATAAGGCGTTTGACTTCGCTCGCGAAGACGATTGTGCTCTGTTAAACTCCGACATCCAGATACGACTGGTGCCCCAATAATCATCTCCCCCTTAATGCTTATAAATGCATCGTAATGACCTTTACCCATAGAAAATGTCCCGTTCTCTTTGACTACTACTTAGACAGAGGTGCCTTGAATAGGCTTAATAGAGAGCGGTCCGTAATTCCCGTCTATCCTTCGAGAACCACGTGGATTTCGTGATCAGCAGGGCTAGTTCCCAACTCAGTTTTGTGAAGCGGTGGTCTAAGGACCGCGACGATACCTACTTAACTAGACTCCTCTTCTGTATTTTTGTTAGATCTATTCTGGAATATGCTTGTCCGGCATGGCATCCCTACTCTGCTGTCCACATTAAGCGGATTGAGGCCGTCCACTGCAGATTCCTCAGTGGGTGAGGCCTACATCGAGTTAGATTGTTCCAGGCAACAGCTGAACAGCCTTAGATTCAGGCTTAGGCGTGAAAACTCAGGACCGGTATTAATACCTCAGCCGAAGCCTGACCAAAGTTTGGCCAGAGACTAACAAACTAGGGTGTGGTTTTAAGCCGTGATTAAGGCTTAGGTCAGTCTAGGAAAGCCAACGCTTAGCACACCAGCATTCGGTCAAATTAAGCCCTTTTGTCAATTCTGGTAATTCCTACTGGTAAATAGAAAACTCCCAATAAAAATGCAATCCAAGTGAGACCCCGATTAACTTTTTAGGCCCGTTTAGAATACTTAAGGTGTTACAGGTGAATGACGCTGTCTGTCTCTCTATTTTCCGTAACCCCTTGTACGGTATGTGGTGCGAGAAGAACTTCGATTCGAAAGTGAGTTCGGATCCACCAACATCATTCTGCAAATAAAATGGCCTGTTATCAGCAGAAAACGGACGTGAGATTTGAATCTGTGATCCTCGGGATCAAAATAAAGCACGATGATCACGAGAAAAAGTGCAAAAATGCAAAAGTTTACGACCCTGTAACTTCTGCACAAAATTTTTTTTTTGAGAATCCTTTAGCACGATAATTACTTATACCAGTAACAATAATTTGGTGAAGTTTGAACAAAATCGGAGAGATCGAATTTTTTCACCTGGTACACTTGAGGAATTTTGCCCCATGTTTGCCCCTTGAGAATACCCAAGGCATGGCTGAGAATACCCTGCGTTGACGTTGCAGATCTTTGGCGCTTCATCGGCATCTCCGGATGGTTCTAATGAGGAGGTGGAGGGAATTCTTGGATTCCCGTGGCATCACAATGGGCCTTTTGAGGCCCTTTAAGGCAGCAACACGAACCTAACCTAACCATACCCTGCCAGCTAAGGCACGGTTTGATGTACCCGGCCAGCTAAGGCAAGGTTAAGAGTACCTGGAACAACCTAAGGCATGATATCTTTATTTCTCGGCTACGACTATCTCTTTAAAGCATGTGCTCAAAATGATTACCGCCAACTTCTTGGCAATATGCTATACGATTATAAAAGTTTGATACAGCCCTCTGAATCATGTCAAAATCAATGGCAGCAATTTCATCCCGTATTCTTTGTTTAAGATCATCAATATTCAATGGCTTTGTTCGATATACTCTTTCTTTCAGATATCCCCATAGAAAGAAATCAAGTGAGTGAGATCAGGTGATCTCGCTAGCCATTCAATTATTCCGTCTGCTTGTCCATCTCGCATTGAATACTTGATTTAAGTAATTGAATAAGAAGAAAGGTCCAATTATTACATTGTTTATAATACCTGCTCAAACGTTAACTTTTTGACGGTATTGATTGCTTCGGCTGCCCATCATCCAGTGGGGGTTAGTTTCCCTCCAATAAGACATGTTATGCCTATTAATGCTACCATTTAGAAAGAATGTAGCTTCGACCGAAAATATAATATGGTTCAAAAAGTTCACATTATCATCCATTCGGATCATCATCAATTCAGAAGACTCTAGGCGCCTATCGGGATCGTCTTCATTCAGTTCTTGTACTAGTGAAACTTTATAGGGATGAAATTTTAGTTTTATTGTTAAAATTCGTTGCACCGAACCAAAACTTAAATTGTGTTGTTGTTGTAATATTCTAACGGAGTTATGAGGATCTTCTGTAAAAGATAGGGCAACATTCAATTGGTTCTCTTCCGTGGATGCTGTTACTGGACGACCCGATCTAGGAAGATCTTTTACACAGCCTATTTCATTAATGGTCTTATCGTTCTACTGACAGTCGATTTCGATACATGATTTTTTTAATCATATGGATAAAATTTCGTTCTGTTTAGCCATTTCGTTTCTTTATTTATGTAGATATCTTGGGCAGCAAATAATAATTATAAGAAATGTGTGAGATAATTGCTTTATAGTTTTTCGGAATTTTTTTCAGGATTATTTCTTTTAGGGATTTTTTTTTCAAGATTTCATTTTAATTATTTAATTCCTTTCTCTTCTACATATCTCCAGATTCTTGTGAAGTTTCAGCTAGTTCGGATTTGGTAGCATTGATTTTAATTATTGTTATACTGTCCTCCCTGCAGTTTTGGCGTCAGCTTTGAAATATCTCAGTGCTGAATCCAACGACCAAGCTGACACCGATGACCACCAAAACAATTCATTTAAGTTACAATCAAAGCCGGCGACCAAATCGAACTTTTGGATGTAGGATAAGCTTTATTGCGAATGTAGGTTATAAACAGGTTCGACCGCTTTTTCAAACTTCTTTGGCTCTGAATGGTTTTTTCAAAAAAATTGGTTTAATTTTTAATGTAGATGTCGAAAATATCTTAGATTTACTACAACTCTTCTTTGAAAATCACTTGTCGGTTACGTCATATAAGCGTATACCTTCCCCAAACCAATAGAATCTCATAAACTAAAACATGAACAGTGGCCATACATTACGAGATCCTATATTCTATTGACTTTCATAACTACTATTTATTTTCCTTCCAGTTTATCATCTAAACTGCGCAGTACATAGACAAGAGTTAGTTATTTATAAGCAAACGTATCTTCAATTGACGATTTAAAAATATCTTTACACTGCTACATTAATATTAAATCACATCATTCATTTCAAATAGTATAATTTGTGGTGAGAAAAAAGGTCATGAACTCAAAATCTCTACAAAACTAAATGATCCTTGAACATAAAATTTAGCCAAAGGCGCCACAAGCATTTTCGAGCTGTTGTTCCCACAAATAAAATGTCATGGGCGGAGATAACCACTCGATCAAATTGACGCGAAAAGTCCAACACTAGATGATCTTTGTGTTTTTTGGAGGTATCAGCCGCATCCTTGTAATAATTTGACACTTTTAGGCGATACAATTCCAGAGGATGATATATCTACAGTTATAATTAGAAAGTATTGGGACTAATGCTGGAGATTTATGGGAATATGAGATATACACTGAAATGTGATGATTTATAATGGACTCGTATTAATTATTCTGACACGTTTCGGTCTGTTTACTTTGAATTGTTGCTGTCAGTAAAAGTCACCACACTACAGCCGGAGAAGAACAAATGTTTTTAAACTGAAATGTTATAATCTGTTGCTTTAATTAGTTAAATTACTCTTGCTAGGAGCAGACTTTAGAAAATTTGAGAAAATGTTAAACATTAATTTACCACTGCTTGGAGAAAGAGGTTAAGGGTCCAAAGATTTTGATTGCTTCTTATACTTCCAACCTTTCTCTTTCAAAGGCAAGCTTCCAAATTAGAGCGGTTTTCCCGAATCCCTCCCGAATTGGAATCTCACGACCGATGCACACAAGCTTTTAAAAATGTTGCGGAACCTCAGAGCTAGCGTTTGGTTAAAATGTACAACAGCGTTACAGGAAGTTATAAGCAAAAAACAATTATAAAAAAAATAAAAACAAAACCGGGAGGATAAATCAAATTCTGATTCGCATTTGAATTGTAAAAGCAAGGTTATTATCACAAAGAGACTCCCCCCCCCTCCTTTTATTTAAGTCTGACCACACCCCATGATTTGTAGTTATTCTGGTGGTGCATTGACCCAAAGTGGATCTTGGGCTCCGACACTAAAGGACGCCACTGCTCTTGGTCCTACCCGACTTCTTACCGGTAGACAGTACTTATATCTCGGTAAGCCACCATCTGTGGTCCATAATTATTTTCTAGCTTTTAGTACATTATCTTATGTTAAATAAAACCGTTTAACTTAAAAGTTTTTTTTACATACTTTTTGCTTGTCACTCCCTTCTTACACCCACCCGTAGGTGGCAAATGTGTCTTAATTCCATAGTATGAGTGTGATTGCTCATCTCAGTAGTCCCGGAAACTAAGATTTCAACATTAACATCGGTCGATTTCGATTTTTTTCTGACCCTAACTTCTCAGCCTACGTCTAAAGTGCTACTATTCATCTCAGAAACTCCGAAAGCTATGGATTCGATTCGAGATTAATATCGGTACATTTCACTCTTTTCCCACCTACATCCATGGATTGTCTTCTTGTCACTGTCTCTCGGACGTACGTGTCGATAATCTCGAATGTGAATATAGTTTTAATTTTAGAATAGCCGATTTTGAGGCTTTGAATGAATATCTTGGTAATTTAGAGTTCCATACCTGTCTGTCTAGTGACGATATCGACAGGAACGTATCTGGTTTCTACGAAGCTTTATACAAAGCTTACGGGAGGTTTGTCCCCTATGTCCGGGTTAGAAGTAGAGAATCCGCTCCCCTCTGGTTTAATAGAGAATAAAAAACTCTCAGGAATAGGAAAAATAGACTTTGGAAAAGGTACCTACGTGTGGGCAGTGTTGACTGACACTAGGCGTGAATTTATTCTCTGGCATGAACATTTCATAAGTCTTTCTCGTTCATTATATGAAAATACCTTCAAAACCTGAGAGGCAGCTTATTCTCTGACTACCGTGAATTTTTTTCATTTTGTCAATATGAAGAGAAGGGTGGATAATTACCCATCGACTATGGAACTCGGCTTAAGTTCCAGTAACGATTCTAAGATTATTTGCAATTTATCACGGAGGAGATCTTGGCCAAGCATATTGTAGATCTTCCGAATGACTTTTCTTGTGGCCCTGAGGGGGTTCCTGCTGTTGTCTTAAAAATAGTGTTCTTCGGCATTTTTATGTCCCTTACTTTTACTTTCCAGCGGTCTTTCTCGGTTGGCCGTTTCCCTGCACTCTGGAGGACATCATTTTTAATCCCCATTTTTAAGAGTGGCAACAGGAGAGAGATTGCTAATTACAGACCAATTGCTAAGTTATCTCTTCGAACAGATGATCCAATCTCAATTGTCCATGGGGTACAGGGGTTTAATCTCTAGCCGGCAGCATGGGTTCCTTCAGGGTAGGTCCACGGTTTCCAACTTGTTGGAGTTTGTTTCTAGTAATATGGGTGGATTTTTAGATTGCTGCCAAACTGACTGCATTTATACCGATTTTAGTAAGGCCTTTGATAAGCTGTCTCACTCTATGATCATTTTAAAACTGAGAGTGCGTTTTCGTGGCATCCTCTCTGATGCTTTTGTGGCTCCTTCTGGCGTTCCACAGGGTAGTCATCTTGGTCCTTTGTTATTCATCCTGTCTATTGATGATATTACTTAAGAAAGAAGTAAAATCCTCATTTATGCGGACGATATCAAGATTTTTCTCCCAATCAAATCTTTTGTGGATTGTGAGATCTTGCAATCGGACCTACACATATTTTATAGCTGGTGTGGCAATAATAATCTTAAATTAAACATTGGGACCTTCTCGAGGTCCCACAGCTATCGTAATTTTCAGTACAAGTTTGAAGGTACTTGTATACACCGAGTGGAAGGAGTGAAGGACGTGGGTGTGTATCTTGATAGACAACTTAACTTCATCCCCCACATTAATAATATCGTTGCCAGGGCCAACTCTTTCCTGGGATTTATCCTCCGATGGTCCAGAGAATTTCCTAGCCCTCACATAAGACTTGATCTTTATACATCCCTTGTTAGACCAATGCTGGAGTATGTTAATGATGAGCGGTTGGGATTGATACAACATGTTACAGATAGCTGTTTACAAATAGCTTTCTCGCGCACTAGGTACGGTATGTTCGAGCCAATTAACCGCATGTGTAGGTTTGCTAATGATGTTGGTGATGTTTTCAGCGCTAACGTGGACAAGGTAACATTAAGGAGGAGCCTCTACAACTTATAACCGTCCTATTGTACTCACTCGTTTTGTAGGGTCTTTGGATGTTGGTTTGTGTATGTTTTGTATTAGCTTGACTTAAGCGTTCTCTGTTGCCTGTGCACCCCTGATTGTTTTGTTTGGGTGTGTTTTAGTTTTCAGGTTACTAACGTTTTTTTTTGCATGTTGGTGTGGGAGCCTCATTCACCTCAATATTTTGTTATATTCTGGTGGATAGGTCAATTGATTCCTGGCTTCTGCCTGTGAAGTGCGTCTTCTGAGTTAGAAGGGTTAATTTTAATTAAATTATTTAACGGCATCGGAAGTGGCCTTATTCACCTTACCAAAAAAAAGTATGGATTCGACACCAATATCGGTCGTTTCGATTATTTTTACATCTCACCCCTCAAACCCCAACCTTCATCCCCGTCGATGACACAATTATATTGTATTGTCACGGGAATTGAATATGGCTGCAAAATTTCAAATCTATACAATAATTAGAAGTGGATGTAAAGCCAGTTACAAGATTTGAAACAACCAAAAAAATAAATATACGAAAGTGATTCTAAATAAAAATATTTAGAAAGGATGTTTCAGCAAGAGGTTTCATTATAAATTGCGCGCTATTTTCACGTGTCAAAGTTTCGTCGGGATTCTTTGACATTTGAGTAGTAAAAACTATATGGTTAACGAAAATGGAATGATACACGTCCCCACAATGCATTGTAATTATAAAAATTCACTACAAAAATGCTGAAAATTTTGCAGGGACAGTCAGCCGTAGTTTTTACAACTTAATTGTCAAAGAATGACAGCTGCAACTTTGACCCATGAAAAATGCGCGCAATTTAAAATTAAACCTCTTGCTGAAGCTCTCCATATTATCTTCCTTTTTATTTATTCTATTTATTAT
This sequence comes from Leptarthrus brevirostris, assembly GCA_964036015.1. Classification (NCBI taxonomy): domain Eukaryota; kingdom Metazoa; phylum Arthropoda; class Insecta; order Diptera; family Asilidae; genus Leptarthrus; species Leptarthrus brevirostris. Next base: position 43,234,202 of record OZ038372.1, read on the forward strand.
TTTATTAAATAAAAGGGAAGAGTTAGATTCCACCACCATTTCATTAGTGCGCGAAAACTCAAATCAGCATTTGTTTCAACATTCTGCGGTTTACAGGAAAAGAAGAACACCTTATTTTGATTCAGAATAGCAATGTGTCATTTGATGTCTATCAAAAACCTTTGCTGTAATTTGTACTTGAATGGTAATAAACAATAAAAGGTAAATAAAGGTTTAAATGTAGTGAGGCTATTGGGAAGTCAGTATTTTGCCCGTAATCCTAGGCCCCCACGGTTTCTATTTCCTGGAATCTTTTTATTTGAAAATAAATATATAAAAACATTAATAAAACTTTTAATATACCTTTTTGGAGAGGTAATTAGATGGGCAATCCAACAATAATAAAGAAGGAGTGAACTAATTACTTGAATTTCGGAGAAAATTTAGTAGAATGCTGAATTTTAGGTAATCGCAAACCATTTTTTTCATTTTTGGAAGTGACTGTACCTGCAATGGTAGGAGTCAGATCAACATTGTTCACAATTTTGGAAATCTCATTGGGATAGTAGTTTTTCAGCGTTTGTTTGATGTCGCTGTGTTGGGTAGATCAAAAGATAAAAATAAAAGAGTAATGTTCATACCATGAAAAACTGAAATTTATGAAACACCCTGTAACTGCCATTCAATTTTTTGTTTGCCTAGGTTAGATCTATCACCCCACTCATTTTGACACGTCAGATCTGAAACACTCTGCATAGGTCGGAATTGTGAAATATTCTTCAATTATGGACAGAACTGGGAGAACCAATACTATGAATTTGAGACTGTTGTCTTTTGGCTGTTGACTGTGTACGTACGCTGGAAACCTTCCTCAATTTCAATCCCCTTGTGTGAGTAAGCTCTAATTAAACGATGTGAAAGGTTGTTCACCCACAACTTATCCAAATGCGCATGACAAAGTTCACCATGTCAAAACGTCTCCAGTCTGGTCACCGCTCTATCGCATTGAAGCTGGAGGTTCGTTAGGTTCGCTCTTCGAGGCCTTCCTTGTATAACTCCCGTATATTGGCTCTTTATGTTGACAGACTTGAACTCCAGAACTTGGATACACTTGAAAAGAGACAACGTAACGCAAGGATCCTTTCTTGCTTTCGACTGCATTCGGGGGTCCATAGACTCTTCTGTTCTCTAAGGTTGTTTTGGCATGTCGGTTCCGGCTCGATCCTTGAGGAATCACGACTTTCTTCAGTTACGTTTTCATCGCATTATGGATTAAATGAGCCTATCACATCGATGTCGCGATTTTTTAATTCCTCTTTTGATTGCATTGATTTTCAGCTATCGCGAAATCAAGTGAGGAGTCAGCTATGTTGAGGTTACTTTTTACTTTTTACTTTACAATTTATGTACTTCTGCTTTTTATATACCTTGTATACACTTTAGAACTTTTATTTTCTGTATATATATATTCTCTCATTATCTTTGACTTTATATAGTTTATAATATTGTTCTTATTTAGTTTTTTTGTGGTAATCAGCACTTTGATGAAATATTGTAAATAAATAAATACATACAACATGATGAAATTATTTTACAGCTATTACACGATTACAAACTTCATCCAAATTTCCTTTTTAACCCTAAAACAGCAGTAATTTCAACTTTACTCTTTCTATCCATAACATCCTTAGTATAAACAAATTCCGGCGAAATGAGTCGGGCTCGGGTTCCGTACCTTCGAAGCTTGCTGGTTTTTATTTTCCTGTAATATATATGAACTTCGGTCAACTTTAATTATTTGAGATTTTTCGCCTTGCAAACTTTGGTAATATGAGTTATGGAGGAGGGGGGACGAGGGTAATGGTCTTTTTATAATGTGCAAATGAAGCGCTTTTATATGATACCCCACTTCAACTAGCAACCCCAAATTTTCACCCCCCCCCCCCCCCACTCGAACCTTTCCTTTTTCCTGTTTTGTTACGGAACCCTAAAAACTAAAATTAACTACTGAAACAAGTAAACGATGTGTATATGAGCGTAATATCCTAGACAGACGACTCACTCCAATGATCATTTTTGTATCAATGGCCATCGCATCGCTCAAGTGTCTTCTTTAATTATTGCATCAAATTATGTGCCCCACATGGGGAAATAACAGATTATGCGTACAAACTTTTCAAATTTATTCGTTGCTATGCATTTTTTCTGTTACCACAACAAGCACCCAGTAATTAAATTATCCTTCATTTTGCTAAAGTACATCCCAAACATCAAAACGAATCAATGCTGGCTGTGAGAGCGTATGTCACTACATATGTATGTATAAAATAGTTTTTTAAAAAACAGTTGAACCAACTTGACAAAAAGCGCTAAAAAGCATAAAATAATTTTTAATTTTATATCTATTTCGACATTTTAAGGTCGGTGCAAATTAAGAAAACAAAACAACTACCCAACCACGATGGAAGATAATACACAAAACTACCTGAACGTTTCAGCTCACGGAATCATAAAGAAGGACGATTAAATACTTTTGTTGTAGTTGTTTAGGTTGCACCGACTTCAAAATGTCGTAATAGATATAAAATTAAAAAATTTGTTATGCTTTTAGCGCTTTTTGTGAAGTCGATTCAACTCTTTTTTAAAAAACTATTTTATTTTTCACTTTTAATTGTCTTCTATTTTGTACAACAAAAAAAGAACTATCCAAATCGGTCCACGCGTAAGGTTCAACCCCCTACCCCCACCCCATCTCACCAACATCTTTTTTTCGTGGTATCTATCAGAGAACATACTCTACCCAACAGAAAAGAATCATCGAAATCGGTCCACGCATTACAAAGTTAGACTACCCCTCCCCCACTCCCACCTTGGAACCAAATTATTTTCCTATTAGCATTGGGGAGAACACTCTATACAACAGCAAAAGAACCATCCAAATCGGTCCACGCATTACAAAGTTAGGTTCTGGTACAATAACTTCTGAATCAACGAGATGCCAACTAATCAGATATAAAAAGTGTTAGTCCTCGTGCGTTTATTAAAAATAGAAATATTGATAGATTTGGTTGTAAAATGCCTGTAACGTGTGTCGTTGATAAATAATATTTGTCAAGTCTCTAGTTTTCGATGGAGTGCATATAACGTTCGGGCACAATAAAGTATGGACAAAAGGGGTTGCTTTATTCAAAAATGTAAAAAATTATCAGAAAGTGGAGATACAACAACTGTGCACTTTGGCATACATATGCTTCGTTGAAAGCAAGTGAAATTGCTTGTGGAAATTTTTTTTATAAAATGGCCAGAGGAAGTTAAAATAACAAAAGCCATATGTAACTCGAAAGTTAGATTTTTATTACTGAAATTATAGTGAAATTATGTGCCTTTAAAACCTTGGTAGGCCTAACGGTCAACTTTCTACATCCCCCAAAATTATGAAATTCTATTGTCAGTAAGATAGTTCTAGTTTGCAAGTTGATCTGGTGTTAGAGAATACGGAATCAAAAACAAGCAATACTGCAAAGACAAACTTTAAAAAGCTTGGCTGAAAAAAATTGATACAAAGTTTATCTTTGTGTTATTGTACTTGATTGATACTAGCTTTCTCTACTCACTACCTCATCAGGATAGTCAAAAGATATCAGCCTTCCTCTCTCTTGTTCCTTTTACCGCTTGGAAGGCATAAATCGTCTACTACAACGACTCTTCACCTGGTCCCGTGTTGCGCCAGCGCCTTCAACTGTGGCCACGATTTGTTGATCCGGATATGTTCTCTCTGCTCTCCATTTGTTGCGCGGTCGTCCAATTCGGAGTCTTCCTTGAGTCCCGTGGGGATTCCACTCTAGATCCAGTTATGCAATATTGTCTGGTTCTTTTTTTAGTATATGGCGTATCCATTGCTATTTTCGCCTGCGAATACTGGTGTCTATCCCGTCTTGGCCTGTAAGTCTATTTAAAATGCGCCGAAGACACGCGGTTGACAAAGCCTTGTAGCTTAGATGACATTTGACTTCCATGCTGAACAGCCGTACAACAGAACAAATTTTACGTTCGATTCGAAGATACGGAGTTTTGTGCGTCTGGAGATGTTGTTATTGCGCCAGATCTCAGCAAGAATATTAAATGCAACTCGAACTTTATTGATGCAAACCTATATATTAGCTTCCTGCTGTAACTATGCTTTCGAGATAGAAAAATTTATCAACTTGCTCTATTTGTTGCTCTTCTAGATAAATTTCATGTTATCTCCTGGAGTTCAAGCTCATAAGCCCTGCCCTGCGACTATATTTGCTCAGGGCTTCGAACATTTGGGCTACATGACTCTGTTCATTGGATAGGAGACATATATCGTCGGCATATACCAGGTGCGTAAGATATTTAAAAAGTTTTCATCTAATACCTCGCGATGGGTGTCGTCTAAGGCGCTGCACAATGACGATCAGGAAAAGCAAATGGTGATAATTTCTCTGGGATGTCTCTCCTACGTAACTCTGCCCATATATTCTCGCGATTAACGCTGCCAATCATCTTCTGCTTGATTCGCATTGAGATGATTTTTGTTATCTGGAGACTGCAGATATTGTAACTCCTCTCGCGTTTTTTTGGAAACTTCACAATGACGCCTGTTTTCCATTCAGTGGGATAGGTTTCGGTTTCCCAACATTCCAGGTTTACGGGGAGAAGAATATCGCAGCAATGGGAGCCGCCTTAAGCAATTCCACTGGCATTACATCAATCCCTGGGTCCATCGACTTAATCGCGTCAACCAACTACAATATTGTCGCAGTTTTGATGTCAATGTTGACCGTAGCCGGAGGGTGTTCAGGCTAGTGTGAAAAGGTCCAAAGGTGTTGTTTTGGAATTCAGCAAATAATTTACTCCACCTCCGCAGTTGATGTTCCTCCGTGAAAAGAAGGAATCCATTAGTATCTCTTGCAGGATGTTCAGTTGTAAAAGTCCTTCCTGCCAGTTTTTTGGCAATCTTGTATAGATTTCCACTGTCACCGCGGTAGGCGCTTTCTGCCTTATCTGCTAGCGCGTTGATGCAGTTGCGCTTGTCACATCTTACGTTTCTATGAACGTCTTTCTGTTTCAATCGATGCGGTCTGTAATCTGCTTCCTTTTCTGTATCTTGGACCCTGTGTCGTTACTTATCCAAGGCTGTCTTCTATTCTCTAATCATCCTACTTCGCATTTCGGCATCAGCTTTTTGGCGCCATTCGGTGTTATATGCGCTGCAAATGTTCGGTGTTTAAGGCCTCTGCACATTTAGCCGTGGCATATTAGATGTTGTGTTAAGTGGGCGTACTGCTGCCGTACATAAGCGAAGCTTACCTGTTACAAGATGTTGATCGCTGCCAATATCAGAGTCGCGCTTAGCCCTTACATCGAGAAGACACTTTCTCTAACTTTTCGAAACAGCAATATGGTCAATCTGATTCTCAGTTATGCCTTTTGGGAAATCCAGGGTGATAAATGGCATTTGTTGGGATTAATCAAGGAGCCACGAGGTACAAAATTTAACAAAGAATTTCCCATTTACGTTCCTGTTTCCGAGGCCAAGGTTCCCCCGTTACGTGTTCCAGGCCGATATAATCAGAACCAATCTTAGCGTTGAGATGCCCCATGGCTGTTTTTAGGAGCCTTACCAAAGGTGAGCTGGTAGAAGGCTTCCTTAGTTGTTATATCCACTTGTTCGGTTGGCGTATAGCATTTAATCATTGAGATGTTATGTACCCTGCTCTGGAATCTGGCAATGATAATTCAATCGGATATTGGTAACTAGTCCAAAAGTATTTGGTGAGCAAGCTGGGTTAGCAACAAGCCTACGTCTGCCATGCGGGGTCTATATAATTCCTCATGGCCAGAGTTTAGCAGCACGGTTTCAGATGTGTCTGATGTAAACTCTCCACTTTCTCTCCATATAGTTTCGCTTAATTTTAAAATATTTTTTTTGTACTGAGCCCTTTCTCGTTGCAACATCATGATCTTCGCGTATCCACACTCGTCCCACATAGTTCTAACTTTGTAACGCGTGGACCGATTTCTTCTCAATAGAAACTTGATTGACAACTTAAATCTCTATTAATCTTTTTCTCTTATAATTTACGCCCCCCCTGAAAAAGTTTCTTTCTACGCCTCTGATTATCTACTTTCATTTTCTTTGCCTGCTTCTGCTGATCGTTATATATATATATATAGTTTGCTGCATAAAAAAAACAATTTTGCGCAATTCTTATTTCGATTACAACTTCTGTCGTCGATTTGAATATACATATATTTATTTATTTGTGTTTGATAATTGATTTTTGTGTTAAAAGAATCAGTGTTCACGGTATAGTAGTCTTTATATGTTTTAAACAAATAATAACACTATCCAACTATTGTATGTGTTTTCTAAAACTTCCTTATATTAAAAATATTTTTTTTTAATTTTGAAACATGGACGTAATTTATGGCTTTCCATTTCCCCTTTAAGAACTGCAATGTGTCTAGAAACTTCGGATTTATTGCAGTTGGCGCGAATAAAATTTACAAATGTTTCTTACAAAATCCAGTGGAACTAAAAAAATTGTTAGAAAGTTTTCTGTAAGTAAGATTAAAGGTTACACAGTGGCAGCTTCCAACTGGAAAGGCACACTTATGTATTAATGGCCAATTACTTGGGACTTATCCACCGAATTATCAATCGTGTAAATTGAAATATAACAGAAAATTAAAGTAAAAGTTTAGTTAAATGAAGAATAAATTAGATGCTGTAAACAAGATGCTGACCATAAATAAATCCCTTCGCATTGTTTCCCGCAATTCTAATTTGCATAAAATATGTCGAGCGATTCACTTTAATTCATTATTCGCAATTACCAAGATTAAAATGTCATCCACGGTACACAAATCCAACACATTAACTAAGAGTGACATTATAATTTTCACTTATCCTCTAATTTACACTAATTAAGTGAAATTGATGGAATATCAGAGCTGGCGCTCGGCCAAATTATTTGCATCAGAAGATGCTAAGGATGTGATTTCATAATTCACCGAGGGACCGAGTTGCGTTTGTCATAAATATTCTGACAGAAAGAAGAACTAGTCGTAGGGCATCAGTAGTTTACATGGAGTAGAAAATGACGCTTAATTAGTGAGAGATCATTCTGTTTAAAAATTTAATAACGATGATAGATGTACTTTATCCAGTTTTAACAGATATATAAGCCAGCCGACTTATGCACGAGAGTGACTTGACTAATTTAAACAATGTGAGTCATAGTAGAATCAAATGACTCAATACCCTTTAAGATCGGCTTGCCAGGATCAAAGCAACGCACATAGGCTAGAAAGCCTAGCTAGAGATATTTGCTTTCGAATGCGTCCTAAGGAAACAAAAACTGCAATACTAGTGAAAGATCCGCCGAGTAGGGGATATAGTCAAGCTATGGGGAAAAAGGATATCGTGGGTCCGAGTCGGATAAAATATGTTTTCTTATTTTGAAAATTTATATTTATATCATACTCGAAAATTCAATTGACCGACAACAAAAACAAGAAATGACAACAAAAACTACTACGCTCATCGATAGAGGCATACAGAAAATTTTTGAATATTAAAAATCACATGAACCGGATCGGGGATTTTAAATCTCGCCAGGCGGAGCTTATAATTAAATTTTTTTTTCATAAAAATTTATTAAAATATACTTCAAAATATTACAAATACTATCGCAAAAGTCTTTATTTACAAGCATCATAAAAAAGGCTCTTTTAAAAACTATCCAAGTCTGAAAAAGATTATAGTATGTTAGAGTTCCTCCAGTTTTTTCTATTAAAGATTTTATTTTCTGTTATTTGTGTTATATGTGTTATAGATTGAAGCTGTTCATAGGAGGTTCGTTAGGTTCGCTCTTCGAGGCCTTCCTTGGAATAACTTCCTTATATTACCTCCTTATGTTAATAGACTTGAACTCCTGCAATTGGACATACTTGAAAAGAGACGCCGTAACGCCAGGATCCTTTTTGCTTTCGACTGCATGCGGGGGTCCATAGACTCTTCTGTTCTCTTGGCTTGTTTTGGCATATCGGTTCGGTATCGCTCCCTGAGGAATCACGACTTTCTTCAGTTACCGTTTCATCGCACTAATTATGGACACATCGATGTCGGGATTTTTTAATTATTCTTTTGATTGCATTGATTTTCATCTATCGCGTCATCGCGAAATCATGTGAGGAGTCAGCTTTGTTGAAGTTACTTTTTACTTTTCACTCTATGTACTTTTTATTTTTATGTACCTTTTATACACTTTAGCACTTTTATTTAGTAGGACATTTCTTTTACACATGTAATAAAAAATTTGTGTGAATGTGTAAAACAAAAACAAAAAAAAAGATTTTTCAACATTTTTTTTCTTTGGAGCGCGGTGGAATGTTGTCTTCAGCACCGTTGGTTCATAAACAAGTCTTCATCACTGAAGCAGAAGTAACACCTGCGATTAAAAGCATGTGAAATCTTCCGGTATGAGACTTTTTTTTATATGATGTTGCCAAAGCTCAGGGAATGCCCTATAATGCTAAAGCACAGCCTTGGCAGGAAAGGAATTAACGATAAGGGAAATGGGTTAGGAGGTTGAGTGAAGGAGGTATCGATGTACGCCCCGTTTGAAAGTTTCGGGATCATATGACGAGGGAAAAACAGAAGATGGTAAACTGTTCCACATTCGTGTTGTTCTGCTTAGAAAAGATTCCCGAAATTTAACGGTACGTCCAAATTCGACCTGGAGAGTAAAGGGGTGGGAGCGACTTGTAGCTTTTGTATTGCGCGTTGTCATGTGTCTACAAGGAATCAGGCTAGCAATTTCGTTAGAACAATGGCCATGGAAATAGCGATAGAAGAGTGATAGACAACCGACATTCCGTCGATGCTCCAGAGAATCAAGGACCTTTAGAGATTGACGAATCGCCAATAAGTTGAATAGCCTTACGATGGACTTTATCTACCGCGGACAATGTGATGTGTCCGGCCCCTGCCCAAATATGGCAATTATATTCAAGTCTAGGCCCAAGGTGAGACTTGTAGATCAGCGCTAAGTCAGGTGGGGTGAAATATTTCTTACATCTCTGTAGAAAGCCCAAGCATTTCATCGCACTTTTGGCGATTGCAAATATATGTTCAGTCCAGCTAAGATTGCTGCATATCTCAATACCCAAGATGTTTAGGGTAGGCGAATTGAGTATATTCACTCCATCGACTGAATGGGTTGGGTGTGAACGGGGCGCTTTTTTAAAGACATGAAACAGCATTGAGTTTTTGATGCATTATACGAAACACGATTTGCTCTGCCCCGAGCTAGTACCATAGAAATGTCGTTGTTTAATGATCTAAACATGCTTTCTCGATTGACTTCTGTAGAATTTCCACGTGAATTCATTAGAGAATCAAATGAGTACGCGAAATCAAGGGTGCTGTCGTCGGCGAAACTATGAATAGGACTGAGTAAGGGATAAAAGATCATTAATAAAAAGAAGAAATTAGGTTGGTGAAATAACTTAGCCGTGAGGTACACCGGCATTTATTTCGTAGGAATCAGATGTAACTCTTACACGAATTGAACGATCTGACAAGAAACTCTTTATCGATTTAACAAGGGTGGGGTGCAGACCTAATGGTTGAAGTCTGGCTAAAAGGGCAACATGTCAGACTACTGCACGAATTGAACGATCTGACAAGAAACTCTTTATCGATTTAACAAGGGTGGGGTGCAGACCAAATGGTTGAAGTCTGGCTAAAAGGGCAACATGCCCGACTCTATCAAAAGCCTTTGAAATATCAAGAGCGACGATTTCGGACTCACCGAAGTTATGGAGACAATGATTCCAACGCTCCGTTAGAGCCGTTAGTAAGTCTCCGGTTGAGCGGCCAGCGCGGAAACTGTACTGGCAATCGTTGATAAAATGGTTATTTTCTAAATATTTCATCAACTGGGAGTTGATGAGCGATTCAAAATCTTTAGATAAGATCGAAGTTAGTGCAATTGGCCTGTAGTTAGAGGGGTCACATGCCTCTCTTTTTTAACCGACTTCCGAAAAACGACGCGTATTTTTTTATGTCTGACCGGGCATAACTTCTTTTGATGATTTTGATGATTCTTTTTTTGTTGGGTAGAGTATGTTCACCGATTGGTACCATGTCAAAAAAATTTTTGGTAGGGTGGGGGTACACTGTACAGACTACACTGCAGTACCACAATTGAAAATAATACATACCTAATCATCATCATAATCATAAGCAATGACGATTAAATATATTTTTTGTATTTGTTTGGTTTGTTTGACTTGCACCGACTTCAAAATGTCGTAATAGATATAAAATTAAAAATTATTTTGTACTTTTTAGCGCTGTTTGTGAAGTCGGTTCAACTTTTTTTTAAAAACTATTTGATTTAAGTATCGGCTGGACATGAGCAAGTGCACTTGGAAACACGCCCAGTAGCTTTGGACACCTCGAGTTTCGACACTACCCTAAAAACTTCCCGCGTGTGAAAGTGTAGCGGCTTTTGCCTACTAATGCACTGTGATAGAGATGGAAGTGGCTGCGAGGAAGGTGGCGGATTTTACTAGAGACCAGAATCCCTTACTACCCTTTTGACTAGAAAATATCTTTCGTCTAACGTTCTGAACTTTCGCGCATCCTCATAGATTCCTCTGAAGGGCACTATTTATATGCCTGGAAGGTTCCTTGTTGTTAATGGCTGCGAAACAGTAAATATTGATCCAATTGGAGTTAATTGGTTTGAGGTTTTTGAAGCTATGAGGATTAAGCGATGCATTCCAAACCAAAGGATGTTTAAGATATAATCGGTGCTTCTGTTAACGTCTCTCATAGAAAATCAATCAGACCAATCCAGCTCTCTGAGATATCAGCATTTTGATAATGCTACACTAACCTTTTGGTGGAATTTAGGTTAGTGTTTGTCAAAGAGGAGTTGGAGAATTGGGCCGAGATAAGACAATGATCCAAATTGTCCAAGGGGGCAGTTAACGAAACCGAGTACTTGTCTGGATGCGATGTTAAAAATAGTTCCAACAGATATGCGTTGTGCCTCAAAGTATCAGGAATACGAGCCGGAGTTGTTGTAAATTAAAGGACTCATTAAATAACTCGACGTGCCTTCTAGACGGGTTTGTGGTAGAAGAATGTCCGAGCTACTGTGTGTTGTGGACGTTGAAATCGCCAGCAAGAACGATTTCAGAAGAGGGGGTATTTCCAAAATCTTATCGATATCGGAAGACAGCTTATCGAAGGAGCACACAATGTCAGTGTCAGACTTATTCGGGCTGCGGTATAAAAAGCAGAAGTGAATGATGTGCCGATAAAGTTTAAATCTAATCCAGACAAATCCAGACTTGCTACGAAAACGAAACACTTGTGCGGGGTCGAATTTTTTCATCGAAGCGGAAGAGAAAATGTTGGAAAACATTGTAAAAACTTCCGTTTAAAAAAATTTTAAATAGTTGTAATTTAGTTCAGTTGAGTTGATTTCAGTTTTGAGTCGAGTAAAAGTTAGAGGTAGTAGATCTCGAAAGTAGCATTAGTTAGCTGCTCGAGAGTAAAGTTCTTAGAGGTTTTAGATTTAGTCGTTATGTCGTTAATGAGTCAAGTTGATCGTGAGTTGATTGCCGGAGAGTAGTGAATCGAAATAAACAACAGTTGTTAATAGAAATTTGTATAGTCAAGATCCGAGGGTTTCAGTGAATATAAGAGGTATCACTGAGTGCAGTATTTGTGTCACACCGGAACGTATAAATTATAATGAAATTGTTGTAAAATAACCTTAAAGTCGTAATTAAAAAGACTTGCTGGAGCTAAGATAAAACCAGAAGAGTTGTGAAATAAACTTATAGTCGTAATTAAATAGACCTGATTGCTTTTAACTTAAACCAAAGGAGTTGTGAAATAAACAAATAACCAGAACAAGGTAGTGTTTTTCCTGTATAAGTAAACTCGTTTAATTCGTTTCCCTCTGGGAGAGAGTTGTGACTCCCCTTCATCATCCAAAATATATAAACAACAACATAAGTAAGTACAATACAAGAGAGGGGCTAGGGAGATCTATCGCCCCACTTATTTTGGCACACCAGCTGTGAAACATCCTATATATAAAAAAAACCTGAAAGTGATCCTGCTGCACCATAACAGTAGGTCGCATGTTTCTTTACCACTCTTCAAATCAACTTTGCACTTGGGCTGAAATGTTCTCGCGCACGCGGCGTATTGACCCGACTTAGCGCCTTCCGACTATCATTTATTCCGGTCGGTGCAGAACTCTTTAGCTAGACTGGCTGAGATACGAAAGTAGCTAGACTGGCTGAGATACGAAAGTAGCTCGACGATTTCACTGCCTCCAACCCGACGTCTTTCTTTCGTGAAGAAATATCCGATACTTACCCGAGAGCTTAGAACAGAAAACGAAAGGAAGTGCACCATGCTCAAAAAGTTTCCGAATTTTTCTTATGTGTTTCAAAGGTGTGAATGTGTTAGTTTTCACCATGGAAGTAGTAAATTTTTAACTCATTCGAAGTGGTCCTCGCAAATATTAATCAGTTCTACCGATGGATTTTAACCATAGTTCTCTGAAGTCTTCATCTTTTGGAAACCTAAAATACCAAAAGGTAGAAACATATTTTAATACTTTTAAAGTTTTATTAGAGACCCCAGGCAAAAACTTCCGTCAGCTGTCGCTGAAACCAATAAGGCGAACCAAAACTCTGATCAAACTCAAATGTAAACAAATGAGTGCCACCAAGAGAAATGGTTATATTTTTTGGTAATTTAGCTTTTCTTTATACAACGTTTGCATATATTTCAAAGAAAATGCTGTATAATTGCTTATTATATCATTTAACTTCCCTGACAAATGATTTTCCACACCCAATGAGTCGATTATTGTAACAACAAAATACCGCACACTTCATCACGAAAAATGTTCAAATTAAGCACCTCAGATTCTTAGTAATCTAAACCAAAACAGTCTTTTAAATGTTAATCGTCTTTATTTGTAAAATTACAACACTTTTAACAACTAAACACTGAAAATTATTCAATAAACACTTGGATCTGCACTCTTCAGAAAGTTCACGTCTAATTGACATTTCATTATGGCGAAGTTGAGGCTCCCTTCCCACACCTTTCCCACGAACAAAAAATCGGAAAACACGTACACGGTTTATACACGGTATTGCACTTCCTTTCGTTTTCTGTTCTAAGCCCGAGAGATGCCAGAAGTTAATAGAGAGTAATGATAAACATCTTGATGATTGAATAAATTTGTAATTTACATATTTAATGAAAATAAAGCAAAAACTTACCAAAAAAGATTAAAACTCTTGCATACCCCCTGACAATAAAATCATGTAGGAACTAACCTCGTTAGTTTTCTTTGAATTGCCGAACCGTAACTTACTAGTAAATAGACCCTCTTTGGCGACATGGTCATTAACATATGGCATTCCTCCAGCGATGCTGACTGATAATATGAAGAGGTTTATATTCACCTTAGCCAAGTTCTAGCATTACCATTATTGAGATTAATTTAGCTGTAAAAAATGTTGTATATTTTATCTTAGAACGGAGGAGTCGTTATTCCAGGATTCCAATTTTAGGCCGACTTCGACGTTTTCCTCTCAAAGAAAAACAAGCAGATAATCCAAGAATCTTTTTGAACCTTGTAGGTAAATATAAATATTATATATATAATAGCCAGCTTCTTTAAATCAGTTTTTCTTATTAGCGCTATGTAACATTAGTACACCATTACTGTTTTAGAATTGTTCCCTCCACTAAATAAAGTACATATACTGAATTAATATCATACAGTTAATGCTTCTAATTAAGAGTAAAGTTCCTAGGTAGACGATTTCAAGTGGATTCCTGTTATTAATATGCAAAACATTAGTGTTTAAAAATAATTTGCCCCAAAAAGCTACTGTCGGAAATGCAACTGTTTCATAAATCAACCACAAAGAAGCCTTCCCATTTCATCACATTATGTCGCAATTAAAATTTCAATAAATCAAATGAGATATTTGCAGTCACAATTTCATTCATTTAATTACTTTTTAATATGGCTTTGAAAAAAGTCACAGCATCTTCCATTCAACGAGATGAGATGAAGTGTATCATCCGTACGAGCTTCATCTCTTATTTTCAGCTGGCACTAACGTGATCTCGTACAAAATTAAGATCAAGAATTAAATCTTTCTCCAGCTTGAGTAAAACAGGACCAACATGTGTTTCAAGATATTCAAATGAGAATAAAGAGGCGGTACAAAGTGGGAAAAAAGCTGAAGAACGTGAAGAAGGCGTCGCTCGCAAAGTACCATAAATTACAACCAATTATCAAATTAGAAACTACAAAGCGTGTTTAACATGTCTCCGGATGATCTGCGGGTGCTGCTCGAAAATAGGAAATTGGGCGCATAAATTTAATCGTTTGTGGGAAGCAAAATGCGATTTTGCTTTTGAGAAGTTACTTTTGAATATTAAACAAAAACGAAAATAATAAAAATTATTTTTTTAATAAAAGACCTATGATGGAAACGTTGACATAAAGTTTTCAACGTGGACATTTTTTAAATAAATATTTCGCAAGATGTAAATATTAGGCCTGAGTCATTTCGATTTTGAAAAACATATAGTAATTTGAAATGCAAACAAATGTAATAAAAGACCTCGAATTTTGGTGGAGTTGGTGGAAACTTTGTAAAATAAAAATTGTAGTTTGAGTCGTTGTTTAAGCACTTCTTAAGACAGTAAAATATTTGTAGAAGAAATTTCATTTATAAATAAATTCTAAAATTTTCCTGAATTGTTTATAACAATTTATTTATAAAAATAACCACCATCTGAAAGGGCATTAAAATTAAAAAATACCAAATAGCTTTGGTTCTTAAACTTTATTTATTTATATATTTTTTGTAAACAATCAAGATTGCACAGATAAATAAATTGTTTGAAGAAAAATAATCATTTGGCTATTTACTTCACTCAATTCGAAATAAGGATTACAAGAGGACCTACAATTTACAGAAAACCACCAACATTTTTCCGCAACCCCTAACCGCATTTTTATCGTAATCTATTGACAGCAGAAAATAATCTTGGGTTCCCGCCGATGGGATTCCAGCCTGGGACCTCGGGGTTGGAAGTCCAAAATGTTATCACTTACTCCACTGAGTACATTATCAGTACATTCTTGGAATGTACAAAATACGTATATACAAATATATATAATAAATGCATTTGATCTGAGTAAATTTGTGAATAATTAAAAACAGAACCTTTTAAAACTCGAGAGCAGGGTAAGAAATATTAAAACTTCTTACCATGATCGGTGTTTTACACTTTTCTTAGGCTAGCTGTCGGACGTCTTTGTATTAAAATTAGATATTAGTCCAAAAAACTAAATACTTAATAAATAAATTAAATTAAAAAGTTAATAAAATCATATTAATATTAAAAAGTCAAATAATGTTCACTGCCAGTGAAGTTTTCAGCAGTAAAAGGAACGTGGACAATGGGAAAATTTGTACCCATTTCCAATACCAATGATTTTTAGATATCACTGGAAAGGTATTTTCAGGTAGAATGATAATTGCTATGATATCTTATTTACAGCCATCACTTATGACTGGCTTCGCGGAAATTAACTGATGCTTTTTACGACTAGAAAGCACTCTTTACTCAATATGCTTCGACTGGGAGAAGTTCTTTTCTCTCCCTTCATGGCACTTAGTGGCCGAAATTAAAAAAAGCTTGCTAAAACCCCAAATGCCAAGGTTGTATGGGGAGGGGGGAGGGTGTTTTCCTTTACGTTTTTCTTTAATTTTAAATTGCAAAATAATAAAATAACAGAAGTTCAATTAATTAAGTAGAATTAACCCTTCTAAGTCAGAAGCCGCACTTCACAGGCAGAGGCCTGGAATCAATTGACCTATTCAACAGAATATAACAAATATTGAGATGAATGAGGCTCCCACAACCCATGCAATAAAATATTAGTAAAAAAAAAACAACAACAACAAAAAAATCTAGAACAATCCCAAACACTACAATCGGGGGTGCAAAGACAACAGAGATCGTTTAAGCAAATCTTTAGTAAGAGCCAGGTAAAAAATAGGACACATATTCACGGCTCTATACATGCGGTTAATAGGCTCATGCATACCATAGTTAGAGCGAGAATGGATAACATGTAGTAAAGGCAATCTACTTAAGCTATACGGGGTTTGCCCATAAGTAACCAAACTTGCAAGAGTGAGAGAATCTATATTCAAGTTCAAAAGCTGATGAATCAATACGAGCTCAGCATTTCTACGACGTTCCTCTAACGAGTGCATATTAAGCAATCGGAGGTGATCCTCATAAGGAGGAAGCCTTAATGGATCATTCCACGGGTGCCAACCTAACAAAGTTCCGCTGCACCGATTCAATGCGTCTAGAATGAACAGCATAGCAAGGAGACCAAACCTGAGATGTGTACTCAAGAATTGGTCTAACTAAAGAAAAAATAAGTGAATAAGGGTCTGTCGATCAGAAAACTCCCTTGACCACCGCTTAACAAAACCAAGGACTGAATTACTCCGATATAATATATGGTTTATGTGCAGAGTGAAGAGAGGTCAGTAACGGACTCCACACGACGGATATTAGTTTCCGCAAAGGTATAATCAAAGATGAGCTGATTGATGTTCCTAGAAAGTGACATAACTTCACATTTATCCAGGTTAAGTTGCAGTCCATTTGTGGCACACCAACCCCTGAACGTATCCAAATCATCCTGAATGCAGGAAGAATCATCACTGTTTCTGACACATGAGAAAATCTTCATATCGTCTGCATAGATTAAAATTTTGGAGTGCTTATTCAGAGGGACAATGTCGTCAATGGCAAGAATAAACAGCAGCGGCCCCAGATGGCTACCTTGCGATACACCAGATGAAGCCCTAACGACTCTAGATAAAGTATAACGGAAAGAGACACGGTAAGTCCTATTTTTCAAGTAAGAGCAGATCCAGTCGAGCAATAAAGGTGGAAAACCCAACCTTTCAAGCTTAAGCATAATCACGGTATTAGGGAGCTTATCAAATGCCTTGCTAAAGTCGGTGTAGACACAGTCACTCTGGAGTCCCTGTTGGAAGGCAGAGATAATGGGCGATGTAAATTCTAGAAAGTTGGTTGTTGTCGATCTACCAGGCAGAAAGCCATGTTGATTAGATGAGATTAACCCCTGCCCAACAAGCTGTGAGTATATAACAGATTCAAACAACTTGGGTATGCAGGAAAGCTTCGCGATTGGCCTATAATTTGTTATGGAGTTCTTATGCCCCTTTTCATAAACAGGAATTATAAAGGAGTTTTTCCATAAGGTAGGAAATCTGCCGACCTGAAGAGATTTGTTGAAGATGAGTTCCAATGGAGTGAGTAAAGCATCAGAACAGGATCTCAAGAATACAGGTGGAACACCATCAGGACCAAAAGAAAAGTCCAGTTTGAGTTCCTTGATACCATTCATGATAATATCACGAGACATAATGGGCAAGGCAATGGAGGTAGCAGGACGACTTTGGATATGACCAAACACTTCCAGGGAAGGCACAAAGTTGCCTGATAAAAAGGCACCCTCAAAAAACAATGCAAAGTTATCAGCTATATCAGGCGCGCTACAATTAGAGGATCCATTAAACCACATTGTAGATGGATAATTATCAGTTTTCTTTTTCAGATTTACAAATTTAAAAAAGGTACGAGGATCATTGTGCAAGCTACTGCGAACATTATCAAGGTAGAAGCATTCATGACAATAAACGAATTCAGAATAAGCTGACGCACTTCTACAGCATAAGTAGGTTTTCCATAACCGATTTTTTTTATTCTTAAGACTCCTAAGTTCCCTAGTATACCACGGGGGAGAATGACAGGATGATCTCAACCGTTTAAGTGGTACACACGAATTAAACAGATCATAAATCCTATCATAAAACACCTAAACGCGATCGTCGATATCGTTATCATGAAAAAGGGATGGGAAATCGATTGACAGAATCCTGTTCGAAAGATCAGAGAAGTCCGCCCTTTTAAAATCAAGAACGTACTGATCTACGTTCGGGTCAACAATATTAGAACCATCGTAACAAAAAGAGATGAAAATGGCCGGATGTTAACTGTCGATAGTGGATAAGTTACGAGAAGTCGGTTCGACTATAGTGTTACTCGAATCAGAAGAAAATATGAGATCTAACTGCCTTCCCATAGAGTTCTTTACATCACTCATTTGGTGTAAACCAGAGGAGGAGATGACGTCAAGAAAATGGGAGTCTTAAGCAGTAAGACAATTTGAAGGAAGGTAGTCATCGTCATCAGCGTTGAATACCCATTGAACGCTGGGTAAGTTAAAGTCACCAAGAAGGATTATTTCGTCCTCTGGGTTTGTCATATTATTAATAAAATCTAGGCTAAGAATTAAAATATCGTAGAGACCATCTGCATCAGCATGGTTTGTCAAGTTTGGAGGGATATAACAACATAGATGGAATATATTCATCTTTCCCAGAGCTATCTTAAGAGCTAAGAGCTCGATTGTGAGCGTGAAAGATAAAGCAGGGATATCAACCAAACTGCAATCCAAGTGCGATTTGCATGCAACCAACAGCAGGCAAGAGAAGCCTGAAATAACTGGCGTGATCTTGTTCTTAGTCCCCTTACATTTTGGTAGTAAAGGGATAGCGTTTCTAGTTTTTTTGGTTGGTAGCAGAAGTTCTATTCTGAGTGTCTCCCGCGACCCTACGACGGGGCAAAAATTCGTGCGCAATGATTTTCTCGGGCCAGAAATCGGGGGCAGACATTATCTCAAAAAGTTCTGGGGACGATGTCAACTTAAAAGACGACATGAGTCCATTGAGAATGACGAGATCCTAGAAGTTGACAACGGAGGAGTGCTGAGTCATCAACACCACTCCTCTTCCTCACGTAGCCAACAACGTCGTCAACGGAAGTCGAGGGATCAAGACGAGAAACAAAAAAGGACCGCGGTGGTTGCGCAATCCTCAGGGTGAAACCCTCATTTCTAGAAACATTAATTGATCTCAGTGGGAATGTGTCATGCGATGGTTGAGGACCAGACTGAGAGGGGCCAGGAGATATGTTCCCAGCTGGGTCTGATGCAGGGGGAACACGAACAGCACTACGACGACGCCTCCGTCTACGAGCGGTCTGCGGTCGGCGCGGGGGCTGGTCGAGTATGGGCAAGGCATTGTCCACAGAGCGAGAAGGTGGTGGAACTACCGCCAGCCCCGAAGAAGAAGTTTCTAGACATTCGCAGGCAGAAGTGGGACACGGAGAAGAAGAATGGGGCTCGGCGCAGGGCGGCGAAACAGAAGGAGTGCAAAGAGAAGCTGCTTAAAATGTAACCGTCTTGGATCTTCCGCGAATCCCAAAATATCATTCTGAAATTTCTGTTTGTTCTCAAGAACCCATTTCTATGAACGCTGATACACAGACCGTTCAGTATGTTTCCAGTCATTGTAGATTTGAGCCATTTACTCTCGTCAGGCGAAATGAAACGAGCAGGAGACACGTCACAAGACGATGGACTACTGCATGGAGATTCCGAGAAAAGATTCGAATTTTCCATTTGACTTCTTAAATACGACGTGGAGAACAGGGCGTTTCTGGACCGACTTCTTTGGACGTATGAATCGTATTTCACCGGAGATGGTATTGCAAACTTCCACAACCTCCATACTTGGTCGGATACCCACATGGGACAAGGATGATCTCATTTCAGCCCCGACACAGATTAGTCAATGTTTAATAGTACCATTCATTTTACCGTAGAGACCTTCTAAAGCAAAGGCAAATGGCCACAGCGTGGATACAGGTTAAGCAAATAACAAGGAACAGGAGAAACCGGTGAGCAGCACCTCTTCAAGAAAGACGAAGGGATACCATCGGAACCACATGGATATCCATCTGACAAATTCACTGTAAAAACAAATGATACGCTCAGAAGTATCGGGGTGGAACCTAGATATGAAGACGTATTTGGGCCGCCTGAGAGCAACACCGATAGGAGAAGAAACGTTGGCAAAAGCACTAGTAGCGCGATGAGTCAAGTCGTCTTCAAAGGGTTCGGTATCGGAGCTTGGCCGCACACGATGAAAAACCCACCTGCTGTGAGGAAACAATGCTGCAGCACTCAGAGACAAAATTGCTCAATTTAGTTTTAGTGGTGAAGACCGAGCTGATGCGGTCTTTTTAAAGTTCATAGACAGTTCACAATCTTTGCACCATCTGCTGATCTTTTTCAGCTCATCCTCTACAATGTACTAATTACGGGAAGGAGTTTCCCCGATACCAGAATTGCGAAATCGTCGACATAGGCGACAGCCTTAATTCTACACGTGACTAACAGTACGACCCAGTTTGAGCTGTATTATCCTTGATCTTAGGAATCTTAAAATCCAACCGCCAAGGCTCTGCTCTACGCCTAGTTCGGCACGCCTCTCAAGGATAGTTTCAGAGCTAACGTTATTGAAGGAGCATTCCATGCCTAGG
This sequence comes from Leptarthrus brevirostris, assembly GCA_964036015.1. Classification (NCBI taxonomy): domain Eukaryota; kingdom Metazoa; phylum Arthropoda; class Insecta; order Diptera; family Asilidae; genus Leptarthrus; species Leptarthrus brevirostris. The sequence continues at coordinate 43,254,786 of OZ038372.1, forward strand.
TACTCCGCTAGAGTGAATTCTTCGTATTTTAATAAGTGTTTAATCGTATGCATAACTTCATGAAGAGCCGTTTCTGTAGATCTTTCCTCGCAGTAAGAGTGCTGGAATCGTACCATACGGATTCCATGTAGAGTTTGTCTAAAGTGAACTTCGGTGCTAGCATGAGCGGGATATGGAAATGGATATGCTATACCTATATAAAGGGTTAAAGAATTAATAAAATTAATTTTCCGGAAATTCTTTAATAAACTTTCATCCGAAATCTTTCAATTTGCCCATTTGCTGTCGTATTTCAAAATAAAGAGTTTTGATTTAAATATTACAATGTCATAACGAGTATTTCCATTCAATTTATTAGTGCTACGCAAAATTCCGTCTCTTTTCTTTTAACATCAATGGAAGTATCAACCAAAGTTGGAGAATCCAAATTAAAAGTATGCTTTTTCATCAAACTGGGAAAAGATTCGAATCACTATGATGATATATTGAAGTGAGCGAATTTTTCAAAGTCGATCTGAAAGTCTGCCTATAAAATCTCTTTTGAAAGACCGACTGTCATCTAACAACTACATCATTAATTACCAAATAGGATACTTTGCCTAACAAACCAGAAAAAACCACAAAGCGAGGTAACACAGTACATTCTCCACTGAAGTCTTGCGTACATTCCCTAAAGGCAATTAATTTGAGCAATTACTCAACCTTGTCACTTTACTTTTTGTACTTTTCGGAAAAGAAAACTGAAGACGGTACCCTGTGCGCCCTCCAGTTTCAAGTGTGAAAACGAAGAGGGAAATCCTTAGCAGAGATTTTTCTTCGAAATCAGATTCTCAGCTATTTTCATCATCATCCGGTCTCTTTTCGAGTTCAAATTAATGAGATACCGCGAGCAGCAATTTTCCTGGCGCAAGTGACTAAAGGGATGACAGCGCGCCCAGTCAATTCATTTAGGATGACTGCACTTGAAGTGCTTTCGATAGCGGAGCAGAAAGTGATACTAATTAGGATTAGTTTACCGCGGTTCGAAGCATTCCCCTTTCCGATCCCAGCGACATGCATAGTTGAATTAAATGTGATAATTGCGATGGCAGATTTATAGCGGCGGTAAATAGCATATGTTTTAATTAATTTCCGAGAACTAGTCTGGCTGACGTCTGTTTGGAAATGTTAAGCCCATACTGAAGGGTTGTCCGTGTTAACAAGTCATAGCTGTAGTTATCAACTTCAAAGGAAGCTTGTCTATCTGTAAAAGTTAGCACATGTAGATGCTAATTGATTTTCAATCCACCTGTTTGGGATATTATGCATTCGCACACAACTTCTACGTTTTAGATAACATTATGACATAATGACGATTACAATGCTACTGAAACCAAATTAATATCAATTTCATTTAAGATTGACATCAATAAGTAGGTAATTACCTACAGAATCAGAGTTGTCACATGATACCAGTATTCTTCTCTAGTGTGAGCCTTCGTGCTCATATGAAATAGAATCAACTTAAAAACGTCTCATATGTCACATTTCTGATTTTTTGGATCCCGAGTCCCCATAAATTAATTAGAGCGGCACTAACTGATGTTTGTTGTGGTTTCCGACAAGAATTAGTGTCCTCAAATGTGGATTTATCTCCCAAAATGTTGGAATCAAATTTATTGCATTGCAGCATCCCTCACGGAATGGCTTACAGGTGTTAGAATGTTGGTTAATTGGTGTTGTGTCATGCTCCAGACGGCAAAGATATAGTTCCGTTTAGCGCATTTAACACGCTTTAGCCTCACTCTGATCTTGTTGCTTATCAATTAGCGGTATTTTGGCGCCAGCTCTAGAGGAAGTCTAAGTTGTTCCTAAAATTCCGTCTGCATTTTTACAGATGCTTCTTATGTTAGGTCCTGTCTACTTATTGCTGGTAATTATCCTTTTTGCTATTAGAACGCAACATTGACGCCACTACGGAATTCAAACAATTGTCCGGTGAGAGATATTACAGTTTTATAAGATCATTTAGGTATAATTAGTGAAGTTATATGGTTTATGATGATACATATATTATTATTAAAAACAGATGATTTCTTTAAATTTAAAGATCATTCATATATGGACAGGCACAAGTATAAGGACTGAAGAAGAAAGTACAGAGTAAGTCTAGGACAAAATGTTTCTTTCTCACAAATAAACCTTTTGAGGACGACTATGATTTATGGTCTGGGAAATTTATTAAGTCATAGGAATAAAAATATTTCAACACCATATATATATATATATATATATATATATATATATATATATATATATATATATATATCGACGCTGAAAAGCAATCTTGTCGTATCTTGAAAATGGAGGTTTACAGTAGAGCTCATTACTCTTTAACCAGAGAAGATAGAAAGGTAATTCTTGGAGTAAAAGTTCTGAAATAATGGTCATTAGCCAAAAATGATGAAACTATCCTAAAGTTAGTGTTAATACTTGATACAGCATAAATTGCATTTTTTAAGATACGACAAGATTGCTTCTCAGCGTCGATACATGCATATATATAGGGTGTTTCTGATCTGACGTGCCAACATGAGTGGGGTGATAGATCTAACCTAGTCAAACTAAAAATTGAATGGGGGGGGGAGGGGGGGCAATCTCAACCGTTTGGGAGTTACGGCGTGAACCAAAAATTTCAGTTTCGCATGGTATGCACATTACTCTTTTATTTTTATCTTTTCATCTACTGAACATAGCGACATCAAACAAACGCTAAAAAACTACTACCTCAATGACCTTTCCAATAATATCAATAATGTTAATCTCACCACTACCACTGCAGGTACAGTTACTGCCAAAACTGAAAAAAATGTTTTGAAATTACCAAAATTTCAGCATTTTCCCAAATTTTCTCCGAAATTTATGTAATTAGTACACCTCTTTTTTATTTTTATTGGATTGCCCATCTTACAACCTTTCCAAAGAGGTGCAACGTAAAAAAAAACCGGCATCCTTAGAACTTCCTGAGTACCTAATTATTTTATTGCACTTTAGGTAGGAAATTCTTTAAAGACACAAAATTTTTAAGAAAAAAAATCCAAAATGTTTCTTTTGGGTTAACAGGTAATTAATTTTAATTATTGCTGCAAAAAAGTTATAAAAATGTTAGTGTAATTTTGTTTTATTGCCGATATTAGCTTGTGTTAGCTAGAATGCAGATCCTTGTATCCTGGCGTTCTGTTACTCGTACCTGATGAAAATTGTGCTATAAAAAAGGGTCAGTCAGCAAGAATACCTATCATAGTTGAAAAACAAATTAATAAGTACGGTTGTTTTTAAACAAAAATTAATAAAAAGTGGTAGAATTTACATTTGAGGAATACGGGGATATTATTTACATTTATGGTGTAGTAGACGGAAAAGAGAGCGGCTATTACTGGAATATCAAAGGAGATTCCCTAACCGGCGAGCACCCTAATGAAGGGTATTTACACCCACTTTCCAAAGGTTAAGAGAAACAGGAAGTGTAACTTCACACGACATGGAGACACGACTCGAAAATTCGGGAACTTCTGCCGACGTCGAGCAACAAATAATCACCATCGTGAGGCAGGAACGTGATACGAGCAAGAAACGAGTCGCAAAGCGATTAGGAGTGTCGTTATCTAAGGTATGGAGGGGGGGGGGCGGTTACATCTCTACCACCATCACCCAGCCCAAGGACCACAAGAAGGAGATTCCCAGAGAAGACTGAAATTTAGCACTTGGCTTCTGAAACGCGATATTGAGCGTTTCTGGACCGAATTCTGTGGAGAGACGAATGTCAATTCACCAGGAATGATATCACAAATTTCCATAACCTCCATACCTATTCGAACACTAACCCACATAGGGCAAAGGTGACCTCATTTCAGCAGAGATTGAGTGTCAATGTTTGGGCTGGTATCATCGGCAACCATTTGGTAGAACCATTCATTTTGCCGCAAGTGCTTAATAGTGAAATTTATGCAAACTTTCTGAACAAAACACTGCCAGATCTAATCGAGGAGAACCCTATGGATAATCTTAGGGGAATCTTTCACCAACACGATGGAGTACTAGCGCATACGGCTAACGTTGAGAAGGTAATACTAAGTGAAAAATTTCCTAACCGCTGGATTGAACGAGGTGCATCGATTCTTTGGACTGCTAGATCTCCAGACCTCACCCCATTGGACTTTTTCTTATGGGAAACAATGAAGGATGAAGTTTATTCAGGCCCTGTTAACACTAGAGAGGATTTAGTTAGTAGAAGTGAGAATGCAGCGAAAAAAATACGGGAGAGGCTGGCTTTTAATATACCTTTTTGGAAAGGTAATAAGACGGGCAATCTAATAAAAATAAAAAAGAGGTATACTAATTACATAAATTTCGGAGAAAATTTGGGAAAATGCTGAACTTTAGGTAATCGCAAACCATTTTTTCTCTTTTGGAAGCGACTGTACCTGTAATGGTAGGAGTTGGATCAACATTGTTAACAAATTTGGAAAGGTCATTGGGATAGTAGTTTTTGAGCGTTTGTTTGATGTCGCTATGTTGGGTCAATCAAAAGAAAATAATAAAAGAGTAATGTGCATACCATGAAAAACTGAAATTTATGAATCACCCTGTAACTCCCAAAAGCTTGAGATTGGCCCCCCCCCCCTGCCATACAATTTTTTGTTTGTCTGGTTGAGATCTAGCACCTTCCTCATTTTGGCATGTCAGATCTGAAACACTGTATATATATATATATATATGTTATGTAACATTAATCACCCGTCGAACGCGTCCAATACCAACCTCCATGATTAGTCTGTTTTAGCTACGAACAGTGCCAGCCGCTGTTATTGCCAGATGTGATTGACGTTTTTCCGCTGGGAATTTCCGGGGCGGACTTACTGGAGTGTAGCACGAGACGTCGGCTGGGATACGCACTACGCATCATCAAAAATTTGTAAGAATTGCTAATTGAAATAAAGCTTTTACATTTTAGATCAACTCTTGTTATTCGCCTAATCCATCCTACGAATAACAATTCAGAAGTGGGATAGACCAAGATTGATCTGGATAAGAACCTTGGACACTTTAGTTACGAGTATAAACTGTAAACACGTGCATTCACCAGGACGAGAAATTGCCATCGAAATGAGTGAGGATCAAAGAAAATCTAACATCGCGAATGAATCAAATGCGGCAAATGGAGCTAGTATAAACCCTTCAGAGACTACATTTTTCCCGGAGCCAAATCAAGGAAGCACCCCGCAAGAAAATCGTACTCCGCAATCACGTGAAATGGATCTTTTGCGCCGTGAAAATGCTTTATTGCTACGTGAGGTGGAACTGCTGAAACGTGAAAGAGCCGTGTACTCATCACATTTGCAAGGCGAGACCACAAACAATCCGTCAATGAATTCATTTAACCTTGTGGGATCTTCTTCCGATATAGTAGGCATGAAGCAGACGATACCAGAGTTTGACCCTTCTCAAAAGTTGATATCGAGTAAGCAGTGGACAAACGCTGTGGAAACTTTAAAATCTGTATACAGTTGGAATGACAAAGCCGCGCTTTATTTGGCATCATCTCGTTTAGTTGGAGCAGCTGAAAGGTGGTTACACGCAACACAGCACGAAATAAGTTCATGGGAGCAGCTCAAAGAAAAATTGCTCATCGCATTTCCATCATTTCTCGACGAGGCTGATGTACATTATACGTTAGCACGGCGGCGTAAACAACCTTCAGAGAGCATCGAATTTTATTTCTACGATATAATGGCCATTGCAAAAAGAGCAGACGTCAGTGAACAAGCAACCATTAAATATATCATCAATGGACTTGACAATCACGAATTAAGAAATATTCTTTCCTGTCAACGGTTTGAGTGCACAGCTTCACTGCTTTCACAATTAAAGTGGTACGAAGAAACGTCAAAACTCAATTTTGATACCGCTAAAGCTAAAATGAATCAAGAAGGTATGCTAAGTGAATTGAGATTAAGAAATCGTTCGACTGTTAGGTGTTATAATTGTGAAGGTCAAGGACACCTGTCTAAAGAGTGCCCTCAACCGCAAAGAAGACCTCGCTGTGACAATTGCAACAAATCTGGGCATACAGCCGATAAGTGCAACGTGAGAGAAAGTGCGACAAAGCCGCGAGTCGCCGTAATTCAAAAGGATAAGTTTCATAAACTTGTTAAACTTAATAGAGAATTTACTTTTACAGCTTTCATCGATTTAGGGAGCGATGTGAGTCTTATAAAGTGGCAGTATGTGAAATTATGTCAGCTACCAGTTCGTCATTGTAATGTTGCATTGCGTGGGTTTGCAAAAGGAGTGTGCTCATCAGAAGGATATGTGGATGTAAATTTACAGGTAGACAAAGTGTGCGCTGACACTAAATTATACGTTGTTCCTGACGATGTAATCGACATGCCGATTTTAATTGGAAGGAATTTCATTGATTTACCTGCTGTACGCGTGATAATAGAAGGAGGCCGGTTAAATATTGAACAAGATGAGACATTTTCAACAAAACATAACAATGCGGTGAATTGTTCCTGGATACAGCCAACGAATTCAGGCCGGAAGATGAACAATCCCTTATTGAATGCTGCAACTGAAAATATTGAAGAGTACACACCGAACATCAGTTCAGGTTATGAAGTCGACAACTCTTCCACGGAACAATCGATGAATAAGGTAAGAGACTCTACGAGTGATCATACTAATTGCATGTTAGAAAATAAAATTCCTAAAAACATTTTAAGAATTGCAAATTGTGACGATGATAACAACATTGATATAAACGGTGATTCGGAAATTAACGAATGTGAAGTAAACATGGGTGACGATTTAAACCCTGACGAACAACGCAAGCTAATAAAAATGTTAAATACGTATCGTGATTGTTTTGCTAAAGACATGGGGGAACTAGGATGTTCCAAATCGTTTTATATGGACATTATATTAAAAGACAATAAGCCTATTCAATCGAAACCATATAGAGTACCTTATTCGCAGTACGGATTACTACGCAAAATTATTGATGAGCTTTTTGTTAATGGTATAGTCAAACCTTCAGTATCGCCTTATGCATCACCTGCAATTCTTATTCCTAAAAAGACAGGTGATTATCGGATGTGCATAGATTTTCGTCGTCTGAATAAAGTTACAATAAAAGATAATCACCCAATACCTGTCATTGAGGATCTACTTACAGCGTTAAGTGGAAGCAAGTTTTTCATTGGGTTAGACTTCGCAAGCGGCTACTACCAGATACCAATTTCTGAAAGTTCAAGGCATTTTACATCTTTTATTACACCTGAAGGACAATACGAATTTACGCGTATGCCGTTTGGGCTCGTAAATGCTCCGTCTGTATTTCAGCGAATTATGAACTCCTTGGCGAGGAGAATGAATCCTGGAGAAGTTGTAGTTTATTTCGATGATGTGCTAATCCCATGCAATTCATTTTCGGATGGCCTTCAGAAATTGGAAAGATTCTTAATTATCTTGCGCGACGAAGGATTAACTCTAAAGTTAAGTAAATCCTACTTCTTTAAAATAGAAATTGAATTTCTTGGCTACGACATAGGTAAAGGCGGAATTAGACCATCTCCTCGAAAGATCGAAGCAGTTCAAAATTTCGAAAAACCGACAAGTGTACATACGCTAAGACAATTTCTTGGCTTGACAAATTTTTTTCGAAAGTTTGTACAAGATTATGCGAAAATTGCAAAGCCGCTAACTGAACTTCTGCGTAAGGAAACCGAATTTAAATGGACGATTGCGCAAGATGATGCATTTAATTCTCTGAAAAATGTATTAATTAAAAGACCTCTTTTGACGTTATACGATTCGAAGCTTGAACATGAACTGCATACAGATGCTAGTGCATTGGGTCTTGCCGCGATATTAATGCAACGAGACAATAATAATAATCTTAAACCAGTATCGTATTTCAGCCGCCAAACAACTGATACAGAACGTCACTACCACAGTAATGAACTAGAAACATTAGCTGTTGTTGAAGCCATAACACGATTTCGGACTTATTTACTCGGGAAGCATTTTAAAGTTGTAACCGATTGCGAAGCAATACGTGCGACTGCGAATAAAAAAGATGTAATACCACGAATTGCCAGATGGTGGCTTAAACTTATGGACTATAGTTTTGATATTGAGTACAGGCAAGGACGGAAAATAAGCCACGTTGATGCATTGAGTAGGAATGCCACTGCAGCTGGAACGGACCCCGAATCAGCTACTTTAGATATTTTTAAAGTTAATATTGACACTGAAGATTGGCTTGCTACAATACAAAAACAGGATGCAGAATTACAAGAGATTATCAAGGCTTTGCAACGGACTCCTTCAAACCCAAATGAGGCTCAAATTCATAAGGACTACAAAATAGAACGCGGTCGGCTTTTCAGAAGAGTTAACGGATCTTTGTGTTGGGTGGTACCAAAGGGAACTAGATGGAAGATATTAAAATCGTGCCATGATGACATCGGGCATTATGGATTAGAGCGAACATTAGAACTCTTACGTCAACAATTTTGGTTCCCTCGTATGAGAAACGCTGCTAAAAATTATCTAAAGTCTTGCATTGACTGCGTTTACCACAAACAGTCTCATGGAAAACTCGAGGGCGAGCTACACAATATCCAACGATTACCGATTCCATTTCATACGGTCCATATGGATCATCTGGGCCCTTTTCAAAAAACATCAGCGGGTAACACACACATCTTAGGACTAATTGATGGATTCACACGGTATATAGTTCTAAAGGCTGTACGCAATACAACCACTGCTCCAGTAATCAAAGCATTGAATGACATAACTCAACACTTTGGTGTTCCGACACGTGTTATAACCGATAGGGGAACCGCATTTTCTTCGAAGAGTTTTCAATCTTATTGCAAGGAGAACGATGTTATCCACACAATGACAGCTGCACGAACTCCAAGAGGCAATGGTTTAATCGAAAGGTATAATCGGACTATCCTATCTGCGCTTTCGACTATGACCCAAGACGGTAATAAGTGGGACAAACTATTGCGGGCAATTCAATGGGGACTGAACTCTCTAAAGAATACGACAACAAAGAAAACACCTCACGAGCTTCTATTTGGATTTAATCCTAGAAACGCCATTGGTAATAAAGTTTTATTAGCCCTTCATAGTAACGACTACTTTACAGACGATAGTTCACTACAACTTACCCGAGAGACAGCAGTTAATAATATAATCCAAGTTCAGGAAAAGCAGAAAAGACGTTTTGATGCCATACATAAACATCCCCGAAGTTATGAGGTTGGCGAATTAGTGGTAATTGAGCGACCAGCCATATCAACTGGTGAATCGCGTAAACTTGACCCGAAGTACAAAGGGCCTTACATTGTGAGCGCTAAGTTGGGAAATGATCGATATGTAATTGAGGACATGCCGAATTTTCAAGTAACACAAAGAAGGTTTAATTCTGTATACTCCTCGGACAAGATGAAGCCATGGTGTACCAACTTTGATGGCGACCCCTTGGAAGATGATGAGAACATCGACGATAATTATGATAACATATCCGGAATCGAGGACGATTTGCTTAATCAGGATGGTCGAATGTTATGTAACATTAATCACCCGTCGAACGCGTCCAATACCAACCTCCATGATTAGTCTGTTTTAGCTACGAACAGTGCCAGCCGCTGTTATTGCCAGATGTGATTGACGTTTTTCCGCTGGGAATTTCCGGGGCGGACTTACTGGAGTGTAGCACGAGACGTCGGCTGGGATACGCACTACGCATCATCAAAAATTTGTAAGAATTGCTAATTGAAATAAAGCTTTTACATTTTAGATCAACTCTTGTTATTCGCCTAATCCATCCTACGAATAACATATATATATATATATATGTGTCATGGAAATATTTTTTATATAAAAAGACGCCAAAAAAAAATCGAAGATGTTCGAAAAATAGCAGACTGAACAAACGTAAGGTTAATTTGTCGTTATATCGTTATATCTTTTTTTCACGCCAAAATTTTAAACGCGTTTTTCTCGAAAACTTTTTTTTGAGCGGTAGACACTCTGCAGCGAAATCAACATGAGCTATCAAATTGAACCTTTTGAGCATACTTTAGAAAAATCTGTCAGCTATATAAGCGCCTTATTCAGAAAATCACTATTTCACCCCCCTCCAATGAGTTCTAAAATAAAACAAAAGTGAGTACTCGTATGGAAGAAGTTTTGTTTAACAATAAGTACCCTTCCTAACAGCACATATCCTACACGACATTCTCTATTGGTGGTCACTCGCTGAGCAGGTTGCGGAAAATTTACTTCCATCCCTCCTGACTAGAAGTTTAAAATTCATCGCTATTTATTTCTACTATATTATACAAGACACAGCAAGCTGCAACTATGTGTGGTACGAGTAAATAGTTTATGTCTATTCTTTTACATAGTATCCCCCAGCGAGCTTTTCACCTGCGAATAATAGTTTCAACAATTATTCTCGCCTTATTACAATACACGCTAAAAAATTCTTTAGCTGTGTTGCAGCAACGAGGGACATTTTTCAACAGCCATCAATTTCAACTGTTAGCTCAAATGTGAGAAATGTATGCAATTTGCCCTTGTCATGAAAAAGGAAAATTAACTTTTGGCGTAATGTTGTGTACATTTTTGTAAAAGCTTCAATCCCTGAAGACTCTTGCATCAGGCTTACTTCCGGTATGTTTACATACTATGTATGTCGCGAAATCTATCGAGAAATGTTAAAAGAATAATGATGTTTATCATTATAGTTCAAATTACCTGTAATTACAATCAACTATTCCTTGTAGAATAATGGATGTCCAAACTTTACGGTTAACAAAGTCGCTATATCCATCTGAGGGTGCAGTTACTGGAATTTGACATCCATCTATAGCACAAATTATATTTGGAATATTACATCGTTCCCGAAACCGTCAGATGGAAAATTGATATATTTCTTCAGCATCACTTTGTTTACAGCCATCACAAATTTTATTATGCACTTTCTTGCAGTGCTCTGCTGTATGCCAAACTGATTGGTCACAATTCTGTTTTCAGGTCAGGATGACAATTTATACAGCCCTACTGCAACAATTTTACTTACAGGAAGATTCTCTTACTCCCAAATTTAAGGCTTTAGTTCATTTTCAAGTTCACTGCAGATTCCATCAAAAGTATTCTTAGACATTTGGAAATTTTCAAAAATATCCTTCTCGTTGAAGTGGTTTGCGTTCCCACCAATTCGAGCTCCTTTCTTTTTTAGAAAGACTTATATTTAAATATTGTTTCATGAAAGTTGATCTTTCTTCCTTTTAAAGCTATAGCCTTACTTTTTTTATGAACAGTAGCCTTCGTCTTCTCGTTATGTATTTCTTGGTAAACTAATGTGGAATTATTCAGAGCCTTTGCTACATTCAGATTCCGTTCACTGTCAGGATCGTTACTCTGGAAATATCAGTCGCTTCCTCGATCAATTTCAGAGCTTCTGATATTATTTTGGTAGTATGAGGCCGTTTCATTTGCATTGCCTTCTGGCAACACTTAAGCGCCGGGAGCCATTCATGCAGTTTGCTGTCACCTCTTTCCACGATAGTCCTATACTTTTCAGGACTTCAAAAATGTCATAATTCTTCCAAAACTGTTCAATAGAGAATTCCTCATTACTACTTTCTGTTGCCGAGAAAAGTTGCTTAAATGTGCTAAGAAGATAATGCGCTTCGAAGTTAGAAATGATCCCATAGTTCATTGGCTGGATCAAGGAAGTAGTGTTTGGAGGCATTAATAAAATTTAGACCTTTTGACCTTAAGGCTTCAGTTGCTGCAGACTGACGCAGTGGAGACTTATTCTGCTTTGAATACTATATTGTGAAGGTTTTCGCTGATTTTAAACCAAAGCAGCCTAGTTCGAATGTTTCATCCTCATCGGAACAAAATTCTGGTTTTGATTTTAAATCTTCAAAAGAGTTTTTTGCTTTAGATTTTATGAGTGATTTATAGAAGAAAGAGGAGAGTCCATTTCATTCATAATATTGCTTCTGCAGCAATTTTTAGCACTATCCCGTATTTTACCACCATCCCATCCCGGTTATAATTAGATCGAACCGTTGTAGATGGCAGCCCCAATGCTTTCCCACATTGACGACCATCTCGCCAGCATCAAGGCAAAGATTGCTTACTACTATATAACCGGCTTCCTAAATTACCCAGCTAGTCTTAAAAAAGTAACACTGGCACCACAGTAACGGCAAAATATCCAGATTTTAAAGTCATATGAATAGACATGCAAATAAGAGTACAGGAAGTGTGCGGTCATTTACTCCTGTCAAAATTATTTGAGAGAATCACTTACTCTGGTCAAATTCTATTCTTATCCGGAAAGAATCACAGATTCCTGTCAAAAAAGTACTGCCAAATCATGTCGAAGAGTAAAAATGTACCAAGAAGTACCGCCAATAAAAAGAATTGATGTGAAGCACATGGCTGAGTTAGTTAGTTGTGTGGAAAGAGTTATTTGCGGTGAAATTTTTGTGACATTAAAGTGATAAACTGGATATATCTTTTAGTTAAAGTGAAAATTTCTTGTAAGATAATGGGCCCTATTCTGTAAATTTTCGTAAAATGGTATTTTATGTTATGTTATGGCGATAACATAAAATCCTTCATAAAATGAAAATAAAATTTTATGCAAATTCGTATTCTGTCATGGTTGGATAAAATAATTTTATGAACCATTTTACGGATACGTAACATAAAATATTTAGTACATTCTGCTGTGAATTCTTTTACTTTTGAGCAGCTGATCGGGTAACATTTCAATGTTAATAAAAATATTTCAATGATTTAAAATAAAAGCGGTCATTTCCTCATATCCAAAATAAGTGGATGGATGCCGGGCAACGTCCACTGATATAAAGCCAGAAACGAGCCTATGTCTCCCTCAAGTATTTTTGATCAATCCTAAATATAGAACTCAACCCAAACAGAGTTTGAAAATGACTTTCCTAGTAATAAACTTCATGAATGTGTTTATTTCAACTTTAATAAGAAAAAAACAACAAAAGTTTCTTTAGGAGTTAAACAAGTTTTTCTCAACCAAACGAAGACGTTTTAGAGTTTTTTTTTTCAATTTTCTTGTTGCCAGTAATAAATGCAAAAAAACTTTGAGATGTGCATGAAGCTGCACAGACATCTTACATTGACATCCGGCCTAATGTTAAAATCACATCAATCCTTAACGGTCAATTTTTTAAATTTCTTGTTAGTTAATTGAGTAGACAGAAAGTGTCTATTTTTTAACGGTCATACAAATATGAAATTTGTTTGATGGACAGGCCAAACCGTCAGCTGAATAAATAAGGAACTGGGTCGACGAACGTTTTCTCCAATGATCGGGGCACGAAGGGAAGTGTCCAAATGGAAATGAGATGAGGCTCAGCTCAACCATTCAGAGTGAAAAACAAAATAATTTTGCCAAGTCGATTCAATTTTGTTGATCGTCGAGTTTTATTCGCAATATCTGACAAAATAGTAATCCTCACGGCGTTTGAAATTGTAATTAATTTATGTAAACACAAGCACAAGTACTTTTACAATGGAAAAAGAAATGTCAAATCGTACGTCAGTCACATAAAAGATTCATAAAATGACCTGCTGAGGTTCTTTTATGTTATGAGCTCAAAACAGGAAAAATTTTAGGTTATGACCATAACATAAAATAAAATTTCTCTGACAGAATAGGATTTTTGGAAATTATATTATGTTATGGCTTAACATAACAAAAAATGATAAAATTTTCATGACAGAATATGGCCCGATATCCTGATAAAGTTTACTTTAGCTCTAATTAATTATGCGTGAGCCAAAATATATTGTTAATTTGCAAAAGAAATGTCAAATGGAAGGGAGGTAATGACGTCCGCTCTTCAACCTAACAGATTTAAACAAATCTCAATTGCTTTTAAAAGTGAAAAAAATTACGTTAACTTTATTATAAGTAATAATATAATAGTTTTGTGGTGTTATGAAAATATGTGGTACTAGTGATTCGAATTTTGTTGGTAAATGGGGACAAATCTATTGACAACTTTTACTAAGGAAGAGTTGGCTTAGATTTTTTTCTACTTGCTGGCATTATACAACAAATGTTACGATCAATATGAAGTGATCTAATTTAAAAATTTATTTGGAAGAATATGTGAAAATAGTGATAAATAAATAAATTGACGTCATTGTTTCTACCTTACGACCTGTAGTTATCAAAATGGCGTTGGTTCTGACAAGTTATGATTTACAATTTGTTTTTATGTGTATGAGGAAAGAGAAATTTATTAATTTAATCTGCTATTATCACAAGGAAAAGCAACAAAAACTCTAATTTTTCTTGTTTACATTGTGAAGTACCTATCGTTCTATCTTTGGAATATTTAAATATCTTTTAATTAGAATGCCGAACATTTTAAGATTACTATTTTCCTTCTTTATTCACATCTTAGAATAAAGAACTAGAGGAAAGGACAACACTCGGAAAAATGTAAGCATTTTGCTACATATATGCGGTAGAACCCAAGCGATATGTGCGTTTCGAACATGAAAGTAGTAACATTATACAGGAGGGTTAACTCATTTTAATAATATTTTAAATTAGGTGTTTTTAAAGTAAAGTAAACAAAACAATCCTTCGAATGAAGTAAAAATATTCATACCCTACTTAAGAAAATAATAAACATTTTTAAGCCTAAAAGTGCGGAAGTGGAAATTTAAAGAAAATACAAGCGACAAAGCATGGTCGGACCATGACTTACTGCTTGCGTTGCAACTTTCAATCAAAGGTTTCTTGTTATTTTGCTTAATAAAGTGTACATGTTTTTACTTTGTTAGAAAGATTATTTAGTCTGCTTTAAGTTAATGTAAAATTAATTTTTTCATATATCTTACAGTTTTGCCGCTAGAGCGAGTTTAAGTTAAAATCACCCCTGGCTACCATAAGAAACAATGTAAATTGGACCATTCGGTAAGACCATTTACGACCACATATAAAAGTCCAGTTCATGGCTTGTAGTTTACGGTGGTTTTGACCATGCTTAAAAAGTTTCCGAATTTTCCTTATGTGTTTGAAACGTGTGAATGTGTTAGTTTTCACCATGGAAGTAGTAAATTTTTGACTCATTCGTATTGGTCCTCGCAAACATTACTACCATCGGATGGTATATAATCAGTTCTACCGATGGATTCTAACCACAGTTCTCTGAAGTCTTTATCTTTTAGAAACCTTAAATACCAAAAGGTAGAAAAAGATTTTAATACTTTTAAAGTTTTATTAGAGCTCCCAGGCAAAAACTTCTGTCAGCTGTCGCTGAAACCAATAAGGCGAATCAAACCTCTGATGAATCTTAAATGTAAACAAACGAGTTCCATCTGGGGAAATGGTTATTTTTTTTGGTAATTTAGCTTTTATTTATACAGCTTTTACACATATTTCAAAGAAAATGCTGTATAATTGCTTATTATATCATTTAACTTCCCTGAAAAATGACTTTCCACACCCAATGCTTCGATTATTGTAACAACAAAATACCGCACACTTCATCACGAAAAATGTTCAAATTAAGCACCTCAGATTCTTAGTAAAGTAAACCAAAACAGTCTTTTAAATATTAATTGTCTTTATTTGTAAAATTACACCACTTTTAAACTGAACAGTGAGAATTATTCAATAAACACTTTGAATGCGCACTCTTCAGAAAGTCCACGTCAAATTGACATTTCGGAGTGGCGATTCCCTTCCCACTCCTTTCCTTAGAACAGAAAACGAAAGGAAGTGCAATACCGTCTATAAACCGTGTACGTGTTTTCCGATTTTTTGTTCATGGGAAAGGTGTGGGAAGGGAACCCAGAGCACGCCTTCCGAAATGTCAATTTGACGTGGACTATCTGAAGAGTGCACATTCAAAGTGTTTATAGAGTGTTTATTGAATAATTTTCACTGTTCTATTATTAAAAGTGGTGTAATTTTACAAATAAAGACAATTAACATTTAAAAGACTGTTTTGGTTTAGTTTACTAAGAATCTGAGGTGCTTAATTTGAACCTTTTTCGTGATGAAGTGTGCGGTATTTTGTTGTAAAAATAATCGGCGCAATTGGTGTGGAAAATCATTTTTCAGGAAAGTTAAATAATGTAATAAGCAATTATACAGCATTTTCTTTGAAATATGTGCAAAAGCTGTATAAATAAAAGCTAAATTACCAAAGAATATAAACATTTCTCTTGATGGTGCTCGTTTGTTTACATTTGAGCTTCATCAGGGTTTTGGATCGCCTTGGTGGTTCAGCGACAGCTGACGGAAGTTTTTGCCTAGGGGCTCTAATAAAACTTGAAAAATATTAAAATATTTTTCTACTTTTTGGTTTTTTAGGATTCCAAAAGATAAAGACTTCAGAGAACTCTGGTTAAAATCCATCGGTAGAACTGATTATATACCATCCGATGGTAGTAATATTTGCGAGGACCACTTCGAATGAGTCAAAAATTTACTACTTCCATGGTGAAAATTAACACATTTACACCTTTCAAACACATAAGGAAAATTCGGACACTTTTTGAGCATAGTGCACTTCCTTTCGTTTTCTGTTCTAAGCTCCTTTCCCACGAACAAAAAATCGGAAAACACGTACACGGTTTATACACGGTATTGCACTTCCTTTCGTTTTCTGTTCTAAGACCCGATTGGATAGATTTGTCCAATTTGACAATAGTGGAGACTTTTCACTTAACCCCCACGCCACTTTGCCAAAAAGTAAAATGCTTATACACGTACAGGGCATTTACTTGAGATAGCCTTTCCTCTCGTTCTTTATTCTGAGATTCACATAATTAGCCAAAATTACTTTTGGTTCTATACATACGTACATAATTGTAAAGAAAAATGTTACAATATTTTGTACAGCCCTAGCATTGGCAAAGCTCTAATTACCGATCGGTACAAACAAAGTTCCAAGTTTTGATTACTCGTAATCGCATGCGCATACAGGGAAAGTTTATGGATCTTAGATGTAGCGCAGAGCTATCTATTGCCCAATATAATAAGTTCTAAGCTTTTTGAAAGCTCAATAGCTTTTAATAATAAAAGAAAGTAAATTGTTGCCCTCTATTACAATTACTTCATTCCTCTATTCTATTAAAATGTAGCGATAAAAATGAACAGTATGTATTTAACAACACACTTTATGTTCGCATATTAAGGATTTAATGAAACTAGATAAAACCTAACCTAGACTAAACCTTTCAGTGAACCTACCCTACGAAGAAATAACTAGTTCTTTCTTCGTAGACCATGACGCTTAAATGTCAGCTAAACTTAGATATGCGTTTATTCTTGAAACCATGATTGACGTGACGGGTACGTGAGGTCGGGTCGAACCATTTGCACCTTGAGAAGAACGAAACGGAAATTTATGTCTCAAAATTATTTCTTGATTTATAGTTTAAGTGAGCAAAGGCCAAAATTAAATTTTGTAGGACAAAACATAAAACTAAAAAACGGTTAAGTGTCGGAGTTGTGCACTGACTTGTCTTTAGACAGATATAGAAGAACGGGGCCTCTGGGAAAGCGTGACAGCGCTTACAAAAGCTGTGACTTAAATTTTTGGGTTAAGTCATAATTAAGTTCCGCTGCAGGTAGGAAGAAAATTTTCACTCAATCTAAATCTAACAATCAAACAAATCTAAATCTGCATGTGTCGATTAAAAACTAAATAGCGAGCAAATACCTTTTTAGACTACCAGCTGTAATACCCGCGGTTTTTTTTTATACGATGTGGCCAAATCCTAGGGGACAACCCTTTGATGCGTTAGCATGGTTTAGGCCGGAAGGGAATTAGGGTAAGGGGAGTGAGGAAGCTTGAATCTTGTTTTTGCATTGCTGCGAGTTAGACAACAGCCCAGAGACAGAGTGGATTATTTTAATTTCTTAATAAAAGCTCACGGGGAGATCTGATCTCGAACCCGGGGCGCATGGCATGGTGGCCGTGCGACTCAACGCATTGGTCCAACTCCGCCGTTGCACGAATAAGAATATATCGCACGCTCAATGGAACAAAGACACATCTCACTATCTTAGCCATAAACAGTTCCATAACATTCTACAACAATTGATAACTTTCTGAAACACTCCTAAATTTACGACAAAATTTTGGAACATCTGGAAATTTTATGAAAATTCTAGGAAATTCCGGATAATTCGAGAAGTTTCTCGAAAGTTTCATAACTTTCTAGAACACTCTGTCATGTTCGTACATCTTTGCCGCCCACCGGCACATTTCGCTATTCAGTTATTGAGTTAAAATAAGACTCTCCCATTTCTAGCCTGAACCAGGCCCGTACAGCGTAAAAACGCCTTATTGGCACTCAAATGAGACTCGGCGCGCCTGAGTAAAAATTATACTTTTACAAATGCCGACCCGCTGCAGGCACGTATCTATAACGGACACACGAAACAATCCAAACCAATCACGGTACGCTCCCACTTTTTCAAGACTAAAATTTAAAATGAAAATAGTAAAATTATTTTCTTAATTAACTCATTCGAGACCGTCGTCTGAAATAAAAAAAACTAACTCGCAATAGCCGGCAATGTTTCTGCAGTTGTCTTATTTTTAGTCGGGTTAATAAAGATGTGTTAATGTGTTAAACCCAGAACGCAGTAACAGAAGCGTGCATTTTTGGCGCGGGTATTTTTAGATTTGTGTGTCTGTAGAGGGAGCTTGCATGCCCGCGTGGCGGCAGTGTTTGTCAACTTTTGGGCCTGTAGCTGGAGCGTGCATAATACTTCCAAGCACATTTGTTCACTATACTTTTAAAAAAATTTACGTCTTTACTTGCTTTGGGCGTAAATATACCAACTCAATTATTTTTACTCGGCAACATTCTAAACCATTGGCTTCTTATGAGATTTTCACCACCCCTCCCACCCCGCAGATACCAGAAGATCAAGGGCTATCTATCACCATAACTGTGATTGGAGGCAGTGGATAGTTGTGTAGAAAAGTGAGTGTTTCTGAAAACACACTTGAATTTCATATTTTAATCGATGCATCCAAATATCTCGAAAACTGAGTGGAAGAAAAATGTTTAAGTCAAAAGTTGTTGGGTTCAGAGGGGAGGGGAGGGGGGCACATCTGATGGTGACTTTGAAATGACCTCGAAATCGTTTTTGAGGCCTTTTCAAGCGTAACTTTGTTGTTTTTATATCGAATCACATTTTTTTATTGCAAATTTGTATTCTTGTATTTTGTACAACTTTTGTCGGAAACTTTTTTTTAAAACGTCTACTTTGTGAGATTTTCAAGGAAAAAATTGAAAATTTTGGAACTTTAAAGATATTTTAGATTTTTTAGAAAATGGTTGGGTTAACAGAAAAATTGCAATAGAGCAAAAGTACAGGGAATCTGACCAAATTTTTTATGCGTTTCCTTTTCCTTTGGATTAAAAAAATTCCAAAATAATAATAGAAAGAAAATGTAGGTAAGAATTCCTAATCATTTTCGAGTAAGAAATCTTTCAAGTAAATTTTTACCTTGAAAATCTTAAAAACTTTTTAAAAAAGTTCTGGACAAAAGTTGTTAACTTTTACCTAAATAATACAAATTTGCAACAAAAAACTTGGATTTGCATTTAAAGAAACGAAGCTAACCTTTAAAAAACAGTCCCCCTCCTAAACGTACGACTTTTGTCCAAACATTTTTATTGGTTCCACTTAGTTTTCGAGATATTTGGGTGCATCGACTAGAATGGCTCACCCTGTATATAATATATACAGGGTGTTTCGCATAAGGAGCGCCAAAATAAGTGGGATGATGGATCTCACCTAGGCAAACAAAAAATTGGGGGTAGGGGGCAGTTACAGGGTGATTCATAAATTTGCAATTCTTATGGTATGCACATTTCGACTTTTAATTATATCTTTTGATCTACTTCGCAGCGACATCAAAGAAGCGCTAAAAGTTACTATCCCAATGACCTTTCCAAAATTCTCAACAATGTTGATCTAAATCCCACTATTGCAGGTGAAGTCACTTCTAAAAGAGAACAAATTGTTTCGAAATAACCATTCTACATTTTCCCAAATTTTCTCCAAAATTCATGTACATATACTAATACATTCGTTTTTAAATTTTATTAGATTGCATATCTCATTACCTTTCCAAAAAAACTTATCGGGGAATAATACAAAAACCTGCAATTTAAAGAAACCAAATTCATAATAACCCTAAAATAATTTTTATTTTATTCAAAACGTATTATAATTAATGTTATTATGTTACAGAAGCTGTTCGAAATGTCCTCCCTTACTTCCGATGTATGCCAACAACCTGCTTCTAATTACCTGTTTAAGCCTTTAAGGTGTCCTTTCCCGCATTTTCGTCGCTGTAGTCCCAGTTCTGCTAACTAATTCGTCTCTATTATTAACAGACCCTGAACTTCCTTAATTGTTTTGCATAAAAAAGTTCAATAAAGTAAGATCTAGAGCTCTAGCAGACCAAGTAATCACTGCACCTTGTCCAATCCAGCGATCAGGAAATTTTTCATTTAATATTGCTTCACAAATGTGGCAGTGTGCCCTGGGGCTCCGTCGTGTTGCTAATAGATAGATTTAGTAGTGGACTTCCCAAAAAGTCTGCATAAATGTGGCTATTAAGCACTTGCGGCAAAATGAATGGTCCTATTAGATAGTCGCCGATGATACAAGGCCAAATAATGGCTCAGAATTTAGCCTGGAAGGAAGTTGGCTTGTCCTATGTGTGTTAGTATCCGACAAGGTATAGATGATGTAGAAGTTTAAAATGCCATCCCCGGTGAACTGCGATTCATCCGTCCACAGAATTCGGTCCAGAAACGTCCTGTTCTCCATGTCGCAGTCCAGAATCCAAATGCAAAATTTTAATCTTCTCGGAATCTCCTTCCAGTAGTTCTTGGACTCAGATATGATGATATGAACGTCACCCTGCTAGATGAATAACCCTCCAAACTTTAACTAAATACACAACTAGTCGTCTTGCGACCCGTCTCGGGACTGTCTTACCCGAAGAAGGTGGTGGAAGCTGTTCGACATCAGTAGAATTTTCCGCTATTTCAGATCGTAATTCCGTGCTGATTGAAGTTACACTTTCGGTTTCTCTCAACCATCGGAAAGTCCGTGAAAATACCCCTCTTTGGGATGCACGCCGGTTAAGCAATCTCCCTTCATATTCCAGTGCAGCCGCTTTTCCGTTTCAATCTAATACACTACATCTATTATATCTGCTTGCTCCTTAAAAGTAAATTTTTCCATTTCTGAATAAGTTTAGCTTAAGAACACCTGCAGTTATCGATTTGTTTTTCAACTATGATCGATAGTTTTGAGCGAGACTTACCCTACTTTTCCGTCAGGTATTAGTAACAGTACGTCAGGATACTAGGGTGTGAACGCACAAGCTAATATCGGCAATAAAAAAAATTACACTAACAGTTTTTTGCAGCAATAATTAAAATTAACTACTTGTGTACCCTAAACAAACATTTTCACTCTTTGTCTTAAAGATTTTATTTATTTAAACAATTTCCAATATAAAGTGCAATAAAATAATTAGGTAGTCAGAGATTTCTAAGGATGCGGGTTTTCTAATCCTTTCTCTACCTAAACATGTACCTTTCTGGAAAGGTAATAAGATGGGCAATCTAATGAAAATAAAAAAGTAGTGTACTAATTACATAAATTTCGGAGACAATTTGGGAAAATGCTGACTTTTTTGTAATTTCAAAACATTTTGGAAAGGTTATTGGGATAGTAGCGTTTGTTTGATGTCGCTGCCTTAAGTAGATTAAAAGATAAAAATGAAAGAGTTATGTGCATACCATGAAAATTGAAAATTTATGGATCACCCTGTGTGGGGTCTATCAATTCTTTCATTTTGGCACACCAGACCTGAAACACCCTGTATATGCATGAGATAATTAGATACGTTTGTTTGTTTGTCACCTCAGAGCAAAAGGGTATTAAGTCACAAAATGTAAATTTTGCAAGAGATAATATAAATACTATAATTTATTGTGTTGTACAGGCTACAAAGTAAGAAGAAATAATTATTATTTCTACTTGCTTTGTAGCCTGTATAAATCAGTAATTTAAACTTGATTTAGATTACTTATTTATATGAATAATGGTAAAAAGAAAACAACACACCGGAAAATATAAATTTTGGACTTAATACCCTTTTGCTCTGAGGTATGGATATATTTGAATGATAATTGGATAAATAATAAAGATAAAATAATTGACCTGCTAGTCAAATTAATTATGAGACAGTTTCAGGCTTATTAAGCCGATAAAAGTTGTAAATAATTTAATTTGCTCCAAAAATGCTCTGTATATAATTTTTTTATGACTCATGGTTACCAAAATATCACAGAAATTTAATTTTGAAAATACTAGTAGAATAAGGGGTGGGGGTTGCGATCCCCGAAACTGAGTTTTGTAACCATTGACCCCTAAGCAAAATGTTTTATAAGCCCCTTTTTCGACCAATTAACTGGTCTAAAGAGAACTTAATGGGTTAAAAGCGAAATCGTTAACGAATTTGAGTTCGTTGCAACCACCAAATCGTGTATACGGGCCTCTTCATCAGAGACTCGAATTACATTTTGCTGTAACATAACCGTTCTCACTGTCCATCTTGATTTATGTTTCTTTGTGGTAGTTACATGATTATAATAGAGAATAAGGTAAGTAAGGTAAGTTGACTGCGATTTAACCCCCATCACCAGCTTCGCCACTGGACAAATTGGTTGTCCGGTTGCAGGAGTCTGATCTTATTCTATTCAAGTTTAAACAAATTTTGATCAAAAACTATTCTAGGCTTTGCTGCTCTTTTAACCGACTTCCCAAAAACGTGACGTTATAAGTTCGACATATATTTTTTTATGTATGACCGGATATAATTTCGTAACGCGTGAGCCGATTTTCATAATCCTTTTTTTGTTGCTTACAGTATGTTCCCCGATGTGTACCATGTCAAAAAATTTTGGTATGGTTTTGATGGGGTGGGTGGTTTGGGGGTGGGGGTAAGCCTAACATCGTAATGCGTGGACCGAGTATGTTCTCCCATTGGTAACGCAACAAAAATTAAAATGGTGAGGGAGGGTGCGGATGTCAACTTTTTAATCCATAGACCGATTTGGATAACTCTTTTTGTTATATAGATTATAATCTCCCATTGGCAATATGAGGATAAATGTTGAGCTAAGGTGGTGATAGCGGGAGGGGTATGCTAACTTCATAAACTGTGGACCGACATGGATGATTCTTCTTTTGATGTGTAGAATATAATGCCCCATTGCAAATATTTTATGGGGTGGGGTGGGCTTACCCAACTCCTTAACGCATAGACCTATTTGGATGATTCTTTTTTGGTGTATACAGTATGATCCCCATTGCTACTATGAGGGAAAATTCTAAACTAGGGTGGGGAGGGGTAGTCTGATTTGAATGATTCTGAATGCATAGAATATCTATTTGTATTCTGACAAAAATTTTGGCTTCTGGTGGGAGTTGCAGCAGAGGCACCAGCTAGCTTCGTAAGGCGTAAGCCGATTTTGATTCTGTTGTACAGAATACGTTTCCTCATTGGTAAATGAGGAAACGTATTCTGCCATTTATGCCAGAGTTACTACGATAATTCTTTGAATATGATGATTCTCTGATTGCGTATAGAGTACGGTGGCGAACTAGCGCCATGATAAGAACTTTGTATCTAAGCTGAGGGTATGAAAGGGTGACCGTGACAAATTTCATAACATTTTGCGGGATATGGATAATTCTGCTTCCTTCCTTTAGAGTGCACTTTTTCTGCAACTGTTGAAATTTCTTTTGTTTGCAGCATTTTTCGAGTGATATATCAACACTAAAAAGTAAAAAAGCAAAATAGTTTTTTAAACAAACAGTTGAACCGAATTCACAAAAGCGCTAAAAAGTATAAAATAATATTTAATTTTATATCTATTATGATATTTTGAAGTCTGTGCAAATTAAACAAACAACTACCCAACCACAATCGAAGATACTATACAAAAATCCCTTTCTTAGATTCAATTCAACAACTTACACAAATAGGTGTTTTCAAAATTACATCAATAATTTTTAAATTAAATTGAACATTTCTTCTAGATAAAGATCAAAGTATTTTAAAAAATAAATCGTACAATCCCAAAAAATTTTCAAAATAATTGATGTAATTTTGAAAACGCCGTTATTTAAAATAAATGTTGAATTTAATTTAAAATTTGTTGATCGATTTGTGTAAGTTGTTGATTTTTTCTTGGATGTTGTTGAAGTATGAAATCTGTTGGAAAGAAATAAAATTTGTTGAACTAAATTTAATAAAAGGTATATATGTACCTAAATATTTCAGCTCACGAGATCACAAGAAAGGAGGATTAAATACTTTTATTGTTGTTGTGTGATTAATTTGCACCCACTTCAAAGTATCGTGATAGATATAAAAGTAAATATTATTATATAATTGGTTTTCAGCGCTTTTTGTGAAGTCGGTTTAAATTTTTTTTTTAAAACTATTTTATAATGCTCTAGCCAAAGATTACTTACTACTAGATAACCGGCTCCCTAAAATACCCAGCTATTCATGAAAAAGTAACACTGGCACCACAGTAAAACGAAATATATCCAGATTTTAAAGTCATAAGATTATCCATGCAAAGAAAGAGTACAGGTAGTGTGCAGTCATTTACTCCTGTCAAAATAATTTGAGGGAATCACTTATTCCTGTCAAAATTCTGTTCTCATCCGGAGAGAATCACATACTAATGTCAAAAAAGTACCGAAAAATCTTGTCGAAGAGAAAAATGTACGAAAAAGTACGACCAATAAAAAGAATTCATGTAAATCACATGACCGAAAAACAAATTTTTAATTCTGACTGCAGGGTTGCCCGATACGGGAAATATACAAAAGCAACCAAAAAATTTTCACAACTTTGTTCGAAGCCGTTTATCTAGTAATAGTAATCTTTGGCTCTGGCATTCTTATGAATTATTTCGAATGGTAGATATTGCGATATTCTTTTTATTTGTTGTTTTAATTCTTACTGTGTTATTTGTTTTTTTAACCTCAGCAAGTACATATGGAAAGCTTAATGCAGGAGAGCCCAATGTCATGTCCTTCGCAAAGAAAAACTATTGGAGCCCTTCCAAGTGCTAAACCGAATAAGACACGGATGTATACTATATCTTTGCTTTGTATTGCGCAGCGCCTTAGATGATCATAAAACGCAGCTTACGCCGACGATGTATGTCTTCTATATAACAGACAGAGTTATGTAGCCCAAATGTCCCAAGATTTGAAGGGAAAGTTATGTAAACCAAATGTCGAAAGCAGGGCTTGAGATCAATCAATCAATCTTGGTATGTATTGAAAATTTTTCACAACGCTGCTAAAACCAAACTTATGAACCTGGACTCCAGGAGACAAGATGAAATTTATTTTGAAAAGCAGTAAATAGAACATTAAGATAAATTTTGTTGCCAAGGAAATATTGTAACAGCAGATGGTGGAGCATCAGCAAGACTCGAGTTGCATTTAATACTCTTGCTGAGATATGGCGCAATAACAAATCAAAACTCCGGATCTTCGAATCGAATGTAACATCTGTTTAGTTATACGGTCGTTCAACCTGGAAACTGACCTGTCGAATACCATCAAACCTACAAACCAACATTGCTCAACAGGCTCTAAATTGAAACCCACACAACGGCGCAAGGGATGATACTTAGATAAGGAAGTTAACCAGATCATAAAGTTGTGGTTAGAGTTGAAGGCGTAAAGAGTCGGTATAATAGACGCCGTAGTCACCCTATGTCTTACAGAGGATTAAAGGAACCAGAGAGGGAATGTAGTTTGATTCTTGATTTTCTTGCCACTAAACTTTGGAGAAGTCGAGAACATGGTGTCTATTTGAGATGAAGGAACCTTTAATCTATGAATATTTCTCCTGCCCTTTGTTGATTTTATCCGTTGCTTCTTCTTCATATGCTTAGTTAACTATTAACTAGTTAGTTCTTTCAAATGGGCTATCTGTAATTTCAACAAATCACTTTGCAGCTAGTGGAGAACACATCAGTAGTAGGCAAGTTTCCTTGTTTTTCCGTGTGCATTTATTAATTTTTTTAAATGCAGGTCGCGGCTGGCTTCTGTACATACACGATTAAACCATATTATAATATCCCGTAATATAATTTAGTTTATCTATACTAAGCAATAAATTTAGAATGCAAATTTACAGCAGATACGAGTACGATGTATAGGCTTCCAATTGCAAAGATTGAGTTATTTCTGACAAAGAAATAACATGTCTGGTCGTAACAGACTCGCAATTTAAAACCCAAATGAAATTTATTTTATCGTGCGGTTCTTAATGTTCATTGCTTCCTAGATTTTTGCTGATCTGATATTGATTCCACACCACAAGCCTTTAACTGAAACCATCGAAATAGTAGTAAGGCCCCGAAAGTTAAAAGGAACAAAACAAGCCAATAGAGTTCAAATAAAACCATCCGACATTTTATTTCTCACCATCGCCCACCCAACAACAGAAACGTTTTAAAAATAAAAAAAAGGAAAGAAAAGTCAATGAAAAATAAAAAAAAGGGAAAGACCAAGGAAATATTAGAAAGCTATATGTATATAAATATATATGTATTCTAGTAAATATACAACTATTTTTCGTAACAAATCAGATCACGTAATGCTTTTACTTCTTCGCATTTGCAACTTATAACTAATCTTAAAAACAATCGGAGTCCTTTGAATTTTACACTATGACATCATATGAGGATTCCATTCTAAAAAAAATTCGCGAATAATAATTACATAAAAATAAAAATTCAATAAATAACAGGATTTGTATAGTATAAATATCTAAAATGTTAAATATTAACAATATATTGACTAATTAGTTAACAGGAGGCACGATCTGTCCAAGCTTGCGAGTTCTTGAAGCAAATCCTTTGCTACCGTCCGGACCAATGGGCGTTCTCACGACAGTCTCGACATTTTTTTGTTGGCACATGAGAAAGCTATTACTACGAGATCTCGGAGAACTTCCATAGTCCGAACCGAATGATAGTTTACGGTCATATCCGGAGTCAGTAGAAATTCTACGTCCATTGTAGAATTGGTCAGGATTGGATAATTTTCGATTTGGGTCAAATCCATTTGAATACTTTCTATAGGGTTCATGCATAGAGATGCCGCCGCCCATGGAGCCTGTAGAGATTTTCCTCTCGTAATTTGAGTCCATCGAAGTACGACGACCTAAATCTTGAGGATTCGAAAAGCTGCGATCATAAGGCACTGGTCCATTTGAAAATCTTCTGTGCTCTGAGCACTGCGATAGCCTACGGTAAACATCCGAGCATCCCGAAATTCTTCGAGAACAAGGACAGATGTCCGAACAATTTGAACTTCGCCTGGATTGGTCAGTAGAGCAGCCCGAAGTCCTTCGCGACATTTCCGAGCAACTTGAGTAGCCTTCTGAGCAGGATGAATACTTACGCGACATGTCGCCCGAGTTTACTGAACAGTTACTAATTCGACGCGGTGGGTAATGTCCAAAGTTGTTAGGCTCGTTGTTGTTACAGGAGTATCGTCTCGGCGGATACATCATATGCTGCTGATGCTGATCAGGCTTGGGATAGTAATCAGAGTTACGTCTCAATTTGTAGTTGAATTCACCCTCTATCGGAGAACCCATAGATCCACCACGACTTCTTTCATAATTAAGTTCTGGATATTTGTATGTCTCAATAATCTTAGTCACAGTTTGCGACTTTTTGCCCGTCTTCTTCTTTGGCGCCACCATTTCGAACACTTGAAAGTTTCCATTGATATGCCTAGCGTTCCGAGCTGACTGCGACTCCACAAACTCCACCAGGGCACACTCTTTTTGCTGCATTTCTGGATATTTGTTCATAAACTGCCGCACATCAACTGGAATTCCCATGCCAGGTTTTAAAACTCTTACTAAAGCGATTTCCCCGCACTTTGAGAATATTTCTGTAACTTTTTCGATGCTTAACTTGTCAAACGGTAAATCACAGGCCACAATAGTCCTGGATGGCATGGTTTCATCAAACGATGGTAGTGGATCGATGCGTCTTATCTTGGTCTCGATATCATTAAGCTCAATCTTTCTACTTCTTCGACGTATGGCGTATCCGACCACTCTCCAGTCTTTAGTCAGTTGACGAACGCGTTTAAAACTTGAGACTAGTTTCAAACTGACGAACCCTTCCTTGTTACGACGGACGTGTTTCAATAAAAATGCATCTTTAAGGATGCTATCATCAGAAAAATAGTATTCAACTTGTTCCACAATTTCTTCGCACATTCGATCGTCGGGAATCTCGGATGGCGTTAACATGTCTATTTCCTTTATTTCTGTATTGGACTTCGAGTAACAGTCAGCATCCTTGAGGATCCCATCGTAGTAAGGTCCTTCTGAACTGCTTCCGGTCTGCTGCAATAAAGTATTCCGTCTATCATAAGTTCCCGACGTATCGCTATCCGTGGAACTCGACGAATCTTTTAAATTTATTCCAGAGTGCTTGACAGCACTCGGTGATGGGTAAAACGGTGTGGCATTGTAATTGAAGTACTCTTGATGATCCACTGTAGTGTGATTGTCTATCATTAGCGGCTTCAACTGATCATCTTCCTCTGACTCAGACTCAGCCAATGGCACTTTGTGAAGGTCATGATCAGTGATCTTCTCCTTAATTTCAATCAGCGATTGCTCGGGTTCCTCCAGGTATTCGCTGAACATCATCGCCGCGCCGCTTACGTCTTGTTGCTCTTGCGGACCCAGTTCATTTTCTTTTTTATCATTATGTATCTGTGGTTCGACGGCCTGAAGCACGACCGCCTTTGCTTGATCATCCGAGACTTTAACTTCATTGTCGGTTTGACTTTCACTCTCGACGGTTTTTGGCGGCAGTGCAAGTTTTTGCGCTGCAATACACGACTCGCATGTCTCGCACTGGAGCCGGAGCGGCTTGTTGTCGTTTTGTTCGTTGACCGAGTTCGGTCCAATAACTGGCGCAGCTGCTTGATCAGACATCATGGGGACTTTTTCACTTATGGCAATTAATAAAATTCAACAAACGACAATTAGTCGGAAACTTGAGATATTTTTACACAACCCCGAGATAAATTCTTAAAATCACTGCACAGAGCTTCACAATGTTATGCTGGTGAGGTGAAATGATCACTTTCACTTTTGTCAGTTACGGTTCGTTGCAAAATGTATTTCTGCTTGATTAACAACGTTCATAAAACAGATGACTTTGTGACCGTTTACTTTTGTGACGCAAGCAATGTTCCCCTTTAGTCCCGTTGTAAAAATTGCCGACGGATGATCCTTTCGAACATGGGGATCATATTAATTGTTCACGTAACTATAACCGCACAATTTAAACTATCGATCCAAATGAGAAGTAGCACCAGAATTTGAGTTTTGTTCTATATACACATTTAGTAAATATCACAGATTGGATAGTGATCCTTCCGGATCCTTTTGCACCTTATGTTGTTCACTTAAATGTCCTTAATCCATTCGTCCCCTTACATTGGGTAGAATTTTGTAAACTGATCGAAAAATTCGTCCATTCGATGCGAAATATTTGTTCTCTTTGGAAATCTGAGTAGAATTTCTTGCGGTTCGTTCGTTCGCGTCGTTTTAGTTTTCCGTTATTATTTTAATGTTACGCACTGCAGTAGTAGAAAGACTGAAATCTTTGGGTGAGCTAATGCCGGTTAAATACCTTTGGCTCAGCACCGAGCACCGATACGCTCTCTTTCTCTATTATGCTGCTTACTTGCATTGCACCAGGCGAAAAGCTCAAATCACCACCACACGTATGCCCGGCCACCCACCAGCGTGCTTAGCTTTTCCTCAAGTAACCAAAGCCAAAAACAAACGCCAGAAAGGTAAGAAAAGCGGAACCTTGCAAGTGTTAATCGCGAATGCAACACGGTGATTTCGCTTTCATGTCGCGATTCTTAATTGGATTTTTCTCCCATGTGTGATCGGACACAACGGTGTTACATTGTGTAGTGTGAACGTTTGTTGTTGACTTTGAGTGCACACCGAATAGGGAGGTGAGAGTAAAGCATGCGTGCACCATGCAGTTTTGCCTGTTCCCCCCTCGCGATTATTCGTATTTCGCAGTCGACCGCCAGAGAAAATTTTCGTTGCACTCAGAAAATATGTGATAATGTAGCCTTAGCCTTAGCCGTGCGAATTTTTCGTGATTCGTGCCATTGGCGCCGTTGTTTTGATCTGTTTTAAAAAGATCAATTTAAATTAAGGTTACCGCGTATTACGCTTTGTTTTAATTTGTACTGCTTAATTTTATATCTGAGATAATTATAAATTTACTTCGTGATAATAGTGTGCTCGTGTTTATTATATTTCTTCTCCTTGCAGCTTTTATTTTGCATTTCAATTTCTCCATTAAAGTGTGTTTAGGTGGAATTAGACAATTTAGATAAATTTTTTTTTCAAATAATTAGTGGAAAAAAGACGTTCACAAATTTATTAAAGTTAGGTATTTATGTGATACCGATGCAGCAACAAATTGATTGGTTCAACAGCTGAGTAAACAATGAACAATGATTTGATAAATTCAGTATTATTGGAAAATCATTGTTAAGATGGGTGTTACCGAAATTCCAAAAATTTATTTAGCAAATTATTGTTTGGGCACTGAAGTATGCGAACGAATGATTAGAACCTCAATTTTTCGGAGGACTAAATTTCGAATTATATAATTATAATAAATTTGAACATTTAATATAAGAAACTTGCTAAAACAATAAATAAACTTGGTTTGTTAGTGCTTCGTTTGAGAGCTCCTCATAGGCCATAGAATTGTAACCGTTCGTTTAGTCTATCAAGTTTTACCAATTTTTGCTATTTGAGTCTTTTCCTAGTTTCTCTAGTTCCTAGTCGGGTGTTTGTTTATCTACCTTGTTGATTTCATGTTCTAAGGTGTAACCTATCAAATTCCAATTCCACTGTTGATAATCTTCTAAAAGTAATTCCAAAACTGGGGAATACAAGTTTGATTAAGTTAGTTATTTTACATAACATTGACGCTTACACAGAACTGATATTTTTTTATTTCCAACTAAAAGGGCACTGAAATTGATTTGATTGCTGTACGGTGATTGATTTACCTCTTCTAAATTCTGCTATTTCCCTTTTCTTAGTGAAAAGCACAAACTCAGTTTTTAGAGTTTCGTACCTAAACGGTGAAAGAACCCTTTTGGTGAGACTTCGGTGATTTCTAAAAGTTCACACTCATTCCACTATTAGGAGCCCAAATGGCTTTCTGACTATGTCTATGATGCCATATGTCTACGGTTTTTTTTATACGATGTGGGCAAATCCTAGGGGACAACTCTTTGATGCGTTAGCATGGTTTTGGTCGGAAGGGAATTAGGGAAAGTCGAGTTCGAAGTGCGAGCTAGACAACAGACAAGAGCCAAGTGGATTATTTTAATTTCTTAATAAAAGCTCACGGGGAGACCTGGTCTCGAACCCGGGACCCATGGAATGGTCTCCAATGGCTATGATGTCATAGGTTTTGGGTCAGGTCAAGAGTTCAAACTTATTTCTTTCTACTAGAGTTAGAAGACGTTTGAGATTCGTTGGGTTGAGTCAACTCTACTCGGAGGCCTATTGTAAATACTCTTAAAAAGACAGCATGTATGTATATTTAATTGATGATTAATTATTTAAGCGCAATCTGGAATTTTCGACCGCTTTTTAAACCAGTCAGGGACGTTTATCGGCAGTAACGCGACGAATTTTGACTTCCAAGTCATTCATCGACTCTGGTTTATCGGCATAGACTTGTGACTTCACAGAATCTTGGCTGTTGTGTGGCCTGGTTTTCCTGCCTTGAGAAGGGCGTTTGACGCCCCTCTCTCTATCTTTCCGGCATGTATCCGCTAGTAAGCATACATCTAGACCGCTTTAAACGAAGGAGTATTACCATATTCAGTATTAGAACGGCGGGATTGATACTGTCTGGCACTGCGGGTTTGTATGGTTGGCAGGATTTTACCGCCCACTTTGTCCTCGCTTATACAATCCTTTATGTATGTAAAGTCTTCTATGGGAAGTGCACTTGCCTGAACATCTTGTTGTTGACTTTCCTCTGTCCCCCAATGCGCATGGCTTACTTTAGGTAATCGACTAATTCTTTGGCGTTTTAGTGATTAGCCTGACTGATTTGTCGATTTATGTTTTGTTCAAACTGTTGCCATCTGGTGAGGACCTTAAACGAATTGCTACTAGATCATTTGGCTCAGTCAATCTTAACATTGTTTTGTCTACCTGTAGAGATTTTAAAATTAATGCTAAAGGTTATCTTACACTCCGAGAAGGAGAATTTAGGTGATATTCGGCAGTCACCAACTTTAAAATTAACTGCAGTTTAGGCTAGTGTTAGATCTATTACTACCTGTCTAAATCTGTTTTAAAAGGTATGGTACATTCCTCTGTTGCACATTCTTAGTTTGGGAAGAAAACTAAATTTAAAATTAGACTCTCCTCTCATTCATGTTTAGTTTGCTGCTCTACCATTGAGTAAGATGGGCCTTGGCGTTCATCCCGATGACGAGATTTTCTCTAATAGAACTGGTGTGGCTAACAAAGAGTTTCAGGTCACTCGATGAAGGATTTTTTTCTTCGAAGAGCAGGTACACCGATGCGGAGTTTTGCTTCATCCCTACGGTCGCACACCGCTGAAAACTTACTTACTGAAACGATAAGAGACTAAGAAATTTAGTTTTTTACTTACCAGGATGTAGCTTCTCAGTTTACCTTCCTTATTGGTGTGTAGGGGCTCATAATAAATTATTTAATTCTTGAATTGTAGTTCCGAAGAGCCCGGTTCTTGATTAGGTCTACAGCTATGTTTTCCTCGTTCATGAATAGTACAAGTGTCGGTGGCTGCTCGGGAGTGGTGCAGATTAATTTTCACCACCCTTAGCTTTCTAACTTCCCTCATTTTAGGGCGAATTTTAGTAGCCCAACCCGAGATTCACCACCCCTGTAGCTGCCCTTAGGGACTGCGGCGGACAGATATTCCATTGTAAGCTTCTCTTCTCTACAGGATTTGCCACTTGCTCGTGCAAAGATTTTTGATCTGCAACGATATTAGCCGCAGTGTAGAAGTTTCTTCCATTACTGAAGATCATATACATAGGTATGGTAAAACGCCCAGCGGTAAGGTTGCAACTGGAATAGTTTCTTTCCTCGCTCGGAGCCATAGGTCTTTTAGGTTTAGATATATGTAGTCAGGAAGTCGTAAGATTTCTTGTTGCTGCACCTGATAACTTTGACACCTTTCCGTCATCCAGCTCC
This sequence comes from Leptarthrus brevirostris, assembly GCA_964036015.1. Taxonomy (NCBI): domain Eukaryota; kingdom Metazoa; phylum Arthropoda; class Insecta; order Diptera; family Asilidae; genus Leptarthrus; species Leptarthrus brevirostris. The sequence continues at coordinate 43,288,310 of OZ038372.1, forward strand.
GTCGAATTTTCAAATGTTTTCAATATCCGCTGCTTCTCCTGCCATGTTAACCTACAGAATATTGGCCTCTACCTTTAGCCAGTTCTCTTTTACCCTCATCCGAACCACTCACTACCGGAACTAGGCTGGACAGAATTTGGTGCTGGCGCTTGATGCATGGACAGAATTTGGAGCTGGTGTTGGCGCGTGGAGCTGAGGCCGGCATGCACTTTTGTCTACTTTCCACTTCTCTAAACCAATGTATATGAAGTACGATTTTAAAGTACAATATAATTTAAATTATTAGGAAGGAACATGTGTTGTGGGATTTATCATATCGCGAATATAAAAACTTAGAAATGAAGGCTAAAGTGTGGAAAAAGGCTTCAGAGGATTCTGGGATAAGTGTTATGTGCTTTTATTTGTGTTAAATTGTTCTGTTGCTTAACTGAGTTTAAGTTTATTTAAGAAAATTTCAAACATTTGCGGATAACAACACTATTTTCAGGTAACTTACAGACCGAGCACCAGAGTGCGCTTACGTGCCAAATTTTATTTATCACTTTAGCTTTTTACTACTAGTGGCGTTTTTAACGGGCTCCCCAAAAACAAAGAGGTTCTTAGTTCGACCTGTATATTTTTTTATGTCTGACTGGGCATAACTTTGTAACGCGTTGACGGATTTTGAGAATTTTTTTTGTTGGGCAGAGTATGTCCACCGATTGGTACCATGTCAAAAAAATGTTTGGTAGGGTGGGGTGAAACCAAACTTTGTAACGAGTGGACCGATTTGGATGGTTCTTTGCCTGTTGTACAGAGTATGGTCTCCTATTGGTAATAGGAGAAAAAAAATTGGCCTAGGATGGGGCGAGGGGGGAGGGGTAGTCTAACTTCGTAACGCGTAGACCGATTTGGATAATTCTTTTTCTGTTGCGTAGGGTATGTTCCCTGGTTGATAACACAAGAGAAAAATGTCCGTGGGATGGGGGATGATTTGGATGGTTTTTTGCTCTTGTATAGAGTGTGATCCCCCATTGCTAATAGGAGAATAATTGGGTCCTAAGGAGAATAATTGGGTAAGGTATACAAAAGTATTTAATCATGCTTCCTTATGATTCCGTGAGCTGACACGTTCAGGTAGTTTTTTGCCCTTCTTCGGCTCTTCCGTATATCTTTGTCCGCTACGGCTACTAAGGGAGCACTTGTTGCGGCTTCAGAAGCTGTTAGTTTTCTGAGGCGTTTTTCAATTGCCTTACCTAGTTTTTGTGCCTCTTAACTAGCCTTTTTTCATTGTCAGTCCACGTACCCGTCTTTTGGAGGAATTTTATGATATTTTGTAACTAGATCTGGATGCTTGTTTGGCTGCGGCTATTTCATGGATGACTAATATGTTTCTTTCAAGATTTGGTTTTTTGTATCCGTATTCATTTCTAAATCATCACTACTCTAGGAGGGTAAAATTTCTTTCAGGTTAGTAGGATTCAGAAAACCTTCGACTCTGGTGTATCAACCCCACCACGACCACCCCCACCCTATCACATCAAGGCACAGTTGCATGGGAATGAGGTTTAAGTTTAGAAGTATATGATTTCTTTTTAACAAAAAAAATATTTAATGCTACAAAATATAAATAGTTTAAATAAAAAAGTTGAAAATAATTTGTAATTTTATATCTACTACGACATTTTGAAGTCAGTGCAAATTAAATAAACCAAAACCTACAACAAAAGTATTTAATGCTCCTTCCTAATGATCCCGTAATATAAAACGTTTTGGTAGTTTTATATAATATCTTCGATTGTCGTTGGCTAGTAGTTTTGTTTGTTTAATTTGCATTGACTTCAAAATGTCGTAGTAGATCTAAAATTAAAAATTATTTTATGCTGTTTAGCTTTTGTCGATTCAATATTTTTTTTAAATATTTTATTTTTTATTTTTTAGTGTCTTCATTGGGCCGTTTATTTTGACAGTGGTGTAAGTTCGCTTATGAAATAAGCCAAAATTTAAACTTTAAGCCAACAAAAAGTATCAATAATTTCGACATAAAAAAGGTTTGCATTTTTTATTCTAAAGGATAACATCATTCATACACCAGTTTCAAAATAAACGGTCCATATACGACTCGAAGAATGCTGCTCGTACGAACAAAGCAATTTCAAAAGGTGTACAGGTAGTGCACCCTAAAAGAAACAGAATCATCCAAATCCGACAGCATATTACGAAATTAGTCACGGTCATATCTTCACCTTAGAAAATTCTTACCATGGCCCTAGTGCGCCACCGTACTCTATACAGAAAGAAAGAATTATCGTAGCCAAAGAATATTTGTAGTCATTCTATGTACAAAATTGTTATCTTTTATCAATCAGGAAACGTATTCTGTACAACAGAATCAAAATCATCCAAATCAGTCTATGCCTTATGAAGCTAGGCGCCGCCCCTCCTAGAACTCTCACCACAAGCCACAGTTTTTGTCAGAATTCAAATAGATACTCTATGCCTTTAAAATCATCTAAATCAATCCACGCAAACTACAAAACTAGGTCAAAATTTTTCCATGTAGTATTAATGAGGGATCATACTCTATACAACAAAAAAGATTTTTGCCATCGTACCAGTCGTATTCTACACATAAAAAGAAGAATCATCCAAATCGGTCCACACCACCCTAGTGCAAACGCCGCTGATCGTGTTAAGAAATTTTTTATATTTCTTACGTTGCTCGAGTTTAAAAACAGTTTGCTTTGATTTTGATTTTTTCAAATCTGTTTTATTATTAGCAAGGGGGAATCATACTTTATACAACTAAAAAAGAATGATTCAAATCGGTCTACGCATTACCACCCCCACCCCGCCAAAAACTTTTTTGGCATGGAACCGATCGAGGAACATCCTCTACTCAACAAAGTAACAAGTATCATCAAATCGGGCTACTCGTAACGAAGTTAGACTACCCACCCCACCCTAGGCCCAAATTTTGTTCATTATTAACAATAGGGATAAAACTCTAAATTGGTCCATGCATTACAAAGTTATATTTCACCCCCCCCCCCCCCCCCCCCCTCTTGGGTGTAGAGTATGTTTACCGATTCGTACCATGTCAAAAAATTTTTGGATGGGGTGGTGGTGGGGGGTGAAACCTAACTTTGTAACGCGTAGACCGATTTGGATGGTTCTGTTTTTGTTGTACAGAGTATGATCCCCCAAGACTAATAGGAAAAAATTTGGTCTAGGATGAGGGAAGGGGGAAGGGGTAGTCTAACTTCGTAACGCGTGGACCGATTTGGATAATTATTTTTCTGTTGGGTAGACTATGTTCCTAGCTTAATACCACGAGAAAAAAATGCTGGTGGGTTGGGGGTGGAAGAGTGGAACATAACTTTGTAACGCGTGGACCGATTTGGATGATTCCCTTACTGTTGTAGAAAGTGTTATCCCCCATTGCTAATAGGGGAATAATTTGGTCCTACGGTGGTGGTAAGGGAGGGAGAAGGGTAGTCTAACTTTGTAACGCGTGGACCAATTTCGCTGATTCTTCTTTTGGTGTGTAGATTATGTTGCCTCACTGATACGACGACAAAAATTTATAAGTTATTCCTTTTTGTTGTGTATTATATGATCTCCCATTGCTACTCTATGGAAAAATAATAACCTACGGTTGGTGGGGGGCTAACTTTGTTCCGCATGAACTGATTTAGATTATTCTGAATGCATAGAGTATCTATTTGTATTCTGCCAAAAATTGTGGCTTATGATAAGAGTTGGAAGATTGGCGGCGTCTAGCCTTATAAGGCATAAACCGACTTTAATTCGGTCGTGCAGAATTCCTGATTGATAAATGATAACAATTTTGTACCTAGAGTGATTACGATGATTCTCTGACTACGATAATTCTCTCTTGTTTTATAGAGAAAAATGGCGCACTAGGGTCATGTTAAAAATTTCCTAAGGTGAGCGTACTAAAGGGTGACCGTGACTAATTTCGTAATATGTTGCCGGATTTGGATAATTTTATTAGTGCACTACCTCTACAACTTTTGAAATTACTTTTTTCGTAATAGCAGCATTCTTCGAGTCGTATATAAAATAACTTTTCATTTTATATCTATTACGACATTTTGAAGTCGGTGCAAATTAAACAAACAAAACAACTACCCAACGACATTTGAAGATACTATATAAAACTACCTGAACGTATCAGCTCATGGAATCATAAGCAATAACGATTTAATACTTTTGTTGTAGTTGTTTGGTTTGTTTGATTTGCACCGACTTCAAAATGTTTTATTGACGACTTTTCATTAAAGTCAAAAAAACTCATAAGCTTTCACAATCTATAAAGTTATAGCACAAAATACATCACACAAAGAATATTGTGAGCGCCATGCCAAGAGGTGATATAATTCCGGAGTTATGGATGGATTTAAATAGCCTATGTTTTAATATTGCCAAAGACTGTACATCCATACATTCACTTCTTGTGTTAGTCACCTATATTTTTAAAAGGTTTCTGATTTTTCGTAATACATCAAACATTGAAATCATTTTTCTCGAAAAAAGAAATAATGTATGTATCACCTTTTGGTATGGCGCGCACGATATGTATTTAAGGTAATAAAAACTTAAATTTAGAAAATGCTTTTTTGTCTGAAATACTTTTTATTTTCCTCTTTCAAAGACAAGTTACGTTACTTTTCTCAAACAAAGTTTCTAACTCTGTGATCTATGCTTCTGTTATCCTACCTAAACTGCAAATATAATTTTTCTTCGGAAAAAGTTCCCCTTTCGATAATAATCTTTTTCGTAAAAGTATTATTCCTCTAAATATTACATGCTAATGAAAAGAAACTCTGCTAGTACTTAATTAACACTAAAACAAATTCGTGTTAGACTTATTAAACTTTCAATTGATTAAAGCACTCGCGTTGGAACACATTTCCACTTTGATCACATCAGACGATCAATCTCCACGTTGTTATTTAAAGTTTAATTAATTGCACGATACTTAATGAAAGTCACTAGAGTTTCAATGAAACGCCTATCGATAAATGTATTGCTTATGAATAACAATTGCCACTGAGTAAGTACAGACAAAAATATATAAACAGCTGTGGGTCATAAAGTTTTTTCACGTAACTCTTACAGCATTTCTTACCTGGTGCCTGACAGGCTATGTTCACAACACTTCTGCCGATCCCATATGTTGTCTTTCACTGTATTCTGTTTTATGTGAATCATTTTTGGTCTGTTGGTTCAATGATGTCTGCTTTTTTGCAACTTTTCAATGCTTTACGTGACATTGCATTTGGCATTGGAAGCATAAATAGAAATTCTTCCTTGTTTACTTCAATTAAACTCATTGATAAATTCAAGTACAGATATAAATAAATTAGAGAACGTTTATTAGTATAGTGGTTGTTTACTCCATAGATCACTCAAATTGCTTGCGTTGATATGGAACGGGATTTAATTAAATTATTAAAAGTTTTGAACTTTGAGAGCTCCGATATCACAGCAAAAGTATAAAGTAAATTCTAACAGTACCCTATTACTAAATAAGTAATAATTTTTTTTTATACGATGTGGCCAAATCCTAGGGGACAACCCTTTGATGCGTTAGCATGGCCTTGGCCGGAAGTGAATTAGGGTAGGGGAATTGAGGAAACTTCAAAGTCTTGTTTTTGCATTGCTGTGAGCTAGACAACAGCCCAGAGATGGAGTGGATTATTTTTTTATTTCTTAATAAAAGCTCACGGGGAGATCTGGTCTCGAACCAGCGACCCATGGCATGGTTGTCGTGCGGCTCAACAAATTGATCCAAATCAAAATAAAATTATTCACTAAAGTTACCATTGAAAAATATTTTTACAGCATAATTAAATCACAGCAACGTAAATGGTTACTCGGCTAATCCGAAAATATTTATAAATGAACAACAACTGGGTTTGGTCACAAAGGGCCATTCCACACGAGTATTCTTGCAGCTGTTGTCAAACCAGCTCGACAACAGTCAGCGTTTTCCAAACAATTCCACACGGGTATTCTTGCTGCAGTTGTCAAATTTACATGCGAATAACAGGCTATGCATGGTTGTGTGCATTGCTTTTCATTTTAAGTTGAGTGCTGGTCGTGAACGTTTGACAACTGACATTTCACCTATTTACAAATTATTTCAGGAAAATTCAAAATCCGTATGAGAATTAGAGATTACAGATAATTTTTTAAATTTAATCTAAATTGCTAATGAAAAAATAAAATTTTTTAGAGGAATTTGCCCTAATTATAACGCCGCGACTATTTCCCTAACTACTACGGCTATCTGTTCTTTATTTGTAGTACAGAGCAAGAAAACCAGGAAGAATATAACCAAAAAAAGCGAACCTGTTGGATAAAAGAATGACGAAGGGCTAAAAAGCGATGAAAAAACTAACAAATTTAATAAGGGACTTCAATTAGGCTCAACAGATTATAAAAATTGTCTCAATAATTGGCAATTAGCACTGATTTACAAAATTACCAATAAGAGAAAAACTATTCCGCCTGAAGTGAAATTAGCCATAATATTACTCTATTATTTTAGCAACATGCAACAATTGTATCGACTTGATTCAAAATTATCGAAACCTTTTCTTTGTCGCGCTCATTCAGCAGCCCAAACAAGAATGAAATCATGCGTTCCGCTAAAAATTGCTGACCCTTCCAAGCCAATAAAATTATGCTCTGGTTGGATTAGTGAGTGACAACAGGTGAAATAGGTTTGGATTTTGATGCACATTTCTCTCCAAAGTGCAGCACATTTGTAGGAATACCGCTTTGCTTCTGTTACCTCTTCCCCAGAAAACCGGTTCGACAACAGCTGCCAGAATACTCGTGTGGAATGGCCCAAAGGGTCTTACTGGTCGAAGTTGCAATAATAGTAATAAAAAACTGCAGCATAGTAGGTTTTAATTCTGTAATTTTTCACTTACCACCTATTTGTCATCTATTTTTGATGCAGAAATGTCTTTTATTAACCTCGATAAAAACTGCTTGTTGTTTATAACTGGCTTTAGTGCTCATCAGCGAGATTTGTTGACTCTTTGCGGTTCCAATAAAGGTCTTCTTAGTCGCTGCTTACTTTTTCCTTCCTTATCTTTCATTTATTTAAGTTCATCAAAGTCTGACTACTACAGAGGAATTACAATTATTTAGCTGATTTCTAATAAAATAAGCCAAAATGGAAACAACATAATAAATAGAATATAGAAGCTAAGAGTCTAAGCTGAGCTGATTATTTAACTGATTTCTTGAAAGAGTATATACATATATATATTGAAAGAATAGGGAATAGTAATATATATATATTGAGGGAATAGGATCATTAAAAGCACAGTTAGCACGATGGTGTAATACCTGTGTGCCGGAATAGAAGGTGCTCAAAAGCATTGAAGAATTGACAGTTTAAATCAGGCTGTCAAAAACAATAATGGAGAAATTGATAAATCTAGGCGAAGAACGAAAGCAATTGTATGGGAGCGGTGGGGGGGGGGGTCTATCTGACCCCTCATAAATTTTTTTCGTTTCTCACCTAGATTTAGCTCTAGGATTTTGAAGTTTTCTTTACGATGAAATTAACTAGTCTTACATTTTAACGCATATTTTCTACAGTTCTAGTGTTATAAACGTTATTTTAACGTTAATTGACAGGTAACATAATGGTGTTAAAGACTGTGTAATTTCGTTTTCTCTGTTACGGCTAATGGATTTAAAAAAATGGATTTTAAAAGAATGGATTTTCATTTCAAGCAGAAATGTTCTTTAATTTTTTGTTATTTTTGGGTTTAAAACAGAAGCTAATGCTAAATTCTTTCAAACGCACCTTAAATCACCTTAAATGCCCTTTTAAATTTTACTTGGCTCCTTCATTATATCTGGCTTCTAAATTTTTCATCTTTTACTCTTTGTGTTAAAGTTTGGGAGTCCTGAAAAGCACTCGATTTTTAATAGGGCTAAGAATGCACAAAAAAGCTCTTTATTCATGGATGTTTTTAAGTCAATTGCTAGATTTTATTTGATTGCCGGCTTCTAAAATTCTTATTACAAGCTCATCTCTTGTTGTAGCTTCTACCATTTCTCGCATGGGCCCCCCCAAATAAAAACCAAGTGGGGTTATGTCGAGAGAATGATCCGGCCAAGGAATAGTACAACGCTGTCGTAAAAACTACCCCCGTAATTTCTGTTCAATCACTGGAGTACGTTTCTTCTGCAATGGGAACCCCGTCATATTGATGAGGTCTGTTCTTGTGCAAGTGTCACATTGAAATGATAAATTCTTTCTCAACGGAATACTCTTCATGCTGTCATGCTGCTTTTTATTTATTTATTTATTTATTCATTTACAATATTTCATCAATGTGCTGATTACTACAAAAAAGAACTAAACAATAAACCAAATAAAAATACTAAATAAAAACACTATAACAAATTATATAAAAACAAAGAACAAGAAGAGAATTCGCAAAATATAAATTCAGAAAACAAAAGTGCTAAAGTGAATAAAAAGCAAATAAAAAGTAAAAAGCACAACAAAAACCAAAAAGTAACCTCAACAAAGCTGACGTAATAGGTTCATTTAATCCATAATTAGTACGTAGTAGTAAAAGGTAACCGAAGAAAGTCGTGATTCCTCAGGGAGCGAGCTGGAACCGATATGCCAAAACGACCCAAGAGAATAATCAATGGACCCACTAATGCAGTCGAAAGCAAAAAGGATCCCGGCGTTACGGCGTCTCTTTTCAAGTGTGTCCAAGTGCAGAAGTTTAAGTCTATCAACATAAGGAGGTAATATAAGGGAGTTATTCCAAGGAAGGCCTCGAAGGGCAAACCTAACGAACCTCCGTTGAACAGCTTCAATGCGATTGATATGTGACACATAGAGCGATGACCAGACTGGAGAGGCATATTCCAGAATAGGCCAAACAAAAGTGCAATATAAGAGCTTTGTAATGTAAGGGTCATCAAATTCCCTTGACCACCTCTTCACGAAACCAAGAGTCATATTAGCCTTGTTGACTATGGCATCAAAATGATCCTGGAAAGAAAATTGAGAATTGAGCCAAACACCCAGGTCCTTAGTCTTAGTAACTCTTGTTAAAGGACAACCCTCTATGGTAAAGTTATATTGAAATGGAGACCTTTTTCGTGAGAAAGACATAGATGTACACTTGCTAATATTTAGGGAAGGTCGTTAATGGAACACCAATTCTGAAAGGCGTCCAAGTCAGAATTTAAGAGTAGGCAATCGGCATTGTCAGATACAGTGCGAAATATCTTAGCGTCGTCGGCATAACAAAGAATATTTGAGTTAGACAGTATCGCAGATACATCATTGATATAAATTATAAATAACAATGGGCCAAGGTGGGAGCCCTGCGGTACACCGGAAGTGTTGAAAATTGCATCGGATAGAGCTCCACGAAAAGAAACCCTCTGAGTGCATTCAGACAAGTACGAATGAATCCAATTTACAAAACTCGCGGAAACCCAAGAAAGGAGAGTTTGAGAATAAGAATTCTATGATTTATTCTATCGAAAGCTTTGCTGAAATCAGTAAAAATACAGTAAACTTGCTTACCACCTATAATTGCAGAAATACAGAAGTTTGAAAATTCCAATAAATTGGTGGTAGTTGACTTACCCCTAATGAAGCCATGTTGAAACGGCTGCAAAAACGGCTTGCAGTGGAAGTATAAAACATCGCTAATAAGTGCCTCAAAAATCTTAGATCTACAACAAAGATAAGCAATTGGTCTATAGTTCGAGATTTCACATTTATCACCTTTTTTGTAAAGGGGCATAATCAATGAGGTTTTCCAGCTTTCGGAAAAACACCGCAACGAGTTGAGAGATAAATAAATAACGCAAAATAGGAGCAAGAACGGAACCACATCTTTTCACGAGTGAGGCAGGGATACCGTCAGCACCAATTGAAAAACTATCAGTCAAAGTAGAGATTTTCTTCAAAATCGTAACTTCGTCAAGTAAAAGGTCTTCGGATTCGAGAGAAGTCGGTGTAAACCTCGTCAAATGGGTAAAATCTTAAAAGCTAATATCACAGATATCATCCAAAAACGCAGTTTTAAAAAAATCGGCAAAAAGGTTTGCTATCGTCAAGGGCTCGTTGCTTTCGCTGCTTCCGAAAGACAAAGAAGATGGATAGCCATCAGAATTGCGCTTCAAGTTCACGAACCTCCAAAATCGCTTAGGATCGACTCGTAGGGACGCTTTCATTCTATTAATATAATTATTATAAGAAGACACTAAGTCAGATAAAAATTGACTGCGTAAATTGGAATAAGTTAAATAGTCAGCGTCGCTCCTAGAGGAACAAAACCTCTTCCAGGCCTTACATTTAATATTCCTTAAATGTTTTAAGGAACTATCAAACCAAGGCAGACTAGAACGCAAGTTATTTGACTTAGAAATAGGGACACAATAAGTAAAACAGATAGACAGCAAATTATAAAAAGATCTTACGGCCACATTAATGTCTCTCATTAATCCACGCTACTTCAAACACAAGCTGGGAGCCAGTTGCTAATCACGGAGAAGTCAGCCTTACTGAAGTTATAACTAGCATCATCTGGTACACAAGAAGCCATCATAACTGGATCAATGAAAAGAGCAATATGAAGCGCAGGGTGATGACCCGACTCCGGAAAGCATCGTCTCACCAGTGTACTAGCAGGATCAGTAGAAAAAACGAGGTCGAGGAACCTTCCATGATCATTAGAAATACTGCAAGTCTGTGTTAAGCCTGAAGAAGCAAGGCTATCTATAAAAGAAAAAGCAAACTGATTGGCAGACCGAAAAGAAGGAACCAAGCCATCATCCGAGTGTGAGAGCTCCCAACCAACATCAGTCACTTACCCCTACGCCTCACGCTATACGCCTTGCACTTGTAGTAGGATCAGTTCTGTTTGACTCAAGAATTATCTTTTCCATTTCCGTTGAAATAGGCGCAACATTAACTTCCGATTAAATCGAAAGTGAATGAACGCTTCCAGTTTCTCAAAACATTGAAACTCTCTTTGAAAGACACCTCTAGATGGTTCCTTCTTTGTGGGAATCGCAGATGATAGTCACGCTCCGCTTGGAGGGAATTTTCGTTGCTAAGTCCGTAACAGAAAATTATTTCTGCGTATTCTTCATTTGTAAATTGCACTATTTTCAAATATTAATTGCAAACTATCAAAACGACTCTTCACTTTGAAATATTATGTGCTACTAAAATGTCACAAATTCAAATTCATATTCTTCGATTGGCGACTTTTTAAATTCCATATGGGGGTTTTTTCTTATCTAAGTATATCTGTTTTATTTGTACTTACGAGCTAGTCTATAATTTGGCCCTGATTTCTTAACTTATTGAACGGCAGTTCATTTCTATTTCTAACATTTATTATTATTTCAATTAAACATTTACGGTTTTTTCAATTTAGTCCTGCGCCTGGACTTACATTAATGTCTGTGAAAGTGTAGCAAATTAAGTAAAGTGAAACAAAGTTAATCAACATGATAACCTTTTTATCTTACGTTTAATTACATATTTGGTTTAATTAAACTTATCCTCTATTACAATTGTGTATTTAAAATGGCACTGGGTTTGCATCTCATTTTATACCCGGAGATCATAGGATTTCCATGCCAGGTAGGTACAACAATAATCATTTCTTTCTGTTTGAATGTTTGCAAAAGAGTTATTTTATTTCCTACTGTAAACGTTTTACTACCACAGATCCACTTCGCCAAGACTGGGCACTACCTACCTTTTCTCGAAGCGTTTCGTCGTATTTTCGAACCCTCATAGCTTCGATCTGGATAATACCAGAGAACCCAAATTCTTACAATAACATGTAGTTACCAAACTAATGAAACACACTAAGTTTCATTTGTCGAGTTTTTATACTTTAGATTTTAATAATACCTGCAATACGGCGATTTCGCCACTCATGATCATCAAAACCTCTAGGGTACTTCCTGAAGTCTTATAAATCTGAAATTTTGTATGCTGACTAGGATTAGCACACAAACAACGAAAGTATTAAGAAATCTGTGACTTTTACATTCCAATCCCCATGAAGGGGTGTTCAGGTCTGTATATAAAATTTCTTATTGGTAGGTACTTCCAAAAATTCATCCTCCAACCCCTCGAAAAGAGGGGTCTCATAAGATAATTTCCAAGCTTCCAGAAGCCCTAGAAAGCTAAAATTTGGTATAAAGACTTGGTTATGCACGCAAACAACGAGAAAATTAAGGAATCTGTAACATTTCATGTAAAGAAGGTTGCCAAGTTTCACACGCTCCTACCGCTTTCACTGTTAAAAAGGTATGAGATCTCATGTGGATCCAAGCCCATAACTCTACAAAGCCTAACTCTACAACCCCTAACTCTAGAAACCCTAAATCTTGGTCAAAAAGTATGGCTTCGCCGATTCATGGATCTAATGCATGACACAACATTAAAGACCAGTTACTGAAGTTGTTACCATATGTCCATAGGAGTGACTGTGTGATGGCCGCGAAACTGCCATACCTTTTGACCAAGATGTAGGGTTTCTAGAGTTAGGGGTTGTAGAGTTAGGGGCTTGGATCCACATGAGATCTGATACCTTTTCAACAGTGAAAGTGGTAGGAGCGTGTGAGTCTTGGCAACCTTCTTTACATGAAATGTTTTTGGTGGTAATAGTATTATTACAAAAAAACAAGTCGGAGCCAGGTAGAATTTTTTCTTAGAAGGGCAGGTATTAGTTATACAGTTGGTCATGTAAGTTGAGAATAGTAAAACATTTTTGTGTGCTTTATTTAAATTTGTTTTTGAAAGAGGACACATTGGCCACTATTTAAAACCCGAAAACAAAAAAAAGTTAAAGGTCACATTTTATTTCTTTTCCCAACATTTAAGTTTGGACATCTATTTTTTTAAGTCCATTAGCAGTAACAGGAAAAAAAATTACACAGTCTTTAACATCATTGTTTAACCTGTCCATTGAGCTATTAATAAGTCTATAACACTAAAACTGTAGAAAAAATGTTTTAAAATGTTAGACTAGTTAATTTCATCAAAAAAATTTCAAACTCCTATTTTAAGGAAGGGGAGGGGGCACTAGATAGGTTCTCGCATAGATCTATCAGTTCGTCGCCTAGATCTATCAGTTCCTTCATTATTGCACACGACTTAAGAAACACAAGGTTGTAATACTGGACAGGCTGTTTTAGGAATCAAGAAAAATTAAAATCTACACAAATGACTCTAAACCCGAAGCTCATAGTATGCTGGTGGCAGCCACCTCGATCAATATCTGCCTTGACAGCTAAGCAGCTTTAAAAGCTCTTGGTCCAACAAATTCAAATCCAAAATTCTGCGCAACTGCTACAATGCCGTACAAAGTCTTAGAACGAATATACAGGTTAACAATAACGGCTCACATGAGTATCAACGGCTAAAAGCGGTAGATAATCTCATAAAAATTGGAGGCTCAAAAGGTAGAGCAAATACTTCCTCCAATTCAAGCCGATATCAAACACCTGTGACGACTTGCTTGTTCAACCGTGCGAAAAGAAGTTGCGAAGAGACCAGACGAAGGTAGAAAACATATGATTGAAAGAGAACTAAAAGATTACTCAGCCTAACTAGGACTTAATGCAATAACAGAAATAATGAATATTTCTTCAAGGAATTGTAAGTAGGAAGGTTCGTAGATCAATATGAGAAACAGCTTTCCTAAATCGCATTAATCGAATGTTTTGACAGCTTTCCTTTTTAACCGACTTCCCAAAAACAAAGAGGTTCTAAGTTCGACGCTTTTTTTTTATTTTTTTTTATGTTTGAACGAGCATAACTTCGTAACGCGTCGACCGATTTTGATGATTCTTTTTTTGTTGGGTAGAGTATGTTCACCGATTGGTACCATATCAACAAAATTTTTGGTAGTTTGGTGGTGGGGAGTGGGGGTGAAACCTAACTTTGTAACGCGTGGTCCGATTTTGATGGTTCTTTTCCTGTTGTATAGAGTATGATCCCCCATTGCTAATAGGAGAATAATTTGGTCCTATGTTGAAAGGTGTGTGTGTGGGGGGGGGGGGGGGTAGACTAACTTCGTAACGCGTGGACCGATTTCTATAATTCTCTTTCTATTGGGTAGAATATGATCCTTGGTTGATACTACGAGAAAAAAATGTTGCTGTGGTGGATCGATTTGAATGCTTCTTTTGCTGTTGTATAGAGTGTGCTCCCCCATTGCTAGGTGGGGGAGGGAAAGTAACTTCATAAACCGTGAACCGATTTCGATGATTCCTTTTCTGTTCGGTAGAGTATGTTCCTTGATTGATACCATGAGAAAAAAAGCTTAGTGGAATGGCGGTGGGGTAAGGGATTAAAACAAACGTGTAAGGTGTGGACCGATTTGGATGGTTCTTTCTTGGTTGTATAGAGTAGAAGACACTAAAAAGTGCAATTGTCACTTTAACTGCGAACACTGGTGTCTATCCCGTCTTGGCTTATAAGTCTGTGTAGGTCTTCGTTGATAATCACCTCCGACCAATGGATATTAAGGATGCGCTGGAGACATCGGTTGAAAAACGCTTATAGCTTAGATGTTATTCGACAGGTCACTTGCAACGCGGAAGAGCTGTAAAATAGAACAAATTTTACATTCGAAGATCCAAAGCTTTGTGTATCGGGAGATATTGCTATTGGATCATATCTCATCAAGAGTGTTAAATGCAACTCAAGCCCTACTGATGTGAGGCTGTACATCAGCTTCAGTTCCGCCAGGTGCGTAAGGTATTTAAAAAGTTTCCGTATAACCCCTTACGATGGGTGGTCATATAGGGCGAAGCACAATACGTCACTAATGGATATCAGGAAAAGCAAAGTACCCTTGTCTCGATTCGTTCAACAACTGGAAAGGTTCCGACAGTTTCCCTTGTGTAGGATGTGACATTATGGTCCTAAGTAGGTCACTTTTATGATGCTGATATTTTTTTCTAGGCTGCTTGTTCTATAACCTGCTCAAGTGCTCACATATACTCGCGATCAACGCTGTCAAACGTCTTCTCAAAATCGACGAACTTATCTAGATGTAAAGGAGACCTTAATTAGTCGAATTCCTCCTAATTTGGAGGGTGTTTATGTAATTGTTGCCTGAGAACCCCCCCCCTGCCCCCCCCCCCCACCCCTGCCTGCTTGTCATTTAGAGTGTGTTCGATTATTGGCTTGATTCGCATTAAGACGATTTTTGACATCAATTTGGAGACTGCAAGTAAAATACAGATACCGCGCCAATTGCTACAAATCGTCATGTCGCATGAGAATCTTCACAATTACGCCTGTTTTCCATTCATTGGGATAGATCTCGGATTCCCAACATTCCTGGATTACGAAGAGAAGAATAACGGCCGCAGGAATGGATCCACCTTTAATAGTTTCACTGGGGCCTTACCGAACTCCATCATACTGATTACTGATTAATTGCGTCTGTCATCTCCAATCTTGTCGGAGTTCTGATATTAATGTTAGTCACAGCTGGCTGATGTTCTGAATAGGGTGAAAGTATATTCGACGATCCAAAGGTGTTGTTTAGGACTTCATCAGAATATTCTCTCCACCTCCGCAGTTAACGTCCCTCCGTGACAAGAAGTGATCCATTGGTATTCCTCACGGTATGTTCAGTTGCACGAGTCTTTTTTGCCAGTTTCTTGGCAATCGTGTATAGATCTCCACTGTCACCTTCTGCCGTTTCTGCAAGCGCGTTAATGTTGTTGTGCTTGTCTCGTTTTGCACTTCTTTGGTCGTCTTTTGCTCTCTGTTTGTCCCATATGTTCTGTACCACAGCTTACAAAGTATTCCTTAGGCCTTTTCCATTTCTGACTAATGGAGTCGTTGATATTACGACGCAATGCATCAGATTTTTGGTCTCTGCACACTGAGCCGCGGAATATTTGATGTTGTGTTTTGGCTCATTTTGAATTTCAATATTTCTATAATTGACAATACTATTTAATTTAAGGGCATATTCTAGGGTGACTGGTTAAAAAATCGATTTATTTTTGCATTTTTTAAGCATTTCTGATGTGTGGAATAAGTGTATATATCTTCGAGTCGGTTTTGAACTTCGAGTCGGTTCGAGTTTTGAAGGTCATTGTGGTGGTAGAGCAGAGGGTTTTGAGACGTTTTCAAAACTTTGAAGGCGTTTTTCTGACAATCATGTTTTCAAGATTGTTTAAAATGTTTGCTTAGAAACTACTGAAATAACCGGGTTGACGCATAACACAAATCTTCAGGGAATGTATGCCTATAGCCGGAGCTACAACATTTAAATACTTTTGCAACAGTCGCAGCCTGAAAAACGACGAAAAAAATCACAACTGCACAACAACCATGCATATATTTTAAGAAAATTTTTTTTTAGATTTTTATATTGAATTATATTATTTCACATCAACTTTGGAACTTTGCTACGCTATTTGTTTTATAATTGAAATTGTGTTTTCATTACTATAAATATTGAACCATAAAGAGGAAAAGATTTTATAACGATATTGTTTGTCTACTGTTTGTCTTTTAACTGGCACATATCATTGTTTGTTTGGGTACGGAGATGACTCTTGCTATCACTGAGGAGGCTTCTGTTAGCAGTCAGATTTTTCCTCAGTCGTTACAATTCCTCGGGGCGCATTTTCACAATCAAGACTTTTCTCCATTCGATGAGATACGTCTCAGTTTTCCAATATTTTTAGATCACGGGAAGGCCGTCAGCCGCAGCATTGCGTTCATTGATTCCTGATGTTCCGCCTGTTTCTGGGACCTTAGACGAAGTTTACCGACCTTATAGGCCTGCTTTTTCTGATGGTCACAGAAGGATCAGATGAATTAGTATTCGACGTTCGAAAGGTATTGCTTAGAATTTTAATAAAATATTCTCTTAATCTCAAAAATTAATGTTCCTTTTGGTAAAAATATATTCTGAAGTTTTCGCAACGACAGTATCATATAATTTAATGAATGGCTTCAGTCTTTAATTCAATTGAGTTATTGCATATGTAACTATGACATGATGTTATCAAACATTAACTGTATGCAACATTAAATAATGAAACTAACATGCAAGCAAAATGTAAAAAATTACACAAGCTTCAACTACTCCGACTTGACTTTTTCTTGAATTTTATCTAACTAATCCTCTTAACTCATTAGGTAACGCTCAAAGGGAATTATCGGGAAAAGGCTTAGCAATTATGAGGTGGTAACCAACTTTCTCTGTTTATAAAAACAGAAATGCTTTCTGTTAAGATATACTCTATCTATTGTATAGTGTTTCTTTCGTCTTACTACATCTAATATTCCAAAGGTGTTATAATTGATTAAATGATACACATCCATTTTGTTCTCCAGCTAAAAATTTATATTTATTTACATTTAGAAATATTCTTCGTACATTTAATTTATTTACCAACTGATAAGCAGCAATAATTTATGAGGATTTACGGACTGCAAAAATTGTGACACAAGACTGTCTCATGATTTAAAAAAGTAGGCGTTCAAACAAGGTTTTCATGGTTGAAATCTAGGAAAGACACGTGCGTCTACTTGTTGGTAGACATTGTTGGATAATAAGTATAAGCAAGAGTAGTACAATTTTCTCATAGCTTATGATTACGAGGTAAAAGCAAGCGCCACGTTTTTTTAAGAAGACAAATCTGTGGCTTCTCGGAATAACAACTTAAGTCCATTTTTTTCAAAATGGAGTTAACATTGGATTTTATATCTTCTATATTTCTTCTATATTCTTTCATACAGTTATCGCAAAGATTGTAAAAGCAGAGTATTTAACGGTGAAAACACGATGTGTATAACGACTTTAAAACAAATAATATTAGAATAAATTTTAATTGGATTTTAAATTTATTTCAAATAACTATTTGATATTCGATCGGTATTCGGTAATCAAATAATCATTCATTAGTGGACTATTCACAAATGATTATTTGAAATTCAGACAATGAGTGCCAAATAAAAAATAATTTTTTGCAAATAAATAAGCAAATTTTGAACGCACAATTGAATACCAAATAATTGTTTGCAAATGATTCAACTAATAAATAAAATGAAATTCAAATAAGGCGAACCAAATAACAAATATTTCTCTAAATAACAAATAATTTTTGTATTCGATTTTTTAGCTTATTTGATTAGTTAGGTTTTATTTTTATACGAATAAAAAATGCACTTCTCTCGGTTTTATAACTGCAGACGTTAAAATTTTGCTGCCATAAATAATACTGAAAGATTTCAAAAGGCCGCATCAGCCTTATGGGGTGCTACATTGGCTATTCATAAACGAAGTAGCTACTTCTTCTTTAACTTAAGTGGGCTGATTTTTCGTCCATAAGTGAGCCGCTACTTTCTTGTGATAGGTCGGGCGTGCTGTGGGAGTGCGTTGTCAATCTGCCAGTGGGTATTTTTCACGGCGCTCTTTATGGTGTCGCCTCATGCACTTCTGCAGGATTGGAGGGAGAGGGTATGGTAGACCTTGATAGGTTGGCTATTTAGGCCAGACATTTAAAACATCGTAGGTCGCAAAAAATTGCACTGTACTGATTTTATGGGATGTTGTTAAGATAGACACCAATAGTGTTAAACCAAGTTTGCACCTTCGAAAGACCTGTGCTAACTGCGTGGTGCTCGGAAAACCTGAAAATGTTCGGAACTTTTTCAGTTTTCGGCTTATAACTTCTTAACGGTGCATCCTCCGGAAAACATTACTCACTACACTTTTAAGGTAGACAAACAATTTGAGCGCTGCCGCAGCTCTGTAGGTTTAATATGTCCCGAGATACAGCACTTCAAAGATTGGCCATTTCTCCCAAAAAGTTCGAAATTGTAGTTTTAACCGTCTTTCAAGCAAAATATCAGCTAAAATACCCGTCCTACGAGTGCAGTCATGTAAGATGAAGTTGAAGAGCAGTAATTTAGCGACGTAGCCGCTCTGCTTATTGATCCTAGCAGCCCCCCTTTTCTGGGTAGCCATCGAATACAACTGAGACATTTGTCACAAAATGGTTGTAGGCGTAGGTAATGTAAGCAGCTACTATTTCCCTCACTGAGGTGTTCCGTTACCATATAGCCCTCTTACTTCCACTTGATCACGCCGTAGAGAATAATTTATGGCGACACTAAAGGTGATACCTGCATTTCGCAGCCACCAAGTCACATATACATGAAAGACGCTGTGTGATCTGTTGTCCCCATTCTAGAGCACGTTCAGCTGTTTCTAGAATCCAATCTTTTTCTAGTGTTTCTACTGTACGCACAACATTCCGTTGAGAAAGAGGTAATTTTTGCTGTGCATTAAGAAAGTCCTCAGTGATTTTTTTCCCCGAAGAAAACAAATATCACCCAGTATGTTATAGTACGAGAGTTAGCAACATCGTCAAAACAAGAATTCCAGGTCGGCTAGTTTTTTGATATCCGCTCTCTTTCACTATCACGGTAGGCATGGGGACGGTCTGGCAGGCGGGAGACTTTGCGTTTACCTGGGAGCGTAACACTAATACAGGTAAAAATGGTATCAATATCGGTAAGAATACTTTGAAATGCTAACTGATAATCTTCTGATTCTTCGAGTAATTTTAAAGGCCTAAGTTTGTCTTTTCGGAAGAAAGCCGGTGTATAGTCACATCATGTGATTGTGTGAAAGTTGAAATGGTCAGTACTACTTAATTCGAACCGAATCTCTGTAAAGAGTCCTTCTTTCTCATATAATCTATTTAAATCTCTCTTTTACTAACTGCATATTATCACAATACTTGCCCAGACTTAAACGGTCTGGCTCCTAATTAAACAACCGAATTATTGTCTGGCAAATTAATTTTACATCTTTTGATAGCTGACTAACATCATATTAAAATTTCAGCCATACTGAAATTCTTTAAAAATAACTTTTTTTAAATTACAAAATAGTATCGGCACAGCGTTATCAACAACGAAAGTGTCTGGCAATAATAAATTTGTGTTGCTGCAAATTAATGAAAACCAATTAAAAAAAATAATTTACCTAAAATGATTTTAAAATTAATATTTTTTCCTGTATTAGTGTTACGCACCTAGGTAAACGCAATTCCTCCCGCCTGCCAGACTGTCCCCATACCTACCGTGATAGTGAAAGAGAGCGGATATCAAAAAACCAGCCGACCTGAAATTCTTTGTCGAAACCGTTGCCAGCCCTTATACTATAATGCCATGAGCCCGAGGCAGAGCTCTCGCTATCCCTAATTTTAATAAATTTATACATTCTTATATATTGTACTCAATTTTATTTTGCATGATATAAACCATATCCCACTGAATTATGTCTTTCTTATCCTTTACAAAAGTCCTGCAATTCGTCAGGATCAATTTTTTGAAAAATCCGATTTCCTTAATTTTTCGTGTTTTTCCAGATAACAAGGGAACTATTGGTCGTACAGGGCTTAAATTTGCAAAATAATAACTTCCTCTAATATTGCGGTGGCAGAGATGGTAGTCTCTAAGGAGTTGGCTATCTCCGCGGTATACGCACCAGTAGAAGATTCACACCTGCCTTTCGAAGGGTTAACTGCGGCTAATCCGGAGGAGGTTACTTGCCCTTTTTTCGACTAAGCCCTCATCGCCCGGAACCGTTCACTACCGGGGGCAGAGAAGGGGCGAAGGTTATGATAAACGCATGTACCACAAAAGAACACTGGAGACGGTGGAACAACATGGATTCCCGCAGATAGGCTAGGTTTCTAGCAATGACCCAGGGAACCGTGTTTCGGCTAAATCCCTGGAGAGGTGTTTTTAGTGAATAGTGCACTACCGGAGGGCTTGTGTCTTTAGGAAGATTTTCACCTCTCTAGCTAAAAAAAAATCCTGTCTTTAAAATTAATATTCTTTATCTAGTCAATTACGAATGTGTCCAATTTAAAAAGCATGTTACTTGTTTTCTATTACGGCTTAGTAATTTTAAGTAAAAATTTAATTAAAAGTCAAATGTATTGACAGCTTTGGTTTTCTAACTATGTTTAAATAATAACCAACCTTACGTAGAATAAGGTACCCTAAGATATTTTTCTTAAAAAAATCATTGTTTTAAGTAAATAATTCAGTTCAAAATACTTCTTCGCAGTAGCAATGAGGGATTATACCAAATACAACAAAAAAGCCAAAGCGGTCTAAGCGTTAAGAAGCTAGATCCCGCGCCCTCCGCCACCCTACCCCGCCCTATAAATTTTTTACGGGGTACCAATGGATCAGAAAAAGAATCATCCAAATCAGGCCACGCGTTACGAAGTTATGCAAACCGACATCCCCCTTCCACAGCACCTGAGGAACAAATTTTCCATTGTGAGCACCCTACCCCCATCCCACCAACAAAATTTTTGACATGCAGTCGGTGAACATACTCTACTTAACAAAAAAGAATCATCTAAATTGGTCCATGCATTACAAATTATGCCCGGTCATACATAAAAAAAAGGAAAAATACGCGTCGAACTTATGACCTCTTCTTTTTTTTTGAAGTTAAAAATGGCGGCCGCTTAATTATAAAACTGTTTAGTTCTTCCTTCGTTTGAATCTACTAAAGTGAATTTCAATAAGCGATTACTCAGTTTATTGGAGTTAATGTA
This sequence comes from Leptarthrus brevirostris, assembly GCA_964036015.1. Classification (NCBI taxonomy): domain Eukaryota; kingdom Metazoa; phylum Arthropoda; class Insecta; order Diptera; family Asilidae; genus Leptarthrus; species Leptarthrus brevirostris. The sequence continues at coordinate 43,309,979 of OZ038372.1, forward strand.
CTTAGCCACCATTGGTAATAATAATGTAAATTTGGCGAGAAAAGTGCAAATAATCGTAAAATAAAGTACTAAATTATGACCGGCGGTAAAAGCCCTAGAGCGATACTTAACAAATTTGGAACAACAAGACCCTAATTAGGCCAAAAGAGAGAACAGCAGAAACAGCAGCAGGAAAAAAGTAAAAAGATTCGAACAAGCTGTCGATGGCAGTCGATGTATCGAATGTGGTAATTGAAAGGTTACGTGTTAAATGGACCAATACAGTCATTCAAATTAGTTTGTGGGATCGTACAATTAAAAGCGAAATGCGCATGAGTGAAGTGTCGTTAGCAGCTCAAAGAAACGGCATGCAACATAATGGTAGGCACCGCAAACAATTCGCAGCAACCTTCGCGTTGCTTGATAACTGTAAGCGAAATCATACAAGGAGGACGCTGGTAACAACGTCAACGTCAACGCCACTGTCCACCTTTTAAAGGTTCTTTCGATTTCTGCAAATTACCTGAAGGCAATCAAGAGGTGGTCGCCAATTTTTAAAGTGAACCATGACAGAAGGCCCTAAGGCGTATTTCGTTTTTAATATTTTAATTTACTTCCAGTATTCTTCTGGTTTAGCAGGTTTTCGCCTGTTTTACTTGACGTTTTTCATGGTATTATTGCACGTGTTATGTAATATGGGGTTATTGAACACTGAGTGGAGACCTACGAATTTCAGAGGTAATTCAATCCTTGATTGCGGACAGCAACTTTCGGTTAGTATCTTTTATTTTCCATGCACCCTTGAAACACACCCAGCTTCATGTTTTATTCAAAACAATTATTTTATTTTTAAACAACTTATTGAAGGTTTTAATTACATATTCGAGTTTTTGTGTCCTTAGAATAAAATGTAGGAGAAAATTAAATAACTGACGTACTCTTACGTGGGTGTTGATCTCTTTCGACATTAAATTGCTTTTGACAGTAGTAGGGACCAAATTAAAGCAACTAAGTATGATATCATTGCAAATCTACATAATTACAGTCCGAATATGAAAATCATCTGGCAAGAAAATAATTCAAAATTAGCTTGCCGCCCAGGTATTTTATAAATTCAGTTCAAGTCGAGACAGAATGTCTATCGAACATATTTGAATTAAACTGAAAGTGTCTACACACTATTGAGGGCGAGACATGCCTTGAATAAGCGGATATTTTTAGAAAAGTGACAAATACTTTCTTTTTCATTATTATTTAACAGAACCTACAGTGAAGATGTAATCCGTGTGCAAAGTTTTATTTCTCTAGAAATCATATTTTAAAACAAAAGAAAATACGATTCCAATTAAGAATCTTCCTTGTATCCTGACTATATTTGAGTGTCATTGCTTAATGTTCGACTGACCCCTTACCACATTTTATGCTTTACAGATGTGTACCATTACCTTACTGTGTGCCTTAAATATTATTTATAATCTGGCCTTCCATTTTTCAAATCCATACAAAAAACCTAATTGATTAAAAGATACGAAGCTTTCTTTTTTTTGCTCATCCTGTTTTTGCCACAATATCAAAGTAGGTGGGTTCCAATATCAGTTCTAGTCTCGTGCTCTCAGTGAATATACTTACGAGATAACGAAACGTAAATATAACACCAATTGCTGGTCTATTTCCGTAACCCCTTGTGGAGCATGGGGCGGGATTGAAATTTCGCCGATTCGATGACAAAGATTGCATGTGAACTTATTTGGACGTTGTTATGCAAAAACGATCCAACACACAGAGTAATGATTTCGAATTATTGGTGTTCGAAATTGATCTTATGAAAAGAATGTTAATGTTACGCAGGGAAGGATGAAATTTGGTAACACAGAATTTCCCTTCTAACTCAGCAGACCACTTCTCGGCAAGAGCCAAGATATATTTGACCTATTCACCAGAATATAACAATATATTTAGGTTAGTAAGGCTTCCAAACCAGCCTGCAAAAAACATCAATAAGTGTGCACAACAATCAGATGTGCACAGAGAACAAAGGTCTCTTCAGCGAATGCATAGTAAGAGTTAAGTCAAAAATAGGGCACATATTCACGGCCCTACACACGCTATTTATAGGCCACTATAGTTATACCGAGAGTGAACGACATGTAGTAAAGGTGATCTCCTACCTGCGAGAGCAGGAGAATCTATGATCGAGTTAAAAAGCTGGTGAAAAAAGACCAAGTCAGCAATGTTACACTGTTCTTCCAAAGAGTGCATATTAAGCAACCGAAAACAACCCATAAAAGGAGGAAGCCATTCCACGTCAGGTCTCCTAATGCAAACCTAACATTGCTCCGCTGTACCGACTCAATGTGTCTAGAATTAATAAGTTAGTAAGGTGAGCGAAAATGAAATTCATGCTCAAGATTTGATCTTACTAATGAATCAAGGTCTGCCTATCAGAAAACTTCCTGGACCACCGTTTTACATAATACATAACTGAATTACTCCTAAGGAAAATATATGTTAGTTTATGTGCAGAGTGAAATCTAGTTTTTTATGTCAACCTTCACACCAAAGATCAGTCATTGACTGCACGCGACGGATATTAGTTCTGCAAAAGTATAATCAAAAACGTTCTAATCGTTGTTCCTAGAAAAGGATATAACTTCACATTTAAGTTAAGCTGGAAGTCATTAAATCCACACAAGTCCTTGAAGGCATTTAAATCATCCTGAAATCGGGAAGATTCGTAACTTTTTTTATTCAAGAGAAAATCTTCATATTGTTCGCATAGATTAAGACTTTGAAGTGTCTTATTACGGGAACAATGTCGTCAATGGCAAGAGTAAGCAGTTGCGGACCCAGACGGCTACCTCTTGGAACACCTGACCAAACGACTTTCAAGTAAGAGCAGATTCATTATAACTAACTCTAACAGTTTGAGTCATCGGTGGGGTAAATGACAACATGTCGGCCGACCAATCCGGAGGTTCCAGGTTCGAATCTCATTGGCGACGAGTCATTGTTTTTTACTGACAATAAATTACGATAAAAATGTCATGGGGATTGCAGAAAAAATGCCAGTGGTTCAGAATTTACCTTAAATTGTAGCTCCACTTTCAACCGTTGTCTGGAATCGGGTAAAGTTCTTTTCCTGCCCCATGTGGAACACAACAGACCATTTATGTGTCTATGTGAGGCTGATCGGTTGTAATGCTGATAGCTGCCACCCTAACCTTTCCTGCCCCATGTCTCACAAGGAGTTACGAGAACTATAGAGAGAGAATCCCTTAACCCCCTCTTTTTTAGCGGGAGAGGTGAAAATCTTCCAAAAGACACCGGACAGCCCGTACCCTCCGGTAGTGTGAAATACTTACTCACTAAAAACACCTCTCTGGGGATTAGCCAAAACAGAACACATAGAATCGGGTCCCTTTTCGACCCCTCCCTGTCTCCCTTAGTGGGAGCAACTGAGTATTCAGTTATCCCACTGTCGCCACTAACCTCGGTTTCCTGGGTCAGTGCTAGAACCCTAGCGTATCTGCAGGAATACATGCTGTTCCACCGCCGCACCTGAGGAAGTGCTAGTTATTACTTTGCCAATGGCTCCTTCTTCCAGGACTGCTACAGCAGTTTCAGCCGGCGGGAGCGAGCCAGCTTCCAAATGAGGATCGCCGTTTCCTAGAAGGATTCAACTCATCCGTCCATCCTCCAACAACCGAGAGAACCTTTTACGCTGCCTCACAAGCTGTGAATATATAACAGATTCGAACAACTTTGCTGCAAAGTTACGCTATTGCCTATAATGTGGTATCAAGGTTTTATCAACCTTTTTATAAACAGGAATTATAAAGGAGCTCTTCCATAGCGTAGGAAATCTACCGGCCTGAAGAAACTTATTGAAGATGAGTGCCAATGGAGTGAGAAGGCAAAATGCCATCAGGATCAGGGTAAAAGTCTAGTATAAGTTCCCTGATAATATCCATGATAACTCGTGAGAAAACTCAACCGGTGAAGGTACAACAGAAGAAAAGGCGCTCCCAAAAAACAATACAAAATTTTCGGCTATATCATGCGCGCAGCTACTGGAGAACCCGTTTTCTTCTTCATATTTACGAGTTTGAAACATGTATGTATTAAATAGTCTACGTTTTGATAGGATTCTGTCTGTGAACGCAGAAAAGTTCACCATTTTAAAATCAAGAACATACTAATCTAAGTTAAAATCAACTATATTATAATCATTGTAGTAGAAAGCAGTGGAAATCGAAGGATGTAAGCTGTTGATACCGGATAAGCTACGAAAACCCGATTCGACTCTAGTATAACGGCCTTCCCATATAGTTCTGTACATCACTCATTTGATGTCAGTTAGATGAGGCATCAAGAAAGTAGGTATCTTTAGCAGTAAGACAATTATGAATAATGTTGGGTAAATTAAAATCAGCCAGCCCAGAGATGGAGCGGATTTTGTAATTATTGCAATTGCGGGGTGGCTTTTTTAATTCAATATTTAAAAAACCATGATGAGACCTGGTCTCGAACGCAATCAGTTGGTCCAATTCCACCTCCAATAAAATCTAAGCTAATAATAAATTCTATGCTAAGAATTAGAATGTCGAAAATAACATAATTTATCAAATTTGCAGGAATGTAACCACAGAACAAGAAAACTAGGGTTTGCAATCCCGCACTATTTTCAGTCCCGCAGGATCCCGCATTTTCAAATTTTCGGAATTCCGCATTCTTTCCGCATTTTCAAATTTTAAGGATGCAGCATTTTCGAGGACATTTTTTAGTTTTTTCGCAAAATTGGTAAATGTATGTATTTGTAATATTATTAACATTTATTTTACACCAACTCAAGTGGGCCTTGTCCATTCCTTAGAACTATATAGGATATTACTATTACGAGAGACGATTTACGATTTACGAGATTCTATATCTCAGTGGTAGGACTCCTGTTCGATAGTGATAATTTTTTCTGTGATGTCACTCCTACGTAAAGCAACGGTGTCAAACGCCTTCTCAAAATATACGAATATTAGATGTAAAGGAGACCTCCAATTGGCGGATTGGTCGATGATAGTTCGAAGGGTGTTGATGTGATCGCTGCAGGAGAAACCCTCACGAAAGCCTTTCTCTTCATCATTTAGAGTGAGCTCGGTTGTTTGCTTGATTCGCATTAAGGTGATTTTTGCCATCAATTTGGGGACTGCAGTTAAAAGACAGATACCGCGCCAATTGCTACAACTCCTCAGGTCTCTTTTTTTGAGAATCTTCACAATTACACCTGTTTTCCATTCAGTGTGATAGGTCTTGTTTTCCCAACATTCCTGTGTTACGGAGAGGAGAATATCAGTCGCAACAATGGATCCGCCTTAAGTAGTTCCATCAATCATCAACAAACGACTCTCTATTTGCGTTCCTGTTTCCGAGCTCAAACTTCCCCATTACTTGTTTCAGGCCGATGTTGTTAGAGCCAATCTTAGCGTTGAGATTCCCCATGATTATTTTTATATCACTTTTACGAACCATTACGTAAATTACGCAATAAGCCTACACCTGCTATGCGGGATGTATCAAATTCAACCTGGCACACGGTCTCAGATTTGGGTGATTTAAACTCTCCACTTCCTCTACATCTTGTTTCGCTTAACCCTAAGATATTTATTTTGTATCTTGCCATTTCCTTCATGTTCTTCGCGTACCTGCACTTGTCCCATATGTTTTTAGCAAAAGGTCGTCATAACAAAATCAGTCCAATGTATCCAAATTCAGGTTTAGCTCTAATATATTATGTGGTAATGGTAATTTGGGCTCACATCAAAACAAAGATTTTTCAAATTAAAAAAAAAATCATTCTAACTATTTTACAACATTTCCGACTCTAAGAGGTTAAGGTGATTTGGTCAATTGCAAGAAAAGTGTGTCTACCTTTAACTAATAAATCAATAAAATCATAACAAGATTAAACCAGTAACCGGTAACCGTAGTCACTCATAAGGTTTCCAGAAATTAGTGAACATCCAAAGCTTTAGAATTTCATCATTTTTGTTGAAAAGCAATTCAAGTCTTTAATGTGTTGACTTATACAGCACTCAGTCCAGGATAAGGTATAAAGAAATGTGTTATATCAAGTATGTTATCACTATATATGGTGTAACAATTTTCTTTAGTTTCAGCACGAAGTGAAATTTACAACTTTGCATAAGAGCAATCAATACCTTTAAAAAAGCAGCCATAAATATTTTCGTACTTTGTAAGGTGAGAATGGTCCATTGTAAGACGTTTTAATGCTTAGATAGAATAAGAGCTTAACATGTGCCCAATTAGTTGCACGCTACTACAACCAATTGCTTAAACACTTTTTCTGTGTGATATTTAAGTAAACACGTGAATTTCAATTGTTCACCGAAGCACGAATTCGAATTTTTTACAAACCAGTACTTCATCGTAATTACTGAAGCTTAAAAGTGACTTAATTATGTTGTTTGCTTAATGTCTATGAATTAAATCTCTCCTAGTGGTTATTACGAGTTTTGGTGCCAATAGTTTTTGTTACAATATTTATGCAATAATTTACTTTAAAGATTTTGATAATAAATTTACCCAATAAATTTTTATTATTTGACTAATGAGCAAATCTTATTTGGAAAATATTGATTACTAAACCAAAACATTTTTATTTAAGCAACATAGTTACAATACCAAGGTAATTTAGATGATTTTCAATGCTTTTCTAAAATCTCAAATGGTATATAGAATCATAAAGGCCATGAAAACGAAGCAGATCGCGGTTTACCGTCTATTTCAGCAACTATAACTTAGTTTTAATAAACAGAGTCAAAATTAATAAAAAAACAGATAACAGATAATTACAAAAATATTATAAGAGTAAATTTTAAGTAGGTTGCTACATCTCTTTCAGTTTTCTTTAACATCCTTTCCTAGAACCTGAAATTTTATTTTTAGCTTCCTGGTGCTTACTTGGCTCATGTAGAACATCAATTCTCGAATTCAATTATTGAATTTGAACTTCAATTAAAAGAATTTGTACTAAAGGTGCACTCTTCTCTCCTCAGAGGGGAATCGCGGTTTATGTTAGAAAAGATGTGCCATTCTCCCTTCTCCCTCAATTTTCTTCTACTAATCCAGAATTTAATTATGTCTGGATTAGATTTAAACTCTATCGGCACATCATTCATTTTTGTTTTTTATACCGCAGCCCGAATATGTCTGATACTGACACTGTGTTTTCCTTTGATAAGTTGTCCTCCGATATCGATAAGATTTTGGAAATATCCCCCTCTTCTGAAATCGTTCTTGCTGGCGATTTCAACGTCCACAACACACAGTGGCTCAGGCATTCTTCTACCACAAGCCCGTCTGGAAGACACGTCGAGTTATTTAGTGAGTCTTTTAATTTACAGCAACTGGTTGAGTGTCCGACTCGTGTTCCTGATACTTTAGGGCACAACGCGCATCTTTTAGATCTATTTCTAACATCGCATCCAGAAAAATACTCTGTTTCGGTGACGTCTCCCTTGGGTAATTCGGACCATTGTCTAATCTCCGCCCAATTCTCCATCTCCTCTCTGACAACCACTAACCTAAATTCCACCAAAAGATTAGTGTGGCATTATAAAAATGCTGATTGGGCGGGACTTAATAAGTATCTCAGAGAGCTGGATTGGTCCGATTGCTTTTCTGTGAGAGACGTTAACAAATGCACCGATTATATCTTAAACATCCTTTGGTTTGGAATGCATCGCTTTATTCCTCATAGCTTCAAGAACATCAAACCAACTAACACCAATTGGTTCAATAATGACTGTTTCGCAGCCATTAAAAATAAGGAAGCAGCCTTCCAGGCATATAAATTGTGCCCTTCAGAGGAATTGAGACGTATCTATAGAGATGCGCGGAATATTTGCAATTCAGCAATTAGTCGGGCAAAGTTCAATTTCGACCAGAACATCAGACGGAAGGTTTTTTCTACCCAAAAGGGTAGTAAGGGTTTCTGGTCTCTAGTAAAAACCGTAAAGAACAATTTCACCTGTTCGTCAACACCACCACTCATTTATAATGGGAATGTTTTTACTGACTCATTGGACAAGGCCAACCTGTTTGCTGCTAATTTTGCTGCTAATTCATACTTACCACCTTCATCTCAGCCACTTCCATCTCCATCACAATGTACTAGTAGGCAAAAGACGCTGCACTTTCGCACTCGCGAAGTTTTTAGAGTACTTTCAAAACTCGACGTGTCCAAAGCTACTGGCCCTGATGGTTTCTCGCCCCTTGTTTTAAAATGCTGCGCCTCTGCTTTGGCTAAACCTCTGCGCAAACTTTTTCACCTGTCATATTCAACAGGAATGTTTCCAAGTGTATGGAAACTTGCTCATGTCCAGCCGATACTTAAAAAAGGAGAGGCATGCGACCCCTCTAACTACAGACCAATTGCACTAACCTCGATCATATCTAAAGTTTTTGAATCACTCATCAACTCTCAGTTGTTGAAATATTTAGAAAACAACCATCTTATCAACGATCGCCAGTACGGTTTCCGCACTGGCCGCTCAACCGGAGACTTACTAACGGCTCTAACGGAACGTTGGAATCATTGTCTTCATAATTTTGGTGAGTCTGAAATCGTCGCTCTTGATATTTCAAAGGCTTTTGATAGAGTCTGGCATGCTGCCCTTTTAGCCAAACTTCAAACATTTGGTCTGCACCCTACCCTCGTTAAATGGATAGAGAGTTTTTTGTCAGGCCGTTCAATTCGTGTAGTAATTGACGGAGTTACATCTGATTCCTACGAAATAAATGCCGGTGTACCTCAGGGTTCAGTTCTTTCACCAACCTTATTTCTTCTTTTTATTAATGATCTCTTATCCCTTACTCTCAATCCTATTCATAGTTTCGCCGACGACAGCACCCTTGATTTCGCGTACTCATTTGATTCTGTTATGAACTCACGTGGAAATGCTACAGAAGCCAATCGGGAACGCATGTTTAGATCATTAAACAACGACATTTCCAAGGTCCTTGCTTGGGGCAGAGCAAATCGTGTTACGTTTAATGCATCCAAAACCCAATGCTGTTTAATGTCCCTTAAAAAACGCCCAGTTCACCCCCAACCCATTTCAGTCGACGGAGTGAATATACCAAATTCACCCTCCCTAAACATCTTGGGTATCGAGATATCCAGCAATCTTAGCTGGACTGATCATATATTTGCAATCGCTAAAAATGCGATGAAATGTTTGGGTTTTCTACAGAGATGTAAGAAATATTTCACCCCACCTGACTTAGCGCTGATCTACAAGTCCCACATTAGGCCTAGACTTGAATATAATTCCCATATTTGGGCAGGGGCCGGACACACCGCACTGTCCGCGTTAGACAAAGTTCAGCGTAAAGCTGTTAAGCTTATTGGCGATCCCTCAATCTCTGAGGGTCTTGACTCTCTGGAGCATCGACGGAATGTCGGTTGTCTCTCACTCTTCTATCGTTATTTCCATGGCCGTTGTTCTAACGAAATTGCTAGCCTGATTCCTTGTAGACTCATGACAACGCGCGATACAAGATCAACAAGTCGCTCCCACCCCTATACTCTCCAGGTCAAATTTGGACGTACCGTAAAATTTCGGGAATCTTTTCTAAGCAGAACAACACGAATGTGGAACAGTTTACCATCTTCTGTTTTTCCCTCGTCTTATCAGCCTGAAACTTTCAAACGGGGCGTACATCGACACCTCCTTCACCCAAACTCCTAACCCATTTCCCTCATCCTTAATTCCTTTCCTGCCAAGGCTGTGCTTAAGCATCATAGGGCATCCCCTGAGCTTTGGCATCATCATATATAAAAAAAAAAAAAAAAAAAAAAACTAAAGGTGCTAAACTAGAGGGTCCTAGTCATGGATCGAAGGGCTTTAAAATGGCTGACGGCACTAGTAACATCCTTGAGGATGATGCCAGTAGGTTATGTCTGGAAGAGCGGTGCACACAGTATGCCAGTGTGCTGCTTTAGCAAGCAGAAGGAAAAGCCTACTGGGATACCAGTTGGTGGAGGTAGAGAGTCTTATAAAGACCAGTGAAAAACGAATTGAGTAAGGTGCAAAGATTTGCTTGTGTAAACACACGCATTAGAGTGAGGTTATGTCTGCTGCCGATAGACTTATACTTATATATATATGACATTGCTCCGTATGAACCGTGATGCAAGTTGGCACAGGTCAGGAAGCATGTAAGTCGATATAAGTCGGGGTTATCGAAAGATATCATGACACGTTAATAACTGATGGGTCACGAGAAAGCCAGAGCAGGAATCTGCAGTACGTAACGGTATTTGGAATATTATCTTAACCTGGGGGAATACAAAACCAAGCTGAGATTTGGTCCTGTGGTATGTGCTGTATTACTTGAGGGAGAATCAAGTCATAAGCAAAGCTATATTTACAGCACTTGATAATCAAGCAATGATGAAGTGCATGAAACAAACAGTGTACAACACTTCTTTTGCTTTAGAATATGTTTTAAAACTGAATGAATCTAACCTAATGAACAGGGTGACACTGGTTTGGGTAAAAGAACAACGAGTTTGGCTAAAAGAACAACGAAGATAGCATCGCTAAGCGAGGGGAAAACCCGAAATTGCAAGGCTTGGAACCATATGTTACCTTAGGAAGATGTAAGCTTAGAGGACTGGTCGAAAGATGGGCCATAGAAGAACACTGGGGACAGTGGGAAGAAGTGGACTCGTTTAGACAGGCCAAAATGGCGATGGAAAACTCTAAGGTGACTGACGGCACTAGTGACAGGGCATGTTAATTTCGGGTGTAATAAGATCAAACTGGTATTCATTGAAGATAATACCTGTAGACTATGCCTGGTTTGCCGCAATTACCTGCCAATGCATGCCTTCAATAACCAAGAGAATTGAGTTGAGAATGAAAATCTGCAGGAATCTAATCAACCTTCATTAATCTACTTGGACCAAGGACGAAAAAGGGTACTAGTGGAGGTAGGTAAAGTACAACATGCTTGTTGTTTACGATGACCGACCAGGGCTAACATGCAAGTATACATAAGTATGTGTACTTGCATGGGTCTACGACGGGCCCGAATGCGGTACGGTGCTCTCCAGAACTAACTAAACTAAAATCTTAATTTCATTGGATGAATAGGTGTATGTTAAAGCTACGTGCTACCAGTTTAAAGATACAATCGCACCAGACCTCTAAAAAGCAAGGCTAATTCCATCTTCGGAATTGCCACAAAGGAGGTGTACCAATAATTTTAGTTGTTTTCCAAAATTGTGTCCATTTCTAAACACTAAAGGATTCATACTTAATGGTGCGTAATTATTTATTTATTTATTCATTTAATTCAACGTCAACAATGAACTGATTACTATAAATGGTTCTAATAATTTAAAATAAAAAAATTTAACCAAGCCTTAGAGAGATGAAAATCCAAACAATGTAACTGCCGGTTTAATTGGCAAGACATTCACGAAATAGGCTCAAAAGTCAAATTGCAAAAGTCATGATTTTCCAGGGACGACGTAACATGTATACATTTGAGATACTTAAAAGTTCAAGGAAATTAGATTTTTTTTCTGTTAGAAATGATTGCGTTTCTGTTAGAAATGATGGCGTAATGTGGTGTTCAATTTTGTTTGGATGACAATGCGTATCTATCCAAACTATGTCCCAAATTTAGAGAGCCCTTTTTGCGAAAACAGGACATGGTAGTACATTTAGATACATTGAGAAAGAGAGACAATTACTTTGATAACAAACAATTACTTTTGCAACAATTAAAGAAGGCATTGAGGAACGCTAGAAGTGTTAAATAACAGACAAATAGGAACAAAAGCCAATCTACAAAAACTGTATGAAACCCCAAAGCGGACAACTTATGAATCAAGATCATATGATTAGTTTTGTTATTCAGAAATCCATGGTGCAAAGATCCCAGGAATGGTTTGCAATGGAAATAAAGGACATCACTAACCAAAGATTCTAATAATTTCGCAAGGCAACATAAATTTGCAACAGACCTATACTTAGTAATATCACACTTATAACCTTTCTTAGGCAGAGGAATAATCACAGAAAGTTTCCAATGATTTGGAAAAACGACACTTACGACACTTAACTAATAAGAGATTAATTAAATAAATTACATAAAACAGAAGCAAGAGACAGGCCGCAGCTCTTTACGAACGAAGAAGGAATGCCATCGTTAAAGCTCGAAAAACCCCAGAGATTGATGCCTCGCCAAGTATAAGTTAGTTAAGTCATTATAAATAATATCACAGTGGAAGTCGCATAAGTCATTTTCTAGGAAAATCATCTCTCCGGGGATTACCCGAAAGAGACTACATAAAAGCGGAACTCTTCCTAGCCTCCCTTCGCGGGCGCCTACTGAGTTATCCTACTGTCGCCCATAACCTGGATTCCCTGTCTGCAGAAATCCATATTATTCCGCCAACTCCAGTGACCCTTCTTTAATCATAATCCTCACTCCTTCTCTGCATAAGGCTGTGAAGGCTTCCGTGCCATGAAGATTTTCGGTCATTCCCTGGCAGATTGATTTTACTGTCTCAACCTCTTTATTGCGATATCTTCGTCGGCAGGCGCCCCCTGGGACAAAGATCATCTTTTTAATGTCCTTAAGGATATCCATCCAAAGTTGGTCATTTCTTTAACGGTTTCGCATGCCCAGACCTTGGGCTGTTGATTAATGCATATCAGTCGATTTATCCATCACAACATCCTCCAAGGTCACCGAATTCAACCCTATGTCCCCGGCGTTTTCAGGAAAGGAGTCTTTAGCCTTCAACAAGACCTTTTTAAAGATCTCTAGTTGTGTCGGCTATAACCACCTTCCGTACTCGCGTCCATGACCTCAGACGCAGGTCATTTGCTGCCGGGAGAAGGTCAGCCTACCGCCGGTGCCAACTGCCGTCCCTACCTGGTGAACTTTTGGCTTCTGTACAGCCGCAGACATCGTACCCTTTACCTGGACCGTTCTGGTCACTTTTTGCCTAGAGTACTGAGTGTCCTTCCGCACAAAAGACGTACTTTTCTGGAACGGTGCTAGACTTTTTGATGACTGCTCTGCCGCTCTTGCTTAGTTCAGCTTCCGCTTCTCCACGTCGGAAGATGAGACTTTCATCTTAGTCGTCCGGTGATGTTCCCGCTTGCGCAGTTGCTAGGTCTCAGCCTCGGAAAGATTTCGCTGCACCCACATTTTCTGTTGAGAGGGATCTCTTGAATCTGTCGCTTGAGGCTCGAGGCTAAAGCTCGAACGTCAGAACAAGACTCTTCTTTCGGAGGGCAAGTGTGCATATTCTGCTGATACGTGCACTGCGGATTTAACCAACTAGTTAGAGTCTGCCATCTGTGCCACCGTCGCATCTGAAGAAGCGCTATTTATAATTTTGCAATTGGCACCTTCCTTCAGGACTACTGCAATACTTTCAGCAGGCGCAAGTCCATCTTCCAAACCTGATTTCGTTGTAGGCACCATGGCCAACGTTTTAGGCCAACCTGTTAGAGTCTACCATCCCCTCTACCTCCACATCTACAGATGTTCCTGGATTTCCTGAACTTATCTTCTGATTTTTTAAATTTTCCGTCTGTGCACCAATGATTTGGGGAGAAATAACAGGGCCAAGTGGGTTGAGATACCCCAACACTCAATATACTACTCAACTAGAATAAAACAGAAGATTTAGCTGTTCTTGATAGGATACCAGTCGTAACCCAATTACCCCTGCAGAGATTGAAACCACTGCAAACTCCCTCTGCAACTATCTCCCATGTTAGTTACTGGACTAGTTCTAGGATGAATTGCACTTGGAGATGTAACTAACACTTTCATTCACCCTCCAGCAACTCTTGTCTTTAGAAAGGGCCAAAACTTCGGAAAAGGACTGGGTAGGAATTCTCGCAAAATCGGTTGCTTTCAGACAACCTGGTTGCCTTGTAAGTACACAAACATGTGAAAATGTGTAGAAAAATATAATTTTTCAAAAATTCGTGAAGGTAATGTTTTTCTTTTAAGTTTTGATAAAATCATGACATACAATAATGGGATTTATTTTTGCCGAGCCATCTCTTATGCGTTTTTTATAAACCAAATTATTTTATTTATAAAAACTGTATTTTAATAATATTAAAATATTTAAAAAATTCTTCTTTTTTTTAGTAATTCGGGTGAAGACTTCCCTTAAAACCAGAAACTTTTTATGCTCTGCTTCTGGATGTAGGGTATACCTTCTAACGAAGAAACAAAAGCCTCAGTAAAAGTTTCAGAAAAATGGTTATAGTGAAATGGCAAAATTACGTAATTCATAAAAACGAGTGAATGCTTGAAAAGTATAAAAGAAAACATGATAAGATCCATAAGACGTGAGCAATTCTTTTTAAGCACTCAGTTGTGGCAGCATTACATCACCAAACTAAACTAAGCTTGCTCGCACTTTTGAGATATAAATTCGCTGAGTAAATCTTCACGTGCTAGGCGCATTCTTATCAGATCTTAAATGGTGGTGATACAAATGGAGACAGCAATTTAATCTATAAAACATGCACGCACGTTTTTTTACCTATTAAAAACAGGTAATAATCACCTGACACCAGAGCTAGCCTTCGATTCGCATCGTTACCTTTTCTAGTCTTCCCTAGAACACCTGATGCATCAGAATCTGTGAAAGTCTGAAATCATCTCGAAGACTGCGCTGGCTAGGCCTTCTTAAGTTTGCATTGACACAAATATGACTATCGCATCAATTTATTTATTCAAAATTGTTTTATCGACAGTGAAATATAGCGACTGTGTGCGAATTAAATCACCGGGGAGTAGTGCATGCACACATATATTATGTTTCGCATGATTTCAACTTCAACTAGATAACGAAATGAAGTCGCTCTCATTACTTAACTACTGTCGTACTGCTAATTTGTACACGAAAAAAATAAATTTATTCTAATTAAGGCCTTGCGATAATGCTAAGGTTTGAGAATGCGAATCCAAGGGGCGTTGCACAGTTTTGTACTTAAAAAGCCTTATCAAGTGGGTCACTGGTGTAACAGATTAAGCTTTTGTTTATTGTCTCTTTAAAAAAAAATTAAGGTATTTGCATACCCGGGCTTTAAAGATAATTGGAAGAGGTGTAAAATGCGTAAATATTTTAATTCAACTGGATATTTTTGCACTGGTTGATCTAGATAATTAACGTTTAAGTTTCCATTCAAGGACATTGAGATTTTTTGAATAAGGACAAAAGAGTAAAATGGTTTTCACTACAAACATTAGTAATCTCTTGGGGAAGGCTATATTTTATTTGTTTAGTAATGTTTTAAATCCCTTTAGCTTTGGCATATAGTCAATGACATTGAGTTGAGAAAAACCGTATGCTGTTGTATTAACCTTATTTTTGTAGATGGACAAATAAAACTGTACAGCACCGTAATAAACCAATGACAACTGATTTCTTCTTTAGATCGCAGAATCTGGCTTGAACTACTAATTTCAACTTTCATATTCTTCTGTAAATTTAAATTTAATTTAAAGTTAATCTCTGTTTATTTATTTATTTATTTACAAGATTTCATCAAGACTGATTACTTTACAAAAGAAGAAGAAAAACAAGAATAAAAGCACAAAAATATAATGAAAAACCAATAAATGCCTCTCTGTTTCTAACAGAATTACTATTTTCGTAGCTTTGGACGATCAGGTCTTGTAGCTGGTTTGAGGCCCTTTCTAGGTCCTCCTGGGATTCTAGCGGGGCGTCATCGAGTTCTTGAATGTTCGTCCTGATGTGCTCCCGATAGATTTCCCAGTTAGTTAGCTTGGGAACCCTGACCGCTTCCAGCTGCACGTGAGGGGCCTCCATATCAAATTTTATGTGTTTATGATCTCATCCGACATGTGCCAGTTAGTAATGTTGTTCGGCAAGTTTGGACTGGCTATCGAAAGATCCAGAATTTCTTGGCGAACAATGTTAGGAAAGGTTGCTTTATTGCCTTTATTTAATATTTTAATATTGTTTTTAATGAAATAATCTAATAGGAACTCACCTCGGCTGTTTATCCCGGTGCTCCCCCAGATGTTAAAAAAATAACAAAACAATAAAATTAATTTAATATTACAAGACGACGAAATATAAAGAACAATTTTAAAGAATATTTGCCTTAATGCAATTTTGAAATAGATAAAAATCAATTTTACCGAAATTTATATTGAAACATTGAGGCATTGTTGTAGTAGGCTCGTGAAAGCAGAAATTAGTGCGTTGTTGGGTACTTTAAAAAAAAGCAGTGCTTATTCGCATCACCTGTGTCCGTGTAAAAGAGCTTTTACACGGAGAACACGGATCCGTGTACTCCGTGTACGCAACATTTGCACGGACTACACGGAACGTAAATATTCATATTAATGGTAATAGCTCTATACAGCCAATTCTAAATACAAATCTGGCCGTGTACTCCGTGTAAAGCACTTTTACACGGACACGGGTGATGCGAATAAGGCCTGCCTTAAAAAAATTACGTTTTCTAAAGGAATGGAAATACTAAAGCAAGGCAATAGGGCAGGAGAATTAATAGTACCATGTACGAGTTTTAAATGATTAAGTTTGACCATACGCGGTGTTTCAGATCTGACGTGACAAGACAAGTGGGGTGGTAGATCTCACCTAGAGAAACAAATAAGTGTATGGCAGAAGAGAGGGGGGCAATGTCAAGCGTTTAGGAGATACAGGGTGATTCATAAATTTCAGTTTTTCATGCACATTACCCCTTTTATTTTTATTTTTTGATCTACCCATCTGTTGATCTAACTCCTACCTACTATTGCTAGTACAGTCACTTTCAAAAGTGAAGAAAATGGTTTGCGATTACTTACAATTTTGCATTTTCCCAAATTTTCTCCGAAATTCCTGTAATTAGTATACCTCTTTTTTATTTTTATTGGATTTTCCATCTTATTAGCTTTCCAAAAAGGTACAACATGCCCAGGTAGAGAAAGAGTGTAGATATTTATAAGTAGAAAACTTATCGGGAAATATTTGAAAATCTGCAATTTAAAGAATCTAAACTCATATTAACTCTAAAATCTTTTTTATTGAATTCAAAACGTATTACAATTAATCTTAGTAAATTACAAAAGCTGTTCAAAATGCCCACTGCCACTTTGTATCCATGCCAACAGTCTTCTTCTAAGTCCCTGTTTAAGGCGTATTTCAGCCAGCCTCTACCGTATTTTCGTCGCTGCATTCGTAATTGTGCTAACTAAATTCTCCGTAGTGTCAACAGGCCTTGAATAAACTTCAGTCTTCATTGTTCCCCATAAGAAAAAGTCCAATGGGTAAGGTGTGGAGACCTAGCAGGACCTAGCAGCAAATCCCCATAAATTTCACTATTAAGCACTTGCGGAAAAATGAATGGTCCTACCAAATGGTTTCCGATGATACCTGCCCAAACATTGACACTTCATCCCTGCTGGAATGAGGTCACCTTTGTCCTGTGTGGGTTAGTTTCCGACCAGATATGGAGGTTATGGAAGTTCGTGATACCATCCCTGGTGAATTGAGATTCATCCGTTCACAGAATTCGGTCCAGAAACGCCTTTCGTCAATGTCGCATTCCAGAAGACGAATGCTAAATTCCAGTATTCTCTCAGTAGTCCTTAGACTGGGTGATGGTGATATGAACGTAATCCCTCTCGATGAATAACCCTTCAAACCTTTTAGGAAGATACTACTTATCGTCTTGCGACTCGTCTCGTGCTCGTCTCAGGGCCTTGCCTCACGATGGTGATTATTTGCTGCTCGAGTCGGCAGAAGTTCCCCGAAGTTTCGGGTCGTGTATTTCCGTTTCCGTCTACAACACCATAAATGTAAATAGTATCCGCGTATTCCCCAAAAGTAAATTCTACCATTTTTTTATAATTTTTACTTTAAAACAATCGTACTTAACGATTTCTTTTCCAACTATGATCGATATTATTGCTAATTGACCCTATTAAATAGCAAAATTTCCATCAGGTACGAGTAACAGAACGCCAGGATACAAGGGTGTTAATTCTGGCAACACTAGCTAATATCGGTAATAAAACAAAATTGCACTACCATTTTTATAAATTTTTTGCAGCAATAATTAAAATTAATTACCTGTTAACCCGAAACAAACATTTTCAACCCTTTATCTTCCAAATTTTGTCAGGGATTTCTAATGATCCGGTTTTTTCGAATCATTTGCCTACCTTTCCATGTTGTACCTTTTTGGAAAGGTAATAAGATGGGCAATCTAATAAAAATAAAAATAAAGTGTGCTAATTACATGAATTTTGGAGGAAATTTGGGGAAATTCTGAATTTTAGGTAATCGCAAACCAGTTTTTTTCACTTTTGGAAGTAAGTGTACCTGTAATGGTAAGAGTTAGATCATCATTGTTGATAATTTTGGAAAGTTCATTGGACTAGTAGTTTTACAGCTTTTGTTTGATGTCGCTATGTTGGGTAGATCAAAAGATAAAAATAAAAAAGTAATGTGCATACCATGAAAAACTGAATTTTATGCATCACCCTGTGACTCCCAAACGGTTAAGATTGCCCCCCCCCCCCTGCCATACAATTTTTTATTTCTCTAGGTGAGATAAAAACACAACACTCATTTGGGTACGTCAGATCTAAAACACCCTGTATAAAGGCGCAATATGAGTGTATTGCTTCCACGACAGGTAAACTGCTCGAACTGACGCTGGACTGCATCAATACCGTTTATAACAACATTGTGAATTGCGAAAAAAAACTGCATAACAAAGAATCTTTGAATAAGACAAATTGTAATTGATATAAATAATAAATAAAAGTGGACCAAGTTGGCAGGCTGGAGGTACACCAGAGATATTTCGTATGTTATTGCAAAGAGAACCGCGAAACAATACTCGCTGGGTATGACTGAACAAGTACGAGCGAACCAAGTCAACGAAAAAAGACGGGAACTCAAGGGGAGCTAACTTATAAATCAAAATTAGATGATTTATTCTGTCAAATGCTTTACTGAAATCGGTGAATATGCAGACAATTTACTTACTGGCTTCGATTAGAAAGATACAAAATTAGAAAATTCTAAAAGGTTAGTGGTCGTTGGCCTTCCTACTTTAAAAAGGTTTGCACTGAAAAGGAAGTGTGTGGCTTAATAGAGTCTTAAAAATCTTAGCAAACAACATATGTTAGCAATCGGTCGATAATTGGTTAATCGCATTCATTTCTGACTATGTTTCTCTCCTAAAAATTGTTTTTAGATTCTATTTAAGGCAGGATTACTTCTTGGATGAGTTCTAATTTGCTTTAATTAAATCTCTTCATAAAGCAGGCCTGTGTTATAAATTAATAACTAAATACGAATTAATAAGCTTCTACCAGTTTCTAAATGCTGATTTTTCCTTAGCAGCATTTATAAGTTTAGCAGGCTTTATAAATGGAAGATCTACATCAACTTACTTGGTACTTTTTAACTATTACGTTTTCTACCGAATTGAGCAGGATGCGCAAGTCGAAGGTATCAATATAGATTTCTTTGAGGCTTTTGATCATGTTGGTCTACTGTTAGCAAAATATATGCTTTTGGGTTTCACTTGTCTCTTCTGAAATTTGTTGCATCATCATACGACTGTAAAAATTGATTCTTATCAATCCCGCGTTTTCAATGTTTTATCTGATGTTTCCCATGGAAGTAATTTAGATCCCGTTTAATTTTTAACCGACTTCCCAAAAACAAAAAGGTTCTAAGTTCGACGCGTATTGTTTTTTATTTTTTTTTTTTATTTATTTATTTTTTTTTTATGTTTGACCGGGCATAACTTCGTAACGCGTCGACCGATTTTGATGATTCTTTTTTTGTTGGGTAGAGTATGTTCACCGATTGGTCCGGTGTCAAACAAATTTTTGGTAGGGTGGGGGTGGGGGGTGGGGGTGTAACCTAACTTTGTAACGCGTGGTCCGATTTGGATTGTTCTTTTTTTGTTGTACAGAGTATGATCCCCCATTACTAATAGGAGAAGAAAATTTGGCCTAGGGTGGGGGAGGGGAGGGGGTAGTCTAACTTTGTAACGCGTGAAACGATTTGGATAATTCTTTTTCTGTTGGGTAGAGTATGTTCCGTGGTTGATACCAGGTGAAAAAAATTTTTGAGGGATGGGGGTGGGGGGGGGGGGGGTAGGGGTGGAACCAAACTCTGTAACGCGTGGTCCGATTTCGATGGTTCTTTTTCTGTTGTATAGAGTAAGATCCCCCATTCCTAATAGGAGAATAATTTGGTCCTATGGTGAAAGGTGTGGGTGGGGGGGAGGGGTAGTCTAACTTCGTAACGCGTGGACCGATTTGGATAATTCTTCTTCTATTGGATAGAATATGATTCTTGCTTGATACTACGAAAAAACAAATGTTGCTGGGGTGGAGGTGGGAGAAGGGGGGTGGAACCTAACTTTGTAACGCGTGGATTGATTTGTACGGTTCTTTTGCTGTTGTATAGAGTGTGATCCCCCATTGCTAATAGGAGAATAATTTGGTCCTATGGTAGAGGTGGGGAAGGGGGAGGGGTAGTAACTTCGTAACGCGTAGACCGATTTCGATGATTCCTTTTATGTTCGGTAGAGTATGTTCCTTGATTGATACCATGAGAAAAAAAGTTTAGTGGAATGGGGGTGAGGTAGGGGGTTAAAGCTAACTTTTAACGCGTGGACCGATTTGGATGGTTCTTTCTTCGTTGTATGGAGAAGAAGACACTTAAAAGTGAAAAATAAAATAGTTTTTAAAAAAAAAGTTGAACCGACTTCACAAAAAGCGCTAAAAAGCATAAAATAATTTTTAATTTTATATCTATTACGACATTTTGAAGTCGGTGCAAATTAATTAATAATTTTGCTATAAGATGCTTTTCCGGGAAATTTTATCTTTATTTTTCATTATCGAAGTATACATTTCTTTCCTTCCTACCGCTTAACTTACTGGAGCAATTTCGTCGCATAGCCAATTTTTATTTCCTAGTAATATCAATAATAGGTAAGTAACATTCTACTATGATTTCTTTTTTAACAACTTTTCGATAAAATAAAAGCATTGCTAGAGTACTATAATAAGCTTTGGTGAGAAAAATTATCTTAAAAAGTTATGCTTTGAAAGGGTATTCCCTAGATGAGTTTAGTCATATCCAAGACCGTCTCCCTGCCTCCATTGCTTTCCCCATTATATCTCGTGATATTATCATAGATGGTATCAAGGAGCTCAAAATGGACTTTTCTTTTGGTCCTGATGGTGTTCCACCTGCGTTCTTGAAATACTGCTATGACGCCTTACTGAGTCCACTGGAGTGGAGAGCTCCTTTATAATTCCTGTTTATAAAAAGGGGCATAAAAACTTAATAACAAATTATAGGCCAATCGAGACGCTTTCCCGATACCCAAGTTGTTCGAATCTATTATATATTCACAGTTTGTTGGGCAGTGTAAGGGGCTAATCTAATCTAATCAACATGGCTTTCTGCCTGGTAGATCGACGACAACTAACCTGCTTGAATTTACATCGCACATAATCTCTGCCTTCCGGCGAGGTCTCCAAACCGACTGTGTCTACATCGACTTTAGCAAGGCATTTGATAAACTCCCTCACTCTGTTATTATGCTTAAACTTGAAGAACAGGGTTTTCCGCTCGACTATTTAAAAGATAGGTCATAACGAGTATCTTTCCGTAACACTTTATCTTCTTGTTAGGGCTTTTTCTGGTGTATCGCAGGGTAGCCATCTGGGGCCGCTGCTGTTTATTCTTGCCATTGACGACATTGTCCCTCTGATTAGGCACTCCAAAGTCTTAATCTACGCGGACGATATGAAGATTTGTTCATGCTTTAGGAACAGTTATGATTCTTCCTGCATTGAGAATGATTTGGTGTGCCTCAAATTGACTGCAACTTAACCTGGATAAATGTGAAGTTATGTCACTTTCTAGTAACATCAATCAGCTCGTCTTGGATTATACCTTTACGGAAACTACTATTCGTCGTGTGAAGTCCGTTACTGACCTTGGTGTAAAGCTAGACAAAAAACTCGATTTCACTATGCACATAAACTAAACTCGGAGTAATTCAGTTCTGGGGTTTTTTAAGCGGTGGTCAAGGGAGTTTCTGATCGACAGACCCTAATTCACTTATTTTTTTCTTTAGTTAGACCAATTCTCGAGTATACATCTCAGGTTTGGTCTCCTTGCTATGCTGTTCATTACATATATATATATATATATATATATATATATATATATATATATATATCTATATATTGATTTTGATTTTGATCTGGATTGGAATCGTACAAAATTTCAGGACACTGTTGCTACAGGTGATCACAGCTACTGCTTATCCTTATTTAATGTAGTAGTTTAGTTATTATTCAAAATACTTATTGTTTTTTTGTTTAATAAGTAGGTATTTATCTTATAATTGATAATTGACAATTCTTAACATAGAAAAAGGAGTTCCATCTGGTACACACGAGAAATTATCAACCAAGCTATTAATGTGCCGCCTGATCTTTTATTACCAACATCATAGTTTAATTACTTTTTGTTGAACTCTGTTTAACGCGGACAGTTCGGTAGTCTCCCGAATGCAGGAATTATATTCGAGTCTAGGCCTACGACTTGTTAATCAGCATATGGTTAAAAAGGCAGGAGTCGAGACTACCAAAAATTGTTTTGAGACATTAAGAGCAGCAATATCGAACTCACTAAATTTCTAAATTTTTTTTTTTTTTTTTGTATACGATGTGGCCAAATCCTAGGGGACAACCCTTTGATGCGTTAGCATGGTTTTGGCCGGAAGGGAATTAGGGTAAGGGAAGTGAGGAAACTTGAGTCTTGTTTGCATTGCTGCGAGCTAGACAACAGCCCAGAGACGGAGTGGATTATTTTAATTTCTTAATAAAAGCTCACGGTCATCTGGGCTCGAACCCGGGACCCACGGCATGTTGGTCTTGCCGCTCAACGCATTGATCCAACTCCGTCTCCTGAATACAATGATTTCAACGTTTCGAGAGAACAGAATTTCATTTTCATTTTCGTCTTGTTCGTATTTCCCAAATTTTGCGGTATGGATGAATTCAAGGATTAAGTACATTTCAGTACAATTCAGTTATACGTCGCAATATTCTGTGCAGACTTGTAGACCTCCCGAACATCGAAGAATTGGAGGTTTTCTGCATCGCTATTAAACTGTCTGATAAAACTGTGTATATTTCGACCGCCTATATTTCTCCAGGCTCTCCGTCTAATGTTTATGAAAGATTTGCCTCCAGCCTGGATTACCTCTAGGATAACTTGATGCCTTCCGACGAGTTATTGCTTTTCGGAGAATTTAACCTGCCTGGTTCTTTCTTCTCTGTCTGTCAATCAATTTGCATTTTCTTTTATATATAGCCTGGTTTCATCATGCTTAACACAGACCTGCAGCATATCAAACGATTACTGGAAGGTTCTTCGACCTCATCTTTCTACTGATTCTGCTAGTACGCTAAGGCGATGCTTGATGCCCCTTCCTTGTTCCTCAATCGAGTCATCACCCTACCCTTCATATGACGATACGCTGGATCTGGTTATGTTAGTTTCTTGTATGCCTGATGACGTTTGTTATAACTTCAGTAATGCTGACTTCTCCGTGATTAACTACTGTCTCTCAGCTGTAGGTTCTCAACGAATAAGACATTAGTGACGCCGTAATATATTTCTACAATTTACTGTGTATTTGTTTTACTTACCGTGTCCCTATTTCTATATCTAATAACTCACGTTCTACTCAGCCTTAGTTCGATTGCTTCTTAAAACGTTTAAAGAATGTTAAAAATAAGGCTTAGAAGAGCTTTTGTTCCTCTAGGAGTGATGCAGGCTATTTAATTTATGCCAACTTACGCAGTCAATTTTTAACTGATTTAGTGTCTTCTTATAATAATTATATTAAGAGAATGTGAGCATCCTTGTGCGTCGATACGAAGCGATTTCGGAAGTTTGTAAACTTGAAGCACAATTTTGATGGCTATTAATTTTTGCCTTTCGGTGACAGCGAAAGCAGTGAGCCTTTGACGATAGCAAATATCTTTGCGGATTTTTTTAAGACTGCGTTTTTGGAGGATACCTGTGATATTGGCTTTAAGGTTTATACCCATTTGACGAGGTTTTCACGGACTTCTGTCGAATGCAAAGACCATTTACTTAACGAAGCTACGTTTTTAAAGAAAATTTCTACCTTGGCTGATAAAGTTTTTCAATTGGTCCTGACGGAAACCCCCCTCATTCGTGAAAATATGTGGCTCCATTCTTGCTCCTATTCTTGCGATATTCTTGACTTCCACCGCAAATCGTTCTTGCAACCGTTCCAGCATGGTTTCATAAATAGTAAATCAACTACCACCAATTTACTGGAATTTCAAACTTTTGTATCTTTACAATTGAAGGTGGTAGTTGATTGTATTTTTACTGACTTCAACAAAGCATTCGATAGAATAAACCATCTAATTCTTGTTCTAAAACTCCCCCTTCTCTGGAAACACGGTTTTTGTGAATTGAATTCATTTGTACTTATCGCACTTACCACACGCGGGTTTCTTTTCATTGAGCTCTGCCTGATTTTATACGCAACACTCCCGGGGTAGCACAGGGCTCCTACCCCGGGCCACTGTTATTTATAATTTACATCAAAGTTGTATCTACGATTCTCTCTCACTCAAATATTCTGTGTTACGCTGGCTACCCTAAAATATTCCTCACTGTGTCAGACCATTCCGATTGCCTACTATTAAATTCTGACTTGGACGCCTTTCAGAATTGGTGTTCCATTAAAGACCTTCCCCTAAATATCGGGAAGTATACATCTATGTCTTTCTCCCGAAAAAGATCACCCTTTCAATTTAACTTTACTATAGGTTATTGTCCTTTAACAAGACTAAAGACCTAGATGTCTGGCTTAGTTCCCAATTATCTTTTGAGGATCATTCCGGTGCCATATTTTACAAGGCTAATATGACTGTGTGTTTCATTAAGAGATGGTCAAAGGAATTTGATGCCCTTACATTACAAAACTTGACTATTGCACTTTCGTCAGGCCTATTCTGGAATATGACTCTGCAGTCTGGTCACCGCTCTATGCGAAACATACCAATCGCATTGAAGCTGTTCAACGGATATCCTTAAGGTTCGCTCTTTGAGTAATTGCTTGGATTAGCTTCCTCTAATTACCATCTTATGCCGATAGACTTTTACTGTTGCATTTTGATACTCCTGAAAAGGGACGCTGCAACTCCAGGATCCATTTAGCTTTCGGCTGCATTCGGGGGAGGAATCACGACTTCTTTCGGTTACCTTTTCATCGCACTAATTATGGGGTAAATGAGCCGATCACATCGAAGCCGCAATTTTTTAATTCCCATTTTGATCGCCTTGATTTTTATGTGTCGTGAAATCATGTGAAGAGGCAGCTTTGTCTAAGTTACTTTTCATGTACTTTTCATATTTGTCTATTTTACATTTATATTTGGTCAGCACATTGATAAAATATCGTTAAATAAATAAATAAAATTAAAAAATTAAAACAAGTAAAGCCTAGTAGAATTCTTCACTTATACTTTCACTTTATTTTTGCCAAGATATTTAATCATACTTATATTCATTTTCTTAAGTAATGTTATCATGAGCGACATGCCATTTGCCATTCAGTTCTTAGCCCATACGAACCCCTCTACATTGGGGGGAAGAGTAGCCCATTAGTTAACAAGTTTAGGCATCCACAATATTGAGTTTAGAATGACATCATGCAGGTTATCGTATTCTACTCATCAAACCCTCTCATTTTATACACATGTCAAGGTAGTTATGAAGGGAAAGGTAAGCCGTCGTCTTGGATCGTCATATTGGATTTAGAACTACAATATACTCTATACAAGCTGGGGTACCCGACTTCGGTCAGGGAGTTGATATGAGATTGTTTGGTAATTGGAATAAAAGGATAAACTTTAAAATATAAGAGGTAAAAAAATGTTATTGAAAACATATTCTAACTTTTTGCAACACTTGATTATAAATATTTTTCATTTTGTTATCCGGCATATAGGTATATGTACAAATTTTTCGAATTTCCTACTCGAGATCAAGCTGAGTATAGTTGACCGTGAGAAAAGCAGGAATCTTTGAGGTTGCTTCCGGAATATTTTAAAGTTTTTCCTTGCGCTTTGTTAATTGTAAAACTATAGGCTAATTTGATTGAAAATTGCAGTCAGTGGTATTCTGGGGAGAAATACTGTGTGTCCTTTGTCCTTTCCAGTTATAAATTCGGCTTCTATGATGTTATTCGATAGCTGTTTGACGAACATCCTTGTTCCATTACATAGTTTTGATAAGGTTGAGATTTCTGAGTAGTATGATTGGAGATTCAATTTTCAGTCGAAGCAGTGTAATGGCATTTCTGGTACTTGCAAAGAGTTTAAAAATTCTGGAGGGAAGCTGACCTTTCTTCAACGTTTACCCCGGTGTCGATCGATTTGTATATTCTCTCTTCACCGGAAATTTTTTTTTGAATATTGAAGTTGATATCGTCGACAATATTATTTTTAGTTGTTAAAATTGCCCTCTGAAATAGCCCCTCCGGATTGGTATAGTTGTATACAATATTTGGATAAATTTGGTAGATGAGTTCGTTTTCAGTAGTGGCTATGTTGCAGAAATCACTGTTGAGTTCAATGAGGCCGGTCTTCTGGTCAGTAGGATATGTGCCTTCGCCTATTTGTAAAAGTTTTTGAGCAAAATGTGCCCTTATTTCGTCTTTCGATAGTTCAACTCTCATATTTTTTGTTAGTCGCAGTATTTGTATGTGTGGCCAGGAATGTGATTTTTTTAAGCATTCATTGATTTCGTCTGCTAGTGTTGACATGGAAATAACTGGAAGTGTTTGTCGAAAATCTCCTGAGAGTATGAGTAGAGCTCTTCCCATCGGTTAAGAATTTCCTCACAAGTTTTGTAATGTTCTGTCCATGGTTTCAAATGATTTTTTATTTGCCATCGTGCATTCGTCACAGAAGATAATTTTAGCTTGTTTTAAAAGTTCAACCCGTCCAAATGCTCTTGAGATTTTATGTACCGGGAATTGTTCTTTTTCTATATTGAACCCACTGAGATATATAATACTGGAGTGACTGGTGCCATGAAATTTCTTCAAGAAAATGGTATCACTTTTCGCTAGTTGTCCCTTTCTGGGTAAGCATCTTTTTTTTCAACATGGTTTTCTTAATTGCGAACGTCATGTCGCCTATTAAATGCTGGCGTTAGAAATAGATGACAATATTTACAATCATCTTACGTCTCTTTCTGGGTAAGCATTATCCAGACTAAAATAACCTTTTATTTATAATTTGTATTCCAGTAATTCCAATGATTTTTACATTTTCCTTATAACAATATAGAAGATTAAAATTAAATATGTCTCTTCGTATATATTTGGTTATTATATTCTACTCTGAATGGCTGCAAATTCACAGTAAACGTTGGAGATTAAAAATTGTTTTCCTCCACTGAAAGTAAAATTGTACCCATATGAGATAGCTTATAAGTCAGTCCAGTTTAATACATGTCAGTGATTCAACCGTAGTTGTAGGGCGGAATGGGCAGTTCGTCAATGCCGGCAATGCCAGCAATATATTTATTAGAAGCGTTTTCCCCGTGCCGCCTGGTGCGTCCAAGTAAATAATTCCGCCAGTGTTGTTGTTTATCCGGTCCATGATAACATTATAAATTTTTTTTTTATTTTCATTGAGGAGTGTTGTGAGCAATGTATTGAAGTAGTTCGTTGATGTCATAGTTTTTTTAATTTGTAATTTCGAAGCTTAGCACACTGAAAGCATCTCGTCGTGGTGTTGGCCTCCCAAGTTGTACTAAGGTCTGGTTTTTTATTGCGAATTATATTCTAGGCGAATGAGTGTTTCATTGAAGATGTCGTCGTTGAATTCGATGGCCATCCGAAGATAGAAACATTCGGCGTTGTTCAGATGTACGGCGTATACTCGGCCTAGTGCGTTAGTTTTCATGATTCCTGGATGATCCTCTACTGGAATTCCTTGTTTTCATCGTTGAAAGATTTTTTTGTGTTCCACATATAATAAGTATGGACGGCGACATATAGTAATGTTTTCGCGAATGGATCCATTTGGCACAGTTGAAAAAAGACTGTTTATTTTGTTTTCTTAATTAGTTCGCTTGCAATTTTTCGTGCGGGGGAAAACCTAAAATTCGCCACGCTGCTTCGTTACTGTTTATGTAATCCATTTGGAGGATCTCGTCGTTTCTGTTTTGTTGTTCGCTGTCTTTGGCTATTTGAAATACTGCCATGTCACTGCCTTTGTTCACATACTTACAGCCATATTTAATGGATTTCACTGAATTGCAGTATTCTACGTTTATGTGTGTTTGGAACATTTTAGAAAGTAGTGGGTTATATGGTACTACCCATTGATTATCTATTTCCAGTTCGTCTCTGATCATCTTCTGCCATCATCTCTGGTTTGTGTGTCGTCCAAGTATGGTTTTGGGTATTTTTTGTACATTTTTCGTCACTCATACGTGGCGAATTGGGATTTAATGGCCCGCATGAATCATGTTTTTACAACTATGTCGCACAGCTCCGGATCTTCTTGTGGATTGGGAAATTCAGCTTGGATGATTTTGTCGATATTCGTGGGATGAATTCTGTTGTGTAGCCATATGAGATTGTGTGAGTGAGGCAGTCCTCATTTTTGCCATTCGATTGTGTACATCCAGTATCTAACGGTTCCAAAGATATCGTATTTTGTGATGACTTCAATAAATCTCATTTGTTTTTGTCAGACTACTCCGGTTATTATGTCGTGTCGATCCATTGGGGCTTGTCCGTATCTTAGTTGTTCTTTGATTTCTGGCCACGACGAGTTGCATGTGAATGTTATAAAGAGGTCAGGTCGTCCATATTTTCTTACGCATGTGTGACTGTATGCGTGCATGTGTCTCGGACTTCCTATGTAAGATGAGGGTAAGATTACCATTGTTCCAATGTCGTCAATGTTTTTGTCATTTATGATCGCGTCTCGAAGGTGGATGTATTCTTCCGTGCGTAGTTTCTTCTAATTCAGACTTATGTAAAGCATCCGTTCCGCTTCTGTTTTTGCATACGTATCTACCAGGAATTGTTGAAATAAAAGGGGAGTGTTGAGAATGTCATTGTATGTTTCATTGTCTCTGATCATTAAGCAGTAAGCATAGAACTCCTTGGAAGTAAAATTATTGGTTTTTTCTACGCCTGTTTCAGGTTGGATTTGTTTCAATGCGCTGTAGTCCTTCTCTTCTTCGTTGTACAATTACGTCACGGCTTTTGTTTTCATTGTCCATAATTACGATGGCGACTTCGTCTATTTAAGGTGCATTAAATCGATGTTCGTGTTTTTCAGGTGGTCTCTCGTTTTGAATACGTGAATAAGTTGATTGTATTTGTGTAAGATCCTCTGTACATCTTGGATTATTTCTCGTCTCAATCCACTGATGTTTGTGCATCGTTGATCAATTTCTCTTTCTTCATTTCCGATGAAATATACTTGCAGAAATTTATAGTCTTTGTTGGGTAGTGGTAGTAATGATCCCGATAGAGATGTCCTTGGATGGAAAAAAACATAATCGATTTCATCTCTGTTAGTGTTGATCGAAGGGACACCGAAAGAAGTCATTTGAAAGCAGTTGTACGCTTTTATATTTTGAAGAAAGTGTTTTGATTCTGGAGTTTCCCCGGTCATGTAATGTAGAAATTCCTGCAGAGGTGCTCCCAGTGGTGGTAATCGAATTTTTCCATTCATGCAACAGATTCCTGGTGTTCCGCTACTAAATTTTTACTCGTTGCAAAATTGGCAGATGTTATCCATTTTTCCGATTACGACGTGTTTGTGTTTGTTATGCTCTTCCGACGGGTCGTATTGGAATGCTTAATTATTTTTTTTTATATATGATGATGCCAAATCCTCAGGGGATGCCCTATGATGCTTAAGCACAGAGCCTTGGCAGGAAAGGAATTAAGGATTAGGGAAATGGGTTAGGGTTCATTTGTTAGGTTGTACTGTTTACTTGTCTTCGTCCGCGCTTTTCATAAAGTGTTACTTTCAAGTCTTTTATTATAAGATTGTGTCGCAGTTCTTGATTCTTCAATTCGTTCATTTCGTTGTTCTTCGGGTTTTCTCCTTCTCACGGTGCTCATTCTCGTTCGTTGAAAACGTAAACGTGCTTCGCGCTCTTCGACTGTTTCGTTTTTTCGCTGTTCTTTTTGTTTTCGCCGTTTTGCTTCAGAATTGCAAGATCTCCTCCTCTTTTACGTTTTAGCATTGTATAAAATATATGTAGATCAGGCTTAAAAAAGGCTTAAAAAAGTGCACAATGTTCCACAACAGAGAGTGTTTTGGAATGTTCCACAGTGATCTGGGATGTTCCGGGACGAACGTTGCAGACGTTGTTCCGAACGTTCCAGACTATTCCCGAACAAATACTCTCGAATGTTCTGGACTATTTTAGAAATTTCTAGAGGGCGAAACTTTCAGCCCTTATATCTTCAAAAGCACGCCCTTCAGATAAACACGGGAACCTTCTTCGTGGATGGTTGATAGAGGGCTACGACAACATATAACTCCTTTGATCGTACTGGGACACGTTTTTGAGTTTTAGCGGCACGCACATTGTACACTTACTTTTATAATATATATTGATTATATTTATGTACTATATTGTATTGTCATTAAATTACAATCAATAAATTTGACCCCCACACTTCATATGAAACATAATTAAACCATTAAAAAAAATCCGAGAAATTGGGGGAGTGGTATTTTTTGCTAATTGTTGGGTATAAATCGAAAAGTAATAGTAATTAAAAGTAAAAATATAGTTTTTGAATACTTAAAGCAAGAAGCCCGCCCTTTCAAATAATACCCACACCGTATATTAAAAACTTCCTATTTCTCCCCCTCCCCTTTTATTTAAATAGAAATAAATATGCATACAAATTATTTCTACAACTTTACCAAATTTCAAGTCGAAGTCAAAACTAATAATAATATTAAGAAAAACAGCCATGACATCCAGACATTCAGACATACACCGAAGTCTCACCATAAGTATTCGTTGGCTTTTTAGGTACCGAACCCTAAAATCAATGTTTAAGCATTATATTATAAAATAATTATTTAGCGACAAAATTTGAAGTGTTCGTAGCGTTCTTGGTTATCTTACATCTTAAGTGTTTCCATTTTTTATACCCCTTCATTGACCCATTGGTGAATAAAATTTACCTATAATAGAAGGGCACTCAGATACTAAGTAATCTTTGCTAAGATCTTTGAAAACTTTCATTTAGTTATGTGGTTAAGATTCCCAGAGGAGTAAGAAATTAATACTCGGCATGAAGTTATAAGATTACATTTCACAGCCGCCTTACTTTTGCCATGGGAAAAATACACTAGTGCAAGTATTTAACTACGTAAAGCGAAAATGCCGAGGTTTTTGAATGTGTGGACCTCTCCTGTTGTACTATACACTAAGGATACCCCATAGAATTTTGCATGACATTGGTATTGCTGTCAATTCGAATGCCAGTAATAATGCTATTAACTTTCGGCGTTAAGCCGTTCAGGTTGTTAACAAAACAATATTTTTTCTCTAAAATTCCTTAAGTTATTAAATTTTAATAACTAATGTAAAGTTGGTAAAAAGTCCATACCAGAATTATATTTTAAACCGTGTTACACCTGCGCCATCTCCATCAAACGCCGCTCTTATAGCCAAGTATTTTTCATTATTTTTAGTTCAATGACAGAATCTCACTTATTTTATTAATTTCTATAAAGTACTTTTTATCTCTTATTTTAATTTCCTATTTATAAGCTGCTGTAATATTTTCAAAACAACACCAAGTCTAAATGTCAGGAATACAATTAAACAGAAACTGCAATTACTGCTTTCCGCAGTCGATCATTTGATACTCGTAAACAAGCTAATAATTAAAATGTCGTCGTTAGTGCAGTAAGCGTTATTCATTATTACACCAAGGTAATGTTCGGTGCAAAAAATCGTGATTTCTTCCGGTAAACCATTTCCCATTGAGAGAGATCGTGTGATTAATCGAAATTATTAATTGCAAAGTTTTCAGTATGAAGTTGGCGAGGTAAGTACTCGTATTTAGCGAGAAATTTGCTCCGGCAAACTTTAAAGCTAAGATAGCATTGAGACTTCCACAAAATCAAATCTCCGTTCAAAGTGCCGAGAGTGTGGAGATGGACATCGGATAATAAAGTGCGAAACCGAACAACATTTAAAATTCCCGCTTCCATTGAGAGCAGACGATGACCTTTGCCTTGGCCTTGCTTACGAACATGTTTCATGTTTTGAACAATGCGTTGGTACTCGACTCGATTATGAGAATTTGCAAAGTCGCGGCGGCGGCTGGAAAAGCGGAAGTAGAGGTGACTGCCAATCCCATTGCATAACAATATTATTTACTACTCACTTCACTTGCGAGTTAAGTGTTGCCCGTGGACATTGACTGCTCTTACTAGATCCGGCAGTCTTGATAGAGTATTTACCTGCCATTAACGGCCGCTGCTACAGCTGCTGGCAGAATATCAGGAACACTTCCGTATTTTTCTCAATGCCTCGTGCATGTATATGTACCCGCGTGCAATTAATAGCTGAAAGTGCAAGGCGATAATTAGCATACTCACAGTTACTACGTTGCAATTGAATAAACAGTTCTAGCTATTCTAAGAACAATGCGACGGTCGCGCACCTTAGACATTCGAGCGCTAAACATCGAAAACGTTGGAAAGTGATTACATATCTTACTTATTGCGCTTAATTGCTTCTTACATCGTTAAACGGTCGCTTTGCAAATCTGAGAAACCACAAAATTATATTTGAATGGGATTTTCGTGAATTAAGATTATTTTGGTTTTGCCTATTCCACACTATTACAAAATTGTTGTTATTCGTGCAATTTTAACTTCGATCGATTCGGCGATTTCCTTAGAGAAGAATAAGACGATTCGGTATATTGTTCTTATTAGGCGAAAATCGCTTTTGTATAGTTTTTGCTGTGCAGTATTCTGAATATAAGTGCGTGAGCTTTGTAAAATTATTACCAGAATGAACATTTTGTTTGATACTTTCTTTTTAGTGAGAGTAGAATTAGAATTTAGAACAGAATTGGAGGATTATGACGTTATTCAAATTTTTTTTCTTTTTTTTTACTTTTTTTTCTTTTGTTTTACAATTAACTTTTTTCATAAATAAAAAACAATAATTTAATCTAAAAAGATAAATTCTTGAATGTAGGCGTCATGCTTTGGGTCTCTTTTCGTGCGCTGCAAAGGCAAGGGTTATGTTTTTCACGCGTATCATTCACGGTTAGCATCCGGGGTGGTTTTCTAGTTTTTAAAGAAAATTTAACTGATTCCACAAAAAGCGTTAAAAAGCATAAAAATATTTTATTTTATTTTATTACGACATTTTGAAATCGGTAGTTTTATATAATATCTTCGACTGTATTTCGGTGCCTAGTTTTTTGTTTAATTTGACCGATTTGTTTATTTTTCCCTTTTTATTGTCTTCGGATATGCTACTCGAACAATGCTGCTCGTATAACTAAGGAATTTCAAGAGTTGCAGAGGTACTGCACTCTATAGACAGAAAACCGAATCATCCAAATTTGGCAACGGTTTACGATGTTAATTCCAGCACCCTTTCTCACCCTCACCTAAGACACGAAATTCTAACCATAGCACTAGTACGCCAACGTACTGTATACAGGAAAAAAGAGAACTGCTCTATCCTCTTCCTATAGTGACTCTAGGTGTAACATTTTTTTGTAATTTAAAATCATCAAATTCGGTCTATGCCTTTTTGGAAGCCAGGTGACGCCCCTCCTCCCACTCTTACCCTAAGCCACAATTTCTATCATGATACAAATGGAGTAAGGTACAGCAATAAACGAATCATCCAAATAGGTCCACATGATAGGCTAACCTGCTCCTCCCCAACCACCCCACCCCATACATTTTTATCGTTCTAACAATGTGGGAACATGCTCTAAACATCACAAAAACGATTATCCAAATCGGTCTACGTGTTAGGAAGTTAGCCTACCTCTCCCCCCACCCATACCCTGATTCATTTTTTTTCTTCATAGTACCAATGCGGAATCATACTCTATTCAACGAAAAAATTACCATCCAAATCGGTCTACGCGTCAAGAATTTGAATTCCGCCCTTTCTTCCACTTTCACCCACCCAATAAATTTTTATCGTGGTATTAATGGCATAACACACTCTATACTTCACAAAAGGAATCATTCAAATTGGTCCATGCGTTATAAAGTTAGGCTACCTCTCCCCCTCTACCTGTTTAGTCGCTACTTTTGCGACGAGGACACGAGAATGCTTTCCTTTATCAGGAGAAGTTCACCTGCCCTCAAATTGACGTTTGTTTAGTTTAGTAAGTAAGTGTTTTACGGTTAAACACTTCTATTTATTTTTTACTTTAAATAAACTTGTTAAAATCTATTGATATTCATATCATTCTGGTTTTTGTTTTTTAATTTCTTTTTATACTGATACACTTTTATCAAATAAGATGTCTTACCACTGCGGGGACACTCTTATTTGGTTGACTTAAAGAAAATTAATAATCCAAAAATCGCTGGCCCGATTCTCGGTCGCTGCTTTTATTTTTTTTTAAGATCGAAAAATCGAAAATTCATTACCTAAGTGAAAACATAACATTTCATATAGCACCAATAGGCGTAAAGTCCATATATTGCAAGTGAGTGCAAGGTCCATATATTGAAAGTCACCCGCTATGTTCATACACACATGGCACGCGAGCATGGGATCTTGCCCTCGTGTCATATGTACAATAGATCTACCATGCTGACTTAGAAAATTGTACTTTAATGCATTGAGAAATGCATGTGGGCAATATTGAAGAGGTCAATAAATTAACACATTACATGCGACAGCGATTTGTTTTAAGATGTAATTTGCTGCCACATGATGAGGGTAATTTTGCTCGAAGCACTTGCAAAGAATTCTTTAGGAGAAATGTGGAAATCATTAAGTGAAGAAATATGATTTCCGGAAATATGCATCATGAAGCGACTCAGAAATATGTAATGAATTGTAGGAAGAAAAATATGAAATTGGTAATGAGTCCATAGCGACTCATTACATACCCACCCTAACATCAAATTTTTTCTTATTAGGAAAAAGCACTCTACGACGTAAGAAGAACTATCCAAATCCGACCTGTTTTCATATCTCCGCGTTGGTGCTATTCTTCGTCATCCGGGCCGTGGCATCCTTCAAAGTAGTCCCCATTTGATTGAACCACACACTCCCAGCGGTGCTTCCACATCTTAAAGCATTCCTCGAACGCAGATTTTGGAATGGCCTTCAGCTCGCGCGTCGCATTACTCTGAATCGTCTCGATGTCGTCGAACCGCTTTCCTTTGAGCGCCATTTTAAATTTTGGGAACATACAAAAGTCGCAGGGAGCCAGTAATAATCTTCTAAAGTACATTTTCATCATCACTGACCATTTCCAAGTTGTCCTGAGCGATCTCAGAGCGAAGGTCTTTCTGCTCGGTCTTGAGCAATTTCGGAATGCGAATTTCGCACACACGCGAGTCATTCCCAAATTCTCGGTTAAAATTTCCCAAACAGCAGTTTTCGGTATTCCGAGATCATTTTCTAGTTCACAAACAGTTAATCGACAATCACCTTCAATCGCAAGTCGCACACGCTTGATGTTTGCCGGTGTTTTTGTCAGCGAAGGTCTGCCAGAACGAACAGTAAACAAATGCGACGAACGGAAAAAAACACGTTGGACATAAACACACGCTGCGCGCGACCCAAGACGTCCGGCCGGTAACTACGGCATCCAGGGAGTTCGTGAAGGACTACTGGTTACGCTCATTCCCCGCAGAGGCCGCTCTGGCGCGAAGATATGAACGCAGGTCGGATACTTTTCGGACACACCTCGTATACAGAAATAATTTAGTCTTACCTCTCAATAAACAATACACTTTATGATATTTTCTAATTATTTTAATTATTATAATTAATTAAATCATAACTATGATAATTTTTAAAGGTTTTTTTTTGGGTTTCGATTATTGGATTTAGCAATCTCGTCCGCAACTAGTTTCTTTTAAGCGTTATAAAAAATCCTGTACTAAAACATATGTTGAAAATTACTGCAGAAAAATAAATTTATCGAATGTTCCAAAAAAAATCGTAAAATATTCCAAAAATTCATTGTTACTTACGGATACAATGCTCCGGGAGAGACAACCCAGTTTGCAGTGAAACCCGAAGCTAGGAATCAATACCCGGCTCTTTTCGGCCTGCGTAACGAACGTGCAGGACCCTAATCTACCGACTATGCCAATAAAAATATCCATTTTAAATACTTTATTTTTTTAACTTTAGCCAGCTCTCTGAATGTTTCGACCTCTATAAATCTGTATGATGTCAATCTGAAGTCACACTCAGGAAGAAAGCTTTGTAAAAGCCATAACGATTTAGGAGGGCGAGAAGTCGTATCTATACGGATAAGGATAATAAGAAGGCATCTTAATATTCAGCATTTGCTTTCATATAACAAAGAAAACTCAATTATTTTAATCCCTGGAGGATAGATAGAAATCTTTCCGGACTATGAAATTGTTTTTATGACAAAGTCGCGTTGAAAGTTTTTCGCTTTTTCCACAAGGGTAAAAATGTGGTGAGGTCCCATCGTTTTTTGACTATAAACATAGTCTCCACAGGCATCAAATTACATTTAATTTACTTAAACATAATCTAAATTAACCAAAATATTTGTCTAGCATTTACAAACAAATGATATAAAGAAATTTTGCAGGTTCTCC
Source organism: Leptarthrus brevirostris (assembly GCA_964036015.1). NCBI lineage: Eukaryota > Metazoa > Arthropoda > Insecta > Diptera > Asilidae > Leptarthrus > Leptarthrus brevirostris. The sequence continues at coordinate 43,346,987 of OZ038372.1, forward strand.
ACAATTATAAACTAATTCTGAAAAGCCTTCGAAAATTCAAAGATTAATTAGCTTCGCACTTATGAAAACATGCAGCCTTTCAAAGTATCAACCAGAGGGGAAGTCTCACTTTATTTGAAGTTCATCCTTGGAGTTTTGCCAAAATCACGTGTCATCGGTACCCATTTATGTGCCCTGATACACTGGTGATTGATAGGGAGCATCTGCTCATGTCTCTCAAACTGAAACTGATCCCAATATCTATATTAGATTTAGGCCGATAAATTCGAGCGGGAAAGGTGAGCGTTTTCAAGACAAATTACCTGCGATTTCGCCCACAATTGCACTTGCAGTAGCTGTTTCGAATTACTTTCGTATCATACCGGTGTTCACGCTAGACGACATGCACGATTGCACATCATGTGCAGTTAAGCGTTCAACAATAAATTAATTTAATTATGCGGTAGCTCCACCGTCACCTATTAGTTAACATCTCAATTTCCCGTCGAGACACCGGCGAAATCTTTATAGGTATGTCGCGAGATTTCCGCCAAAACAATGAAACACGTCAGACACGGTCTATAAGCAACGCCGAGTAAGTTTGTGTGAGGATTTTCATCACGTGAGGGCAATACTCGCCGTAAGCTTTCACATGAATACGTGTGCAGGTAGAGCACCCTGTATTTCTGGGCAATGGAGCAGATTCACGAAATTGGGTCAAGTTTGTCGAATGAATACACGACGACGACGTACCGCGGACGAAAAGTAAATTTATTTCGCGCTGTCAACGCAGATTAATTATGCGAACTTGCCCGTCTACATGGATGCCATTGCATGTAACTCACCTAATGTGTGACAAGTTCTTTGTTTTATTGAGCATTTAAGGAATTATCGCAATTATTCATGTTGACTAGAGATTGTCAGAAAGTATATATTTCAACAACGAACGTAGACGTTAATATCTTTCATCGTGCAGTGCGCCATTAGCGCAATATGTGGTACATGGATATACTAAACACACCACGCATTCGGCATATTATATAATATAAAACAGTTCATTTTCTTATTCAGAGATAAAAGATAGTTTACATAGACGCGGCAGTTTAAATTGGGCGGAATTATTTCAAGAATTCCGATAATTGTGGAGCCTCGAAATTGTGGTCCATGACATAGAACAGCGAAACGTACCGAGCGTATCGCCACAATTCGAAAAACTTTCATAGAAACGATAAGCATGCAAGGTTAAGATTACAGATGGAAAAATACTGGCTTCTTACATGTTTAAAGCGGTTTTTTTCAGGCGCGAAATGTTTTTAAACCAGTCTGTTTCAATAATTCAAAATACAGTAATAAGTTCAATAAAAAAAGAAACGGTTTGAAAGACTGATTGTTTGGTATTTTTATCTTATATTTATTTTTTTCGATTAAGACATTATTATTATACCTTATATGAATAATACATATCTTATTTTTAATTCGCTCTCTCTCTCCCTATCTAGTTCCTGTAACCCCTGTGCATGAGGCGGGAGAATAACTTCACCCGATTCCAGACAACGATTGCCAGTAAAGTTTCCTGGAGACCCGGTTCATAAGTTTGTATTCACAAGCATTGATCTTAAAACCTGTTCTGTGAACTTCTCTACTAAGGGCTTCGACATTTGGCCATCATGACTCTGTTTGTTTGATAGGAGACATACATCGTCGACATAGTCCAAGTGCATTTGCCATCTGAAACCCCGCGATAGGTGTCATCTAGGGTGCTGCCACAGTCTACTGTAGAATAAGCCCGGAAAATATGACGGTTCGGCCATTTTACCATCAAGCTTTTCGTCATTATTTCATTTTTGTTGTACCGCAGATTAACCGATCCTTGCACACATAAATAAAACTGCACATTCTCATAACCGAAACCAAAGTGAAACGCTGATGTCATTGACGCATTTTAAGCTCAATACTTCAATAAAACGAGCACAAGAGAGTTTTTCCTTTAAAGCACATGAATATTGTAAAGAGAGACACTTTATATCGTGCTCACATGTTCAGAACATTTGTAGGTTAACCTCACGTAAAATCAAATTTGAGACTTTAAAAATATTGCGAGAAATACTATGAGAAAGTATAATTCCCCAAACTTTTCCTTATCATTAGTGTGGGAAGTTTCGGTTTGTTTACACCACAAATGCTCAACTGTTAATGTCAGTTTTCGGGCTTGTATCTTGTTATTAATTGTCCGCGCATCATGATGAAAAGGTTGTCATCCCGCGAGCGAAATTTGGTATTGGTCATTTTTGTTAGCTTAATAACATAGTTTGATTTATACTTTTATTTAAAGTGGATGTTCAAAGTATTTTGTTAATTTTTATATTGTGTTACAAAGCTTAAAAAAGGAAGGAAATCACATCCACTAAATTGATTTAAAACAAACAAAATTGAAGAAATTTTCCTATCCTATGTCGTATTATGTATGTATCGTCTCTTTCAATTTATATCAATTTCTGAATCATTTGTACCATTACCAATATCTTACACGCCGTCTACACCAGCAATAAATCATATCAAGAGAGTTTTCAAACACAACCTTCTTAAAATTGCTGTTTTTCATTGCCAAGTAAATTATGGCAAGCAATTTCATTCTTAAAAATGTAATTGAACAATAAACAACGTGTTACAAGCACTCTTTTTAACCCACTGAGATAAACACATATACAAATGGATATATCTGCTTTTGACTTATTTCACTACTTTAGACGTATAAAGTTTAGATTCTGCCATGCTTTTTATGAACTGTCAAAAAAATTGCAACACTTATTGCTGATGAGATTTCTTACCATCCAAAATTGTCTACCATATGTGGTTTATATTGGCAATTTAGCAGCAAGAATATATTTCTTGATATAAATTATTGCTGGTGTAGACAGCCTGTTACGCAATATTTGAAGATGAAGCTTATGTTTTATTTCTAGTATGCTAAGGCCGTATTCAGGAATAATTTTGTGGGATAAAAAAAGAATTCCTAATTATCGCTCGATAGAAGCCCTTGAAATTTTTCAACGGATTATTAATCAATAAGGTTACTACTATAACACCTAGTAAATTTATTTCATTTTCAGATAAATATTAAAAACACTTGTTAAGTTTCACAATTTATATCTTTATTCGATTTTATTGAGAAGTAAATCGAGAGCCGACGCGTTTCGTCTTGTTAGGACATCCTCAGTCGTTGCCTTGATGATATCCTAACAAGACGAAACGCGTCGGCTCTCGATTTATTTCTCAATAAAATCGATTAATAAAGATATAAATTGTGAAACTTAACAAGTGTTTTTAATATTTATCCGAAAATGAATAGAAATATGTTTCACAAAGTGCTTACAGAAAGATCAGTAAATTATAAATTTATTTATTCCAAATGAAAATTAATATTATTTTATTAAACTTTAAAGAAAAATTTAAAATCACCAATTTGGTCGGCAGGTTGACTGCATGTTCCCTGATTTTAGCAAGGCTTTCGACAGAACCAACCACAAAATACTTTACTCTCTTGGTTTTCCTCATTTTTTCGTGAAGTGGGTATCTTCTTATTTGACTGATCGCACTCAGCGTGTAATATTTCGTGCCGAATAATATTTCTTTCGAATGAAATTTGTAACTCGTCTGCGGTTTCTCAGAGGAGCCATTCGGGACCACTGCTATTCATTATATACATCAATGATATTTATGCTATCTTCACAAAATCAAAAATTCTTTGTTATGCTGACGACGCCAAACTGTTTCGTACTATCTCGGGTGTTGATGATTGCACTTTTTTAAATGCTGACGTGGACGCCTTCCATAAATGGTGTTCAAACAATCGTCTTTTCCTGAACATTGGCGAGTCCAATCTTTTTCGCGCAAGAATTGTTAGACCCATCCTTGATTACGTCTGGTCACCTTACTACGTATTCCACTCACATTAACCGCATTGAGGTTGTCCAACGAAGATTCGTCCGTTTTACTCTGCGTGACCTTCCTTGGAGTGATCCTATTCACCTGCCTCCTTAAACTTAAACTTTTATCACTAGAGACTCTTGAAGGAAGTGACAACTCCCAAATTCTGTTTGCTTTTGACCGCCTGACGGGAACTATCACTTTTAAAAAGAGCCTACCTTTGGTCACACGGAGGTTAATGTAGCTTTAAAATTATGACTGTCCTGCGTAATGGTCTTACGCAAGCATAAGACCCGAATTACGATTTCAACCGATCACTTGACTGCAACTGAATTTTCAGCCGAAGTCAACGCCGAATTCAAATTTCAAATTAAATTGAAGCTTCAGAATCCGTCATTTTCATAGATATTTGCATGTTACATTTGAAATGAAGTTGGCCTCAGTCGTGACTACGACTTTGCACTTTGAGCATAGACTAAGTTTAGTCGCAGTCGACTGAGATGTCGCAGCTACAATTTAATTATGTCCCATGAATTTCCATTTGAGCAAAGTCAGAGTGGGGTGATCAGTCGCAATTTTAAGTCGGGCCTCACGCATTTAGACGAGCCTTAACCGCGAAGATGGATACGGAAACTTAATCACATTTTGGGAGCTCCAGGATTTTTTTTTTTTTTTATACGATGTAGCCAAATCCTAGGGGACAACCCTTTGATGCGTTAGCATGGTTTTGGCCGGAAGGGAATTAGGGTAAGGGAAGTGAGGAAACTTGAGTCTTGTTTGCATTGCTGCGAGCTAGACAACAGCCCAGAGACGGATTGGATTATTTAAATTTCTTAATAAAAGCTCACGGTCATCTGGGCTCGAACCCGGGACCCACGGCATGTTGGTCTTGCCGCTCAACGCATTGATCCAACTCCGTCTCCAAATTGCTAGACTTTATCTGATGAGGTTGCATTTATTGGCGTCTCCGCAAAAAAAAAGAATTACTGACTTCCCTGTCGTCTCGGGGCCGTCCTTAACTTTTTTGGAACTGGTTGACCAATCTTGATGCACAGAATATGTTCCCTCATTGGTGCTATGATATAAATTGGAGGGGGCTGGAGGAGTAGTCGTCTTACTACGTAATACGTTTTAATAAGTGAAATTGGATGAAAATGGGCGCAAACTGTTGTCGACTAGTGTATGTTTCCAGATTATCGAAATGCCTGCGTATATCTCGAGAATTTGAAATTGCGCGAGTGTTATCAATTGTTTTTCACGAGATATCAAAAAAGATTACTTATTATTTTGTAGTGTCACCCGTGTGGTAGTGTATCATTACAGTGGATGCATTTCTCTTACGGTTTTTATAAAGGTGCTTGTTACCTAAGCATCGGGCTGAAGCAGCTCCTAAGGTTTATTAACAGCTGCGGCTGGTTTTAGTTAAACCCAGCAATCAGGCACGGTTCCACGGATGTGGTATCACAACGGACCATTTATAGGTCTATGTGAGGCTGATCGGCTGTAGGGCTGATAGCCGCCACCCTAACCTAACCTAACCCACCTAAGTGACATTTACGTCACTTTATAGCCGTGATGGATGTGTAAATCTACCTGTTGATTCTATTGAGATTAACTCAGTGTCCTGCACAGGTGTTAGTTGCTGTTGTATCTAAAATGCAGGTGTCGTGTTTGATTAATAGCGAGTATTGCGCCTGTGCTTTAAGTCCGGATGTTGTAAATTGGTTTTGCGCTAAAAGTGCCAAAAATGTTTTTATTTTTATTTTTTTGTGAGATCTCCTGACTGGGGATTCCATTTGGGACCTGCGACCCGGGTCACTTCGAAATTCCTATTGAGTGGAGCCATGACTTCAGGAACAGTTTGACAGGTGTGAAAACAAAATTAGTGATTAAATTTTATTTTCAAATTACCATGACAACCGCTGGTATAAAAAGAAGACTTCAAGATTGCGGTAGGGCTTTTATTGTTTCTTTCTGTTAGTGTTCGAAATTCGAAAGTGGCCTAATTGATAATAAATAAAATAAGTTTTAACATAATTTTATAAATGTAACAAATAGTCTTAATCTATTTTAGTGTTTATATTTATGATAATTCGTGTTTTCAATTTGTGAGATTATTTTTGGGTTTTCTGCTAAGATTTTTTATTTATGTTTTTTTTTCATCGTTTTTTTTCTCATTCTAGGTCCTTCCAGTGTTGCTTATGGGTTTTTAAGCCGCAGGTCTTCTGAGAAGAGTGCATCAAGAAATCTATCGGTGCTATAGGCTTATGCTTGACAGCTACGCGTGCCTCAATTCACAGATAAATACTTCTCCTCAATGATTTCTTCAGATATTTGATAGGCTCATGGTGTAAATGTTAAGCTACTCAACATGACGTCCCGTGCAACGATTTTGTAGGATAACCTATAATATAACCTGGAAGTTTAAAATACAGGCGAACACAGATAAGTGGGTAATTGCTGAATGTTTTATTTTCATTTTCATTCTATGTTATTGTTATTATGTTTGTCGTGCGGAATGTTTTACCTTGGGTATTGTATGTGACGATGTATTCTCTTGGCTCTGGTGGGTAAGGATATGTTGCTTTAGATGTTGCGCGTGTTTGTGTGTATTGCATTGACTTGGTTGTATTTCAGTTCTCCATTCTTTTTCGATGTAAGCAGAAAAAAATGAGAATGCCGCTTTTATTTTTCACTGCGGTCTGCTTATCGCTGCTGGACCTCTCCCATTGACTCGCTGTACTCGCGGATATATGACAGGTTGGTACTTTTGCAGCAATGTGTTTATGTAGATTAAATATCTTTCATTGTAGATAGGTAGTTGTTCTGTGTTTTTATTTTGCACCTACTAATAAATATTTTTATACCTTTTAGCGCTGTTCGTGAAGTCAGTTTAACTTTTTTTCGTGTCTTAACTACATGTTTTTGAATTGTGAACTTAACAAAAATAAATAAAGACACGGTATCCTTTCATAACAGGCCCCCCCCTCCCCTGAGCCTCGACCAAACTTTTTACTATTTACAAGGATCGGTATAAACTAATCCTTAATTTAACCGATTAGACACAGAAAGACCCGTATAGAAAAAAAGACGGCGGAAATCACTAAACTGAACCGGAGCGATGGAGGGAATCAAATGTAGACTTACTTCAAGGAATCAATTCGCACTTTTTCCAGTATAGTTAAAGAATTTACTTGATTCATAAAAAAAATTTTAGAATTCGATATTAATTCTTAACTGAAATGATCATATATTTGCAATCACTTGGCTTGGGTTTTCTACAGATATGTAAGAAATACTTCTTCTGACTTGGGACTCGGTAAATATGGTAATACTTCACTCTAAGGCCCAGCATCATAATTCTAAATTTAATCCTCAGCTGCCCACTAACAAACTGTGGAGTAACTTCTCCGCAATTGGTATAGGTAAGACAAGAAGTGGCATTGTAGCAGAAGATCCAAATTATTTGAATAAGATTTTCACGTCTTACACGTCGTTACAAATCTTCATAATGCATTTGAGGGTCGTGACCCATCCGAAGGCTTTTCGTTTCTTTTAGTTACTGATATTGATGTCTGCTCTGCGGCGATGTCTATAAAATCTTGACTGGATTCCCTGCATACAAGGTTTACAAAAATACTACTTCGAATTATTCTCCCTATTCGCCACATTTATTTTATAATATTAAAGTTAGGTCAACTTTACATTAATATAGACGATTTCAATAATTGTGCGTTCCCCTAATAAGTCTACAAATCCTGTGGAATATTGCCCAAAATCTGTCTTAGCGGTTCTTTTAAAGGGTTTTAAAAAGTACTCAGATTATACACCATCTAGAAAGCAACAACCTTTTGTCAGATTTCCAATCAGGCTTCCGAACTAAGCACATCTGACGGGCTGAGAGTAAAAGTGACCTTTTTATAAGGTTCGGGCAAAAGTGGCTTAGAAAATGTTCCGCGCAAAAACGAATCGCGTGAGATTCCGGCTAAAAACGAATCGTAGAAAATTTCCGGGCAAAAACGACTTAACTGCATTAACTTTGCATTACTTTTTGTAGTTAAATCGTTTTTGCCCGGAGATTTTCTACGATTCGTTCTTGGCCGGAGCTTCACGTGATTCGTTTTTGCGCGGAACATTTTCTAAGCCACTTTTGCCCGAACCTTATAAATAGGTCACTTTGCTTGTCGCGGAACTGGAATTCACTCATTCTAGCATAACTTTTTCCCTAAATATTCCCCGTTATTTCTCTGAACGTAGTGAACGCCAGTTTGTCGTTCAATCCATTAGACTGTGGAACCTTTTTCCAATCGAACTGAGAGGGAGCAGCGGCAAAAATCAAACGAAGAAAATCTTTTTGAATATTTAAAATTTACATAGAACTAAATATTTAGAATATTCTATTTAAACTTTGATTATATTTAAATTCTGTTTATATTTACCCGAAGTTTATTCTGTTAATGGTTCATTTTCTAAGGGGTACAAAAACAGAACGTTATTCAAATGTAAAAAAAAATTTATCCAATTTCACACAAATGACAAAATCACATTCTACCTCCCCCCCTTCCCCCTTCCCCTCTCCCCCCTTTAAAAACTTCAATTCGCGCCTGATATACACAAATTACGAATTCAAGAAATTTTCGATGAACTCCACAACTTCCCTACCGACAAATATCCTTTCATTTATACCTCACTCCCTTCACACCTATCTTAAAATGCTTATACATAATACTGCTGTGCTGTATGGTCATCATAAAGGGTGGTATGGTGATGGAGTAGGGAGAGAGGTTGAATTGACGGATATAGTTGGCGGTAGGATGGAGGTGATGAAGTAAAGAGTTGTCACAAAAGCTTAATAATAAATGGGGGTTCACCTGACTCCGAGCTTGACCTCGACGAATTTTTTATACGGACGATCTTTTTTGATATCGAAAATATCAGTTTCTGATATAGCACTCTTTCTTAGATGTGATAAGTTTTTATTGTTGGATATAAAATAAAATCTTAACTAATTTATTATAAAATCAAATTGACTCACAAATTTATGAATGTAGACAAGAAAAATTTTCTACAACAAGTTAAACAAAACCATGTAAAACGGTACAATTTTAATAAAAGCTTCATATGAACTGACCACACACAATGCGTTGCATCTTATTTTTAGCTTTATTTTCTATATTTTTGAATGAAAATAAGATGAGCAATCTCTTGGGGTCTATTAAAGATTCTAAATCACTTGTTTATTATTCTTGGTATTTGTAAATGTTCGGTGGACTGGACAATGGGGGTTGTGCACATACATCGAAATTACAGTTGATCTTTTAAGAGTGCAGCCGAGGATAACTGGTGCGTCAATTAAAATTCCCTCGTCTAATCAGGTTAAGGCCAGTACTTGAGAGGAGAACTATTTCCGCCGATAAATAAAGCAAGAGCAATGAGAGCTTGAAGCTGCTGTGTAGCTTTTCGTATTTGCGAACAAATCATAAAACTGTGTCAGCCTTGAGTCCGTATCGCAAAAAGCTACCGGCCGCTTTCGGTGCATCGAAAATAACCTATAGCTGCGACAACGCAGCCAAAACTAGCGCACTTACCTATCTCAATAATTAAGTCATGATTATGCTCTCAAACGAATGCAATTAATTATAGCTATCTTCAGCTCGTGTGTCGCATTATATAGTTATTGCAATAAGTAGTAGTTTTCGCTAATATGTTTGTCGTACACGATGTTATTTCCACTATACGCCTTCATTTATCTCGGAGCTCGTAAGACGTTCAGCAAATGACTAATCTTGATCCTGACCTTTCCCACACTGTTTCCGGAATTCATTAGCGTATACAAAGTGATTTCATATTTATTTTACGTGCTTTGTGCATTTAATTAAATTTGAATAATGCCTCCAACTATCGCCAATAAAAGGTGTTTTCATTGATCGATCGTCCTTCTGTTGAAATATTATTGGAAAGCATGTGAACAACTATTCTGAGTTCTGAGTTTGGTAAACCGCTGCAATTTAGAAAGATAAATTGAACTCACGCAGTAGATATTACTTAAAATTACTGGGAAATTTATGAGTTCATTGTGCAGGTAATTGCTAATTCGATAAGAATGTGCTCAGTGTTACAGGGCAATAAATAACAATCAAACGCAATCACAAATTCTTGTCCTTAACCCTTCCATTAAAATATCACAAAAATAATGTTGGTTTGAAATTGATCCATGGCATGCACCTTTCCGATTTTGCCCAGAATGTGCTGTACAAGACCTGCTAATTATAATAAATCCCACGATGAGATTAATTAGTTAATTAAAGATATATATATGTAGTCGGTGCAGTGGTTATGAATCGCTTTATATACTTTGGTTTTTTCAACATAAAACAGCCACTTTAATCAAAACATTTTTTTGGAAACTTCGTATGTTCAAGTTATATTTCTCCTTCGGATTTTAATGTGCGCACTCTGAAACGGCTGCAATTATCTGAAAAAAATTTACGTGTTCCCTCGACAAATGTGAAAGATTGTACCCAATGAATTGAATTTTGAGGTCATACATATGCGTAGTATATATCTAATCGGAACAATTTTTAGATACCATACGGATAAAAGGTTTAATCATTTTTACTTTATACGACTAGTAAAAATATTATCTCTCTAGTTCTGGTGGGCATGCTTTGAGAGAAAATTCCAAACCATCGACTTTTACTCTGCAACCCCCAATTTTGTAGCGTAATCTGATAACCATGGGCCGTCGAAGGTGTGCTTCAAACCCGTGACCCCCGTGATGGAAGGCCAACACGTTATGACTTACTCTAACGACTACATTCACTGCAGAGATAAAATGACTATTATATATATATATAGCAAAAATAAAGGAGATGTGTTGATAATGCAGATTATGGGCCATGGCTACGAGCTATGGGATAATTGAATTTTGATTTTCATTTTGATTACATTTCTATTGTTTCTTATAAACTTTAAGGTGGGGTTTTTGTTAATTTTTATTTTATAATACTCCTTTAGTGATGTGTGGGAGACAATTTGACCTAAGAGTTTAGAAGCGGGCTTGCAGCGATTTTGGTATTTTTTGAGGTAAATGATTTGATTTTATAAAGGAAACACCATGGGGATATATCAAAATTACATAATTTTCAGCATTGAATAGAAATGAAATTTTAGAGATATTAGAATTGTTATCCCCAGTAAAAATATTCAAGTTTTGAAGTGAGGCTGTACAAGGGCCGTACAAGGGCCGCAGTTTGAACATTTTGCTGGGTCGTACAAGGGTCGTACATGGTCTTCTTGCAGAGCAATTGGGTCGTACAAGATATTTCCATGAGTCGTACACGGGTCGTACACGGGTCGTACACGGGCCGTACAGGGCTTGTAATATTGCCTCGTACAAGGTTGTAATATTTTCTTTATCCACCCACGGTAGATCACCTTTCCAACCAACTTTTATATACTTCAGTTGAATTGCTTCACTAATGTCTGTGATTATATGAACTGATATTTCAATAGCTTCCGACCAAAAAATTAATGTCCACCAAATTTTCTTTTTATAATTAACCATGAAAGTGCACTATATCAGAACGACAATTTTTTAACAGGACAAACGTTCACTGCTAACTGACCACTGTATGTAACCTGAAGAACAAGTCGAGTTCAATTGTCAAAAAAAAAACCCAAAAAATTCGTGTTTATTTCCGTTTTTGATCGTCAGCAAAACAACGGAAAACTAGTAAAGAGCGATCTTAATATTCTTTATGCCAGAGCTATAGTTTTTAATTTTGCTGTAATGTTCTTCTGTACCGCAGCGTTAACGCTCAAGCTTCTTAATTTCAATGAGCGGAGCTCGGGGCTCCGTCAAATCATTTTTTTTCAGCTTTTGTGTTTATTTACATAATGCAATTTACTCTTATATATTTTCAATAATGATATACATAACTTAAACTCAGTCTTTATAAACAGTTCGGATCTCGTTGTTGGGTCGATTGAAATTGAAATTATTCGCAGTCTATTGATCAAATTTAAGTTTGTTCAATGTTCGAATATTTCAGTATTTAAATGTTGTAAAGTGATATTGATAAAGAAAATAAACTACATTTTATTCGCAATATAATTATTATACGATTGCCCACCCTGCTGTGTACGGCCTTTTGGGCTTTTCACTCGAGTCTGGACCGTGTAAGTCCCGATGTACCGCTCAGTGTACGGCCGTTCACGGCTTCACACTCGAGTTCGGCCCTTGTACGCCCCAGTGTACAGCCCGTAAAATTTTTCGGACCCTGTACAGCCCGTGTACGCCCTTAGGAAAACGAACGGCCCGTGTACGACCGCTGTACGGCGCCGATCATTTTTACTCGGGATATTATATTGGATATAATAAACATCTTAATAGAGATCGCACGTCATCACAACAACTGAGTCCGGCGATGAAAACTCATCTGGAATTAGTAATCCCACCACATCGGCTTCCTCCTCTCGAAGACAGTCAAAGCTTGTAAGCAAATTTGGGCCATCAAAAGAAGATAGCAGTTCCTTGTTATCTCGGATAAAGCTGATAGGTCGTATTATTATACCAGATCAAGATGTAGGGCGCAGTCCTACACTACGCAGTCCTATGTTTGCCTGAAAAAATGTGGTATTCAACTTTGTAAATAAAAACTATTTGTATTTTTTATTTATTATTCTTATTTACATCGGACTCTAAATATTTCATTCCTATATTAGTAGTCTACTCTTACAACTATTGCATAGAAAATTTGTTTAAAAATTTATGTCTATTTAGTACATTATTATGTGACTTCATTAAAGAGTACAGGCTGATTCAAGTTATTTGAAATTTTATTTACTAGTAGGTTAAGCCTGTACGAAAAATTTAAAATTGAATTTAATATTAATTTAAAATTTTCTTATTAAAACTATATAATCAATTAAATACTTTCATAAATGTGATAAAACGTAATTTATAGGAACTGCTAATCGGGCAGCAATAATTACGTCCTCTTCAGAGTACCTATTTGCAGAATGATGCATTTTTGTATGGCGCTTCAACGCTCTTTTGCGATTCAAAGTATTTGCTGCAATGTACGCATGATCTGTTCTGAAAGCGAGCCTGAATAGTTGGGAAAACCGCGTCAACGGGTCCAATTCAAACAGTGTTTCTGAGGAGGAAGCAATGCACATTGAACGGCTTGAGCTGCTTCATCTGGATACTCTTGAAAGAAGACGCTGCAACTCCAGTGTTATTTTTGCCTTCAATTGCCTACGTTTCTATTAACTCTCCTGAAGTTTTAACTTTTTTAACATATTTATTACTACTCGCCAGTTGAAACTTCTTGCACATCACGGTATACAGGTATGCAAGGTATTCCGAATAAGCTTTTGTCACATTTCGGCTGATTGATTGTGACGTAACTTGTCCGCAATGCATGAGAACAAAGTTTATATCGAACCTACCTTATATTCTGTATACCGTGTTAGATATGCCTTATCACCGCACTAATTATGGTAAATTCGCACCGATCTCATCGCTAGTATAGCTCTTTAATTTCTGCTTTGACTGCATTGATTTTTACCTTCCCAAAAACTTCTTGCACACTTTTGTAAACTATCTATTTTCAAATTTGTATACATCACACAACTTAAACAACTTTTCGGTTTTTATTTTGATTTATGTAATGTTACTATACTGTGCTATCTTGTAAATTAGACAGTCGTTGACAAATTTTGAACTAAATAAATAAAGTAAAAAATACTTTAAGTAAAAATATTTATTTTTGTCGTAGAAATAGGTTTCAATATTTCGTCCCGTTTTCAATAAAAGACAAATTATAAACTGCTGCCTATATCTTTCTCCAATTGTTTCCTGTAGTCGTGGGTACAATATAATGTATTCATTCTTTTTAGAAAACAAAAATTATATTTATTTAGTTAGCTGACTGTAGGGAACACAAATTTTAGTTAGAATTAAAAACAAACTTTTTGAAAAACAAAAATAAACGTTCATTGAAATAATCAGAATACTATACACATCTATACAAATTATAAATAACAAACTTTATTGTATTTGTTGTGTTTTTTACTTAACAAAAATTAGAGATTTAGGTATCAGTTCGTAGTAAAATAATCGATTTTTTAATTTTTTTATTTTTGGAATTCGGAAAATTCGTTCAATTAAGAAAGTTACAAAACTCGCGCTTTCGGGCCCTTTGTAATTTTTTTTCAATGAATTTAATTTATTATTGTATAAAAATGCTGGAAAAAAATTTCAAATTGGTTCTATACAGTAAAAGGCTTGCACTACGGAATACACCCTTAAAAATGCATTTAAAGACAGTCACATCTAAATAAATATTGACTTATTCTTTAGAAATATTTTTTATTAATTTTTATAAAATAAACTAATTTTCCACAATAATTAGATAGACGTTAGATTAGGGCAATTAGCGCTACGCAAAAAAGTTAGTCGCTTCTCCAACATCTACATTTCCCATATGTTCTTGATGTTTTTCTTTTAAATTTTGTTATCTTCTCACGTTTGGGTTAAGACTCCCACTCTACTTCACTAACGACGTCACAGTGGATTAAATCAATAAATCAAAAAAGATTGGAGTCATGAAACGGGTAAGAAAAAGGTTGACGCTTTAACCTGATATTGAAGTCAAATTTTCGGCTCAAATTTTATTTACACAACTGTTGCTCTAGAGCTTTGGATTTCTAATAATGTTAATTTAATATCCAACTATACATAGAATAAGGTACCCTAAAAATGTTTTCCTTATAAAACATTAGTTTAAATTAATAATTCGAATAAACCTAACTTTCTTAAAGAAATTTTCGACTGGACGAATTAAGTAGTAGTTCCATCATTGCCGTGATACATTTTATTAAAGGTAAAATTGCGAAAAACAATACTTCAAGTCAGTGATGCATTTATAATAAGTCACACTAGGAACTGGCCTAGGACATCACCACAGAGAGGAACCACAAAAGAGATTACTTTTTTCCTAGTTAGAACTATGTCACTTATCAAACTTCTGATTAAAAAATATATGTTTGCACAGGACTTATAGCATTTATGTATGATTAATTCATTATGGTTTCAGCACTTTTGAACGATAAGAGTTATAATAAACACTTGTTGCAATATTTGTAAATCAAGGTGAAACAATATTTTAGCCACTAAAATATATTTTTAAATTTGTAACTATTTCACTTTTAATAAAAAACCAACATAAATATTTGTTTGCGTTACATGAATTTACTATAATTTTTCTACTTATTTTGATTCTTTATAAATAAATGATTCCATCTACATAACCTTTGGAAATGAATATATCTAACAACAAAAACAGAAAAACTACCAAAAAGTTATATCTAAGGGAGTTATATTTAAGTAAAATAGCCCTCCAAAAGTTGTATATTTACGACGTCTCTACACAGCCTGGTGTTTTACAAGGAAGCATAAGGTCTGTTTCTTTAACCAAGGTTGGGATTCTGAAATAATTTTTCTGATATACTATTTGTGCGTATCCTCTTATTTCTTAAATTAAAATTTTGAAATAAATGGAATGCGCTTAACCAGAATGAGAGCGGAAATATTTTCTTGTAGGTTGGTCTATTTCCATTACACGTGCTTTCTTGTTTTGAATGTGCTTTCTTGTTTTGAATGTGCTTACAAAGCTACCAACATAAGAACGCAATTGTAGTTGCTGGCGGCAATTTGAAATCTTTTAAAACACAGATCGAAAATAGCTTAGATCGTCAGGAACTCCTATATTTCACATTATAAATATAAGAAATATTGTAGCGCCTTGCGTTAAGTATAAGATAGTGATTAAAATTAAAGAAAGGAAAATTCGCACTTTGAAATAGAAAGTGTTTTTGTTTCTAAATCCGAAATAACTCAATGAATTGTCTACGAATTTACCTTTTAGAGTTCAATACAATGCTCTTGTAGGGAAAAGGAAGAGGAAAAGAGGGTACCTTTCTGAAGCAATGGAAAGCACAGAAGCTTATACTTATTAACAAGGGACCCAGCACCGTACAGACCCCTGACACCGCGCCTAGCATCAGTCATACAGAGCACAGGAGGCCTTTCAGATAAACAGTATGGTTTCCGGAAAAGATGATCACCAATTGGAGCAGTAGAAAAAGTGGTAAAAGACTTCCACGCGGAGCTACAAGGGAACCACCACTCAAGAAAAATAGTTCTGCTGATGGCACTGGATGTTAAAAACGCCCTTAACTCCGCCAGATAGTGCGACATGCTGAACGCTATGTGGCACACTTTTTGAATATATCCTCCGGATGGTAGAGAGCTACCTACATGGCAGGGTTCTCATCTATGACACCACAGAAAGACGACGCAGAAAGAAAATCACAGCAGGAACCGCGCAAGGGCCGATTCTAGGCCCAGAGGAGTTAGATCAATTCGATGAGCCGCACGACAACCATGCCGTGAGTGAAGGGTTCGAGGCCAGGTCTCTCCGTGAGCTTTTATTAAGAAATTAAAAAAATGCACTCCGTCTCTGGGCTGTTGTCTAGCTCGCAGCAATCCAAAAACAAGACTTTCAAGTTTCCTCACTTCCCTTACCCTAATTTCCTTCCAGCCAAAACCATGCTAACGCATCAAAGGGTTGTCCCCTAGGATTTGGCCACATCGTATAAAAAAAATACATTAGTTTACTGCAACACCTTTATGGTGGGTTACATGGCTGACATCGCTGCAGTAATCGCGGCCAACGTGGGACACTCATTAACGAGTAAGAGGCGACTACGTATGTCGATCGCGCACATAATTCGACTGTACGGATGTGAGATCTGGGCTGATGAGCTGAAGTTCATAAAATACAGGAAACGGATGGCGGCAGTACAGAGGAGAGGAGCCCTTCAGCTACAGAACGGTGTTGAAGCCAGCGGTTCTGGTTGTGGCAGCCGTGACCCCCAAAGATCTATTGACACAAGAGCGGAAACAGCATCATGTCAGTCAGGCCGAAATCGGAAAAAAGACGGAAGCCGAAGCTTACGAATACACCCTTACGAGACGGCAAGACCGCTGAGATAGAGTGACCAGAGCGAGATGGACCGCTAAACTAATACCAGATCTGAAGAGGTGACTAAAGCGAGAACACGTAGAGGTAAACTACTACCTGACACAGTGCTTACCCGGACCCAGATACCCTCACCTCGGAAAAAAACAGAAAACCCAGCCTGCCAGTACGGCGGCTCACAAAAGGACGACGTCCAACACACCTTCGAATGTGAAAGGTGCACCGCAGAGAGACAGGAGCTGGAAGAAGACCTCGGGGGATTCCCGCCCGCGTACATGGTAAACAGCATGCTCCGAGCTAAAGCAAAATGATACCGAGTGTCTGTATTCATTCAGAATATCCTGCAACAAAAGAAAAAGGAAACTCCAAAAGAACTAGACGGATAGTAGTACGATAAGACCTAGAACATAACAAGCCAATGATCGTGTAATAGGCACCACCCCTAAGTTATCCGAAAAGTAGTCCCGGGGTGGAGGCATGCCTGAAAGAAGGAAGTTTTTTAGTGGGTGCGAGACCCACATATCAGGGCAAGGCACCGACCTGACGGGGTAATGATGTATGATTTTCCCCCTACAAAAAAAAATTTAAAAAAATTTAAAATAGGGAAAAGGATGAACATACAATATTGTTTCACTTTGTGGCAAGTAATTTTGACAGATCTATCAGTCCATAGTTATCCATTGGGTCTATCGAATGTCAGATCGCGAATTGTTTACGAAAATTAAAAATTAAAGTGATTACATATATGACGATTAATTAATTAATCTTAAAAGTGTATATGATAAATAATACTTATCAAAGATTACATTTTTATCATAAAATATAGTAAATCAACTTTACCTTTACTTTTTTCTAACGAAATACAACAAAGTTAGTTTCTTTACTTCTTCATTTCTTGCTAAAATTTCTCCCACCAAACGAATAAGGTTTTACTTTTACACGACACTATTTTTTTACGATGTAGCCAAAGTCCAGGGAACGACCTGAGACGCTTAGTATGGCCTTGGCCGGAAGGAAATTAGGGTAAAGGAAATGAGGGAAATTGAATGTCTTGTTTTTGCGCAGTTGTGTAAGAGACAGCTAGCCAACAACCCAGAGACGGAGTGAATTTTTTTAATTTCTTTTTAAAAAGACACGGCGAGACCCAGTCTCGAATCCTGGAACCATATTGCATGAAAAGTAAAGAAATATTATATTGGCCTCATATTGTAAGTTTGATTTATTGATCATCTTGTACCTGTAAATACTCTGAAATTTTGGTACATGCTGAAGATGTTAAGATCTTTATCCAGATAAATTCTTTAAATGGAGGTGTAATATTACGGGATGACTTTTCTAAATATTCTAAAATTTAATATTATTGACGGCTTAAACGTTCTCCGTTACTACACTGGAACAGGGGCGCACACACAGATTAGGGGCCCCGCGCTCCGCAAAAAAATTTAATGCTGATAAGTCAGCTTTTATATTTTCCAAATAACAGTTAATTTTTCAATAATTTCTTCAATAGTATTTATTTATGAATTTTGCCTAAAAATACGTACACTTACATGTGATTCCTGCAATATTGAAAATTGCACCCCGATCAATTCATATATCATAAATATAAAATTTATTTCTGACAAAAAAATGCATTCTGAAAAAGTAAAACGCTTGCAGAATATACAAGTTGTACTTACATTCTGATTCAAATACCTTGCGCTGGCCATTCATTAAATTTGGTTGGAGAATGCAGCGTGGAAGAATGTATTGTCGCGATCACATTTTTTGTAATTTTACAAGAATTATATGTATTTTTTACTGTTTCAACCCAACGTTGGAGCATTTTTATGGAGCAAAATCCTAGCTCTAAAGTGAAAAGCTTAAGTAAAACGAGATGGTCATATCAAAAAGATGCCACAAAAATTTTAAATAATAATTTCGACAGTATTTATAAGGCCTTAAAAGTTCTAGCTAATGATAATGAGGAAAAACTGAAAGTACGACAAGAAGCTTCGGCTCTACTGAGAAATATTTCTAAATTAGAAAATGCTTTCATGGCGGTTTTATGGAATAACATTTTGAACAGATTTGATGCTATCTGTCAATATTTACAAAAGGTTGATGTTGATTTGAATTCTGCTAGAAAATGCTACTTTCATTAGTGGGTTTTGTTGAAGGTTTGCGTGATAAATTTACTTTTTATGAAGAAAAAGCTCAAGGTCTGAGTATCTTTGTAACTCAAGAATATTCTGATAAAATAGCTTTTAAAAAAAAGTTGAACCAACTTCACAAAAAGCGCTAAAAAGCATAAAATAATTTTTAATTTTATATCTATTACGACATTATGAAGTCGGTGCAAATTAAACAAATAAAACAACTACAGTATCACAATTGAAGTTAATACATAATACTACCTGAATGTTTCAGCTCACGTTATCATAAGAAATGACGATTAAAAACTTTTGTTGTAGTTGTTAGGTTTGTTTGATTTGCACCGACTTCAAAATGTCGTAATAGATATAAAATTAAAAATTATTTTATGCTTTTTAGCGCTTTTTGTGAAGTCGGTTCAACTTTTTTTTAAAAACTATTTTATTTTTCAGTTTTTAGTGTCTTCTACTCTATACAACGAAGAAAGAACCATCCAAATCGGTCCACGCGTTAAAAAGTTAGGTTTAACCCCCTACCCCACTTCTATCCCACTAAAAAAAATTTTCTCGTGGTGTCAATCAAGGAACATACTCTACCGAACAGAAAAAGAATCATCGAAATCGGTACACGCGTTACGAAGTTAGACTACCCCTACCTCACCCCCACCATAGGACCAAATTATTGTCTTATGAGCAATGGGGGATCACACTCTATACAACAGAAAAAGAACCATCCAAATCGGTCCACACGTTACAAAGTTAGGTTCCAGTATTTAGATGACTTAGAGGATACCTTATTTGTGGAATTAAAACAATTAATACAACTCATAAAAATGAAGCCTAAGGATTTTTCTCCAATTGTTTGGATGAAGCAGATAGGAGAAATGATCAATCGTTATACCCCTTGCGAGTTTTAAATTGTATCGTAGATCCAGACATGATTCAAGTATTCTTTAATGCTTATATTTCCTACAGAATGCTTGTTACGATACTTTTAACTAATTGTGGATCAGAAAGGTCATTCTCTATTCTAAGGAGGATAAAAAACATGTACAGATCAACTATGTTAGATGGGAGATTATCTTCGTTAGCAGCATTGAGTATCGAAGCAGAATTAGTGCGATCCCTGGATTTCGATGTCTTCATATCACACTTTGTTAAAACCAAATCAGGGAAAAAATATATTTAATTACTTTTTGTTACTAAAATTCACGCGCGTTGTTATATTGCGTTGTTACTAAAATTCATGAACCTAAATTTTCTAAATAACAACTGCCGTTGCTCCTTCTCAATTCGATTAGGAGAAGGTTTCACAGTCTAATGGATTGAATATCTGGCGTTCACTAGGTTGAGAGGAATAACGCAGAATATTTAGTGAAGAAGTAAAATGAATTCCAGTTTGTTATATTAAATTAATTTGCGTAGAAGCATTCTTTCACGAAATTTCAAGTAACAATCAAGGGGACAATCCAATACAGACTTAGAGAAGGAAGATATATGATCATATCGTCGTAGTCCAAAAGAACACCGCACAGAGGAATTGAAAGCCACATTCGGCTTCCCTATACTAACCCCATCGACAAAAATTAAATAAGGTGTCAGCTGCATTTGATTCAAATAGGGCATATTTAAGCTGCTTCAAGGGAGTATCTACGACATGACGTAATTTAATTAATCATAGAAGCAGCCTCGATTAATATCTGTAGCGTTATCTTGGGATTCCGCTACAGAGTTGCAAGAGTAACTGAAATCATGGGTGCTGTCATCAGCGAATGAATAAAGAGAATTGCAAGTGAGTTATTAAATATCTTTAATAAAGAGAAAAAGAGAAGGGTAAAGAGCAGAACCTTGTAGTAGACCGGCGTAATTTTATACGGATTAGGTTTTAATTTGTCCATATTACCTGAATTGAATGACAGTATGATACTTCGTCCATATTACCTGAATATGGTTCCTTTAACCCTTTGTGGGACATAGGGAGTCTACTACACTGACTCTCCACCTGGTCCAGTTCTGCCCCAACGTCTTCAACTGTATCCACGATTTGTTGATCTGTCGGTCGTACAATTCGGCGCATTCCTTGAAGCCCGTGGGGATTCCAATAATGGATTACCTCTTGTTCAATAGTTCGATCGTAGTATAATATTTATAGGTTAATATTGTCATAATAAAATTAATATGAGGCATCCAAGGAGTTACCAAGGACGTCAGGTCAGGCAGTCCGATTTTGCTCCGAAGATTAGTATATTTCCCAGACCGTATTCCTACCAAATTATTACGGTCTGGGAAATATATATATAAAAGCGTTTAAAGATATAAGTTGACGAATGGAAATTTCTTGACACTGACATAAATTAAATTATGCCGACTCCACCTACCTGTACATACCTTTATTAAAGGATTTTCTTAATAACTCAATTATTTACGAGTACTTATTACTTAGTGATGTACATACATGTGCTTTTCAAAGGTATAAGTGGTTGTACTTTTTTTTAAGGTAAAGCCAATATTTAGCAGAATTACTTTGCAATTCCAAACACACTTTAACACTAGATATTTACCTTGGGTAATGTCAGTAATAATTTATACAGATATTCGGGCTGGTTGTATGCGGTTAAAATAGATCGAAACAGAAGCGAGTTTAACTTGTATTGACAGGGGCATGTTGAATTTTTGTAGTTCTATCTTTTATGATCTACGTAAATACTATAATGCTCCGACCGATGTTGTGATGTTGATATAACAAGGGAGCTTGCCTGAGTAGCACTTCGGCGTCGGCATTGATGTGGGTGCAAACTAGCATGTGAAGTACAACATGAGCTTTAGCAAACTTAAATCATGATCTGGCACAGGTGTATTTTACATAGAGGCAAGGCATTCATCGCACTTGGCTCATTGCTCGGATTCGGTTTTTGATTGATTTTTTTTTTGGATTCGCTTGGGTTGAAAGGTGTCTCCCGAGATCTCTAGAACAAACAGCGTGCCATTGACCTACTCAGACATTCGTTTCTGACGTGTGTGCCGTAGCAGAGTTTCATGCAAGAAGAGCAATGCTCATCATGTAAGTATGATATAATTGAAAAGTGCGGCCCATGCTATTTTAAGCGGTAAAAATAATTAATCATATGAAACCTTCACCGATGTGATGTATTCAATGGAATGACTCGTTCTTATTTCGTGCGGTGATTATATTATTAAGCTATTATCATCCCAAAAGTTTTCACTGAGGTGAGTTTTAATTCAAGGAGGAATTGAACAATTTGCCTTTGTCCATAAAAATTTTGATAAATGGAAATTGTTTGCTAAAACTCTTAGTAATCTTTTTTAAACTACAGCTATGGATAATATTTTAGCGCTGATATAATTTTAGTCATTTGAATTATATTTTTAATCGCAATCAGTTTCTATTTAGATTGAATAGGAGGTATAAGACAACCTTTATTATGGCTTGGTAGAGTACATCATCTACAAGTGTCGTTCTCCTACCTATGTGTTTTAGGTAAGATGGTCTTTTCAGTGATTTTTAAATCCTTTTTTCAGTTTAACTACATCCTGATATATTTTTGTAATCAGAGATTTTGGCCGGTTAATCTATTCTTATTTTTGTGAACTTCCAAAGTGCTCGCGCGGATCCAGAGGCAATTGGTGTAATTGCCCCATTTTTTTGAATATAAAGTAGTGTAGTAATTATGATATTAAATTTTTTAAATATAATTCAATATTAATTCTTATCTCAACTGGTCATGTATTTGCAATCTCTTGGCTTGGGTTTTCTACAGAAATGTAAGAACTTGGCGCTGTGTAAATAGAAAAATACATCACACTACGGCCCAATATCATAATTTCAACGATTGGTATAGATAAGACAATATGTTTGAATGGGATTTTCACGGATCTTCTGATGATGCAAATCTTGATAATGCATTTAGTTGTCGTGACCCATCCAAAGACTTTTCATTTATTCCATACTGATAATGATGTCTGCTCTGCGATGACGTCTATTAAATCTAATGTAATTTAACTGGATTCCCTGCATTCAAGGTTAATATAAATACTACTTCCAATTATTCTTCCTAATCTCTATATTTATTTAACAATGTTATAGTTAGATCAACATTACATTAATATGGATAATTTCAAAAATTGTGCCTACCCCTAAGAAGTTTACAGATCCTGTGGAATATCGCCCGATATCTATCCTAGCGTTTCTTTCAAAAGCTTTTGAAAAAGTACTTCATTCGCAGGTTATACACCATCTAGAAACAGCAACGTTAAGGGTGGTCTGGGTGTGTTTTAAGGGATATTAAATAATAGATATTGAATTTTGGATTCGTTAAATATAACACGATTTGAAAATGAGTCGGTTGATTTATGTAGAGTTGTCACGAGAATCGAAAGAGTAGGTACACAACATTAAGGGTGCTGGCGTTGGCAAAACTATTACTAGGATTTAGAATGAGATATAACAGGTTATTTATTGAAGAACCCCAGAGGTTCGCCGGCATTCGTTTCGTAGGGATCAGATGTCATTTAGTCTATTATTACATGAATTGAGCGACCTGAGAAAAAATTCTCCATCTATTTTAAGAGGTGAGGGTTTAGATAAAAGGCTTCAAATTTGATTGAAAGGGCAGTATGTCAGACTCTATCAAAAGCCTTTGAAATATCAAGAGCGGCGATATCAGACTCTAAAATAATATCCTTCTTTCTCTAGTTCACGTGACCCCTTGTTGGGCGGGAGAAGAACTTGACCCGATTCGAGACAACGATTGCAAGTGGTGCTACAATTTAAAATGAATTCCGAACCACCGACATTTTTCCTCAAGTCCCAAATGAAAATACCATGGGTCGCCACCGGTGGGTTTCAAGCCTGAAACCTTCTGATTGGAAGGCCGATACGTCATCCCTTAAAAAAAAATGTAAGACAAAGGGTCTTAAATGTTTGTTTAGGATACATAAGTATTTAGTTCTGCAACTAATACCTGATGACAATTTTGCTATAAAAGAGGATCAGTCATAGTTGAAAAACAAATTGATAACTACTGGTGCTCTTAGGCTAAAATTGTTAAAAACTTGCAGAATATACTTTTGAGGAATACGCAATATAATTTACATTTATTATTTAGTAGACTGTAACGAAAAAACGGCTGTACTGGAATATGAAATGAGATTCCCTAATGGACGTGCACCACAAAGAAGGGTATTTTAGCGGACTTTCCAAAGGTTAAGAGAAAGCAGAAGTGTAACTATAACCAGCACGGAATCACGAGTTGAAACATCGGAAGATTGGACATATTTGAGGTTATGTAGCACCGCTATTTTTTCAAAAAACTATGTATGGTTTCTTATAGTACAAGTCTTCCTCTTTCAAATGCGTTGAGTTTGCTTAAATAACTTTTTTTTGTCGAGATATCGCATTTTGAAATTTTCACGTTCATGAATTTCTCGGTATAGGAAAGGAAAACTTTATGGTCTTTTTTCAATCCAATAAAATTAAATAAATAATAAAATTTCAAAATGTGATATTTAAGCGAAAAAAAAGATATTTGAGCATTTGAAAGAGGAAAACTTGTACTATAAGATCCCACACCCGGTTTTTGGAAAAAAAAAATTCGCATTGCTACCTCAAATATGTCAAAAAACATTGTTTAAGGTTAAGATATCTCAAAAACCTGGGGTGATAGAGCAATTCTGACTCGGATTTGGTTTTAGCGGGAAAAATTACTTAGGAAACAACTATTCATTGTCCAGGGGCAAAATCTTGTAGGGTAGTGTAGTCACCCTCGTCGATCAACGAGCCCGAGACGAGTCGCAAGACGATCAGGGATGTCTTTAGTTAAAGTGTGGAGGAAACGGGGCCTTTCTGGGCCAACTTCTGTCGACAGATGAATCGCAATTCACCGCAGATGGTATCACAAACTTCCACAACCTCCATACCTGATCGGATACTAACCCACATAGGACAAAGGGATCTCCTTCCAGCCCGAATTCTGAGCAAATGTTGAGGCTGGTATCATCGACGCCCGTTTAATAGAACCAATTTTTCACTTTTGAAAGTGACCGTACCTGTAATGGCAAAAGTTAGATAAACAGTTGTATGTTAGATGTCGCTGCATTCAGTAGATCAAAAGATAAAAATAAAATAGCGTTTTGCATACCATGAAAATTGCAAATTTATGAATCAGCTTGAACTCCTAAACGGTTGAAATTGCCCATCCCCCCTGCCATAAAATTGTTTGTTTGGCTAGGTGATATCTATCACACCACTTATGTATTTTTGCACACCAGATCTGAAACAATGCATGTACGAATACAGACAATTCTATGTACTGCTTATGTAACAAACGACTGTACGAAATTATTTTCTTAGTACCAGCCACTGAGCTATATACATATAGTGGTTTGAAATTTTTTTTCGATGAAAAAAACCAGTCTTACATTTACTCTTAGTGCTAAAGATATTATTAATATCTCAGAGTGTGTAATTTTTTACCGCTAATAGTTTTAAAAAATTGATTTTCAAAAAAATTAACTTTTTCATTTAAAATGGAAATATCTTGAAATTTTTTTTTTATTTTTAGATTTGAAATATTGGCTAATGTGTTTCTTTCGATGGAAACTTGAAGCGTATAAAAATCTTTTACCATTTTTAAGTTACATCACCAAACGTACAGCTCATACCTGCCCTCCTTAGAAAAAATTCTACCTGCCTCCTTCTTTTTACTATTTGTGTTAAAATTTTTGAGTCCTGAAAAGGACTAAGCTGTTAAAAGTGCTGTAAAAAGGAAGTAAAATTAATAATTTAACATATTTTCAAAATGTCCTCTGTCACTTCGAATACACAGAAGAACTCTGTTCAAGGCAATAATTGCTAACTTTTCTTTAATTTTATTTCCGGCTTCTCAAATTCTCGTTATGAGTTCATCTCTTGTGACCCATATACCATTTCTTTCATGTTCCGCCATTAATAAAACTAACTCAAGTGGGATTAGGTCAGAAGAACGAGCTAGCCAAGGAAAAGTACCACGCCGCCCTATCCACCAACACCTGTAATTACCATTTAACCACTGAGACCGTTTCTTCTGCAATGGGCTGGCGCCCCGTCTTGTTGATATAACATACTTCTTCGTATTTCCAAGAGTATATTCTCCATTAAGTTAATTAGATCGTTTCCCAGGAAGTTTAAATAGTTGTCGCTGTTTTACCTATCCGGTAAAATATGTGGGCCAAAAGTCGATTATTTATAATTCCTGCAAACAAGTTTACGGAGCATTTATTTTGGGACGAGGTCTGTCCAGCAACTCTTGGGTTTTCTGGACTCCAAAAGTTATCCAAGAATGTCCAGTCTTCAAAGTCTTTTTCAAGTATCCAATTACAGAATTCTCTGCGGCTTATTTTGTCCTGCGGCTGAAGTTCCTGTAAGGATGTCACATGGAAAGGATGAAGTCCTTCTCTTCGTAATACTCTCCATACCATCGCTGCACAAACACTTACGCTATAAGCTATGTGCCTTGTACTTGTAGTAGGATCAGATCTGCTTGCCGCGAGAATTGTCTCCTCCTTTTCTGGGAGACAGAGTTGGATCAATACGTTGAGCGGCAAGACCAACATGCCATGGGTCCCGCGTTCGAGACCAGATGACTCCGTGAGCTTTTATTAAGAAATTAAAATAATCCACTCCGTCTCTGGGCTGTTGTCTAGCTCGCAGCAATGCAAAAACAAGACTCAAGTTTCCTCACTTCCCTTACCCCTAATTCCCTCCCGGCCAAAACCATGCTAACGCATCAAAGGGTTGTCCCCTAGGATTTGGCCACATCGTATAAAAAAAAATTAAAAATTTGCGCAACATTGACCCCCGCTTTTGTCAAAAGTGTATGAGCGCTACCAATTTCTCGAAGTCTTTAAAAACATCTCTCGGCGGTTACCTTCTTACTGGGAATCGCCGATAATATTTACCCTCTGCTTCGAGGGAATTTTCGTTGCTAAATCCATAACAGAAGATTATGTCCGCGTATTCTTCACTCGTAAATTGCACCATTATTAACTATCAAACTGTCAAAACGACGTCTCACTATCAAAACGACTTCTCACTATCAAAACGACTTCTCTTTCAAATATTACGTGCTATTAAAAATGATATTTTGTTTGCATCTCATTTTCTACGTGGAGATCATAGGATTTCCATTCCAAGTGCAACAAATCATTAGAATCTTGCCGTGCGAATATTTACAAAACAATTATTTTATGACCTAAAATATGCGTTTTACTACCAGATCTACTAATCCATTCAAATTAGGGTTATCACCATAAAAAAATTTAGGAGGCAAATAGGATTTTTTCTTAGGAGGGCAGTTATGAGCTGTATGAGAATGGTAAAAGATTTTTGTGAGTTTCAAGTTTCTATCGACAGAGAACACGTTAGCTACTATTTTAAACCTAAAAATAAATTAAAATAGTTTTTAAAAAAAACGTTGAACCGACTTCACAAAAAGCGCTAAAAAGAATAAAATAATTTTTAATTTTATATCTATTACAACATTTTGAAGTCGGTGCAAATTAAACAAACCAAACAACTACAACGAAAATAAAAGAAAAGGAATCATCAAAATCGGTCCACGCGTTACGAAGTTACTACTCCTCCCCCTCATCCCCCTGCTCGCAAGTTAATAACTTCACCAACCTGACAATTTTCAATTTCTTAACTCATATAATTCCTCTCCCCTACTATATTTTTTTCAACTTTACGTAAAAAGTAGAATGTGTATATTTTCGGTCCACTAACTGCTCCATTTTTAGCCATCGCCTTCAGCTCTTGTTATAATTGCCAGTTTAAGGCAGCTATAAGACTTTTCCTAAATTGTAGATACATTCAGTATAAATACTAAGTCTAGGGGTTTTTTCCACGCACTACCATGTTCATTTGAATAATCATTGATAACAATTAAAAGAAGTTACGAACGCACGTGGCAAACAATGGTTCTAATGGTTCATCGCCCAGAAGCGATTACAGCAACTAAAAAGAAGAAAAGCAAATGTGACAAACGACTAACATATCTCAATATATTAAGCCAAGCGTGCGAATGTTTCCCATGTAATCCTGGTCTTCAAGGGGAACTACTATGTAATGGTAATTGATTTTAAGCCTCTTCTGCATATAGCTGTGCAGATATATTCAGATTAATGCTTTGAACCGAAATCAAGGAACATAAAACGTAAAACGATACTCCAGTCAACGAATTATAAACATCAGTGGCATAGGTTGCAAAAGTTTTCCAAACGTCAAAATTAACCTTGCTGAAAAGCACATGGTGAGTTGTTTACCCACAACAAAGTGAGTCTTCGAAACATTTTTGTGCGATATTATATCGTCGGCTAATTGAAAAATTCTTTTTCCTTAATATTTTTGTAGAAAGTAAGTCCAGAGAATTAGTGCATTAGTTGCACAATTTCCTGAGTCGTCTCTTATATTACAAAAGTGAAATTGCACAACACAGGCCGACACTTATTCAACAATTTTAGTTGATGTAACTTGAAGCCATTTTAGAAATCGATTTTTGTTGAAAGTCTGCATGCGTTGCAGAAAAATCAATGCAACTACGTATTGCATTAGTCGTAAAGTCTTCTATACAATAGCCGGGCATTAACAATAGTTTGTGCAGATTAAAATATTTTCTATAATTTAATAAAGAAATTAATTGTTTAATTAGTTCTACCAGAAATATTTGAACATAACCATATAATTAAATTAAAAGGTTACGTTGTGTATTTTTACAACACAACTTTTATGAATCGACAAACATAATCTCGAAATTCAACGAAAAGGAAGTTAGGTTCTTTTATAAAGTACCCGGCAGGACTTTGCTGGTGTAAGGGGTATCATATAAAAGTAATCGAAAACGACCGATATTGGTGTCATCCCTGTGGATGGAGTTGGGGAGAGAGTTACATGTACAAATAATCGAAAACGACCCGGGCTAATCTCGGAAAAGGCTAATCCGATTTCGATGGTTCTTTCACGGCAAGTTTATCTCCGCACTAATGTACATCAGTGCAGATATTCTTACACTAAACCATGATCGCTTATGGATCCCTCGCTCTGGTTGCTTTAACCCCTTGTGGGACATACGGCGTTCCTAATCAATTTATATTCTCTTTACCATAATTCTTGAAACAATACTTTGTCCACTTTTTTACGTTCAAAAAAGTATTATAATATGGCAAAGGAGACGCACTTTCTGAGCGCAATGAAGTGAAATGCGTACAAGTAATCATCAGTCTGTTAAGGTCGTGCGCATTAAGGTAGATCGCAGTGGGTGTCGTGCATGCTTAAGTCGCTACTGTTACAGGTAGCAATCGTAACCATGTCGACAGTCCCAACAAAGAGAACAAAATTCAAAGCTTAATAAAAATAATTTTAAAATGAGTATAACTTTAAAAGGAATTCAAATAAAAACTAAATGTTTTATCAGAAGGTACATTTCACATAATTTCAGGTAATTCGTGCTCTTTGATGTTATACCTCATTTACAATTTCTTTCATTTATTTGTCTTGTTAACATTTGTCAATAATTGAATTAAAGTAGTTTTGCTGTTCACGAGCAACGATTACGATATTAAAATGTTACAGTAATGTAGCACAAGTAACACATGTTACGTTGATATTATATTAGATTAGGGTAACCGGTATATTTTAATTGTAAACTTAACATCGTTATATTTTTGTGCTATGAATTTGTTACGTTATTGTAATAATACATTAAAAAATAATATAAGCACAAAATACTAACCCATGCAATACAAACTTACTCGAATTTCTCTATAACTGGAAAGGAATTGCGTAATGGAGCCTTATGGAGCACTAGTCATTTCGTGGGTAGTTTTAGGAAAAAAAATGTTTACCTGATTGGTGGTGATTTTTTGCGACAAAAAGACAAAGATTTAAGTGGACCTAAAATTTTAGGTAAATTCCGAGCTACCGACTTCCACTGTGCAGTAAAATATAGGATACCATCGGCACGATTTGTAACTGCAACTCGTATGATCAAAAGAAAAGTCAACACGTTCTCTTTAACACCACCACCGACATAGCTAATTTAATAAATTTAATGCGTTATAGTCAATAATGTATTTTTGTCGGTATAATTTGATGATGAATAAAAGTTCCCTTACTAATAAATTAATTTTATTCCAAATCCTGTATCACATATTTTTCAATCCATATTTTGATGTAAGCATGCAACTAGGGTTTGCAATCCCTCAAAGCGGGATCCCACAATCCCGGATTTCTAATTTGCGGGATCAAGTATTCAAGTATCGATTTTTGGGATTCAACATTTTCGAGGATTTCTTAGATTTTTTAGTTTTTTCACAAAATTAACAAATGTATTTATTTGTAACATGGTTAGCATTTGTTTTACACCAAGTCAAATGAGCTTTGTCCATTCCTTAGAATTATAAAGGATATTTGTACTGCCGAAGTGCCGACTAATATTCTACCAACAGTGATCAAGAGACAGTTGTCCACGTTGACAAATCATTTATCACCTCATTCTTTAGAGATTCAGGTTGGCAAACTCATGCTTCGGAACCAACTGTTGTGTAAGGTCCACTACATACAACTTGCTGCTGTGGACACGTTATGCAAAACAACTGAGGATCATGAATCAATCCAACAAAGAAATTCTCGTATTAACAACCAGTGTGAAAGCAGAAGATGAGAGATCCATCTAGACAAATTTATAGGTCTTCTACCTTGATAGAAAAAATCAATTTTTTGTTTGCTAATTCTTAATCTACATATCGGTGTAATTCATCTTAAAAAATAATTTTTTTTAAATTCGATCATTTTCGGTACTTTTAACGCGTTTAAATTCAGCACGGTCCCACTAAATTCACACGTTGCAAAACTTCAAACGCGTTTTGCATTGTGAAAAACTAAATAAGTAAAGCACTGATTGACATCGATTCGGCAATCCATTTTACAGACGGGGAATGGACCAGAATAAGTAGGCTGAATAATTACTTCCAACTCATCAAAATGCATCTTAAAGACCTCTTCATTCAGAAAGTATGCCACACTATGAACAGTATTGAAAAATCGTTCAAGTTCATTCTTGAAAATGTGGGCACAGAAAAGAAAGAAAAAGAAGGCAAAAGAACGAAATTTTCAAGTAATACGTAAATTCTTGAACTTAAAATACTTTTTTAGAAGAAAACAATTAATTATGCAATAAGATATTTAGTTTACCCTAACTTCAAAAGCAAATTTTTCAAAATTTCGTCACATCTCCTTTTGCTTTAAATACTTCCTTAATTCTTTGTGGCATATTATTATATATACATACAATAATCCTTACTCGAAAATTTCTATTATTATTCCAAATATTATTTATATTTTCGTTTAAAATTTTAATTGTAGGATTGGGAACTTTAGATTTTAGATATGCCCAGCAATTTACAATGGCCTACAAGATTTAACAAATGCATTAAAGGTCGAGATAGTCCAAAAAATCTATTTTTTTTTTTTAAATATTTATGACGTAGACATTAAAGGGAATGTGTGTGCAAGAGCGTTTTTCTCAAGGACGAATACTTTTCAAAGTTTCAAGGCTATACATTGGGCGCACTGAGATATATAATACTGGAGTGACTGGTGCCATGAAATTTCTTCAAGAAAATGGTATCACTTTTCGCTAGTTGTCCCTTTCTGGGTAAGCATCTTTTTTTTCAACATGGTTTTCTTAATTGCGAACGTCGTGTCGCCTATTAAATGCTGGCGTTAGAAATAGATGACAATATTCACAATCATCTTACATCTCTTTCTGGGTAAGCATTATCCAGACTAAAACAACCTTTTATTTATAATTTGTATTCCAGTAATTCCAATGATTTTTACATTTTCCTTACAACAATATAGAAGATTATAATTAAATATGTCTCTTCGTATATATTTGGTTATTATATTCTACTCTGAATGGCTGCAAATTCACAGTAAACGTTGGAGATTAAAAATTGTTTTCCTCCACTGAAAGTAAAATTGTACCCATATGAGATAGCTTATAGTTATAAGTCAGTCCAGTTTAATACATGTCAGTGATTGGGCGATGCTCGTACCGTATGTACCGTGATTGTAAATCTTTAAACTCGTTTTTCTCGAAACCATTTTTTCGACCCTGGGGACACGATAACTCAAAAACTACTGATCCAATTGACTTGAAATTTGTTGAGCTTACTTAACAAATGTATAGTGGAAAAAAATATTATTCCCTAGTTCAGGCGATAGCGGGAAGTGTAATTGCTATAAAATGGGTTAAAATTTGGGTTTCAGAATCTTTGAACGGAAGATATCGTGTCGGCAAGTTAACAACTTTTTTCGGCAGGCTCAAGTTTAAGGCGCCGAAAAAACTATATTTTTACATATTTTTCAAAAGTCAAAAAAAATGTTATTGTTCATATCCTGTAGAATAACTCACGAAAAATTGCGAATAAAAATATTGAAAAAGAGAAGGGCAGAGTAGTCTAACTTCGTAACGCGTGGACTGATTTGGATAATTTTTTATTTGTTGGGTAGAGTATGCTTGATACCACGAGAAAAA
Organism: Leptarthrus brevirostris; assembly: GCA_964036015.1. Taxonomy (NCBI): domain Eukaryota; kingdom Metazoa; phylum Arthropoda; class Insecta; order Diptera; family Asilidae; genus Leptarthrus; species Leptarthrus brevirostris. The sequence goes on from OZ038372.1 coordinate 43,379,672, forward strand.
AAATGTTAGTGGGGTGGGGGGAGGGTAACTTTGTGACGAGTGGACCGATTTGGATGGTTCTTTCGCTATTGTATAGAGTGTGATCCCCCTATTGCTAATAGGAGACAAATTTGGTCCTATGTTGGGGGTGGGGTAGGAGGAGGGGTAGTACCTTCGCACCGCGTGGACCGATTTCGATGATTCTTTTCTGTTCGGTAGAGTATGTTCCTGTTTTGAGAAACAAAATTTTAGTGGGATGGAGGTGGGGTAGGGGGTTAAACCTAACTATTTCACGCGTGGATCGATTTAGATGGTTCTTTCTTCGTTGTATAGAGTAGAAGACACTAAAAAGTGAAAAATAAAAAAAAAGTTGAACTGACTTCACAAAAGCGCTAAAATGTATAAAATAATTTTTAATTTTGTATCTATTACGACATTTTGAAGTCGGTGCAAATTAAACAAAGAAAACAACTACAGAACCACAATTGAAAATAATACATAATACTACCTGAACGTTTCAGCTCACGGGATCATAAGAAATGACCATTAAATACTTTTTTTGTAGTTGTGTTTGATTTGCACTGACTTCAAAATGTCGTAATAGAATAAATAAATAATAAAAATTATTTTATGCTTTTTTTTCCATTTTAAATTTTGTTCATATAGCCATCGTCGTAATGTAATAAGCGATAGATCTATTTCTTGCTCCTGAAACGAACGGTGAATGGTCCTAAGGAGTGCCCGGTGTTGTAGAATTGTGCTTCAAGTAATTTTTCGATCCGTCCTTTAAGACGTTTTCCTCGGTTTTCTCCAATTTGCACGCTTACTAACAGGCAAAGATGCACTTAATTTTAATGATTGAGATATTCTGTCGACTGTTTATGCCGACATGTTTTCTTCATAAAAAAGAAAAGCCATAAAAATTAAAAATTATTTTTGTACGAGTTATTGAAATCGGGAAGTGACTCTAATTTAATGATCACATACTATACATCCACCATCTAGGCCTTATCTGCAACAGTACGAGGGAGATATAAGCAAAGGCGCACAGACTTGTCTAAAGTATTGACGAATCTATTAACTCCAAAACACTACAAGAAAGCTCTTAAATCACATGATGAGTTTTTCAAACCACCTCATCCGTCAAGAAGAAAAGAAACTCTTAAAAAGAGAGTCTACAAACAAGACGTTGAACAAGATAAACCACAATATAAAAAAAAATATTAAAGTATATATAGTATTTGTAGTTCATTATGTGTTGAAAAATGATGGCTTCCACAGTCGACCGAGGGACAAAACAATTTCGATCGGAGATATCCCCAGTCTTTGTCCCTGACCACTCCTTTCCGGCAACCATCTCTCCAGACATATGGCCGTAAGTTCAACCCGGGGGTTCGTCCTGGCTCTGATCCCCACTCAAAACATGTTAAAAAAAACTAAGTAAGGTATCCTTCTATACGCCAACGTAACCGGGTTGCGTTTCAGAACCTCGTATTTGTTTTCTACCTCTTCGACTTCGATGTCATCAGTCTGCTTGAAACCTTGCTGTGCAACGGCATTTCTGACCCCGAGCTCTTTGGACCTGAATTCCGGGTTTTCCGGCGTGACCGCGTGTCTGACCTGTGTTCTCCGGTTGGTGGCGAAGTGTTTTCCTCTGTCAGAGTCGGCATCCCTTGCTCGGTCACGCCAATTGCTAGTCCCGTCGACCTGGAGCTTCCTTGTGTTACCCTAAAGTTCCCTCAAAAAAGCTTGTACGTTTCCACTGTCTAAATTCCCTCTTGCTTATCCTCAGCTTGTACGTTTCCACTGTCTAAATTCCCCCCTGCTTATCCATCGCTTTTATGCGTTCTTTGACCGTTTGAGCGGTGCTCTCTTGCCCTCTAACGACGCCGTTGTTTTGGGCTTCTTTATCCTTCCCTTAGTTGGTTGAACTAAATCCTTCGAGACAAAAGGGCTTTTGCCTTCCTTTTCTTAGGCCGCCGCAGCACATTCTATCCTTCCTGGACACTTGTGCCTCCGCGGGTCTTACACAATGTAGCAACGTCGCGAATGATTCGGGAAGATTGCTGGAGCCTGTTTTCTCGACCAACGCGGGTGGCTCGTTGGTGACAAGGTGCCCGACCTCCCTAGTCCCAGAGTTCATCCACCATCCTTCACTACAAGTTCTCTTGTGCTCAGCTGACTTCTCTGTCTTTAACAACGGGCTCCTGCGCTATGATTGGGCAAATATATTCTTCGAGTCTGACATCGATAAGCCTGTCTACACTTTTTATAACGTCCTTTATTCAAGCTTAACCCTCTGTGAGCCGATCTCCTTTTCCGGCTCCCCCTTTCGTCTCAGCCCTAGATGGACGGCCACTTACTTAAGACATCTTAAAAACCTAAAGAGTAATGATGTACAAACAAAACACTTGACCCGAGCAAATTTTTCAAAAATTTTTGATAACTTGGAATTGCAAAAAATTCCGAACGAAACCGTTCAACTCGAGCGAAGTAAGAAATATTTCAATATTTCTTAACGCGATCGGCATTTCTAATAAAGAAAAGATAAATTCCTTTGGCTCTTCATTGTGTACATGTGAAAAATAGTTTACCGAAATATCGGTTTGACAATGTAGTGATCATAATCTGATACAGCTGTCTAGATCGGAGTTTTATTGATTTTGTTGTATTTTCATCTAGTGTTCGGTTTATTCGAAGGCGTCCAGCAGCTAAAGAAAAGCTAACCCTTTGGTGCTGCTGTTGATGAAGAGCCAAAGGAATTTAGCTTTTCTTTATTAGAAACGCCGATCGCGTTAAGGAATATTTAAATATTTCTTACTTCGCTCGAGTTGAACGGTTTAGTTCGGAATTTTTTGCAATTCCAAGTTATCAAAAAAAATTTCTAAAGAGTAAAGCCTGGAAGAGGTTCTGCTCCTCTATGTGGAACGGGGAATACCAGGGATACTACGACCTTTACTTTCGGTTCTCTATTGATTTGAGTAGTGACCCCAGCGACTAGTTGGCTGACTTTTTCCGACTTCTTTCTTATTTCTTTCTTATTGCAATGCCGCTGTCACTGAATACTTGTCGAATTTCTCTGACGGATTTTCGTGTTCATCGGATTTTCCTGTTCCTTGGCATCTATTTAAATTTTTATCTGTGTTACAGCCATTTCCCCCTGCTCTGGAAGAAATCTGTGATAATTCCCCTCCATAAGAAGGGCGATAAATCTGATATCTCTAATTACAGACCCATTGCCAACGTGTGCCATGTTGCGTTGGTGTTCGAGGCTTTAATCAGAGACAGTGCAGACACTTTATTGGCTCTTTTCAGTATGGCTTCATCAAGGATAAGTCTACCAACTTGGTTGTTGAAGCGCTGGTCTATGGAGCTCAACGATCCCAATTAACTAGAATCCTCTTCTGTACTTTTGTTAGAATTATTCTATAATATTCTGTAATAGAGATCTTTCCTCTGCTGTCTACATCAACTGCATTGAGGCCGTCTAGCGCAAGTTCGGTCTTCGCGGCCTTCCCTGGCCTGATCCCTTCTCCCTTCTATCCTATCCCACTAGACTCGGTCTGGCCTTTCTCAGTTCACTAACTAGAGAAGAGATGTAAGATTTATAAGATCACTTTTTTGTACGATTTATTGCAGGGGACGATCAACTCCACCGAACTACTTAACGACGTGGGTATCCATCTCGGCCCGGTCCTTGAGGAACTTCGAGTTTTGCCTGCACGAGCCTATATGTCTCGACTCTTTAATGAGTGCTCGGCCTTCATCGAGCTAGACAGCTGAAGAGCTAATTGAGGGTTTTTGAATAATGTTTAGCTTTAATTATAACTTTAGTACTCTTTAATTTTTTCCTTTTAGTAGTCAGTTTGGGCGAATCTGTTACTAAATATATAAGTAATCAAGCAAGAAAACTGCCGTAAAATTAAGAAAACGTCGAAGAGAATGGTCTGGAAAGCATCTACGTGTGCTTTAAAATGGCAGATAAATTAACATGGAGTGGATATATTCACCATGTCGTTGCGACGAAGATTGTACGAGGCTAACTTAAAATGTAGGTGTCCCGTAAAAAACTCAACACTGACAGATAAAATGAAGAAAAGGAGATTATTATGGTCGCAACTATACCGACATCTTACGATTGTTGACCGGAAAAAAGTAAATTTAATTCTTATTTCATTTTATTTCCGTCTAGTTTTCTTAAAACTTTTGAAAATAAACAAAATTTTCCAAAACCATAAATAATATTCAGCAATTAACGCAGCTTCAAAGCAGTGACTGAATCATTCCAAGTTGTGAGAAGATGATCAGGAGAACGAAATAAGGACGACTGCGTACTAAGAGTGAAGCATCCATCATCAAAAATAATTTCATGCTGGATCGGCAGAAATGGTTCCGGTCCCATAAATGTTTTCGAGGAACGATGCACCAGGACCAATATATATTATACTTTTATGCAACATGGAGCTATTTACCATTATGTGAAATTAATTGGAAACTTCGTCAATAATGGAAATCTTAATATCCTCCTATGCTCGGCATGACATAAATCTAATAGAAAGTTGCTCGGCTTACCTTAAGTCAAAAGTCTATAGTGTTTCTAATACCACAGCAACTATTCGTTAAAAACGATATTGTAAAATAAAATGTATTTGTAGTATGCCGTAACGCATAGAAAGTGTAATTAAATAAAAGGGAACTGTAACAAATTAGTAGGAGCTTATAATGCCTAGAAGAGAAGTGATAATTTAGATAAAAATCATTAACCAAAACATATATGTCTTCTATTTATAATTAATTTCTGGTATATAATACTTTTACAATTTCGCAGGTGCGTAAAATTCATTGAGCACCTAATATAATTTATAACCGATTTTATTTAAATTACCTTATTATGTTCCCTCGTAACAGCACCAATGGTTTTCTCAGGCAAAATATCTAAAAATAACTGCCGAGAAAATTAGTAAGCATTAAGTATTATATTTCAAGAATTTCAAATATATCTTTTTAATTTCAAACAAAATGTGAAGACGACAACACAAAGTTGTCCACGGGAAAAAAGAAACAAATTCCATGGAGACAGAATACAAGTACGCTATTAAATCGAAATCTAGTACAATTTTAATCAGTTGTTCGGAACTGTCAATGTGATGTGTCATCGGTTGTGTATTTACAAGAGGTTTATAGTCGATTTTTATAAAACTTGTGATAATTTGTCCGATTATTAAAAAGTCCAAGATGCAAGACAATCGACCAGAATTGTACGAAGAAGTAAAATTATATCGACATGCCCGCGAACGTGAGAAATATGATAACATGGCAGATTTGTACGCGTTAATCAATACTTTACAAAACTTGGAAAAGGCTTACATTTGGGACTGTATAACTCCGCAAGAATATACAGCAGCGTGCTCCAAATATCTTGTTCAATATAAAGTGGCATTTAAGCAAGTACAAAGTGATGAATTTCCGACGGTGGATGCATTTGTTAAAAAATTTCGCCTAGACTGTCCAGCTGCCTTGGAAAGAATTAAAGAAGATCGTCCAATTACCATCAAAGATGACAAAGGAAATACCAGCAAATGTATTGCAGATATTGTTTCCCTGTTTATAACAATTATGGATAAGCTGAGATTAAAGATAAAAACGATGGATGAATTACATTTTGAACTAAAAGATTTAGTCGATACCATGCATAGATTATCCCTAATACCAGAAGATTTTGAAGCTAGGGCGAAGGTGGAAAACTGGCTGACGACATTAAACTCTATGCAGGCATCCGATGAATTAACCGATGCACAAGTAAGACAGTTTTTGTTCGATCTAGAATCGGCATATGCTGATTTTAACAAACTGTTGCACACACCTTAAGGCGTTTAAATTTAGGTGTATGATATGATGTTACTCATTTTGGTATAAATAAAAAGTATTGTTGCTCCCAGGTTGTTGTTTCTTTTACTGAGACGTCCTTGAACTTCCATTGCGTTTGACTAGTAATTATAAAAATGATATTTTCACTTGAAAAGTCTAATTAACTTTGTAAAAATATTCTTCTCAAAACGGACCACTATTTTCTAAAATTATTAGGTATGATTCCTTTTGGATTCATTACCCTGAACTACTCATATACTTATTTAATGGAATTCACATCCATTTCTGTAGTAATTTACTCCCAGTCTTAGTATTAGAGTAGAAATTCCCACGTGTAATTATCATTGCGTAGTCGAAAAAAGAAAGTACTTTAGTTCGGGAAAAATGGAAATGAAATAATTAGAACATAATTACTAGGGTGTTTCCTTTTGAGAGGACAGTGCCTTTGGTACTGATAGTGCTATTCAAGATAAACAAAACTATATGGCAGAGAAGAAACAATTTTAACGCTTAGGGATTACAGGGTGATCATTGCATTTTATTATTCGGAGGTGCGTGAGCCACCCGTTATGGCTATACAAATTTTCGTCAATTGTGCTACATTTAATTAAATTAGCTGAAGGTGTTTAAAACAAACGGCTAACCAACGAGCTCGACCCTTTCAACCCTCCATTGCAACAACTTCTTGGTTATTGCAAATGTATGTTAATAAATTAGTATTGATAAATTAATAAATTTGTAATTGAAAATTAAGTACACGTTGCATATGGTAGAAAAATACTTTGGGATGAGATACAGCGATCCATAAATAGATACCTTATGAGCAAATTGTGGAACGAATATACTATTTTCAAACTTGATTCAAAGGATGTGCAAGCCATTTTGAAAAAACAAATTCAAAATGTACATACATATTGCTGTTTCATTAGCTCGCGTCCCAGTGCCCGTGATTTTTTCTTTCTTTTTTTTGTCAATTGGATTACGTAAATGTACAAACAATAAAAAAAATTATAATTTTTAAAATTATTTTGCAATGGGTTCAAACTTCATATGGAATTATTTCGATTGTAATTTCTCAATAACTGCTGCGGATCTAATCCTATTATTAAATATTCTTTAGTGTAAGTGTGTAGAAAAGGCAGATAACTACCCAAATTCGTTATTAATGCTTGGAGATCTCCCTTTTTTAACCCGTAGACTAGAGATGTGATAGTGCAAATACGGCATTACTTTTCCTGTTTTTACGGATTTCATGTTTTTACGGCTTTTCAAAAAAAGCACGCTCTTTTCGAGGTTTAATCGAGTGATGAAACCAGCAATAGATCATTGCTTTATGTGTTTTTTCGGCCTCTGACTCGGGCTTATTTCAGTACAGGCAGAGGTTCCGTCCGAAAGTATTTCTCGAAATATTTAAAAATTTTGATTTCTCAAGTTAAAATAAGAACCCTGTATAATGGTGGATTTATTTAAGGACAAAATGGTTTAGAATATATCCACCACCCAATTATAATGGGAATGGTTTACTGGCCCATTGGATAAGGCCAACCTGATTACTGCTAATTCATACTTGCCACCTTCATCGCAGATACTTCCATCTCCATCGCAGTGTACCGGCAGGCAGAAGTCGCTACACCACACCACTACCACTCTAACTTCAGACCAATTATACAAACTTTGGTCTTATCTAAAGTTTTTGAATCACTCATGAACTCTCAGTTGACGAAATATCTAAAAAGTAACCATCTTATCAACGCTTAACCGGAGACTTACTAATGACTCCAAAAGAGCGTTGGAATCATCGTGTCTATAATTTTGGTGAGTCCGAAATCGTTGCTCTTAATATTTCGAAAGGTTTTGATATTGTCTGACATGCTGCCGTTTTAGTTAAACCTCAAGAATTTGGTCTGCACCCTCACCTCTTAAAATGGATATAGTTTTTTGTCAGTCAGTTCAAATCATCTTAGGTATTGTGACCTAGTGTTCAATCACAGTCATATTTACATATAATTTAATAAGGCCGATTAACTTCAGTTCATTTAATTATTGTTTTTTATCCACAAAACATTTTATTGACCACTTTGTACATGTAATCATTTTTCTGTCATTTACCTCAAATTATTTCTTAACATATTTCCGTCTTAATTGCTCACTCAGCACTTAATGCAAGTGAGTGACTTTGTCTGATTTGTTATTTGTAAGCAATTATAATTATTATAATATAAGTCAAGTGATGTCAAATAAAATTATCATTATTTAACGGTGAACCAAACCTTTTATTTCACCCAACGTGAGGTTGCAAAGGGCACCTTAAAAAAAGTCAATACAAAGTCAAGCGGAATAACAAAATACCTAGACTAGGATATAATTCCCATATTGTCCGCGTTAGACAAAGTACAACGTAACGTATTAAACTTATTGGCGATCCCTCAATCTCTGATAGCATTTACTCTCTGGAGCATCGACGGAATGTCGGTTGTCTTTCACTATTCTATTGCTATGTCCACGGCAATTATTCTAACGAAATTGCTAGCCTGATTCCTTGTAGATACAACACAATGCGCGATGCAAGAGCTTCAAGTCGCTGCCAACCGTGTACTCTACAGGTAAAATTTGGGCGTACCGTCAACGCACCGGGATCGGACCGATATTTTGGTATATCTCGGTCCTGATCTCATCAAGGCAAAGATATCTTGCTCTCGTCACAATTTCAGCGAGATAAAGGTTAATCTCGGTCCGGTCGCAATTTCGGCGAGATGAAAAAGGAAATTTCATTGGGAAAATGGGGAACGAAGACAAGTGATATATGCATTTTCTTCTTATTCCCCTCGCCCCAAATAAGGTAACAAAGACTCTTCTTTGCTATTGTGGATAAAACGCAAATACCTGAAGAAGGAAATAATGTAGGAAGAAACGAATGAGGAAAACAGTGTATGCTTACATGCCCCATAACTCATACAATTCACCCTTTTCGGAGTGACATAAAAACTGAAACAACTAAAAAATTTTCCGAAATAACATGATAAAAACTAAAATCCGGTGACCGCTCCATTCTCTCCTCTCGCTTTCGTAATCGTACTATTACCAATGTTATTGGTCTCGCTGCGGGTGCCGGCCTCGTGTTGAGCACCGGCAGCAATAATTATCTCGAGTATCGTGAAGCCCTAGTGGAACAGTTTACCATCTTCTGTGTTTCCCTCATCTTGGGTGTATTTCTTTATTCATTCCGCGGAAGGAATAAGAGGAACAGATTAAGCGCCGGAATAAACGGAGTAGAACTGTAGAAGTAATATGTAAGAAATATTCCTCCCAATTGAAAGTGGAAATCAGATTAAAGCAAGTATTCAATAAACAATTTTTGTGGTTTCAGTTTTTTATATTATTTATAAATGAACGCATGCAAGTAAACCTTTGCTACCATAAAAGACCTAAGAAATATAAGAATTTCTTAACACGATCGGCGTTTCTAATGAAGAAAAATTAAGCTTCCTTGGCTCGTTATCAGCAGCAGCAGCTCCAAAGGGTTAACTTTCCTTCAGCTGCTGGACGCCTTCGCGATAAGGGAGCTGTTGTTGTTTTGATTTTTAGCTTAAAAATTCACTCGGGTCATGCGAATATTTCCTGCACGGTTTGCGCATTTTTGACCATAAAAGACGCCACCTACTTTTTGAAAGTATTTACATTTTGTATTTTCACAAAACCATTCAACATTCATTTTTGTTGAATGTTCCTGTTTAGGTTGAAGTATTTTTCATCTTTATATAATATTTAGCAGACGGATGATAAAACAGTTTGTTTGGGTTTTAATGTGGTTTGAAAGTTAGACGGATTCTGTATATGGAAAAATGGGGTTTTGGGGGTTTTGTTCGAAAAGGAAGACTATCCTCTCCAAAAGAAAACAGATGGTTTTCCTGGGCAGCGAACATGATCATCATCAACCCTTTTCGAACCACCCAAAATCAAACACCCGCCCTTTTACCAAATTTTTAGGCTTGGGAGGACTTGTCGGATCTGCGCTTTTACAGGCAATTTCGATAAATCAAGTGGATATAGACTAAGGGAGATGTAATCCACCACTACGGCCTTAAACTGAAACTACCACCGCCATTTCTAGCGAAATACAAAAACAAAACGGCGCAAATGGGCTGAAAGTAGATTTTCCTAAGTTTTTGAGCGTTGGATAACAATGGTGATAATATTTCATTCCGAAGGGTAGGTAACTACCAGTTAATTTTCAAATCACCCCCTATTCAAAGTTCACCGAACTGAGCTTTCTAGGGCTTATAGAATAATGGATTTTAAGAAAAAAATTCTTGAATGAAATTTTAATCCAATCAAGAACAACATTTCCACTCCAATCAAAGGTTACTGCAACTACCTAACAGTAAAAAGGAAACTCGACCTGAAAGCTATTCAGCTCAAAGAGCATATATGTAGCAATCTGACAACCTGCGATCAATCAAAAAGGATGTGTTCTAGTTGGGAAAAAAGAGGACAACATTTCTATTGGAGGCAAACCACCGGAATCTCCATAATATCACTACGGTTATAACGGGTCACTGCCTTTTTTATAGTCATGCCGTCCGCAGGCGCATTCCTGCCAACGACTTCTGCCGGATTTGTTTAGATGAATAGGAAATTGAAAGCATCTAGCATTTGCTCTGCAAATACCTGGGTTTGGTCTGGAGCAGATTTCAGTCCCTTGGCCAATACTTCCGTAATGGACTTGAAGAGATCGCCAGGGTTGAAGTAAAGGACTTAAGGGGGTCCACTACTCTCGAGGCCTGAAATTGAGCGGTTTTTTGGGGAATAAATTGCGAAGGATCTACTGAATACATTTAAAAAAAACACTACTTTCGGGAAAACGCGTTTAATGATAAATTACGGTGTATATCTTGATTGTAGTAACTTACGAGTTAATCCGCTATACCGGGGCCGTAGAATTCTCCTTCCTCATCACGTTGATGTTCTTGGTTGTCCACATTCTTCTCAAGAACGGACCAGTAAATTCTTTAGACAGTGATTTTGAACTGGACAGCTCCATCGTGGCGCGCCGCGCTTAGTTTCTCGGAAACGGCCGGAGACGGGTACCTTTCTGTTCCCAGAAACATGCAAAGGAATGTGATTTTCACAAAATCCTTTCTGTGACGTACTCTCAGATACATATAGATTGAAATTTAAAAAAAAATCGAATTTTTGAAACCGCGATAGTAGAGGACCCCCTTAAGCAGATTCCTCAATAGATGCGGCTGGTTCAGTTAATCACTACATGGCGAAACTAAATCGATTCAAGTGAGGTTCCTGCGAAGTGATATCACAACGGACTATATTAAGGTCTATATGAGGCCAATCGATTACAACCTAACCAAATCCTCCCTCTCTCTCTCTGAGTACTTTAACACCTTGTGGAGCATAGGGCGTCTACTACACCGACTCTCCACCTGCTCCGGTTCTGCGACAACACCTCTAACTGTTGCCACAATTTGTTGAATTCGGTGCCTTCCTTCTCTACGGATCTTCTACATGTGTTGCGCGGTCATCAAATTCGACGTCTTCCTTGGGTCCCGTGCGGGATCAAATCTAGAGCCTATTTAGCGGTGTTGTTTGGCTCTTTTCTTAGTGTGTGACATATTCCTTGCCACTTTCGTCTGCGAATACCTCGTCTTGGCCTGTAAGATTGAGTAGGTTTTCGTTCGTAATGACCTTCGGCCAATGGATGTTAAGGATGCGCCGGAAACACCGGTTGACAAACACTTGTGGCTTAAATATTATTTAGCAGGTCACTTTCAATGTTGAACAACTGTACAATAGAACAGATTTTGCTTTCGAATCAAAGATTCGGAGTTTTTTGCGACTGGAGATGTTATTGCGCCATATCTCAGCAAGAGTATTAAATGCAACTCGGACCTTATTGATGCAAATCTATACATCAGCTTCAACTATTCCCTGATCCTTATCCTTGAAAACCTGGGAAAACCCATTTTCAGCCCATTCGCAACGTTTTCGTAGTATTTTACTATTAAAAGCGGTGGTAGTTTCAACCCCTGGGGGTAGTTTCAACTCCCTTAATAAACCCAGATCCGACAAACTCTCGGAAGGCTAGGGTAGGGGAGGAGTTGCAGAAAATTCTGGTTAAAAGTAACTTTTGCATAGCACATTGTTCAATATTTTTTAATAAAAATTTTACTGCACATAAATAAGAGTACCTAATTGAAGATGAGTAAAAAATTTTTTTATAAAAAAAAATTCTTAAAGTTTTACCTATTTTTTCTACCCGTAGGTATTGTAGTCCGTTAAGTGTATTTAAAATTTAGACTTAAACATAAAAACCCCGATTTCTTAAAAACAGTTTCTAAAGGGTTTCCTGAGAAAGAACAGTATACCTATGTTACCTTCAATACGATATAATAATTGTATTTAATTAGTATTATCTTTCTTATCGTTATTAATTATTATTCTCTACAATTGCTTCTATTGCATTAGCTATAAATCACTTAACAAAAATTTATGAAAACACCTTTCTTGTATAAACATAAATGCTATTATTTTTAAATTTTATTGTTTTACTCAATACCAACTTACACCATAAGGTTAAAATGAGAGTCACACAATTTAAGAATTCCTTCACATTTAAATTCTTAATTGTATTTAAATTGCGGTCATCTCGTTAACTTAAAGCAGTTTCCTTTAAACATGATTAAAAGATGCTTAAGCTGTCAAATCTCTGATAGTTGAAGACCTTCTCCCTTTGATCATACCATATGATTCAAGGATACCTTCATTTTATAATATCGCCGTATGCTATTTAGTTTTTGCAGCGTAATTTTTTTAAGAAATATTCGGTAAAAGTGCAACAGCACAGCTCTAGAATACATAATTATCAGAACCATGATCAACAGGATTATGAATTCGATCGACATAAAGGTCTTAAAGCAAACGACCGACCACTAAGGCAAGCAACCTCTGAAAGTTTCTTTAGGTCAAGGTGACCATGTCGTATTCTGTACGCGAAATTTTTCATTAACGACTCTCTCAGGTTTCTGGGGAACTGCCCAAGAACGCGCAAATATTGCACTTTTAAGCAAAAATGCAGAAAAAATTTAAAAATCTTCACTTTAATTAGCATTGACGGAATATTGATTTATTGATTTAAACGCGGTTAAATTTATTATTGCTAGATTAACTAATTCTTTTTCAGTTCTTTTGCGTGCCGTTTATTCTGTAGATTGTCTTGTCCTTGATCGCCGTGAGCACCTTGTCTGCACCTTGTTCAGAATTCACTATACAGTGTAATTAGCGCTCCATTATTTCGTTCCAAGTCGACCATAGGTGCAAAATTTTTGTCAATTGCTGACCTGAATACCAAATGCTTGTCAAAACCGCATAATCATTTTCGTACTGGTGCTTGTTCATCATAAGCCTATGGCACATTTGATAATCATTGTAATCATTTTTAAACGATCGCTTAACGAAAAGATTTAGTTACCTCAACTTATCTAAACCACAATGCGTTTGAGTAATATGTAGAACTGTGTTTGTTTGTATGTAATAATTAATTTCATACATTAATAATAGTATGAAATTAAATATAACAAACAGGCTTTTAAATTTATTTATTAAGGTCATAGATTTGCTAAAATTTTTAAAATGTCCAATGAACACATTAAAGTTAATCGTCTAGAATAAAAGGTATGATCAGTATTTGTGCTATATTACCTACCTCAATATCTCCATGTCAACTTATCTTAAGTGATTATTAGGCACATATATGTATGTAATATAAAAAAAAATTATATGTTTAATATAAAAGCATGACTTTAGGGTTTCGTAATCAAAAGCGTAAAAAACGGAGCTGTTATAAGATCATTCGTTTGTTCGTCTGTCCAGTGGCTCAGGACCTGTACTAAAACTCGGCCCAAGTCCGGTTCGTAAATTTGATCCGAGGCTAGTATTGAAACTAGGACCAATGCAGGTACAAAAATGTAACCCAAATCTTACAATAAAACCTTAATAATGAGATTATTTAAAATATGTGATAATTTTATAATCACTTGAACGTTAGAAAGCTATTTCAAATTAGTTGTAGAAAAATACCCTCACTGACATCTGTAATTATATTTATCGGAAATAACTCTCAACTTGAGCATGGAGTTTTGATTTTTTTGTCACTCATTTTGTTATTTTTGGACAGTTGTTTTCAGGTGGAAACCACAAACCAACAAAATAAACCCATAATGATATCATTAATTCAATATGTGATAATAATATAGTCTATATACAAATTCCAAGACGAATAGGCTTTTTGTTGCCTCAGCCAATTCTGGATTCAAAGTTTCTAAAACCTGGCTTTGTGGTAAAATTCTTGACATGGGACTTTTTGATTCTGAATTCCAGGTTTTCCGTCATGATCGACATTTATCTTATATATATGCTCCTGCTGACGAAGGCGTTCTTTTTGCAATGCATGGTGGTGTCGTCCGCTTCGATCGAGATTTCTAGCGCTGAATCTCTGGAATATGTCTGTGTCTACTTACAGTTTCATAATAAGATCATATATGTTATGACCTTCTATGTTCCACCTGCTTCACCAGATCATACACTGAAGACGTATGATCTTCTGTCTTCAGCTGTGGAATGGCTTTCAAGAATGAAGTCTGCAAGCGATGATCTTTGGTTGCTGGGTGATTTTAATATACCATCTATAGCGTGGGAATATCCCGCTGACATTGGTTGTTTGCTGCCACATGTCTCGGTGACCCCAACATTGACACGCTTCTCTGGAGTCTATTTCTGAGTCCGGTCTCCGTCATTCAAATGTGTTTAGCAATGCTTCGCGACGCATGCTCGGCTTGGTGTTTTCTACGGACCAACACACTATTTATTTGCGAAACACATAAAAACTCTCCAATGATTTCAAGTGAAAATACAATTTAAGAGGGATTCCGAACCACCGACATTACTCTGCAACCCACAATGTGGAACCATGCTGAGGAGGTCTTTCTTCTTTGCTTCCAGAGTCTGACTTCCATCCTGCCCTTCACGTAGCCTTCTGCTCTGAACTTTGTTTAAATCTTCCTTTCAATTTTACTGCTTATTGTTATGACTTTAAAAGGGCTTGATTACTCTCTAATGAATCAAATTCTGGCAAATTTTCCCTGTGACTGCCTTTTTCGAGGGCGTGATATTGATTTTACTACAGAGTTATTTTACGACTTTATGTTTTCATGTTTTGCCCGTTATGTTTCCGTATCTCAGTCTTTCAACCTTGACTTAATAAGTCTCTAAAGTATCTTAAAAATCTTAAGAATAAAGCTTGGAGGAGGTTCTGTCTCCCTCGTAGTAACGAAGATTATCCTGTATATTCGAATTTGCGCGGCCGTTACACTTCCGAGTCCGAGTTTGCCTATCGTAATTGTCTTACTGAAGTTGAACGGTCTATCTGTGTTAATCCCAAAAAGTTCTAGAGTTTCGTTCATCTTAAGTGCAGGAGTGATAGCTACTCCTTTTAGGAGTACTGAAGATTCCTTGGCTGCTGCTAACTTTTTTGTCAGTTTCTTTGTCAAATAGCTGCGATGATGTTAATTTCTTGACGAACTATCTTCTCTATCGATGAAGGATTTTCTCTTTGATAATGCTTCGATTAGGATGCATATTATGAAATTGTCCAATAGATTTTCGCCCGGTCCCGATGGTTTTCCTATGTCTGTCCTAAAGAATTGTGCCCAGTATCTTATTCCTGTCCTTACTTCTTTATTGAACTTGTCCATGCCCTATGGTATTTTTCCTAAATTGTGGAAATCGTCTACCATTCTTCATCTTCATAAAATCAGTAAGAAGGAAAATATCTCTAATTATAGACCTATTGCTAATTTTTCTGCCATCGCGAAACTTTTTCAAGCAATGGCTTGTGGTGTCCTTAGTTTTCACTGTAAACCGTTCTTGGCGTCCTTCCAGCATAATTTCAACAAAGGCAAATCAACGAATACCAACCTTGTGGAGTTGTCAAACTACTGCATTTCTACCCTCGAGGCTTGTGAACAGGTTGATTGTGTATATTCCGATTTTAGTAAGGCCTTTGAATGCGTTGATCACAAGTTACTTGATTTCACACTTGGGTTTTCCATCGCTTTTCGTTCAGTGGATTTGGATCATTTGGATCCACTTCTACTTAATATTTTAATTAATGACATGGGTTATTTCTTAGCGAACTCGAAAATTTGCAATTGCACGTTTGTCCCGTATTCTAGAAGAAAGAATCTATTGATCTATGACTATTATGTCAGTAGCAACTTGCTAAGCAGACTGGATAGAGTAACGGATCTTGGTGTTGTTTTTGATACACATTTGTCTTTCGTTGATCACATCAGTTACACAGTAAACAAGGCTTGCCCGCTGTATGACTGTCCCGTTCGGTCTCCGTCCTATGCGGTAGATAGTACTCGTATTGAGGCTGTTTGGCTCAGGTTTCGCAAATTTATATTGCGTGGCTTTCCATGGAATAACCCTTTGATTCTGCCAGCGTATAATGACAGACTTTAGCTACTCCCTTTGGACTCCCTAATAGATATGCGCAACAGACCTAAAACTTGTTTATCTTCGATGTCTTGCAGAGTTTTATTGACTCACCAGAACTGTTGTTAATGTTGCACATCCGAGTTCCTATTCGGTCCGTTAAGCATAGTGAGTTTCTTGAGGCACCTCTTCGCCGCACTACCTACGGTTTGAATGAGCCGTTGATGGCAATGTCAATTTTTAATGGCTTTTGTAACCATTTCGATCTTAATCTTTCAAAATCTAAAGCTAGGTATCAGCTCCGTTAAGGTCATTTTAGGCCTAAGAATTTTGTTATTTATATATTTATTCATATATTTAACTATATTTTATTCATTTTTTCTTTTATTAGTGTATTTGAAAATTTGATTTACTTTTTGTTTTTTGTTGTCGTTAGCATTTAATTTTTATTCTTTTTTTATTTTCCTGTTTCGTGTTTTATTTGTTAAACCTTTTTTCTCTTTCTTTTTGCTTTCACTTTTGTTTAATAAATATAGATTATACTGCATAGCATTATAACGTTGTGTATTGAAAGACTGGCTTACAGTGGAGCAAAAGCTGGAAGGTTGACCGTTAAAGCTTGGCTAGAGCTTGGGTGTGGACAAAAAAACCAAGACTTGAGCGTAGACTAGAAAAACCAAGATCGGCATTGATGGCTCAACCAAGGCTAAGTCAAAGTTTGGCCAGAGACTAACAAACCAGGGTATGATTTTTAATCCAAGGTTAAAATTTGGGCCAGTCTAGGGAAGCTTGGCACACCAGCATTCAACCAAGGTTGGCCCTGTTGTCAAGCCTGGTATTTTCCACATGGGAATGATTTAACAAAATGAGAGATACATATATAAGACTGCGGGAAATATTTATTCCAGCTTCATAAAAGAAAGTGAAAATAAATGAACAAAACAAGCTATTGGAAAGAAGTTAAGTAATACTTCTTATATATGTATCTCTCATTTTGTTAAATCATTCCCATGTGGAAAATATCAGGCTTGACAACAGGGCCAACCTTGGTTGAATAAAGGGAATATTAAAAATGTTAAACAATTTTTGAATGGACGTTAAAACGGTTACAGCAACTTGGTAATGTTTAGTCAAAGTAGTTTATAATATTAGAGGAGGTGTTAAGAATTTCGAATTAATATCGCCGCAAGTGCAGAAAAATGTTACTCAATATTCTACAGCAAAGAGTGTATAAAACAAAGAAGATGTCTGATCCAGAGCACATCGACATATATTGGACTGATTTTTGTTGAAATAATAAATGACTCTGTAGAGGAAGCGGCTTTTCCAAAGATTTGGAAAGAATCCATTATAACACCTATGCCTAAAATACAGAAACTGTTGAGGAAGATTTGTACCCTTTCAATATGTTAAAGACTTGTGAGAAAATTATAGCAAGCATAGTTAAAAACAATTACATGAACATGTTGCAATAAATGACTTATTAATTGAACAGTTAGTTCTATATTAATGAAAAGAAAGTTTTAATAATAACGGGCAGTTGTAACTTAGATTTTGAGAGGGCGTTTAAGATAATGGACAAATTAATAAATTAATAAAAAAGCTTAAAAGTATTGTGTTCCTGTAAAATCAGAGAATGGCTTGGTTGTTTTCTTAAAAAACCATTAACAAAAGACAAAATTTAATAATATAGTACTGCGAACTTCTCTACTAAGAACTTTGGGCATTAGGGCTACATGACTCTGTTTGTTGAATAGGAGACATACATCGTCGGCATAGTCCAGATCCTTAAGTTGTTTAAAATTTTCCCTCTAATCACTTTGCGATGACAATATGTATTTGACTTACTCCGTACAGCACTTGGAAGGCTCCGACAATTTTTTCTGTGCAAGACATTGTGCTTCTGAGTAGAACTCCTTTATGATTGTGTTAATTAATAAATACAGATATCGTGTCAATGCTACGACTCTTCAAGTCACTTTTATTGGGAATCTTCACAATTACGACTGTTTTCCATCCAGTAGGATAGGTATCAGTTTCCCAACATTTCGCCGCATTAATCCGCCTTAAGTAGTTCCGCTGTTATTGCATCAATCGCTGAGCCTTTAACGAAGTCCATTAACTTAATTGCGTCTACCAACTCCAATCTTGTCATAGTTCTGATATTAATGTTGACCGCAACTGGCTTTTGTTCAGGCTCGTGTGTCCCACCACCACCACCACGAAAGGCCACTTCTTCTCTGAGATGTTGTTTAACTGCAACGTCGGTAGCGGAATTGATGCGGTCTTTAATCTACTTCCGTTCCTCTATTTTTGATCAGGTGGCATCACGAATTCGTTGTCGTTTCCGCCTTCTAATTCATCACACGTGTTCAATAGTAATCCGATCGGATATTGGCCCACAGTACAGTAGTGATTGGTGGGCAAGCTTGTTTAGCATTAAGCATACATCTGTAATGCGGCGGT
This sequence comes from Leptarthrus brevirostris, assembly GCA_964036015.1. Taxonomy (NCBI): domain Eukaryota; kingdom Metazoa; phylum Arthropoda; class Insecta; order Diptera; family Asilidae; genus Leptarthrus; species Leptarthrus brevirostris. The sequence goes on from OZ038372.1 coordinate 43,398,494, forward strand.
AATGCGGCGGTATCTAATTCTCTTCCTCACTCGCCCCACAGAGTTCGCACGTTCAATAGCACGATCATAGTCTAAAGTTTATAGCCAAAAGTTATCATTACAAAATCATTCCGAGGTATCTGAGGAGTACAAACCTACCTAACCTATCCCAGAAGCAAAGTTTCCCCTTGAAGCGTCCTGGGAATCACCGAGAGTTTATTTGTTAAGCGTCCTCTCTTCTCAACCAGGCTAGGATCGGCTACGTTGGCTCAATATTATAGAAAGTCAATATTATTCTATTCAATTATTTATGTTTTATTATTATTTTTATACTAATATAAAAAATACACAAAATAGTGTAAAAATACTGTATTGACCTGGAAACATACAAATTTTTCGAAAATTTCGATTTTAAGATTCATTACAATAACTTGCCTATATACTGTGTGGGAAGTTAAAAATTATCTAGCCAAAAAGCAGATCTAATTTGAAGATAATGATTTATAATTAATTTCCGATTTCATGGCACCGAAGTGTAGATTTTTTGATAATTTCACCGAAGCATGCCAATAAATTAATTAATTATTTGGAAAATCAAAATATGATTAAAATAAATCGATGATTTTATAAACTAAGGTTTAAAACTATCGCATTCATAATTTTTATTCAACGAACCGACGATTTAGCAAACACGATACATTAACAACATTTCCTAAACACGAAAATGTGAAAGAACACCGATCCACGGGCACCCATGGCAATGTTTTAAAATGATATTCAACGGCCTCTATCGCATAATGTTCTTAAAAGTGTTAATTCTGCGCCATGACATTGCAAGAGCAAAAACTATTGAACAATAATCAAATAGCTTATTGACGTGCAAAACATTTTCAATTAGTCAAAAAGACTTTCGCGTTCGTTGCTTTGAACTGCTTTGAACTTAGCTGCCAGGGTCAAGTGATCCACGGTCTGAAGTTGTCGAGTGGGCTTGAAAACGCTTTAGGTGAGTGATAGTTCCGACTTCTAGACTTACTTCGCATATTTTTGACAATTGAAAAGATCTTAGAGATTGTACAAAATCCGCACATGATGAGGTTAACTAGATCTAGATTCTATTAATTGGCGGTGTAGAAGGTTTATTCCTGACCTTGCATGCCTCTTTCAGATTAGCAGTTTTTTTTAGGTTCACAGCAGTTTCATTTAAAGCATTATAGGTTTAAAGACTGACAATTTTAGTCATAGCTAACTCAGTTTTTGGCGTATATTAAAACTTAGTTTGTTTACCTGGAGAGGCTACAAAAATACTGCAAATAGCATCCAAAATTTTTCATGAGCCTTGTTGTTTTACAGAATATTTTAAATTGAAATATTTAACCTTTTCCCGGCGAGCCTTAACATAATTGTGCGCGCAAAATATTAAACAACCTAGGTTAAACCTAACTTCGTAATACGCGGACGGATTTTTACATAATTCCTTTTTGGTTATATAGAGTAAGATTCCCCATTGCTAATAATGAAAAAAATTTGGTCCTAGGCTGGGGTGGGGAAAGGGAGGGGTAGTCTAACTTCGTATCGCGTGGGCTGATTTATTATGTTAAAAAGTGTTTGGTTGGGTGTGATGTGGGGTGGGGGTGAAATCTAGCTTCGTAATGCGTAGACCGATTTCGATGATTCTTTTGCTGTTGTATAGAGTATGATCCCCAGTTGTAATAATGAAACAATTGTTCCTATAGTGCGGTGGGAAGAGTAAGGGGTACCCTAACTTCGTAACGCGTGGACAGAGTTGGTTGATTCTTTTTCTGATGTATACAGTATGTTCCCCCATTGGTACCGCTATACAATTTTAAACGGTGGGGTTGTTTACTTTGCACCGACTTCAAAATGTAATAGATATAAAATTAAAAATTATTTTATGCTTTTAGCTTATTTTGTGAATTCAGTTGAAATTTTTTTAAAAACCTAATTTATATTATACTAAATTCAGCAGACCACACCAAATCAAGTACAGACCACAAGCACGAAGGTATGACACTGACATTATAGATGGGAGAGAGATGAAATTATAGATAATTTTATGCTGTTTTACGTTTACTGAATTTTATGCTGTTTCACGTTTACTGAAATCTTTTTTCGAAATTTTATTTACTGACAAGTATTAGAAAAACGCACTTATGAATACATATATTTTGAAACAGGTCAATCAAAGGCAATAAACCCTTTCTTTGTAATCTTTCACTAGGGTTGTTGGCACATCGATCACGGAAACGGATAGGGATATTTTTCTTGTGGTTTCGGTTTTGAATTTTGATGCTTTAGTATAAGGATTTTGAAAAGAGTTAATATTTTTTGTATTTGCTTTTATCCGCAGTTGAGCTTGAGTGTTAAGTTTCTTATCATTAAAGAGCCTATTTATGACATACAATCAAGCGTGTATCTAGAGAAAGGGGGTCGGGACCTCACCAAAACAAATCTACTTCACGTTTATCGCAAAACAAGAACTGTGTAGTATCCCTTTGTTCAGGATATAATACAGCTTTGTTTGCAAACTTATCGAAATTTAATCAATAAGCAATAGAGACCTAAATATAATATGTTTATTTCAAGCTTATTTGAAAGATGGCTCTGTAAAGAAACATACAAAAGTTGCAGAAAAAAGACGAGAAAGGGGAATTTTCTGCAAATGCACCGCCCGCGTTTGATTTCAGCAAGCCTTTTCATTCGATGAACTATAAAAAATCAGTGCTTCGAAGGGATTTGAAATTATCTTCAATTGCTATCGTACTCATGAACTTTTTAATGGTGCGATTTCAGTCAGTGCATCAGTTCGTCTTTCCCAGTAAGACTTTTCAAATTTGAATAAATCGATAAGATTAATTGAAAATTGTATTATTCGTCTCAATGATGATTCAAATAGAATATGGGAGTGGTCCCAAAGCATTTACTTAACAGTTAATCCCAATAAGTCGACCATTTGGAGCTTAAGCTCAGAATAAGTTAAACTTAGTTTGTCGCTTAAGGTTAAGCCAAATTGAGTTTCACAGTCATAGAGCGTAAAGTGCACTTATTGATGTGGCAGCACTGGGGAATTGTGAACTGATATAGATACTATTGTGAAAACTTATGAATTTGTGCATGTTTTGATTATTTGTGCAAAATTTCATCTTGAGATATAAATTATGGTTATATTTGATTTACAATGTAACATTATGTACCTATGCTTGTGAATAAATAATAATAATGAGCCGGAACACCATGGAGGTGATGATTAAATTGAATGGAAAAGTCTTTGTCTAAATCAGATCAGAATCGATTCCACTTAGTCTTCAAGTTGCAATTTTCTTTTTGCCTTTCAGCAAAAAAAACCAAATAATTTTGAAATTACGCCCAAAAGTGAAGCTTTCAGTTTAGTATAAGGAAATCCATAACATCCCTTTAACCGCTGTGAGCTAAATTACACTACTATACAAGAAAAAGTGTGGGAATAAAACCACCATTCTTATAGTAAAATAGTCCGCTGAATTCGAATTCGTTTTCAAGATAAGTAGTAGTAAGGAAAACCAAAAAATGGACTGTTTCTAGAGATAAGCCATATGTAAAAATGTAATATTCCTTAATATCATACCAACACCACAAAAGTTTAAAGGTGCTATATGTCAAATAGCTCCACTTATTTAGTTGCTATATCCAAAAACAGCTTTAAAAAAAATTTTAGCTTTAGCCTCAACTCTATCTTGTAGAAAATTTGTTTAGAAAAAGTTTAAGTATAATATGTCCAAATTTACAAAGGTTATGTTAAAAAAAACTAAAACAATGTTATTAAGAATTAAACTATACAAAAAGCAAAAAATTACTTTATATGACTTTTCACCTTTGTTATTTTTTTATTTTTAACGTTCATTTCTGAATTTAAAAAAAATTATTAAAAATATAAAAAGAAACAAATTTTTTTTTTATATTGTAACGAAAGTGCCCTAATGCCGGTTTAGATTTATTTGTTGTAGTTGGTCGAACAGATACCAACAATGTTTTTATTTTATCGTTTTGGATTTTTAATCTAATTGTTTAGTTGAGTGTTGCACGCATAGTTCTGGGTGGTATATTTATAGTTATGAGCAAATAGTGTTACCTGGAGTTGATTTCTCATCTACCTGTGGTGCTGTGAGTACTTTGTATGGTGGAATTATCCGATGTATTTGGTGTTTTGTCTGATATTTTTAATGTTAACGACTGTGTCGATTATGGTGAACATTTTAATGTTTTTTCTATGCATACTTAGCACTTCAAATTCAAGAATGTAAAAAGAGAACTACAAAATGGCGGTCAGGGTTTCTATAGCTTTTTGTGTTTCCGAATTTCCGTATATATAATATTATAATAGATCGAGTATCTAACGAACCTAATGACATCTTTTGGCAAACATTTTGTAACTAATATTAACTAACTTTAAATTATTTACAAAATGTTTATAAAATTACATATCGCAAAATGAATCTTTCTATTTTTGATGACTGTTTTATGTAGAGAATTGATGTTGAAGTTTTCTAGGTTAAGTATGCTGTATTTATTGGTAACTTTCTTTCTTGTTATTTTATCTAGCTTTTCTTTATTTGATCAGGAGGTTCCATTATTGTAGTGTACTGCCAAGGTCCTCTCTTTTTCCGGAACATAGAGTTTGTCGAGAATTTGACAGCCGTTATGGTTCAGGCTGCTGATAGGCTGGTAAGCCTGCGTCATCGAAGGAACACTTCAGTTTCATCGGTGAGTAGCTTTTGCTTTTACTACAATATTTATATTATTTTAATTGCATATTTGATACAAAATAGCCATCCACGCGTTACGAAGTTAGGTTCAACCCCAACTCAGAAACAAAATTTTTTTACCTGAGATCATCAGAATCATCCAAATCGGTCAGCGCGTTACGAAATTATGCCCGGTCATACATAAAAAAAAATTTCAAATAAGGAAACCTCTTGGTTTTGGGAAGCTAATTAAAAAAAGAGTAAATATGGCACATATTCCTCATTATACCAATTTAAAATAGATTTTTGTTTATAAAAAATTTTCTTTTAAAATTGCAGCCATTTTATATTAAATTTTTTTTTTAAATCAACATTAAAAATAATAAGATAACAGAACATAAAAAAAAATAATCCTACAAAATAATTTCTTTAATTATTAAATAGTTTGAGTCTTAATGAAATGCTATTTTTTTAAAGAAATCGAGTTTAACATTGTTTTAGTTTTTTTACAAAACCTTTCTAAAATTATGCCGAGATATAGACATATTACACTTAAAACATTTGTAATGAAATTTTCTATAATATAGGGGAGCTGACTTTTTGAGTCCTATAAATTTTTTGATTAATAGGTTACCAAAGTTGAAAATTTTTTGAAAATTTGCAATAGTTTTAGTTTTTCAAACTATTTTTGGCCATGGCAACTAAACTAGTGCTGGTATTGTGGCATGTAATATCTCAAAATGTTTGTGTTTTCTCTACTTGAAAAAAATGGAGTGATATCATGTAAAATTAAATTTTTACTTTGCAAAACCAGACGTGATCCAGCAAAACTGCTATGACTTTCGAATTCAGTGGTTTTTATTTGCCGCAATAAAATTTTGCAAACATTTGTAGAGTATGGTAATATAGCTAGGGGCCTATAGAAGAAAAAATAAAAAATTAATAAATTCTTTTAACTTAGGTTTTCTTGACCGGAAAAATAAGAACGCTAGCACATACAGTGATATGTATTTTCCACAGCATCTAAATTACATAATGAGCATATAACTATTGTATTTTTTCCAACAGTCCACCTCTAACCATAAAAATTGTTTTAATTTTATGCACCGAACTCAAGTCAGCGAAATAGCATGGGATGTTCACATATTTTCAATTACAGTACTCATCATGGTTTTGCGAATTAATTTCTCTAGAAATCTGTTCATTCAAGTTATTATATTTCAGCCCTTCCAAAATCATACAATGCCTCTACTTTAGTTGCATTTCGCTGTAATTGCTTATATCTAGATCGATTTCAACCATTCTTGCTATAATATCCCAGTCCTTAGCAAAGTACACTCTATTTCTTAGTACTTCTTTTGCCAACCTTGGAACTTCTTACTTTGCTATAAATTAACTCCACGTAATGTTAATAGTGAGCTTTGTTGTTTTCAATTTTTCATTTATATGTTCCCTAATGTTGTCTTTTGGGTAAAATCAACACCTAAATATTTATAGTTTTTGACAGTCTCAATTGCCAGTTCTCCGTTCTAGATAAATGTCCTCCCCGTCTTATGACCATTATCTTTGACTTATCTAGATTTACAAATAAGTTCCATTGTTGGCAGTATTTATCAAGCCTGTCAATCATTACCTGCAACTTTGTAGGTGAATCTGCCAGCATGACAATGTCATCTGCATACATTAGAAGTTTAATCTCCGTACCTGCAAGCATGAACCCAATCATTGAGAAACAATATAAATAAAATTGGACTAGGTAGGTCTCCTTTCCTTACGCCCATATAGATGAACTAAACCATTCTGACACATCCCTATCATCACATACCGCAGAAAGCGCATTGTAATAGAGATGCACTAAATTTCTGACAAACTTTGACGAAAGTCCCAAACAATATAATTTATAACATAGACTTTTTCTTACGACACTGTCAAATGCAGCTTTAAAGTTCACAAAAAAAGACGTAGAGTTTTTTGCCCATTCTTTTCATAAGTTCAGCTACACAAGTCAAATTAAATATATTATCGATTGTAGAGTAATTACGCCTAAAACCACTCTGACATTCCCTTATGACATCAAACTCCTAAGTCCATCCTTCCAATCTCCTTAAAATGATCCTAGTATAAAGTTTGGTTAGAGTATTCATGAACGACAAACCCCAGTAATTAGCAGCTACATTCGGATCCCCTTTTTTAAACAATGGGAAAATTAACGCCTTCTTGAAACTTTCCGGAATAGTATCGCCCACATTGTTTAAAATCCGTAAAATAATATTGAGAAACTCAATAGGCTCATTTTTATAGAACTCGTATGGAATACGATCAGGACCTGGAGCTCTATCATTTTTAGCTGCTGCTTAAACATCCAGCAACTCTACCAGTTCACATTTTTTTTATCTAAAGAGGGTACTGTCAACTGCGGCTCAGCTTAAAGAATTTCTGGAGCCATTACATGCGGGTTTAACAGGTCACTAAAATAATCTTAAAACTTTGCCCCTTTTAGTTTCCATGGCTTTGTGTCCACAACCTTACTCGGTCTCTTCGGTATGTGTTCATAATACTCCAACTTGTCTTTTCTACATAAATTTTTATATTCTGTATTGGCTATTAGATAAAGCTTTTTGAATGCCTTGTGTTATTATTGCGATCAGGGCCGCCGAGCGGGAGGGGGCGAAGGGGGTAAATCCCCCGGGCCCGAGCTTTCAAAAGGGGCCCAGTCATCTAAGTCATCAACAGAAAATTGTTTCCATTTTAATTATATATAAAAATAATGTTTCACGATCGAAAAAGTGTAATAGATAGATTTTAAATTGAAAGTCACTCGTTCGATGCTATATGGGCCCGTAAACGCTTAGTCCCGGGCCCGAAATTCCTTTCGCGGGGGGCTGTATGTGGTACCCCCGGGACCGAATTTTACCTCTACGGGCCTGCTTACGATATATATTAAGTAGTAATAGTAGTGATCCGAAAAATTTTTAGAAACTACTGAAAAATTTTCTACAATTTCCAGCGTTTCTCCTGAAACATAGCAGAAATCGAGTACTGGACGAAGGTCTTCCTCTAATAAAAGTTATTTCACCCTCATGATCACCAGATATTCGCCCGTTCAAAATAACACTACCCATTTCGTCACACAAATCCAAAAATCTTCTTCCTTTTATTATAACATCTTTAGAAGCTCTACGAACTGATTATCCCGAAACATTTCTTGCAATATTTTCATCCAAAAGTTGTCCTGCCCCAATTCTTACTTTAATTCCTCGCCATGATGACATTACATTCCTTTAAATTCAAAACAATGTCTTTAAAAGATTTAAATTCATCCGCCCATTTAGCAGGATTTATGTACACAGGTATAAGCGTAATAATCTTTTCCTCAAATGTAACCATTATGCGAACGTAACTGCCGCTTTCCACAAATCTAATGTTATATGTATTTTTAATATTTTTTTTTAAATATTTAATTAAGAAAATACTTCTGATATTTATCAATTTCATCTTCTACAATCCATGTTTCATATAAAAAAATATTTCATATTTCTCTACAAACCTAAAAAAACGTTGATGTAATTAACTTATTCGCTAGCCCTGATATATTATAGTATACCTAAGCTAAAATTATTTTGTTTTCCCGGGCAGGTTTCTGCGTCCTATAATGATTATTTTCATGGATGACTGTACTTCCAACTATGTATGCGCAGTCTCTATCTAAGATTCTTCTTAGCACGCCAACTCCATCATTATTACCACTTTTAAGTTTGCCACTTTCATCAAACGTAAATTTGATTTGTAAAGTCTCTAAGTGTAAGTATTTTGGTTGCGTTGAGGAGTCAAATGGGGCCTTTATAATTTTGATTTCCCCTTGATTATCCCATTTTGAAAGTAATCCCAGTTTTTTGTTACCCAAAAAATTTCATATGCCTATAGAAAATTTAATTTTCTATTCAATACCGTATCAAACTATATTTTTTCAAAAACTGGAAATGGCCCCTTTTGCATCTGATGGACGCAATTGTTGCATTTGTTTTAAATTAAATTCTGTAAAACATAATTTTACTTGAATTGCGAAAAATAAGCAAGTGGTGAAGAGTGGGTTCACCTTTAGCTCCGTTATTGGCAGAAATCTTTATAAAATTTCTACATTTAAAAAAAACTTAATTGTAATTTCGGATTTATAACAATTCAACATTAACGAACATTCTAATTTATTCCAAACAAAAAGTAAGTAAACTGCATAAATCAGGTGTTTATGAAATTGAATGTAGTGACTGTGACGATATTTATATAGGACTACCCGTCTGATTTCAATATAAGATTTTCGGAACATATGAGTTCATATAGAAATTAAAGAAATAAATCCGCAATGGCTTTGCATTATTTATTATCAGGATACAAAAGACAATTTAAAAATTGTAAATGTTGAAAATAAAGATTGTGTGTCATTTGTTATTTAATAATATTGTAATATGTATTCAAAAAATCTCAAGTAGAACTCTGAGGATGATGCAGTGCGCATCAAAACAATTGTTAGTTTTTAATAAATATTTTGCAAAAGTAAAGTAAATTTTGTTTGTCGCTATTTCTTATCTAAATACATTCACAATACGCCGTTGGTTGGTTCAATAAGAGAAATTATGAAAATATATTATAATAAAATAGAAATAAATACTTTAGCAGCAAGCATTGTAGAGTACTTTAGTATTACCTCCTTTCCATTGCATTTTGTTCCAATTACAAATAATGAAAAATATCGCCAACATCCAAAAAGTAGATATGCAAAGCTCAAATACTGCCATTTCATTAAATAGTTCGCATTTATTGCTGTGACTGAAAAGGTGAGTTTTGGTTTTTAGCACCGAACTGAACTACTTTCAATTATCGTACCTTTAGAATTTACACGCCCAGTCAGACACGACACCATCGCATGCGACGGCGAGTATTGACCCACCTAAGTGTATGCTGCAGTAAAAATATCCGTAAATACCAGCAATTCACTGGTACCAAATACGCACATTTGCCCAGACTAACTTGAACAGAGCATTGAAGGTGCGTAAATCATTGAACCTTGATCTGAATTTTTCGTCGGCAATCAGGAATCGCTTAACAGTTTGCGCAGGTGAGTTGGTATTTCGATTAATTCTCTCTCGGATTTAAGCCGCTGTCGCAGATTATGCCACAGGCAACTAAACCAGACTTATACTTCACACAAAAATGGCAGCGCAATGTGAATTATTCGCAAATTAGGCGTTCGATGGTGTCTTTAAAAGTTTCTGTAGAAAATAATACAAAATGCAAAAAATAAAATATATTTTGAATAGTTTTTTCACATCACGATTTCCTAAAATATAAATTTCAGCGTATAACAGAAAATGTCTTAAAATAATAATTGGAACGACGAAATCTTGGAGATTTATTATAGAAGTATCAGATCAATAAGGGCTTCTTTTTTCAACCTTTCAATGATAAATCTAACCCAATTCAGAGAGAGATGCACAATGTGGCTATTAGAAGTGAAGTCAAATCAATTTTTAACTGACTTCCCAAAAATGAAAAGGTACTACGTTCAAAGTAGATAGTGCCAGTCTTCATCTGACTACTTTTAATAACTAAGTTTTAGATTTCCTCATAATATCTAGTGTATCTCTTTAATTCTTGAGGGAAGGAGGGCATGACCTCCATGACCCTATGACCCCTTCCCCCTCCCCTTGTATGTTCTACACACCATACCATAAGTATGAATTCGTTACAGTTCTTCAATTATTCTCTGAATAAGTTTATCAATTAGAAAAGGCGCAATAAAAATGATATTTGCTTACTAATTTCACAAATTTGGCTGTTTAAGTTCAGTTTCTTATAAGATATAAATATATTAACTTCCTTAAGTTTGCAAACTAAATATTCTTCATTATGACCATTAATTTAAAAATTTTTATTAAAAGTCAAATTTTTGGTTATAAATTTTATTTTCGGTGCTGTTGTTGTTGATATATTTAGAACTTGGGTTGGTAATAACCAATCTAAGGTTGATTCGACACGATGAGCAACGTAGCTTTTAGAGCAGAGGGAGCGAATAAAGGGGAAATGCATACTGTCTCGTATCAAACCGTTGATTTAGTGCCCTAAGTTAAGCACTAAGCGTGCATCGTCTTGCATCGGCCTTACATGGAATAAGGCACCCCAATAATATTTTCCTTAAAAGCATTGGTTGACATTCAAAATTCAATTAAATCACACTTTTTTAAGGGGTTAGGCGCCACTCTAAAGGCCGAAAAAATTGGCTTTTTTGGGGATTTCTTTTCAGAAAAACTACAGAATAATTCCAGATTACAAAAAAAGGAGTTTTTCATACATAGTGGCTGTATACAAACAGCTCCTGTAATTTTTCAGTTACATATAATGAGCCACTGAATGATTGTATATAACAACAGCTATAAAAGTAAATAGGATTTTTTCGATACATTGACTTTTGGACAAATGGCGCACTTCTAAAGTGAAAAGTTGAAAATTTGCCTAAAAATTCGTCGGAAAATTGTTAATAACAAATGAACTATGCAATATAAAAAAAATAATCCTACGTACTTTTATAGATAATGTATTTTTAAAGATACGTTCAAAATTTCAAGTGAATCGGTTGAAAACTGTCTGAGATATGTTTCCGACCGGTTTGAGTAGTAGAAAATCATGAACAATTTTGCAATACCTCTAATCTTAAAATTCGAAAATCGAGTACTTTGAGGTTTTTCCCGGCCATAACTTTTTGTGACATCCCATCAATTTTCGAATATTCTAGAGTGGCCTACCCCCTTAAGAAATTTTCTACTGGGTGAACTATTTCTGGTTTTCGAATCACAAATTATTATAATATGATTCCGTTAAAAGACAAATCAAAAAAGCAATCAGTCTGTAAATCCGATTTCTCCGCTTGCAACTATAAATTATTGGAAAAATTAATTAATTTGTACGAAACAAAACGAGAAGTTTTAAAGTTCCATGTACTCAGTTAAACAATTTTATGTTCATGTTTGACAGGAAAAGAAAATTGCCAGAAACAAATGTCAGTATTTTGTTAACAATTAAAAAACCACATAACGACAGTTTGTCACGCATGCCCTCGGAGTCCCACACACAGGTGTTGAAGTCATTAATTTCAATTTAATTGACCTTCTTTGCCACCGTTCTAAATTGATTACTGCACTTAATTGTTTACGAACCAGTTTGCAACATTTTGTTACATTACACGAGTAAAATGTAATTTGGGTAGCATTGTTAAAATATTAATTAGCATGAAAGTGGGCTGAAGTTAATTACATTGATGTTTCACATCCAACTAATAATTAGTTGCTAATCGGAGAGAGTATTTTGTGCAAAAGTTTAATTGGATTCAGGCCTATGTGGATAGAAGATTTGAATCATCCAGATGCACTATAATTATGTTGAACTTAGAGTTCAAGTCTATTTTGTAAGTACCATATACATATTAACCAAAATATACTAACTGGTAATCCTTAGTATTTAGCCTTAAAAACCTGATATTGCACTGCGATAAGGTCATTGTTCCTTCAGATTAAACTCATTGACAGGTTTTTAAATACGAAGGCTTGTTATATCACGGAAAGGTAAGTAGGTGAACCTGTTTTTTCTACAGAAGTAACTTTACCTCTGCACTTGAGGACTTGATTCAAGCCAATATTGCGATGAATCACGAGTTGAGTGAGTGATGTAATTAGTAATCTTAAAGAATGACTTTTTCCAAAATATTCCAGATTTTCTATTTACTGTCAATATACTTATTATTAAGACTCTACCAAAAGTTTTATTGTTGTCATTATTTAATTTAATAACCGTTAGATATAATTAAATTTAATTTTATATACAGAAAGGTTACATTTAAAGCCTGTAATAAAAATTAATTTTATACGCACAAAATATCAGGATCTAGCAGACCGATGTTCTCTAATAATCATGTGATTTTCGAAAAAAAAATTCAAAATATCCTTTTATATTTATATTTACTTTTAATTTTCTTTTTACTAATGTAATAGAGTTTTATGAAATGTTTTCTTTGTGTATGGCACTTAACATTTTTGTGGGCAGGGCCTTTAAATTTAAATTTGTTCAGGTTCAAAAGCGAAGCCGATGGAGTGGGAGAGAGTAAGAAGCTATAGAGGCTCAAAATTTAATATTCGAAAAGGTTTGAAATTATAAAATGGTACATGGGTAACCTCAAAAAATGATAGACTGCTTTTCTCGATTCCGAGCAAAATGGCATGGTTTCGGATTGAGTTCCTGTTTTACTTTTGAATTTTAAAAACTCCGATGTGTGTGATGTTGGCCCGAGATCTACTATAAAATGTAAAAAAATCAATCACTAGATTAAAAGTTTACTTTCAAAACGATATACTAGGTCTGTCTGTTTCCTTTTGTGTGTAAAACATGGGTAAGAATCAAGTAAAAATCGTTCTTCTGGGGGAGGGGTTGAAAATGCGAAAGTTAACAGACGCTTTTTGGGTAAATTAATGGCAGTGCGTTTACAAAAAATCGTGAAAATAAATAAAAATGAATAACAATTTACTGAAAAAGTTAATAGTTCCCCGTGTTTATTTAAATTTTTATTTCTAAGCTGTAACTTGCCAAATATCAATCAGCTGTTAGTTTTTATTTCGGTGTGAATAAGGTAGTAAGATCCTATGATCAAAATGACCAACAATATCATGAAATAAATTACCAAAACCTGACCCCAAATCAATCATATTGTGCGCCCCACCCTATCCGTTTTAACAGAAATATTTTATTACAAGGTCAGCAGCATGTTTAGGGCAAATTTTGCAATCAAAATTTCCACTAGTTTCAATTAAGCTACAGCTTTGGAATTTTTCATATGTTAAATTTCGGTGATAATACAATAAAGTATATCTAATGTAGTTCTAAATACAATATGGGAAACGCCCCAAGATGCGGATTACCTTTTTCTTCATAAACCTCATGAGTATCAATTTTTTTTATATAAATCGGTCCACCCGTTACGAAACTATGCCCAGTCTTAAATAAAAAAAAATACGCATCGAACTTAGAACATTCTTGTTTTTGGGAAGTCGGTTAAAAGCAGTCAATTTGTCGAATAAGAGGAGAGAGGATAAGAAAACGAAAAGAAATCATTTAATCTTTTTGATATTAAAGCCCAAACATTTCGAAGTAGTATATAATATGTGTACATCCTTTAGCTTATGAGACATAGTTATTATGAAAGACTGTAATTAATGGAAATTTGTTTCCCTAAAAAAACAGTTTTTCAGCACAATATCAATAATTTTTTTCGAACAATTTCATAATACTAATAAAATGCAGCAATCAAAAAAACAACTAATATGAAAAAAGTATTTGGGCTCAACCGGGATTTGAACCCGGGACCTCTCGCACCCAAAGCGAGAATCATACCCCTAGACCATTGAGCCGCTTGAAAGTTCTTGGTCAAATTGCAATCATTTATAAATACACTTTAAAGGATATGATTATTTTTTAATTTTTTACATACAAGAATTTATTTGGTATTTTGTAAATATTTTATAAATGATAAACCAATCACTACCAACTATATACTGTAACCGTAGAAAAAGTGGCTAAACTGAAAAAACTAGGAGTAACTTCTAGAGTAGTAGGTACTCATATTTAGCTGACTTCTAACAGAAATTGCCTCAAAATTTGCATAATTCTCAATTGTTTGTCGGAACTTTTATGAGCTATAAAATGCCACATTATATGTATAAGAAGAGACTATTTTATAAAAAATTGGTTAATTCCACAGAATACTAATGATTCAAACACAGATTTAATAAATAAAGCAATGCAAAGGATTGCGGAAAAATTTGGTTAATTAACCTTTTAAAATTTCTCCGGAGCTCTTTATATCTTATTTGCACACGACTTTACTTTAACACTATCTAAAGAAGTTAATTAAATATCGTTATAATGTTGTTTTTATAAGCACAATTTAATTTGTTTTTATAACCTTTTTAAATATTTTTAATCCGTCTTTCTCTGAGCACCTAATTTTATTTTAAATATTTTATATGTTATTAAATTATATGTTTTAAAAATTGGTACCATTGAGGTTGAAACCGACGAGAATTTAAAAAAATGTTCACGTACTGCTGATCAAATAAGAACTAAAAAGTTTTTGTTCGTAAGATAAAACCCCCACAAAAACCTTTATTTTTTCTTTATGTTTTCCTTAAATGAATATGTTCCCAAAAATTCAGAAGAGATGAGAAGAGTTAAAAGTTAGAAACAATTAAATAATTAATTAATTCTAAATCAAAACTGTTAGCTAGCAGAAAGAAACGGTTCCCAATTTTGACTTGGAACACTACTTATAATTTTTGAACCAAAGAATTGCACTTGCGCTAATTTAGTACTAAAATGCAATCTAAAATTCAATGAATAAATTTTCTAGATCACTATTATTAACATCTATTTAATAAAGACTGATTAATATTTTGTTCTTTCAATTACACTGCACTTATCATTTTATAACATCAACATTTTGCAAGAACAGCAACAATTTTTAGAATTAAGTGTCGATTGGAGTGGAATGCAATTAGTAAATGAGAACTTATACATCGTAAACTGATTTAATGATCACTTCGGAACATTATACCTATAGAACAATATATTTTGTCCTCACTGAGAACATAATTTCTATTTCATTTTTGAAGTGAAAACATCTTTAGCGGCGTTGAGCGATTTTTGGTAGGGAAAAATTACGTCATAGACATGCTAATGTTAACAGTATATTTGTAGCTATGAGCAACACATATACCCGACTTATAGCCGTATCAGATTGCACATCAGCCGACAGCATCAGCAACAGCACGGACAGCAGCAAAAGAATTTCGCTGCCGTCTGTATCAGATTGCTCATATATGACAGCATACTTTTAGCGAACAAATGCCACTGCGAGAAACGTCATTTCTGCACTTAAAAATTACAAGTTTCGCTCACAAAGTTAATAAACATTTACAGATAAAACAGAAACAAAGTTAAAAGTTTCGTAATTGTCTACATTGGAAATACAATGTCTGATAACTTTGTTTTCGACTAAATTCTGTCGAAAATGAACACGCCAGGTGTAAGAAAAACTTTGCCACTGAAAATGTTTTTATTGCGTTCACATCACAAATGCAGAAAATTGAAGTACTTGTTGTGCAGTAGTATTCGAAACGGCTGACGAAGAATTTGAATAATTGCTGCTTAAGCGTACTTAATTTTATTGAGAAGAAAAGGTTTAAAAAAATAAAATACAGTGGTAGTGAATTATTAAGGGTACTCTGCCACCAAATTTTTTTAAAAAGTTGAGTTTTTTCATATTTTTATTGCATACTGTTTCAAGAATGTGTAAAAAATCCAAATCCCCAATAGTTTAGATACTTCAGGTCGGTAAAGCAAGCTTAAAAATTTTGAATGCGTTTTTCTCGAAACTAGTTTTATTCGCATGGGCGACACGATATAAAATTCCATTTTGAAGATATTTCAAAACATCTTGCTACATTCTACTTGCTATTAAAGTCGCTATCTCTTAAGATGCGAGTTTAAACGAAATTAGAGAAAACCCCAAAATGTTTTAAATAAAAAATAAAGTTAAAAAACCAAAACCCAACTACTGCGCTTTTAAAAGTTGGAAACAAAATTTAGTCGCTGGACCTCTATTTTGTATACTATAGATATGTAATGAAATATTCCGTTACGAAAACGCCATAGTCACACGTAATTAAATATTTATCTTGATTGGTATAAAACGTGTGACTACGGCGTTTACGTAACGGAATATTTCATTACATATACATATATACACAACAGAGGCTCAGCTACTAAGTCATCTTTACAACTTTTAAAAGTGCAGTTGAAGCCGTAGTGGGTTTTAGTTTTTTAACTTTATTTCTCATTTTCGAATAGCAATTTTTTGAGTGATTTCACGGTGCGTTAACCCCTGTTCAACCAGACGCTTCTTTTTTCACCAAATTACTGCTGATCATCTTCATTATAATACAATTAGCTAAAAAAATAGTTTTTAAAAAAAAATTGAACCAACTTCACAGAAAGCGCTAAAAGCATAAAATAATTTTTAATTTTATATCTATTACGACATTTTGAAGTCGGTGCAAATTAAACGAACAACGCAACTACCCAACCACAGATAATATATAAAACTACCTGTACATGATTCCGTGAGCTGGGAATCATAAGGACAATTAAATACTTTTGTTGAAATTGTTTGGTTTAGCGCTTTCTGTGAAGTCGGTTAATTTTTTTTTTAATTATTTTATTTTCTACTTTTCAGTGTCTTCATATATACGACTCGAAGAATTCTGTTCGTACGAACAAAGCAACTTCAAAAGTCGCAGAGGTAGTGTACTAACAAAATTACCCAAATCCGGCAAAATATTACGAAATTAGTCACACCAACTTAGAAAATTCTTAACATGACCCTAGTTTGCCACTTTTCTCTATACAGCAAGAGAGAATTATCGTAGTCAGAGAATCATCGTAGTCACTTTAGGTACAAAATAGTTATCACTTATCAATCAGGAAACGTATTCTGCACAACCGAATCAAAATCGATCTATGCCTTATGAGCTAAGCGCCATCCATCCTCTAACTCAGAATACAAATAGATACTCTATGCATTCAGAATAATCTAAATCAATCCACGTGTTACAAAATTAGGTTTCCTCTCCACTCACCCCAATCCTAGGTCAACATTTTTTCATAGAGTAGCAATGGGGGATCATATAATACACAACAAAAAGGAATCTTCCAAATAGGTGTGTGAATTAAGAAATTGTGTAACGCCACCTCCGCACACCGCCCAACTTATAAATCTTTGTCGTCGGATCAGTGGGGCAACATAGTCTACACATCAAATTACAAAGTTACAAAGTTGGACTACCCGCCTCCCCCCCCCCCCCTCCCCTCACTCAAGGCTAAATTTTCTTTTCCTATTAGCAATGTTACTCTGTACAACAAAAAAAGAACCGTCCAAACCGTTCCACGCGTTAAAAAGTTAGATTCCACCCCACCCCACCAAGATTTTTTTCTCGTGGTATCAACCAGGGAACATACTCTAGCCAACAGAAAAAGAATTATCTAAATCGGTCCCCCAATAGGTCAATTTTTTTCTCCTATTAGCAATTTGGGATTATACTCTGTACAACAAAAAAAGAACCATCCAAATCGGTCCACGCATTACAAAGTTACGTTTCAACCCCACCCCTACACCACCAAAAATTACTTAAATATGGTACCAATCGGTAGATATACTTTACCCAAAATAAAGAATCATCATGTATATATATATATATATATATATATATATATATATATATATATATATATATATATATATATATATATATATATATATATATATATATATATATGATACGGATTACAAGGTTCTCCTTTCTGATAAATCCGTTAAGCTGCAAAGGGTGATTAACAATTTTACAAAATATTGTCACTTATGGAATCTTGAGGCCAATATTCCCACTACAACAATAATGAGATAGACATATGCTATGATAATGATATTTTAGAGCGAAGGAGATATGAGCATTCGGTTTACTGAATGCTGGTCATTTGCGGGAAGCTCTATAGAAGTTGTTAAAAAAAATATACCTACCTAGATATCCAGCTGATACCTACACCACCAACTATTAACAATTTAACATTCAATAAATGCAACTAATTTAACCAACGAATTCTCCAGATTATTTTCCATAGGAGGAGCAGTTCCTTGGCAAAACAGAATGATTTTATTGAAATAATATTACCATAAATTGTTATATTATTTAAAAATAGTTATAATGTAACCAGGAAATCAATAAAAAATGAACTCTCAACTTACCAAATTATTTGACTTCTGTCAAGTACCTGTCGCATTATGCAAAAACGAGTCAGTTTTTTGGAACCAAATATGTTTTGGTTTAGATAAATATCACTGATATCGGCACCACTTTCTCGATTTTGCTACTTTATTTAATTCAGCGTGATATACTGTTTTTAATTTGGGATTAAGTACCGGCATCTCCAAATTTTCAGTTCCAATGTCTTTAAATTCATTTCGCATCTACTCAATGTTACTCCACGTTTATTTTTGTTCATATAATTTCCATTTCAAGTATCTCAGAACACTTCAAAATTTTCAAAAATCTTAAAAAATTATCAGTACTATTCTACATATTAGCAGAAATTTATATTAGTTTCACTTATCTCAAAAACAAATCGTTTACTTTAGTGCCTTAAAAGTTAGTGTTTTTTACGGAAACGACTGAGCAACTGGCAACTATGTAGCCGGTTGTTCTATTTAAATTGACAGTATCCGGCAGCTAGAAACTTCTAGTATACACAATGGTGGCAACTAGTGTCCGTCACTAAAGTTTCCATGTGTAAACTATGATTTCAGGTCATTTGAGAAATTTAACGATAATTGCAGCGATCTGTTCATTGTTTCTAATTTTGAGAGTTTCTGAAAAAAGTTT
This sequence comes from Leptarthrus brevirostris, assembly GCA_964036015.1. NCBI lineage: Eukaryota > Metazoa > Arthropoda > Insecta > Diptera > Asilidae > Leptarthrus > Leptarthrus brevirostris. The sequence continues at coordinate 43,417,743 of OZ038372.1, forward strand.
ATTAATTCATTCCATTTATGGCGAGAATAATATTAACATTTGCATATGAACAGAAGGTTGCTTTTTTACGTTTTTTTTTCTTGCAGGGGAAAATTTTAGGAAATTACAGACACTCAGGTAAACGAAACACCTGTATTCTCGTTTTTTGAATTCTTTCTGAAATGTATACTCACATTTCACTTTTAGATTTGGACTTCGATCCGAATTCAGACAAAATATTTGTAGACCATCTTGACGATTAAAGTTCTGTGGCTTTATGTAACAGAAAATATCATCTCTTTGATGCTATATAAAATTTTGGAGAATTGTACAGTGACAATATGTTTTGCAGTTTTTATATTTTTCATATTGAAATGGTAGGTCGTCTGTGGAAAAGGCATTGATTTAAAAAGAAGTGGCGTTTGGCTGCTTTATTGACATAGAAAGGGGCCTTCAACAGTGTCAGAATCGATAAGATCCTCAATAGGTTGAGGGAGAATCATAATCATATGGATCAAGTCCATGCTGTAAGACCGATTCATAATTACAAGTTTCGGAAATGAACAATTGACGGCGCGGGCAAATAGAGGAACTCCACAAGGAGGGATTCTTTCACCATTTTGTGGCTGATAGTGATTGATTCTAGATAAAGGTCTCTACGTAACTTGTTATGCGGACAACTTATCGATAGTAGTCAGAGGTAAGTTTGAAGAAAACTTGGGATACCTACTTCAAGAAGCAATCGACACGACAACCTCTTGGGCGCAGGATTACGGACTGAAGATAAACCCACATAAAACGGAACTCTACTGTTACAACAAAAGACATAAATTAAGAAAGATAGTTGCGTGCATCGGAAACACTAGATCTGATCGGAAACACTAGATCTGTGCCTTAAAGAACGAGGCCAAATTTCTGGGTGTGCTGATGGACGGAAAACTAAATTTGGCCAGACACCTACACGAGAAAACAAAGCGGTAAGAGCTTTATGGACGTGTAGAAATGCTATAGGTAAGGTATGGGCACTATTACTATATATTATAAAATGGATATACACATGTGCTATCAGACCCATGATAACGCATGGAGCGATAGTCTGGTGGAAAGCAATGGAAGTGGGCAGAAACCAAAGATTATGGACCAGGCCCAAAGTATGTGCTGTTTAGGCATAACAGGGGCTACCAGGTCAACAACGACCAGGGCCTTGTAGGTCATTCTAAATATCACTCTACTAGAATTCTATGTTAAACAGGTGGCACTAAACTCGGCTATACGTATGAATAAACTATGTATCCTTAAGCTGAAATTAAAAATGTCTTCAACAACACGATTTCTTATATCCAGAATGTGCGACAAATATGTATGTTTCCTGGTAAATTAGATACCAGGATTCTCAGGTAAGGTTCTGATATCTTAATATGGATGCTAGCAATAATAAAAAAATAAAATAATGTCATTAAATCCATTATTGTGGCCTCTGTTGACAGAAGCTTTCTTAGATTTTGCGTTTCAAAATAAAGAATTTACGTAAGCAATGCATAAATTGGCAACCTATTACGTTAATAAAAAGGAAAGTTATTTTGCATGATCGGGGATTTAAATAAAAAGAGGGAAGATAAGGGAATATACCTGCCTAATCAACCGGCTGTTGAAGGGGAAAGTTAAAAATCTCTCTCTCCTCTCTCCTGCAATTGCTCGGCGCTATCCTAACCTAAAAAACTCCAATTTTACAGTACTCCACCATTGAATTATGAACGATCAGCAAATTTTAGAAAATTTAGTTATTCTTTTAAATAAAACAGAAGAAATTCAATTGTTTTTATTGCAAAAACATATAGGTGCACGTTTGTTTTAATATTACAAAGATAAATTTTGATATTTGGCGCTTCCTCCTTTGGATTGTATTGCTGCTTGTATTCTATTAGGAATGCTTTCTGCACATTTTGTTATAATTTTTCGCATTCCGTCTTCGTTTTTTCACAATTCTTCTATGCACTGATTGTGCTGTTTCTCCGGTTGTACACCTTTGATTTTAATTAGACCCAGCAATTCTCGATTGGATTAAAAACAGGTGAATTGAAAGGCCATGGTAAAACCTCCAATTCTAGGGAACATAAACAATCCATGCTAGCTCTTGATATATTGCATGAATATTTATTCCTCCTTGGGATGTTCTAAGGTATCCAAATATAGCAGAAGAACATTCCTCAGCACGCCTATGTACTGATTGGAGCGCAGTGTTCCCCCAACGTAGTAGATTGGGCTCTTCAAATCATCACTGTGGGCGAATGTTTAAAGGAGAGTTCCTTTAATTTTACTAACTTTAGGTAACTTCTGCTTTTTTTTTAATTCAATTCATTGATTTTTTGCTTATTTCTAAACATACAATTTAATTTGGAATTATTTCTGACACATGTGAAGGAAGCAATGCGCGCTCTATCACAACGCCGCATGGAGTTCCGCGGTTGACGTTCAGGTGATCTGAAAAAAAAATCAAATTTTGTTTCATTGTCTATACACACGACTATCGATTAACGTAGGATGAAAGATATTGAACAAAATTTAAGCGTATAAATACTCGTCAAAAAAATCTTAATTTTCCTCTCAAAATTGGGTAACGTTTCATACCAAAAAAAAAATGAACGTACGGTCTTCGTTTTAGGTTAAACGAAGAAAGAATGTGTTCAGAGCATGCAGTTGAAATTTCAAAGCAATCGAGCAAATGATTTCCGAGTTATCATGTCAACCTTTGCGGCTGGTTGAAGCTGTTCCGAGAAAAACGCATTTATAGTTTGAAGTATGGTGCGGATTCTACCTGCGTGCCCGGGTTTGAAAAATACCAGTAACGCAAATCATCATAACTTTGGCAATATTGAGAATTTCGAATTGAAATGTTGTCTACTTATTTTAAAAACTTTAAACTAAAAAAAGGGGGGATGACTGTCCTTACTACACAATGGTCTGAATACCTTCCGTGGGGCCTCCTTCGTACAATTTTGCTGGTTCCTTAAGCTCTTTCAACCGGCATTCGACATTAAAGATTACCTAGGAGAAAATTAGTATTGTAAAAATTTAAAGGATTCGTGAGGCAGTTTCTCCATATGATATATTAAAGGAGCTTCATTCAGATCCCTCAAAATAGCCCTAGCTGGTGCTTAGCGCTCCAGCAAAGCTTTCTGCACAATTCTTCTATTCGTTCCCGGGGTTATTTTTTTGTCCGCGACAATTTCATCTATTGTTTCCAGGGATCATTGCTGAATCAGTTGAGCTACGCATTGCAGTTTTGGCAATGTTGAACACGGACGATTTCGAAATTCCTACAATTTCGGCAATTATGGCATTGACTTCTTTTTCTTTCAACAGATCAACAACTTGCGCTTTTTTTCTGACGAAATATCAGCCTTTTTCCACATATTCTCTAAATTATACCACTGCCTTGGTAATATTAGTAACTTCACTTCTCAATTTTCCAAAACTTCCAATGTCATTTGCTTAAATTTCACTGAGGTACTCACCGAATTTTACTTTTGTGCTTTGAATACTTTGATGACTGTCTCGTACACGAAATCTAAAATTATAAGGAATGCACTTTTGGATTTATTTGTAGTTATAATACTATTTTGTATTAACATCTTGGAATTTGGGATTGCCCAATTTATAACTTAAAAGTATAGAGAGTAGCCAAAAGATACATAATTACCGTTTTACGCATATAAAAATAACACTTAGTGCTTACAAAATCGGTCATAATTCAGCGTCGGGGTACTGTATCTTATGATTCCAACGTGTAAATGACCACAACTTAGGTTGACCAAAAGAAGGTCTAACAACACCTCAATTCAGGCGCGGAAATGACAAACATCTCTTTCAATATTGCTTTAAAGTGAACGTTGACAAAATTAGTGCAATAGCCTAACATGATTTTAAAAACTTTAATTATAATTGCATCCATTGATTTTGTAAATCGACTAGGACAATTACGTCGAAAATGACGCAAAGTCTTTCTTTGCCATTTGACTGAAATACGAAATAACCTAAAATGTATATAACCCCCCCCCCCCCCCCTTCCCCCTCGGAGTAGATGATGACTTATTTCACTAATAATTTATAGCATAGCTACTAATAAGTTATACATAAGTTTAGAAGAATTTAAGTTCGAACTTAAAAGTAAAATATTTCATAATGTAACATAACATTAAAATTAAAAAAAAGAAACGCTGCAGTAACTTCACATTGTTATCCAAGTTTTATTCATCAAATACTTAGTTTTTATATTTAAGATGTTATAAACAGTAAAAAACATGTTTCTCTCAATTCTTTTTCGTCTAATAATTATTTTACCATTCATTTATCGTTTACAAGTCACAGAGAAGAAATTACAATATATGTGGGTATGTAATTAATAAATTGGACTTACATTTATAAAAAAAATTAAGAATTCCTTGTGTATATAACGCTCCTCTTTTATTTTCACCATTTTTAATATATTTATTATTTCTTCCACATTTAACGACTATTTTTACTTTTTTACGTTTATTCTATATTTTTATTTTTATAATTACTTTTGTAAATAGTCAAATTAAAGTTTGTTTTTATTCTATATTTCATTTAGCACGCGATAAAATCTAGTATTTATATATGTATATATTTATAATAATTGTATTTTTATTTTCAGTAATTACATTGAGAATAGGTATGAATTTAATAATCATAATAAAATCTATTTACCTTTCATTAAATAATTATCTCTAAAGCTACTCTAGACTCATGCGAAATCATATGCCCTCAAAATTGTATTCGTGATATAAAAGTTCACATCTATAAAAAAAAATTAATAAGTCTAGAACATCTTTTCTCTCAGAATTTAATAAAAACAGGCGATTTTCCAGTATTGCCCGCAACGTCACAAACCTTCGAATTTTTATTTTAAATTAATTTTTAGTTTTCATATTGGACTTCCAGTTATCACGCCTGGCAATAGATAATAGTTCAGAAAATTATCTACTAAATAACTCCATAGTTGATAAGAATGACCAGTTCTTAGGTGTGTAAGTGCAATAAATATAATAAATTGTAGATCTTAGCATTTAAAAAAACAGCTGAGAGTGATAATAAGCTTTGCTTTACGGTGTAGATGTAATATCCGTAATTATAAATTATTAGACAATAAAACGCAATGGAAGTGCGAATAAATAGCTTCACTTACAACATTCATGAAAACACATTTACTTCAATTTACACGAAGATCAAGATTTTTTTTAAGTATAATATTTTGTTTTTCTGTCCTTAGCGTTTTATTAAAGTATCGATTATTACATTAGGAAGAAGTCAGTTTAATTAATAAGAAAGACACACAGGCTAACTAGATAAATAAATGTTGAATAGTTGTAAAGTGTACTGAAGCAATTTAAATCGTCATTAAATCTTATCATTCTGTGCTAATATTCATTTATAATTTTTGCACGAATTTCTTTGAAACTGAACCGTAAAGTTCAACACATAAACCTAGACAACCTATGATTGAAAATTGTTGAATTTAATTTTCAATGTCGAGCGAAGTTTTTAACTTAATTTATTTCCGCGCTTGAAATTCGTTTAATTTTGTTTGAAATATATACATGTTCTATTCTGTTTATCAAAACTATCGATCCTTCAGAAGAGAAATTAAAGATCAAAAACACGTACGTTTTTCCAAATGGCTCCGTGTATCTGCAAGTATTCAGCTATTGATTAATAAGCCTCCTGACAAACAGAGGTGGGATATAATGATTGACCAAAATAAATTAAATTTTGCTTATAATGATGAACAACACTTAAGTGCAATAAAGTGTTTAATTACTAAATTATTTCTTTTAATTCCAAATTTAGTTCCAAAGGTATTTAAATTCATTTAAGGATTAAAATATTTAAAGAATGAAAACGTCTAAGTATTTAATTACTTTTTGTAATTAGGAATTAAAAGTCGTTATTACTAATTCCTTTTTGTAATTAGGAATTACCCGAAGTAATCATTTCTTGAAATTGTAATTAAGCTCTAATTCATTCCAAAAATGAATCATTACTTCCCACCTCTGGTTGCAAAAGCAGGTAATCACGCATTTATGAAACCAAAACTAAAGATAAATTTAAGGCATGGTCCAGTTTATCGGTTACATTGTCTTTTTAGAACAGTTCAAAATAAGTTCAACTTTACGTTCTGCCGCACCTCGCCTACTTTATATAACAGTGGACTCGTTAAAAAAACCCCCGTATGTAATACTTGCAAATCCGGTAAGGTTGAAAAAGTTGGATCTACGTATAACTTCTGATAAGATTTGTAGTCACTACAGGTGTTTTAAGTATAATGCGAGATATAAAGCAGATTTTTGACGAATCTTAGTGTTTGCGGTAAATGCAGATAAACACTTACTTGAATTTCAGTTTCATCGACTTAATTCTTCTGTGACAAGCTTATGTAAAATAAAATATATTCATTGAGTTTGTCTTTCTTTTCAAAGTACCACCTTCGATAGACATCTACTTTAGCTCTAGTAACCATTTGTCGGGCATTGGGCGGAAAAAGAACTTTACCCGATTCTATGAAAAAGATTACAACTTACAATTTCAGGTGTTAATTCAATACAATGCACAAAAACATTTTTCTGCAAGTGTATTCCACCTTGGCCTTGCGCAACCATCTTTTTCACTTATTATTCGAATAAGTATCACCAATACGTGAGCTGAAAAAACAGTGCTTATTTTGCATTTTTTGTTTAGTTGTTAAAGTTTAAGAGTGCTGACACTTCTATTTATTTTACTTCTAGAATATTTAACTCTATTACGATATCCTTCTAGGAAGGTTTTTATTATAAAATTTAAAGCAAAAGCCTTACTCCTTTTGGAACAGTTTTCAATTTGGACGTTTGATGTATAAATGCGTTTTTGACAGCTATTCATATGTATATGCATTGCTTTGTTACCTATGCATTGTTACTCGGGGGACCATTCATAAATGCAGTTTTGTGCATCAGCTGCACGATTCAGCTGAACAGTGTATTGCTGAATTATGCAGCTGCAATGAAAACCTGCGTTTATGAATAGGCCCCAAGTTGCAATGACGTTTACAAAAAGGCTCCGTCTTAGAATATATAACTAATAATGAAGTGCTATAAGCTCAGAAAACTTCGGCATACTTCTTTAATAATTCTTTTATAAAAGTCGATTTGCGCAGCAACTGCACAATTGAGCTGAACCGAACTGATGATTGCATGTGTTTCATAATTGCCTACATGCAAATGTCAGATGTTCAAAAAAGCAACATGCGCTTAAAATGATCGCAAATACGCATGTAGCTGAAAGTGCATGCTTTTATGATCTATGAAGTAAACGAACTGGATTTTGACATTTGACCGTTGTTGTGCAATAGCTAAACAAAAATAATGAGGGATTGGGATATTTTGGATGAATTGAAGTATGAAATATATTACACTTCTTGATAGGTCAGCACAAATGGCTGAAAGCGTTCATAAATGCACGCACATTTACATGCGCAACTGTTTTGTCTGACGTTAATTCGGCTGCAAGTTTAACGTCTCACTTGCAAGCAACCATGCATTTATAAAGAGGCCTGAGTTGCCGAATCATGCAACTGCAGCGTAAGCCTACGTTATGAACAGGACCGCGCATTGCATTTCGCTCGATCAATTTGCTGTAAATTAGTTGCGCATTTGTAGCATTCAGAAATTTTTAGCTGCTAATTTTTATCTTAAAAACGGCCTAAAATGGATTCGGACTACGAGTAAAAATATAAATTAATATTTTTTAGTTTATGCTGCAATTAATTTTGTACGGTACAGAATTGGGTGAAAAATTAGAAAATTAATTAATTATTTTTTTTATTATTCCTCAAATTGCTGTTAAAAGAATCAATATTATATGTTATAATACCAAATTCGATATTTCTAGAAATATTTATAGACTGTATTCCTTTTGTATTTAATCGTTCATCCCAGTAGTCAGTTTTGAATGCATTCGCATGTTTATAATGGCTGCTTTTGCATGAGGGTTGAATCTAAATGCGCATTTGACTGACTTCTTGAACGTACCCACAATCATAAGAAGTTAGTCGTTAACTAAAAACTGTCTACAACATTATATTTTTGAGGAATTGCATTGATTATTGTCATAACACAAAACAAAGCAACTTTAGTGTGAAATTAACTTATTCACAACATTTTTAGTTCTTAAAGAGTTTTTTAAAATACTTTATATGTACTTTGTCTATTTAGTCAAACAAATCCAATAATTCTCTTCTAATTTGTATATAAACTTAAAAAATCCTTGCTTACAAACGCTTCAGTCACAAATCACCGAAAGCAAAACATCTACTTAGTGAACTTCCTTTCCCATGAACAAAATGGCCAGTCTCACGAGAAAGGTTCATACACTCGACGATCTATCCTGTTTTTCCTATAATCTAAAGGCCCTGTTGATCCCACAGCGACAGTCGACACGACAACCACAATAGGAGTGATCCATCTTTGATGGAATGTCAGGATTGTCAAATGAGTTTGCATCATGAAAGTCATTAAACCATACTATTGGAATAAAATATATTGGAAGTATTAAAATTTGACTTGAATATATGAAATAATATTGGACAAATAGGCTCCATTGAACTTAGCTTACTTATTAAGTTTAGTTCGACAATCAATGCAAGAGATTTACGGAACCACTGTTTATTGTTTCCAACAAGAACTCGTTAATAAGCCACCTGTAAGCCATTTGAAATAAAGGGGGTTTGTTGCAAAGTGTAAAACAGTCAGCAACCTATGGAATGTGGCCACATCCGTTCACTTATTATTGTTATTGCGTTAAATTTTGGTCAATAAATTGTGAAAACTTGTTTTTTTCCTTGTTATTTAAGTCGACCTACCTAGGAATATCTATATAAATTTCTTTAAATTTACCTCTTGGCTAACTACCCATAAATCGTAAAAACAAAAGTAAAGCTCGATGAGTTTGTTTTAATGTGAACATGACTTCTCCCTACGAACGGTAGGTGGCACTCTTAGCTCGGAAGCGTGGGCACTAAAAAAAACAATGAGTACGAGCGCTTGGATTCTTTAAGCGAAATCATACTTTACTATATTATAGAACAGATAATCAACGAAAGATGAACCACATCCAAATAAAATCTCATTTTGGTTAACTACATAAACCAAGCAAGCTTAGCTTAGTCTCGACTTCTGAATGAAAACTTTAAGATTTTCAAGAACGATCCTACAGGAAACAATTAAGGCTTCTATTATAATTAAACGTAATAAGCCAGTTACTTTTAACGCAGATTAAAAAACCAGGATCGAAGTCATCCTCTGAAGTGTCGCAATAGTAACGTTAAGGGATCGTCTCAGTGTGATCCTCCGAAAAATCACTGATTTTCGCGATTTTTTTTTAAAGTTGAAATAAACTAATCGGTCCGGTTTTTTTATAAATAAATACATTCATGACGAATACAAAATGATTTTTTTATGTTTATTTATTGGGTGTATAATAGTTGAATAAATTGTTGAAATGCCACGTAAAAAAAAGGTCCTGTACGATGTGCACGATTGAGGCCGCAATTTTGATCTGAAACAAATATTTCAAAAAGATTATTAATCTGTAGGGAAGTCGCTATAGCGCTATGGAGGGGTTTTTTTTTTTAAATGGCGGCGGTTTGAACAAAAAGTATCGAATTTGGCACTTTTTTTCGAGTTTTTCGTAAAAAAATAGGAAGATTTCAAAAAAAAAAAAAGCTTCCATAGCGCGATAAAGAATGACGTTAAAAATGTTCTCTCCAAATTGGAACTAACTCTTCCTTTGAGAGTGGAAACCGTTTTGAAAAACACCATTCTGAGAAAAATGTGTTTAAAGAAGAAGAAGTTTCTTGAGGGTTTCGCTCGTATGTCTATCCGTGGTTGATGTCGAAAACGAATTGAAATGCTTGGCCAGTTTATTTTGGAAAGTTATAGAACGTAAGCACCTTAGAAAGATACACACGCAGGTAGAAAAATAAACAAAAGGAATAACGGTCGAGCGGAGCGCCGAACGAGGCAGATGTCTCGCTCCGTTCCCTTTCTACAAGAAACGCTGTAGCGACCGTAATAATTTGAATTTCGATTTGAAAATTTGAGAGAATGTTTATTAGTGTATAATTAATTAATTTCGATTTTTCGAAAATTTCACACTGAGACGATCCCTTAACATTATTCATAGCTTTCTTTGTTGTTAATCCCCTATTTTCGTAAGGATTGAAAGTCTGTATTAGGTTAAAACATTGGTACATATTCCACGATGACTTCAGTTTAAAGTGAGATATGTCCAGCAAAATAGGGTTGACGCAGGACGATAATTGCATATTTCTTACAACTACACAGTATATGTAGGTTCACTTGCAATCGTTGTTTCGAATCGGGTGAAGTTCTTCTCTCGCCTCATGATGCCCCACAGGGGATTACGGGTACTGCAGAGAGATGAGAATTTCTACGATAAAAAGAACATCACGTTTTTATAACTGCACATATTATGCTTCAGCGGCTGAAGAGTAAACGCAATAGCAACAACGACGTCACTTTAACGACCTCAAAATGAATCCAACATTATGAACTGAACTAAATGAAGTAATGCGGCGGCAGCCTTTTCACTTGAACATTCATAAATTATTTGACTAAATTCTCTTGCAATATCGCAATTCCTTCAGTTTCTTGGTTTTTACCGAGGACAACTTTCTTTATCTTTCTTTATCAAGTGGAGGTAATCAGTTAGGGTCCAAAGAGTACTGCTTACGTCGATACTTCCTTAACGTTTGCTTATTTTCTGAAGTGCTTTTCGTACAGTTTTGAATGTTGTTGGTGTTAATTGTATTTCGCAATTCATATATAGGATTCACATAATTTCATAATAATAATTCACATAATCTTCATATTATAAATTAATTCTAACGTCAACAAGAATGCCCGCTGAACTCGATTAAAGTAATCTAGAGATAGTGTGAGAATTCTATCGATCAAAGGAATATATTTCAGATAAACTACAGAAAATCAGTATCCCCCTCCACTTCTTTGTAAATACAAATGAAAAAGTAAATTTATATTTTTCGGGTCTTATCTTCGTTGGCTCCTGATGCCTTACAGAATTATATAGGAAATTAGTTCAAAGGAAAAGTAAAAAAAAATGTGTTTAAAAAAACAAGCTTTTACTTGTTACTTTGAGAAACTAAAAAGTTAAATATAAGTTTCCCCACGGTAATAAACTCTTCTTTTAGCTTTACTTACAGCTGATTGAAATTTTAGCTTCAATAGTTTACACCTTCAATAAACAATGACTTTAATAGAAGCATGTTGCGCATATGCATAAACCTACGATTGAGGGAAATTAGTTTTTTAAAGTAACAAGTAAAATCTTGTTTTTTAAAAAACTTTTTGTTTAATTTATTTGATTGTTTTTTAGTTTTATATTCATTGCATCGTCCTGACAAATCCAAAATCTTCAAACCTCCGCCATGTTAGATGTAGAATAACGTCACATAGTTTATCGCATTTTACTTGTCAAACCCTTTCATTTGAAGAAACAGGTCATCCGTTACCTGTTAAGCTTAAGCTAAACTTGGATATGCATATAGTTTAAAAAGGTTAGTTTTTAATGACAGTGAGTGAAAAAATTGGATCTGCACATAACTTGAGCTTATTTCAAAATGAGGCTTTTTAGGTGTGAAGCGCCTGCCGAACTAGCAGCTTCTGTACATTTGTATACATTTTATACACTTGCACTTATGAATAATACAATCATCAGATGATTTTATGAAAAGATATAATTTCAGGCGAACTCCCAACCATCAACATTACTTTGCTACCACCATTGGTCTTTTAGCGTAATTTGTTAGCAGAAAACAACCATTGACCGCAGTCAGCAGAATTAGAATCTGCAACTTTTGTGTAAAAATCACACGTTACCCTTTACATCACCGACCACCTGGTTCACATTTCTTTGGTATTTTATTTTACATACCAAAAATTTTAAATGAAAACTGGGACTGTATTTTGACAGATATCGTAAAAGAAACATGTCAGCTTTGAATAATCTAAACGGGAAATGTGAATAGCTATGTAAAAACATTGTGTTTACCCAAAACATCGTACAATGAACATACCTAATATATTCCGAAGTGCTGTATTTACCACTATAGCCTGCCAACAGCATTTTTTCAGATGTAGGAGCCAAAGATCAAATTGATCTTATGGCTTGATGAAAGCTTAATACGTTAAAAAATAAAATTAAAATTATTAGTATACAAGTTCGAAACTTATAAGCTAGAGAAAATTCATTTTATTTCTTTTACTTCTTTTACTTTACATTCAATAGGATTTCCCTATCGGTTATTTCAATTTTAGCATTGGATTTTTCTTCGGATCCTTAATAAGGACCAAAAAGATCATAAAAAAGTTCGATCGCTGACCCGATCATATCGAATTACGAAATAAACGACTTTCTTAGACACAATTTAATTTAAATGCACTGGATTATCTTGACATTTAATTGAGTGAGACATTTATCAAAATCTTTCCTTTTCCTTGCAAACTATCAAAAACGAAACAGTTATTCAAGTGTATTCAAATGGGCACCAAATGCTGTCATTTAGAAAATGTTGCTGCCGACGTAGTCCTGACCCTTATAAAAATTCGAAAATGGTAACTGTACCATATTTAATACCTACCACTTATGAATTTGGCTTTAATCAAAATAACTCTGATTTTTTTAGAAGTAAAGATAACAAAAAATGTCCTCTTTTTTTGCTTTTCATGGCAGTTGATCAGAGTAGTAAGGTGTCTTGAGAAGCCAAATTCGTAAATGCGTGCAATTTAGTATACAGGAGCCTAATTGTCTATTACAATATTTTGAGAATTTCGTTACCAAACTATCAAATGGTATTCACTATTACAAAAGTTCACAATATTGTGAAATATATACTCAAAAGCATGTAATCGAGCAGTGCATACATTTTACGTTAAATCATATTCTCTTTTTATATATGTATGTAGTTCTATAGATTTAAAGTAAACTTGCATACCGAAATTTACTGAAATTGAATTAATTATGAAAACATCAACTAGATTTCACAAGAATGTTTGAATGTATGTTGTTTCAGTTCGGGATTACACTTTCGAATGGTAAGCATTTTAGTATCGTAATAGAGAATAACCCTCCAGGAATTGTAGTGGCACAACGTTCCAATATTAGTACAAGAATTTTTCAAATCCCATCAATATTATATAGTATATGATATAGCCGCCTGAAGATAACCTATTAAAACAAAGACCTGGAATATACAATCAACACCAATAAACAGAACGAGGTGTTTCAACATTTGTAAAACACGAAAACAAATGAAAAGCGCAGCAAAAAATTTAATTTTTCATTCCAATGTTTAATTGAATCGGTCATTTCGAAAAAGGCTCATGTCTGGAAAACCGAATTTTTCAGAAGTAAAAACCTGATTAACATCAAAAGTAATGCAGATAGAAACTCGACATGCAATTCTTATTAATCATTCTAATTAATTCTCGAAGAAATGTAGAAGAATCGATGGGCCTACCTGAATCAGATTTCACAAAAAAAAACAAAAATGGCTGAAAATCCGAGATGAACCCTTTCCGAAATGACCGATTTAATTGCAATCAATACACTTGAACAACATCAAAATTGCATGAAAATTTACCAAAATTTGAAATCAAATCAAGAACTACAGTTTTATTATAATCACTTTGTTTATATTTTAAATTAGAATTTCATTTTCATTAAAAAGTTAATTATTTTATTCTATTTTATTTTAACCTTGACGAAAAAATATACTTTTGGTAGGAAATTTAAAAATAAAGCGTTCTCTGCATAATTATTAATTATATTAAGCCAACTAAAAGAACTATTCACGTAGAAACTTCGTAATATATTTTCTGTAATGTCAATATTTTAAGCTATAAGTTAATTATAAAATAAAAAAAGGACAATAAAATTATATTTTAACGCGCTTATTATATAGATACATGATTATTTCGGACAATAAACGGAAGATGGTGGGCAAGGCTACTAAAATTGTTTTGTAAATTCATGAATGCTTCATTTTCTCGTTCTTATTATATATTAAATTTTATAAACCTTATTTTCCTCTCTATTACATTAATTAATGTTATACATATGTACGTACATGATTCGGAAATATGCTTTGGGAGTTTCTTTGCTATCGGGTATCGCAAAACAGGAAATAGGTGGCAAACGTGAGTAGAGTTGTAAAAATTGCTGAATTTCATTTGTCTGTATTATTAATACATTTATATTAAGACGTGTTACTATTAATAACTATTATAGAAGGTAAACATTCAAAAAACAATATCCAGTTTCCTCTTAGAACATCGATAAATTGATGTACAATTTTTTGCTTTTTGTAAACTATCGCTTTGAACGACTTAATTCTGTGCTGCCCAATACGAAGGTGAATAACCTTGTTTAGTAGCAGATTTACTCTGGCTACTAGTCTGTTGACGTTGACCAGTGCTATTCGAATCCTGAAATTAAAAAGAAAACAAAATATATAAATAATTCCAATTTTAAAATTTTGTGATTTAATATAGTTTTTAAAGTTAAATAAGCCTAAGAGCAGCTTTATTAAAATTAATTTAAAATTTTGGTATTGAATCCTAGATTTTTCGCTCTCCCAACTAATGCAACTTTTAAATTTACCTTAACCTCATCACCTTATGAACTTAGCAAAGCTTGTTTAGAGCATATTATTTTTTTTTATTTTTATTACTCTTTTTAGTATCAGAGATTTCATTTATAAATGGTTTATTTCATTTCTGTTATTTTTTATTTATTTGAAGGCATAAACAGCGAAATTCAGCGAAAGTTTCAAAACTGTGAGAAAACTGGAATGAATAATAAGAAAACGGGAAAGTATGGGCTAGCTTTGAAACTTAAAGCTTCATATATTTTTATTTTGCTTTATTTTAAAATCTTTGATAATAACATTTCTTCGCAGAGCTATTAACCGCTTTAGAAGAGTAGGTGGGAAAAGTAGACAAATTATTTGCCAGTAAAATAAATACGTGGAATACACGATGATTCGACGTGCAATTGCTTCGAAACTCTATCTGGAAAGTAAGTTGAATTTTGGATACCGATGTCCTAGGCGTTATACATATTATTTGACGGGGAATTGGCACATCAACTCCAAGTGGAACTTGTGTACTTGTGTTCTGCTGGGTAATCGTCGAAAATAACTTTTTGATACCATTTTACCAAAATGTATAAAAACAACAAAATACTCACAAGATAAACTCCAAACTATTTAAAATGCTTATTACTTATAACTTTTTTTAATCACAAAATAATTACCACTTGGAATGAAACAAAATTGCGACCATTTTGAAATTTTCGGAAAGGGGAAATAAGGGTACATTTTCCATCAACTATTCACGGTGACTGATTTTCTGCTGGGTTTATTATTTTTGCCGAAAGGTGTGTGTGGAAATGTGTGTATGTGTGTAATAATAACTACTCTAAAGGTGACCTTTTCTTTACCGACTTCCCGAAAAAAGAGATTCACAATATCTTAAGGGGAAGGTCACTGTTGTGAAGGGTCAAACAAATTATTTGGAATTTTCTCAATGTATACATATTCAAAAATATGTGAAAGTCAAATTATTGAAAACTGATCAAGTTACCCCTGCTGGGAAAGTCTGCACATCTTTCACAATAGACGAAATTTTATTATTATTTTTTATTTCTTCTATTTTAAAAACGCTTTTTAATTGGATTATAGCAACCTTCAATACTATAACCCTTTTTCACCATATAAATATTTATGCGTCAAGTTTTAGTTTAAATATTTAGTCATTATTCAGTTGTTCAGCAAGTCGCTTGCTGTGTACACTGTCGTATGTAGCCGATTTTCAAAATTTTGATAATCACTATTTTGTAAAACCACTTGAAGAAACAATGAAATAATGTTAACTATTTTGTTGCACAACGACAGCTACATTCATATTTAATAGAGAGTAAATATAGGCTTAGTTTATACTTCTCAATAAAAAGAAAAAAGAGTTTCATAGATCGCAAAAATTTTAAATTAAAGAAAAACCGAGACAGTGTAGCATTTCCTGTGATACCTACTATTAAATTTATTAGGTAATTAATCAATTATTTCAATTTAATTTAATATGTAGCTCAATATGCATTAAAAAATGTAGACTTGTATTTAATACACGACTATATGTTGACCCCATCTTACATTGTTATGTTATTTTTTTATTTTTTTAAATGTCATCAAATAAGAACTAGACATATTTAAATTCACATAAAAGCGCATTTGTTCAGATCATCTAATTGATTTCAGAAGTATAATTGATAATCATGCTTCTGTATTTGTAGGGAAAGATATTTTCAAAACTGCACAAAATGCACGAAATATTCACATGACCCGAGTGAATTTTCAAACTAAAAAAATCAAAACAAACTGTTAAAAGTGTTAAAATTTGTTTAGTTTCAACTAGATTTTTGTTTTTTTTTGTTTGCGAAGGCGTCCAGCAGCTGAGAAAAAGTTCACCCTTTGGTGCTGCTGTTGATAACGAGTCAAAGGAGCTTAACTTTTCTTCATTAGAAACGCCGATCTTGTTAAGACATTTTTATATTTCTTACGTTGCTCGAGTATAAAACAGTTTGTTTTGATTTTTTTAGTTTGAAAAATATTTGCTACATATGTATGTGACAGCCAGCACGAAATGTAATATGCCCATATCTACTATACTACATCGATAAGTACGTGACAAATAAGCCATTGAACCGGTTTCATGTCTATACTGTACTTTTTTATTTTTTATTTTAAACATATACTGTGAATAAGTTATTGTTTAGCTTTCTAATAATAATATTTTTATCTGCCTTTATAGCTCTCCTTTTCGTTTTATATTTTATATTTTGTTATCTTATACAATCAACAATCCCCTCCAAGTAATAGTTAATAGAATTTAGTTTTTTTTAATCTGCTTTAGATACAATATTTGTCAATGTAGGCCAAATTTCAAGTCAATTATGAAGGTAAGTCATATCCGGATATGTATGTGCTAAAACAAAACCGTGTGACCTAGGCATTGCCAATGTTAATTTCGGACAACGATGCCTATCAAAAAGTTATTTTCAGTTGCAGAATACAGTAAATTTTAATGGCTCATATTTTGATTAATAAACGTATGTTAAAATGTATGAATAAAACAATACAGTAATATTTTACATAAGCATACGCTCACATGAATTACAAGTTGTAAAGCCTAAAGTTTAGTTTATTTCGAAAACTAAACACACATAATGCCTTGAATATACGGAACCCGAAATCACCCCATTTCGACAAATCGTTTTGTTGAGATTTCGGTGATGAGACACATCTCTTTAATAATTTGTTTGTCAACAAAGCGGTTTGGCATTAAAGAATCTGGGAAGTTTAAAATAACTAGAGTATAATACTAAAAAATATTGAATAAAAATGGATGTAGTTCTGTTACTATCTCTCTTCAAAAATAATTATAAAATTCCTCTTTTGGCAGTTTATTTTTGTTGAAATTTAGTTTTTTTTTGTTCTTTTAGTATTTTTGTCATTATAAATATATTACGGCAGCCGTATGCATGTAATCATGTTCCTTAGACTCCATAATACCTATATTTTGTAATCTTACATCAAATTCGGGGTGGGGGATTGAAAATAATTAACTAATAAATAATCAATATGAAAAAAACACTATTTTTTCGGAAAAAATATGCCCCCAAAGGCTTAATGAAAAATATGTTTAAACTGATGTGACAACTGGAAATTCTCTCAAATATTTGATAATTTTAAATTTCCGATTATCCCGTAGATGGAGCTTTAAGGGGACTAGGCAGTAGTAAAATGCATTTTTTTATTAAATTTTTCGAAAATACTACCTATTCTGAGCAAAATGCTGTTTGGTTTATAAAGAAATTAGTAAAATTGTTGATTTGGCAGCAGGAGAGGCGCATGGTATTTGATTTCGCTTGATCGCACGTAGCAACGTATTAGTGCTATGGTCGTAGTTCTTAGAATAATGCAAAAAAAATTGTATTTGTTCCGTACGCTATTGTAACAGCTTCAAATCTGCTTTCTTCGTATCCTTAATGTTTATACTGTACTGTCTTTAGTAGCAACAAAGTGTCAACGTTCACCAGTTTCAATCGAGCAAAAACTCACTCACAAACAACTTCAAACGCGTTTTTCTCAATTTTTTATTTTCTGTTGGTTTTTCCTTCATAACTTTGTAACGGAGGTTCAGATGAGCTTGAAACCAAATTTTAAAATTGTAAAAGATTCAAGATTCACGTTTTCCCAAAAAAATCAAAAATCGCCCATTTTTTGTGTTATATTTAAAAATACTCTCTTTTATCCAAAAATCCACCGTTTATTGGTCACCAATTTAATAATTTTGTTTCCATTACTTTTTTTACAGGTTCTGCGGGAAAGCAAAAGTCTGCTGAAGGCAACGCCGCAAAAAAAAATAATTTATTTTATTTATGGCGTTTTAAATTAGGGCAACATAAAAAAAATCCGTGCAAAATTGATGAATATATTTAGTCTATTTACATACATACATATGTATATGCCTGTATATATTTCTTTTAAGTGTTTATGATAATAATTAACATTAGTTAAAAGGACGCAACTTGATTTGTTTTCTTATTTTTTTGTAAACAAATTTATTTGTAAATGTTTGTAAATATTTCTTTTTCACTTGATCTACGATTGCCGCCTAGTCCCCTTAAAGAGATTTAGTTAGAAATCATTCAAATTATAAGTGATTTCAAGTTCTGAAATTAGCTTAATTAAAATCAGGAAAGTTAACGCAACTGCGGCTCGAAAACTCCGTTTGAAGTGATTTCGGGTTTGGTGTGTCAATGGCATACATTAGAATTTGTTCCGGAAGTTAGATATCCTTCCCACAAATATATCTATGAATGTGTTTGGTACTAAGCTCCGCCATGCGCTATTTAGAAATAATAAAAAACTAGAAACAAAAAAAGCATACCAAATAATTTAACTACGAATCTTTTTTAACATGTGCACCCAATTGAAAAAAATACGATTTGCGTTTTGTATTAAGAGAATATATATCCCATTCCAACACCGGCAAATTAATTCAAAAGTTATACTAATGGGAAAATGAAAATTTATCAGAACATATTTCAAAATATTATGCTACCAAAAAAATTTATATAAAAAGCAAGAATTAACGAATACTTTAACTATTGCGAAAATGCATATTAATATAACAATATTATTCAAAATTACTTAAGAAATAAAAGAAAATTAAACTTACCCGACGTGATGAACTATTATGAACTCTGACATCCATCTAAGACGAACAAAAATAAACCAAACAGTAAAATTGCATGCAAATCTCTGTAGTGTTTTAAAAGATAATAGCAGTACAGATTTGAAAAGCTGTAAATTCTACGCTTGTAACTTTAATTACGTGAAATATAAAATAAACTGCTTCTTGCTTAATTAAAGCTTAAAATAACATGATCGCTTACATGTACTTGAAGGAAAATAATAATTCACATTCAGTTTTTTATACAGTTTAATAGCCATATCGCTTTGGTTAAGAAAAATAATCCTAGAACAAATAAAAATTTCAAATAAATCCTAACAACCATGATTTATAAAAAAGCATAAGCAATAATGATTATTAAGGCAATTGATTTCTTTTCGTTATTATTTACATAAGAAAGCATGTTAAATAAAAAGCCAAAATGGAAAATATACTTTACATGTCTTCTTTATACCAAAATTGTTATATTTTTCATGTCAATCGAGACAAGACTGCCTAGTGAGAATATTTGACTACTTAATAATTTAACCTTTCTTCTTTCGAGACGTAATCAGAACCGGGAAATAAAATCTCAAATGACAATTCTACTAACGTTGTACTAACGTACAATTCTACTAACGTTTTTGGAATTCTAAATCCAATAAAAAAATATTTGTCCAGATATTTATTGAGAACAATTTCATAAGCAGAGTTCTTACTCCTTAGCTAGAAAGCATATGCGGTACCATACCAGAGTGACGTGATTACTCTAATTAATAATTAACCATTTAAACATATTGCATAAAATTAAGATATTTAAAAAAAAAATTATATTCTTACGTTGTAAAAGAACGAAACTAATTAGGTCATACATTTAACTTTCCAACGAAAACTCATTGAAATAAATTGCGACTGTTTAGCTCTAAAAAACGCGATACTTTTAAACATAAACAAATCTTTTGAAAAGAAGAGTAACTGGATTAATAACATATTGCTTGGTGATAATATAAAATAGTTTTAAGAAAAAGTTGAACCGACTTCACAAAAAATAGTTTAAAAAAAAGCGGTGCAAATTGAAACAAACAAAACAACTACCCAAAGACAACTGAAGATAATACATAAAACTACGTTTCAGCTAACGGGATCATAAGGGAGGACGGTTTAAATACTTTTGTTGTAGTTGTGACTTCGTGTCGTAATAGATATAAAATTAAAAATTATTTTATGCTTTTTAGCACTTTTTGTGAACTTTTCAACTTTTTTTTTCTAAACTATTTGATTTTTCATAGTGTCTTAATATATGAGCCACTCAGAAGACAAATCGATTAGCTCCGTTTTCAATTTTTTCTAACCGTCGGAATATAAATGCTTTTATTGTAAAATTATTTTTGGAGCTTGATAAATCGGTCACTAAACAATTTAAGATACGATATACTGAGTTCCTGATTTTGTTTTCAAAAAGAATTTGACAATATAAGTGTTTATATTCTGACAGTAAGAAAAAATTACAAATGGAGTTATCGATTTGTCGTCTGAGTAGTTCATGTACGACTCGGAGAATGCTGCTCGTAAGAATAAAGCAATTTCAAAAGTTTCAGAGGTAGTGCATCTAAAGAATGGAAACAGAATTATCCAAATCCGGCAACATATTACGAAATTAGTCACGGTCACCCTTTTATACCTTCACCTTAAAAAATTCTTCAAATGACCCTATAGTGCGCCCCGTTCTTTTTACATCAAGAGAGAATTATCGTAGTCACTCTAGGTACAAAATTGTTATCATTTATCAATCAGGAAACGTATTCTGTAAAGCAGAATCATAAATCATCAAAATCGGTCTTTCCTGGCGGCGCCTAGTTTCAAAAGGCGCACAGAATACGTTTCCTGATTGATAAATCCTCCAACTCTCACCGCAACCCCAATTTTTGTTAGAATACAAATAGATACTCTATGCATTCAGAATCATTTAAATCAGTCCACACGTTACAAAGTTGGGTTACAACTCCCCCCACCCAAACCCTAGGTCAACATTTTTCCATATAGTAGCAATGGGGGATCATACTGTATACAACAAAAAATAATCTTTCAAATAGGTGTGTGAATAAAGAAATTGGGTAACGCCCCCTCCCACCTCATAAATTTTAGTCGTCGTACCAGTGGGGCAACATATTCTACTCATTAAAATAAGAATCATCCAAATCGGTCCACACGTTACGAAGTTAGCCTACCCCTCCCCTACCACCCTAGGATTAAATTTTTTTTCATTTTATCTATAGAACCAAAAAGGAATTATCGACATCGGTCCATGCATTACGAAGTTAGGTTTCACCCCTTACCCCCCCCCCCCCCCCCCCCCACCTAAAATATTTTTACATGGTCAATCGCGGAACAGACCCGACAAAGAAAAAATCATCGAAATCGGTTCACGCGTTACAAAATTAGACTATCCCTCCCCCTCCCCACCCGACACAATTGTTATCATTGCTAGCAATGGGGCATCATACTCTATAGAACAGAAAAAGAATCATCCAAATCGGTCCACGCGTTACGAAGTTAGGTTACTGTCGAACTTAGAACCTCTTTGTTTTTGGGAAGCCGGTTAAAAAAGAACAGGAAAGAATACAGAGAACAAAGAGTGTGTAATGGTTGTAAAATTGAAACTTTACAAAATAGTTCTCATCAGATTTAAAAAAAAATTTTATATATTGTGTTGAGATGTATCTTCAAAGTCTATATGTTTTGGTCTGTTTTGCTAAACGAAACGCTCGATTATTTTGTGTTTAATCTCATTTAACTTAAGATAATATATTGGCATTTTTAAAAAGTATTAAGCAAAATCCTCACGCGGCGAAGATAAAGACAGCCCCCCACTTCCTAGCAGAAAAACACTTAAATAAAAAACTTAAGTTTTAAATCCTAACTCTGCCACCCACTCATTCTGGACTTACACCATTTGTGCGCTAAGCCATCGATAAGTCAGTAACACGCGATTAAATACAGAGTTTTGGGTCTTGCATTAAGAAGATTAAATTGTATCAATCTATTATTATTTGTACTTTCATATTTAATTTTTCTGAGAAATCCGGAATTAAGGGAGGTTTTTGTTGAAATTTTTTTGAAAATCGAAATTTTTTTTTACTCATATAAAAAAATAGTGAAAAATACGAAAAAAATTATTTTAAATCAGTCCCGCTTATAATAAAGATTCTACAGCGCCTTAAAGGACAGCCACAGCCACAGTCCACAGTTTATTTTTCAAAACTTTAAACACGTTTATCTCGAAACATACTTTTTGAAAACGGTATCCACGATTGCGGAAAATCTAGTGAACCGATTTTCAAATTTTTCTCTCTCTTATGCACTAATTCTCCAGGGAATGAACCTATTATCAATTCTATTGAACCAAGCATTTTCACAAATTTTCTCCGAAATTCATGTAATTAGTACACCCCTTTTTTATTTTTATTAACTTGCGCATCTTATTACCTTTCCAAAAAGGTGTAACATGTCCACGTAGAGAAAATATGTAGAAATTTATACGTTGAAATCCCATTGAAGAATATTATACAAATCAACCAATTAGAGAAATTAAACTCAAATTAATTCTAAAATGCTTTTTATTGAATTTAAAAATAATTACAATTAATCTTGATAAGTAACAAAAGCCGTTTAAAATGTCCACCGCCACTTTGGATGCATTTCAACAATCTCCTTCTAAGTTCTTGTTTAAGGCGTATTGCAGCCAGCCTATTTTCGTCGCTGTATTCCTCCCTATTGTTAACTGGGCTTAAATTAACTTCATCCTTCATTGTTCCCCATAAGAAAAAGTCCAATGGGGAAGGTTTGGAGATCTAGCAGGCCAAGGAATCGGTGCACCTCGTCCAATCCAGGAATTACGAAATTTTTCACTTAGTATTGCCTTCACAATGTTAGCCATATGCGCTGTTACTCCATCGTGTTGGTGAAACATCCGCCTAAGATTATCCATAGGGTTCTCCTCTATTAGATCTGGCAGTGTATTGTCCAAAAAGTCCGCATAAATTTCACTATTAGCACTTGCCGTAAAATGAATAGTCCTACCAAATGGTTGCTGATGATACCAGACCAAACATTGACACTGAATCTCTGCTGGAATGAGGGCACCTTTGCCCTGTGTGGGTTAGTGTTCGACCAGGTAAGGAGGTTATGGAAGTTCGTGATAACATTCCTGGTGAATTGACATTCATTTGTCCACAGATTTCGGTCCAGAAACGCGCTGTCGTCAATGTCGCGTTTCAGAAGCCAAGTGCTAAATTTCAGTTTTTTCTCGGAATATCCTTCCAGTAGTCCTTGGGCTGGGTGATGATGATATGGACTTCATCTCCCTCAATGAATAACCCTCCAAACCTTAGATGACGACACTCCTAGTCGCCTTTGCGACTCGTTTCGTGCTCGTTTCAGGGTCCTGCCTTACGATGATGATTATTTGCTGCTCGACGTCGGCAGAAGTTCCCGAAGTTTCGGGTCGTGTCTCCAAGTCGTGTGAAGTTACACTTCCTGTTTCTTTTAACCTTTGGAAAGTCCATTTAAATACCCCTCTTTTGGGTGCTCGCCGGTTGGGGAATCTTCTTTGATATTCCAGCACAGCGGCTCTCTCTTTTCTATCTACTACACCATAAATGTAAATAATATCCGCGTATTCCTCAAATGTAAATTTTACCATTTTTTAATAATTTTTGCTTAAAAACACCCATACTTATTGATTTTTTTTCCAACTATGATAGGTATTCTTGCTGACTGACCCTGATCTTTTATAGGAGAATTTTCATCAGGTACGAGTAACAGAACGAGCTCGGTCAAGTATCTGGCGGTATTCCTAGATTCAAGACTTACCTAGCAAAGACATGTTGAGGAGAAAATCCAAAGAGCGAACAGGGCTCTACATTAATGTGGGAGGGTGTGTGGACGGAGGTGGGGCATCTCGCCAAAGGCCGCATACTGGATCTACACTATGATGGTGAGACCGATTATATCGTATGCCTCTGTGGTCTGGTGGCCAAGCGCTTCCAAGCCCACAGTAAAAAGGCAACTGAATAAGGTTCAGAGGCTAGCGTGTGTGACGATAACAGGGGCCTTTCGAACCACGCCGACAATGGCGTTAGAGATGATACTGGGTTTGCTGCCTTTGGATACATATGTGAAGAGAACTGCTGCTTCAGAGGCTCTTTGCATAGATCGGGGTGCAAACTGGTGCAGATCTCGTGATAACCGAGGGCATAGGAAAATACTGGAACTTGTCAAAGATGAGATACCGGAATTGGAAATGCCTGTTGATGGTATAAGCAAAGTAAGGGTAAAAAAAAGGCACCACGAAACGCTTATAAGGGATGGGTCACTCCATGAAAACCGTGTAAGCGACGTTACAGTATTCACGGATGGATCCAGAATTGATGGGAGAGCGGGCGCAGGTATCTTCAGTGATGACCTGAACCTGAACACCCATCTTTGCCTGGGGATATACACCTCAGTATTTCAGGCAAAGATGCTGGCTCTGATCTATGCACTTGATCGTATACTAGAGAGTCGAGTGAGGGACAAGAAGATAGTGGTGGCACTCGATAATCAGGCGGTGATCAGGTGTATGGATGGTACAGAGTTCAACACAGCGCTGTCATTGGAGTGTGTTCGCAAACTAAACGCGTGTGCCTCATCAAATGAGTTGACACTGGCGTGGGTCCGAGGACACGCGGGGATCGAAGGAAATAAGAAAGCAGACGTACTGGTAAAGCTAGGGGCTGCTACGAGTTTTCAAGGTCCAGAGCCGTTCACTGCGCTAGGCAGGGGCACGGCAGAGGGCCTGTTAGGAAAGTGGGCCACGAGGGAGCACTGGGAACGGTGGAACGTGGCGGACTCGTTCAGACAGGCTAAGATGGCAATTGTAGCGACCAGATGTGCGAAACAGAGGGAGGTCCTGGATATGGATCGTAGGACCTTGAGATGGCTGACGGCACTACTTACAGGACATGGTAACTTCAGATGTCATCTAAAGAGGATGAACATTCTCGAGGATGATATCTGCAGGCCGTGCCTGGAGGAGCAGGAGACGGCGGCACACATAGTGTGCCAGTGCCCTGCACTGGCAAGTAGAAGAAGGAAGCTTATGGGACACCACTGGATGGAAGAAGGAAGAATGGCAGAGGTGTCCTATAAGCAAATGCTTGCGCTGACCCGAGAAATCGAGGAGAGGGAAGAAAACTGGATTAGTCCGGATCTCTCTCGCTGAGATCACAGGGGGTAGGGACGAAAAGGGACCCGGATAAAGTGGTCTGTTTCGACTAATCCCTAGAGGAGTGTTTTTAGTCAGTAAAAATCTCACACTACCAGAGACAATCGGGTCTCCTGGTGTCTTTGGAAGATTTTCACCCCTCACGCAAAAAAAAACAGAGCGCCAGGATACAAGGGTGTGAATTCTGGTTAACACAAGCTACATCGGCAATAAAACAAAATTACACTAACATTTTTATAACTTTTTTGCACCAATATTTAAAATTAATTACCTGTTAACCCAAAACAAACATTTTCGACCTATTATCTTAAAAATTTTGTTTATTTAAAGAATTTCCTACCCAAAGTGCAATAAAATAATTAAGTAGTCAGGGATTGCTAAGGATGCGGTTTTTCTAATCCTTCGTCTACCTTGCCATGTTGCACCTTTTTGGAAAGGTAATAAGATGCGCAATCTAATAAAAATAAAAAAAAGGGGTGTACTAATTACAGGAATTTCGGAGACAATTTCTGAAATTTCTGAATTTTAGGTAATCGGAAACCATTTTTTTCACTTTTGGAAGTGCCTGTACCTAGCGGTAGGAGTTAGATCAGTATTGTTGACATTTTTGGAAAGGTCATTAGGATAGTTGTTTTTTAGCGTTTGTTTTATGTGGCTGTGTTGGGTAGATCAAGGATAAAATAAAAAAGTGTAAAACTGAAATTTATGAATCGCCCTGTAACTCCCAAACGGTTGAGATTGCCCCCCCCCCCTGCCATACAATTTTTTGTTTGTCTAGTTGAGATCTATCACCCCACTCATTTTGGCACGTCAGATCTGAAACTGTAAATTTAAAAAAACAAAAAAAATTTGTTTGTATATTCTAAGGATGTATATTTAAGATGCAAAAAGATTTATTAACTTATCTAATAAAGATTTTGAGAAAAAAAGAAAATTAATTTTGCTTATTTTTTACGATTTTAAAGAAAAACCTCCCTTAAAACAAAAAACTATTGATGTACCTTTTATATTTTTTCGCCCGGTCAGCAATTTTATCGAGACATTTTTTGCGCCATGTCACTCTTCAGGACAGCATCGATTCTCTTCAGTTCCAAGGTTATCATTTCAGGATAGATATACGCGAAACCATACACGAAATGAGGTTCCAACGAACTTTTTTAATAGTATTAATATTATTTTGAAATAACAACTTGTATTTTTCAATGCATTCTGCATTGTCAGGCATATTTTACACTATATGTACGTATACGTTCCTCGTTATGAAATCTTTTTTGTTTAACAATTTTATCGAAGGGATGGCTCACATTTTGAAATAACTACATTAAAAGCAGCTAACTGCTCTTTCAGTATCAGATCCTTACTGCTTTCTTAAGCGGGAAGTACAATGGTTGCTTCGCTTGCTCTGCTTACTTAAAACTTTATGTGCTTTGGATGCTTCAGATGTTTACGTGACCAAATGCCCGCTTGCTTTGACATTACGCGTTCCGTCATCTTCCGTCTGGTTTTTGTGCGGGAATCGTGAACATTTTATTGAAATTTAAAAATAAAAAAAAATTCATATTGAATTTAAAAGAGTTTTTTATGCTAGCTAGCAGCTAGCATCTAATTTTAGAGGTTATGTTTACATGTCAAAGCGTCCGAAGCTTTCAAAAGTAGAAAGTTGGTCAACTTTCGCTTCAGATGCTTTGCTTGCTTCGTTCGTTTGGTTCGCACTCATACAAAGTCTTTAATTCAATCTTCTGTGAAGGCAAACGAAACAAATCAAGCGCGCATTGTACTTCCACCTTTAAGGGGACCACAGGGTGAAATTTTCAAAAAATTTGTTTTTTTTTTTCTTTAAGCAAAATATCGGAGTAGAAAAAAGTTTTATTTCAAAATTCGCAGAAATGTCGTTATAGTGCTGGAAGTAGACCCTATAGAATGTGTCGAGGATAGAAAAGCGGATCTTTCTTGGAACCGGACTGCTGCGTGGTCGTTTCTGCGATATCAATAAAAAATTACCCTTTCTCTACTAGAAGTTTATCCAACATTTCATAAAATTTATGTCAATTTCAGAGGTTGATATTTAGATACCTATAACGTTCACCAGAGTATTAAAAGTAGCAGTAATACGATCTTATTGGCCTTATTGGCCAGACTCGGCCTGCCATCAAATGAGTTTTGTGAAAGCTGTAGAGCTGAAGAAGATATTGAATCTATAGTGCACATAACGCTGCGAAGACTCGGCTAGCCGACTTACCATCTTACTAGTGGATCTCGATAAATTTATACCTGTTTCTTATCTGGATAGTTTTAAGTGGTTCTTTTACTTTAAGAGTATTCACAATTAGTCCGGGCGCAATGGGGGGGTCATGTATGCAATTTGGGGTCCCCGCGGTAACTTGTCATATTTTTATGTTTTTCGGCACGGAGAATCGATTTTTCGAGGTTACCAGGCTCAAAAATTTGTCGTTTTCGAGATATGGCCCGATTTTAGTCAAAATTGGTGGTTTTTCTGAATTTTCCAAAAAAAAATTAAAAAATTTAAAATTATTAACCAACTTTATGTGAAAGATCTTTTGATTTTTAGCATTTTTTTTCCTAAAGTCCTTGGTTTAGCTGTAATTTGCAAAAAATGCCTCACATTTCTTATAGAGTATTTTAAATGGGATAACTTATATGGGGCAAAATTCCTCAAGTATACCAGGTGAAGAAATTCGATGTCTCCGATTTTGTTCGAACTTCACCAAAATATTGTTACTGGTATAAGTAATTATGGTGCTAAAGGATTTAAAAAAAACTTTTGTGCAAAAGTTATAGGGTTTAAACTTTTGCATTTTTGCACTTTTTCTCGTGATCATATCTTTTTTGAAAAATCATAACTATCGCCACCATTGCAGTAGAACAGTGATCTTTAATGATTTGTAAAGGTCGTTACATGCCGTTCCGAATAAAAATATAATTTTCCAAAAAACAAAATTTAAAAAAAATAATTTTGACTTTGAAAAATATTTTTTAGTTTTTTACACAATACTTGATCATAAATTTTTTTCATATTTTTTCAACTGAAAGTGTCATCTCAGCTTTAAAATCATCTATCATTTAGAGTTGCAAAGCAATGTTAAGTATAAATTTTTGATTTTTGAAAGCCCGCGCACGCCTTTTTTGCTTGTTTGTTGCTTAGAACAGATGAACATAACATAAGAAAATGTAGATGGCGCGTTAAAAAGTATTCTCACAGTCAGTAAGTATACAGTTAGATATCGCCACAAATAGTCAAAATACCAGACAAGTTGAAAGATATAAAGTATTGTTGCAATTCTTTGAAAGTGAAGAATCATACGTGGAAAAACAAGGGTATAAGAAGAGTGACTTCACAAATTCATAAACAGTTTCTGACCCTTCCTGTCATCATAAAAGTATGTGTATTTTTTAGTTTGAACAAAATCGGAGACATCGAATTTCTTCACCTGGTATACTTGAGGACTTTAGGAAAAAAATGCTACAGACATAAATTGTTTAAAATCAAAAGATCTTTCACATAAAGTTGGTTAATAATTTTAATTTTTTTTATTTTTTGGGAAAATTCAGAAAAACCACCAATTTTTACTAAAATCGGGCCATATCTCGAAAACGACAAATTTTTGAGCCTGGTAACCTCGAAAAATCGATTCTCCCTGCCGAAAAACATAAAAATATGACAAGTTACCGCGGGGACCCCGAATTGCATACATGACCCCCCCATTGCGCCCGGACTAAATGGACTGACTGCTTCTCAGCAGCAAAGTTTGCAATAACCAAAATTAAGTGAAACGATTCGTGGATTCCTTTATTTTTTTACAAATGGCAATATTTCTTTATTTTTTAAGACACGTAAAAATACTTTTTTCTGTAGGATTACAAGGATAACAGATCGTCTTTTCTCACCGTAAATTATACTATTTAAATGAATGATGTGATTTGATTTAATACAGTGTTTCATAGCTCGTGTGCAAAAATGAAATCTTACTCATTTTTATATTCTAAAGTTTTAGTACTCGAGACGTTATTTTTAATTTTTTTAGTGTTAAGGGTAGGTTCTAGTCGAGCAATTTCATTTTTTTGCATATTTTAAATCCTTATAGTGTCTAGAATAAGCTTCTGAACGATTTAATGATTTGGGAAAAATGTAAAAGTTACAGCCGATGTAGTGCGAGCGCGTACCGGCCGAAAATCATGCATACGCGGTCGGGCAGATCACGCGCGCCGTGTTTTTTGCTCAGCAGTTATAACAATTCTTTTATATGTTTGGATAAAATAATGTTCCTTGAATATAATAATATCAGTTTCACGAGGAAGAGGAAGGATTGCTCTATGGTCCAGGAATAGCTGACTAGCTGTAAGAAACAAAAATTATATTGTTTCCCACTTTTTTCCTTTGTCAAACTTTAAACGCGTTTTTTAAAAACAACGTTTTTAGGCAATCCGTGCAGAGTTGCAGTCGAATCGTTCAACCGATTGACTTCTTTTTTCTTTTATATAAAGATTATTGAATTTAGGGGGCATGGGCCATTTTCAACAACAAATATTAATATTTACTATTTTTTTAACCACTATGAACAAAGAGGCAAAAAGATCGGCTTTTTTTCAAACCGTCGCCATTTTATCCAAAATCACTGATTTTTTCTAAAAATGGTCCATGGCCCCGCAAATGTATTCTCCTTTCCAAATAACTTTGATTTTTGTGTTTCAGATAAAAGAGGAAAGCGGAATCCTGCACGGCGCAGCGCTTTGCACGCGCTACACGGCTCCAGCAGCGCGTGAATATCTCGCAAATTTTACAATTTAAAGAATTAAGAAATATTTTTTGTGAACTTAAGTAAATGTACTAATAGCTGAAAAAATATATTATTTACCTTCTTCTTCAGCCATTTTTCAGGCCGCTCTACTAGAACCTACCCTTAATAGTTTTTAAAAAATTGATTTTCAAACTTAAATTTTCGGGAAAAAATCAATTTCTCATTACAAAGGGAAATTGAGTTTAAAATAGTGGCTAATGTGTTCTCTTTCAAAGGAAACTTAAAGTGAAAAGGGGGAGACCTGTCCTCGAACCCCGGACACATTGCTGGTGGTCAAGCCGCTCAACGAATTGATCCAACTCCGTCCTGTAATTTGAGAACGTTGAAAGATTTTTGTTTCCTTTGAACGAAAACACATTAGCCACTATTCTAAAAAAAATCCCTTCGAAATGAAAAAATTGATTTTTTTTTCGAAAATTTAAGTTTAAAAATAAATTAGCAGTAAAAAAAGAATTACAACTGTCAACTATTGTGTTACCTGTCAACTGAGATATTAATAATGTCTCTAGAACTTTAAAAAAAAATCCTATAGAAAATATTGTAATTGGTTCCTACACTTCGGGATAACAAATGAGGCAACAACTACAAAAATAACATATTAATAGTTTTTCGCAATTTTATCAGTTATTTATCTTTTGATATCGATGTCGAAACGTATATCTCAATATCAGTACCATTCACGTTACAGGTAATTTCTTTCGGTACGATTAATCGAAGCACACTACCAGTGAACCGTAATCGAGTTTAGCATGCATCTGGATATTTACCGTTGAAATACTTATTAACCGGTTATCTAGAACTGTAACTAACTTAATCAATAAAGCTATAAAACAGCAATAAAATCAACGTATGCACTAGAAAATGTCCATTGTGTTCAGTTCAGTCGAATTCGTTCTAATCAGGGACATGTGATGAGGAAAACGGAAAAGGAACCAATGATAAAGGAAAAAGTAAAGAAAAGTAGAAATGAAATATCAAATTGAGGAGTTAAAGTGGCATTATCTTATAAAATTGAAGCCAAGACCTCTTAGATGCTAAATATAAAGAGATGAAGAATTAGAGCAAATAAAAACTATTTC
The DNA here is from genome assembly GCA_964036015.1 of Leptarthrus brevirostris. NCBI lineage: Eukaryota > Metazoa > Arthropoda > Insecta > Diptera > Asilidae > Leptarthrus > Leptarthrus brevirostris. The sequence continues at coordinate 43,449,271 of OZ038372.1, forward strand.
ATGAAATTAATTTAACCTACAAATCGATTCATGGACAAATTTTATTTTATTTTTACTACATTGGAAAATATTGATTTTAAATTAAATTGTGATATGACTTTATCTCACATACTCTAGCCAGTAACCATATCTAAATTTAGATATATAACGTGAAAATATTCGAAAATATACATATATGTAACTCCAAGAGAGCTGCTGAAGGAGCTTCTTAATTATAAAACAATCAAAACTTTTCACTTTGCTGCCCATTTATATTAAGAGCTGCAATTCGTTGTCATATGAAGAGATCTATTAACTTACATAGTTAAAGGTCAGTAGAAATTTAAAAAAAAAAACAGTTTAAAAAACTCCAAGTTATATCTCTTCAGAATACTTTTTGATATAAATATTATCTGATCATGATATAATATTTATATCACCCGTATAAATATTTATTATTATTATTGGATTTAATTTCCGAAGTGTATATGCATATTTAAATAACACTTTTTAAAACTTTTCCCCTGATCGATACTAAGATCGTCATACCTCAATATTAACAAACGCATGAAAATTGCACCCATTTAGTAACAACTAAGTGAAAATATGATTAAGCGTTATAGAAAAGCAAGCCACTTTGCAAAATCGTTAAAATACTTCAATTATAGGTATATTGCAATCATATTATATTTCTTACCTGATGAATTGGTTGATGAATATTCATGTTATGATGTGCTGCAGGCATTGGCTGAATATACATTCCGTAAGGTTGTGCTGAAGTTGCACCAGCCGTTTGAGTGCCAGTTAAGTTGAAAGGCGGAGGTGTCCCCGAATGAAAAGATTGTTTTTCGTACGACTGCGAAAGAGGAATATATTGGTTTTCATCCAATTACTAATTTACCGGTGTTACATTGACTTTATTTAAAGCTACATGACTTTTCCCATACATAGAAGATGTTATGTCTGACGCTGATCCTGCTTGTGGAGGATTTGTTACATTCTGCGTTTTTGTCTGTTGACTAACACCAGATCCTGGGTATGCTCCTTTACTATAATCTTGTGTAGCTTGACTTAACGCATCGTAACTAGCAGATCCGTATCCACTATTGTAGGACGGTTTGGGGAATTGACCACCCGATGTGGCATTAGCTGTAGGCATTTGCTGCTGTAAAGAAAACAAGAGTTAATTTATTTTTAAATAACTTTTCTTTAAATATTTACCGGATATATGGCAGGGGTGCCATATTGAAAGCCTCCCGGCATCATATTTCCACCGTAAAAATAAGCGTAAGGAACGTTCAACATTGGACCACTAGATCCAGCTTGTTGCGACATAGTACTAGAGACCTTTTTTACAAAAATTAAATTAAATAATAAGACTTTTTAATATCCTTTTCTTACATTACTAACAGGACTGGAATTATTATCAGTTCTTGTGAAGCGACCATCAGTCATTGTTGAATACGCAACAGAACCTAAATTGGCATCTCGCACTCCTGCAGCACCCAAACTCGTCGGAGGATAATTTATGTCATAGTACTGGGTCTGAAATATATCTCATATTGTAGAAACGTTCTTTAATGAAAAATATAATTTTTATTCGACTTTTCACCAGCAGAACTCACCACATGCGGCATTCTTTGCTGCATCATTTGAATGTCCTCATAAGAGTATACGGCAGGCTGCTGATAATATGGCAGTCCAGTCTGAATGTATTGACTAACCATTTGAATATTTGGTACCATACCGGCATTACTTTTAGCCGTTGAATTTGTTACTTTTGTTGCATTCGCCAAACCTAATGATGGTGAGCTCATACTGTTGGTTGTTGTCGATGAACTTGATACTGAACTTACAGTACTACTTACGGCGCTGCTAGATGTCACACTAGAAACACTAAAGAAATAATTAAATAAATAACGTATCATAATGAGACAATTAAGATAGTTAATTATCTTTATTATATTTTATTACTAAAGGTGACATACACTAACCACCTTAACAACAACAAAAAATTGGGTTGAATATTACAATGTAAAAATTTACATAAGTACACACATGTAAAAAGAATTTTGAGTTTAGTTGTTTTTCGATTTATGTTCATTTTCATTTAGAAGCACATAATTTAGATCAATATGCGAACATTTTTAATGAACATTCTACATTCTGGAGTTGTATATCTTATGTAGTAAAATTAAAGCTGAACAAGTCTCTCTAATAGTAAATGTCTATTTTAGTGATAATTATGAATGCTCCAGTGGAAAGAAATCATGATTAATATATATACATCACAGTCCTGCACCCATTGCAGACAATCGGATCAAGCAAAATGCTGTAATATAATATTCGAATAATCCAATTCATTTTTTCATTGAGTGGACGTTTTTAAATCACACACAGAAGGATAAAGTAAACTCAGGAGTGAAGTCTCAAACGCAACCAACCGCATGCAATCTATTCTTATTACATACATAATTTTTCTTACCTTTCATAATGGGTGCTAGCCGAAGTTGAAGTTTCCTTCAGTTTCGAACTACTATAGTTACTGTATTGTGATGATGAAGTGTTTGTGCTACCGGTAAACCTATTATGATGGGTTAGGGTTAGTTTAAAATGTTTTCGTTATTCATAAAAAGTTAATGATCGAATCAATAAAAGAAACGAAATATTATACATAGAATTGCATTTGCCTTGTCAGCATATAATTTGAATTAAGAGAAGAATAAATAAGATCACATATTAACTAAATGCAAACCTTGAGGAAATCCTGTTAGTGGTTCTTATAAATTTATTAAATATATACAATTTAAATTAACATATCAACAATGTAATTCAATCAACAAGTAATTTTTCAAAATCACATTATACAAATAGCTTCGACAAATATTTTTAATTATATAGATAAATATTTTCCATTTGTACAATATACATTTATTACAACTCAAAATATAACCAAAAACGTCTAGAAGGTGGAAGGTTTACTTTAATTTTTTGGATATTCTTTTGACATATTCTTTCTTCTCTGAAACGTAGAATATAAAACTGGGTAACTTTTTTATTCTAACCAGTTTTCGTAATATCCCCAGAAAATTGATTTTAGTTGTAAATGTTTTACTCAATGCTGTATATATGTAACGGTACATTGATAGAATCATAGTCATGGTTTTTAGTTTTCTAACGACGACGAAAAGTTGAAAAAATCTTTATATTATAAAATGCATATAGTATTTAAATAATTTTAAACAAATTATTTTTCTGTATGATATATCTATGCCACCGAGAGCAAATTATTTTTTGTGAGCCGCATACGTTTCGCAGCTCCAGTCTCATCTATAACTGACCTTTGGAGAAAAATCTTAAAAGCAAAGTATCCCAAGCCTCGGAAAATTGAATTCCGACCACTATCTTACTCACTCATTTATTGCTCTAAATTTCTGCTCAACATCAATATATGTATATATAGCCATCAAAACATGGAGAACGCTCGCGTTACAATCTTTGAATGCAGTACGCACTCCGCCAACTTATTGCTTTAATGCTTCCCAATTACAGTCATATCCTGATATACTTTCCGTACTTTGGTTATTTCGCAGTTACACTATCGAACGTTATTCTACCCCTTTATTTATCTCAATATTATAAACAATTTAAGCATTACTAAAATGATAGTGCGATAACTGGGTGGTGACATGGTTGTTTTCTGCTGACAAAAGATTACGATAAAAAAGGCCATGGTTTTTGCAGAAAAACGTCAGTGGTTCCGAATCCTCTTTAAATTGTAGGTCTACTTGCAATCGTTATCTCGAATCGGGTGAAGTTCTTCTCCCGCCCCATGCCCTACAAGGGTTAAGGGAAGTAGAGAGAAATGTCTGAAAGAACATTAATAGCTCGTGAAAAAGATATTCTCATATTTCAGTAGATTGTTGAATAGTGTGAATATTTCTACCTAGACTTACACTATCCACGTTGGAACCACACATTGCGGAGATATTACTGTATATATAAAAATATTCAGACTTTGGTGCTATATATAGTGAAGTTCGGTAAGTTGTTGGATGTGGCGCTTCGGTAATAATTTTATCAATTTTATTATTCAAAAGTAGAAAATTACTCAGGTACCCAAAAGGTGTAAACAACAAAATAATATTTCTATATTCTACATTACAAAATAGACTACAAATGGACTGCTCTATTTTATAAATTAATTTTCGAATACGTATTTTCATTGCACCATTTTATCTTTTCATTTTAATGTTTATAACTCAATTAAAAGTGCGCAGCTTCTGCAACGGAAGGCAATCCGCAAGTTGAACACGACCAATGTTTTCGTATTCACTGAAATTCTTGAGGGCGTTAACATTCAACTTTTTGGTAGATACAGTTAAGCTGCATACAGAACAAAATCAAGTGTTTGCGAACGGTTCGCCAACTATCCGCGAATAATTCGTCCACACAAAAGTACTGTTGCCACAGTTAGCCCCTACAGATACTATTCGACACATGCTCGTGTAGCAAACTTCAACCGAACATAAGCTGTTCGCGATAATTAGTACACACCTAGTTCTCCTGAGCTTCTTAGAACACCTTTGAAACCTGCTAATCACATTTTAACTGCACAAATAAAAACTCAATTAATACTTTTATTGAGGATATACCAAAATATTCTTCTTTGGTGAGTCGTTATAAATTTTTAACATTTGATCTAAGATCTAATAATGAAAATAAAACAAAAAACTCAATATACCGTATCTAGACTTGTGAAATGTACAATTAATTAGGATACTTGTTTTAATTTCTTAAAGAGTTTTACAATAAAACTTTATGTTCTGACGGAAAGAAAAAATTCAAAATTCAGTAAATTGTTATTCATTTTTATTTATTTTTACAACTTCTTGTAAACGCACTGATCTTTGCATTGAAATTTACTTTTGACAGTTCTTCAGTTGCCAGCAATTTACCCAAAAAAACGTCTGTTAACATTCTCGTTTTCGTTTCCCCCACCAGAAGAATAATTTTTAATTGATTTTTACCCACGTTTTATACACAAAAGTAAACAAACAGACCTTATAAGTGCAATTTTAAAATAATATTCTCGATTATTGAACAATCAAATATGTATGAAAGTATAACGCCGAAGAACTTGTCTATCTTTAATACTATGTGACAGTTAAATCTGAAAACTAAAGTCCACCTTGCTTTGTAGAATACGACTTTTAAAAGTACGATAAAATATATTTTAAAATTAATGACAATACAGACTTACGAAACGAGCTTAATGAAAGATTGTTTTACGTAAAAGAAAATATCCTTGAGAAAATGTTTGGTATTACTCCTAAACGTTCTGCACAAAAAAAATCAAAGTTCTATTGCCAAATACAGCAGACAGTATATGAATTTTTTTTTTTTGTTGTTAAGGAGTAAATTAAATAATATTTTAAACCGCTCTGAACTATTGAAGTTTTTTATACATCTTTTGATAAATAGGAAGTTAAAGCTGACGTAAGGGAGCGCATCAACAAGTTTCTGACTGATATTCTTACTCTATCTGCCCAAAAGCAGTACCTCTACTTACTGTAAAACATTCGAAATGAATTTAAATCTATTTAAGTTTATATTGCGTTATTAGTATATGAATTCGTCACATTTTACTGTAACACATACTTGAGCAGAAACATTAGCAATGTTGGTACATTGTTACAAAATGCACTGTTTTTTATGATAAATAGTAACTTGTGAAATTTTTGCGAAATTAAATATTGGTGGACAGAAGCTGCATCTGATTTACATGAATGACTTCATGTAAATCAGATCCCAACAAAACATTTCATGTAAAATAAGTCGCAAAGACTCCCAATCCCAAACTCATAACACTTTCACTGTTAAAAACATATCAGATCTCATGTAGAGCCAAGCCCCTAACTCTACAAACCCTACATCTTGGTCAAAAAGCATGGCATCGCCGTTTCGTGTGACACAACATTAAAGATCAGTGACTTAATTTATTACCATAAGTCCATGGAAGTGTCTGCGCGACGGCCGCGAAACTTTTATAAAGTTTTATATCCTAAAAGTTAAGCGTCGAATTAAGGAAGCGAAGTAGCCTATAAGGAAGAACTGTGATTGTTTAGTTTCCATATATAGGAAAAGATTTTTTTTCTCCAAAATAAACCTTCTTCTGCTTTTTCAGAAAATTGCCGCTGGTCGTTCCCGTACTGAAGTGAATTAACCCCACCACATAAATAAGTAAACTGCAACCAGCTGCAGCTGCAGAAGTACGGGAACAGACCTCATGTCTCAAAAATGAAATTTTTTCTGCAAGCACAACTCATCTGGCCTCTACTTACTTAAACATGCAATATTTTTCATCCGCAATTCCCCAAGTTAATATTCCCGCAAAACTTAAGCAATCGCCACAAGTGAACAATATAAATGAAAGATTCACAAACAATTTTCTAAAAACGTATACAATAACTGATCTACCTTGAATTCTCAAGTTCATTGGAAGAATGTTTACATGAGTTTTATTTTATTTTATTAAATTTAATCAGTTTTAGCAAAATAAATTAATGTTTTTAAACTAAAATCTTTAGGAATTTAAAATGTTAAATAATACATACCCTGTGTTATTTGTTAAACCAGTACCTCCGTAGACACTCTGGCTATTTGGATACGCACCCTGTTGTGATTGAAATGCTGATGATGTTTGATTACTTTGGTACTGGCTAGATAAGTATCCGGCGTTTGTACTTGAACTGTTAGGTGTAAAACCAAAACTTTTTTATATAGGGAATTTAGTAATTGTTAATGATCTTTTGAAGCAATAACTCTATTATGGACTTTATTGCCTCCAAAGGTAGGATATGTTAGTAATAAAACAAATAGGTATTTTTGCAAATCATTCCAAAAACAGGTACCGTATACATACCTCGAATTATTCACAGTACTAACACTTCCAACAGGAATGTTTTGTGTCGAACTACTGCTGTTAACAGCACTACCACTCACAGCACTTGATGAATTATTAGCAGCTGAGCTACTTTGCTGTTGATAAGAATTTACAGAGTTTTGGTTATACGAATTATAATTATTCGTAGAGGGTTGGTAGGTACTTCCAGTTGAAACCTTAAATAAATAATTTACCTCATAAAATAAACCTTAAATATAGACAATAATTAAAATTACTTGGGTATTAGTATAATTAGCGTTGCTATAGCCTTGAGCAGCTCCGGTAGATTGATAAGTTGCTGGCTTATTAGTTGACGCACTCGTATTATATGAACTCTGATACACAGTGGTATTTGAAGTGTTAACTTGGTTATATGGATCGCTCTTCGAAAGTTGGTCTAAAGTATTATTTCCGGAAGAACTAATGGTACCACCGACATTAGCGTTTTGTTGTTGAACATTAGCTGAAGCTCGTTGGGAATAGCTCGAAGTTAAACTCTCAGTTTGAGAAGACAATGCATCAGAGCTTGGAATCTAAAACAAATGCATTTGAATTAATATATAACAAACTAGGGTAATATTCGATCATACAATTTGCGAAGTTTGTAGTCCTGCAGTTAAAGTCGATTGCTGCGCACTCGCCTTCGTTTGATAATCATTAGGAACTTCCTGAGATTGGACGTTCTGCTGACCATCAATATTAGTTGCATTAAATTTTTCAGTCAGCGCATCAAAGGAATCTTCTGTGCCAAAATCTAATCCTCCAAATTGCACATCTAAATAACCTATATTATTGAGAGTGTCTCCAGGCATTTCTACAGCAGAAGAGGGAATCTGAAAATAATTTTCATATTATAGGTCATTGTCCGAACAAATTATGATTGCTTTTCTTAAAGAATACAAGTTATAACTATATGAATAATTTACCTTTTAATAAAACTATTCACAGCTGTTAAAATTTATGATATAACAGTTTTATATAATTTTCACGTTATGTCTAAGTGTCATTCAACTGTTATCAATTCTGTCGTCGTAAGGTAAGATATTCAGCAACACATTTTAGGACAAACTAACATTTTTAACTATGGCTACTATATAGATCTATCTATTTTCATGTAATTGTTATGTTGAGAATCAAAAACTCTAAAGGCCATAATACAATAGCGGCTTCGGCTTTTACTTCGAATCCGAAGCCGATTCCTGTCAAAATCAAACATGAGTATGGTAATGCTGCTTAGCACAATGACGGCTTCGGCCATAATCTGTTTTTCAAATACAGACTAATTTCACACACCAAGCAAAGCAAACGGATTTAAATGGGTGAGTACTTATCTGGTACGAACTCTATTTTTATATCTTTTTGTGTTAGCTTTAATTCCACTACATACGTTTGTTACACAATCGCAACGAGGCTAAGAGGAATCTTACAAAATCTCTTCATAATTCGTAAGCTGTTATAATGTTAACATCTCTAATGCTAACTCCCTCTACAAGGAGCCGTGTAGTCGTCAGTGAACGTGTTAATCTAAAAGTGGTGCGGTACGAGTGGAGGGGGGGGGGGGTGTTTAAAAAACTGCGTTACGTAATACTTGAACGGCCCCTAAGTTAAGATATGTTAAAACTAAATAATGCGTTTACTTTTAAATACGTAAGTGTCAAAATTTAACCAACCCATTTTTATGAACAGTTTTGTGAGTCATCACATAAGAGAGTCCAATCTCCATCATCAAAACGGAGTAATATTTTAGTCAAATATTCGACTTAGTTTTAAAACCTACCATCTTCACCAGAAATTAAACATCAAAATCTGAATCGTTCATAGTTTTCACCAATGTTTTTTAAAAGGGCAAACAAAAGTATTTGGTTTTATAATAAACTCCCATATATTGTATTCTGTCATACTTTCGTTAGATTTTTTTTATCATGTCACCTTCAAGACTTTTGCTTTATTCAAGCAATTTTTTGATACATGTTTTTACAATGTTATCGCAAACGATTGACAACCAGAAAATTTAAATTAGTTTTATTAAATAAATTTAGACAATATAGAATAGTAAATTAAACCAATATAGAGGAAATATTTATCACGTAGCACAAACAGGACAACAAATTTTTACGTTTTTGTAACAGTTACCTTTGATGGTGGTGGGACTTTTGCTCGGGCTCTTCTCACTACAGGTTGCGAGGAAACACTTTGATCACCAAACACATTGCTCGACACGTAAGATGTTTGATATTGCACTGATGGACTCTATCAAAAAATACACAAAAGATTAAAAAGGACATGTATAAGTTATAAAAAACTACCTGGTATGAATTGACACTTGTTTGTTGACTCGTGGCTTGAGATGGTAAGGAATTGAAATACTGTGACTGCTCCGCAGATAATGCAGATGACGTTTTCATTTGTTGGGTATCCAACCCTAACCTTAAATGTTGTCCTGCATTAGCCGAATGAATGTCGGGATATTGAACTGGATTTACTCCTCCTGGTACAGCCGTTGCCGTGGTAGTACTTGAAACACTCGAGCTATATTGCTGCACAAGATCCTCCGCAGTCATATGAGATGGAGTATTCACAATATGTTGCTCAAGCCCAGGCGGAGCAGAAAGTTCAGATGTACCTGAAAATATTGTTTTAGTTTTCACCTTTTTGATATTATTGAAATTCTGGGTCAAAAATTCTACCCGTTAGATTTTGACTCTGAAGATTACTTGGTGTAAACACTTTGGTGTCCTTAAGAGAGCCTGTATACTCTTCATTATCCCAGTCTCCCCAGGTATCTTCAATATGCATAAATATATACACGTTATTATTAAAACTGTTAGAATTGCCATACCATCAGATTTTCCTGTATCCACTGTTTGGGCTAATGTATTATCCCATGTATCCACTTCTTGCGGTTCTTGTTGACGGGCATAACTTCGCCCTTGATCTCGTGAACCCATTGATCTTGGGCCAGTACGTCCTCCACGACCTCCACGACCACCAAACCCGCCTCGATTGCTTCCTCGCCCCCTCCCACGCCAACCATCGCCCTTAGAATCGACCGCATTTCGCTCATTTTCACGAGCTTCTCTTCCACGCCCTGTCAATTAGAATTATTAGTCGTCCGATCTTTGCTTTTATTAAAAATACATTTACATCCTCGACTATCTGAACCTCCACGGCCACCACGATTGTTTGTTCTATTTCGTGACCTATCTCCTTTATCGTTATTTGCATTAGAATCAGTCCATTCCCCATCAGTATTGCTCTCATTTGTGGCATTTGCAGTACGATTCTTTTTCTTCTTTGATGATGTCTCAAATGCACCCTAAGAAAATTTAAATTGAATTATTTAGTTTTGAAATTTTATAATATCTCTTACCACTGGAAGTGTTTCCAAAAGGAATACCACAGCCTTTTCCAAATTATTGTCGCATTCATACAATGCACAACAAACTTCTTCCTCTGATCGTTGGGTCATTTCAATCAGAGTTGCCACTTTTTCTCGCATTTTAGGATCTTCTGATCCACTGCTTATGTCCGTTATTTGAGCAATACGAATTTGTTCAGCAGTTGGCTATAAATAAATATTTTGCTACATGTTACTTTATAAATTTAATGTTTTTATACTTTTGGCTGTGGCTTTTCTTTTTCTGTTTTTACTTCTGTTTTCTTATTGACAGCATCGCCCCCTCCGCCAGAATTCGACTTCTTCTGATTGCGACCTCCGCCGCCTGTCCGGGTTTGTGTGCTCATTGCTATATACACTGTATTTACAATTTAGCTGTAAAATTTTGTTGAATTATGATTATTTAAATAATTAATACTAAAGCCTTAAGTCTGATAGAACTACAGTTATCTACAATGAGATAAACAATTTTAAAATCATATAAGTATCTTAAAAATTTTCAAAGATTTAAATTATTGTTTTCTTTAGTTTTGCCTAATGTACTGCTCTTTAGAATAATATTCAACTTTATTAGACCTATTCAGTCAAACTGCTTTCAAATTGCATCTTTTCTCAAAAGTCACGCAACATGACCGATACGATTTAATGGTAATCCCTCTCTATTCTAGATTCTAAACTACAATTGCAAGTGGAACAATAACACAGATTTATTGTACTTTGCTTAAATAAATTGAATTGAATCAATAACACAGACCTGCGAGATTTTTCCCCCTAGACAATGAATAGTTGTTTCCGAGGTAATTTCAAACGCTGAAACTGAATCTGGGCTCAGAATTGGACTATCACACGTCAGGTTTTTGAGATATTCTAACTTAAAAGTGCAAAAACTGTTTTTTGACATATTTGAGGTTATGTAGTGAATTTATTTCCTATGACACAGTTTGACGACACCTCCCCCAATGGCACTCATCGTTATCTGTTGTCAGCAGAAATTGTTGTCTTCTTTCCATTTAACGACAACTCTCAATAACGCCAGTCCCTTTAGTGTAGCTAAATGGAGCTTAAACTGTAATATAAAAACGGTCCACACAAAAAAAAAGTTAAGTTATGTGGCCATTATAATTGATTTAAATTAAATTAAGATTAGTACACCAGTTCCGAAAACGTGATTTCAAAAAAAACGCATTTAAAGTTGACAGAGAACGTATAACGCGGTAAACCACGACGAAATTGGACGGCTCATATCTTCTATACATCAGATCAACTTCAAATTTTTTTCGCAGACTTCTAGGCCTATTCTATTCTAAACAATTTAAGATGAAAAAAATTTGTTTTTTGACCCGCTACACTAGGTTGCTTCCTTAAGCGTAAATGATCACGAAAATTTGCTCATAGTGAAAGTGTGAATAATTATTTTGAGTATTAGTTGGCTCTGATTACGACTACTATAAGACACATAATGCCTTAATAATTAGTTTTAATTTAATTTAAGAGTATTGCGTGCCGAGGGTACTACGTCTCAACCATTTGGGAGTTAAAGGGTGATTCATAAATTTTGCAGTTTTCACTTTTAACTTTTTATCTATTCAAAGCAGAAAAAAAGTGAAAAATGTTTTGTGATTACCTAAAGTTCAGCATTTTCCCAAATTTTCTTAGAAATTCATGTAAGTAATATATCTGTTTTTTATTTTTACAGGGTGGCCACTTTTTATCAAGACGAAATTTCCCAAACTTTTCCAAGTTTTCTAGATAATATTTGAGTTTTTCCCCTGACGTTACGTTGTATCGTTAAACTATGTGAAGAATTTTAAAAAGGTAGTTTATGCTTTTGTATTGTGTAAATCACGTAACAGATCAGATATTTGCATGCGGGATCATAGAAAAACACTGGTGTTTTATTAAAAACGAGAGATACATATATATATATAGATTTATTTCACTGATGAAAAAGTAATTGTACCGGTACTCAATGTACTGCTTTTACACGGCTTTTAAATGAAAAAAATATATATTTTTGTGTGAGTTTTATTTGGATTGTTTTGCATTTTGTCATTTATAAATTAAAAGAGTATTCAGTTATGAATGCACTCTTTTAAAAGCTTGATCAAAAGTTACCTAAGGTACCCGCTGAATAGAGCAAAAAACAAGCATAGAAAAAAAAATACAAATGTTGTGACTGGTTCCTACCACACACTAAATCGAGCAGAACCCTGTTTTTTTTCTTTGAATGCTTCAGTGTGGATTGGTACATTTGAATACGTGCGTTTCTTGCTTTTTCGTGTTGACTGTTCTATGTGGTTAACTGTGACTTTCCTTGTTGTATGTTCTTATTTTGCTCTTTCAGTGTTGGTTACTTCACTTACAGCCATGTCAAAACCACCGTAAACTACAAGCCATGAACTGATGAATTTTACAAAGACATATTAGGGCCAAAGTGGTCTGAAAACTATTACTTCGATTAAAAATTGATTTGTTCTACTTGAAGTAAACAAAACAATCTTTCGGAGCATGACTTACAACTTGCGTTTTGAATGAAAATTTGTTTTGCTGCTAATTTAGTCTGCTTTAAGGGGGGAAGTACATGAAGACGTTTTCAAAAATCGATTTTTTTTATTGTCTTAATCGATAAGTATATGCTCTAAGAATATAATTCCAAAATTCCAAAAGCCTATCTCTAAAATTATGAAAGATATGCCACTTGAAAGTGGTCGGCGCCGATCCGGCCCAGCGCACCTGGGATCGAGGATCTCTGCTGCGCGCGTGATTCCGCTTACCGGATTTTTTTTCTGCTCTGGAATTTAGAGTGATGAATGCGACTTTGTTAAAGAGCGTTTTCGACGTTTTCAGTCCAAATGCCGATTTTTCTGAGAATACCCGTCCCCTCTTACCTTCTCCTTATCTGCATCTTTTTCGTCAGTTTTTCGGGACAAACTTTAAACGGCGTTTTCTCAAAACCATGTTTTTCAAATTGGCGTAAAAGATTACAAAAAAACTAGTGAACCGATTTTCTTCATCCAGCACTCATTTTAAAGGGCATAAAAAACTACTCTAGATAGACTACGGACATAGCAAAAAAATTATTTTAAGACCATTTTTGACGCTAAAATAATTAAAATTTTTGCAAAAAAAGCCAACTTTTTTTTTCATGCCCGATTTTTATAGTTAATGTTCGAATTTCGAAAAGATCGTAGTCTATCTAGAATAAACAACCCAATCGAGTATAAAAATGTTTGGTTTTATGATTTCAGATGAAAATTGCGGCCAGGAGAATTTACGCTGATTTCGATGTCAGCCGCGACACGAGTTACGAAACCCACCAAAAGTTGATTAATTTTTTATTTTTCAAAATGTAAAAAATGTTTTTCCTCTTCTTATAACATTGCCCTAAATACATATAATATCGATTTCATGTGGACCTTTTTCATTATCCCAAAAATAAATCCCAAAAAAAGTCCTCTTTTTTCGGCCTCTTCATGTACTTACCCCCTTAAGTTAATATAAATCTTTTTTTTTCATAGAACTAATATTTTTGGCGGTAGAGGGCGATTAAAAGCAACGTAAATAAATTTTTCTTCAGGATCATATAAAAGTCCAGTACCCGGGTGGTATTTTGCGGTAGTTTTGGCCATGTCCAGATTACAGCAAGCACTTTTGAAAAACATTTCGCTCACTCTGCTTTTGTGTTGTGTGCTTCAGTTTGTTCAAACTCATTTAATACTGTTATTTCAAGCCGTAAATTATGGAAAATGACCCTATTGCGTTTTCGGTTTGCTCTGACTGCTTCAGGGGTTCAGCCTTACGCACCCTTTACAAAAACTTCAATCGCAAACGTCAGTAATTAGTTTTATATTTGAATTCTAATGTAAGGAAATAAAGAAAGCAAACGCCTAAGTGAATTCTAATAACAGGTGAAAAAAGGCACCGTTAGGACAGACAATAAAATGATTGGAAGATTCTATTTGAAAACTTGTAGGCAGGGGGAAACTACTAGAAACAGTAGAAAAAGCTCTAGTATTTTGGATAGACAAGTAGCTCTAGTATTTGGAGGACAATAGTAAAAAAAAAAGTACCGGTGGATTCTAATTCGATAAGACACAGGTCGTGAAAAAAATCGAGGACCCCGAATATTCTCATCGTACTTGTTTCTAGGAAAATGAGTTTAGTAAAATTAAAGTTCTTCTGTACGGGCCCCTTCGAAAAACTACGAGCTTGCGAATTGTTAATTTGTGTTTGTTTTTTAATAATTTTTTTTGTACCGTTTCGGTGGTAATTAATGTTTGTTTTCCATTTTTAAAAATAAATTGAAATAGTATAAGCATTAGATTGTCTCTATTATTAATTAATTAATCTACCTTGTAAATCGAGAAATAAGTGTATAGATCTTTTCTTATCACCGCAAACAACCAAGTTTCCGTGGCACGCCGATTTGACGATGAATTTCGATAAAGCACCCCCAAATAAAACGAAAATAATAAATAAATTTTTTTGATATCTGGCTGTTTTGGAGATATTCGATCTTAAAATTTTAAAAACACATTACTTCACGACTTGTCAAAAGAGGTGTATTAATTAGGCTTTTAGGTGTTTTATTAACTAACCAATGAAATATATGCCTCTGCAAGTTAATAAAAGAACTAAGACTTATTTATACACCTCTTCCACCCAGAAAGTTTAATAAAAAAGTTCGCGCATCGTTTTGACAAGTGACGTGTTCCTAAAATTTCAAGATCGAATATCTTGAAATCTAAACCAGATATCAAAAAAATTTATTTATTATTTTCGTTTTATTTTGTGGTGTTTTATCGAAATTCATAAAAAAGTTCGCGTCATAAGCCTTTAAAGGCCGTTTTAACAAGTCGTGAAGTGACGAGTTACTAAAATTTCAAGATCGAATATCTACAAAACTAAGCCAGATATCAAAAAAATTTATGTATGATTTTCGTGTTATTTTGCGGTGTTTTATCGAAATTAATCGTCAAATCGGCGTGCGACGGAAAATAAAATCGTTGCCATTTTAAGCTCAATACTAATAAAACGAGCACAAGAGAGTTTTTCCTTTAAAACACATGAAAATTGTAAAGAGAGGCACTTTATATCGTGTTCACATGTTCAGAACATTTGTAGGTTAACCTTAAGTAAAATAGAATATATTGCGAGAAATACTACGAGGAAGTACAATTCCCCAAACTTTACCTTATCACTACTGTGGCAAGTTTTGGTTTGTTAATGTCACCTTCCGGACTTGTATCTAGAGTAGGCTGAGATCTCAACTGAAGAATCAGCTTTGTTGGAATTACTTTTTCTATTTCTTATGTAATTATATTGTTATTTTTGATATAGTAATCAATATTTGATGAAACTTAATACATAAATAAATATTGCAGCTGGTCAAAGTTGCTGCAGAATTCCTGAATTTTCTGCAGGAGAGAAAGTTGTGACGTAAATTAAATCTTCTTGGAGAAGTGAATACGACAACAGTTATCTGCAGCATTCTGTAGTTTTTTTAGAAGCGCATATAATCTCTACAATTACGGGAACAGACCTATTATCTAGTTAACTCATCTCGCTTCTAGGATTAGCAATGCTATCTGGTTAACATTTTTGTTGTACTCAGTTAACTCCCATCTATTTGCTTCTCTTTGGTTGTAAGCCAATATATTGTGCATACTTCTACAATCTTTGTATAAGGGTCTTGAGCCTTCTGATTGTTATGTTTTATATCGAATAAAGAAGACCACTGACTTCCTGGCATTGCGTTTTGCTAATTTTACAACTACAAACGTAGAAGGTCTGTTCCCTGACTTTCAATGAGAAAAAGTGCAGTGATGTTGGTGGGGATAACACTTCACTGAGTTGAGGAACACAATGCTTTTCAGTGCCAAGAATGAGAAATGTCAATTGTCAATTCATAACACGGAGCACTAATTTTCAGTGATATAAAGTGCTTGATAGCGTTTTCGATGGGACTTCAGTGCGAAACGAGTTTCGATTTTTTCTAACAGTGTCGCTGTGAAAACATTTTCGATGGGACTTTTGACAGCAAAACTTCAGTGGTCCACTGATTTCCCCTTCCTGGCACTGCGGTTTGCTTTCAGTGGCTTAGAATAAAGAACTAGAGGAAGCGCTGTACCGTGTAAAATTCCTATCCGTGAGTGAAGCTGCTCGAGGAATTTAAAATCAGCTGGGGTCTCTGACAAACAGAGACGAAAGCATATAAGAAAATGGGACAAATATATTTCGTACTCTCAAATGTTGTTTACTTTTGTGCGTGAAAAAGTTTCCTCGAGGGAATTAAGTTAAATTTTGTTAAATTTGTTAAAGTAGCTTCTTTTAAATCTTTATGTAATCATTCCAATAAAGTTTTTAGACTACTTTGTGATTTTTTTGTGAACCGACTTTGCCTTAATACCCAGAATTTGTTTAAATTAATCAGCTTGATATATTCGGGTTTTTCGTGCGCAAATAAGTAGAAATAAGATGATGGGAAGTAGTTTTTCCTGTAAATACATAACTGGAATTACTTCTAAATTCATTCTATAAACATTTGAAGTTCAATTAAAACCACAATTTATGGATAAAAGCAAAAGTTTCGTAAGAATATTTGTAAGGTTAACGTGAAAACTGATTTTAATGTTTTGGGTCTCTGGCACCAGGAAGGCGTCAAACAAAATTTTTAGGAGGCATCAATAGGAAATCTTAAATAAGATTGAATCAATAAAAACCAAAATTTATGATTCACTTGACCTATAATATAACGTCAAAATTAATATGCGGCTTAAATATTTTATTCAGAGAAGATAAAATTAAATTATTCCTTAACAAATTCTCAAGATTTTAAATTTACTTTTGGCCCCACTCTAAATCTGACTTAATTTACGCCTGTATTGTTGCTACCACTACATCGCTCGAAATTCTACTACAAAAGAAATTTGCTTCACTTAAATCGAGTTATAGCGCTTCCTCTAGTTCTTTATTCTAAGTTCAGTGGAGCTAGTTTTACAACTACAAAGGTAAAATGTTTTGACAGTTTGAATTGTCAAACGATTTTTTAGTGGTTTACAAACTTAGAATATATAGTTAGTTATAGTTAGTTAGTTATATATTCTAAGTTTACAAATTGGTTAGTTGACCAGCTCTGCCTAAAACGTTCTCCAAGCGATATAATTTCCTTTAACAATATTTTAAAATGTTTTATAATAGATTTTCGCTGTCGTTTTATTAAAATATTTTTTAATGGTGCGCACACATTCATAAAATCAAAAAAAAATGTTTCATTGATCAGAAAACCTGATAACGTCAGAAACAGTGCGCCACGGAAACCGTGCTGAAAGAGTCGCATCGAAAACGCTATTAGAAAGATCATTGGGGTGGTAGTTTTTTGACGTTTGCTTGATGTAGCTGTTTTGAGTTGAGTAGATTAAAAGTTAAAAATAAAACAGCGGATAGATGAAGAAAACGTCACCAAAAATCAGCGCTTAAAATACAACTCGTAAGGAAGACGATCGCGCAACACAGTGAGATCGCAAATGTTTCCCAATTAGTACAGTTAATCAATAACGCTAAGGTGGAGGTTTAGCTTAAAGAATGCCCTATGCTTCGAAAGACATAATCATACCCAAACGGTAATTAAGATTACCCTTCAGATACAGCAAAAGAACAACTTAGCAGGTGAGAAACACCTTGTCACCCATGATTAGCACAAATAGGAAATAAACCCATTAGAAATTTTTAAATTACTGCAAAATTTTATGCTATTATAGAGAATCATTTTTGCGCTCCCAGTACCACGTAGGGTGATTCATGCTTATATTTCAGAGAGCTTTGCTGGTTAATCCGGCTTGTCATCATGTCAATCTGACTTTATAGCGTTAATAAATCCATGCAATATCAATAATCATAATTGAATTAAAAATCCATGTTTATACATTATAACATCCGTACATGCATGAAACAATTTTCATGTGTAAAAATAGTAGTCATACACTATTTTTCATGAGAAATTTTAAAGAGCCCCGCAAGTTTCGAGTTCTTGAATAAATTTCAATGAATTTTATCATGATTATGTACACAAAATCCCCGGCACCAAAACACTAAGTCACAATGCATCATATGATAACAATTTTTTCTGTTAAAACCACTTTTGTTTATAAGGATATCACCTTCAACTGAATTTCCGCAATTTTATTATTCTTTTTTTAGGATTTATATCCATTTGAAGGGCAGTGTATAACTTGTAGATTGGATCATTCACAATACAAAATTTTTAATTAAATACTTATCACCTACAAACCTTTGTTAATTGTATATATCTTTAAATTGTTTAGGTAAGCTGATAGCCTCAAAAAACACAAAATTCTCAACGATTTATTCTAATAGCTTGACGTATTTTCCTTGTTAACTCGACCACCAAGGGAAATATTTGACGTTCAGTTGGTATCACTGCTTATCGGCATTTCTCCACTCCACATTTCTCACAAAAGCATCGGATTGAGCAACTTAAGCTAACTAAATACAATTAATTCTCCGACCAAGTTCAATTCGAATGCAAATTACGATATCATAATCTTATCAGAAATATTCAGCGAAACAAATTCCTGTTTCTCCATATAAAGCAACACCGGAACATTTAACAAAGGGACAAATGCCATGTGCCAGATACACAGACGCCATTTCTTTATTCGGCTATCTTTTTGTAGAAAAGTGGTAACTTTCACAGCGGCAACAGTGTGAGAAAGTTTGTTTCTTCTTAAAGAACAGCACATTTAATCATTAAAATTGGCAGTAAGTCACTTCGAAAACAATAACCTATAACTATAATTTACCGCAATTGTCTTAAATGTGCACAAATTACTAGAAAAAAACTACAATATAATTTCAGTGAGCAACTACAACCGTACCTGCAAATGCGCTGAGAACGCACTTCATGAGGTCACGTGACACATTTTAGAGTCCGTCCGTTCAAATTTTCTAAATATTAAGGAATAGGCCTCACTTTTCCTAATAAAAATATTTAAAATTGAAACAAAAAATGGAAAATGTGTAGACTTTTAAAAAGTATAAAAGGTTAAGAAAAACTACGTTAAATATAATTAACTGTCTAATAATAACGTATATAACAAATTGAAATTATCTTGTAATCTTCAACATTTTTAATAGTAAAGCGTTGAATATAGATTTCTTTTTAATGGCCACTTAAGCGATTCTAGTTGGCTTAAAGCTATTGTAAAAATACCTATGTTATTATTGTATACTCTGCCAGTCATTATACTTGTAAATTTATTAATTATTGCGCTTTCATCCGATTATGTAATTTTTCTAATCGGAGTTCTTTCGGTTCTTTAACATATAGTTATCATTGATGCCGTAGTCGCTTGGTGTCTCTACTATAGCAAAAGAACAAATTATCGCACTCCTTTTTCTTCGCTTTTGACGTTTCTCTGTTTTGATTTTTGGTTCACTGAGGATTTTTAAAATAAAAAAATATGGTCCTAACACTTTCACCGGCTAGTGGAATTGGAAAATTCTACAAACATTCTGCAAAAATTATAAGACTAGCACGTTATGGATGCACTAACAGGCCTTTTTACCACATTGTTGTTATGGAGGTTGGAAGTGACAAAATTTTATAGATTAGTTAAATTTACTTTTATTTGTATTTTTTTAAACAGCGAAGGAAAGGACAACATCAACCTGTTATAGAACAAGTAGGATCATATGACCCGATTCCTAATCAATTTAACGAAAAGTTAATTTCATTTAATTTTGAGCGAATTAAGCATTGGTTAGGAAGTGGAGCACATTTGTCAACACCAGTCGCTGAACTTTTAGGAATTTCTGGGTTTTTGCCAATTTATCCTAAAACTTATATGAGTGCATGGAGAAATAGACAAAAAGCTGAAAGTACTGAAAGCACTCAAAAAGCTGAAATGGAAAAGTAATTTGTAACTAGAGAGAAATAAAACGTATTTTAGGAATTTATGTTTCTTGTATCAGAAAATCATATCTTTTAACTTTTATGTAAATTCTTTCCCCTTATAATAGCATACCGTATAACTTAATATTTAGGTTTCATTATTAAAGAAAATCAAAAGAAGTTAACCAAATACGAGTTGTAAATCTGTATACTACTTTTCTATTCTTTGGAAATGTAGATTTTGCTTTTTAGAATTTTCCGACTCAATGGCTCAAGAAAGTATTGGGACCTGCATTTTGTTAGCAAACTTATAATTATAGCTTTTTCACATGGTAATATTTTAAATTGATGCAAATTATTTTGCTCGTTAATAACAGAAAGAAAAAACCAACTAAATTAAACTATTCAAAAGTATAAATAAAGGAACGAAGTCTAGCCAAGTAGCAATTCCATGCCACAAAAGTAAGTACGCATAACCTGTGGAATAGAATTTTTAATGTGTTATAAAATGTATCTAGATTTTTTGGGTACCTCAGAACTTTGTCGGATATCTTTTATCATTAATCACTTCTTTATCAGTTTGGGATTATATGCTGTTCCATTCTTCAATTAAAACTTCTTTTAGTTGAGTAAGACTTGGGATCTCGCGATGCCACTTTCTATCCCAAAATTGCCCATACATGTTCAATTGAGTTTAGATCTGGGGATGGGTGGAACGGCAATTTTTGCGGAGTGTTATTAACAGCGATAACTTTATCTCGAGCAGTATTTACAGTTCTGTTCCTGTTAGAAGACATATTTTTCAAAGTATTAGTATTTTCACTCAAATTTTCTTTTAAAATACCAATATATTTAAATTGATCTGTATCTCCATCTAAAAAGATTTTTTTTGATTATTTTCTGGGACCGACCCGAACTTTTTAAATTTACTTTTCTTCGCAATATCTTCGAGAAAGTTATAGGATGATATAAATACTTTTTAGCGAATTTAAAGTGTTTTTATTTATTACACTAAAAAGCTTTTATCCTGAAACCCTGCCAACTCCGAATTGTGCGGATGTCAAGCGGAAGATCGTTCCATACCCTGGCACCGTGTACGAAAAAATTAAATCTAGTAAATAATAGTTGTGTTCGCCTTGATGATAAAAATTCAATATGATCACTAAGGCACTTAGGACTAAGGTTGTTGGTGTTTTGCATCATGATACAAAGTCTATACTTTAGATACCTATCAAAGGCACATGCATATATATGCTTCGAAAACGTAGATATATAAGACAAAATATTATTTGCACAGACGTTGAACGCTACATTAAGCCTTCTACGACATGAACTATCGACATTACAGTAGACAGAGTCTATATGTCCAAATAGGCAAAAGCAAAACGTTGACTAAACATTTACATAGTAGCCGGGGAATATAATCAGTATGTTTCCATACAATTTTCAGGGCCACGATACACTTTTGAAACCGATTGTACAATATCTGGATATCATCAGCATACGTACAAATAGAACAGTGTTTAGGGACAAGAACAATATCATTAACATATAAGATAAACAGGAAAGGAATTGCCAATTCCTTTGAAAAGACGTTTTTGAACATCGTCACTTGCTTTCGATTGGTAAAATAGGATAGAAAAAGTTTTGCAGCCGAAGTATTAAATTTAAACTGTGTAATTAGTTTCTTATGATGAATAGAGAAATGCACAGAGTCAAATGCCTCAGAAAGATCTAATAGACATAAGATTATAGCCTGACGTGATTCAATGTGTCGTCTAACTGACCCCATCAGATGCAGTAACGAGCAAATTGTTCTATGTTTATTTATGATTTGTTCATAAAGCAGCCATTCAAAAACCTCTAATAAAACAGGGAGGATACTTATTGGCCTAAAATCTTGTGGTCCATACGGTTGAGCTGTTTTTTTTAACTCTGTGTACCTTAGCAATGATAAATGTAGTGAAAATATGCAAAATGGGTTCAATTATGAATGGTAAGATTAGTTTAAGGAAACGTATTTCAATAATATTCAGTCCAATATTATTTGAATGAATAGCTTTAAATGCAAATATTGTATCATCAATTGTTACATTATTAAAAGAGAACTGCAATTCTTTCTCATTAAATATATGTGACAAGGAAGTCGAGCCAGTTACATAATAACAATGGGAATTAGTTACAAAAAAACGTCTTAAGCTCATCAGTATCGAAAGTATTAGAATCAACAAATCTTGGTCTGATTCCAGCGTCTTTAATGTTTTTCCAAATCATCTTAGAAGGCAAGGATGGATCGAGTTTGGACCGAAAGTAGTTTGCGTTGGTCTTACGAATTTCAGTTAAGGTCAAATTACGCAAATGTTTATAGTTACCATTAACTTCAGCGCTGCCATATATTTTGCAGGCATTATTCGCAAAGTAACGTTCGATCATGAGAGATCTAACTACATCATTCATCCATGGTGGGTGATGCTTTAAAGTTATTGTGCATTCTGGAACAAATCACTCATGCCTAAATGTTCTAGGTACGGAAACACGCACGGAAGACCAAGAAAGGGATGCTAATATGGCCTTTTGATCACTGATACCAGGCAAGTCAACCTCCGTATTAGTTGCAATAAGATCCAGTCTATTGGCAATAATTAAGTCGAGCAAGCTCGATCCTTTTGATAAAGGTCAGTCGGGTAGGTGTTTACAACCTTTAGGTCGAGAGTATCTAACTGTGTTATTAAATGCTCTTTCAGCAAGCAAATTAGTATTAAAAATTTTTTAAAAAAATTGACCGTTAGTAAAATAATTAATTCACCATAAGTATAAGTGCAGGATTTTATGCGTGTACGGTTTATATAATCCATTTATAAAGCTTACTAGATGGATCGGGTTACCGGCACACTTTTGTCAGCAGGGCCTTATTACTGTATACGATTCGATAGCGATAGATCAAACAGGTAGAAAATTTAGAACTGAGCGAGTTGCTAGCTTTAGGTCCAAACAATTCTAATTTTCCTATATTTACGATCGATTGCAATCGAATCATATTCAGTAATAAGGCCCCCGGTCAGGAATAAGAACTTTTTTTTTCGTTGACGATTTAAGATAATGTAATTTTTGTATAACTAAACAGAGTTAGTAATTTACACTTTGTCGTATTCACTTAAGAGTTGTGCTGTTTACCTGCTTCCTTAAAACTCTCTAGGCTTGTAAGTATTATTTGCATTGTTTGTGGCTGTTCTAATCATCAAAGCAGAAATCTGTAGAGTCGTGCCTTTTGGCTGCTCTTAGATTTTTTGAAGTGGTCAAAACTAAAAACCGTGAACTTAAAACTGTGAAATAAATATTTCCGATATAAAATTGTTTCAATTGCAACAATCTCGCAATGTGCAAAGTGATTGAATGTTTAAGGCAGTGGATTTTTGCTGTATTCCTTTAAAAAGCTAAATGCCGCTTTTCTTTTAACGGTTTAAAACATAAAAAAACCGAAAAAAAAGAAATTACGTCATGCTTTTTCCATTACCCGATCGAAGCATGAAAAAAGCTGGCTTTTTATGAAAAGAGCTGCATATAAATGAAAAAGTAGAAAGAAGCGTTTTTTTCCGGTACTTTACATCCCTAGTAGTAGGTGTGTGGCTAGAGGTGCTGACTATGTTTTCGCCTTAAGTGTTAAATTGTACATTGTATTTTTTTTACTTCGCCTTGAGATTATAGTCGTCGCTTTACTACTGAGATAGTTGGGGGCATAAGCAGTATTTTTAAATAGTAAATTTAATAAAATAGGGTAGGTCAAAGTTATAATTTATTAGAAATTTTATTAGGATATACATATTTTTAAAATATAATCAAAATGAGTTAACCCCTTTTGTATGTGTATAAACAAAATTGTTCCACCTTCATGTTCGAAACGCTCAGATCGCTTGGGTTCAACCACATATAGACAAATGCTTACATTATTGAAAGTGCATCCCTTGTATGCGTTTTGGCAAAGTTGTGCCGTCGTACTATTACAAGCAAATTTGTAATTTTTCGAGGGTGGCTTTCATAAATTAAACTTTATTTTTGCGTCGGAATGGTAGCTGGAATGTAGAGTGTAAGCATGTAAGTTTCGGCAAGTTTGTAGGTAACTGGTTTGATCGGTAGGTGGGGTACTGAATGGGTGACTGAGAAGAATTTACTACATAAATTTGGCAGAAGATTGCGGGAGAATAGATGGATAAGCGGTGGTCAAGTACGCGGGTATAATAAAAAAAATTATTTGTTTGCTTTCAGAGTGGTTAGGCCGAATGGTCGGGAAATATTAAGGTTGACTGGTTGGAGAAGTAGTCGATGATGGATGGCTGGTGCGCGTTGGAAGATGGTGGTAATGATAAAAAAATTGTTTTGTATCGGAATGGCAAGGACGACGTTGACTTTGAGTTATTGGATGTGTTGGAGAGGGAGGAAAGATAAGAGCAAATGATTGGATTTTTATCAGAATGGCTAGGGAAATGCCGTGGTTTAGTCGTTAAGTGATGATAGAAGAACAGAGATTTGTAGACCGTGTTGAAGTACTGTAACGCAAAACTAACAATATTTTCCTTCTAGGTCACCAATTCCTTTCCAGTAGTCTAATAGTAATGGCCCAATGTAAGCGTTATACATCGCAGCAAATGCACGCGTTGCGTTGTTTTGATATTTTTAAATAAGTATCTATATTTCCAAAATGTACTCAAATTCTTTGCTTAAAACCAAAAAAACCAATATATATTATGACTGTCAAAAGTAGAAAGTATACCAACTTTTGCGCCGTCTGCGGCAGCCATTTGGCATATTGGCACCTAAACGAGAGTATTTTAATGAACTTTCAACGCGCCGCAAACCATCACTTTAACTTCTTAGCAGCGGTGTAACGTATTTTAGGGAACATTTTCACTACTTTTCTAAATGCCAACGACTTAAATGTATGCATTTTGGATTATTTGTTTTCAGAAGTAATTGCAGATTGCAATTGAATTGTATTCGGTAATGCAACTCGTGGACCGCTTGATAATTCTTTTTTGTTATATGTGGGGAAGGGGCGCAATCCAACTTCATAACTCGTATACCGATTTTGATGCTTCTTTTTTAGGTAAAGTGGGGGTAGTAGTAGTCTAAATTTGTAACGCGTGGACCGATTTAGATGATTCTGCTTCTGATGTATAAAATATCTACCCCCATTGTTCTCATGTTACAAAGAAGTATTAGAAGAATTGTGTATCTAAGGTGTGAGTATGAAAGGGTGGCAGTGACTAATTTTGTAAGCGCCACTTTTGTTCGTACGAGCAGTATTTTTCGAAAGCAAAAATCATAAAATAATATTTAATTTTATATCTATTACATTTTGAAGTCGGTGAAAATTTAACTAAACAACTACCTTACCACAATGGGATCATAGGTAAAGAGAAGTAAATGCTTTTGTTGTTTGTTTAATTTGCACCGATTTCAGAATATCTTTTTTATCTATTAAAAATATTCGCGTTTACGAAGTTTAATTGTAATTTAAAATTTTATTTTATTTAACTGCTTGTATATACTACAAATACAAAAGAATGTGTATTTAAATGAAAGGGAGGCGTGGAACATTATTCGCAGAACCATGATTTATAATATGTAAAACCTAGTGTAGAAATGTTGGATGGCACACATAAATAACAGCTCCTATAGTAGAATTAAATATTGTAAAATACTTAAATATAGAAAAGAAAAGTAAGTATGCTTTAAAGATTCCCTTCCGCTTCACATCAAGGTATTTATTTCGTTGCCTCTGTAAAAATAAAGTTAAAACGTTTATGTTCGTGATGAAAAAATATGAGAATAGGAAATGGAAAAGATATTTTTTTAAACATTTATTAATCTACATGCTTACAACTCCAGTCTATCTATGCAAATTCAAAGTGTCACATATTTGTGTGTTTTTGAGAATTGATTTTTGAAAAATAGATTTCAATATACTTTTGTACAATATTTTAAAATATTTTATTTTTTACTAGTGAGATATAAAAGATTTACAAATTATGTAAATGTCTTTTAATGGCTTCAGAAAATGCTTTCTAGTTAATTTAAAATTTAATGGCAAAACCGACTTTTGATAAGGCAATGGTCAAATATTTTTATTTGTAAGATCCAGGCCACCATATACTTCCAATAAAAAATAATTTCGCATCGACCTAAGACACGCATAAATCAATTTTGATCTTACTTAAAAACGAGCTAAAGAGCTCGTTATTAATCTTTCTTAAGTACATCTTCCACTGACTTCTTTATGCCCTGTGACATATCGGATATAATTTTGTCCGCAGCTGCAAGGAAAAGTTTAATTAGTTTATAACTTAATTTTTTAAATTTACTTACATTTGTGATGTTTTAGAAAATATGGACGAATTATGCGCTGATAGATAATTATCGAGCCATTGTTTTGTATGGGAATCATGCACCAAATAAGGAAAACACACTGAAAAAAATATATTGAATTTTCTAACTATTTTGTATCTCACTATACTTACTTTAATCAGATAGTAGAAAGGTATGCAGGAACATAGAAACACTGAGAAGTGCTCGGTAAGAGTAAGGCATGCGAAAGTTACCCAATAAACTAACCACTTTGTATCATCTTCCTTGGTACTTGTTTCAATTGCGTGAATAGATGCATAAGCAGGATATGCTATTCCAATTAAATTACACAGTAATTGTGCCCCGTATCCAAATACTAAGTAAAGTCCAATAAAGCTCACACATGCTGCAAAGAATAGTTTAATAGTAGTCATTAATAATATTAAAACAGTATTACACAAAAGTTGAGCAACTAATTAAATGCGCAACATTAAATATATATGTATATCTTTATATGTACTTTAATAATTGAAGATCTTTTGCACAAAAACCAACATGCAGTTTTGATCAAGATTGAGTTTATTTCATGTCGTAATCACATAATACGTTTACATGCATACTTGAGTACTTGACTTGAAATTTACTCGAAACTCAAGTAGGGTTTTTGACGAATTTTCTTGAAATGACATTTAAGTTTTGAAGTTTTGTGTAGTGAAATTGCATTATCTTTTTGCAATTTAGTTTAAATAAACCTATAAATCGCAAAACGCAAAGCTGATCATAATTTTTATTTACGATCTTCTTCTTTTTCATTTTTCGTATTCTCAAACAGGTCCATGTCAAGCGTGAAATGCATGGTTTTAAAACGTTAAACGCGTTTTTCTCGAAAACACGTTTTTAAAGTTTTCTGCACACTTTCTGAAGAAACTAATTGACCGATTGACATCATTTTTTTGAAATCAATTTAGTACCCTTTTTTGGAGGTGCAAAACTAGGATTTTCCTGATTGGATAAAAATTGTGAGCGGGGCAAAATTTGTTTTTGTTTTTTTTTCATTTTTTTTTCGCACAAAAATGGCTTTTAAAAATGTTTTTTTTTTCATTCACATAAAAATCCTACTTCTGCACCTCCAGAAAAGGGTACTAAATTGATATAAAAAAATCATGTCAATCGGTCAATTAATTTCTTCAGAAAATGTGCAGACAACTACTTTAAAAACGTGTTTTCGAGAAAAACGCGTTTAAAGTTTTAAAACCTACTATAAATCATTATTTACAAGAAATTTTCTTAAACTTCTCAAAATTAAATAAATTATCCACTGCTTTGAAGCAGAAGCAGTTCAAATTCCAACAAACACTCTTAAAAGGGAGTTTCTCCAACATTTTTTAGCGAAGGCTAAACTTGGCGGAGATTCAACAAGAATAGAACATTCGGAGCTGCTCAGCATTTCTCGTGAACTAGTCTCAAAAAATGTCGCCATCTGCATGATGAAGCCACACCCTGGGACTTCTTAACAACACTCAATGCCGCAGCTGCGACATCCCCCAGCGAAAGAGAAACCGTACTTCATTTTCTCTGTAGGTGCCCATCCTTGGCGAGCATCAGAAAGAAGTCACTGGGAGAAGGGAGAATACTTCTTTGAAAACGTACAAGCAATCTCAGGAGTAAAGATTGGAGAGTTAGCTCAATTCCTCAACTCCGCATGTTGGTATTAGTACATTCCTTACGCCCCATCGGTGGCTCTGATCTTTACCGCGTGCTTGTGATTTGGCGTGTATAACATCAAGGTATTACAGATTGTGGTGACAAAACGGTGCATTTAGCGCTAATTGGAGGGCTGGTCTCATTAACCGGCTCTCGCCACTTAACCCAACTAACTGTCGATGTTAATCACCCGCATGGCTGGTTTTTTATGTGGTTTAAATTTAAGACCTGCAACATTTCATTTCCCTTATAATACATTCGAATAACTTTGTTGTCAGCGAAAAAATAACATGCATAATTGACTTGTGTGGTGAAGATTCCGTGCGGAATTTCTGCAGTGGATATTACGTACAGCGCGCATATTGCATTTGCATATTTTAAATCCTTATAGTGTCTAGAATAAACCTCTAAAACGGTTTGACGAAATTCGCAAAAATGTAAAATGTATTGCGTTCGCAATAAAACGCGTACCGAACGAAAATCATGCCTACGTTCAGGCCAAATGCTGATGCACGCGCCCGGTATTGTTTGCTCAGCAGGTATAAAAATTCTTTTATATGTTCTGTATGGATAAAATAATGTTCCTTGAATATAGTAGTCAAAATCAGTTTCACAAGGAAAAGAAGGATTGCTCTATGGTCCAGGAACAGCTGACTAGCTGTAAGAAACAAAAATTATATTTTTCCCACAATTTTTCTTCGCAAACTTTAAACGCGTTTTTCTCAAAACCATGTTTTTAGACACGCCGTGCAGAGTTTCAGTCGAACCGTTCAACCGATTGACTTCATTTTTTTTTTAAAGAAAGATTATTAAATTTAGGGGGCCATAGACCACTTTAAAAAAAAATATTAATACTATATTTTTAACCACTATGAACAACAAAAAAGGCTAGAAAATCGACTTTTTTTTCAAACGGGCGCCATTTGATCAAAAACCACTGAATTTTTTTCACAGTGGTCCATGGCCCCGCAAATTTAGTTTACTTTGCAAATAACTTTGATTTTTGTGTTTCAGATAAAAGAGGAAGGCGGAATCCTGCAATCTCGCAAATTTTACAATTTAAAGAGTTATAGAATATATAGATAAAATATTTTTATCTGAACTTAAGTAAACGTACTAACAGCTGAAAAAGTCGAAATATACATTATTTTTTCAGGCCGCTCGACTAGAACCTACCCTTAATCACTCATAATGAAAGAGGATTTATTGTGGTCACTTATGATAAAAGAAATTGTATTATGAGAAAAAAAAACAGAAAAAATATAAAAATTAATTTATTTTTCGAATTTAAAGTAACCAATATCTTAACTACTATAATTAATGATTATTATTTATTTTATCACTTACGATCCCTGTTTTTTAGTCGCTCTACCATGAAGGAACATTGACAGGTGACAGGGCGGCCAGTTTTTTTTCAAGACCAAATTTCACTGACTTTTCCCGGTTTTCCAGACAATATTTGAGTTTTTTTCACTGACTTTCCGTAGTATGCAGACGCGGATCTAGGCGTTGGTGGGGATTTGTCTTTGTCATTTATGTGTGAAACCAAAAATGAATGTAAAATATGTAGTTCTTTCGAAGAATTTTATTGAAACACTACACTAAACAAGATTTTAGAATTCCAGAAGCATTTTCTACATTTGTCCTTTTTGGGCTCTCTTGTCAAGTTACTTTAATGAAAATTCCCTGACTACTTAAATTCCCTTACTTTTCCGGTTTTCCAGAAAATAGCCAAACTGATTGAACAGATATTTACTTAAATAGTTCACTTATAGTACGAGATCCGGCTGCAAGATTACTACGTTCATCTAGTTTTTAATCAAAATCTAATTTTTACATATATTAATGAATGGGTGAATATTTGGGTGGAATATAATTTTGCTGAGTTTTACATAGGCAGAGGTATTCCATCATACACAGAAAAAAATTAGCTTTAATTTGATATATAAATTATAAAAATACGTCATGAACGTAGAAATATAACAAAGTAATACCTGGCTGCGAAGAGGTTGCGGCCAAGTGCGCAATGGCAACCATAACTTTTCAAGTTCTTTACAAATATGGCTGTGAAGTGGATTATATTTTATTTCAAACACAAGTGAATGAAATTTTTTCTGAAAAATCAATTAATATTATTTCGATTAAAAATAATAGCAGCCACATTTTTATAGGCAAATCGTCAAATATATATATATATATATATATATATATATATATATATATATATATATATATATATATATATATATATATATATATATATATATATATATATATATATATATATATATATATGTAAAAATTAGATTTTGATTAAAAACTAGATGAACGTAGTAATCTTGCAGTCGGATCTTAGACTATTATTATTCATTTGAAATTGCTTGTGAATGGGGTCCCCTTTAACGATAACTAACTTGGATGAATAATTTGTCCAACCTGAATAAGCTTTTTCAATATAACGATAGGGAAAGCAAAATATCATATAACTTAAATATTCTTAATTGTCGATATAATTAAACTTGGCGTTAACACCTAAATCTAATAAGCAGCTAAAAATTAAAACATATTCTACCCCTGTTCTGTTACTCAATTCAGTAAAAGTATTTTATTCACATTTCTTCTGTCTGATGAAAATAAATTTACCTATACATAAAAATTTCGTAACACCAGTATAATTACAACAAGTTTTTTCCACGTTAACATATGCTTATATACATATGTATATATGCTCATATTTATCTAAAACAGATTGTTTCAATTAGCACTTACAACTTTGATTAGAGTAAATCAGTAGACATATCGAATTAAACAGGTTAACACACTCTATTTGTCACTGAGTTTATAAAGTAATAGAGGAAATACTAAATTGGTCAAAACAATTCCGAATTATTAAGATATTTATAGAAAACCTACCTAAATTTAAGGTTGTTCTGTTGCCCTTAATTCTTTCTATTACATCATCTACT
This sequence comes from Leptarthrus brevirostris, assembly GCA_964036015.1. NCBI lineage: Eukaryota > Metazoa > Arthropoda > Insecta > Diptera > Asilidae > Leptarthrus > Leptarthrus brevirostris. Next base: position 43,480,518 of record OZ038372.1, read on the forward strand.
TCTGTCATTTTTTACAAATTGTTCACAATTAATCCACACACTCTAGGGCAACCAACTAATACGAGTACTTTAAATTCATTAAAATATTTACAAGTCACACCGGTCTCCCTTTTATTTATTAAAATTTCAGCGATTGCGTTATGAATTCAATCTATTAATGCAACTCAGCTTTTTAGCTACAGATGCCCAGTACTTTAAAGTCTTTTAATTGTTTGAAATTATAATTAGCACAAGAATTAATATATTAAATTTTATTTCACAAGAAATTTCTTATTGATTAATAAACTGTCATGTCATTGAAAATGTAGGCATTCGTAAGTGCTTATCTTTCGTGGTTTTATCAGACCGGATGAAATATTATTTTAAGATAACAAGTCCCCGTAGAATTACAGTTTCCGAATAATTTATCAAATTAATTAAATTTTTTGTTGCTGAAACGTTAACGTTTTAAAAAATAAAAGTGGAATGGGTTATATTTTGAAAAAATTCAGTGAAACCTTATTAACACTATATCAAAGAAGTTATGGTACATAAAACTAAGTGTCCGATAAGAAAGTTTTGCCTAAAACTATTATCTTCTGCTAAACTGACCCTAGTTCAACTATAGTGCTCCAAAATAATTAAACGAATCTTACACCTGCTATATGCAATCGACTTCGAACAAATCTCGAGAGAAGTTATTTTCAATAAAATATGTTGTTGACCAATGGGTGGTATACTTCTAATGAAAAAGTAGAGTTAATAGTTGCAAATTGTGCTCAAGACAAGGCATATAAATGTTAGAGCACATTTTTGGCAGGAAAGGAATTAAGGGTAAGGGAAATGGGTTACTGTTAATTTATTAAATTTCATTAAAGTCAATAAAATCTAAATAAGTAAAGATTAAGAAGATTACTAATCTAAGTTCTACGTTTTGTTTTAGAAAAATAAATTAAAATGCAAATGGTCCCTTTTGAAATTGTACGACTTTCAGATCTGACGTGCGGAAATGAGAATGATGATGTTGATCTAACTTCTACCACTGCAGGTACAGTCACTTTCAAAAGTGTAAAAAATGTATTGAAATTACCAAAAATTCTGAATTTTCCCAAATTTTCTTCAAAATTAATGTAAACTTAAATTTTCGAAAAAAAATCAATTTTTTCATTTCGAAGGGATTTTTTTTAGAATAGTGGCTACTGTGCCCTCTTTTAAAGGAAACAAAAATCTGGATCAATTCATTGAGCGGCACGACCACCATGCCAGGGGTCCCGGGTTCGAGACCGGGTCTACCCGGAAGCTTTTATTAAGAAATTAAAATAATCCACACCGTCTCTGCGCGGTTGTCTAGCTCGCAGCAATGCAAAAACAAGACTGAAGTTTCCTCACTTCCCTTATCCTAATTCCCTTCCGGCCAAAACCATGCTAACGCATGAAAGGGTTGTCCCCTAGGCTTTGGCCTCATCGTATAAAAAAAATTAATACACCTGTTTTTTTATTTTTATTAAATTGCATATTTTACTACCTTTCCAAAGAGGTACAACACGTCTAGGTAGATTAAGAATGTAGAAATTCGTGTGTAGAAAACCTTTGGGAAATATTAAAAAAAATGCAATTTAAGGAAATTTAACTCAAATTAATCCTAAACTGTTTTTTATTGAATTCGAAACTTATTACAATTAATGCTATTATGTTACAAAAGCTGTTCAAAATGTCTTCCACTACTTTTGATGCATACCAATAACCTCCTTCTAATTTCCTGTTTAAGGTATATTGTAGCCAACCTCTCCCGCATTTTCGTCGCTGTAGTCCCTATTCTGCTAACTAATTCGTCTCTATTGTTAACGGACCTTGAATAAACTTCATCCCTCATTGTTTTCCATAACAAAAAGTTCAATGCAGTAAGTTCTGGTATACCTCGTCCAATCCAGCGGAAATGTTGGAAGTTTGTGATACCATCCCCTGTGAACGTCGATTCCTCCGTCCACAGAATTTGGCCCAGAAACGCCTCGGTTCTCAATTTTGCATTCCAGAACCCAAATGAAAAATTTTAAGCTCACGAAACCTCCTTCCAGTAGTCCTTGTACTTGAATGTGCATGCAGTCGTTTAACAAGTGCAATGCCGATGTAAATGCATTGCATTCGCTCGATAAATTTGACAGTTGCTGTAAATTAGCTGCGCATTTCTTGCATTTGGAAATTCGTAGCTGCTAAAGAATTCGTTTGTGGTGTTATCTTAAAACGGCCTAAAATGGATTCGGACACGAGTAAAAATATAAATTAATATTTTTTTAGTTTATGTTGCAATTAATTTTGTACTCTACAGTTAATTTTCTGCTTTACATGATGAATTTGTCGAAAACGGTACAGAATTGGGTGGAAAAACAGAAAATTAATTAATTTGTAAGCTTCGTCTTTTGAAAAAGATGTTATTATTGCTCAAATTGCCGTTAAGAGAATCACTAGGGTTATAATACCAAATTCAATATTTCTAGAAATATTTTTAGACTGTGAAACAAACGACCTTCTTCCTTTTGCGTTCATCCCAGTAGTCAGTTTTGACTGCATTTTGTATGCATTCGCATATTTATAATGGCTGCCTTTACATGAGGGTTGAAAATAAATGTGCATTTGACTGACTTCTTGAACGTACCCTATATTTCATATATCGGTTTTCAAGGCCAACATAATGACTTCTGTAAATGTGAGTCTAAAAGAAATATCCGAGAAATGCAAACACAAATTATTAATTAAACAATTTAAACTCTCGATATTAAGTCCGCTATTTAGCCATTCTGTCGCAATGATGAAAGAACCCAGTATAGAACTAGTCAGATCACTATTCTCAAATTTCAACAGACGGACGCAAGGGTAAGCTTTTAAAAGTTAGTCTTATTAGTAAAAGTGGTCTTATAGGTTCATATAAAAACATTGATTTTTCAGCAACTATGAGACTGACTGAAGAGCAGCAGTTTTCTTTTCATCTTTAGCTCAGTAACTACTAACTCTGATAATATCGAAATTTTAGATTTAGAAATATAGAAGATCAGGAAGAAAGAACTGCGATTTTGCGCACAAATAAACAATTTTTTTTTTTTAATCCTTAAAAGTACTACTTCCAAAAAAAGAAAACACCTTTTCTTGTGGGACCCAACTCACTGCATTAAAAATTTAAAGAAATCCATAATACTTGACTGTCGAAATGCGTGCCCATCATGAAGACTTAACATTCGAAATTTCATATTCCTACGTTACGTCGTTTTCGAGAAAAACGTCTACGACAGACAGATCTTATAAGGGATTCGATTTTGTCCTTTTCGAGTTACGCGACCTTAAAAATGGTAGATTTTTAAACCAAAGTGGAGTTTGTACATGGTGTGTATTCTAGCCTATGGCTTCGTAAAGTTTGTCGTTATTTTCATTCGAGGGTTGAGTCTTGCTTAGATATATCTGTCGTCTCTTAATAACGAGCGAGTAAGGTCGATTGGCAGCCAGAAATATATGGAGGTGTTAAGGGAGAAACTGATAGCGTGGACGCCCAGAGTACCCAAAAACACACTGCATGTAGAGAGACAATTGTACACTCTACAAAAGGCTGTAATGGAGGCGTATCGCAAATCCTGTACTCCAACTGAAGTAGTGGACCAGGACCCAACCCCTTGGTGGGACAGGGAACTGGAAGCACGGAAGAAGGGGTGCAGGAAGGCTTTCAATCGAGCCATAAGGACTCAGGATGGGGAAGCCTGGGGCAGATACAAATCCTTGAAGAAAGAGTTGAAGAAAGCTCTGCGTAGGAAGAAGAGAGAATCGTGGAGAGACTTCTGCTCGAGCACGAGAAACATATCTGAAGTCTGCCGACTTCAGAATATGGTCTCAGCTGACCCGGTCTCCAGGCTCGGACTGGTTCGGGACAGAACGGGTAAGATGTCAGAGACCGGGGACGAAACGAACGAAATTCTGCTGACAACTCACTTTCCGGGAAGCTACAAATCGGATAGGCCGTGGCATATGAGGAAGCAGGGAGCCAATGCCTCGGATCGCTCTGTGGCGGAAAGGATCGTGACGCTTGAAGCGATAAGACGATCTATTAGATCGTTTGAACCATTCAAGGCAGCAGGCTTAGATGGTATATTCCCAGCCCTGCTTCAGTGGGGCAGTGAGATTGTAGCACCAATACTTAAGGGCATATACACAACATGCCTTGCAATAGGATATGTCCCGGTTTCGTGGAGAGAGGCTAAGGTCATATTTCTACCAAAACCGGGAAGAAAAGACTATACTGAGCCGAAGTCCTTTAGACCCGTGAGCCTGACGTCTTTTCTATTGAAAGCAATGGAGAGGACCGTGGCTTACCACATCGAGGGGACGTCACTCACTAGTTATCCACTAAGTAGGAACCAGCACGCCTATTGTCCTGGGAGATCTACTGAAACGGCACTCCATCAGCTGGTGCGAGTAGCAGAAGAAGAAATTAATAGCAAAGGCATAGCAATGGCCGCAATAATGGACATTGAAGGAGCCTTCGACAATATAGACTTCGGAAGACTGGAGGATGCTCTCGCTGAACGTGGAACCAATTCTACTGTTAGGAGATGGATTGGAAACATGTTAAAGACAAGAGCAGTAAACATCCAGAGAGGTGAATCGAGACTGCGAGGGAGGGTGGACAGAGGGGGGAGTACTATCCCCCATTCTGTGGAACATTACCGTTGACTCATTACTTCGCAGACTTGGAGGAGGAAGGCATACATAACGTTGGGTATGCTGACGACATAGCGATTATGGCAAGGGGCAAGTTCATACGCGCCGTAGCAGACACAATAAGAAGAGGTACGAGGGTGGTGGAGCAATGGTGTGTGGAACAGGGACTCTTCATAAATGCAAAGAAGTCTGATCTAATTGTTTTCACTAGGAAAAGGAAGAATCTAGACTTTAGACCAATTGAACTCTTTGGGGAAGAACTCACGGTCTCGGGCTCGATCAAGTATCTGGAGGTATTCCTAGATTCAAGACTCACCTGGCAAAGACATGTTGAGGAGAAAATCCAAAGAGCGAACAGGGCTCTACATCAATGTGGGAGGGTGTGTGGACGGAGGTGGGGTATCTCGCCAAAGGCCGCATACTGGATCTACACTATGATGGTGAGACCAATTATATCCTATGCCTCTGTGGTATGGTGGCCAAGCGCTTCTAAGCCCACAGTAAAGAGGAAATTGAGCAAGGTCCAGAGGTTAGCGTGTGTGACGATAACAGGGGCCTTTCGAACAACGCCGACAATGGCGTTAGAGATGATACTGGGTTTGCTACCTTTAGATATATATGTGAAGAGAACTGCTGCTTCAGCGGCTCTGCGCATGGAGCGGGGAGCAAACTGGTGCAGATCTCGTGATAACCGAGGGCATAGGAAAATACTGGAACTTGTCAAAGATGAGATACCGGAATTACAAATGCCTGTTGATGGTATAAGCAAAGTAAGGGTAATTGATAGGCACCACGAAACGCTTATACGGGATGGGTCCCTCCCTGAAAGCCGTATAACCGACATTACAATATTCACGGATGGATCCAGAATTGATGGGAGAGCGGACGCAGGTATCTTCAGTGATGACCTGAACCTGAACACCCATCTTTGCCTGGGGATATACACCTCAGTATTTCAGGCAGAGATGCTGGCTCTGATCTATGCACTTGATCGTATACTAGAGAGTCGAGTGAGAGATAAGCAGACAGTGGTGGCACTCGATAATCAGGCGGTGATCAGGTGTATGGATGGTACAGAGTTTAACACAACTCTGTCACTGGAGTGTGTCCGCAAACTAAACGCGTGTGCCTCATCAAATGAGTTGACACTGGCGTGGGTCCGAGGACACGTCGGGATCGAAGGTAATGAAAAGCCAGACGTACTGGCTAAGCTAGGGGCTGCCTCGAATTTCCAATGTCGTCGACTCGCTCAGACAGGCTAAGATGGCAATTGTAGCGACCAGAAGTGCTGAACAGAGGGAGGTCCTGGATATGGACCGTAGGACCCTGAGATGGCACTACTGACAGGATATGGTAACTTCAGGTGTCATCTAAAGAGGATGAACATTCTCGAGGATGATATCTGCAGACTGTGCCTGGAGGAGCAGAAGACGGCGGCACACATAGTGTGCCAGTGCCCTGCACTGGCAAGTAGAAGAAGGAAGCTGATGGGACACCACTGGATGGAAGAAGGAAGAAGGAAGAATGGCAGAGGTGTCCTATAAGCAAATGCTTGCGCTGACCCGAGGAATCGAGGTGAGGGAAGAAAACTGGATTAGCCCAGATCTCTCTCGCTGAGATCACAGGGGGTAGGGACGAAAAGGGACCCGGATAAAGTGGTCTGTTTCGGCAAATCCCTAGAGGGGTGTTTTTAGTGAGTAAAAATCTCACACTACCAGAGATAATCGGGTCTCCTGGTGTCTTTTGAAGATTTTCACCCCTCACGCAAAAAAAAAAAAAGGTCGATTGGCGTTCTAATTTTTGCTCCCGAGGATGAGAAGTTATTGTAATAAATCCGAAAAATAAAAATCGAATGGAAAGCATGTTATATATCGATGGGTTAAGTGCATAAATGTTGTATCTCAACTTTTTAATAGTTTTTAGGTTTTGGTTTGGGGCCTATATTTTATTCTGCCCAAACGTTATATACCTAAATAGACTCCATCGGTAGTTTAGACTTGACAAATGCATATATCAACGAAATACATTACAGGTACTTTAGAACCACCTCTATTAATATCCCCATTTTTAATAAAATGTTGATTAATTGTTATCAAATATGTATGATATGTAAATAATGCGATTAAACAGGTTGATGCCGCAATCGAACTGTCTTGGTGCAACTCAAATCTGATAAGATTTGCTGCAAAATTGGGCGGAACAACACTTTGAAGCCTGAAAGACAAAGGAGCTCTTTGAGAATTTTTTTGGGTCACTAGTATATCGTAGTAATGTAAATGATGGATGGTTGAAAAATACATACTTTAAACTTTCAAATAAAGTTTTATTGAAAAATGATGGTTAATATTTTGTACAGGTCGCCGTATACCGCTGCACGCTGTACATGGTTCCCTTGTTGACACTCCTGCGTTTGGGATTATTTTTGTAATATATATTAAAGTAGCTGCAGTTAGACGTAGCCAAATTAAAAAAATAATAATTTTTAACAAAATGGCAGCTGGTCAAAGAAAAAATTTATTTTGAAATTACATGAATTATTTGAAAAAAACGTGTTTAAAGTGTAAAGTTTACTTTATTTTAAAATAGATTAAATATTTGTGAAAAATTTCATATTAAAATTGTTTCATTTAATTCGTTCAAATCAAAAATGGTTTCATTTAATCCAAAAATGCTATAGAAAATGCATTATCGGGTAGTTATCGGCAATATGGATGTTCTGAATATGCTTTTGTTAAGCTCTGATCCTGCTACAACCATCACGAGAGTTTTTGAAAGTATCAACAACAATAAATTAATTATAATTTTGTGATAACAATAGCATCATTCAGTAAAATCATTTTATTTTTAAAAGCCAACACACACTATTAATAAAATCGTTTTGAATGTTAATTGGAATTTAAATAAAAATTATTGTATGGGCGCGGTATTAAGGTAGAGCCTAACAGGTTACAAAAAGAAACACTTTCTTCACGATTTTTTTTCAGAGCTATCGTTCAAGTAGATTCATTTAAATGTTTTGCATGTTACAAAGCATCATTTGAAAAACATTTAGTATTTTTTTGTAGATAAATATTGAAAAATAAGCCGGTGACAGAACATTTTCGAGGACGCATTTTAGAAAAAATAATTTGCGGTGGACACTGTAACTCAGCGTAGAATTATCTGAAATCGGAAAATGAAAGCAATTTAGTTAAAACAGATATTTTTCTAGACCCCAAGGTTTTTTTTTTAAATTTTTTTCCATCTTTCAATTTTTGGTGGTTGTTTGAAGTTAAAATCGCGTTTTTACATGAAAAAATCCGGCCATTTTGTAGCTGTAAAACCCCCTTAATGTGAGCAAAAAAAATGTGTACACTTTTATTTATTTTTTGACGACGCAGTACTCGTATTAACTTCATCCGGTTTTTTTTCGGATTCCGCCTCTCTTTTTTCTAACCAAGCGAATGTTTGAATGACATCGATCCTCTCTCGAAACTTTAGCTACTTTCGGCATTTTGAATCACAATTCACACAATGCTGCATTGCGCTGAGTCACCAAGCGCTGGGCTCTGGCCGCTCCGCAGTATTAGAGGATAGTAGACTAAAAGGTCTACCACTTCAAGAGTTTTGCTTATTTTTTAAAAGTTTTAGACGACCCCCCCCCCCCCCTCCTAATCGATTTTGAAATGATTTCGACACGGTTTGAACTGACGGACTTTTTTAAAATAAATTAGTATAAGGTTGCGGACGATTTAGTAATTTATAGATCTTGGCAATAACATTGACGAAATTAGGAGACTCTTGAAAAATGATTTCGACAAAATTCACATTTACTGCAATAAAAATTTAAAAATTTATATTAAAAAATGTGAAACTATTTTGTTCAGACCACCTTCAAGCAAAGTCTATCGAAATATTAAGAAAAACTGGAAGAATTTATTTGTTGTGCAAAATCATACGGTGAACTAGTTGAACAGAAAACGTCGGTAAAATATTTGAGTGTAATTTTATATCAATATCTTTATTGTAAACAGCATATTAAAATTAAATTATAAATAGCTAAAAATTCCTTTATCAAAATTCGTCAGTTATTCTTTTCAAAACATTTGGACAAAAAAGTCAAAATTTTTTTTGTATAAAACGCTACGGTCAATTATTGTATACAGTTGTCCAATTTGGTTTATTTTAAGTCTGGGTTACATGGAAAAATTACGCGTGTTCAAGAGACATTGCTTAAGGGCGTATCTGAGTATGTACAGAAATCTAAATTCTAGTAACCTTAATTATATTTTAAATGCGATGCGGCCCAAATACGAAATCATTTTGCAATGACCATCCCCATAATATCAATTCTGAATTTGTCTCTCCCGAGTGTTTTATTTATTTGGATGAACAAGGCATGATTCAAGACACATTTGGCGTACCTATACTTTACCAATTTTATCAAAATTATTGCGATAAAAGAATTGAGTACCCATTTCACTCACTTTCAACGGATACCGACATTTATCTTCGTTTTTACTTAACAATTTCACGTGAAGACGTACATGATTTTTGGAAAAAGCTTGGAACGACAAATATTGGTGGAAATATAACGTAATACCAAATTAATTAAGTAAAAAATTTGTTCTAGTTTGTACTATGTGACTTACAGTGTTGCGCATAACATTCGGGGTTTTTTTCTATGAAACGTGGATCAAGGGTTTCGGGGTAAAAATAGAGTAAGGTAAAGAAAATTTTTAGTTTTTTTGCGAAATATTTATTCTGTTTTAAGAACTGGAAAATTAAGAAACATCTTCGTATAAAAATAAAAACGTAATTTCAAAAAAAATTAGAGATTTTATTACAGGTTTGTGCAAAACTAACCGGATTTAGTGTAAGTAAAACAAAAATTAATATTTCCTTTAATATTTTGTCCAATAGCCCTTATTTTTTACAACCTTACGACTTCTGCGAGATATTGATGCATTTAAATTATTAATTATTTCCATGGGTATTTTTTCCCATTCATCCTTAAGTGATTGTAATAGAGCCTGTTTTGATGGATGCTTCCGTTGACCAACCCGCCTTTTCAAAACTGCCCACAAATTTTCAAGTGGATTCAAGTCCGGGGATTGTGACGGCCACTGCATAACATGAATATTGTTATCTTCGAACCACTTTTTTACGAGCTTTGAGGTGTGTTAAGGGTCATTGTCCTGTTGGAAAGAAGTTGGATAAGAAATAATAACCTTTTTAACCGGTGCTTGGCTGTTAAGAGGGACTTCTTCGCTGGTTCGAAATGAGTACAAACCAACTTCCTTCAGGCGTCTTCGTACTGTGCTTGCTGCTACTGAAAGGCTTAAGTCGTTTACGATCCGGTTTTAGGACACAAAAGGATTTTTTAGGACCTGTTGTTTGATTTTTCGGTCGATTCTCGCAGTGGTTTTGCGGGGGCGTCCACCGCAGTGTACAGTCTTTACTGAATTTTGAGAACGAAACCTTTTAATTATATCACAAATGGTTGACGTTGGTATTTTATAATTTGCACTAATTAATTTTTGTTTTATTCCTGCTTTAAAATCATTTAAAATTTGCATTTTGGTAAAATCGTTATACTTGCACTTAGCCATTGGGGATTGTAATATTTCTGAACACACTTCACTAAGTTAGAACCCGAATAATCAAAATATTACCAATGGACACGCTTTGAAAAAGATACAACTTTAAATATAACTTAAACCGTTATAAAATTCATAGAAACTCACTGACTGCAGAAAATCAGGAATGTTTTGCGCAGATTAAAATCGGATTGCAGACGTTTTCATCACCGCTGGTTTGTTATTAAGGGGGGCAGGCAGTTAATTTTTTTTATCCTTTAAATAATATACCGAGAACTATTAAAATCAACAAATTTACTCAGTTGTTCATTCTGTTTGCAAAGGAACAACCAAACAAAATTATTGCCAAAAAATCCGGAATGTTATGCGCAACACTGTATGTAAATAAAATTGTTAAAAAATATTATATAATTAATAAAGTTTTTAAAAAGGTTAGTCTTAGATTTTACGATCGAAATTATAAATTAAAATTTAGAATACCCTCTGTTTAGTCAGTAGGTTTAATTATTAAGTTTTTTAGGCTAATTGTGTGTTGTTAGCAAGTAAGAAGTATACATGTTAAATTTTGGCACAATAAACATTTCAAAAAGTAAAAAAAAAATCAACCATCACGAAGCCTACACCTCCAAAAATCCGGAACATTTAAAAAGTAAACTATATATGTAGGTAGATGCTTATTCCTTAGATTTCCACGATGACAAAAATGAAGATAAAGTGGCTCGGAGCGAAGCTGAAGAAGGAGAGTGTTCAAATTAAGGGTCTTCACATGCGGTTTTCAGATGAAGGATTTTTAGATGAAGAGATACCGGTGGAATAAAACAATATTTACCTAACATGTTATTTACTTTTGTAACATTTCATATTATAAATATACTTCAAAAAACCAAATCTCTTTATCTAATATATAAAAATCAATATTTGTTTGTTTGTTCGTATGTTATGCGCTGCCACACCGTTTATCCCATTGCGATAAAACTTCAACTTATTGTTCTCACTTTCGCGAAGGTTATAGTCATAGTTGGGGTCATGCTGCAGAGGGAGGACCACTGGCGAAGGATTGGCGCTTTCGTGAGGAGGGTCCTTCGCCAAAAGGAGGGAGACAACAGCGGGATCGCCTGCTGGCTTGTTGGGGGGGGGGGGGGGGGGGGAGTCCTGCTGACTTGCGGGCCTCGTAGGAGGCTGTTCAATAGGACTCAACCGCGAGGCAATGGCTCCCAGACGGTTCCGTGGTGGTTCTCCTGGAGGGAGGTTTTAGCCGGTATGACTGGATGTTGGCCAGGTGACCGGCAAACGAGTGGCTTCGGTCACCTATGTGCGTAAACGCATTTCCCCCCTCCCATACAAAAAAAAAGTCATAGTACAATTAACTTACAGAAGGTGGCGCACGTGTCTTACCGGGAAATGAATTTATAAGAACATTTCTGCAATTCTACAACATAATTTAAAAATTGACAATCGGCAAAAGACAAACAGCAAACGGCATAATTCATTCGTAGTTTATTGTACATTTGTTAAACAAAATCGAATTATTATCATCGATGCCCATCAAGGAATTATTTAGTGCAAGAGCTAATTTTTTTTAGAATCTATGTCGTGTTAATTGCTTCGTAAAAAATAGGCCTCCCAAACGTTCGCCACTCAGTAGATCTATTAGCGCAGCACGTAGAAATAAGCGAATTTGAGCTTCTCAAATAAACAATGAACGACAAGCGAGCAATGAAACAGATCGTTTGCGAATCGCTTATTCACGTGCATCTGAATCAGAAGACCAACATGCAGCGAGAGTTGAAAGAGAACGTTCTAGATATATTCGATCTCGACGAACGGTACATGTTGATTTGAATCTTGCTGCATTTCAATATGACGTTAACTACGATTACATTACAGTGTATATATCCGCAAAATGTATAAGGTGTGGATATTGTGATTCACTTAAGTTCAACAATGAAACAATAGGAATGTGCTGCGCGAATGTCAAAGTTAAATTGCCGACATTGCATCCACCACCTGATCCATTGTTGTCATTGTTTACGGGCGACTCACATGATTCCAAACACTTTTTACAGAACATTTCCAAATATAATTCACTATTCATATATCCTATTTGCAAACATTTTTCCACCAACACAATGCATTTATTAAATTATTCAAAACTTCAACTGACAACTTACCGGCAGATAATATCGCAATTCAAATACGTACCGACAAAAAACGCTACAACGCCACCAATGAAGTTGCGACTGTTATAGTTGGCGAAGAACGTGATACGCGCGATATAATTTCAGTCTACGGCAGAGTTGCCAATTCGGGCGATTTCTCGCCGATTGGGCTACTTGTGCCATCAGTTGGGCGAGAAAATTTTCCTCTCTACGACTAGGCACTTTTTGGGCGATTTTTAATTCTTGATGGGCGCTTTTGGGCGATTTTTTAATTTTTGTTGGGCGCTTTTGGGCTATAGGCTGAATCAGAATGCACGGCAGCCTACAGCAGCAGTTCATATTGGCTAATCGAAATCATATAACCCGACGTGACAGTTGAATAATTTTTGCTGTCGAGTCATCACAAATTCTAATTTTGCGCGAATAACTTTTTACTGCAGTTGCCAGTGAGTTTTCGACGAAGGCACACGCAATCCAATTTGAGTCTGACAAGTTTTTGTTTTTTGCCGTCAAATTTTTCAATTTTTTGTGAATAGCCGGAATCTAAAAAGGAAGACTGAAAGTCAGTGTACCGAATCGTCACCTTTTTGGACGAAATTTTTTATATTTCCACCTTTTTTTTTCGCCGATAAGTGTGAAAGTTAAGCAAATCTAAAATTTTAAAAGCCCAGTTTCTATTGGCCCACAATTTTTCGGTCGCTAGGCAACTTTTTGCCAAGCGGCCATTAATAAAATCAAATAAATAAAACGTGTTTAACCTCAAATTTGCACGTGGAAAATAGCAGTATCGAAACCAGAGAGGGCAGCAGTAAAATTTCCTACAGCTCGGTTTGTGCCATCCAAGGCGCAACCCCGCGCTAAAGTTGTCAACAGCTGAAAACATCCCAAAACTGATGTAAATTAAATACTTCAACCTTGGACAAATACAACACAATTTCACTGCCGTGGGATAAAATATAGTTTAAACATTTTTTATCTAAATTAAATATATACATTAAAAAATTATTCAGGTAGGAGAATTAAAACGATAGTTATATATTAGATAAGAGAACCACGAAAATTTAATCGCTCATTAATCCTCTTTGATTTTTCTCATCTCCAAGGATAAAAAACCCTTATAAAGAACCTAACACAACCAAGAAACCTATTTAAACTTTCTTCCTTTTTCCTTTTTTTTCTTCTCTTTCACTACATAGATAGATGCATAGATTTTGAAGTGAAAGTGAGTGGACGTGTGTTTGAAAGCTCTGGATTCGAATTCAAAGAAAAAGTGTTGAAGTGACTTAAAATTGGATAGTGAACGCTGATATAATATTATTAGTGTAAACTTGAAAAAAGCGAACTGATTTAGTGGTTTGTTTTTGAATGATAACATTAAAACAATGAATTGTGGCAAGTGTACCCAAACTATTCGAAAAGGGACTCCATTAGTGTGTAGAGGGGTCTGTGGAAAAAATTATTGCATAAAATGCTATAGTTTAACGGATTATGATGTGGATGTGGTGCTAACCAAACCAAATATAATATTTATGTGTGAAGAATGCATAAATTATAAAACAACTGTATTCCAAAACTTTTGAACTTGTGTTACATGAAATTGATGAGTGCAAAACGGTTATTAAAAAAAGAGAAGATGATTTAAGTGAAATGAAATTAATGTTTGGAAAACTCTTAGAGAGTAAAGAGAAAGGTGAAATGAGGGGAAAAGCGGAGAAGTCAAAAAGCTCTGAGAAATCAGAAATGACATATGCGGAAAAGCTCAAAAGTGCACCGCCAGTGATTGTCAAACCTAAAATTAAACAAGACTGTAAGAAAACTAAGGAAGTGATAAAGAAAAATGTGGATCCGAGTGACTTGAAATTTACGGGGGTCAGAATGAAGAAAAATGGAGTAGTTGCTATCGAATCATCAAATAATGAGGAACAACAAAGAATTAAAAATGCTGTGCAAGAAAAATTAGGAGACAAATATGAAATTGAGATACCGAAAGAAAGAAAACCAAGAATAATAATTAGTGGAATTAACGAATTAGATAATAATGATGAAATTGTGGCAGCTATTAAAAAACAAAATGATCACATGAGGGAGAGCGAAATCAAATGCTTAAGGACATGGAAAGGAAAAAACAAGAAATACCTCAACGCAGTGCTGGAAGTGGATGGTGAAACATATTGGAAAGCGATGGAAATTGGTAAAATTAATGTAGGATGGGATAGATGCAATGTATTCGATGGTACGTATGTCAAAAGATGCTACAAATGTTTGGGATTTTCACACAAATCTACCAACTGCAATAAAAAAGAGGTATGTGCTAAATGTTTAGGAGAACATAATACCATAAATTGCATTAAAGATAATATAAATCAATGTATTAACTGTAAGCAAAATAATGAGAGATTAGGATTAAATATTGATCATTATCATAATACGCTAAGCTGGCAGTGTCCAACATATTTGAATATGGTAAGCAAAGAAAAACGTAAAATAGACTACTAACAATTACTGAATAAGGAAGGATCAAGCATAGTATGCATGTATCTTAACATACAAGGATTGTTAAATAATTTAGATGAACTAGAAGAAAATACTTTAAAAAATAATTCGATACGTGTAATTGTAGTGACTGAAACACATACGACAGAAGACATATTAAATAGTGAAATTGAAATCAGGGGATTCAAAACTGTAAGATGTGACAGTAAAAGCAGACATACAGGTGGTATAGTATACTATATAAGAAATAACATCAATGTATCAGATATTGAAATAAAAGTACACGAAGAGAAAATTTGGTGGATGGCACTTAAGGTTACAGATATAAATTATTCCATGACAATAGGATCAGTATATAGATCCCCTGGAAGTTCTAAAAGATTATTTTGTGAATTTATTGATAAAAGACTTGATGAAATATCGGACAATTGTTGTAATGTAGTAGTAGTAGGAGACTTTAACATTGATTGGAAAGGAAGTGACTATTATAAAGATGAAATTTCAAAAGTTATTACAGATAATGGATTTAAACAAATAGTGACTGATTTTACAAGAATAAGCAACAACTCCCGGACTTTAATAGACTATGTGCTCACAAATGTTAAAGGAATCAGAGCTAACGTTGACAAGGAATTAACAATATCTGATCATGAAACTATAATAGTTTGCATGCCAGTAAGGGAATATAAAAAACCAACAAAAACTTTGTATTACAATTATACACAATATGATAAGGCAACGTTTTTAGATCGAATTGAACAATCCACAATATCTGCAAACTTACGACAGACCATATGCTCATCAATAGAATTAAACAATTATGCTAGAAAACTGGAAGATGAAGTGAGCAAGGTTATGGAATCATTCATAGTAAAAAAACCAACGACTGTAAAGCAGAACAAATGGTTTGATAAAAAGTTAAAAGATATGAAAATTGCAAAAATTAAAAGATATCAGAAAGCTACACATACTAACAATATTGAAGACTGGGACAGATATAAAACAATTAGAAATGTATATAAAAGAGAAATAAAAAAATGCAAGGAGGAATTTATAAAACAAAAGATTAATCAAAGTGAAAATCAAAAGGATATGTGGCGAAATCTAAAACAACTAATCAATGGTGAAGAAGACAAGGAAACATACACAGAAGTTACAGTGAATGGAATAAAAATTAAAGAAGAAAATGCAATGTCTAACAAACTAAATGAATACTATATTGGCAGCATTAAAGATATACATAATACAATAAATAAAGTGGCATATATACCAACTGGAGAAGTATGTCCAATAAAGTTTGAATTTAAAAGAATTGATCTCAAACATATTAAATATATATGCAAAAATATGAAGAAGAAGAAGGACTGGAATTATATTAGTCCTAAAATAATTCTGGATGCTGAGGACACAATTGCAAAATATATAGTACAAATCATTAATAAATCATTGGAATTTGGTACATATCCAAATATATATAAAGAGTCTCATATAATACCTGTTCGTAAAGTCAAAAACACCAATAAGGCTGAAGAACTTAGACCTATCAATACAATATCTGTATATGCAAAAATACTAGAAAAAGTTGTATACCAACAGTTGGAAGACCATTTACAAAAGAATGATCTGATTGCAGAGCATCAATCCGGATTTAGGAAGAATCATTCTTGTGAAACAGCCTTGAATTGGATTATCACTGATTGGAAAGATGCTGTAGCAAAAGGAGAACATATACTGGTGTGTTTTTTAGATTTAAAGAGAGCATTTGAGACAGTTGACCGAAATATATTAATTAACAAGCTAAAAACTTTTGGAATTGAGGGAACTGAATTGAAATGGTTTGAAAGCTTTCTTAGTAAAAGAGTCCAAAGAACAAAAATAAATGAAGTAATGTCGGAAGCTATGTACAGTGAGGATGGGGTTCCGCAAGGTGGAATCTTAGGACCTTTGCTTTTTCTACTATATGTGAATGATATGGGAAAAGTAATACAACATGGAAGAATTGCTCAATTTGCTGATGACACGGTAGTGTATGTGAAAGAAAAAGGTGCTGTGGACATGACGTTATTAAAGCTACAAGAAGACATTGACAATATTTATAAATGGCTGAATATGAATAAGTTGAAGTTAAATACCAAGAAAACTAGATGTATGTGGATAAATAAATACTGTGATAGGAGCTTAATAATAGAAGGCGATAACATAGAATTAGTTAGTGAATTAAAATATCTAGGAGCTGTAATAGATAATAAATTGAAATTTGATAAACATATTGACTATGAAGCAAAAAAAATATCAAAAAAAGTAGGCTATCTACGTAGGATTAGAAAAAAATTAAGCACAGAGATGGCAATTAGAGTTTACAATATAATTATCAAACCACATTTTGAATACTTGTCAACGGTAATTTACTTAGGGAGTGAAACAAAGATAGATAGACTACAAAAATTACAAAATAAAGCAATGAGGATAATACTGCAGTGCAATAGATATACTTCTGTAAATTTAATGCTAGACACTTTAAAATGGATGAGAATTAAGCAAAGAATATACTTTAACACATTGATATTTATATACAAACTTAGGAATAATATGCTACCTAAATATTTGTCAAACAATGTAATATATGTTAATGAAGTTCAACCATATAGATTAAGGAATTGTGAGGACTTCAGATTAAAATCATATGCAACAAATAGAGGACAAAACCAACTGATGTACAAAGGATTAAAGTTATATAATATGTTACCGGCTACATTAAAAACTGAAAGAAACATTATTGTATTTAAGAAGCAGCTAGTAGAATTTATTAAAAGTAATTATTAGAGCTTATTGAACCAAAGATTGTAGTATTTACTTTGTAGAAGAGTTGTAAAGCTTAACGGCTAATAAATGAAATGAATGAATGAATGAACTACAGCCACATAAAAAGACTTAAAGAAACAGAAAGCACAATACAAAATGGCCTCCTTCGGGGGAGCCAACTACTTTGAAATACTGAACGAGCCCACAAAAGGCAAAAGAGCCAGGCGGTCAATAACCCAATATGATAATAGCTACCCGCTTTTACCCCAAGCCCAGACCCCATCTGTAAATAGAGATAATGAACCAAAATACATTTTGGTAGAAGGAACAGGCCCCGATAAAGCCATACGTCCCAGAAGTGTTTTCTTAATAACCAAAGGACTTGAAGCCGTATCTAAATATTTCTCAAAGGCAACCTTTTTACGAAACGGATCAGTGCTATTACTGGCAGATAACCCAAAAACTGCTGAAAAATTTGTTAACACAAAAAAAATAGCAGGTATTGACGTGATCATTACATATCATGAAAAACTAAATTCGTCAAAGGGAACAATCTACTCAAGAGAGTTGGTTAACCTGTCCGAACCGGAGGTCCTTGACGGGCTAAAGGACCAAGGTGTAACCGAGGTTGTACAGCTCAAACGGAATATCGACGGACAACAGAGGCCAACCGGTCTGGTAATTGTTACTTTCAACACCTTTAAAACTCCACAATATCTGCACTTGGGACGTTTTGAACGAGTTGAAGTTAGGGAATACATTCCTAATCCCATGCGCTGCAGGAAGTGCCAATGCCTTGACGAATTATGTGAAACCTGCGCCGAGACGAAGCCTCATGAAGGAAACTGCCAAAAAATCTTTTGTGTCAACTGCAAAGTTGACACCCATGCTTCAAACGACAGGAATTGCCCAAAGGGAATTTTTAAAAATAAAAACACAACTAAGATGTACGCTGTACGAGGCCAAAAAACATTTTTACAAATTGAATCCAGGTTTTGGTTCACAAAACTCTAGTTACGCAAAAATGATCTCAGGAAACAACACCAAAGAAATTGACCTTAAAAAACACAAACCTTTGAAGACACTGACACTTGCAGACAAGCAACAACTCAGCAAATGGCACCCAAATTAAACAGTCAAACGCAGCAAATAAAGTCCGCACCTCAAAAACAACAAATACAAGAAATACAAAACCAATTCGAAACTTCCACTAAACCAAACCCAGAAATCGAAGCAGTCAGCACCAAAAAAATAAATGAACAAACTAAAACCATAAAAACATCAGAAGAAAAAGTAACATCTGCTACAATTGACTTAACAGAAGAAACAAACATATTACAAACAACAAACAACTTGCAAAAAGCAAACAAAATAACAAAAAACTCTATTTTTAAAAAGAAGGATTTACTACAATTAAAAAAATCAAAGCCAAACCTGGACTACGTCGCCGAAGTCCTGGGTCTGCCTGCTGAACAAATTAAAAATTTCCCCCAACCCCCCGAAACGCAAAAATCAGAATCTATCACAACCCCAATTCAAAAATTACAAGATGCCTCTCCTACACCTAGTGAAGATGTCATGGAAACTGCCTAAACAGTGATATGTATCAATTGACTCTACCCTGCCCGCCACCCACTAGAGGTCTAGTTATCCTTCAGTGGAATATAAGAGGGTTATATAATAATTTTCCTCACCTTCAAATCCTCATTTCTCTGTATCGCCCTCACGCTATCCTCCTGCAGGAAACAAACGTCCTGTACGGAGAAGAGCCTGAACGGCTCGGTTCTTACTTTTTCCTTGGAAATAATCATCCCAGAGACACAAGACATGGAGGATCAGCAATCCTAATTCATGACAGCCTTTCTTATCAAAAGATAAGCTTAAATACGCCCATCACTGCATGTGCCGCTTCTTTAAACACCAATCCAAGAATAACCCTCCTAAGTTTGTATCTTGAGCACGGGTACAGACTCATGCCGTCCGACCTAGAACAAGTCTCTCGACAACTCCCCCGAAATACCATTTATGGTGGAGACTTCAATGCTCACAGCCCACTATGGGGCGGTGATCGCTGGGATCGACGGGGAAGACTGATAGACGGCTGGGCCACGGAAGAGAATGTATGCCTCCTCAATGATACCTCCCCCACACTTTTCTCATCGCGCAACACACTCACAACGGTCGACCTCACTTTTGCCCCTTCAAACCTTGCCCCATCCTTAAATTGGAGAACCCACGACAACCCGGAAGGTAGCGACCACCTTCCCATAATAATCTCCACCGACATGCACGTTGCAAACCACAAACCACTAACGAGATTTATTGAATCCGTTGCAGACTGGGAAAAGTATGCGGCGTGCATACAAACCCAAGCTGCCAGTCGCATATCCTCAAACAACATTAATAAAGAAGCGAGCCAAATAGCCAAAATAATTAGAACAGCTGCAGTCTCTTCCATGCCGTGTGTTACCCCTAAACAACGCTCCCAACCTGTATGGATGAACAATGATATCCTCTCTAAGATTAAAATCAAAAACAGGATCTGGAGAATCTTTCAGAGGCACCCGACGGTGGCTAACTTGCAAATTTACCGTAGAGAATCGGCCAAAGTCAAACGAGAGATCAAGGAAGCGAAAAGAAACTCTTGGGAATTTTTCACGCAATCAATCGATACAAATATCAATCTCGCCGATGCATGGAATCGAGTTAAGTCATTCTCGAGCAACAAGAAGCAAAACCTTATTGCCAACTTGACGACAACCAGCAGGTCCATAACAAATTCTATGGAAATTGCCAACGAATTTGCCAAGACATGGGCAGAATATTCGTCCGATACTAATTTCTCCCAAGAAATTCTAAACGAAAAGCAAAATTTTTCCTTAACGGATATAGCATACAGCCCCAACCCCCTTCGAAACCTCACCCGACCCATTACTCTTTCTGAACTAAGTGGAATACTTAGCTCTTGCAAAGGATCAGCACCCGGGATAGACAATATCTCTTATGGAATGCTCAAAAACTCCCCTGTTGATTTCAAGTTTAGAGTCATTGCACTCTACAACTCCATCCTGGAACGAGGCGTCTTTCCGCATAATTGGAAAAAGCTATACAGATTCCTATTCATAAGAGGACAAATTCAAGCAATCCGCTTAAAGATTATAGACCTATTTCTCTACTCTCCTGTCTTTCACGGACTTTCGAAAAGATCTTGGGAAAGAGACTTGGCCTTGTCCTGGAGGAGTTGCTAACACCGGAGCAACACGGTTTTCGGCCAGGGAGAGGAACTTCCTCTCTACTACTGGACCTAGAGAACCATTTGAAACGGGCACGTGCTCAAAAACGAGATAGCTATGTCCTCTCCCTAGATCTAGAAAAAGCATATGACCGGGTGTGCAAGCACCAAATAGCCAAACAGCTTGCAATATGGGGAATCGATAGCAAGTTCATCCGCCTCATCCTTCATTACTTGACACACCGAACTTTCCAGGTTAGAGTCAACGGCCACATTACTAATAGGCATAATTTACAAAATGGCATCCCACAAGGCTCCCCACTATCCACTTCCCTTTTTAAAACATACATACACTCCCTCTCACAATCCTTGAACCAAATCGACCAGTCCACACATTACATCTATGCAGACAACATATTAATAACTGCAAATAACCGCCAAGCAATGGAACCACTAAGACAGGCGCTGACTTGTACGGATAGCTGGTGTATGGCTAGAGGTGCAAAAATCCCCAGAGAAAAGGCGGAACTTTTAGTAGTTTCAACCGCTAGAAACACAACGAGGCATCACCTTGAAACTGCAGAAATGACAATTGAGTCCCAGACGAAGTGTAAAATACTAGGCATCACCTTTTCTAACAAAGTAAAATGGGGAGACCATATTCAATACATTTTGGAGAAGCTTGGAAGAATTGTCAGAATCGCGAAAGCCCTGGCGGCACGTAAGCGTGGAGCTTCAGTTGCCACTACCATCTGCATAATCAAAACTCTCATAAACGGAGTAATAAATTATTGCTTACCCCTATACGGAACAGCTGCTAAATCACTCCTGGCAAAAATCCAAATAAAAATTAATAGCATTCTCAGAATAGTGACAGGAGCCCTAAGAAGTACCCCAGTAGAAGCACTTATTGTTGAAACCGGTCAGGCTTGTTTTGAGGAGAGGCTGCAAATTGCGCAAGCTCGCTTGATTGCAAGGAGTCTGGTTGATCCAGCTTACCCACATCACAGAACCATCACCGAACACCTCACAAACCCCCCGACCAAGCACTACTCTGCACTATATATATCCTTAAAGACATCCCAATCCCTAGGAATACCCATACCTTACTTCCTACCCCAATTACCTCATCAAGTAAATATCCCGCAGAACATTTCTTTCCCGCACGCACTGATACACCTTTCGAAGAAGTGCACCGCACCTGAAATGTACTTCTGCCTCTGCATTTGGAGGAAATCGAAAGCCTAAATGTAAAGTACCTAATATATACAGATGGTTCCAAAACAGAAGACCATACTGGATGCGCTATCATCTTAATTAACAAGGATACCCGCATAGTCGAGGAAGAAATAAAATACATGCTGCATCAGGAAACCTCTGCATATGAGGCGGAGATTTTCGCCATCTATAAGGCGGTTACTCTGTCGTATGACAGGGGACTGGATGTGGTTATATATACGGATTCTAAGGCAGCTCTATTAGCAATATCAAATAAAAATACAAAGGAATTCATCAACAGGGCCACAAGAAAAACTATGGAACAATCCCCGACAACAATACGCCTAAGCTGGGTACCGGGACATTCGGGCATCACGGGAAATGAAATAGCAGATAGAAAGGCTGGGGAAACTAATCATCCAGAAATGGAAATTCACATCCCACAACCACAATCTTCCACGATGGATGGGTATCAAGATTTTCCGACTAAGAGTGGGTCACACGAGGCTGACCCACTCTTACCTATTTAATAAAGCACCCAGACCCGGGTGCGTTGAGTGTCAGACCGAACTTACAATACAACACATACTGACAGACTGTACCCAAACAAGACGCTCAAATGATGTATTACCTTTACCACCCCTATCCGAACTTCTATCATATACCTATCCCAACCCCCTTATATCCTTACTAACCAACATTAACATCCTGAAGGAGATTTAAACATCTCCCCTTTCCTCATCGGATGTACTAATGTAATGAAACATTAATTTTATTTAGCTCTTATCAAGCTTATTTTTGGATATACCTATCTTTTATTTTGAATAAATAAATAAAAAATAAAATCACGCAAAGGAAAATTGTTAAAAAAAAATCAAAATTTAGTTGTATAATAAAACAGTGTCATTTTTAGGGTTTTTTCGCTTATAGCTTGTTTTGGTTAGAATAACAAATAAAAATTAAATCACAAAGCAAAAGTGTTATAAAAAATTTAAATCAGATGCCTTAATGTAATGTAATGAAACAATATTTTAGTTTTGAAGAGGTTAGTTTCGAATATACCCATCTTCCTTTTGAATAAATATATAATATGAAATGTATAAACAAATAGACTTTAAATTAGAATTCTAAAACAAAATGTAAGTTAAAATCTAAATGTTTTCTCACATATGGAAATAAAATTTGTTTTTTATTTAACTATAGGAATTAAACAAAGGCGCGTATGGGCACAATGCCGCGAAGCGCCACCTCTTTCTTTTTATAAGATAGGTTAGGAAATTATATTGTCTAATCTATAAAATAAATAAATAAATAACTTTTTACTGAACTCCGAACGAGTCCAAACTGATGTTTATCGCAAAGGCATTTTTTCGCTCAAACATAAAAGTATGCTATTGCTCAATGCCGTCGTCACGTCGTGGATATCTGTCGTCCCTGCGGTTGCTTACCTCCCCCCTCCCCCGCCAGGGAATATATTTGTAAAGTAGTACATAAAAGTACATAAAATAAGTAAAAGCGAGACTTTCCCGTATTCAAAATTACACGTAAGTGCAAATAGCCACTTTCATTTTAAATACCTACTTAAGGGTATTTTTTTGTTTTTCTCAACGCCTCTACCACAATTTTGCTGTGATTACTGTAATAAATATTACATTAAATTTGCAAAAACAACAATTTGAAAGACTTCATTGATTATAAAATCAAAAGACGATTTTTGGGCGATTTCAAATAATGGCGCGGCGACTTCAGCGACAGGGCTCGGCGACTTTTGCTCCATACTGTCTGACAACTCTGGTCTACGGCAGCAACGAGACGGGTACCAGCTAGAACTGTATAAAATAATAGGTCGTTCTACTATATTAATACTTCTATGTGTGCCACTATTTAGAATTGTAAGATATTTGAAAGAATGATATTATTCAAACGTTTTGAGTGATAACATGATAAAAAAATAGGAATGTCTCTGAAACTTTTTAAAATAAAAGATAAATATAAAAATCCGGTTTTTCAGTTGTGGTTCTACTCCAGCAGTTATGCGGTATAGCGTTGCCAGTATAATGAGCATCAAATAGCTAAATTTTCATAAAATTTTTGGTTTGTTTTACATTGTCGATTAACAGGATTAACCAAAAACAACTAACGAACTAATTGACTTTTAATAATTATCATAAACAAACAAAAAATGTCTCTAAACCTAACTATTTTGTGAAAGAAAATTATATTTCTTTTACAGAAAACAGGCCGAAATTAAGAAATTCTATAATTAATACTGTTCTTAAAAACAATTTTAAATTTTATAATATCCATTTTATCAAACAGCATTTCAAAAAAGTTTTAATACCTACTACATTTTATATTGACGCCATTCAAGTATTTTCAAGTGCAACGCAAACAATCTTCACTTTAGCAAAAAAAAATTCCAATGATGACACATTTATTATAGAATTGTAAAAATTATACTTTAGAAGTGCAATGCTTTAATTGAATTTGTTTTTTAGATTAATTAATGCATCAATTGTAATTGATGGTAGAACAAAGCTTAAGGTAAATAAAGACTTTTAGAAATACAAGGTGCCTGCATACCTATTTTCACCTTCTCTAAAATTCTGTCTGTTCGAAAAGTTTGATCATAAGACGAAAAATTAACAATATACGTGCGAGTTGAGTGGTCAATTTCGGGCTTTGTCACATTTGCGTTGCCGTAAACATTTTTTTATAACACCGGTTAAAAGCTTTTTGACGACCTTGGTGAGAGATGCATGATCATCTTACGTGAGCATAATGATACCTGAGAAATATGAACCAATTACGAAAAGGTGTAATTTAAAACGTGTCATCCTTGACTAATGTCATTTCAAATAACTTTTATGAAATTATAATAATTGTGCAAATTCATGTATCAAAAGTTTGCACGGGTTTAATCCATATTTAGTGAAAACATATAAAACTATGTCAGAATTGTTTATAACTTACATAGGAAAATATAAATCCTTGGAACGCCAGACTTTTCTTCAATCCATTTAAACAAATTATGCCACGGTTTTGTCTCATCATGTAAAGAAGTATTTATGTCTTCTTTCAACTTATCAATTTGAACAGACATTTTATAGAAATCCTTTGTAGACCTAAACTTAACACAACACCTAACTAATGTGCAGAAAAATCAACAGTAACTAGAACAATTTTTTAAAAGACGGCAGCTAGCGACAGAAACCTCAGCAAAGTGAAGTTTGCTTCGCTTTTAAATTGTCAAACTCAGTGGTACTAAGAACTTACCCGATGTATTTTAGCACTTAATTATATTCGCGAGGCGTCAAATTTTAAACATTGCATTGAATATATATATACATTTAAAATAAAAATATTTACACATTTACAATTAACTTTTCAGGTTCAACATTTCCATTTTTTTTAATTCTATATATCATCTCAAGAATAAATTTATTATTTATTTATTAACAATAATTCTAAATATTTTTTATTCTTTATTCGATTTGAAACATAAATATCAAAGGACTGAAGAGCCTTATACAAAGATTGTAGAAGAATGTAAAAAAGAGTGGCTTAGAAATACAAATACAAATAGAAAGGAGTTAACTGAGTACAATCAGTATGTTATCTAAATAGAGTAACAAATCCTAAAATAATAGGTCTGTTCACGTACTGTGTTTTGAGTAAATGCATTATGATATTTTTACCCAACCGCGTTCACGTACTCATGAAATGGGGGTAAATTTGCTGACGTCACATTTCCCCTATTTTAACATTTTAGTCCAAATTTACCCGAAGAAATAAGTTGAGTACTTTTGTTAAGCTTTGTTTTAAAGCCACTAATTGTCACTTTGACAGTTATTGCTTTAGTTTTTGTCCAAAACTACTCGAACTCGTTCACGTACTCTTCGTATTTGGTAACTTCTCCTATTTAACATTTTTACTCAGAATATTTCTGATCAAAAAGTACGTGAACAGACCTAATGTTAAGCTAAACTGCAATGCGAAACATCTGCACGTCGACCGCCATCCCCACGCCAACCCAGTTCGTACTTGATACAGAAAGACTGCAAAAAAACCCTGGCGCCGAAAATTGCGATGAGCGAACCTGTGAGAAGGCAAAAAAGAAGGAAAATGCTAAGATGAGTAGCGCGATAAGTTTGCTATGTAATATTAAATATTAAAGGGGGGGGATCAGAAAAAGTGGAAAAAATGGGAGTAACTCGAAATGGATAGGCGTGAGGAGTCGGTTTCTGTCATTAACCATAAAACATATCAAAAAACATATCAAGACCTTTAAAGGAATCCGCCGACCCTAGGTATATGTGTGCCAAAGATAATCGATGCCGCAAGCGGACCACCCTAACCTGGAAGGATAAGTCCATAGCACGAGACCGGAAGGGCGGCAATAGCAGCAACCGACTTGGAGAAGCTGAGCCTGCAGAACAACTAACTGGGGAGCCTTGAACTTAGAATCCGGTAAATCTCCTGTCCAGCGAGAAGATGTATCTGACATCTGAGTTTTTTTTTTATATATGATGTTGCCAAAGCTCAGGGGATGCCCTATGATGCTAAAGCACAGCCTTGGCAGGAAAGGAATTAAGGTTGAGGGAAATGGGTTAGGAGGTGTCGATGTACGCCCCGTTTAAAAGTTTCAGGCTCATAAGACGAGGGAAAAACAGAAGATGGTAAACTGTTCCACATTCGTGTTGTTCTGCTAAGAAAAGATTCCCGAAATTTGACGGTACGTCCAAATTTGACCCGGAGAGTATTGCGGTGTGAGCGACTTGTAGATCTTGTATCGTGCGTTGTAATGAGTCTACAAGGAATCAGGCTAGCAATTTCGTTAGAACAATGGCCATGGAAATAGCGATAAAAGAGTGAGAGACAACCGACATTCCGTCGATGCTCCAGAGAGTCAAGGCCCTCAGAGATTGAGGAATCGCCAATAAGTTTAACAGCCTTACGCTGGACTTTGTCTAACGCGGACAATGCGGTGTGTCCTGCCCCTGTCCAAATATGGGAATTATATTCAAGTCTAGGCCTAATGTGGGACTTGTAGATCAACGCTAAGTCGGGTGGGGTGAAATATTTCTTACATATCTGTAGAAAACCCAAACATTTCATCGCACTTTTAGCGATTGCACATATATGATCAGTCCAGCTAAGATTGCTGGATATCTCAATACCCAAAATCTTTAGGGAGGGTGAATTGGATATATTCACTCCGTCGACTGAAATGGGTTGGGGGTGAACTGGACGTTTTTTAAGGGACATTGAGTTTTGGATGCATTAAACGTAACACGATTTGCTCTGCCCCAAGCGAGGACCATATAAATGTCGTTGTTTAATGATCTAAACATGCGTTCCCGATTGACTTCTGTAGCATTTCCACGTGAATTCATTGCAGAATCAAAGGAGTACGCGAAATCAAGGGTGCTGTCGTCGGCAAAACTATGAATAGGATTGAGAGTAACGGATAAGAGATCATTAATAAAAAGAAGAAATAAGGAACACCGTCATTTATTTCGTAGGAATCAGATGTAACTCCGTCAATTACTACACGGATTGAACGGCCTGACAAAAAGCTCTCTATCCATTTAACGAGGGTAGGGTGCAGACTAAATGTTTGAAGTTTGGCTAAAAGGGCAGCATGCCAGACTCCATCAAAAGCCTTTGAAATATCAAGAGCGACGATTTCGGACTCATCGAAATTATGGAGACAATGATTCCAACGCTCCGTTAGAGCCGTTAGTCAGTCTCCGGTTGAGCGGCCAGCGCGGAAAACGTACTGGCAATCGTTGATAAGATGGTTATTTTCTAGATATTTCAACAACTGAGAGTTGATGAGTGATTTAAAAACTTTGGACATATATAGATGTGGACTTCCTGATATTTAGAGCAAGGTGGCTAATGGAACATTAATTATGAAAGACGTCCAAGTTAGAGTTAATAAGCAATCAGTATTATCTAACACAGTGGCGGAATATCTTTGCGTCATTAGAATATTTGAGTGAGAGAGAACAGTGGAGACATCATTGTTGTAAATTATGATACACATGATCTGAAGTGAGAATCCTGCGTTACCCCGGCAATGTTGAAAGTAACATCAGAAATAAATATGAAAATACGAATGAATCCGATTTACCATAACCCGTAGAAACCATAAAAGGCAAAGTTTAAGAACGAGAATTCGATAATTTGTTCTGTCGAATGTTTTGCTGAAGTCAGTAAAATACGGTCGACTTGCTTACCAACTACTACTTAATTGCAGAGATACAAAAGTTTGAAAATTCTAATAAATTGGTGGTTGGCACGCCCGTGCGCAGGATTTGCTCCTGGGGGGTTTTATCTAATTTCAATACATTTTAGGCTATTTTTTTAGTATTTCAGCCAAATCTCTCCTAATAAGTTCCTAATAGTTCCTGGGAAGGGTTTAAACATCAACCCCCCCCCCCCCCCCCCCCCCCCCCGCGACAGTGCGCGCGGGCCTGCTGCTTGGTGGTAGGAAGCCACGTTGGATGAGCTGTAAGGATGGCTTTTAGTAAAAGTAAAGAGCATTGCATATAACAGCCTAATTTTTTTTTGGAAAGATAGCAAAGATTAACAATTGGTCTGTAGTTCGAAATTTCGCATTTATTATCTTTTTTTTTGTGAAGAGAAATAATTAAGGAGACCTTCCGGACTTTCGGCAAAACACACCACAACGAAATGCAATCAATTGAATAATACAGAACTGGAGCAAGAGAAAAGCCACATCTTTTCACAAATGGGATCCCCATCCGGACCAATTAAAAAACTATCAGTCAAGGTAGAAATTTACTTTAAAGTCGTAGCTTCATTAAGTCACATGTATTTGGATTTGAGAGAAATCGGTGGGAAACTCGTCAAATGGTTAAAATCATTAAAGCTAATTTTACAGGTCTCTTTCAAAATTGCAGTCTTAAAAACATCGGCAAAGAGATTTGCTATGGTCAAAGGCTCACCGCCTTCACTGTCTCTGAAAGATAAAGAAGATGGATACCCATCAGAATTGGGCTTCAAGTTAACGAACCGCCAAAATTACTTAGGATCGACGCGCGGGGATGCTTTTATTCTGTTCATATAGTAATTATAAGAAGACACTGACTGAGAAGAAAATTTACTGCGTAAGTTGGCACATATTAAGCGTCACTGTTAGAGAAGCAAGATCTCTTCTAGGCCTTATTTTTCACATTCGTTAAACGTTTTAAGGAGCAATAGAACAAAGGCTGGTTCAAACGTGAATTATGAGACCTAAAAATAGGGACAGTCACTAAAATAGAAAGACAATAAATTATAGAAAGATCTTACGGCCTCATCAATGTCTATTTTGCTGAGGACGCTTATACAATCACAAGCTGAAGGAGAAGTCAGCCTTACTAAAATTATAATAAACTTCATCAGGTACACAAGATGCTATCATAACGAATTTAGGAACAGAACAACATGAAGTGTAGGTTGATGACTTGGTTACTGAAGGAATTTTCCGGAGAAAGAACTGCCTGAAATAAATCTGTCGGAACGTGATCGGATTGCGTGAGGAACCATTCCTGTTCTATGCAACAACACCCGGTGGAGCGCCAGTACAAGAAAGAAGGTGAAAGAAGGTGACTTCGTCCTCAGTAGTCTGGGGATGGATTCTGGACACAAAAATATACTTAGGGATCTTAGCAGGTCGTACAGTGCAGCTGCTGTTGCTCGTATTTACATCCAAACCATCCGCATTTGAAGCAGGAACCGACTGCAAACTATTGGCGGCGTGGCTGTGACAGCCGATGGAGAAGATTACGAAACACCACCCCTAGTATACCGTGCACGACCTGTTTGTAAAGAGTGGGAGCCAGCTCCCGACGTAGAGGCACCAGATGAAACAAAGATTGGGAAATCGCAGGAACACAGAACTCGTCCGCAACACAAAAAGCCACTCAAGCATTAATTGTAATAAATTTCGAATTCAATAAAAAGCATTTTAGGATTAATTTGAGTTTAATATCCTTAAATTGCAGATTTTTTAATTTTTCCCAAAAGATTTTCTATACACGAATTTCTACATTCTCAATCTACCTGGACATGTTGAACCTTTTTGGAAAGGTAATGAGATGGGCAATTTAATAAAAATAAAAAATAAAGTGTGTTAATTACATTAATTTCGGAGGAAATTTAGGAAAATGCTGAAGTTTTGGTAATTTCAAGAAGAAGTTAGATCAACATCGTTCATAATTTTGAAAAGGTGATTTTGGTAGTAGTTTTTTTGCGTTTGTTCGATGTCACTGTGCTGAGTAGATCAAAAGCTACCATGAAGAACTGGAATTTTTGAATAAACCTGGAACTCCCAAACGGTTGATAGTTATATCTAAAACACCCTGTATTATTAGTAGCAGTAAATTAATAGCATCTGCAATTCAATTCTGTTGTGTAGGTTTATAATTTGTTTGTGTGTTCTTCTGCTTTCGCTACCTAAAGATTTAGTTGGAGTATGTGATATTTTATGGTAGCAGACACTCTTACTACACTCACGACATCTTTTAACCTATCAATCAAATATTTTGTTGATATAATCATTGAAAGACAAAAAATTTCTTAAATCTTTTATTTACAAATTTGACTATTTAGTTATATACAAATTTAAATTAATTCATCTACAAAATTTCATCTAAAACATATTAAAACGTACAAACAATGTCTAAAATAAGTACGTAAGAACAATAAATAATTAAATTTTAAAACCTCATCCCTTGTTCATCACATTAAACAAAATCAAATCAACAAACTCATCATCATAATTCTTGTTCTTTAAACTTGCACAAAAAGTAATTTTTATATAGAGTAAACTTTTGCATAAACGAAAGCCAATAAATCTGTCATTAAAAGAATACAAATAACATAAATAATTCCTTACTTTATATTACTATTCTATTGAAAGATACACTATAACGGTAAAAATAACATTTTAGTATTTAGTTATATATGCTTAAGGTCACATGGTATCACTCAAAAACTTGCACATTTTTGTAATTTCTTTTCAAAAATTTCAATCTAACTATCGAGAGGTTCTTATATTTGTATTAAATTTTTAATCTGTATTTTTGGTAAACACTGTATTTACATTTTTTATGTATAAAATCTATTGAGAATATTAACAGACGTTCGGAATGTTGAAAGGTATAAATTAGAAGATTATTTGTCACTGGAACCTACATTGATTAGTAATCAATAGCTAGTAGAGATAAAACATTGTTAAGCCAGAAGATCGATTGATTATTATTTTTTGTCGTTTTTTATTTATATTTGATGTAGAAATATCTTAAAGCACTGACATGTGATTACGATTAGGGTAAACCGGGACTATTTGACACAAGTGCTTTATTTGAAAATAAAAGTATTGCCGAAGCTATTTTATCAGAAAGTGACGCGTAGCAAACACTACCTCCACGCACAATTTGAGGTTAGCTATCGTAGTGGAAGCGTCTTTTCGGTGAAATTTGTGTTTTTGCGAATCGTGCGAAATAAATCGTGAGCAGTGAAAATCACTGAAAATTTTATTTTTTTGTTTGTGTAATGATCATTGCCAAAGAAATCCCACCTGGCACCATCAATACAGTTTTCTTATTTATCATATAATCACAAGACTAAGAATCTTCTCAACAGCTCGGGCAATAAACTGAAAGAGTAGATTAGTTGCAGATCAGGTACACAAAATATGTAGACAGGATTAGCGAGAAAAAGGGAAAAACATTTGGTTTTATGAAAGGAAGTAAAAATATGCCGGCGTCAGGTTTAGAAAGAGTTTATAGTTAAATGTAAAGGTGTAAGTCTAGACACTGTTATGAATAGGTTGATAATTAGGAATAGGAAGAACAACTAATTAGCACGGCGACAGAATGTAGCTGAAAAATAGAATAATTACTGGTATTGATAAGAGTGAGCTTGCTTGAGGATTTGTTAAAAAGGAAGAATTAGTTCTGTTCGATTTCTTGGACTAGGCAGGCGGTAGATTGCCATACGGGCGGGCTGTTGAGTTGAGTCGAAAAATTAGTCTTTGTGTTACAGAATTCAGGAAATCGGGTTTATTTGCTCATATTTTTTTTTTAAAGTGATTGAACACTAATATTGTTAATTACAACTTGTGCAATTCTTTGGTGCCGTGATTATAAATTTAAAAGTGAATTACTGTTAGAAATGGAAAGTGGTGATTTCAATGTGACATCAGAAAATATGACTGAGGTGGTAAGATTTTTAAGAAGTGAAATTGAAGACCTTAAGAAAGAAAATGGTGTGTTAACGAAACGTTTTGAAGAATTATCAGAAAAAAGTGTTGTGTTGGAAGGTGAAGAGACTGAAAATAGAGGCGATTCACGTTTTAAAATGAGTCTCGCCGAAATTAAGGAGATGATCGATCGCTTTGATCCAGATAGCGAAAATAAAATTTCTGCGGTGGAGTGGGTGCGAAATATAGAAGCATTGAAGCAAATTCATTCATGGGACGATCACAACACCCTGTAGTACACATTACTTCGTTTAGAGGGCGCAACAAAATACTGGAAGCAAAGTCTGCAAGCCAGAACATACTGTAAAGCGGAGATCAGCTGACGTGAACAGACAAAGGGATATTGGAAATGCAGAGAAGAGACAAATCAGGTATGAAGTGAGACATTATGCAAGGGTATGTACCTCTACTTATCAGAAAAGATTTTGCAATAAATGTAAGAAAGAAGACCATTTGGCAAAAAAATTGTCCCAGAGCAGTTAAGAACGTGGGACAAATTAAAATAAATGAAAATTTTAGAGGAAAGGAATACTACCCATTGGTAGAAGTTGACCGACAACAGTTATTAGCTTTTCTTGATCTAGGAAGTGATGTAACAACTATTACGGAGAATGTTATCAAAGAAAACAATTGGGAGATATTAGAACACGACTCAGTTTTATACGGGTTTGGGGGAAGTGCAACAACAGTGAGAGGAAAAATAGAACAAAAAATGAAAATTGGTGAAGTCGAAGGGCTGACTACTTTTTTGGTAGTACCAAATAGTGCGCAAATGACTCCAATTATTGTTGGGAAAGACTTTTTAGATCGCGTTGGGGTAAAGATAATAAAGAGGACCGGAAAGTTTGAAGTACTAAAGGATATTGAGTTTGCTAGCAGTGACGGTGCTGAAATAAATAAGGACGAAGAATTAGATTACGCGTCAACGGTACTTCAGGTTCGAAAGATTGTTAGTGTAGACCAAGTAAACGTACATGGCGAAGTTAATGAATTAGAAATAAATGCTTTATTAAACATAATTAATGATTTTGGAGAATGCTTTTTCCACAATCCAAAAGAAATAGGAAGGACAAGTTTAGTTGATATGCGCATTAATTTAAAAGAAAATAAAGTAATAAAGTATCAACCGTATAAAGTTCCATACGGATTGAAGGGGACTCTTAGGAAAACTGTCGACGAATTATTGGATTTAGGAATCATAAGGCGTTCAACGTCTGAATTCGCAAGTCCGGTTATAATGATTCCTAAAAATAATGGAGAATACAGGATGTGCGTGGACTACAGGAAATTGAATTCCATCACTCAACGCGAGCAGTATCCGGTTCCAAATATTGAGGAAACTTTGAACACATTATCGAATAAGAAAATATATACTTCATTAGATTTCCGAAGTGGATATTATCAAATACCGATAGAGGAAAGCAGCCGCCACTACACGGCTTTTATAACTCCAGAAGGCCAATATGAATTTAACTGCGTCCCATTTGGCTTAACTAACTCGCCAGCTACATTTATGCGATTAATGACGAAGTTGATCGAGCCTCTCACGCCTGGCTCAGTAATTGTTTATATGGACGACATTCTAATTCCATCAAAAACCATAAAAGAGAATATTGAAATACTCTCTAAATTATTAGTTGAGGTTCACCTTCAGAAATGCAAATTTTTGCAAACAAAATTGGAATTCTTGGGACACGAAATTACGAGGGAAGGTATCAAGCCTGGCTCGTTGAAAACAGCCGCCGTCGAAAAATTTCCAAACCCTACGACAGTAAAAGAAGTCAGACAATTCCTTGGATTAACTGGTTATTTCAGACGTTTTGTCAACAGTTTTGCAAATATTGCACGTCCACTTAATAAGCTTTTGCGAAAAGATGAACGATTCAAATGGGGAGAGGAAGAAGAAAGCGCTTTCCATAAATTAAAAACTGTTTTAGTTAGTCGTCCTGTTTTAACGCTCTATGATCCTGATGCCGAACATGAATTGCACACAGACGCCAGTAGTCATGGTTTGGCTGGAATCCTCATGCAAAAGGAAGGAGATGATTAAAAACTTCGTGTTGTATCATATTTTAGCCGAGCAACAACTGAGGCAGAATCCAAGTATCACAGTTATGAGCTTGAGGCTCTAGCTGTGGTAGAAAGCTTGGAGAGGTTTAAACACTATTTATTGCTGAAGAAATTTAAAATAGTTACGGACTGCAACTCGTTTCGAATGACTCAAGAAAAGCGAAACCTTCTCCCGAGAATTGCACGATGGTGGTTAAAAATTCAAGAATATCAGTTTGAATTGGTCTTTCGACCTGGAAAACAGCTATTGCATGTCGATGCACTAAGGAAGTAAAAATATGTTTATAGTTAAATGTAAAGGTGTAAGTCTAGACACTGTTATGAATAGGTTGATAATTAGGAATAGGAAGGACAACTAATTAGCACGGCGACAGAATGTAGCTGAAAAATAGAATAATTACTGGTATTGATAAGAGTGAGCTTGCTTGAGGATTTGTTAAAAAGGAAGAATTAGTTCTGTTCGATTTCTTGGACTAGGCAGGCGGTAGATTGCCATACGGGCGGGCTGTTGAGTTGAGTCGAAAAATTAGTCTTTGTGTTATATTTGTTAGAAAGGAAAAGGTAAGTTGTGTTCTTATCTTAATCAGTCGATGGTGTGCTTCGACATACCTCGGGGCTATTCCATACAAATTGCACGGGGCTATTTGATATAGCTGTAAATTGTGTATTTTCATGTTTTTATGCATTATTGTGTTACTTTTTGCAGCAGAACGGTGCGAACATATAAAAGGAAGCGACAACCGGTGGATTTAGGAAAAAACAGAAGAAGAAAGTCACAGCGGCGAAGAAAAGCAAGGAATGAAATGTTAATTTCATTCATTTTTTTATTTTAATAAAAATTCACAAAAATAACCAACGCTTTTAACTTAATTTGCAATAACAGTCATTTGGTGTTCATTTAATTGCATTTTCAGGGGTTAAGTTGGACTAAAACTAACTCTGGTCGGGGCTTTTTGATACAAAACATATTTTTTTTCAAAACGCAATTTTCACCCATTTCCCGTGAATTTGTAAAAAAAATTCCAGTCGTCCAGAATCACCTGACCGTTAGGTTAAAATAGGTTACGGGAGGAAAACTGTTGGTACACGAGCAAAATCCCATTCCTTATTCCCAATTTTAAAATTTGATTCCCATATGCGAGTAGCGGCTGAGTGAGAAAAATTTTAACGTGTGCTTGGTGGTATGCTTTGGGTATGATGTCGCGTGAGTGGAAGGACATTCAACGAACAGTATTAAAAGTTTGCGGACGTGATTTTCAGAGAACGAATGTTTGGGATAAAGGCAAGAAAAGCTTATCGAGTGTGATAATTCGGGGAGTACGTTTTGATCAGTTATGCCTTGATGTTAAATGCTTGTAGTATTAGAAATCTAAACAAGATTTTCCCTTGTAAATGAGTGTATGTGCTTGGAAAAATTTTAAATACTTTTCTGATGAAAATTAGACAGTGGCGTCATACGGTGCATTTTTTTTAATTACTTCATTGATCGAGTTGAAAAAAAGCAAAAACCAGACGATTTTGGTGTAACAGAGCCCGCAAAAGGAATTTCCCTTTTGACTTTCTCCCGCCAATTTAGAAAAAATAAAAATGGAAGAAAATTTTCCTCAAGTGTCCGTCAACTGTGCAAAATTTCATGATTAGGTCAATATCGGTAATTTTCGACGAAGTCTTGTGGCTGTGCACGCCAGTAAGTAGCGGGTTTAAAAAAAATTACGCAGGTCAGTAAAAAAGGACTAACCACGTTAATTTGTACGGGAGCGCTTGACGCAATTCATAAAAGGCGTCACCATGCATATAACCCTACTCATGTCCTGAATGTTGGCAACTTATGAGAACTTATATTAGTTTAGAGAGTCTCTGACAAGGAAGCATAAAAGTGCGTGATCTTTCTGAATAGGAAAGAAAAATTAAAGTTTGTTTCTTGCAATTCAATAACTTCATCACTGTAACACGGACAAGTCATAAATTTTAATGAGTTTGATTTCTCAATGATGCAACAAAGCCATCCTTAAATCTTAGTGCATAATCAGTGTATATGAGGATGAATTCCATTTCCAACAATTGTGTAAAACTGAACTAAGATACCGACTTAATTTTTATAGAATTAATACCATTCAATGGGAATTTGAAAAGAGTGAAAGGTTTGTATATCAAAAAGTGATTGAAAATTTAGAATAAATGTAGTAAGAAAACAAAATTTAAACCAGAAGTGAAGATATAAATAGGTATTTAAAAAAAAAAAACCGCGAACAAAAGTAACATTTTCATGAAATTACCAGGAAATTCAAGTGAAGTGTTACAAAAATATAAATGCATTATTCGAGTGCAAAACAGTTTTTCGAATTTGTGCTGCATTCATAATAATTTTCTTGGCGGAAAGTTTTCGTCATGAATCAAATCGCGGATATTTCCGCCGAAATTTGATTGTGACAGTTTTTACTTGATACAGAAGGAAACCTGGCTGTAACGAGTGCAGGTCAAATAACTAAACATAAAAGACCCCAAATATTAATCAATTATACGGAGAGGTTTGAGGCCAAATCTCTAGTATTGTTGAATAAATATTAGTAGCATTTAATTTTTTACAGGACTAAGCAGAATTGTTAGTATGCCGACTTAAGAATATTAGAAATATCATATGCACATAAATTTTGAAATTATCTAGATATCCATGACTAAATAAGTGTTTATTCTCCTGTGTTTTTTGAAGCAAGGCAAATAATGTGAAATTAATTTTGTTGCACTTTATTTTCGTTTACAGGAATAATCAAAAAGCAAGAAAAATTCATTATTATTACGAATATTCCCCTGCGATAATGTACACAATTTTAATCCTGTAAGTGTTCCCGCAAGTTCCCGAAATTTTTTTTGAGTCGTAAAATTTAAATGGAAGTCAGATCAGAGCATTGCCTGACTGGTAAATTTTTTTTATAACCCCCATGAATGCAACGAAAAAGAAAGAATACGCATTTTTTTGTTTACCTTTTGTCTTTTTCATTTTCTTTTTTTCAACCTAATAAAAGGAAAACACAAACTAAAACCAATTTATATAAACACAAAGAAACATAAAATATCATATGTTCCCTCACGTTTGGCAGAGACGTCTAACTTGAACAACTGTAAAAAGGGAAAAGTTTAAAACTAATGTAAGTAATGAAAAGATTTTGGGCACGGAAAACCTAAGTAAGACAGAAATGAACAAAGGAGTTTAATACTCGTAAGTAGATTTAATGAAGCTAGACTGACAAAGAAAGTTAACTAACCCTGACGTAAGACAGTATTGAAATATAAATATTCAAGTATATCAAGTTAATATATGAATTTTCAGTTTATAATAAGGAGATCAAATAGTCTCGATCAAGTATAACATTGTTAGAATTTATTGCTGTCAGTTAAGAATTTCTATTTGTATGCATAGCTTAGGGTTTTGAAATCATCCCATAGTAAAAGAAACTTTCTTTGTAATAATAGATTATTTATTGTAAGGATAAGGAGAATTTGTATGTATGTAGGCGAGTCAACTGAACCTCAGACCAAACCTTACCTGGTCAGACGAGGTAAAATGTTCGGGCATTAGCCACGAAGTGCGCTTCCGAGTAGAACGGAAACTCAGTTTAAAAACAAACAAAAATTATAATACTAATTTATATAAATGATACGATTTTTTTGCGAATAAACCCATGTTAGTATGAACTTAAGATAAACGAGTCTTTTCACTTTCTCTTCTTTCTGCTGTGTCGTCCTAATTTAGGGCGGTCATGGTAGCTCTCCTAGATGCATGGGTGGTTGGGGCATGGGCTAACGTAAGGGGATACCACCAAGACTCCCCCAATGAAACCCGGTAAGTCTCGGCAACGCCTGCCGACATCCCTTCTCCTCCCTTTTATTCTTTTTCAGGCTTGTTAGTTTTTTTTCTTTTGAAGTGTTTAATTTCGCTGTTTTTCTTTCAAATTTGTCTTATTCTTTGTTTGTGAGACAATAGCGCTTGTTTCGTCGATACTTCAAACGCTCCGGACCAAAACTCTGTGGTATAAAAGTAAACTCATTTGAAACTGTAATCAGAAAAACAACTGGCGGGCAACAAGTGCCTATGTCCATTTGAATGTCATAAACATAAAGATTACTGCACCGATTTTGATTACACTTGCACCAATATGTTTCTTCTAATCTCAGGAGTGCTATAGGATATATGCCGTTACGCTATGAGTATAAAAAACAAACGTTGAGAAATCTATAAAAGTTTCATGTATGCTTGAACGTTTTTAGATTAAAAGGTACTGGGCAAATTTTGATGGCGTGTACTTGCAATCTCCGGAGTGTTGTAAGATTTATAATATCACGCTATGACCGATAAAGCGAAACGTAAAGATATTTATATACAATTTTAGTGGGCTATGTGCGTTTTATCCTTTTCAACTCAAAAACTATTAGATATATTTTGATAAAGTATTCACTACCGTAGTCTAAGTGATAATAAGCTGGATTCTCACACGAATTCTGTACGTTCGCATCCCACCCGCGGCAACCCGCGGTCGGATAATTAAAATTAAAAGTTCTTCTCAAGCCGCATGCCCCACAAAAAGTTACGGGAAATTATTTAGTTCAAAGTCTATGACTTACGGTCGCAATTGTCAAGTGTGAATTTATGTTCAACAATGCCACTCAATACTTTTAATTAATAAACCAGCGGTAGCATATATCTTAAGATTATTCCCCGCGAAAGACCATCGGCAAGAAAATCGAATATTTCAATATTTGTTCGTTTCTCCTTGACATCTTTACTGTAAAAGTTATTATCCGATTGAGAGAAACTTTTACCGTCGTGTTATGCATTGTTTTCTAGATGACGTAGGCTATATCATCATGATTTACTAAAAATACGTTGAGAAGTGATTGTAAAAGTAAAACAAGGCGTTAAAAAACCGTAGTTGGACTGCTTTTCATTGAATACTTTGTGATTTATAATTAAAAAGGAACGATAAAATAATATAGGAAAATGAATTTTTAATTGTTAAATTCTTTAACATTGTCTTCGCTTGTCTTCTAAAACACAATGTCACAACGCGGATAGCAATGGAATTGAACTAATTACAATGGAAATTATTGAAAAATAAAGAACAATTGAATATTAAAAAAACTGATCAGAATGTCGATGCTTTAAATATTAAAAGGAGTTATGAATAATAAGCTTCAAGAAAGTCAAGAAAATATCGGAAATCGAATATTATTTCTTACCTAAACTTGGCTTCCATTTAAATAAAAAACGACGATTTTATAAATGTAAACAGATGCGAAAATACCCCGATAAACTAACCTCAGGAAACCGTTTCTTAACAACATTTTTTTGTAAAAAAATTATGAAATTTCTCAATCTTTCAATAATACAAATATACATATAATGATTAAAAGTATATAAACTATTTCATCTGTTACATATCATCAGTGAAAAAGTTTTAAGATTAATTTTGAAATAAATAAACATAACATTTCAGAGTAACTTTTATGAATTTTAAAAAGTGAGTCATTTAAACATTCACTTAAATATTTGTCGAAACCTAATTAAAACAAAATAATAAAGCAATTGTATATCACCTTTTGCGATTAAAATTTACGCAACCGTTATTGCAAATGTACAGAATAAAGCAAATTTGATGACCATATCATAGGATATACGGAATAAAAACAATTTGCTCGGATAAATATTTGTTATAATTCATTGACATTTTGTCCCCGCCGAATATTTCTATCTTTTGATCTGTCAATCAGGCAGTGTTTCATTTAATCTTATAGTGTGCATCATTGTCAAATATTCACCCGTTTCGTATTTATTTTATTCCAAAATGAATAATTTTTCGTAATCGAATGCACGGCGAGTAACAAAATTTTATATTCTTTCAAGTGAAAGTGTTATTTTTTATTAAAACTATGATTTTGTTATTTAATTAGGAAATGTGCGTTTTGGTTAATTTTAAAATAAAGTAATAGAAAATATATTTATGTTTAAGGTCTAATGCTCAGTGTATCTTAAATTTTTAACAACCATTAAAATATTTTGAGCGTGTGGTATTTTATAAAAACAAATTTAGTTTGTTAATTTTATTTAAACCATTAACTTCTAATTTTTTAAATATGTGGCTAATTAACTGCACTGTTATTTGGAAGTATTTGTTGTTATTTAATTACGTATATGAAGTACATAGTTCTATAATACTATTAATTAGGACAAAATAAATAGAAAAAGTAAAGAATTGAGTTTCTATACTACAACAAATATTAATTCGTATAATATGCCATATAATGACGAAATGAAGTAAATTTAAAAATATCAATTAATACGTATAGGCGGTAATGAACAAATTAAAATAATTAAAATAAAGTGGAAAAGGTGGTTCACTTGCTTTGGATGAAGTGCAATGAGTGCAGGCAGATATTTGACATTTGTCAGGCAATTGTCAAACAAAGTCGGTCTTAATTGAAGTGATTTTAGTTAATTATCAGACGAGTCACACATGAGTTCTTGTATTAAAGTCGGCAATATACTATTTTCCATTTTTTTGTGATATTAAGAAATTGTATTAACGAAAACACGTTCCGTTAAATATAATTGACAGCAAATTACACTTAAAAGGTTTGTTTCGCTGACGTTAGTGTAGGGCAAATGCCTACACTCTTAACGTCACATCGATTACACTCTACACTACTTCTGAAATTTTCATGCAGCGAAACACACAGACCTATTATTTGTAAGTTGTATTAATATTTGATGTCAAAATAATATTAGTAATATTTCTGCGATCGACACCCTATCGAAATCTGAATCTTGCTGCTGACGACAAAATTATAGATTACTCAGAATACATTTTGCTGCTGCCGCCAGGGATAAAATTCTTGTTTCAATAGAATTTCTTGAAGAAGTACATCTAGTATTTTGTTTCCTTTTTTCGTTAAGCTCGTACTGCAAAAAGCGATTTTACAGAAATCAAGAAAAATATAATATTTTTAATAAGTGATGTGAAAAGTTATAAACATTATCGGATTTATGTAAGTTTTATGTTATGTACATTTATATTATACTACCCAGTAATAATCTTAATTTTGGAAAAATTATAATTACGAGGTCAACCCAGAAAAGGGACGATTTGTACATTGCATTCTTTCTGACATTTATTCACAGCGAACATATACATATCTTAAATGAGGTAGCTCGAGTTAACTTTATTCGACCAAAGAGTTGTTATATTATCTCACTCGACTTTACCTTATTTTTTCTATGAATATGCGTTCAATGTTTGACTTGAGTCGAAATAACTTACTTGAGTCGATCAATCTCCCTCGAGTTAGGTTAACAACTGCAAGTAAGCTCTTGAAATGAAATTCGGCGGCAAAAGTGGAAAATAAAAATAAAATGGAACAGTTTGAAGAGTTTGCGAATAATGAGGAGATTTTGAATTCAGAAGAAGGACATATTTTAAATATTATTTAAAATCATTGTTTCATTGTTTATTAATATTTTCAATAAATTTAAACATTTCATCATGTTGGTGGTTCGGAATCCACCTTGAATTGTAGTTCCACTTGCAGTTGTCTCGAATCGTCTTAAGTATTTCTTCCACCTCACGGCCAGCAGGAACTAGAACTTACTTTATAAGACGTGTGCGATTACCATTATTGGAGATACGCTGAAGAAAATGATGGGGAA
Organism: Leptarthrus brevirostris; assembly: GCA_964036015.1. Lineage (NCBI taxonomy): Eukaryota > Metazoa > Arthropoda > Insecta > Diptera > Asilidae > Leptarthrus > Leptarthrus brevirostris. Next base: position 43,522,729 of record OZ038372.1, read on the forward strand.
GTAAAAAATATTAAGACGTTTAATGCAGAACTGCAGGATTCAGAAAATGTATCCAAGGTCAATAATCGTGTTTCCAACCTGCTAAACAGACCTTGAATTGTAACTCAGTTGTTCGAAGAATTGGAAGTTTTTGAACTGGAAGAAGACCGATCCAACGACTCCTTCCTGCGGTGACTCGTTGATATTTTCAGCTTAACAGATTACGCGAACAGGCCAATGCGGTGCAGAGTAATGTTGGTGATTAGGAATCCACGTTAAATCGTACATCTACTTGCAGATCATCGAATCGAGTCAAAGGTCTTCAGTCTCAACATTTCCAAGGAGTTTTTGAAACCAAAGGGGTACGTTACAAAATTACTTTAAAACTTAAAGTGTTATTTGTACTATGGTATGACCTAAATATTGCTACAATGTACGATATTATATGAATTTCTGACAAAGTTTTTTGTCTAAGTAAACTGATTTATAATTAATAAGGAAGGATAAAATAATATAGGAAAATGAGCATGTATAAGGGAAAGGAATGTATGAGTCTTCACTAATATTCGTTTTTTGTCCACAAACACGAATGCAGTTAATTTTTAAGTTTAAGTATTCTTTTTACAATAAACTCTTAAATTATAAAAAAATATATTTACTTAAAATGACCTTTAAATAAATAACAGCTAAAGTATTACTAAAAAATATCAACTTTAAAGAACTTTTAAGTAAAGCAACTTTTGTTATGAAAATACTTTAATAGTTACCGACATTTCAGTTTGTTGTCCTAACTACTTCTATTTGTTTATTTTTGTATACAGTGTGAGACCCTAAGGCAAAATTAAAAGCGATCATGTGGAACTGAAAAGTGTTCACCTGTATTTTTGTCTTTTTCCACTTTTTTGGTATTACTAAGAAACCGTGCAATTTTAAAATCAGTTCGTAATGACATTTTTTCAACTATTTGTTGTAAAAGAAAATCCCTAAGAAAACCCCTAAAACAGTGGTCATATACACTCGCCGGGATTTTGTGCACAATATTTTGGGAAAATTGGCTCGGCTTTTATCCCTAATTCAACTAACCGATTTCGAAATACTGACATACGACTAAATACTTCTCTTGGGACGGCTTCAATATCGTGTTCATCATCTGGATCTGTCCATAACCTGTAAAACATGGCAAATACTAATTTTGTAAAATAAAATCAATAAACGAAATAAAGCAATTTGATAAATTAACCGGTGCATTATAATATAATTTTAACGAATAGTAAATTTTGAGCAAACGGATATTATAACGTAAAAAATCAAGACGAAATTGTCGATATGGATTGTGATAGACTCTCAATGTTCATATAATCAGCAGATTTTACGCGTAGAAGATTTTCTCGCATTATTGCTTCCGTTAAGCACTAACAAATCGCAATTTTTTTGCATTTAAAAGAGTGATCAGTGTATATCAAAATCCCAAATAGTGTCGAATACAGAGTGGTCGCGAAGAAAAGACTCATGCTTCTGAAATGTGAATGGAATCAAATTATTTTGGAATGTGCCCATTCTAATTTTGGACCTTCTTAAAGTTATATGACGCCGACAAGTAGTTTGATGATTAAATACTGCTAGACATGTGTTTTACGTAGTAAAAAAATTACTAAATTATGCCTTATAATTAGAATGGTACATATTATGTGGAATAAAATTATTATACCAGAATTATTAAAGAAACAATTTGTATAGACAGTATGTTCTTTGTGTGCCAAGGCGAGTGTTAGCTATGTCCTAAATTACGGCCGCAGTCTTATGTATACTTCTATTCAAGTTATCCCACACCCAAGGCCGTGCATTCGCACTGCTTTAAGAATGTTAAACGAGTACTCGCTGCTGCAGCGTGTTCTTTATGGAGGTGGATCCAAGGTAGTACCAAAGAAATCATTCTAAAAGCTTTCTTATATAAAAATTATATTCATCCTCTATTAAATATTGGAAATTCCCTAATAAAATTATTTTTTATTTGGACTTTAGAAACCCCCTGAAGGACTATTGTACAGGGTGCACTTGTGCCCTTCAAATATTTTCATACGTTCAGTTATGTTTTACTACAATTACTTGGTTTATTTTCGTGGATCAAATCAGTAGGCATAACTTCGCGATTTGCTTCAACTGGATCTCAACGGTTTTGCTGGCATCTGGGAATTCCATTCACCTGTAGGTTTAGAGTTCATTCGAGGGAATAAAAGAACTAGGCTCACTAGGCTAAGTAATATAAGGTTTCGTCAAAACTTCCCCGTACAATCCTGAACATTTTTTAATATCTAACTAATTTTCATATCTTTTCGCACGTCCACAAATCTATCTTACAGTAAAATATTAGTGTGACATTTTTAACAAGCAGATTTCTTAACGATGAAGCCAAGGTTCAACGAATACCGTATGATTCTATAGCACAGTTCAATTTCAATTTTGATCAAAACTTTAGGTAGAATGTTATTTCTAGCCAAAAGATAATAAGTCCGTTTTAGCACTTTAGGTCTTCATCGGTCTTAGCGCTGATTTACAAGTCCCATATTAGGGCTGAGTATAACTCACATTATGCCTAACTTTTAATTGCTTAAATACCAGAGGGTCTATTTAAAAACGCAATGTGCACATCAGCTGCGAAATTCCGCTGAACAGAGATTTCCTGAATAATAAAGCTGCTATGTAAGTTGCGTTAGTGAAAGCTCTATTCTAAACCTGGTAAAATCTTCAAACATAAAACAGTAAAAAACATTTTCAGTTCAATGAAATCCATTAAGGTACATCAATTTAGGAAAGTTTGATAAGAACATATGTCTTACCTCTCTCCTAATGCAGCTGTTCGAGGCCAGAGTCTGGAATCCAACGCGACTTCGTCTACTTGTTCAGTCCATAAACATACTTCTCCACCCAAAATCTGAAAAGTAACGGAAATGTAAATAATATACAGCGAATGTTCAAAACAAAATGCGTAAAAATTATATTTACAGTAAAACATACTAATTGGACAATCTTATGGTCGCAGGCAGTACCGAACATGTGGTCCGATTTTTGAGGTCTTTGAATTTTTTCGCGCCTTGCGAGAAAAATAAACGGTAACCTCCCCTTGGATAAAACGCTTTCTAGTTATGATGCTTCTAATTTTTCCTTTACTAATTAAATGTTTAGTTAAAAAGTTCCTTTTATATTTTAAAAACCGAATAGCTGTGATTAGTTGAACACGACAATTATGGAATTTCTGTGAGAACAAATTAATGGAATAAACCCTGTATTGAGAGATAGATCTGTCTGTAAGTGCAGTCAATACGAATCCGTCCTTAACTGAAAAGCACATATTTCATCATCTACAGCCAGAAACAGGACTATAGATATTCTTTAGAAACGCCGCTCCTGTCAAGACATTTTTTAATATTTCTTTCTCCGAGTTTTGTAATAGTTTTTTTTGTGTGTAAATTTCATTCGAGTCAATTTATTTTACATATTTTGTATATTTTGAAAAATATCTTTACTGACTAGTAAAAAGGTTATGAAACTGGTAAAGGTCTAAAGCCAGCAATTTTAGAATATCCTTTAGTACCATAAAGAAAGCTTACCTGTTTTAGCCTCAATGCATCCAGTCTCATTCTTTCCCATGGCCTATGTTTATAAACATTTTGCCATGTTCTGTATGGAGAGCAAGCAGCTTCACCTGCAAATATAGAAATTAAGTACACATAAAATAAGGCTATTTTTTTGTTTGAACCACCTGTCGATCTCCAACTTCCGAAACCACAATCTAAGTACCACGCATCCACATGAGATATTATTAGATTAAATCCATTGTCAAGAAGGTCATAATTTTCTTGCCATGTACTCCCACCCCACACTTGTACTGCAAACTGGCTTTTAGGCAGACATTTTGTATTTGTTAACCCGCTGGACCAGACAACAATGTATTTTGGAAGAACGTTTTTGTTCGCTATTTTTAATCTAAATTATTTTAATTTTACTTATTGAAAACTTTTTACGAAAGTCTAACAAACCTGTTAAGCGTTTGAAGCATAAAATCACACCACATACCTCGAAGATCTGTATCATTAAAATACTGTCCCCAGCATTCTAAATTTACTTCATCACCTCCTAGATGGTAAAAGTCAGTTGGTCCCGTAAGATTCAGCATTTCTTCATATAACTTCTGAAGTATGAGGTATGTATTGTTATTTTTAGGATTAAGTTGGCCACAAGGCGGTTCCCCTTAAAATTATAAACTGATATTTAGTATGTTTTATTAATTCTGCATTTAGCACTTAAGTTACCACAGTAAAAGCTCCATGGTTGCTGATTAATACATAAACTTAGTTCTCCCATCCCACGTTTAGGACCCCAATCCCATCCGTTACCTGCATGAGCGGGGGCGTCAATTTCTGGAATTACCTAAGATGATATAATATAAAATTATAATTGCATCCTACCGGAAAGTACAGGTTGAAAAGATAAGTAGCTTTTAAAGCAAATATAAAACTAAAATAAAAATCCTTCCAGACATTAAGAGAAATAGAATAAATCATTTCCTATATTTCATAATGCATTTATTCAGGATAATTCAATTGATGCGAGAATTTAATTTTTGGGTCAATGAAAAAGTATTGCTTGCTTTGCTTTTGGTAACTTTCTACGATTCTTAACCGGGGGTACTTTTTGCTCATAATTTTTACAAAATGAAAACATTTCAAGATTACATCTCGCAATAAATGGAGTACACATAGATTGATAGTCAAAACTCAAAAAATTCTCGATATCTAGCATACTACTATTACATGAGTAAAATTATTAATGCCATGTTATGTTCCCATTTCAATTCAAGGGAATTTGCTGACAAATTTCCTTTACATTTAATTCTTATTATTTCTTTTGTAAATATTTCAACACTCAAGACGAAATTTGCATGAATTGCAAACTCATTTGTCTGGTTGATATCCGTCCTTGGTAATAGTGTAACCCGATACGATCGACTCCGCTGCCTTCAGCCAAGCCGAGTCCGAGTCGAGAAACTTTATTTGCAGAGTTACTAAAGATTTTGAACTGTGCAGTACAATTTTTCTTACTAAAGAATTTTGTTTAAACTTAAAGTCTTGATCAATATAAAATTTTTTAGTAATTAACTGTAAGATAAAATTGTTAGTGTTGAAAACCAACGAAACATGTATTATAGTTTTTGTATAACAGACTAGTGAATTACAAGTGAAATAAATATTGTAATTAAAATTCGAAAACTCTTTTTATTCATTGCGGCTGCAGACGAATCCCTAACAGCCAGCTTATGGTTATAACAACCGACTGATTTACGAGGGCGTAAGTACCACTGTTTGAAGGCAGGTGGTGCTGAGGGAAGTTGCCATTACCATTGCATGCACTCATCTTTCAATTATACAAAATTTCAGACTTATTCATGGGTTAGTTTTAATTTGACTGCTATTAGTATTAGAAATGTTAGGTGTGTGTTTATAAAATAAAAAAAGAGCAATATCGATCCGTAATTTGTTTTTATTTTTTGACGTGAAGATAAGCGAAAAAATAAAAGCGAAGTTTGTTGGTGTCTATTGGTTAACGTGGCCGAACATATATTTGTGATGAGGAAAGCGAAGTGGCTCCGCAGGAAATCGTCGAAAAGGTCCACAAAATGATCCTCGCTGAACGCCAAAAGAAAGTGCACGAATTAGCAGAGACCGTAAGCATGCCGTACGGAACAGTAATCAATATTTAATATGGGAGAAAACTGTCAGCCCAATGGGTGTTGCGATTGCTCATGGTAAACAACAACTTAGGGGCAAACTAGTGTAACAACCAAAAAAAGGTCAGCTTTTGGAATTTTTGGCTACATAATGAAAAGTCCCATTAATCTAATTCTTTTTCTATTGAACACTACATTTTACAAGAATAATTTTTTTTACATCAGATATTTATTGGCTCCGCGCATTGACGTCAAAAAGATGACTTTGCGGCCGGGACACCACTTTACGGTGTATAATATTCAGCTCTTCTCAATAGTCTGAAATCAAAATTTGAACTTTTATTTCATTCTTTATACATTTTTACAGGACGTGGCATTCGAAAAAAAGTTCTTATGCCAAAAATTGTGCAAATGGGCGCATACTTCAAACTTAGATATGCGATTTTCGACACATTTTTACGCATTAATTTTGCTATAAAAAATGTTTAAACAATTTAATGTGAAAAAACTCGACATCCGTCCTGCGTTTAATCGTTGTATTTTATTAGCAGTTTAATTCGAGTCAATCGGTCAAATAGTGTACGGGCAATCCTGTACACCACTTCCGAAAACGTGGTTTTGAGAAAAACGCATTGAAAGTTCACAGAGAACGTATAATGCGATAAACCGGCACGAAGTTTGACTGCTTATATCTTCTATTCTATTCATCGTTTTGTACGCGTACCACAGTAGTTTTTGCGTCGAGTCCTCATCTGTGATGAAACCTGCATCCTTATTATACATCAAAAACCAAGCAATAGTTGGAATTTTCCGGGCAAATCTGCTTCGAAGAAGGCAAAAATCGTCATGGGCACGATTATTTGGTATTTGAAAGAAATAAATTCCTACGGAATATAAAGGGAGCACGATCACGAAACAGTGCTAAAGTGAATTAATTGGACCGATTCTCATTAGGATTCGTCGCGGCTAAATTTCCTAAATTGAGATACGAACTGTTGTTGTATCTGCTCGACTGGCTCGAATGAACTTCCTGCGATTTTTCCTGTTCCCTAAAATAAAAAGGTAGCCCGCGAGACAAAAATTTATCTTGAAAGAATAACTCATCGTCAGGATAAAAAGGCCCAAAATTCACTTTTACAAGACAGTTTTTATATCATATATCGATTTTTTAATATTTTTAGTTTAATTAAATTAAATTGAAAAGGTTTTTTCACTAATAGAATGTAATGCTTAGTAATAAAATGTTCGGAAATTTAGATGTTAAAATTTTTTTCGTTCGGTGTTACTCTTCAAACTTCAGACAAAATTATTATTCCTTAATGACAGAATTCTTATACCTTTAATATATGTATGTATTACCTGTATGCCTCGAAGCTTAGCATATGTAACTACTTCGTTTATATCCTCTACAGTATACGTTTCTTTTTCGGAGTATGCCCCATGGGCAGCCAATTCAGGATAATGTTTAGATACAAAAGGAAAACTTTGCGAATCGGTTATGTGCCAGTGAAACCGGTTTAATTTCGCGTGTGACATACCAGCCAGTGTTCTTTTTATTGATTCAATAGAAAAATAATGTCTTGACGTATCCAACATAAGGCCCCGGTACCTGTTCAATATGATAAATTGTTATTTTAACAAATCAATTGAAATATGTATATTTGAAAACTTACTTAAATTTCGGAGCATCCATAACGACAGACTTAGAAATAACTCTTAATAAATCGTCTTCATTGTCATACCAAATCATTTGTTGTAAGGTTGATAGGCCGTGTCGCGCTCCAAAAAAGGAATTGGCATTAATTTTAGCAACCATTTTTCTCTTCTCATCTAAAATATTTTTGAATAATTTTATCATGACAAAATATAACTGTGATTTTCACTTACACCCTGTGGTAACATTATAACTCTCATCCGTCTCTAAAGCTAAATTAATATCGTTAGATTTTTTAATATAAACTTCTACTATAAAACTATCAATATCACAGTGTTTTCTCCGTCTTGTCAAAAAATTCTGAACTCTCTCATCAAACTTATTGCTTCTATTGGCGTCTTTGTCTTCCACCTTCAAATTTTCAATTTGTCTAAGGTCGTTTAGGAATAAGTGAAAAGTATCTCGAAAAAGTTTTTCTACAGAGGCGAATGGAGTATCAATTTGAAGTTCAATATCATCCATTGTGAAACGGATTGATTTGGAGCTAAAAGCAGATTTAACTGTGGGATGAGGCCAAATATTAATGTCACCGCATGTCATGGAACACGTCATGAATGGAATACGTTTTTCGTTTTTTGTTTCTGTTAAATAATGATGCCGCACACATTTGTCACCCTCGCATTTATATGTCCATGTCTTTTCTGTGGGGCTAAAAATTAATGAAGAAATTAGAATTTAATAAAATATGATGTACTTTTTAAGACTTACATTAGTAATATGTTTGATGTCGCTCTGTTCTTAATAGATTTTTCAAATGTGCTTATTAACGACACCGGCCTTAATGCAGTTTGATTCCAGTAAAATACCATTAAAATTAAAACAGTGCCTACGAGAAGTACCATCAACGTTTTTCTGAGGGATATCGCCAAAGCCATCTTTAAAGCAAACCTTAACCTGAAAGGAAATTAGAAAGCTATTAATTATTTAATTATTAAGTCTTGAAAAGAATTAAGTAGTAAGTGACTGGAATTCCCAGTTAAGTATAAAGGAGCGTAGATAGTACTCTTATTTATTTAAATGAAACTTGTTATCGTCTTGTATGTTATGCTCGTAAAAAGCATGTGAAGTGCAACATCTGTGGTTATTATTATATGGGTTTACCAGATGTTACAATTCGCATGCCATGTCCACTTGTTAAAAAAAGCTTTTGCAATCTGATGGAGTTTTACATATGTGGCTTTTGTATTATATTTTATTTTATGTACTTCTCAGTTTTTTAGGAAGTGAAAACACGTATATAAGCCTAAATCATAATCTCCAGACTGTCCAATATTTGAACCTGCTAGCTAAACCTTTAGCAGGCGTATAATGTTATAAATTAGTTATTATGTAGAAGACCTGGTTTGGAAAGCTAAAAAATATAGGAATTTAGCAATTTTTAGATAAAATTAAAGCTGCAATGAGCGAAATTGTTTTAAATGCACAGTGGAATTATTATTTGGTTAATATTTTGTATAAAAAACGCAAAATTATACAGACATTAAGTATTTAAAAGATTATTTTTGAATTTATATGAAGAAGACACAAGGAAATTTTCATGAATACACTCACAACTTGGAAAATAAAAATAAAGCAAAATTATAAAAACAATTCACTATTTTACAAAAAAAAGTAATTACTAAATCTAAGCTTAATTATTTCCGCAACTTGTTTCGCCGCCATTGCTGTGAATACTTTCAAATATTTTCGACTACATTTTTTTTTATAATGTAGCCAAAGCCTAGGAGACAAACTTATAATGTGAAATTAATAATTATTAAGTTATTTATAAAAAATGAAGATTATTAAAGCACCTATTTGTATCTTTGATAGTATCAAACGAAAATTAATGAATAATTAATTTGACATGATTTGCAATCGTTGTCTCGAATCGAGTGAAGTTCTTCTACCATCTAATTCCCCACAAAGGGGTTACGGGAACTAAGGAGAGAGAGAGAGTTTACTCTACACAAAGAAAAAAGAATCTCACATTACGAAATTAGTCACCCCCCTTTTTTTATTTTTTTTTATGTTTTTTATACGATGTGGCCAAATCCTAGTGGACAACCTTTTGATGCGTTAGCATGGTTTTGTCCTGAAGGGAATTAGTAAGGCTCAACGAATTGATCCAACTCCGTCTCCCAAGATAATAAAGATTGATAAAGTAAAGTTTATATATTCAAAAATATTTAAAAAAATGTTAAGGGGGTTCTGGTTCATATGAACTAAATATTAAATTCCCCAATTAAAAATCCCTAATGTCAAAATCTCTAAAAATAAAATCCCTAATGACAATATATCCAAAAAAAGAAAACCATAATGATAGTACCTTTAAGAGTAAAAATTCAAATTTAAAAAAATCCAGAATCAAAAAAGCCCTAATTGTGAATTTTATAAATTCGGATTAAATTCAAAATCTTTCTTTTACAAAATTCATAAATTGTATAATGAGGGAACGATTACTTGTTATTACATATTACTATCGAAAATGTGTTGTACGTTTCTGAATTATCATCATCTACATCTCGTATTTCGCGTTGTATACCAATTTCATCGAAATTTGGGTCATTTTTCTGACTTTATTTATTATCTGCTTTTGAGCTACAACTTTTTGGCATATAAACTCTAACATTTTCCTTGTCAAGGAGTACTGATTTTGCAACAATAGTTGCTATCTAGACATGAGCAAATGTAAATTTAAGAAATTAAAATTCGTCTTGAATCTAAAAGTAAAAAAGAAATAAAAAGAAATGCGATGAAAGAAATCAGATTTGACATTTTTTAAAGGAATTGCAAGTACGAATTCATTTTGAAATTTGTGTTTTATGATCCCTTTTAATTTATGGATTTTTAGGAGTTTTTTAGGGATTTTTTCTTTTTTAGAGATTTCGTCATTACCGATTCTTTTACTTTAGAGACTTTGTCGTTATAGATTTTTATTTTTAGGGATTTGGTTTTCGGTGTTTTGGCTTTGGGATTATTTTTATATAATATATTGATTATGTTTGGTAAATATCAAAATTTAATTCTTCTATTCCTGTTCTTAAACTGTCGATCCCACTTTTCTCGAAACGATTTTTGTTCCTCAACCTGTCCAGATTCATAAAAAAATCAAATTTAAAACCAAACTTTTTGTAACTAAGTGGCTATGGTCGCACGTAGGGATTTTTATTCTTTTTTAATTAGTATTTTCCGAGGTCTCTAAATAAAAAAAAGCTACACTAAAACAAAATTTGTTTTCAATACTCTTCATATTGTGAAAAAACCGGCTGCGAATAACGAAAACTAAAGTTATGTAGATTGAAATAATGTTTGGATTTTTTTCACAACTAATGTTCTCGAAAAACCAATTCCACCATTACAGCACTATTTTCATGCAGACATTTTATATTAATTTTTAAACTTTGGTACTTTATTTATTTATTTTAATAAAAATTTATATAATATAAGTTTAATGTATGTTTAACCCGTTAAGTCCTAGCACAGCAAAGTAAGTAGTGGAATCACACCATACGCGAAAAATAAGATTTAAGTATTTTTATATATTTTTTAATTTGTTTATAAAAAATTGTTTGAACAATTTTTTTTGCTTATTGTTTTCTGCAAAGTCTGATTGCGTCATTCGATTCTACGGGCAAAATCAGAAAGAAATGACTATTCAAAAGTTTATTTACCAATTTTTCAATGTTCACAATTTTTTTTTTTTTTAAAATGGTGTTTTTTTCGACTTTTTGGAAGTTGCACATAGGACGTTATTTATAGGTGCCAAAGGCTTTGTTGGTTTTCCATTCATAGCATAGATATATAAGGGGAAATACAAGAACATGTTTTTACAAATTTAGCGATTGTTTTTGAAAATATTCAAATTGTTTGTAATATTTTTTTGTGACAGACAAACAGACGCAACACCTCCACTTTAACCTTTTGAAGTGGCAAACCCAAAATATGGCACACATTTTAACAGTCAATATTTTTGACTTACTTGTACTAAAATCGTTTTCAACAACTCAACTATGATGAAGTGAAGCCAACAATAATGCAGCAAGCTAAGAGAATAAACAAGACTAGAGTCATGTTGAAATAATAAAAATAAGCTATTAATTCATTAAGACAATGCTAACGCCATTTAATAACATATAATGAATACAATACGAACAAATAAATGCGACTAAATAATATGATCAACAAAGAAAATTAAAACTGAATTAGTCAATGAACCAAACCCAGTTCAGAGAATAATCATAAACAAAGCCAACACGCTATTTATTTGCATGTCGAATTCATGACGTCGAACTAGATAACGTATTCGCCTTAACAATGCTTAGTATATTCGTGAAGGTCAACATCGGAGTTCAAGGGGCATCGGAGAATCCAAAAAGCTTTCGTGGCTTTTGGCATCTAGCCGAAACCATAAAAATATTATAACTAATATTTTTCATTACCGTATTTAAGTTTTAAGACGGAAAAAGTCTTTTCACGTTAACAAACAAACAAAAAAAATCGATTAATTAAAATTAAAAATTAAGCTCATTTATGGTGCAAAGGATTCTCGATATAGGATATTATATTAAAAAAATTATCTGAATATGGTTTAAATACACTATTTCTTTCTATACTTTAGGATAAATCCATTTGAGAGGCCAATATTGATAGTGATAGTAGTTATCCATGGAAGGAGGGGAATTTCCATCTCAAACGGAAACACACTTTTGTTTCTGAGAACCCATGTGATGTATGGAATCCCGGAATACAAAATCCTGGCACTCAAAATCCTGATGAACTAACTCCACACCTAATTAATTTGTAATATAATTAAATATGTAATTATGAAAAAAATTCACGACAGTCTCGCGAGATATTCGCATTTGAAGTGTTCACAAAAATAATTCATTTTGGAAGTCATTAGACATCCCTGATGGCTGGGAAAGTAAATAAGTCTTTAAAAAAATACTTTAAGAAGATAAGTACAAGGAAATATTTGTACAACAAAATTATAATTTTCCTTCTTTAAATAATTTGTAAAAGGAAAATCATAATTTTATTATACAAATATTTCCTTTTATAAGAAATCAGAAGTTTAACAATAATACATCGAGATAAAACAAGCATTTTCCGAGCCATCACGAGTGTCTCCAATGACTTTTAAAACGAGGTTTTTTTTCACAAACTTCAAATGCGAATATTTCGCGAACCGTTAAATACAGGGGCCCGGAAAGAAACGATATGCGAACTGTTCTTAAACGTTCCGGGAATTTTTACTTCCTTCCGGAACGAAATCAAATTTTTGAAAAAATTTCGTTCCGGAGAGAAACTTAAAATATCGCTCCGGTGGAACGAATTCATTTTATAAATAATAAAAAGTTCTTTTTCGGAACTTTTTTATGCTGCCCATATGCGACTTTATGTCGAGGTATCTTGTACTGTGATGTGCGGGCAGATGGATGGTCAGTGCGTGGTGGATTGGTGGTGAGTGGTTGAATGAAAGGAAGAAGTCTGGTAATTATAAGAAAGTGCACCTCACCTCACCTCACCTGTAACTTAATTATAAGGTATCTTGCACTTGAAGTGTTTTGTGAGTTAGTGAGACGGGTTAGAAGTGAGGGTGATGGGCTCGTAGATGGATGGGTGCGTAGATGGATGGGTGCGTAGATGGATGGGTTGGGTTCAATGGATGGATGGTTGGTTTGTATGCGGGAGGTTGGTGGGGGTGGGTGGTAGAAATTCACCACCCACCCACCTCCCGCCCACAATCCAACCGTTCATCCACCCACTCCCACCAACCCCAACCCACCACACACCCACCCATCCATCCACCAGCCAATCACCCACATACCACCAATATTCACAACTCACCAAACACCAACCTACCCAACACTCACCCACCCAACCAACACGCTCAACTATAAACCAAAACCATAAAAAATTGGAATAAGGAACAAAATTGTTTAAAGAGTGGAATTTTTCGTTCCTAGGGAGTAAAGATCTTTTGGAAACGTTTAAAAGATTCTTATCGGGACTTTTCCTAATAATTTCGTTCCGAAAATAGCGTTACGGTAGGAACTTTTTGTTTTATTTCGTTTCTTTCCGGACCCCTGGTTAAATAGAGTCCGCTGCGATTTACTTTCAGATTCGTAATCAGCGCGCCATTTTCAATAATATAAAATATATGTTCATTAAAAACTAATTACTAATAAACAAAGAAGAATAGGCTTATTTGTATGAAGTTTGGTCAAACCCTTGTATAATCAGAAAGAGCAACACTTGGTGGAAGTCATTTATTTAAAAAAAAAAATGAAAAGTAAAAACGCTTGGTTTTCTTCCACAAATAGGAGTTAAAATTTTTCTTTGGGATGGTGATCGCTGAAAAATATCAGCGCTTAAAGAAAAAATGATGGATGTTTCGACCAAAAGTAGAAGCTGGTCAACAACATCCAACAAAGAAAAAAATCATCCAAATCGGTCCACGCGTTATGAAGTTAGACTACTACACCCCTACCCCGGGGTCAATTTTTTTCCATTATTAGTAATGGGGGATGAGACTCTATACAAAAAAAAAAGAAAAATAATCTAAATCGGTCCATGCATTACGAAGTTAGGTTTCACTCCCATCCCACAAACAATTTTTTTGCCATGGTACCAATCGGGGAATATACACAACATAAAAAGAATCATCGAAATCGGTCCACGCGTTACGAAGTTAGACTACCTCCCCACCCCTCCCCACCTCACCTTAGGACAAAGTTTTTGCATTCCTAGTAATGGGTCATCATACTCTATACAACAGAAAAATAATCATCCAAATCGGTTCACGCGTTACTAAGTTAGGTTTCATCCCCACCCTGCCCCCATCCCACCACATTTTTTTGACATGTTATCAATTGGTGAACATACTCTACCTAACAAAAAAAGAGTTATCAAAATCGGTCCACGCGTTAAAAAATTATGCCCGGCCATACATACAAAAATGTAATAAAAAAAATAAGTGTCGAACTTAGAACCTCTTTGTTTTTGGGAAGCCGGTTAAAAAGAGTTTATTATTATTATTTTATCACTGTTTAAGCAAGCCCATTCAAAGCAGGAGGTCAAAAAAAACAAGCCGAAATAATTTTTGTATAATGTTTCTTATGACAATTTATGCATCTTTACTCTTCATTTTTTTACCTCGTAATTTGATTTTACAAATGCGCCATAACACCACCGGCTATGGGGTATGATGGCGAAAGTGCAAATGTTTGTACGAAACTCTGTAGTTTCAAAACTAAACATGGAATCATTATAGTCTCTACAGCGAAAATTTAGCTAAAGGATGTAGCTATCATATGTAGTAATTAGTTTTTTGAAAATATTTTTTTTATGTAAGCTATAGGGCAATATAATAAAAGGCGACAACACACCATACCCTGCCCTAATAGTAATGAAATTTAGTCATTTTTCTTTTAAAATAAAGGCTGTTCTTTTACTTATATTTAAAAAAAAAATATGTTAAACAAAATGTAAAAATTACATCTAATAGATGGAGCTCCAAAAATCCTGTGCGTTGGCAGAATAGAGTGACCAACATTTTTCAAAACTTTTGAGTTTTTGAACAAATTTTTTGGAGTAAACTTGAAAAAAATAAGAAAATTTTTCAGAAAATGTTACATCTACAACATAGTAAGCACGAAAATAACCAGATGACCCTTCTTTGGTTGTGGTGCATAGGGCGTCTATTACATAACCTGGTCCGATTTTGCGCCAACGCCTTCAAACACTGCCACGATTTTTTGAATTCTACTGATATTCTCCATGTGCTGTGCGGTCGTCCAATTCGGCGTCTTCTTGGGTTCCGTGCGGGTTTTAATCTAAAGCCTGTTGAGCGTTGTTGTTTGGATTTTTTCATAGTGTGGGGTATATCCATCGCCAGTTTCGTCTTCGAATACCGATACCTATCCCGTCTTGTTATGTGAAGATATGTAGGTTCGTTGGTAATAGATGTCAAAAATACACCACCGGCTGACAAAGGTTTGTAGCTTAGATGTTATTTGATTAAAGTGTTCGTTTGGAGCACACGGCTTGTGGGTCTTGCCACGGCCAATCTTATTAAAATGCAGCACCTAAAATCATTGAAACTACCAATATGATTTAAAATTCGATCCCCGACATTAATCCATTACATTTCTTATCTACAGATATAATGGACACGGAAAATGATGACGATTTAGCAGAACTAGCCGATAGCAAAATTAATTTTGTAATTTTTTTTATTAAATAAACATTTTCATCATTAATCATATTTACATGATAGTATATTTCATTATATATCGGGGTGACCATGAAAAAAAAGACATTCTACCTCCGATGTGGCGCAGAAATGAAGGCGTAGTTATTCACTACCCACTTTCTCCTCGCACTATCACGAAAACTGTTGTTAAAATTGGCGGGAATCCTTTTTGTTTCTTGAGTATCATGACAAAAGGTGATGTATCCACTTTTTTCACATTTCGAGAAAAATGATTATTTAATATCATTAACAACTTAACTATCGTTCAATATACTCAAAGAGGGAATTCCGATACACGCAGTACATTATTTAAATAGAAACCGTCCACTAGAGATTCTTCTCATAATTACAGAGAATATAATGGAATGAAAAAAATAAAGTGGTCAACTCCATCACCTAAATAAATCCAATAGAAAAGGTACGAAAGGTACTAATGAGCGCGCAAGAGAATATTAAACTCAAAATACTGAGAAATTCGCGGAAAGCATTCCTAGGCGAATGTAGGCAGTCAAAGGAGACAATACCAGGTTAGTTTTTTTAAATAGTGTGTTATCCGATACCGCTGTTCTTACATTTTTTATGTTACTTTTTACCTGAAATTGCAAATTGTGTTCTTGTTCTTGAACTCCCGAGCTCCCTTCCTTTCTTTCGAATATTACCTTATTTCTCTTTAGGTAAGAATTGTATTTATATGACACACACTGAAATATTTTAAGATATGCGGCGAACCAATCCTGAAGCTTAAAAAATATTTTTTGTCAAATCCTCGAGTTGTCAAAATCGGCTACGCTACAATTTAGCTATAATCCTATACTTTAAGAAAACCTTAACTAGTTTTTTCTTCGATGCTCAAGGACTTGGGAAAATTGGAAGCCAGTTTTTTCTACACCTTGGTGCGCACGAAGTTCCCATGACGTAGTTTAACATTTTATTTTGAAAGAAATCACAGTACAAATATAGCTCTACAACATACAAAAAATCCTATATTTTTATTTTATTCCTAGTGCCAGAAAAAATGTATTAAATTTGCCTTTTTAGAACCCTCATGGTGAGGACTCCGTGTCTGTCTATCTGTTTGTATGTCACGACTGCTTTTTTCAGTAACTACTCTTTCTATCAACTTAAAATTTGGTAATTGGAAATAACTCATACTAATAGAAGGTCTAATACACAGGGTGTTACACATAAGGAGTGCCCAAATGAGTGGAGTGATAGATCTCACCTAGCCAAACAAAAAAATGTCGGACACGGGGAGCGGAATCGCAACCGTTTGGGAGTTACACTCATAAATCTGCAATTTTCACGATATGCACATCATTGCTTGATTTTTATCTTTTTTAGCTACTCAACGCAACGACATCAAGCAAACGCGAAAAAACTACTATCCCAATGACCTTTTCAAACTTGACAAAAATGTTGATCTATGTCCTACCATTGCAGGTACAGTCACTTGCGAAAGCGAAAAAAATATTTTGTGTTTCCCGAAAAATTAGCACTTAGCATAAAATTTTCTCCAAAATTCATGTAATTTTTATTTTTATTAAATTGCCTATCATACTACCTTTCCAAACAGGCACAACTTGCCCAAGTAGAGTAAGGATGTAGAAATTTATACGTGGAAAACCTTTTGAGGAATATAATAAAAATCTGCAATGTAAAGAAATGAAACTCATACTAACCCTAAAATGTTTTTTATCGAATTCGAAACTTATTGTAATTAATGCTGATATTTTACTAAAGATGTTCAGAATGTCCTGCGAAACTTTCGATGCATGCTAATATCCTCCTTCTAACTCCCTGTTTAATTGCGTTAGGAGTTCATAGTTTTCCATAAAGATCTGCAAATTTAGAAGGCCTAGGAATCGGTGCACCTCGTTCAGCGGTTAGGAAAATTTTCATTTGCGTTCATAATGTTGGCAGTATGCGTTATGGCTCCATCGTTTTGGTAAAACATTGTTCTAAGATTATCAAGACGGATGTCCTCTAGTAGACCTGGCAGTGTGTTCTGCGAAATTTAGCTTTTATAAGGTCACCCTTGTCCTATATGGGATATTATCCGAGCATATATGGAGGTTGTAGAGTGTTGTGATACCATCTCTGGTGAATTGCGATTCATCCATCCACGAAGTTCGGTTCAGAAAAGCCCTGTTCTCTATGTCGCATTCCAGAAATCAAGTGCACAATTCTAGTATTCTCTAGAAATCTCCTTCCTTCCTTCTTGCATTGGGATATGATGTAATTCTTCTTGATAAATAACCCTCCAAACTTTAACTGAAGGCACACCTAATCGTCTTGCGACTCGTCTCTTGCTCGTTCCAGTGTCTTACCTGACGAAGGTAATTATTTCCTGCTATACTTCGGTAGAATCTTCCGATGTCTCAAGTCGCAATTTCTTGCTGCTTGAAGTTACACTTTCGATTGCTCTTAACCTTTGGAAAGTCGCTTAAAAACACCCGTAGTTATCGATTTATTTTTCAACTATGATCGATATTCTTGCTGACTGACCTTCCTCTATAGCAAAATTTCCATCATTAGTAACAGAACGTCAGGATATTTGTGTGTGAAAACTGGCTAACACAAGCTAATACCGACAATAAAATAAATTACGATTATGGTTTCATAACTTTTTTCCAGCAGTAATTAAAATTAGTTATCTATGTACTTTAAACAAACATTTTCGACCCTTTCTCTTAGAAAATATATTATATATATGTTAATTAGATAGTAAGGGACTTCTAAGGAAGCGGTTTTTCTAATCCTTGCGCCATCCTGACATGTTGCACCTTTTTGGAAAGGTATGGACAATTTATTAAAAATAAAAAAAACAGATGAACTACATGAATTCCTTAGAAAATTTGGATAAAGGTAAAACATTTTTTCGCTTTTGGTAGTGACAAATATAAATATTGATGTTCATATCGTGAAAATAGCAAATTTATAATTCACCCTGTAACTCCCAAACAGTTAACATGGCTCCCCCCGTCCCCTGCCATACAATTTTTTGTTTGGCTAGGTGAGATTTATCACACCAGTTATATTTCATTTATGTGAAACACCCTGTATACATATTACAAGAAAATAAAACGAAATTCCAGCCATTTATAGTTATAGTTTCCGAAAATAAACAAATAATATTGTAGGCAACCCTCGGTGCACGAGTCTGACTTGCCCTTAATCGGTATTTTCTTTTCGTTGCTCAGGGTTGGGTCCCCCTTTAATTATTCATTTTTGTCGAAGTTTTAGCATACTGAATGGTACTCAAATATTACAAGCCTAAGAAATAAGTACGTATAAATTTGTTATCTTGAAGCACTCTCAGTCGATTACTGGTCAAAGTAGATTACACTAAGAAATGATTGGAGACATTATCTTTTAGAGTGGACCTCAAATATTCAAAAATTTAACTTGATAATTATCGTAGTGTGGTTAATGTAAGGACTGCACCGAAAAAAAGTGTTGCTACATTCTCCTGAACAGATATACCGTTATTTCAGCATGAAAATTCACTATAAACTATTCAATGTCCCATAAAGTTTACGTACCAGCAGAAATTGTTCCAATTCAGTTACGCAGTGTCAGTCACGAGTGCGACACGTTGTTGACGCCCAAAAGGAGCAAGTGACAAAAATATAGAAAGAAGGTACATCGCTAAAAAGAAATCAATGCCTGTGAGGGATACAGCGAAAAGAATGCATACTAGTGCTGCAATGATCCAACGAGCAAAAAAAAAAGAAGAATTCTATTAAAACCAATGACTTATAACTATGGACCTTAGAATAAAGAACTAGAGGTAGAGCTGTAACCCGATTTCAGTGAAGCAAATTTCTTTTGTGTAGAATTTCGAGCGATGTAGTGGTAGCAACAATACAGGCGTAAATTAAGTCAGATTTTAAGTGGGGTCAAAAGTAAATTTAAAATCTTGAGAATTCGTTAAGGAATAATTTAATGTTATCTTCTCTGACTAAAATATTTAAGTTGCATATTAATTTTGACGTTATATTATAGGTCAAGCGAATCATCAATTTTGGTTTTTATTGATTGAATCTTATTTAAGATTTCCTAAAAATTCCCCCTAAAAATTTTGTTTGACGCCTTCCTGGTGCCAACGACCCAAAACATTAAAATCACGTTGACCTCAAAAATATTCTTACGAAACTTTTGCTATTTCCCATAAATTGCGGTTTTAATTGAACTTCACATGTTTATAAAATGAATTTAGAAGTAATTCGAGTTATGCATTTGCAGGAAAAACGACTTCCCATCATCTTATTTCTATATATTTGCGCACGAAAAAATCGAACACTTCATGTTGATTAATTTATACAAATTCTGGGTGTTAAGGCAAAGTCGGTTTACAAAAAATCACAAAATAGTCTAATAATTTTATTGGAGTGATTACATACGGTTTTAAAAGAAGCTACTTTAACAAATTGAACAAAATTTAACTTAATTCACTCTAGGAAACTTTTTCACGCACAAAAGTAAACAACATTTGACAGTACGAAATATATTTTTCCCCCTTTTTAGTATACTTTCGTCTCTGTTAGTCAACGACCCCAGCTGATTTTAAATTCCTCGAGCAGCTTCACTCACGGATAGGAATTTTACACGGTACAGCGCTTCCTCTAGTTCTTTATTCTAAGCTATGGACCGATAGAGCTGTCAAAAGTACATGCAGCAAAGTGAAACACTTTTGTATGTTCATCCTTTTCCCTATATGCACATTGCATTGAACTCTAAAATGTAAATTCGTACACAGTTCATTGAGTTATTTCGGCCCTACCAACATGAAGACTCTGGGAATATTCTGTTTCAAAATGGGAATTTTCCTTTATTTAATTATAATCGATATGTTATACTTCATGTAAGGCACTACAATATTTGTTATATTCATTATTTGAGATATAGGAGTGCCCGCCGATCAAAAATATTTTCCATTAAATTCTCGATCTCGATTTTAAATTGCCGCCAGCAAATATAATTACGTTCTTATGTTGGTGTCACATACAAAACAAGAAAGCACATGTAATAGAAATAGACGAATATATAGGAAAATATCTCCGCTCTCATTCTGGTTAAGCACATTCCAGAGGAAAATAACCATTTATTTCTAAATTTTATTTTAAGAAATACGAGGAGTACAGAGAAATAGTGTATCACAAAAAATAACTTCAGCGAAGGCAACTTAATCTATATATAATAATGTCTTTTTCTCTTTACAGTGCTAACAAAAAACTCGAAATAAAAATGCAAGCAAAAAAGGTTTCCCTCTACTGGTAACAAAAGTTGTCTCAAAATGAAATAGCATACGATCGGTCCATAGAACTTCGGCCAATTGAAAAATATTGGGCATTAGTTAAAGCAGTTAAGGAACAGCAAAATCACTTTCAGATTTTTCTTTATTGTGGAGATCCAGGAGCAAAAAAGTATCTGAAGAGACTGTGCAAAAATTAATAGGCTCTGTGAAAGAAAAGTACGATTTTTTTCCAGAAAAAAAATCATCGAACAAAATTAAAGTCAGTATACTTTTCTCAAGAGTTTAACTGAAATATTAAAAAATAAAAAAATTATTGAAATTTAGTTGTGTACTTGAAAACCTAGCAGAACTTTTCAGTACAGTCCTTACTTGGTTCCTTCAAAATTATAATTACAACCAAATCCATATTAATTGATAACACTTTAAAACTTTAGGTAAAGTCAGTGAAGGTCTTTGAACCGTTAAACAATATAAACGAACTGCTTTCATGATACGAATGTGAATCAATTCAATCTTATTCATAAAAAAATGTTTTTCCTCCAAATTGCCTTTTCATGAGCCAATGATCTCAACAAAATTTAAGTATTTGTATCTTATATCTAATTGTTACCCACCATTCTGCTTGACTGAAATTCGTTTTATAGGAAAGCATTTTTGTTTTGTATTTTAATTTGTCACTTTTTATCTTAATGCACTGAATGCAAGAGAATTTCAAAAAAAAGGATTCAACAGTTGTCTTTTTCACAAACATACAATATTCTTGCGAAACACATCAGCGTTCAGTAAACAACAAAAAGGAGGTGTCTCCTTTTCTGTAAAGAGTCCGCACTTCACCGTTTCTCGGTTTATCTAGTAGCGACTAACAACGAAAGCCTTTCAGGTTGAATTTTGTTTTGTGCACAAGGTTAGAAAATGGTTTACATACAGGGATAGCGCGGAGAAATAAGGGTGTGTGTTGCCATGTTACAGAAAAATGGTAAACGTTCGGTCACGCAAAAGAAACGGTTTAAGAAACGGAAGGCCCGTTAGAGAACGCCATTCAGTATATAAAAAGGAATCAGGTAGGAAAGTCGCACCTTAAAACGTCAGCCGGGATAATAATACCCAGAACGTGGTCCATATCCCATGAGTATAATAAAAAAAATTATCGTTGCGCGTTTTATCCAACAACAAAAATATTGCTGTAGTTTCCGTGTCAGTATAGAAACTTTAAAGTTATTGTTTGTGACTATTTTTAGAAGGTGACGCTTGAAAAGGTTCAGCCAGATTTAATTTAGGATGTACTGAAAAGGGTTTTAGTAGGTTACAAGAGTCGTGTTTTTATATACTTACGTAAACTTGCTATATTATTTTAAATGTGAAGTGCGATTACAAGTAGTTTTTAATTATTACGAAGTTATACAAAATTCACAGTTAAATGTCTATAAAGAGGCTAGCCGTGATTGCAGCAGTGAGTGCTTTTGCGAACAATAGCAACACTTCAAACACAACATACTATAACGTGACCGGGACAGGTGGATATGGTAGTGCTTTTGGAATACGACGAGATCAACAAAGTATGCGCCCGGGTACTACTATGCATGGGAACGTTAACATCCTTCTTGGCGGGTATATTTTTAACTATCCTTCATAAAATTGCCTTTTTTTATATAATAGTGGAATAAGAACGGAGGGCTTCCTAGAATTTCCCTACAAGAATTTCATTACCTTGCAAAAGCCAACCAAGATACATTTTTATTTACTTTTCCCAACACTTCTTTTTCGGATACTACTGAGAATCAGTTTTGCAGGTATTCTTAGGGAGCTTATAACTTTACCTGATTCTACCTGTGTTATTGTTAAAGAATTTAGCTTTGTTTTTCTTGAAGTCGCTACCAAATCAATGATTTGGATTGAAATAGCAGATAATGGGCTGTCGATGTACTGATCATTGTTTAAGCGACGTCGATGAAGTATCCATTTAACCGCTACCCTGTTATATCGATTCAATAATGCGATTTCGTGTTGATTAACTAATGATGTATTACGAATGCCTGAAGGGAATGAATAACTCTATCAAGCTTTTTCTTAATTGAGCATTATATTTAGTTTTATTCTTAGAATGAGCATTTATGAATTTTAATTGCAGTAAATATGGTTAGTTTAAAAAAAAAAATTCAGTAAGGGAAATATATGTAAATACAAGTTTTGAGAAAATGAAATCACGCTGAGACTTAAATTTTTTAACAGTATTAGTGTTTGTTAGTAAGTTTGAAGATAGAAGGAACCAAGTTTCGCTTACTAAATCATTTTCTTTTGAATTCTTTCTGGGCTGCAGCTGTACGCATACAGGACTTTTAAATATTTATTTGGATCATTGTCGACTTTGCCACAAAATAAATAATCATAAGTTATCTTTTAATCATTCACAAACAATATTATATTACACTATTTAAAAGACTACCAGTGTCGAAAAGGATGAAAACCCGACCTGGCTCAGGGATAGTTAAACTAGAAAATATGTAATACATGTACATATTTGATCTAGGGTATTGGCATGTAACTTACCATGCATTTGTTCGTTTGTGTTAAATTTTAGGCAAGAATAAATTTCGTAATTGTTTATTTAATTGTGTTGATTTAGGAAAGAAAAATAAGTTTGGTAATATAACAATAATCCAAATATTATTATTACTGGTGATTTTAATACAAATCTTACAGCATCGAGAACTCGTGTTGAAGATTTTTTTAATATGCTCGATACATCAACTCTCAAAGTAGGGAACGATATGCCTACAGACCTTACACGGTCATCATCGTCGAATCTCGATCATTGTTTAGTTAGTGATATGGATCGTATATTATTTCATAATCAGGTGTCTATTCCAGGTATTCCGCAGGAAGTTAAAATATTAATATCTAAGTAAGCGAAATAAAGTGCATTCAAAGTGGAAGATGACGCGATCTTTGAATCATTGGGACCACTTTCGAATCCTGCGCAAGTTAATTTCGATGTTTTGAGGGCTAAGTTTTCTCAAAGGGATCTGAACTTGTTCTGTGGAAGAATTTACGCGGCTTATGTGCGTGCAATTCTTGCATTAGTGTGACGAACTTAAAGACTTATTTAATAGACCCTTATCTTCTCATGGCTCCTCGGCTATACGACTATATAGCCATCCCTTTTATACATATGCCGGAAAAGTTAGAAGATTTAATGGACTACTATAGATGTTTCAGCGTCACAGGACCGTAGAGACAAAATGCGGGCCCGGGGGGTATCACATACGGGCTTCCGCGAAAGGAAAGGAAGGACTAAGCGTTTAAAGGCCCATATACAATCGAATGAGTGACTTTGAGCTTAAAATCTGTCTAGTATGTTACACTTTTTCGATCGTGAAACTTTTTTTTATATATATAATTAAAATGGAAAAAATTTTCTGTTGATGACTTAGACGACGGGGCCCCATTTGAAAGCCCGGGCCCGGCGGGTTTACCTCTTCGCCCCCCCCCCTCTCGACGGCCCTGCAGCGTCACTTAGTTCAATCAAATCGAATGCGGCCGGGTGCGGCAATATTACAATGAAATTGTTACGAATTATAAAACTGTTTATCATTTCAGTTGTTAGTAATGTACACAATTCAGCTATTATACTCTTATTTTCCATCTTCATGGAAGCTCGCCAATATTGTAAAGGTTCGAAATATGCAACTGCCTTTAACGTTGAAGTTTATCGCCCTATTAGTATACTGCTGTTTTTGTTAAAGAGTTTAGAAAAGCCGTCAGTGGAGTAAGTCGGCCTAGCAATCCGGAGGTCCCAGGTTCGAATCCCACTGACAGCGAACCATGGTTGTTTTCTGCTGACAACAAATTACGATAAAAAGGCCATGGGGTTGAAATGAAAATGCCAGTGGTTCGGAATCCACTTTAAATTGTAGGTCAACTTACAATAGTTATCTCGAATCGGGCGAATTTCTTCTCCAGCCCCATGTCCCACAAGGGGTTGCGGAAACTAGAGAGAGAGCGAGAGATACTGGACTTTGTGGAGAAACATGGTCTTCTGACACCGTGGCAGTCGAGTTTTAGGGCTAAACATAGTTGTGCATTGCTGAAGATTACGGACGACTTTCGCGAATCGATTGAAAGCGAACAAATCACAGTATTAACACTTCTCGATTTTTCAAAAGTCTTTTACACGGTCAGTTATGACATTTTGAAGGAAAGTGTGACTGACAATTTCTTTTTAGTGATAGGGCTGCTAATTTTATTGCATGTTATTTGTGTGGTCGATATCAGAGAATTGTGATTGGCGACGCTGTATCGTCGTGAATTTATTTTAGATTCGTAATTAGCGCACCATTTTACAAAATATAAAATACACGTTCATTAAAAATTAATTAGAGTGGAGTCAAATGGGACACCATATATGTGACTTTTTGTATATTATGATGGCAGTTCTGCGAGAAAAACATTTCACTTATTATTTTTGCAGTTCACAGCAGAAACCTACCATAAATAAATCCAATCGTTGTCGCAATATGAGATGGAAATCTAAATCAAGGGTTTCATTAAATATTTACGTTTCACACAAATGACACCAGTCCAAATATAGAATTCAGGAGCAAGAGGCGTCAATCAAACACGTTAAGAACTACTATAAAGTGTCAGTTATCCTTAGAAAAGTAAACAAAAACATTTTGATCTATTTTAGGTAGATAAATATATTGTTTTCAAGTATAAATAACCTATTATATACATTAATTGCTGTCGTTACTATTGATTGATAAAGTACAATCGTTTTCCTTTATAAATGACCTTTAGGCAGTGGAAATTGTTTGCATGTCATTAGATTGAGATAACTGGTAAGACTGACAAGGAGAAACTTACTTATCATAATAATAAAAGTAAATTTTACTAAGACGCCCCGCGCGTTTTGTAAAATAAGTATGTAGGTTTATGTCAGATAATATGCATGCAAACAGGTGTGTGAAAGAATTTCGAGAGATATTAGCCTATCTGCGCTCTCTATGACCCAACTGTTCTACCAACTTGCCTACCACAACCGACCCAAAATTGTTCGGATTGGTGTTCAAGGCATTAAGTGTCTACCCTTGCTATTATAGGTAATGTTTTTAGTGACTTCTTTAAGTCTACTATCTGTGGTATTAATGCTAGTAATTTAACCCACTAGTAAGTTAACACTCAAAGAATCTTGTTCTCGATGCCACCTAAAATATTTCCAATTTGGAAGTTTTTTTAATCAGACTCAGATGGCATTCCGTCTTCATTATGTATTTACGAGTTCCACTTCTATCTGTTTTATATGGCTTGTTTAATTTGCCTGCCAAGGTGATATTTTTTTTAAATTATGGTAAGTTTACGAAATTTTCCCCTTCATAATGAAAGAAACAGAAAGAATATATTATGTAAGTTATTACAGATAAGTTGCTTATCAATCTGGTATCGGCAAAACCTTTGGGCAAATTTTTGTGAAATGCCATATTTTCATTGCAAGCCGTTTGTGGGGTCTCTTCTACATAGCTTTAATAAATGTAAGGCAACAACTACCAATTTATTAGAGTTTTATAATCACTGCATGACTGCTATTAAAGCGGATTAACAAGTGGACTGTATCTATTCGAATGTTGCTAAGGAATTTGACAGGATTAATCATAATTTACACCGACAAAATTTACCTCTTCGGGCTTTTCACTTCCATTTGCTAGCTGGTTACATTTTTAATTACCTAACCATACGCGGCGTGTAGCCGGTACATAATCTGATGACATTTACAACACGTTTGTGGTACCGCAAGATGACCATTTATGACCCCTATGGTGTATTATTTATATCTATCTCTTTCTAGTTCCCGTAACCCGTTGTGGAGTATAGAGCAGGAGAAGAACTTCATCCGATTCGAGACAACGATTGTAAGTGGACCTACCATAAAAAGTGGATTCCGAGCCAACGACATTATTCTACAACCCAACGTGTATACATGGAGTTTCCATAATTTTCTCGCTCGAAATATTGTGTAATCCTATCTTATATTCGTAAATTTATGGTTGCATGTTATAAATATTGCATTAATGGTAGCTAACTCTCAAGAGTTGATAGCTACAAGTATCTAACTTTAAGATTTCCTTTGGCGCTCACATTTCAAACATTGCTAATAGGCCTAATACGCCGCTTGGCTTGTCAAAGTATTGCCTCAGGATCTTAATGATCTTTTTAGTACTGAACTGCTTGTTAGAGCGATAATGAGATATGCCTGGCCCTTCTTAATTTTTACTTTGTCCATATTATTTGGGTAAAGTCGTTTCAGTGAAGACTTTTTGCTTGGTGACCTATACTTGCAATATTGTTATTATCTCCTTAAGTCCCCTTAATATATCTCAAGGATCCTATTCGTATATAATTGCTTGAAGGAGACAATTAATTCTTCAGAGTAGTGATGAGAACTATCGAATGAAAACTATTGCACCATTCGATGGTTGCAAAATGTTCATTCATTCGATCTTTCCATTGAAATCTTTCATTACTATTTTCGTTCAGTGGTTGCCTTAAAAATAATAATTAGCCGCGAAAAGTTTGTTTAATTACTGAACGATCTCTTTCTTTTTTGTTTGTTTTGTGTAAAACTTACAGACACCGCAGTTGTAGGCCACAGGGCATGCGATTAGGAATCTTATCGTAATATAAGTAATTAGTACCAAGAGCGGTGATTTATTTTTGTGATTACAAACAATCAATGAAGTAATAAAATAGTTCCATAGTTAAAGTAGTTCAATTGCCAACTATCGACAGTTGGAATCATTCGATAGTGCCCATCAATACTTCAGAGTTCCTTAGATTTTTAAACGTCTGTTCCTTTTCGGTTCCTGTTGAAACATGATTTCTCCTGTCTTTCAGACCGCCGCATTAAGTTCATTTATATCGAGCCTATTATTGCAATGCTAAATAACCTCATTTGTCCCTCTTTCTGAATTTATTAGTCTACTTTTTGATATATTAAAATATTATTAATCGAGACCAAATTTTCCATCCAAATCGCTTATTTGATCAAATACTCATCGATATCTGAATCGATTCAGCCTAGAGAAATAAGGTAATATCGAACCGTTTCGGGTCGAAACCGTATCAAACTAAGAAGTATCATCCATTCCGGAGCAGCTCAATATCGTTTTTAACGCTTGTCGTTTCGAAGCGCTTCTTGAATCAAAAGATATACATATCTGGCACCTTTCCAAAGTGCGCCATCTCCAACTTTAATACAAGGTGTCTTTCTACATTCATTTCATTTCAGTAAGTAAAAATTTTCAAAATCGAAAATTCTCAGGAGTTTGCTTTATAAATGAATTTATATGGCAGTGAAAACCAGCTGTCACACCTTCGAAATGAAATGGAACGGCACAGCAAAATTGTTAGACTTTCAAATTTTTACGGAGTACATAACCTAAAACTTGTCCGTTTTTGAGCGCTAATAGATTTTGGAATTCGTTGATGTTGAAATAGTATACAATTAGAGAAGTTAATGGAAAAAGTAGAAATAATGGGGCTCTTTATATCAAAAATAATAGAAATTACGCAAACGGAATGGAACGGAGCTACCCAATGTGTTACTTATAAGGCTTATTTGAATGTCCTTTATATTCTTACGAAAGAATAACACTAAAAATTGATTATGTATCCTGTAGAGGGCTTTCGTACATTTTATATTTATTGTTATGAATATATTTGAGTTCAGTGAACAAATCAGAAATTTCCCTTTTAAATCTGCCAATGATATTCTCAAAAAGTAATAAGGTTAATTTTGGACACATATTTTACAGAGTGTAGTTCTACTACTTCATCCTTTTTGGAAGGTATTGACAAAAAACTCCGGTTTTTTTGAATTTGTCACCGGTTTTGACCTTTAATTTCAAAATAAGCTAATTTTACAGTAAAATTACCAAACATAGTAAGTGAAAAATCGTAAGTTGTTATCATTTAAAAAAGCACACTAACTGAGCATTAATTCTAGATAACCGATCAGTCCAGTCTAATAAAATTTTTTACGGCATAAAAGGTCAAACTTAAGGGAACGATTTTAACGAATTTCAAAAACGTGCCAAAATCTCGGAAACTATTACATTTTTACTAAATTTAAATTAGTATTCTGGGTGGGTGGTTATGATCTGGCCTATAACCACTCGTTGAATTTTAGAATTTCTGACATGCTTGTTATGGAACTCTGCACACCGTGGAGCCGCGTTTTTTTTTTGAGGACCTAAATTCAGCGCCCTGCAGCGGCCCCATGTTTGGGTTTGTTTTACCAAAAAATATTGTCTTTCCGTCCTAAAACAACAGACGCAAACATTTCCATAATTGTACCAATCTTATTTCTCCCCCAAAAAAAATTGCAAATTTAGCTATCAAAAACAGGCCATCACGGTAGAAATCCCCCTTAAGATGTATTCTAGTGTCCAAAAAAAAAAAATAATTTTTGTTTTTGCATTTTTCGAAGGTTTATGATGTGCAGCATAATTGTGCAGAAGGATATCTTGAGCAGAGAGTTTTGAGAAGTTTTCTTGCATTTTTCCGAAGCCATGTTTACTCAGAAGCTCCTGAACTGAAGGCGTTGCCGCTTTACAAACGTCTTCTTTTATGTTTCAGATTGTCTGAAGAGCCGCAAACATGTCAACTTTGGAGCTTTGTTACGTTATTTTTTATAAATGAAATTTTTTTTATTACCTTAAATGCTTAAATTCCACTGCTTTGTCCACTTTTTGAAACAATTCCCAAATAATTCTATAAAATAGCTCCCGTCACACTAGAATACACCCTGCTTAAGGTATGGATATTAAACAAAGAGTAGATTGTAAATATAAATATCCATAATGATCACTGAAAGTTTCATCAAGCCATTTCATTCAGCCGTTTCTAAGCTTATTCTGGACAAATATCTAAACAGAGAAACAAACATTTAAAAAGAAGTTATTTACGCTTAGATATTGTGTAAAAAGCATATCCTACTTATATATTGCTGTTAATTTTAAAACCACAGACAGCCACTTCAATTTTATTTATTTGTATAGATTTCAAAAGCAATAAATAGCCCATAGTATTTATTCGCTTTGATTATGATAAAACTAAAACGTTATAAAAATTGGTGGGTCGATCGGATTCTGTTATTGTTAACTAAAAGTTTACTTATACGTATGTATATCGTGACAAAAATTCGGTGACCGATAATGCCTAACAATATTACAAAAAAAAGTGAAAGCAGTTTGTAATTTTTAAAATATATAATACTGATTTGAAAAAAATATGGAAACAGGATGGAGTAGTAATTAATTAGTAATGTACACATCAAGACCTCCATATGACTAAAGTATCATTGCAGGTTTTGTAGACGGTCAAATTTCTTTAGGCAATGTTGGTCATAAGGTTGATTTAACAACTTTTTAGAGTCGAGAGAATTGTTGGCTAGTCCTGCGAGAGATCTGACTCTGCTTACAGCTATAATTTGTAATTTATGTACCCTCATTATCCAGCATAGGATTAAAGGGAGCATACGCCGCTTGATCTTGCGCTGACGACGTTAAGCGTCAAACTTGGTCATGAGAGGCTCAATGCGGAAACTTACGCCTGGTTGTTTGCCTGTTATACTTGAGTCGGCGAACCTCAGGAATACAGCTTAAGGCAATTTCGCCACCTACAGCTGTTCTCTGCGTGGGGCAGGCCATTCAATTTTATGAATCACTCCCATGGCTCCGTGGACAACTCCATGACTAACATTGATATTGTGAATTATCATCACTCGTGACTCTACCCCAATTTTGAGCGTATTTGGTATACCGACTGTTTTATTGGGATAATCACGTACGTAGTCGCTTCGAGGATATTGGTCATTTTTTTTTGGCTTCCAATGATATGTCTACTGCAATAATAGTATAAACTTTTTTAATTTTTTCAAACTCTGATGATGTGGCCGCATTATTATAGGCTTCCACTTGTTTAGATGTTGGAAAATTATGACTGGTCTTGACATCACCGAATGGTCCTGTGGTACTCTGCGATCATCTATGACAGATAATTACTGCATTGTTAATTAGCTTGCCTCATGTTCTGAGATAACTCAGAAAAACTAAATATCTGCTATAGATTTATTTCCCTATACTTTTGACAGTCGCAATGGCTACTTGCGTAGTGTACTCAAAATACAAGCCGCGGCTCGCAGCCAGTAGTGAAATCGTATCGTATATTTTTATTGGATTTCTTCTTAATATATAGACAAATGTAGATATAAAAAATTTGTAATCTTCTCATCAATATCTTTTCTGTGATACCCATATCCTTGGATTTGGAAGAAAAAAAATTACACATACAAAATCATATTTATTCTCTTGACACTTACATATGTCCAATGGTACTCTTGGAATCAAGACGAATCTAATTACACCTCATTTATTTAAATTCATTCAGCCGTGTTTTATTTAATCAAATATATAATCGTTTATAAGTTATAAACTATAATTAATCAAAAATCTGACACAAGAATCTGTAAAATATTCCGGAATTTACAAATATGCCGTATTTTTGTTTTAGGCATTTTTTAAGCAATTTAAGACTGTACAAAACAAAGTTTAATTTGTTTATTCCTTTAAAGTTTCGTATTATTTCGCATCCCATGGAATTGGTCGAACTTTTGATAGCAACAGTATGTACTTTTGGAATTGCTGAAACTGTTGCACCATTTATGGAGACAACAGGTAAGTTACTCACATGCAGCTCTGACTTTATAGAGTGATAAGAAATCAATTACAGAAGGTTGTCAATATTTGTTAACCTGTTTATTTTTTTAATGCCTTATGCGGATGAGCTAAATCTGGATTGAGTAGGTTTAATTTACACTTTCTGATTCTATTTGTAAAAAATTTTAAAACTCCCATTTCTGAACAATTGTTGCATTCCTTCGATCCAGATGAATTTTTTGTAAGACAACGTGCACAGGTGGGATCATCTGCGTATATGTATAATTAAATTAATACAATATCTCATACAATGCATAGTGCTTCTTTCTAGAGAGTTTAAGCTCGTAATTTGGTATGTAAATGTAATATATTCATTAGTTTCCTTTGCATGATAATAGCGCAAGGTTTAAGTCTTTTCTAAGGAAATTTCGTATGCCAGAGAAGATTTGAATCGCTAATTCTGGAAGGTTACAATAAAGGTCAATTTAGATGGAGGGGTGTGAAAAGTTACGAGTTAGTTTTCTGATTTTGTTGACAATCAAAAGGCAGAAATAAAAAAAATTATGATACTTGCTAGGAAATGATAGTGATGATGCTAATTCATATTATTTTAGTTTACAAAATTCTTATAAATGTCCATGAATACTAACTACATTACGTATCTACGCCTAATCCATCAATGAATGTGTTCACGCCTACACTAAAAAGAAGTTTTAATCACTAAACATCCATTTTAATTCTGTAAGCTATAATTTGCATATTTCTAAGCACAAATTGCTTGCGAAAATTTTTAGCAATTAGTGTCATCGAAAGGTCATCTGCGTGACTTACGGTCAGCAAAATTTTACATCCGATTTGCTAGTCACTAAATATAATTATTTTCTCGACATTTGTATTATAGTATAAAAAAGTTTTAAAGTATTGCAGACAATTTTTATTGAGATTACATACATGTAAAATACATTTCTCTTTCAACGCGATGAAAGTAAGTAACAAAGAGCTGATTATGAAAATATGCTTTAACTAGATTAAGTTAAGTACCGGAGAATTAAATTGACAGCATCCACTTTACCTTAATTCAGTGCAGCTCGTCAAGTAAGAGCAGTTAAATTTATTGATTATTTATAAGATCTACATTATCAGGTCTTTCGTTAATGCCACACTTTATTTTATACCTAACAGTGAAACTTAAGCTTAGATGGCTGTGCTATAGATATTGTGTGAGGAGGATAAAGCTGGCAATATTATCCCGACTTGTGCTTACTTAGTACAATTAAACTGCTTGTTTTGATTTGATTTGTACTTTACAATATATGAGATCGGATATTAATAAGTTGTCATAAATGGAACAGACTGTAATAATATCAAACCATAATCGCACTATGTGCCCCAAGGCATGCTATTTTGCAGGAAGAAGAGATGAATATAATCAATGTTAAAAATAACTTACAAGGAGAGACTATGAGAATTGGTTGTGTTAGACAGTGATGTTATCTTGCTACGTATGAATGTAGTAAAATTGCTTATAGAATAAGTAAAAATTTCTTCTCTATCACATAATTTAATTGAACTACACTAATATCGCCTTACTTACTTTTTTTTTATAACTAAAGTCGGAAATGCAAAATGTGTAATACTTATTAATAATACTGTTAAAATTAAGGATGATTGTCAAGGTAACATTTTCAAAATCAAATCAGTTCTATTATACAGAGTGATAGATGAATGGTTTGCCAAACGAGGTGTGCGTTTAGTTTGGCTCATTCGAGATAACCCCTATCCCACTAAGAAGCTTTTAAGTTATGATTTAAACTTTCAAGACTTTTTTCGTGCATACCTTACAGTTTTTTCTTAATTTTTCATTCTGTAATGTATCCTTAATTTAAAAAAAAAACAATACTATTAGTAATAAAAAATTACTTGGCATTAGCCACTGTTGTTTACAAAATTATCTCAGGTACGTTAGGCAGTCGACGAACCTAACACCCTGTATATTAAAACCATTCCCTTTGCACGGTTCGCACATTGTTATGGGCAGTAGATTTCGCAAGAGAAAAATTATGGTGTTACGAAAATCTGAGGAATTTTGTCAACAATAGCGAATGAAATCTACAGAAATGTCATCCCAGTTGCGCTGGCCATAACTTTTAAATACCTATTGTGGTTCAGGATAATCGGCCAACTGACGCTTTAAAACTGTCCAGACACGTACTATGGCATTCATATGGAGAATTCGTGCCGGCCATTGCAGGACATTTACATTGCCAATGTGATAAAATTTTCGCGGTGTGCTAAGGGTCACCATTCTGCTGAAAATAATTTGACAGAGTTCAATGCTGGACTGATCAATGACGGTTGGCAAATTATCCTCCAGTATCTTCAAAAAATTCTCCGTTTTCATTGTGCCATCGATTAGAACCAGGGGACCAACCTCATTCTTTGTGATTGCGCCCCAAACCATAAGAGATCCAGCGTCACACTGTGCGAGATTCCAACGAGAAGGGAGCATGACTCCACTATCAATAACGGCCATTGGACTATAACCCGTTAACTTTGGTCTCACTTAGCAAAATATAGCCGCTGCTTTTCGAGTTTTCCCTGAAATGACTTGTCTAGCAAGATCTCTTGCATCGTGCTCCAACATAACCTTTTTTCTGCCATCTTTTGACCTTGGAAATATTCAGACCGTAAGACACCTTGCACTTCTCTTTGATTTTTCTTGAAGAATATCCTTTTTCCAACAAGAACTTAATTTCGTTTTTAACTGCAATACTCTCTCTCTAGTTCCCTTAAGGGGTTATACGCAGTTAGGATTTTCAAAAAAACCAATTTTTTTTATTTCATTTTTTGAATTTACATATACTCAAGATCGTACACAGGTCGATTCGGCAAATATTTTTGGAATGATAATCGTATTTGTAAAGACGTCTCAGCCCAAATTAAAGTGTGCGGAGCAGAGACGCGAGCGGCAACTGCCTACCTGGAGCGCCACCTCTTTTATTACCTTATTGTATTGCCAAGCAGCAAGGTCGTGCGCCCCTTTGTACGTTCTGTTTTATTTCTCTTCTGTATTATATGGTCCTGGAATAGATTAGTGAAAAAAAATTTTTTTATATGTAAAATGGGTTTGAAACTTTAAACACACTTTTCTCAAATCGGTTTCAAATTTTAACACAATCTTTTTTGAATATATTTTTAGAAATTAATGGAAGGATTTGAGAATCCAATAAATATTTTACAGTTTATAAACAATTTAAGGCCAACATTTTCCTTAAAAATCGAATTTTTTTTGGAGATCCGCCATTTTGTAAAAAATCAATATTTCGCTTATTCCTTCGATTAATTTCTAGATAATTTCATAAATTAACGAAATATTTTTTGCCTTTTGATTTAAGATGACACAGTCACGAGATATTGTGTACACTGCAAAACACCTTTTTTCAAGGAGGTTTCGGAGATCGTCTGCTGAAAATCAATCAATCAAATGCCTGTTATATGCATACAAAATTTCAAGTAAATAAATTAAAATTTCTCTCCAAATAAATTCTTGAAAAATCGATTTTTTTCGGCCTTCTGATTGCGTATAACCAATTGCGGGGCGTGGGGCGGAAGAATAACTTAACCCGATTCGAAACAACAATTGCAAGTCGGCCTACAATTTAAAGTGGATTCCGAACCACTGACATTACTCTGCAACCCCATGGCCTTTTTATCGTGATCTGTTGTCAGCAGAAATCAACCATGGGTCGCCGCCGGGTGGATTTGAACCTGGCACCTCCGAATTGGTAGGCTGACACGTTATCACTTACTCTACCGAAAACTAATCTGCAATACTAATGTCTCTTATTTTGCGCGTGGACCGATTTGGATGGTTCTTTTTTTGTTTTACAGAGTAGAAGACACTAAAACGTGAAAAATAAAATAGCTTTAAAAAAAAATTGAACCGACTTCACAAAAAGCACTAAAAAGCATAAATTAATTTTTAATTTTATATCTATTGCGACATTTGGAAGTCGGTCCAAATGTTTGTATTTCTAAAATCATGAAAGACTTGACCAGTTTTGGTCGTCAGTGTATAACCCACAAATGTATACTACCGCCTTTTTTGAATGGGGCGGTAGTGGTTCATATGAACTAAAAATAAATTCCCTAATTAAAAATCCCTATATCTAAGAGTAAACATTCATATTTCCAAAAATCCCTAATCAAAAAAGCTAACTAACTGTGAATTTTATAAAAGAAAGACTGTCTTTTATAATATTCATATATTGTGTAATGAGGGAACGATTACTTGTTATTACATATAACCTCATCATTTACAACTCGTATTTCGCTTTGTATACTAATTTCATTGACATTGGGAGTATTTTTCTGACTCTATTCATTTTCTGGTTTTGAACTACAACTTTTGGCATACATATAAACTCTAACATTTTCCTTGTAAAGTCGTACTAATTTTGCAACAACAGTTGCTATCTAGGCAAGAGCAAAGATCTGTAAAAAATTAAGAAATTAAAATTCGTCTTGAATATAAAAATAAAAAAAAGATATGCTATGAGAGATATGAGAAATCAGATTTGACATTTTTAAAAGGAATTAATTGCACTAAGTACGCATTTATTTTGAAATTTGTGTTTTATCTCGATACCTTTTAATTTATGGATTTTTTAATGGATTTCTTCTTTTTTTTAGAGATTTCGTCATTAGGGATTTTTTAGTTTTAAAGATTTTGTCGTTATAGATTTTTATTTTTAGGGATTTGGTTTTAGCTGTTTTGGCCTAGGGATTATTTTTTACGGGATTTTGTGTTGATCCCAGTATATAGAGGAAATTATCTGAAAATTGTGCCCAAGTTTACGTGATTTCATTAATAGACTTTAATATATTTAAATTTGTTAATATTTTTAAATTGACACATGTAAATCTAGATTGAGATTTAACTGTGGTATTGCATTGTTTCTAGGCATGATAACCTTTTACTTTTTCTTTCAAAAGTCGATTTTTGACGAAAAAAAATTTATGTATAATTCTGTGGTCACAGGGAGTAACTTGGTAAGTCGAAAAATGGCCAAAATAAGTGTACTCTGGTTACCTCCAATGTCTTATACGCGCTGTTAAAAAGTTGGTAACTCATGACCCTAATACTTTCCGACCACAAAATGGATTTACAGAACTTACCAAGTCATTCCCTGTGATCACAGAATTTTTCAGGCGAACTTTTGCTTCTTAAACGATATGTCGCCACTTTATGTAATTTTCCTTAATTGGTGTTCAATATTTCTTTATTTTACAAAACTTGCTTTGCTAGAATGTGTTACTTATCAGTAAGTTGGAATTGGCATAACTGAAGTGTCTGAGAAAGCTAAGTAGCCGCCTCCACTCAAGTTTAGTCTCGGTTTGCCATTCTATAGTGTAAGTTAGCAACCTCGTTCGTTAGTATGAGCAGTTACTTGATATTTGTTGCAATTTCTTCCGTTCTAATAACTGACGCTGTTGCTCAATATGTGATTCCAAAGGCTAAGATAGATGTGTACTATCCAAAAGGTTTTGAAGTCTCCATTCCTGCAGAAGAAGGTGTAACATTATTTGCTTTTCATGGCAAGCTGAACGAGGAAATGAATGGACTAGAAGCAGGAAAGTGGTCGCGTGACATCTTAATCCCTAGAAATGGTCGCTTTACTTTCCGAGATCGCATCACGAAATTAAAAATTGGTGATGTCCTTTACTATTGGACATACGCACTAAAAGACGGGCTTGGTTACAGAGAAGATAACGGTGTTTTTAGAGTGTTGGAATACGTAAATTATACTGAATCGGTAGCAGAGACAACATCTATGCCAGAAACTTGGTATCCAGATATTGATATTCGATTTTCAGCTGATTGTGATGTCTCATCAACCATAGTAAATGGAGCTAAAGTTACATGTGCAGGGCAATTAATATTTAACGAACAATTTGATGGTAACTCTATTAATGAACAGCGGTGGAACCAAGAACGACGGTTCAGCTCTCAGCCGGACTATGAATTTATTGCGTATCTTAATAGCGATGAGGTGTTATATGTTAAGAATGGTCTGCTTAATATTAAACCGACTTTAGCCGAGAATATTTACGGGACAGGCAGTTTGCGTCGAGAACTTAATTTTGGAGTTGATTGCACCGGAGAAATTGGAACAGATGAGTGTCTGTATAAGGAAACTTCTTTTGACATCATGCCACCTTTAATATCTGGACAGATTAGTAGTAAAGGGCTTTTTAATTTTAAATACGGAAAAGTCGACATTCGCGCTAAACTTCCGAGTGGTGATTGGGTATTTCCACAAATTTTCCTGAATCCAGTTGAAAATCACTATGGAAAGAAGAACTATAATTCGGGCCAAATGCGAGTAGCTCTTACCTTAGGAAATAGAGGCTGTGAATTACATGGAGGTGTTCTATTAAATGCTGATGAGCCCTTCCGTAGTTTTAAGGTGTGCAACAAACAATGTTCAAATAATCAAAATTGGACCAATGATTTTCACACGTACACTCTTGTGTGGAAAAGGGATGGCATTGCTGTTAGTGTTGATGGTGAGCAGTATTGTGAGATAAAACCTGGAGCCGGCTTTCACGAAATACATTTAGGTGAGAATGTACTTTCTAATGCTGATTTATTGGCAACTGGCGATAAAATGGCTCCATTTGATAGAGAGTTTTTTATTACCTTGGGATATGGCATTGGGGGGCATCACGATTTTGAAGACAGTTCTACGTTATGGCCCATAGGTAAACCTTGGTCTAATTTTCATCCTCAGTCTATGTCAAAATTTTTTCATTATTTGAAATGCAACCCTTCCTGGATTTCTAGTAATTCTGTTTTTCAAGTTGATTATATTCAAGTGTATTCCATATAGATATTTATTCAAATGATGGTTTTCTTTTATTTTATTAAACCCATTCCGATTTTCATTTTTTATGATGATGCCATTTTGCTCAGGGGAAACCCTATGATGTAATAAACTGATAAATAAGATGTCATGAACTTTATTTTAGCAAATTATTTTAATTGGCTCTGCCACTAATTTTCTGAATTTCTTGTGTATCTCGCGGCGGAGTTGTGTAAATAGATTAAAAAAATCGTGAGGAGATAAAAGCGATTTAAATCTTAAAGAATTGTTGTCTTGAAAGAGATTATTATTATAGATGATTTAACGCAAGATATGGACTCAGGGGGTTTTAGTTAATCTTTTTGTTATTTTGTTAGAGATTCGACAAATAATATTTTATGCAATAAGAAATCATAAAGATACTGGGAAAAAGTTGCAAGTAATATTTACACAAGTATAAACATGTTTAAAGAAATAATTTGTAAGATTTTTACATATATAACATTTCTTTCGGATTATATGAGTTTTAAAATATGTATATGATTAAAAATAAAGAAATCTATTTAAATTGTTGAAAAATAAATACAAAACACAAATTTTTATTAGAGCAATTTATGTATACAGCTTAAGCATGAGCAGCATAAGAGAACTTCAACGTAGCACCAGCAGAATCACATATATGCTTTAAAAGATGCCATTACCATTCTGAATTAAACCTGCGTTTGGATTACGTAAGTCGTACGTAAACTAGACATAAGCATCAAAGATAATAAAACAGAAAGGCCGACTTACACCCTTATAAAATTCTTGAGTTCTGGCAAATTACTTCAACGTAGTCGGCAGAATATAAGAAAATATATGGGTATATTTTTTTCTTTTCTTTTCTTCAATTCATTTTCTTTTATTGTATTTTTATTTGTTTTCTTATCATATTAAAGACTAAAATATATCCAATCATGCAAAAATATAGTTTTGACAAAAAATACAAATATACCGGGCAAGTGCGAGTCCGACTCGCGCACCGAGAGTTTCATAAAGTATTAAAAAAGAAATTAACAGATTTATTTATTTTCTTGAGAAACTAAAAATGTCTGGAATTTTATTTTAGTTATCCTGCAGTATACGAATTATTTCAGATCTTTTAGTTAGCAAACTTCGGTGATTTTCGGGGAATAGTTTTTCACACATTTATGGGAGTAACTCAAAAACTAATGCGGCTTGAAATATAAAAAAATATTGTTTGAGTCCTTAAGCAAACCTTTAAAGTGATATCCCACACGTTATATAAAAAAAAATTTTAGTTTTCACCCTCCTACTTAATTTCAAAAATATATTTTTGAAATTCTTTCACCAGGAATATAGATGTGGATAAATGGCTTCTACATCTGTGCCAAATTCCAAATCGATACAAATAGTAATTATGAGAAAAACAGTTATGATATACAGACAGACATGCACCGAAGTCTCACCATACGGGCTTTTTGGGAGAGGAAACCCGAAAAATTCTTAATATGAGATTGCAGTCTTGAGTAAAAAAGGAAACTTTGTACGATGCTGCTCATAAATTGAATGAAAACTAGGGGGTTGTAAATTGTTCGGCTTACAAAGGATTCCGAAAATTTAACGGTACGGAAAAATTTTACTTGTAGAATAACAGAATGAAAACGAGGTGTACCTCACAAAAGGATGAGAGCAAGTAGGATCATTTAAGAATCATCTAACCATGAATAAACGAATGTAACGTCGATGTCCTAGAGCAGAGATCTGGGTGGGTCAAGCTGGCACTGTCACATACTAAAAATTAAAAAAGCGACACGGCAAAATAATGTGCTCTATATGGACTAATTTTGTGCCCAAATAAAAAAATTTGTGCAAAGCAAAAAAACGCAAAAACAAGAAACCGAACACAGCCAAACAAGTGCATATACGAATTAATAAAAGCTTAAAAGTTCACTTGCCCGCGGACATAGAATGATCAATTTCTTGTAAGGGTTGTTTTTAATGCAAGGGATGATTTTTTCGAATATCGGTCCCGGCTATTTTAAAGCACATAAATAGCACTTAATTTTAACGCTGTCATTTTTCATCCAAGGCCAAGTATAACCCTGCCAGGGAGAGGCTGTGCTAGCTTGCCGATAGCTGGCACTGGAAATTACAACTGTAATTTGCCGCGTTAATTATCGAGCACACAATTTTTTTTGGGCACAAAATTAGCCCATAATGAGCACATTATTTTGCCGTGTTGCTTTTTATAATTTTTAGCATGTGACAGTGCCAGCTTGACCCACCCCAGACATCCTCCAACAAGCGCACAAACCGAACAATATAATTTGCTCAACAAAAGTTATTTAAGAAGACCTATCTATATTTAAGTACCTTCGAGTTAACTCTTTGGCCCACAATGCTTAACATATTTATTTTGCCTAAACAATTTTTTGAACTTTGTATAACGCAGAAAATTCTTTGCATCCTGCTGCAGCCAAAATGTGGGAGTTATACTTAAATCTAAAAATAAGATATTTTCAAGATTAGTAAATATTACATGGATTTTTTTTTCAATACTACGACCGGGCCAGATAAACCTACTGGATATCTCAATAGCCAAAATGTTTAGTAAAATTAATA
Source organism: Leptarthrus brevirostris (assembly GCA_964036015.1). Lineage (NCBI taxonomy): Eukaryota > Metazoa > Arthropoda > Insecta > Diptera > Asilidae > Leptarthrus > Leptarthrus brevirostris. Next base: position 43,563,846 of record OZ038372.1, read on the forward strand.
TTGACTTTATCGGCAGAAATAGATTGAATAGAAGTGGACTACTTTTAATGGTTAGCAGACGGCTTCGAGCTTAGAAACATTAAAAATAACACGATTACTTGTAAGTTTTGTTATAGTTTCCTCAAAATTACGTATGTGTTAAGTCAAGGGTACTTTCATTTGCGAGGGTTCGAAGTTAAACATAAGAGCCCATTAATAAAAAAGAGAAAGACTATAGCTGAGGGAACTGAACCTTAGGGTACGCCGGCAATCCGATTTTCTTTTGTCCAATATTCCTCAAATTGAATGAGTTACAAATTGTCAATCTATTTTATTTAAACTGGTATAACCAAACCAAAATGATTGAAACTTGGCTAAAATGCCATCTTAATCGGTGATACCAAACGGCAGTTCTTTAGGAAAATTAGTAGATCTGCGGTATATATAAGGAACTGTACTGTATAGTTAATTTTAATATATTTCATCCAGGCGTGGATTCAGAGGGGGCAATAGATGCAATTGCCCCCCCCCCCCTCCCTGAGCCTCGATCGAACTTTTTACTATTTACAAGAATCGGTATAAACTAATCCCTCATTAAACCGATTAGACGCGAAATGACCCGTATAGAAAAAATGACGGTGAAAATCTTTGTAAAAATTACTATACTGAACAGGAGCGAAGAAAGGAGTCAAATGTAGACTTATTTTGAGGAACAAACCCGTACTTTCTACAGCACAGTTAAAGAATTTACTTGATTCACGAATAAAATTTCTTAGTTATTTTACAAAAAGTAAAAATGTCCGTTATAAGAAATATATTTTTCTGAAAGTATGGTCGTAACTATGATATTAATTCTTAACTGAACTGATCATATGTTTGCAGTCGCTTGGCTTGGGTTTTCTACAGTAATGTAAGAAATAATCCTTCTGACTTGGCGCTGTGTAAATTAGGAAATACTTCACTCTAAGGCCCAATATCATAATTGTAAATTTAATCCTCGGCTGTTCACCAAAAAACTGTGAAATAAGTTTTCAACAAGTGGTATAGGTAAGACAAATTGTTTGAATATGATTTTTGAACTAAGCAGAACTGTATCACTGCCTTGTTCCACATTTCTGACGAGATAAATTTCCTGTGACAATGATCAATTTACAGCGTTGGCTCTGCTTGATTTCTCGAAGGCCTTTGACGAAGTTGATCACAAGATTTTGTTTTGAAAACTTGGTTCGATATTTAACTTTTGTAATCCTGTATGCAATTTATTATTGTCATATTTGAGAGAACGTAAACTAAAGAATATTTACAATAAGTCAACCAATTATCTTTCTATCTTAAGCGTTGTGCCTCAAGGATCTATTCTCAGCCCTCTTTTATTTTTCATGTTTATTCATGAAATTCCACTTGCTATACGGTACAACAAATGTAATCATTATACGGATGATATATACCCATATTTCTAGACCTCTAAGCCTGATGGTGGACGCTATTTGTCGATTGAATGATGATCTGATGAATGTGTTCAAATGGCCTTGTCAAAATTGTTTAAATTTTGATGCCTGTAAATGCTATTATAAAATATAAATCTAATTTAGACATTTCTTTATTTTCAAATGCTATTCCTAATTATATAGTGATTCCCTATAGTGATTCAGTTAAAAATGTTGGCATTATTTTTAATAAGTCTCTAAATTATGCCAACCAAGTTATGTCAACACTGTCGTTGGTAAAATATACCGGGTTTATCTGCAGCTTATACGTCGCAAATTACTCGTCTTCTGATTTTTTTGATTTTGTTTATTAAATTAGAATCGGTGTCATCTGATAAACTAAATATGGCTTTCAATTCCGCTGTGCGGTATACAGCACAATTTTATTTAATATAACAAACTGAAATTCACTCAGTATAGTAGAACTTTTTCACTAAATATTCTACATTATACGTTATACGTCAATCTATTAGATTGTGGAACTTTCTTCCAATCGAACTGAGAAGCAGTTGTGTCTCTAGATATGCAGGTCTCCTAAAATACCAAAAAAAATTTTCCATTTCAATTCTTCATTTATGAGATAATTCCTTTTAAAGTCATTATCAAAGCGTCCGCCCCACCCCCTTTAAGTTCTAAATTATGGATACAAAATATCTGAAAAAATTTTGTAATATGTTCAATAAATTACAAAATATTTAGAAATAACACGCTTTTAACTAATTTTTTCGACCGAAGCCAATTTTCAGCGATGATTGGTCTAAAATTCTAATTTCGATCATATCGATCATTTATAGGCGTACATTGGCTAAAAAAGATATTTTTAAGACATTTAATGACGCAGGAGACCAGACGCTAGGCCAGACCAAGACGGGATAGGCACCAGTATTAGCAGGCGAAAGTGGCAAGGATAGGCCACACATTAAGAAAAGAGCCAAATAATATTGCTCAACAGGCTCTAGATTGAAACCCGCACGGGACCCAAGGAAGGCGTCGAATTGGACGAACGCACAACACATAGAGAAGATCCGTAGAGAAGAAAGGCACGGACATCAACAAATCGTGGCAACAGTTAAAGGCGTTAGCGCAGAACTGGATCAGGTGGAGAGTCGGTGTAGTAGACACCCTATGCCCCACAAGGGGTTGAAGGACCCAGAGAGAATTACCCAGGAGAATGTTGCAGAAAATTGGCTCCATTCCCTTACGAGATATTGCCGTGTGCCAGGAATTTAAAATGTCAACCCGGTATATTGGTAGAATCCAGTCCAAGGCACTAGAAAGACATACTGCTTATAATCATACCAACGCCTCAAGTTGCTCATATGTTGCTTACACGCTACATATCTAGCATACACCGTCTTCCGTCGGAGAATATATGAAGCCGACTGACGTAACATCCTCCTCTCAAGTTGTTAGGCCACTTTAGAGGCTGAAAAATAGATTTTTTTGTGGATTTTTTTCAGAAAAAGTACAAAATAATTCGAGATTACAAAAATTTTTGCAATGCCGTTCCCGTTTTTTCCAGGTTCCACGGCCGGACATGCAGCTCCTGTAATTTTTGAATTATGATGAGTCAGACAACGTTGTTGTAGGATTTATTTTATGTTGGTTTTAATTCAAAAGAATAAAGAACTTCATTTGATTTAAATATTTTTTGTGAAAACCATCAAATGAAAAAATAAAAAATTTTTAAAAACTTGTTGCGAAAGAAATTTATTTTTCTTTATTTTTCATCATCGGCAATCGTGAAAGGATTGTTTTCTTTTGCCTTTTACTTTGCGCGGCATGATCAAAAAAACTGTGACTTGCTTGAAGACGAATAAAAAATTGGCCAAATCACATATGAATCGGTTCGCTGTTTCTTAAAGAAATCACAAATTTTGCCATCTTTCCAGCCAAAGTTTATATTAAAAACGTAAACAAACAGTTGTCAGTGTACATTGTTAGCTCTTTGCAAAGAGAAATTTTCGGCTAAGTTGATATTTATGAAGAAATAAAAAGAAATTAACTAATTAACTTAATTAAAAAATTTAAAGACTAAATTTTTCACACCTTCAACAGTCAATATAAATTTAAACACTATTAAATCAAAAACATTTAATTGAATTGAATTTTCTTTCTTACTTAGGGCGATGTTTTCGGTGGTCATAGCGATTGTGTGCGTTGTTTGTTACTGTTGTCATAGAAGCATAAAAAAGAGAACCAACCTGTATCGCCAGAGATGGCTTGAAAATGATTCCAATGTTGAGATCTACAGTGTGGAACAGGTAAATAAAAGAAATTACTTTTTATTGGTATTTTCTTTTGTTTTGTTTTATTTAAAATATTGTATACGTATAAGCTCTATATTTTGTTTATTTCAAGTTTTTGCATACTTTATTGTGTTCTATACTTGTACGTTTTCTTTTATTTACAACGCTTCGAACTAACTTTTAAAGTTTGTTGATTTAAAATTGCAAGTTGACATAATAAAAGGACACGTACATAAAGTTCTGAACAAAGTGAATGTTACTAAAATTTTTGTACGGCAGTTTACGAAAAGAATTAAGACATATCACATTTCTTCAGAATTTTGAAACATAGCAAAAAAGAGGTGTAGAAATAAGTAGAATAATTGCTGCCGCAGTCCACAACTTCTTTATTTTTTTTTATGATGTAGTCAAAGCCTAGGGGACAACCCTATGATACGATAGCAATGCTATGGCCGGAAGGGAATAACGGTAAGGGGAATTAGGGTAATTTAATGTTTTGTTGTTGCATTACTGCGGGTAAACAGCACAGAGATGAAGTGGATTTTTTATTTATTGCAATTGCAAATTATGGAGGCGCGAACTCGTGTAATGTGAAATATGTTATTCTTTCACATTACCAATGATTTAAATATATTTATTGATTTTATTTTTCCATTTTATTCTCCTAGCAACTACCCAATTATTTTTAATTTCAAAACACTTTTACTTTTTCTTATCTGTTTAGAATTACATAAACATACATATAATTCTTGAAGATGACAGAAGTGGCAGAAGAGGACAATATAGAAAGAACCAATCGATAAGCATTGTTTTATTTAGTTAGGCATATACGTCTGTACGTAAATCAAATAATTTCAGAAAGTCCAAATCTAACGACAAGAAAGTAGGCAATGTTCTATATAAACAGTTTATATTTGTCCAATTATTCTTATTCACTTGAAATATTTGCACAATCATTAAGCGAGAATATAACAAAAGTAAATAGAACTCCCTACGAATTTTTCTGATTTCAATTTATTTGATTTTCAACCCTAACGCTACTTGAAAATACCTTGAGAAGTGATTTACTTTAAAACGTAACAATGCACTCAGTGAATTATTGTCAAACTTCTATATTTCAACCCCAAACTTAGTAATCCATATTGGGAAAATTTATTATGCATATTGTGTCGTGTAGATGCCTAAATAATTTAATCCACAACTTCCACACATATTTATGTGTACACTTATGCACAAAAGATAAAATTACGTTTATCGATTTATGCATATCCAGCCGTTTACCTTTCAAATTATTTAAAAAATAAGGTGAGGATATAAAATCGAACAAAATTATTTTTTTACAGAGCTGATGGGATGTCAAAAATTTAAATTAATTAATGGGAAATAATTTTTTTAAAGGAAGACTTTTTCGCCGCAAACCCAAATATGTTTTAATTTAACCTCCTCAGGGACGAATTTTTAAAGTGAAAAAATCGATTTAATTATTTTTTCATAACGGTTCTTCACATTTTACACAATTATAGCGAGTTGCCGTGGAGGATTTTTAAGCTTCATGTTTCAGGATAGCCTCCTATATGGCTTGATTTCAGAAACGGCTTTGGTCGAACTTTTAGACTTTTCAGGTGGTGACTCATGTTCAGAACTTTAACTGGGTTTTCATGGTTTTTTTCAAACCATATTCATATGGTGGAATTTTTTTAATTTTTTTACTATTATTAAAAAGCATCTATGACTTGTCTATTGAAAGCAATGTTGTGGGGTAAAATCTGTTGTTGTGTTCAAAAGTCTGGGAGTAGCGCATGTGGTCAGACAAATCTACACGTTACGTTGCGGCGAAAGATCTTGTCATTGATATATATTTTTTATTTTTACGACCCCATATTCGAATATTATTTAATTAGACGCCTTGATGTAAAGAGATTATATAAAAATAATTCATGGTTTATCATTTCTAACGCTTCACCCAGTCTCAATACTGTGACCACAATCGCACTAAATTTTGCACTAATATTTTTACATTTTTGATACATTTCAAATATAAAACATAACCATTGAGACGCTCTGAGCTAGGATTTGAAACTGAACTTAATGGGTTTGGACTTGTTGTACAGCTTGCCCCTATGTCTGGTATAACATGGTTGTTTTGTAGTGCAAAGTTCACTTTATTTTTCTCGAATCGCTTCAAAGACATCAGCAATTACGCATCGCAGAGCGTAGTTTTGATAACCAATAAAATTTATAATTTGGGTATTTAACTAATATACATGATCTTTCGCATAAGGTATATTAAAAAAAGTCGGGTGATAGATCTCACCTAGAGAAACAAAATATTATAGGCGTGACCAATGACCTTTCAAAAGTTGCCAACAATGTTGATTTCACTCCAATCATTGCAGATACAGTCACTTCCAAAAGTGATAAAAATGTGCTGAAATTACTCAAAATTCAGCTGCGTTGAGTAGATCAAAATAAAAGAATAATTTGCATGCCATGAAAAATTGGAATTAACTACTGTGATCAAAAAAATAGTAAGACTTTTCCCATTTAAATCGCGCGGCTTATCCAAACGAGTAGTTTTTTTTCTTGGGATTGGTAGCACTGTTACTTGACATCTGTGTCAAATTTCATGCCAATATCTTCAGTAGTTAATGAGATACGCTTGTTTATTGTCATTTAAATAAGTGCATTTTTCGATTTTTAAAATTAGTGAAAAAGTTCAGCAAAGAAGTTGCATTAAATTTTGCGTCAAAAATAGAATTTCGGCTTCCGAAATTCTGCAAATGTTGAAAAAGGTTTTTGGTGGCAATGCACTATCCAGGGCGAGTGTTTTTGATTGGTATAAGTTGCTCAAAGAAGGCAGAGAACTAGTTGAAGACGATGCCCGTCCTTCGACGTCTACCGATGAAGACCACGTCAAGGAAGTCAAGGATTTGATGCTCGAAAATCGTCGATTGACAATAAGAGATCTTGTTGACATTACGCAAATATCGCTTAGGTCGATGCAATCGATTTTTAAACAACATTTGGGTCTCAGACGCGTCGCATCTCGTTTGGTTCCAAAAACACAAATTTTTTTTCGAAAAATAGCGTCGTGTTAATGTCTGTGAAACAATGATTGCTGACTACCAAAACGTCTTCAAACGCATTATTACGGGAGATGATGGATCTACGCATACGACCCGGAAACCGCCGACCAATCAAGTGAATATCCAAGGTGCCAAAGGTGTGCCAAGACCGTAAAAAGCTCGTCAAAGCAAACTCTTAGTTTCTGCATCACGATAATGCACCTTCTCACACTGCACTGGTTATTCGCAACAATTTGGCCAAACATTCGACTCATATTGTTCCGCAACCGCCCTATTCGCCTGATATAACTCCGTGTGACTTCTGGCTATTCTCGAAACTGAAAAAACCGCTTCGAGGACATCGTTTTGACTCGATTGAAGAGATACAAGCCGAATCGAAGAAGGTTTTGATGGCCATTCCGGAAATTGACTTCAACAGTGTGCATTCGTAACACTCAGGGAGGGCGGGGCGCTTAAACTCCATACATAAAAAATCAACGAGTTAGGTGATGTTGTTATCGGAATATTTTTTCTCATTCATAAATGGTCTGCCTGGCCTCATCCTCTGTACCTACTAACATATTAAATTTTCAATTTGAGCTTTGTTATTTCTCCTATCTGCAAAAATTTACACCTTTTTGCATCCTTTCTTACTTTAATTGTAAACTACGTAGTTATTATTTATAATGGACTTTCACAAAGACCGCAATCAAACACACAACTCTGAGAAAAGCATTCTGAGAACAGTACTACTTGTAACGATAGCTGTACACACATATGAACATTTATAACTTCTTATAAAATGTAATTAACAAAAGAAATTATGTTTTTAAATTTATACAATCATTGAAAAACGGACTTTTTCTCAGCAAATAATAATGATAAATAAGTAAACTTTACAATTAAGAGTTTAACGTTACAAGGTTTTTAAAGCATTGATCATAAAATAGAATAAAATGCTGTCAGCGCTGATATTCGACCATTTTTTATACAGTTAATGTTAGTTGAGGAGTCGTTAGATGACCAGACCAGGCAGACGTACTCAAGAAATTATTAAAAATGTGCAATAAAGCAATTATGTGATGCATCGATTATTTAATTCCTTCGACCATCTCTTCAAGAAACCTACAGTAGCATTGGCTTTACTCGCAATAGAATATATGTATAACTACATATTCACACTGAAAGATCACTTTAGTTATATTCACAAAGTGCTGTCTAGTTATGGCAACAAAGTCATAGGGAAAGGTATTTCCTGGTATGAATGTTGGATCGAACTAGCCGAAAAATATAGTCTCAGTTTAGATTAACAACGGAATGCGGATTTAGTTAGGCATACCTTGATAACAATTGTGGAAAAAGAAAATGCATGGATACGAAGGAAAGCACTGGAAAGAGCAAGTGGACAGTAAGACTAAACTATGAGTAATGATAATACCTTTTTTAGAAATGACTTTTCTATAAACAAAATTTCCTTGAAGCCTAGTTGATCTAAAGGCAAGCCTGTGGAGAAGAGAGGGCAACAGTTTACTCCATGTGTAATTTAATGGAGGAGGATGACTTGTTGCACTTTCTTCGCAGATGCCCCCATGCTTTCCAAATTTCGGGCACAAACTTTTAACAAATGTGTTATTTCAGACGATGAAGTGAGTGATATATGTTTCCTTTGTTGTGAGAGCCTGGAGGAGAAAATTTCTAAGAGACGAATTTGAAAATTGACATTTGGAATTAGTTAAAGTCAGAACTACAAACATCTCTCTTTAGTTATTTTTTCTCGTGCTTTATTTTTATGAGTACTAAATAATAAAAATAAAATAAATACAAATGGAAACGAAAATTTGATTTTAGTCCAGCCAACACCGACAGACGTCTCGGAATCATTGCGTTGAATATAATATAAGTAGTAGTATGTATTAATAGAATAATAGTAATTTGGACAGCTAATGTACCGGAGGATTTTGCAAATTTTGTATTATGTATTGAATAAACTTATTAAACTGTTAAACGATATGGTCAGAAAGAAACGTGGGAATTAAGAATAATACCTTAGTATTTGGTTTTGTCTGGTCTAGTTAATAATTATCTGTCAATAGTATACTTGAAATTGAACGGCGATCGCTTGTGCGAATATACAGTATACTTGTCAATATTCAAAGAAAGGCGATTATTAGAGCACCATTTAAAAAAGGCATCTACGTCAGAATTTTAAGAATCGTCTTCACAAGAAATAGTATGAAAAATGTTAGTGTCCTTTGCATAATAAAGAATTTTCCGATTTTCTTAGCAGTATATGTACATCATGTCGTTGGTGGAGTAAGCGATAACGTGTCTGAAGGTCCAGGTCGAATCAATACGAGGACTAGAATATATAATAAAGAGCAACGGACCCAAATGGCTCCACTGAGGAACCCCTGACGAGCTAAAAATTTCATCAGAAAGGGCACCACGAAACACTACATGCTGAGTGCGATTAGTAAAATATGAAGATACCCACTTCACGAAAACAGCTGAAAATCCAAGGAAGTAAAGCACTTAAATAAGAATTATGTGGTTTATTCGGTAAAAGGGTAAAATAATTTAAAATGCAAATCGACCTGCCGACTAGACACGATAAAACAGGCAACTACTGGTTTAAAAATTTCGTTATTTAACCAGAGCATTATCTTTGGGTTAAAACGCCAGGAACTTTCGACGAGTCTTCTACATGGCCAAATGGTCCTCGTAGACTAGCTTAGGGTGTTTTTTCAATGAGTATTCCAATTTAGTCGCTTATCGAGCTTCACACCCAGATATCTTGAATAAAGATCGGCTCAAGGCCTAGGCGATACCTTTTTGTAAAGGGTACCAGGACGGCCTTAGTAGGGTTCATAAAGAGGTCCTCACTAATATTACGCACATAACTTAGCCTGAAGGGCTTGTTAAATTTTTCTAAAAAGACAATTCCGAGGAGCGGTATAGATCGCTCCTTTTTGCACCTAATATGAACGTTTAACAACCTTTCCATTGTTTTCAGCAGGAAGAAAATTAACATAATTGGTCTGTAAGATTTATATGAACACCACCAGCACTTTTCGAAAGTTATATGTGTCCCAAAATATATCTCTCTCTCTAGTTCCCATAACCCATTGTGGGGAGTGAGGCGGAAGAAGAACTTCGCCCGATTCGAGACAACGAGGGCAAATGAAAAAACAATTTAAAGTGGATTCTCAACAACTGATATTTTCTCTGCAAGCCCCATGGCCTTTTTATCGTAATCTGTTGCCAGCAGAAAACAATCATGAGTAGCCGCCTGTAAGATTCGAAACTGGTACCTCCGGGTTGGTAGGCCGACACATTATCACGTACTCCACCGAAGCCTTTCAAAATATAGCTGAATCTAAATAAGCAGATCAATGGATCAAAGGTCTTTTCAGGCAGTTCTGAAGAAGTAGAAAAATCTTCTCACTAGGGTAACTGGGTGAATAGGGGGAAAATGCACCTGCAAAAGGTACTCTAGATTTTTCGAGAAGTTGCCATCATGCCTTTTTAGGAGTCCTACTCTGGAAGAGACGTCTTTGGCCAATACCTTTTGAAGGCGAACTGTTGTCGGCAGCGATTCAATGCCTTCGCAGTGTCTTCTCTAGGATTCGCATTTTGAACGTTTCTATTTCCTATTGTAGGCAGTGAGTGCTGACCTATATTCGCCCCACTGATTGGTATACTTGGCTCTATTGGTTCATCTTACGCACCGTTTGGGTTGGTACTGCAACGTATCTGTCGCGACGCTGTCATTTCCAGTTCATTGATTGAGCTGATATTTGTGACTAGCAAATTAGCCATCAAACTCACTGTAGCTCTAAAGGTATTCTAATTCGTTTTCCTTGAAATAAACTGTTTTTTTTTATTATGTAGCCAAAGCCCAATATTAAGTTTTTAGTTGGCTGTGGCTAGAAGGGAATTAGGGCAAGAGGAAATTGAAGGGTGAATGGTTTTACAGTGTTGGGAGATCGTAGGAATTCTGCCATGTTGTGGGAATTTTTATCCTTAAAATATTGAAAAAAAGAAAAGAGAATAATTTCGTCTCGTCGAGCAAAATATGGGAAAAATTATACATCCAAAGTACAAAAAAGTTTTTCTTAACGGGCCGATTGTCTTATGAAGAATTCTACCTCCCAAATCTAAAACATTATTTTGTGGGTTGAATCGTTTTTGCATAACAACGTCTAATTTATCTGAATTTTTTTTGGAAAGTTGGAAGTCAGACTTAACTGAATTTAACTGTAGAGGAATTTTGGAAAGAAATAGAAACAATGAAAAATTTTCAAGAAGAATTTATTTAAACGAAATTTTAATAACTTGGAATTGTAAAAAAATTCCAAACTAAACCGTTCCAAGCTATTAAAATTTTTGAAAAATTTGCTCGGGTTATGTGTGAATTTATATATGTTTCCAAATTTAAGTAAAATTGTAAATATTGCTATGGTGTTTCTAAATTCAAATGCTGAGTTAGAAAGAATATTCTGCATATGTTATTTAAAATTGTTGTCAATAAATAATCTGTGGGAAAAGAGCCCAGAAATTCAGTTTTTGTAGGCAATTTTAATCAATCTTAATCGGATAATAAGTTTTACAGTAATAGTGAAACAAACAATGTTTAAACTTTTCTTTACAGATGTCCGTACAAATTTGACAGAGATTGTTCATACATTTCTCTTGTGCTTTATAGCACAATTCCCTTAGGTAATAGCTTGATGATATAAGAATGCAGTACTCCTTAGATGTAGAGAAACACATTAATGAATATTTTATCAAAATCTGTCAAGTAGTAGGTACATATGAAGAAACAGACACGTAATTTTTACTTATTTGTATTGATATTACTAAAACTGTTAACTTGCAATAATGCTAAGCTAAATAAAATATATAACCCTAAAGATACAATTCCATATTTAAAAGACTATCTCAATTCATCCAGAGCCGTTGAACTTTGCTCAGATTAAACTCACATGAATCGATTTCTCGGAATATATTTTTACACATTTTGAATTTAAACCCTTTATTATTAATTCCACAAAATTTATTGCTTAAGTTTAAATTTTTTTAAAGGTATTATAAATGAGCCCTTATGATGCCCTTGCAAGGCGAAACGCGTAGGCTCATTTATAAGACCTTTAAAACATTTTAAACTTAAGCAATAAATTTTGTGGAATCAATAATAAAGTGTTTAAATTCAGATTAAATCGCCTAACACACATAATGTAGAAACAATACAAGGGAAATTTTAGCAGGAGCCGCTCAATTGTACTACTTTTATATTATTTCAAGCTAGAAATCTGCTAATGAGTACGAATTTTGTGCCGAAACTTTTCAAGAAATATGCCTCATAATATATACTCAAACCGAATCCGACATACAAGATACTTAAAAGTTATATAAAAACAGCAAAATAGTTCTTCTCATTGCGAAAATTTTTAAACTTCTTTGCAGTTGATATTTACACCAAATTTTCTTTTATTTATTTACAGTGTTACGAAACATCTGGACTATTTTTGGAAACGTCTGAAGGTCTACCCAATTCAGTGCGTATACCTTTAACCACACACGGCGAACCGCCACCTTCTTATGACGTGGTTCTTGCCATGGACGAAATTGTTAATCGACCATCACCACCCCCAAGATATCGAACGAGTGAAATTAATCAATTCAAGGACGACGGAACCAAGTATTCATCAAATAATAATGGCAATTTATGTAACGATGACTTGAGGTTTGATAATTTAAATATGTGCAGAACCGATTCGTGCTTTTCCCATGAGGAACCTGTGGGAGCAGCTGCACTTGCTAACCAGAAACCAATGAAGTTTGTGTCGGGTAACGATAACTTTTACTACAGTGGTTGTCCTTTATGCGGCAAGTTTCAATACACGTCATCGTCAATCGATAGTGAGCTTGAAAACGTTATTAATGCGGATGCGGAAAACGGCAATGAGGAAAGTAATTGCGATTGCCCACCAAAGGATATAATGACTCCAGCTAGAAAACCACTTAATGAAGCTGCTGACGGAGTTACTTTGGAAAACAATGAAAGTAGTACAACAGGACGCCAACCCCTACACAGCAATGCAGTTCAGGATACTTTGAATAACAATCAGTTGCTGGAAACTTCAGACTCAAGCTCTGTAAATCACTTGAGTAATTCAGTCTGTTCATTGGCGAGAACTAATTTGGATTCCATAAATGAAAATGGAATCGTAAGGTTAGATATGAGCCGAATTATTGATAAAACTGGACTACCGACCTACGAAGCAGCCCTCAAACTAGAGTCGAGTGGTTATGTGTAAAACTGACTTTCACTTTCGTATCAAAGCTTTTATTGTTGCGCACTAAGTGTTTGTTACATAAGAAATTTAAAATATGTCGTGTCTAAATAGATACACATTAGATCTAGTTATATTTACACACCACGAATTGTTTTTTTGTAGACTGTATATAAATAAAGTAGCGTTGATATGCAAAAATTGAATCAGTTTGTTCTCAGGAAGAAATTAAGTACATACAACAAAGTTTAGATCAAACTTCAACGATAACATGGGTCCAGTAGTAAGTAATTTTCCACAGAAAAAATCAACGATGAATTTTATTTATATGTACATTCTTTTGATTGAAAGAAATTATTATTTATTTCTATATAAAGACGAGTTTTTGCATTTTCAAATGGTTTAGTTCCTTAAGATTATTTTCTTCATTATTAAATTTAAAAAATCTAAAGTCTGCTCTTAAATAGTAGTACTCAATAGGATCTTTTAACCGGCCACAGCCAAGGAGATCGAAATTTTTTTTTATGTGTTTAGACTTTTGTGACAAAAGAATAAAATAAATAAAATAACTTTTCTGATGTTAAGGTAGATAATGCTGGGGAAACTCCATTTGCAGTACTGATAATAATCAATCTTTGCAAGTGCAACATTTTATACTGACAGAATTGAAAAAACCTGAAACGCCTATTATCTTGCACGCATAATTCGAAATAGAATGAGGTTATTGTCAAGTTTCTTATTTTATTTAACAATAGAAGCAATCGATTTAAATTTCTTTTTGATAAATTATTAAAGCAAACATTAAAAGTACTGTCCTAACAGTTCCCATTTCTAACAATTCTAACTAATTTGCATTCTGCAACCTAGTGACTCTTAACCTATAAGCTAAGGCGAGACATTCAAGTTATAGGCTCATGTATACCGTAGGGGGTAAGGAATATGAAAAAAAGCTTCGAGTCCTAGTAGACGGAACCGATAAATTGATATCATCTAACACTTCAGAGGAATTAATCACACCTCTCAGGCAGTCAAAAGCAAAGACGATTCTAAACCTCTTACGTCTCCAAAGAAAGCAGCAAAAGGCGATCGTGGAGGCACATGAAGAAAATCAGCCCAGGGAAGCCCACAAAGTGCGAATTTCCAAATTTACTGAAGTCCGCGAAAATGCAATTAATCTGCTTACCGGCTGCGATGACAGGTATACAGTCTTCACTCTTTATGTATATAAGCATTCTGCATAATTGAGATCATACGCTGACGACGCGCAAATATATTTTAATCGGCCAATTGGACTAGTCGAAGACTGGTTAACTGGCTTAATAACGACTTACAACGCATTTACGTACAGGCAACTCATATTAATAATTATTCATTCTTAGGTTAGGTAAATCTAATTGTCTAGCAATACAAAGATAACACACATTATTAAAAGTTTAAATTCGCAGGCCTGTGCAATCGATCAATATAACGATTCCGTATATGAATTGCGTCAACAACTTCGGCAGTATAATCAACGCTAGATTCACTTGTTTCAAATATGTTATAAGGAAAAATATATTTTTTTATGATAATGCCAAAACTGAAAGGAAACCCTAGAAAAGCCTTGGCAAAAGAGGAGAAAGAGTTTGAGGTAGTAGAGAGGGGAAAACAGAAGATATTAAACTATTACACATTTGTAAAGCTCTCGTAAGAAGGATTCCAGAAATATCTCAGTTCGACCGAATTTTATCTGTAGGGTATAGGGCTATAGGCATCGAGTAGTGCGCGAAGGGGAGATCAATGATCGTGCAAGTAGGTATAGAAGATTGATAGACAACCGACGATCGCAGCATCGCGCCAATTTTGTTGAACTTGTTACAGCGATATCACCAGATTCCGCTACAGAGCCAAAAGAGACCAGCGTTAATTTTGTAGGGATTAAATGTTAATCCGTCCGAGATTGACGAATTGGTCTTTGACCAAATGCTTGAGGCTAACTAAAAGAGTACTCAAAAATGTGGGGCTGAACGCCAAGAATAATAAAAAACCGTCAAAACGTGTCAAATTCCACGTTCTCCTTCTCTGTAATTCACGGAGCATGAGACAGGAAAAGAACTTCACTCAATTAGAGACAATGATTGCTAGTGAAACTAAAACTTAAGGTGGATCTCGAACCACCGACATTATTCAGAAATCCTCAATGGCCTTTTTATCGTAATCTGTTGTCAGCAGAAAACAATCATGGGTCGCCGATGGTGGAGTTCGAACCTGGGACCTCTGGAGTGGAAGGCCGATGACTTAAAATCCACGTTACGCTAGGGAACTGCAGAATAATTTGCCAACCCCCATTGATCAGTCCGGTATTAAACCGATCACCATACAAGCAGTATGGTGATCTAAAGTACATCTCGAAATTTGTATCACGACGGCTCAAAAACTCTAATGTAAATGTCCTACAATGGTTGGCACAAAATCAATCCATGAATACCATAGAAAATATCTGGAAATTCCTCATACGTCGGTTGGGCAACTATCCTAAATCACTAAGTAAAAGTCATTTGGGGTTATGGTAAAGGATACAGCGCAGATGGAATAACATTCCTGCATATTTCATAAGCATCGTTATGAGAGTATGTCTCACAGACTTCAAAAAAGGAAGGTCTTCTTAACCAACTACTAGTTTTGCAGGACTTCTCACTGTTTTTTGTGCAGAGTGCAAAACTGGTCAAATGATGTAAAAAAGAAAAAAATTGGGATCGCAATGCGTCAGTTTTACACTCACTACCGACGCCCCAAACAGATCATATAAAACCTCTGCCTACCCAAAATGTTTCATAAAACTACGATTTAACTGATCTAAAGTAACAGTAAACCGAAAATGGCTCCTCTTAAGCCACATATGCTGCAAAAATGAAAGTAAAATTTTTGTAGTAACCCGGACGAGCTCTGATTACCCAAAACAAAACGTGCAATGACCTGAGTGATGATGAACAATATCTTCAAATGAATGCAACTCACTTTGATGCAATCGAGACAACTTGCTACATATGTCATACTTTAATTGCAAACCAATTAGCAGTGGGTACCAGTTAATCATATTCCAGGTAGAACAAATGTACCCTGCATGTGAGATGAAAGAAAAATGGAAAAAAATAGGAAAAAATACCTTGGCTGGGCGAATTTTTAATGGGATTAAAAATTCCGTCCCCTTTGGCGATATACTTGGGTGAACTTGTAACCAACGAACAAGAATTGGAATGGAATTCTTGTTCGTTGCTTGTAACACTAGCCGATTTTAGTTAATTTGCGAACAAATTAAGTTTAAGGGAAGCACAAGCGGTGGCGCGTCCGCTCACCTAAACTGTTCAACAGCAGGCTGATTGAACCAGTTGTGGCTGAATGCTAAACACAGATACGGAAGCAATTGGTGTTTATTTCTAACTATTGACTCCCTCTACAGGCGAAGGTTATTAATGGTACGCTCCGCTTTGTTCATAACATCCCTTTTTGGGTACTCATTGAAAATATATTTAAAGCATCAAAAGTTCGGGTTTCTGCACAAATTCATAATCAAACTTCAGTTCCTTAATTAGACCTAAAATTCCTTTGGGAGCTACCTTAACGGTGTTGCGAAAGCCTTACCGAGATGTCTGAGCCCGATGTTCTGATGTCTCCTCCTCTTCCAAACAGGAGCAGTGACCAGTTAAAATTCCTGCTATAAGTCTGGTCAGCTGTGTAAGAACAGCGCTTCCGTTTTCTGCTTTGAGTAGGCTATGAAGCTTTTTGCTTGTCTTAACCCTGGAGTGTTTATATAATGTGAGTGCTTACATTTGTCCTCTCATGATCTAATGCGCCTTGCCAGCTGGCTTTTCGAGTAGCTTCAAAACGGCTCAAGTCCGATTAACTGACAATCCGCGCCTTTTTTTGCCAGGCGATCCGCCATCTCACTGCCTTCAATGCCCTCGTGCTCTGGTACACAAGCCAACGTGATGCTGTTGCCCTGTGACAGTTCTTTGAGTGCATTGAGACAGTCCCAGACAATTCTAGACTCAAAGGTGTAAGACCCTAGAGCCTGGAGTGCCGTTTGACTGTCAGACATTATGTATATTTTGACACCGTGTATACCTTTTTGAGTAATTTCACGTGAACACCGCTCAATGACATGTATCTCTGCTTGAAAGATGGTTGGTCCGAATCCAGGCGACTTGTACAGCCTTAGTCTGAGTCCGTAGACTGTGATGCCCGTTCTGTCATCCATCTTGGAGCCATCCGTGTACCAGAGCAGATATCCCTTTTCAAAGATGTGGCTGCTGTTGATGCAATATTCTGTGCGTTCAAGGATCAACTTGAGTGGTGTATTGAAATTGTGCCTTTTCGGCATGGCATCTGAGATTGAGTTGACTACAGGATCATCCTTGAATTCTTCAAGGATTTTCCTGTGACTAGTCAGATTGCCTGCTGTGAAGAGATTGGAACCATAAAGCCTTATTGTGCTCGAGGCAGCCTCCTTATTTAGGTATAGATGTAAGGGGGGAGGTCCAGTAGAGCCCCCATATCTACAGCGGGTATGTGCGCATGGCACCGGTAACTCGTAGACAAGCTGCCCTCTGCAGTTTAAGGCAAAGAGTAGCTTTGATACCTATAGATGACTAACATTAAGAAAATTATTTTAAATGTGTTAGCTAAGAATTAAGTTTGTAGATACCTTAATCAAAATAAGAAGTCAATAGATACTATTGGAATGAATTTTATCCAACAGGTTCTTCATCATTAATTATTTTTTGTCTACTAAGTATACCTTATAAACCTCAAAATAATGAATATTTAAACTTAAAGCAAAGAAAACAAATTTAATGAGACATAGGCAATTTACGGAATAAGTTCTCATTGCCTGTCGATCTGTAGATTACCTTTCGCTATAATATCGTTTACATAGTAGGCTTTTAAATTTTCAAATGATATGACATTATTAAAGATAGCGTATGTGTCATCCGTTGGATAAAATTTAATCGCCTGTATTGCTAATTTGTATATATTAAGGTAGATGTATTCCAATGAAGTTTTTGTATACCAATTAATATCGTTTAAGATGAATTTCTAGTTTGAATTTCAGGAAACCCCATTGAGCTTCTCCTCCATTTTGTTTACTTCATCCACCATGTTTTAAAAAAAAATTTTAATAACTTGGAATTGCAAAAAATACCGAACTAAACCATTGTTTTAATTTTTATTGGTTTTTTGCAGCCGTGGGTGACGTGGGTGAGTGAACCATCACCTGGGAAGTACATTTTCTGTTTTGGTTCAGCGGGCCGGGAGTGGCAGGAGTCAGCATACCTGTTGCTCTTCTTTCAATCTCTCTTTCTTCTTTTATCCTTTGTGACAGACTTGAAGAAAGGATTTCACAACCCTCTTTCGCCACAGGCACCGCCAAACCGACGAGCTGGAACGTGCTGCCAGCTAGGCGTTCCATCTGGAAATTCCGCTGCAATGTTACGTTACACACACGCGTACATTACAGTATTATCACCAAGCAATTCTCCCTAGCTTCATCTTAAGTAAAGAGTATATTCACGTACTCTTTTTTGTAAAGCAGTGACTCGTAACCTAATTTAAGGGGTTATGAGATGTTTTTTATACGATGTGGCCAAATCCTAGGGGACAACTCCTATTATGCGTTGGCATGATTTTGGTTGGAAGGGAATTATGGTAAGGGAATTCAGGAAGCTTCAAAGTCTTGTTTTTGCATTGCTGCAAGCTAGACAACAGCCCAGAGACGAGGTGGATTATTTTAATTTCTTAATAAAAACTCACGGGGAGATCTGGTCTCGAACGCGGGACTTATGGTAAGGTGGCCGTGCGGCTTAACTCCGATCCAACTCCGTCTCCTGGCTTAAATGACGTAAAAACATCCCAAAACTGATCTCCAATAGCAACTTTAGTCCAACAACTTTTTTCAATAATAAATAAGTCTTGCAATTTTCATCCGATCGACTTGAAATTTTAACCGTAGTTTCTTAAATATATTTTAAAGATTTATTAATAATTACGTTTTTTATGAACATTTAAAGGCGGTTTTTTGGTATAAAAAAAAAGTTCAAATTCGTGTTAATTTGCTAAAAATAATTTTTTTAATAATGGTTTGTACTTCTCTGATAAATTTTATGCAGATTATAAAAACAAAATTGTTTTTTATCCTAGGTTCAGATAAAAAAATGCTATTCGTAAGGCCGCAGACCTCTTTCAAAAAAAGACATGATGCTTAAAGCGACTGTACTGCTGCCATTTTGAACGAAATAATTAAAAAAAATTGGTTTGTACACCTCATTCTATGTACATATAATGAAGCCTCAAAATTTGATTTTGATTATTTTATTTCATCCTCAAAAATAAAATTCCTCAAAAAAGTCAAATTTCCGACCGTTCAAATTGGTGTAACCCCTTAAATCAAAAACGAATGATGTACCTCGCCTTAATGTCATAACTATAATTTTAAAAAAACCAAATATAAATGCAAGCCAAATCTTAATAATAATTACCAAAATAAAGTCAGATAATATTTTGCCAAATGGCAATGCAAATCTTTACCAAACTCAAGCAAAATCACTGCAACCATAAATAAAGCAAAGCAGAAAATGCAATAATTACTCAAATACAAGTGCTGTCAATTCAATGCCATCAAACAAAAGAATGAAAGCACTTTTCTCGTGAAGACATTTTAGGGTGGGTACTAACAACATTTGTCACTTCTCATACTGAAGTGAAAAGCACTTTCCTTAATCTAAAAATTTTAATAACTTTTGGATACATACTGCGTTAATTATATGTATCCCTTAAAAGCAAAAAAAATAGTGTCCTTGCTTTAAACATTTTACAGGATCGAGGATAATATATGGATTCTTTCTAAAAGCTTAATGCCCAATAACTCGAACATTAGTGGATGGACATTTTGTGGTAGAAGATAAAAAATCCTCTTTCGAGTGAGTTGTCAAACTTGGCCCAACAATGTCTTTGAAACTATTCAATGACCTTTCCAAAAATTTCAACACTACTGATTTTATTCCTACCATTGCACGTACAGTCACTTCCAAAAGTGAAAAAAATGGTTTCCGATTACTTAAAATTCAGAATTTTCCCAAATTTTCTCCGAACTTTATGTAATTAGTACACCTCTCTTTTATTTAAATTGGATTGCCCATCTTATTACCTTTCCAAAAAGATGCAACATGGTAAGGTGGATGAAGGATCAGAAAAACTGCATCCTTAGAAATCCCTGACTACCTAATTATTTTATTGCACTTTAGGTAGAAAATTCTTTAAAGAAACAAAATTTTTGAGATAAAAGTTCAAATATGTTTGTTTTGGGTTAACAGGTAATTAATTTTAATTATTACTGCAAAAAAGTTACTCTAATTTTGTTTTATTGCCGATATTATCGTGTGTTAACCAGAATTCACACCCTTGTATCCTGGCGTTCTGTTCCTCGTACCTGATGAAAATGTTACTATAACAAAAGGGTCAGTGAGCAAGAATACCTATGATAGTTGAAAAACAAATAAATAAGTACGGGTGTTTTTAAGCAAAAATTACTAAAAAATGGTATAATTTACTTTTGAGGAATACGCTGATATTATTTACATTTATGGTGTAGTAGACGGAAAAGAGAGAGCGGCTGTACTGGAATATTTAAGGAGATTCCCCAATCGGCGAGCACCCCAAAGAGGCGTATTTACACGGACTTAAGAGAAACAGGAAGTGTAACTTCACACGACATAGAGACACGACCCGAAACTTCGGGAACTTCTGCCGACGTCGAGCACCAAATAATGACCATCGTGAGGCAGGACCCTTAGGCGAGCACGAAACGAGTCGGAAGGCGATTAGGAGTATCATCATCTTAAGGTTTGGAGGGTAATTCATCGAGGGAGATTACGCCCATGTCATCATTACCCATTCCAAGGACTAGTGGAAGGAGATTCCGAGAGAGAACGGAAATTAAGCACTTGGCTTATGGAACGCGACATTGACGACAGAGCGTTTCTGGACCGAATTCTGTGGACAGATAAATGTCAATTCACCAGGAATGATATCACGAACTTCCATAACCTCCATACCTGGTCAAACAAAAGCCAAAAAGCGCAAAGGTGACCTCATTCCAGCAGAAATAAAAAAGCAAAATCGAACGGACGTATCTTCCCAACACGATGGAGCACCAGCGCATACTGCTTATATTGTGAAGGTAATACTATGTAAACAATTTCCTAACCGCTGGATTGGACGAGGTGTACCGATTCCTGGGCCTGCTAGATCTCCAAACCTTACCCCACTGGACTGTTTTTTATGGGGAACAATGAAGGATGAAGTTTATTCAAGCCCAGTTAACAATAAGTAGGATTTACTTAGCCGAATTTGGAATGCAGCGACGAAAATACGGGAGAGTCTGGCTGCAATATGCCTTAAACAGGAACTTAGAAGTAGATAGTTTAAATGCATCGAAAGTGGCGGTGGACATTTTGAACGGCTTTGTTACTTATCAAGATTAATTGTAATTATTTTTAAATTCAATAAAAAGCATTTTAGAATTAATTTGAGTTTAATTTCTTTAATTTGTTGATTTTTATAATATTCTTTGATAGGATTTCTACGTATAAATTTATAGATATTTCCTCTACGTGGACATGTTGCACCTTTTTGGAAAGGTAATAAGATGGACAATCCAATAAAAATAAAAGAGAGGTGTACTAATTACATGAATTTCGGAGATATTTTGGGAAAATTCTGAATTTTAAGTAATCGGAAACCATTTTTTTCACTTTTGGAAGTGACTGTACGTGCATTGGTTGGAGTAAAATCAGTAGTGTTGACATTTTTGGAAAGGTCATTAGAATAGTTGTTTTTTAGCGTTTGTCCGATGTCGCTATGTTGGGTGAAAAACTGCAATTTATGAATAACCTTGTAACTCCCAAACGGTTGAGATTACCATACAGTTTTTGTTTGTCTGGTTGAGATCTATCATCCTACTCATTTTGTCATGTCAGATCTAAAACACCCTGTATATATGTATGTACATATATACATCAATTCAATTCATTCAATCAAATAAAAATGATTTAAGCTCATATGATCATACTTGGTTTTTTACTTCATTTTAAAGTTATATTACGCTTGTTGAGTAAACCTTTACAACTAATTACTTGAGAATTGCGAAAAATGTATAGTAAAATTTTTTTTACATATCAACATCCCATAACTCTTATTTTACCGAAGAAAAAATATATACAGGTAATTGACCGTATAATGGCTGGCAGTGTGTGATGTAATAAATTTGTAAATTTAAAAAAATTCAATTTTTTGACTTTAAATGCATGTGATAGTACCTACTATAAACATTCTAAGTCAAGGAACGACATTAGCAAAAGATTAATAACGGCGAGATTACTACTTTGAAAGTTAAATTAATTATTCATATAAACAATTTTGACTATTTGTGGGAAAGTTAAGTGAATATTTATGAAAATTTAGATTTTAGTTTTTTTGCGTTAAAGTTTAAAGTCGAAGGTAATTGTGTGTGCAAACTTTATGTAATCCATGTAACATTGCTTTTCATTAACTAGTCAAAATTCAATTTAATAAACTCTGACGGAATGTCATTGAAAACCTCTTCGGGATCCTTAAACGATGAGTCGGGGATTTACATTTCCAAAATAAAATGCTCTTGAAAGAGGAACAAAAAATGTACTTCACAGCACTATTATGAATTTAATAGAATCAAGCGCGATTATACAAAATACACACCTAAAAAGGCAGAAGTTTGTTATTTTTTGTACTAAATTCATTGTTATTATTTTTATGATTTTTGTGAATATATATATATATATATATATATATATATATATATATATATATATATATATATATAAATATATATATATATATATATATATATGTATATATCAGTAGACTCCCGATAATTTGCCGCTCGATTGTTGGCGGCGCGGGATAATTGGCGGTCTCTCCTCGGTCATCTCGATCATTTATTTCTTCTCCAAAATAAAAATATGCTCTCCTGAAATTCTCGTTCTCATTATGAAGTTGCAAATTCAAGTACATAAACTTTAACTTTACTTAAATCTCTGAATTTTCCGGCAATGAGTGAAAAAAGAAGGAAATATATTTTTTGAGTGTAAATGATTTATTGTTCTTTCATTCATTCATTCATTTTTTTAAATTTTACTGGCCATCGGATAATTTACCGATCTCGCTAAATGGCGACATCCCCGGTCCCGAGGACCACCAATGATGTGAAGTCTACTGTATATATATATTATTTTGTTTTGTGTTACTGAAATTATTGCAATTGTTTTGTAAAACACTGTATATACGTATATATAACTCTCGAATTATGTTATAAGGGGTCGTCAAATAAGAATCACACACTTTTGACAACTTACGGCAGAATTATATTTCTCTTGTTAGCCTCCAAAATTTATAAGATATATTTAGTGGTGTTTCCTATTTCGACATTGAAAGATTCAAACGTACAGCGTATAGAAATTCTAAACAATTTATTACCGAAATATAACGAATCTTTTCGATCATTCATCATATTTAGAATAATCAATTACATTTACAGTTTGTATAAGACACTTTTGTTTTAATTACAATATGTTAAGTTCTTATTTGATGATCTTATACTATCTATTGATACAAAAAATAAATAATAAATTTTTGAAAGTTCACATAAGAGTGCATCCCTACATTCTAATAAATAAAACACACCAAGGTTTATTTAAATTGGTTCAGTAGATCCGGAGACCGAAAGTTGCCCGAACACCTGCGAAAAGCTGAGAAAGCGCGCGCGCTAAAAGTCTTTAAAGTCGTTATATCTCGATTTAACGTTCGAGTTTCTCTAAAATATTTTAGGAGTTTATTTTTGAAGGTCTAAGGAGTTGAAAAACGTTAAAAAGAAAAAGTCGATTTTTTTAAAGTTCTAAAGTGTAATAGTACCTTAATATCGCAAAACATCTGAATGTGGTTACGGCGAGAATCACATGTCTGCTGAACATTTTAAGCATACTGCACACCAGCTCGAAAAAAAAATTGTTTCGAGAAAAACGGGTTTTGAAAGTTCTTTGGCGTCACCCGCCCGTCATGAAATTGCGTCAACGGAGGCGGAGTTGGATCAATTGGTTGAGCGGCACGACCGCCACGCCATGGTTCCCGGATTCGAGACCTGGTCTCCCTATGGGTTTTTAAAGTAGAATTTAAAAAATCCACACCATCGCTGGGGTGTTATCTAGCTCACAGAAATGCAAAACAAGACATTCTAGTTTCCTCACTCCCATTACCGTAATTCCCTTCCGACCAAGGCCATCCTAATGCAACAAGGCGTTGTCCCCTATCCACGTCGTAAAAAAACTCATTTTCTAGGGCAGGTATGATAAAAAAATTTACATAGGGTTATTCTATAGACTTCAAAATATCGAAAAATGCAAAAAAAATCAATTTGTTTAAGTCTACTCACTAGAAATCCCCCTTAAAGTAGGTAGGTAATATAATTTATGGATGGACCACAGTAAAAATTTAAAAAACTTAAATTTAAGTGAAATTCGTAATACAGCACAATTACTTTTGACTAATTAAGTTGTAAGCTTGCCAATTCATACATATTTCTCTTAAAATTATATGAGAAATAATAAATATATTAAAAAAATAACATTGTAGGTACTTCTGTATGACATTTTCATCGTAAAGTTTGACATTTTTAATGGTAATCATACTCAGAACGTTTTGTCATACGAGTGCTATTTGTTTTCTTTACAGGTACTTGAAACATTCATCTTAGTCAAGAAATGTAATTAAATCGTAAACATTTTCGTTCGATGATTTTCTATGACTTTCGACCACGACAATGCAAGCTCTCACACATCGGCTCAAACAAGTGAATTTTTGAGCATTCAAAACATCGAATTGATGGGTCATCCACCATAGTCCTGATTTGGCACCCAATGATTTCTTCTTATTCCCGCAGATCAAAAATAAAATGCGAGGTCAACGTTTTTCGACGCTTGAAGAAGCGGTTGATGCGTTCAAATCAAATGTTTTGGATATACCTCAATTGGAGTGGAAAAAGTGCTTCGAAAATTGGTTCAAACGCATGCATTGATCTTCATGAAGAATATTTTAAAAAACAGTAAGGTAGAGTCGCCAAATTTCGTCCCCAAACCTAATTTCGTCCCCTTCAATATCTCCTTTTTTAAAAACCGCCATCTATTATCAGTGACCCGAACCGAAAGCTAGTTGCATCAGTCGGCCATTGTGTAGAAGTGAGTGCGCCACGACGTTCGTACAGACAGAAATTCGAAAATCAGAAAAAGGGTTCAAGGTAAGTTTTTCATTTAAATATTCTCTGATTCCATAAAATATTGAGATAACTGACTTATTGATACAATTTTATTGTCAAAGTTAACTATTAATATCTCAGATGTTAATCGATTAAGTAAAATTTTCAGGTTATGTCACGTTTTTTGCTTAAATGGATGCGACAAAATAAATAGAAATTTCCTAGTATCGTCCCCCTATGTGAACCTAATATCGTCCCCGGGACGGTATTAGGATCTATCGTATAGTGAACACAACGGTCATGTCACTTCATTTTGCATGTAACTTGAGAAATTTTTTTTTATTTTTTAGATGCCGAAACGAAAACTATGGGATGCTGCACTATTTGTATGGAGAATTAGAAGTACCTACCTACCTAATTCACGTACTGATTATTGTGATCTCAATATCGTCCCCGGGACGTAATTAGGAGCCCAAAAATATATTTTCATAATTTGAGTATTTTTGTTAAAGCTATTTTATAACTTTTTCTAACAATGTTAAACCATTTTCGATTATTTTTAAGAATAAAGGAATATTGAACTTAACGTTTGATGTTTCATTTATTACTGTAGTATTTATTTTTATTTTTTTAGATTTGTTTTACAAAAAAGGGACGATATTTGGCGACTCTACCTTAAAGCCATTTTCGATTATAAGTATTTATTTTTAATTGTCCATCTCAAAACTTAAGTAGCAACCCTCGTACACCTATTTTTACCGTTTAAACCTAGTTTTCTTACAATACTATTAAAAATTTGATCAACTTTTCTGAAGTCAAAAAAAATTATATTTATTCACGGATGAGCGAAACGATAATTACAATAGACAGAACGCTCATTATAACGCTTGAAGTATGCTTGTATTATAAATGAGATTTTATACGGAGACCTCGATGCTACTATTCACCTATTCGCCAGTCAGAGTGCACTAAATAGCAACACTGCTCACAAGTTTCGCATGTTCCAACATATTTATGTCCCATTGAAAGGCAAAAGATCAAGACAAAACACCCAAGGTATTTTGTTCACAATTTTATGAAATTATATTGTGCCTATATTTTAACAGTGTATACCCTCTTCTAACGTTCTGCGCATCCTAAATCAAAATTTAAAAATATCATCAAATAATACATCAGTTATACGCTATTTATCTAGACACAATACTATTCTATTAAAAACTAAAGCCAGATACAGAACTTAAACACGCAAAAAGCTATTTGCCTACATCTTCAAGCAATTTATTTCTTAACGATGCCAATCTTTTAGCGTGACATTCTATAATTTATGTTACGTAAATGTCATATTTGGACATCAAGATATAGAATACCGGCAGATCACAATGCACTTCCGGAAAGCACTGCTACAGTGAAATTGTTACAAAAGTCTTAAGTTTCTTAAACGCAAAAGTTGAATAGATCGAAGTAATTTTCGCGCTCTAGAAAACATAATTCTTGCACAACATTGAACCCGTCTTCTTTGAATTTGTGTTTCGTTAAAAGAAGTAGACCAGTGCGGAATTAGCATTGAACTTACCTCCTCATGGTTACCATGACGAGACAGTCGTAAATAGTTATTAGGCTGCGCGTTTCGGATGTGTTTTGGCTTAATACGCTTGCGTTAATTTAAGATTTCACAAGATAAACAAAAGTAACAAGCGGAACACACTTCTAACCGACATAGTACTATTAACAATTGCGTGTTTTTAAGAAAAAAGTCGGAAATGACGACTCCTGGGGACGATAGGTGCACCTCACCTGACTCAACAATTTCTTTCTCGACTGAAGCAACATGAAAAGCTTTTCTTTACACAGAAGCCATAAGTTTCTGACCATGCATTGCACTAGAAATTTTCTATTTTTATAAGCTAGAATGTTTACATGGCCACCGAAACGACCATCGCACCTTTGAAAGCACTTCTAGAAAATATTTCTTGCGTACTGTTTTCACCGGCGATTGGAGCTTACTAATCTAAAAACTATACCTACCTGAAACCCTTCATACGAAAAGACAATGAAAAAGCATTAATGAAAATTTTCCTAAAAACCGCCTAGCGCCGGAAATGTCATGTCTCCAAGTTCCAGTATTGTTTTCATACACAGTTGACTTATTTAATTACGTATAAGAATATCGTGAATGCTGGCGGTCAGAAAATGACTTTTTGATAAGGTTACAGGCACAGAATATGCACAGAGAGGAAGGTTTTATCACTCCGATTAAAAACACTCTAAATGGCACACGATAATAGAGGCGCTGCCCATAAGCTTTATTCTGAATAGTTGATAGAACACGCGATAAATTTTATTTGAATGATTTATTACACGCATGAGCATGTGATATTTAGGAAGGTATCAATATTAGGGTGGGCCGAGAAAATTTATTTTCAATATTCGAAAAACACCTTAGGTATCATTTAATGTGTATGTCTCAGCTTTTGCGGAATCCTTTCACAATCTTAAATTTTCGGGGATTACATAAAATAAATTATGTTTTTTCACCTTCTATTGTATCTTGCACTTAAAAAGTGTCCTTTAACATCTGGTTCTTGGTTGGCCCCCATATAAACTTCTAAGTGCTCATCACCTGATCATTACATAATTGATACAGTTATACATAATTTACCTACCGAGATTCATCCTATTTTATTAACCGACTCTCAAAAACACAGAGGTTCTAACGCGTCTAACGCGTCGACCGATTTTGATGATTCTTTTTTTGTTGGGTAGAGTATGTTCACCGATTGGTACCATGTCAAAAAAATTTTTGGTAGGGTGGGGGTGAAACCTAACTTTGTAACGCGTGGTCCGATTTGGATGGTTCATTTGTTTTTGTACAGAGTATGATCCCCCATTGCTAATAGGAGAAAAAAATTTGGCCTAATGTGGGGGGGGGGGGGGGGGAGGCTAACTTTGTAACGAGTGGACCGATTTGGATAGTTCTTTTTCTGTTGGGTAGAGTATGTTCCGTGGTTGATACCAGGAGAAAAAATTTTGGAGGGATGGGGGTGGAGGGTGGGGGTGGAACCTAACTTTGTAACGCGTGGTCCGATTTCGATGGTTCTTTTTCTGTTGTATAGAGTATGATCTCCCATTGCTAATAGGAGAATAATTTCCTCCTATGGTGAAAGGTGTGGGTGGGGGGAGGGGGAGTCTAACTTCGTAACGCGTGGACCGATTTGGATAATTCTTTTTCTATTGGGTAGAATATGATGCTTGGTTGATACTACGAGAAAACAAATGTTGCTGGGGGGGGGGGGGGGGGGGGTGAAACCTAACTTTTTAACACGTGGACCGATTTGGATGGTTCTTTTGCTGTTGTATAGAGTGTGATCACCCATTGCTAATAGAAGAATAATTTGGCCCATGGTGGGGGGTTGGGCGAGGAGAGGAGTAGTCTAACGTGTAGTGTAACGCGTGGACCGATTTGGATATTTCTTTTTCTTTTGGGTAGAGTATGCTCGCTGGTTGATACCACGAGAAAAAAAAAATTTTAGTGTGGTTGGGGTGGGAGAAGGGGGGTGGAACCTAACTTTGTAACGCGTGGACCGATTTGGATGGTTCTTTTGCTGTTGTATAGTGTGATCACCCATTGCTAATAGGAGAATAATTTGGTCCTATGGTGGTGGTGGGAAAGGGGGAGGGGGAGGGGTAGTAACTTCGTAATGCGTGGACCGATTTCGATAATTCCTTTTCTGTTCAGTAGAGTATGTTCCTTGATTGATACCATGAGAAAAAAAGTTAAGTGGAATGGGGGTGGGGTAGGGGGTTATAACTAACTTTTAACGCGTGGACCGATTTGGATGGTTCTTTTCACTGTATAGAATCGAAGACACTAAAAAGTGAAAAATAAAATAGTTTTTAAAAAAAAAGTTGAACCGACTTCACAAAAAGCGCTAAAAAGCATAAAATAATTTTTAATTTTATCTATTACGACATTTTGAAGTCGGTGCAAATCAAACAAACCAAACAACTACAACAAAACTATTTAATCGTCATTTCTTATGATCCCGTAAGCTGAAACGTTCAGGTAGTATTATGTATTATTTTCAATTGTGGTTCTGTAGTTGTTTTATTTGTATAATTTGCACCGTCTTCAAAATGTCGTAATAGATATAAAATTAAAAATTATTTTATGCTTTTTAGCGCTTTTTGTGAAGTCGGTTCACCTTTTTTTTTAAAAACTACTTTATACTGAACTAACAAGTCCTAAGCTTGCTTCTTTTTAACCGACTTCCCAAAAACAAAGAAGTTCTAAGTTCGATGCGTATGTTTTTTTTTTATGTCTGACCGGGCATAACTTCGTAACGCGTTGACCGATTTTGATGATTCTTTTTTTGTTGGGTAGAGTATGTTCACCGATTGGTACCATGTCAAAAAAATTTTTGGTAGGGTGGGGGTGGGGGTGAAACCTAACTTTGTAACGCGTTGTCCGATTTGGATCGTTCTTTTTTTATTGTACAGAGTATGATCCCCCATTGCTAATAGGAAAATAATTTAGTCCTATGGTGAAAGGTGTGGGTGGGGGGAGGGGTAGTCTAACTTCGTAACGCGTGGACCGATTGGGATATTTCTTTTTCCTTTGGATAGAGTATGCTTCCTGGTTGATACCACGAGAAAAAAATTGTTGATGCGGTTAGGGTGGGAGAAGGGGGGTGGAACCTAACTTTGTAACGCGTGGACCGATTTGGATGGTTCTTTTTCTGTTGTATAGAGTGTGATCCCCCATTGCTAATAGGAGAATAATTTGGTCCTATGGTGGTGGTGGGGGAGGGGGAGGGTTAGTAGCTTCGTAACGCGTGGACCGATTTCGATGATTCCTTTTCTGTTCGGTAGAGTATGTTTCTTGATTAATACCATGAGAAAAAAAGTTTAGTGGGAATGGGGGTGGGGTAGGGGGTTAAAACAGAACAGGTTTTTTTTGCCGGCATGCTTTGTATCCATTTTCTGCAGCTCTTCTTCTTATTGTGGATACGCTTACATTTAGTTTGTTTTCGCACATTTTGGGGATGGAGGTGGGGTAAGGGGTTAACACTAACTTTTTAACGAGTGCACGAGATTTGTATGGTTCTTTCTTCGTTGTATAGAGTAGAAGACACTAAAAAGTGAAAAATAAAATAGTTTTTAAAAAAAAAAGTTGAACCGACTTCACAAAAAGCGCTAAAAAGCATAAAATAATTTTTAATTTTATATCTATTACGACATTTTGAAGTCGGTGCAAATTATACAAATAAAACAACTACAGAACCACAATTGAAAATAATACATAATACTACCTGAACGTTTCAGCTTACGGGATCATAAGAAATGACGATTAAATATTTTTGTTGTAGTTGTTTGGTTTGTTTGATTTGCACCGACTTCAAAATGTCGTGGTGCGGAATCCACTTTAAATTGTAGTTCCACTTGCAATCGTTCCATCAAATCAAGTGAAGTTCTTCTCCCGAATGCTGCCTTACAAAGCTTTACGGGAACTAGAGCCTTCCTTATACAATTGTTAGGACAACTCAACTGCACAAGTGTTTATGAAGTTTTCAATTTTTGGGTCCACGTTTCTTGGGTTGAAATTAATTTTGTTACAGCTTCCCCTTCAACAAGAACCTGCCCGAGAAATTTAGCTACTACATTCATATTAAATTTTAGTCAGTTATAGCTATGTTTTTAAACGCGCTCTCAGGCCACTTTCTAATTTTTTCGCGCGCCAAACGCGCATTACCGTTAATTCTAAAAATGATAGGCGAGACGTGAAAAAAGTGTACTGGAATGGTAGGATTTGATTTGGTCGAATTTGTTCAAAACTAAAACAGCGAAGGAACGAATTTCAAGCAAATTCATTAAAAACAAGAAGAAGATGCTAAACTTATATTTATTACTACCATACTACAGCTATCCTGTATCTACGCGCAGAAATCTGCATGAGCTCCCACACCAGCCGTGTGGAATTTTGTGTAATATGCAAGAAATTCGCTGTGTATGTTTGTACCTTATGACAAAATAAATATGTCAGGTCTGCGCATTTAGTTTTTGGAGTTTAGTTTGAAATAGGAAAATGGAAAATACCGAGAAAGTTATTATTTCATTATGTGCATATGCACTATATTCAAATTTAACACAATTTTTCAAACTCGAGAATATCAGGGATAACGTTGATTAAAAAAATTCAATCGACTTCACTAAAAGCGCTAAAAGCATAAAATAATATTTACGACATTTTGAAGTCGGTGTAAATTAAACAAACTAAACAACAAAACAAAAGCATTTAATCCTCCTTACTAATGATCCCCTGGGCTGAAATGCTTATATTATTTTATATAGCAGGTTAGGTAGTTGTTTTGATTTTCAATTTGCAACGACTTCAAAATGCCGTAATATAAAATGAAATATTATTTTATGGTTTTAGTGCTGTTAGTGAAGTCGGATTAAAAAAACTATTATTATTTAAATTGTTTCTAATAGTAGCAATGGGGGATCATGCTCTATACAATAAAGGAATCAGTCAAATCGGTCCATGCGTTATCCCTTCCCCCACATCCACCCTAGGTCAAAATTTATCCTCATACCAGCAAGGGGAAATCATATTCTATACAATAAAATCCAAATCGGTCTACGCATTAAGAAGTTGAGTACCACCTCCTCCGCAATGAGAGAATATACTCTATACATCCGAAAAATAATCATTCAAATGGGTCCACGAGTTGCGAAATTCATGGAATTTAACTTACGAAGAAAGAATTAAACGGAACGGCTATACCGTGTGAAAATCTTGTACGTGAGCGAAGCATCTAGCTTATAGACCAAGTATGGGGGACGAAAGGGCAAGTTTAAGTTCGTCAATAAGAAGAAGATACTTGAATTGTCATTCTTAAACAAGCGCCGGAAATATTTTCTTTAATGTGCGATCGATTTAAAGAGTGTTAGTTTGTGAAAAAAATCAATGAACTTAAACATAAAAGAAGTGAAAATAGTCTTTTACATTGTTCAAAATTGTGGAAATCGAGTCACACGCAACTATCCTCAAAATATTTGACTGTAGATGGGGAGTAAATTAGCTCTAAATTTGTAAATTGTTGTAAGTAAAATCAATTACTAAGCAATTTTAATTAAAGGTAGTAAGAAAACACATTTTCGCTATTGTTTACATATGGAATTTTTTTTTATTTTGCTTGAACTTGGTGTTACTTGGCGCAGAGACGTCATAAAAACAAAATTTGTGGGGGTCTATAAAAAAGATTTACTGCCGCCATGATCAGGCTGTGGTTGTAGTGGAAAGTGTCTTAGGAGTTGTGGGGTGCTTCAGAAAGTTGCGTTTATAGCTATCCCTTTAATTCTTTCTTCGTAGCAATTTACCCAAAAAGCATCTGTTTCAGATCTGAAGTGCCAAAATGAGTAGGGTGATAGATCTCAACTAGACAAACACAAAATTTTATGGCAGGGGGGGGGGGGGGGGGGGGGCAATCTCAACCGTTTGGAAGTTACAGGGTGATTCATAAATGTTAGTTTTTCTTTGTATGCACATTACTCTTTTATTTTTATCTCGATCTATACAACACAGCCACATCAAACAAACGCTTAAAAACTACTATTCGAATGACCTTTTCAAAATTGTCAACACTGTTAATCTAACTCCTATCATTGCAGGTACAGTCACTTCCAAAAGTGCAAAAAATGGTTCGCAATTACCTAAAATTCAGTATTCAGGTGCAACATGGCAAGGTAGACACAGGATTAGTAAAACCGCATCCTTAGAAATCCCTGAGTACCTAATTATTTTATTGCACTTTAGGTAGGAAATTCTTTAAAGAAACAACTTTTTTAAGATAAAAGGTCGAAAATGTTTGCTTTGGGTTAACAGGTAATTAATTTTAATTATTGCTGCAAAAAAGTTATAAAATTTAAGTGGAATTTTGTTTTATTGCCGATATTAGCTTTTGTTAGCTAGAATTCACACCCCTGTATCCTGGTGTTCTCTTACTCGTACCTGACGAAAATTGTGCTATAAAAAAGGGTCAGTCAGCAAGAATACCATAGTAGAAAAACAAATCAATAAGTACAGGTGTTTTTAAGAAAAAATTATTAAAAAGTGGTAGAATTTACATTTCAGGAATACGCGAATAGCATTTACATTTATGGTGTAGAAGACGGAAAAGAGAATATAACGAATGAATGAGAATATAAATGGAGATTCCCTAATCGGGGAGCACCCCAAAGAGGGGTATTTACACAGACTTTCCGGAGGTTAAGAGAAACAGGAAGTGTAACTTCACAGCAGCAAATAATCACCATTGTGAGGCAGGACCCTGAGACGAGCACGAAACGAGTCGGAAGGCGATTAGGAGTGTCGTCATCTAGGGTTTGGAGGGTTATTCATCGAGGGGGATTACGTCCATGTCATCATTACCTAGCCCGAGAACTACTGGAAGGAGATTACGAGAGAAAACGAAAATTTGGCACTTGGCTTCTGGAACTCGACATTGACGTTAGAGCGTTTCTGGACCGAATTCTGTGGACAGATGAATGTCAATTCACCAGGGATTCCACGAACTTTCATAACCTCCATACCTGGTCGAACACTACCCCACACAGGGCAAAGGTGACCTCGTTCCAGCAGAGATTCAGTGTCAATGTTTAGGCTGGTATCATCGGCAACCATTTGGTAGGACCATTCATTTTGCCGCTTAATAGTGAAATTTATGCGGACTTTTTGGACAATACACTGCCAGATCTAATAGAGGAGAACCCAATGGATAATCTTAGTGGAATGTTTCACCAACACGATGGAGTACCAGCGCATACTACTAACATTGTGAAGGCAATACTAAGTGAAAAATTTCTTAACTGCTGGATTGGCCAAGATACACCGATTCCTTGGACTGCTAGATCTCCAGAACTTACCCCACTGGACTTTTTCTTATGGGGAAGTATGAGGGATGAAGTTTATTCAAGCCCTGTCAACACTATTAAGGATTTAATTAGCCGAATTGGGAATGCAGCGACGAAAATACGGGAGAGGCTGGCTGCAATACTCCTTAAAGAGGGATTTAGAAGGAGATTGTTGATATGCATCCAAAGTGGCGGTGGACATTTTGAACGGCTTTTGTAACTTATTAAAATTAATTGTAATTATTTTTAAATTTAATAAAAAGCATTTTAGAATTAATTTGAGTTTAATTGCTTTAATTTGTTGATTTTATAATACTCTCCGGTAGGATTTCTATGTATAAATTTCTTCATATTTTCTCTACGTGGGCATGTTGCACCTTTTTGGAGAGGTAATGAGATGGGGAATCTAATTAAAATAAAAAAGGGGTGGACTAATTACATGAATTTCGGAGAAAATTTGGAAAACTTTAGGTAATTGAAAACCATTTTTTTTCACTTTTGGGAGTGACTGTACCTGCAATGATAAGAGTTAGATTAACATTGTTGACAATTTTGGAAAGGTCATTGGGATAGTAGTTTTTTAGCGTTTGTTTGATGTGGCTGTGTTGGATAGATCAAGAGATAAAGATAAAAGAGTAATGTGCATACCATGAAAAACTGAAATTTATGAATCCTGAACTCCCAAACGGTTGAGATTGCCCCCTTCCCACCTGCCATACAATTTTTTGTTTGTCTAGTTGAGATCTGTCACCCCACTCATTTTGGCGCGTCAGATCTGAAACACCCTGTATACATATATTCAATTTATTTTGAAAATACAGAAACTTGTTTATAGATGTGAAATCATCTGTCAAAAAATTATTGATTCCTGTTGAACTCGATGAGATAAGCAAAAAATAAAAATTTTCGATATATTGTTAAAATATGTTATAACCCAAAACCAATATCTTGTTAAATTTTTGAGATATCGAATTTATCTAAAATGTTGTTAATCTGCTCATCTGCCTTTTACATAACTTTCTTATTCTCAGGGTTATTTTAGTATTTAATATCGAAGTAGTTGAAAAAATTGTATTATAAAAAGCCAAAATTCGACTCTTACAATCGACTCCTACATTCAATTATATCGATAATTGTAAGTGTACCAATTTTTAGAACTTTAACTTCCAATATATTGAAAGCCAAGCGATACATCGATATTTTTTATTCATTATTTGTTGTTTATTTCAACAACTTCTACAAGAATTAATGATCAAATCTTGGCACCAAAGAAATGATAATCGTGTCTGTAAAAATATCCCGACGAACAACTTGCAAATACAAGCCTGGAAGCAAATACGAACAGCTGTTCATTAGTAGTGTAAAAAAACCGCTCATACCTTAGTAAACCATGCGAATGGGTGTGGAAAGTTCTACTGTCTGTGTCATCATATTTTTCTCGATTTTATTTCAATTTTAAACTGATATTTGTTTGAAGTCAAACAAAAATTTATAGTAACGATATTAAAATTTCTTTACAATTTTTATCCAAGATGCGGTGTTTTAAAGAACTAAATCTAATTATCGTTTAAACTTAACACATTGTTGACCAGCAATTCTACGCAAAAATTACGCCGTGCCAAGGGCTAATTTTCTACAATTGAATATTTAAATGCATATAGATAAATAAACATTAATAAATTGATAATTTATTGAAGTGAAACTTAGAACATGTCCTTTATATACTTTAACGCTTTTTCCTACGTACGTCAACTTAGCGGGA
Organism: Leptarthrus brevirostris; assembly: GCA_964036015.1. Lineage (NCBI taxonomy): Eukaryota > Metazoa > Arthropoda > Insecta > Diptera > Asilidae > Leptarthrus > Leptarthrus brevirostris. The sequence continues at coordinate 43,599,916 of OZ038372.1, forward strand.
CAACTTCGGCGAATCGCAACACGACTAGGCTCACAATTTGCCGTTATTTTGCCGTTAATTAGTTGTAGAAAAAATAATTTTGCCGTTCTTATTTTTTAAAAATTACAGGGTGTCCCGCTAACTTTATATAAAGTTAGCGGGACAACTTTGAAAAATTCTTAAAAAATGATTGTAAATAAAATTTAACTATCTTAGAATTTGCCGTTTTTTTGCCGTTAGTGAATGCCTGAAACAGATTTCCGATACGACTTAAATTACTATAGTTATAAGAGAATTTTGATTTCACGAACGGTACTGCAGGCAGAATTTCTAGGTTTCCATCCTTTTCTTCCAACTGCAGTTGAATTGCGACAAAATAAACGACTTCACAACTAAATCAAATTGACCGAACGGCAAATTCTTAACTAAAAATTGTGTTGGAAAAACCGTTATATATGCGATTTTTGGGGGTTGCCTCGCTAAGCTTATATGAGGTGAGTGATATCGTTCAATTCCAAGGAAAATCGATGCACGGCAAAATCAACGACTTCACAACTAAATCAAATTGACCGAACGGCAAATTCTTAACTAAAAATTGTGTTGGAAAAACCGTTATATATGCGATTTTTGGGGGTTGCCTCGCTAAGTTTATATGAGGTGAGTGATATCGTTCAATTCCAAGGAAAATCGATGCACGGCAAAATCAACGACTTCACAACTAAATCAAATTGACCGAACGGCAAATTCTTAACTAAAAATTGTGTTGGAAAAACCGTTATATATGCGATTTTTGGGGGTTGCCTCGCTAAGTTTATATGAGGTGAGTGATATCGTTCAATTCCAAGGAAAATCGATGCACGGCAAAATCAACGACTTCACAACTAAATCAAATTGACCGAACGGCAAATTCTTAACTAAAAATTGTGTTGGAAAAACCGTTATATATGCGATTTTTGGGGGTTGCCTCGCTAAGTTTATATGAGGTGAGTGATATCGTTCAATTCCAAGGAAAATCGATGCACGGCAAAATCAACGACTTCACAACTAAATCAAATTGACCGACTGGCAAATTCTTAACTAAAAATTGTGTTGGAAAAACCGTTATATATGCGATTTTTGGGGGTTGCCTCGCTAAGTTTATATGTGGTGAGTGATATCGTTCAATTCCAAGGAAAACCGATGCACGCAAATTCAACGACTTCACAACTAAATCAAATTGACCGAACGGCAAATTCTTAACTAAAAATTGTGTTGGAAAAACCGTTATATATGCGATTTTTGGGGGTTGCCTCGCTAAGTTTATATGGGGTGAGTGATATCGTTCAATTCCAAGGAAAATCGATGCACGGCAAAATCAACGACTTCACAACTAAATCAAATTGACCGAACGGCAAATTCTTAACTAAAAATTGTGTTGGAAAAACCGTTATATATGCGATTTTTGGGGGTTGCCTCGCTAAGTTTATATGAGGTGAGTGATATCGTTCAATTCCAAGGAAAATCGATGCACGGCAAAATCAACGACTTCACAACTAAATCAAATTGACCGAACGGCAAATTCTTAACTAAAAATTGTGTTGGAAAAACCGTTATATATGCGATTTTTGGGAGTTGAATCGCTAAGTTTATATGAGGTGAGTGATATCGTTCAATTCCAAGGAAAATCGATGCACGACAAAATCAACGACTTCACAACTAAATCAAATTGACCGAACGGCAAATTCTTAACTAAAAATTGTGTTGGAAAAACCGTTATATATGCGATTTTTGGGGGTTGCCTCGCTAAGTTTATATGAGGTGAGTGATATCGTTCAATTCCAAGGAAAATCGATGCACGGCAAAATCAACGACTTCACAACTAAATCAAATTGACCGACTGGCAAATTCTTAACTAAAAAATGTGTTGGAAAAACCGTTATATATGCGATTTTTGGGGGTTGCCTCGCTAAGTTTATATGAGGTGAGTGATATCGTTCAATTCCAAGGAAAATCGATGCACGGCAAAATCAACGACTTCACAACTAAATCAAATTGACCGAACGGCAAATTCTTAACTAAAAATTGTGTTGGAAAAACCGTTATATATGCGATTTTTGGGGGTTGCCTCGCTAAGTTTATATGAGGTGAGTGATATCGTTCAATTCCAAGGAAAATCGATGCACGGCAAAATCAACGACTTCACAACTAAATCAAATTGACCGACTGGCAAATTCTTAACTAAAAATTGTGTTGGAAAAACCGTTATATATGCGATTTTTGGGAGTTGCCTCGCTAAGTTTATATGAGGTGAGTGATATCGTTCAATTACAAGGAAAACCGATGCACGGCAAAATCAATGACTTCATAATAAAGGGATTGGTGAAATGGTTTGTTTATAAAAAAAATTTTAAAGTAATTAAGTTTAAAGCTAAAGTCGTGAAAAACATCAAAATCGAATGAATGCGTTGAGATGTTATTATAAGAAAACGTTTATAGTTTTAAGAAATACTCTCTCTGCGTAATTTTTTTTTATAAGGCTTCTTTTAGGTAACAGACAAAATACAAGAAATAATTTTGGTAGGGACATGACACGAATATCAAAATATGGGACGAAATATTTTAGAAGCGTTGAAATTTAATTTTAATTTAATTCCAAAATTGAAAAATATATTCTTCACTTCGTTCCCTGCGCTTCCACATCAGCGCCCTTAATTTTTAATCATCAGAATGAAGTTATCTGACTCCGCATTTGATCCAAAATAGAAATTTTCTTTTAAGTCATTCCTTTAGATAGATGAGAAAATTTGTTTACCAGTTGTTTTCTTTTCTATGATCCCGTACCCTTGCAATATACCTACGTAGAATTTTTTTCAATACCTTCTTTTACTTTGACTAAGTATATGATATTTTGTCAGTTATACTGGGTCTAGATACATATATCCATTTATTTTACATATCAACCCACCGCAAATTAACGAGAAGTAAATTGGTTAGTACTGAAAAATATAATTTTGAGCCGGTCGTTCCTGTGGAACCTCTTGCAATAATTCTAAATCTAAAACATGTCGAGCATAATTTTATTTTATAAATGCTTTTGGCAAGCACATAAATACCACTTATACAGTACTCAGTTTTGCAATATGAGCGGGGGCAAATCGAACATTTTCGATGGATTAAAAAAGTATCAAAATTGTGGCCACAAAATTAACACAAATTCTGGCGCCACCAATCGTCCTCCATTTGTTATAATCTTCTGTATCCATTCCCCTGCCAATTTTTTTTTCATGTATTCTGTGTCCTAAAAGAAGCCTTACTAAGAAAACTACACAGAAAGAGTATTTCTTAGAACTACAAACGTTTCCTTATAATAACATTTCAACGCATTCAGATGCCCTAATGACGCCAAGCCACAGAGTTCTCCAAACTTTGGAGAATAAACAGAATAATTATATATTTGCAACACAATTTTAAAGTTAAGAATTTGCCGTTCGGTCAATTTGATTTAGTTGTGAAGTCGTTGATTTTGCCGTGCATCGATTTTCCTTGGAATTGAACGATATCATCACCTCATATAAACTTAGCGAGGCAACCCCCAAAAATCGCATATATAACGGTTTTTCCAACACAATTTTTAGTTAAGAATTTGCCGTTCGGTCAATTTGATTTAGTTGTGAAGTCGTTGATTTTGCCGTGCATCGATTTTCCTTGGAATTGAACGATATCACTCACCTCATATAAACTTAGCGAGGCAACCCCCAAAAATCGCATATATAACGGTTTTTCCAACACAATTTTTAGTTAAGAATTTGCCAGTCGGTCAATTTGATTTAGTTGTGAAGTCGTTGATTTTGCCGTGCATCGATTTTCCTTGGAATTGAACGATATCACTCACCTCATATAAACTTAGCGAGGCAACCCCCAAAAATCGCATATATAACGGTTTTTCCAACACAATTTTTAGTTAAGAATTTGCCGTTCGGTCAATTTGATTTAGTTGTGAAGTCGTTGATTTTGCCGTGCATCGATTTTCCTTGGAATTGAACGATATCACTCACCTCATATAAACTTAGCGAGGCAACCCCCAAAAATCGCATATATAACGGTTTTTCCAACACAATTTTTAGTTAAGAATTTGCCGTTCGGTCAATTTGATTTAGTTGTGAAGTCGTTGATTTTGCCGTGCATCGATTTTCCTTGGAATTGAACGATATCACTCACCTCATATAAACTTAGCGAGGCAACCCCCAAAAATCGCATATATAACGGTTTTTCCAACACAATTTTTAGTTAAGAATTTGCCGTTCGGTCAAATTGATTTAGTTGTGAAGTCGTTAATTTTGCCGTGCATCGATTTTCCTTGGAATTGAACGATATCACTCACCTCATATAAACTTAGCGAGGCAACCCCCAAAAATCGCATATATAACGGTTTTTCCAACACAATTTTTAGTTAAGAATTTGCCGTTCGGTCAATTTGATTTAGTTGTGAAGTCGTTGATTTTGCCGTGCATCGATTTTCCTTGGAATTGAACGATATCATCACCTCATATAAACTTAGCGAGGCAACCCCCAAAAATCGCATATATAACGGTTTTTCCAACACAATTTTTAGTTAAGAATTTGCCGTTCGGTCAATTTGATTTAGTTGTGAAGTCGTTGATTTTGCCGTGCATCGATTTTCCTTGGAATTGAACGATATCATCACCTCATATAAACTTAGCGAGGCAACCCCCAAAAATCGCATATATAACGGTTTTTCCAACACAATTTTTAGTTAAGAATTTGCCGTTCGGTCAATTTGATTTAGTTGTGAAGTCGTTGATTTTGCCGTGCATCGATTTTCCTTGGAATTGAACGATATCACTCACCTCATATAAACTTAGCGAGGCAACCCCCAAAAATCGCATATATAACGGTTTTTCCAACACAATTTTTAGTTAAGAATTTGCCGTTCGGTCAATTTGATTTAGTTGTGAAGTCTTTTATTTTGTCGCAATTCAACTGCAGTTGGAAGAAAAGGATGGAAACCTAGAAATTCTGCCTGCAGTACCGTTCGTGAAATCAAAATTCTCTTATAACTATAGTAATTTAAGTCGTATCGGAAATCTGTTTCAGGCATTCACTAACGGCAAAAAAACGGCAAATTCTAAGATAGTTAAATTTTATTTACAATCATTTTTTAAGAATTTTTCAAAGTTGTCCCGCTAACTTTATATAAAGTTAGCGGGACACCCTGTAATTTTTAAAAAATAAGAACGGCAAAATTATTTTTTCCACAACTAATTAACGGCAAAATAACGGCAAATTGTGAGCCTAGTCGTGTTGCGATTCGCCGAAGTTGTCCCGCTAAGTTGACGTACGTCTTTTTCCTGGTATGCCAGGATCTATAGGATTCATTTACGTGCAATGGTACATAACATGTCTTACATGTCTCCTTGCTCTGATGGGATTCTTTTTATTATAGTGATTATTTTATCTAAAACATAATCTTTCAGTTTTCCTAAAAGCCTGAAAGGTTAATCTTTGTAAAGAAAGCTTCGAAACTGTGAGAACTACAGGGTTCCGTGCTGTATTCATTTGAATCAACGGTTATCCACACGAGTTAACTCGTGACCGGCCAAGAATGTATTAAATGTCTTTAAACGACGGCGATCATCTGGTTTGTTTGATTAGATATTTAACAAGTTTTTGTGTGCCCTCGAGGAAGCAGAATTGTCCCTTTGGTAGTCCCTGTGAAGCTGTTAAAGTATTTTAAACGCCGAACAGTTCAAAAGTGTCGGCAGGCAAATAATATTTGATGCAATAGTTTATTAGAATATAAGAATTTAGTGCAAAAAGAAACGGCTAATAATAGAATAGTAGAACAAATGTTGCCTTAAAATTATCAGTTTACTAATTAATTTGATTCGTTTCATAACTTTCAGAACCCGTGTGAAATTTAACATATCGGTATTTTCAATAGTAAAAATTGTTGCCTTATAAAACTAATTTTTTAGTATTTCCCTCAAGTTTAAAAGTAGATTGAAAATATGTTGCTTGAACTAGGATACGAACCCAAAATAAATTTCTCTTATAGTAATGGAAGCGTATCCCCGATACAAAATACCACTGGGTCGCTAGTTATTTTGAGGAAATTGATAATTATTAATAAACAAACCATAAATTAAAGTGTTAAAGCTCGAGGTGTTTGTAAAAATAGGTATTGTTTTAAAAACAACCACACCAGCGACATACTCTACTGCCAACAAATTATTTTTGGCTGTTGCCTGGCAGAATGCCAGAGGTGCTCGCCCTAAAGTCTGAACGTGACGTGTTTGTGGAATCGGCAAAATGTAAACACAAGTTGGACAGTGGGTAGTTTATTTTCCAACAAAATTAGTATTTTAGTAATAATGTAGGGGAAATATACTTGCCTTTTTGAAGACAGTTATCTTACATATCTTTTGGAAAGCAAGATATTCAACTTTTTACTTATTTATCTAAAGCACACTTGTTTTCAGCACAAATCACTTGAGAAATTATTATCACATACGCAAACTTGTTATAAGATAATAAATCGAAAATATGCACTTTGCGGTAAGAACTTACAAAGTTTGAAACACAGACCACTTTAATTAAACAATTTTTAATGAAATCATTGCAGATGGAATAAGTATACACTAATTTTCCTTAAAATGTTAGCACAACCATTGAGTTTTACCCATCCAAAAAACATAACCGCTACTCTTGGCCGAAGAATTCACGCTGGAATTTTATTTGTTAGAAAAATACTAGTGATAAGTTAAAATTTTCTTCTAATTTATCCTTTTCTAAAGTAAACTACATTTAAATTCTTCATAATTAAGAAGACTGAAAATGTTTTTTGCTTTATTCCCCCTCGGCGCTACTTTGACAACTATAGCAAGTTCAATCCGTCATCAATGCTGTCAGATTTGACACTTCTGATTGTCAAATATACGAAACGAACTGGCTCATGATATACAGGGTGATTAGAAAATTAATGAAAAATAAATAAATATATTTAATAATCAGAACACTTAAATATTAAGGGGTTTTTAACATAATTCTAAAATTTTATTGGATTAATTACATATTTTTAAGTTAGTTCAAAACATTTCTTACGTTTATCTCAATTTCTTAACTGAGAAGCCGAATACGTCAAAAATATGAATTCGATAGTAATTTCGATAATAATTAACTTTTGGTTCAGTCAGTCCCTCGTCAATGAATCGGCGCGCTTTTGAAGGAATAGATTTGTCGTTTGGAGACGTTTGTTAAATTGCCTATTTCTTGAATAATTTCAGGATAAATTGTATATTTCCAGGTATATTGTGAGCGATGAACTGCTTTTTGTGTAAAACGTCAGGAAAACGAATGAAATTATTAAATCGTAATGGACTTAAATGCTTAAAAAGGATGAGAGATTATAAACATTGTACGGTTGGTACTTTATTTTGAATTAAAATGACTGATTCTTAAATTTTTGCTGTTTTATCTGGTTAAATATATTCGTATAACCGCCAACTACATAGCTTTTCTTTTAAGGTTTCTGCGGCACGATTAAGTAATTGTTTTTAATTTGTTTTACCGTTAAAAATTTTGAAGAGCTTACTATCAGGTGTAAGTACTAACAGCCCACTAACAATACAGGAGCCAGTTTATGTGACTTTTACCTGAGTATTTTCTCATTTCGCGACATTTAACTCAGTGAAGTTATGTTGTGGGCAACAACTCTTGACTTAACTAACATGCATGGTTTGCTTTCTACCACAATTAGCTAATCTGATTTTCTGAAGAATTTGGTAACAATTGTTCTAAAGATTAAGGACCACTTTTATGTTTTTTTGCTTGGCATGATGTTTCAAATGCTTTTGTAGAGGATTTTCGTCTACTTTTTAATTAAAGTGACGTTAAGCAATGCTAAATGTAGTTGGTTGGTTGGTGTGCAAGAGAGGGAAGATGTGTATCTTCCTTGCACTGATGCCTATAGTGAACAGTGTAAAACGGTCTCGTCTTCTTCCCCGCACGAGGGCAAAAATAAAGTTTCAATTTGGCCTTGTTAAGCTTGATAATCTTTTCGGGTTCATGTGCATTGAAGGTTCCCTCGTGTATGTCTTGCGATGTCGGATTCCTCCCGCTTTTTTTTCTAACACTAATTTATTTTTTGATTTCCTGGATGGGTATGCTCCGGTTGAGTATTATTTTCTTCATTTCCGGCCCTCTGCGCCAGCTCATTCGCCTTTTCATTTTTTGGAATACCGCAGAGCCCCGCAACGTATATTAGGGTGACATCGTTCTGTCGTGAGGGCCTGTTCACATCCCTCTATAGTTTTAGATTTTACCGTGGCGTTTGTTAAATATTTAATGGACGCCTATCTATCTATACATATTGCAATCCTAGAGCATCCTACTCTCCATTCAATTAGCTGCTTAGCTCCTATCTCTATCGCTGCGATTTCACATTGAAGAACCGAGGAGGAATTGTTTACTCCACCCCATAACTCCAGGTTTTGTTTTCCGCACGATACTCTAAAGCCGCAGCCACGCTCGCATTTTGAACCATCTATGTAAAGCGCTATAGTGTTTTCTTCAATCACCGTCTCATTTTTTGCCGTGAAATTGGGATTACCAATTGTCCCAACAATTTTCTTCCTCAAATAGTCTTTTGATCGCATATACATTACATATTTCGACGATATTTTTAAGTTGGGCCGAGTTAAGTGCAACCTGTTTAACATGGAATTCTAGTGGAGGGTGTCGGTGTTGACCTAGTAGCCCCTGTTATGACTAAGCAACACATATGTTTGGTCCATGATTTTCTGGTTTCTGCCCACCTCCTTTGTGTTTCACCAGATTATCGCTCCATGCGTTATTATGGGTATGATCACGCATGTGTATATCCATTTTATAATATAGGCCCTATGCGCTCGCGTGCCGCAGTTTGGCCAAGTATGATATAGGGTGATAGTCCCCAAACTTTTCCTATCGCCATTCTACACGTCCAGAAAGTTAATCTAGTGTGGCCAATGCACGGGGATATTGTTGTTCCGGTTGGAAAAATAAAAGAAGCAAAAACATGTGATTTGTTTAGACCAGTAAATAAGTTAGCAACTCATGAGAAGATAATAATAATAAACCCGCAGGGGGACTTCCTTAAAGTCACAGGCTTAACGACCCCGCAAACCGTAGTTAAACCTACAAGGGGACTTCGTTGAAGACCCATTAGCGGACTTGAAGTTACGGGCTTGGCGATCCCGAGTACCCTAGTTAAACCCACAGGGGGACTTCCTTGATGACCCATAGGGGACTTCCTTGAAGTCACGGGCTTGACGACCCCGCGGACTTCAGTTAAATCTAGAGAGCGCCTGTTCTCATATTAAGCGGCTTCCTGGTCGGCGTCTGTTCCCCATATTAGGGACAACCGTTTTAACCCTGGTCAAACTGTTTCGCAGACAACAAATTCATTGTTGCTTGCGCCCATTACAGCTGGAATCTCCCATGTGCGCATAGAAATGAACAACTGAAGTGAATACGTTCATCATGCGCACATGGATCCCAATCTGGATTCCGTGCTGGACACTCGTGTGAAACTTCAATAAATGTAGTGATCTGAAAATGGAAAGAAGAGAGATACAAAAATTATATCTATAGGAAAATCTTATCAGGAATAAAATAGTTTAAAAAAAAAGTTGAACCGACTTCGCAAAATAAATACAAACTAAACAACTTACCTTACCCACCTCCATCCCACTAAAATTTTTTCTCGTGGTATCAATCAAGGAACAATCTACCGAACAGAAAAAGAATCATCTGAATCGGTCCACGCGTTACGAAGTTAGACTATCACTCCCCTCCCCTACCCCCACCATAGGACCAAATTATTCTCCTATTAGCGATGGGGGATCTATACAAAAGCAAAAGAACCATCCAAATTGGTCGACGCGTTATAAAGTGAAGCTGCACCCCCACCACCCACCAACATCTTTTTTCTCGTGGTATCAACCAGGAAGCATACTCTACCCAAAAGAAAAAGAATTATCCAAATCACGCGTTACGAAGTTAGACTACTACCCCCCTCCCACACCACCATAGGACCAAATTATTCTCCTATTAGCAATGGGGCATCACACTCCATCCAAATCGGTCCGCGCGTTACAAAGTTAAGCTCCACCCCCACCCCGCCAAAATTTTTTTCTCGTGATATCAACCAGGAAACATACTCTACCCAACAGAAAAAGAATTATCCAAATCGGTCCACGCGTTACAAAGTTAGACTACCCAACAGTAGGCCACATATTTTTCTCGTATTAGCAATGGGGGCTCATACTTTGTTAAACAAAAAAAAGAACCATCCAAATCGATCCACGCGTTTCAAAGTTAGGTTTCACCCCCACCCTACCAAAAATGTTTTTGGCATGGTACCAATCGGTGAACATACTCTACCCAACAAAAAAAGAATCATCAAAATCAGTCGTGTTACGAAGTTGTGCCCGGTAAGATATAAAAAAAGATACACGTCGAACTTAGAACCTCTTTGTTTTTGGGAAGTCGGTTAAAAATAGATAAATGTGGTATAAGAGGAACAGAAAAGAAATGGTTTGAAACATATTTGAATAACAAAACGCGACGTACAAGTATTTATGAGTCTATTTGATGAAATAACGGCTGATCAGGGACTTCTCAAAGTGCAATACTCGAAATTATTTATATTGGTTCAGTATGAATATAGTGGAATTAAATACATTAAAAACAGAAGGTATGATAATGATGCGACCTTAAGCAAATATAATAATTAAAAACGAACAAATTGAATTTGTAAATGAAATAAAATATTTCGGTGTTATAATAGACAAATATTTGAACTTTAAGAGTTATAGACTATTTATTAATTAATTAGAATCTACTTACTAAAAATGGCTGGAAAAAATTATAGTACAGACCAAGAAAATAACAGAATTAGTGACAATAAAAGTGCGAAAAAAATTGCCAGAATTTAGTATCCATAAATCAACATACACATATTGTGAAAATAAAAATTTAGAAACGGTTCACAAAGGTGATAGAAAACGAAAATTAACCGAAAGAGAGGAATCTTTGATTATTCGAACCATTAAAAAGAATCCGAAAATAACATCAAAGGAAATGTAGTGCGAAACCAAACTAAATGTTAGCGTATCCACAATAAGAAGAAGAGCTGCAGAAAATGGATACAAAGCATATAGGCCGGCAAAGAAACCTCTTAGTAAAAAAAATATAAAGGAAATTTTAAGTTTCGCAAAATATCACCGGAATTAGTCTTTGCAGCAGTGGAGGACTGCTCTGTTTTCAGTAAGTCCAAATTTAATTTGCAACGCTGAGATGGCATGGAAGATCTAGACACCAACGGTTCAATCCAAAATTCACCGAAAAGACAGTCAAATATGGTGGAGGAACCGTACTGGTATGGAGATGTTTTTGCGGACAAGGCGCAGGTCCCATAAAAAAATCAAGGGCATTATGACTGGAGACGATTATAAAAACATATTAAAATCCACTATACTCCCAGTTGCAGAAGAAAATATGCCATTTTCTTTGGTTTACCAACACGATAATGACCCTGGTGATACATAAATTGGCAACTTTCATGGTATAAACATTACTACTTTACGCTAAAAAACTACTATCCCAATGACCTTTCCAAAATTCTCAACAATGTTGATCCAAATCCTACCATTGCAGTTACAGCCAATTCCAAAAGTTGAAAATTTGTTTTGCAATTACCTAAAATTCAGCATTTTTCCAAATTTTCTCTGAAATTCATGTAATCAACACTTCTGTTTGTTATTTTTATTAAATCCTCCATCTTATTACATACATGTCAATGGGAAGACGATGTAGAAATTTATACGTTGAAAACCTTTTGGGGAATATTATAAAAATCTGCAACTTAAGAAAATTAAACTCAAATTAACCCTAAAATGCTTTTTATTGCATTCAAAACTTATTTCAATTAATCTTAGTACATTACAAAAGCTGTTCCAAATGTACTCACCCACTTTCGATACATGCTAATAATCTCCTTGTAATTCCCTCTTTAAGGTGTATTGTAACCAGCCTCGCCAGTAGTTTCGTTGTTGCAGTCCCATTTCTGCTAACAAATTCATCTCTATTCTTAACTGGCCTTAAGTAAACTTCATCCTTAATTGTTTCCTTTAAGAAAATTTCTAATGGGGTAAGATTTGGATATCTAGCAAGTCAAGGAATTGGTGCACCTCGTCCAAGCCAACCGTCAAGATATTTTTCATTTAGAATTTCCTTTACAATTATGCCACAAGCTTGTGCTCCATTGTGTTCGTAAAACATTGCCTTAAGTTTATCCATAGGGATGTTCTCTAGTAGATCTAGCAATGTATTCTCCAAAAATTGGCTTGATAGCCAGCACATGCGGGAACATGAATGGTTCTATTAAAACGGTGTCGATGATACCAGGCCAAATATTATCTCAGAATTTCGACTGCAAGGAGGTCCCTTTGTCCTATGTGGGTTAGTATCCGATCAAATATGGTGGTTATGGAAATTTGTGATACCATCCCCGGTGAACTGCGATTCATCCATCCGCAGAATTCGACACAGAAACATCCCGTTCTCCATGTCGCATTCCAGAAGCCAACGCCAGAAGTCGAAGGAAGTTTTGCATTACAAAATTCTTTTTGGGTTTTCGGATATCACTTGTACGCGCAAAAATTTGAAATTAATTTTAAGTTTCGCGCATCTATATTTTCTCTAACGATAATAAGCATAACTTCAATTGGTGATTTCGATACAATATTTATCTTGATTATTTGATCCAGTTTTCAATTAACCTATTAAATATTATAATTGTCCACATGCGTGCATTTAGTTTGTTAAACAAAGCCCGCATAAATTTATAAATTGCTTTACTTTTATTAACTTCTAATTTATTGATTTCCATTGCAGGACAAAGACACATTTTGTTTCCGATGTTATGAATACGTAGAACGTGCTGTAGAAAAAATAAAGGCAAAAAGAGAAAAAAAGCGGGCAGGTTCAGATACTTTATCGACTATTAGTGATGCAACTATCTTGAGAGTACTTCGAAACGATAAGTCATCTTCATCGGATAAGTCGTCATCAGTAACCGACAGTTCTTCAGACGTTAATACTGTTCAATATAATGATAATGTTGATCAACTAGTAACAAAAACACCATCTCATCCTCAAAATAAAAGGATTGCAATAGATGTAAATGAAAGAGTGGTCCGTTCTGCGCGACGCGACAATATTGGTGTTGCAGGCCCGTCGAGAGTTATCAGCTCAAACCAAGAGCAATTACCAAGTAGTCAAGAGCAATTAATAAGTAGTCAAGATGTTCAAACTAGCCAAAGCTCAGGTCTCATCGCAATTAGCCAAGAAACACAACGACCAATAGTTCCAATCGCAAGCAGTAAGTCAAAAGATACCATTCAATTATTCAATGTTTATTACAATTTATTTTTTATAATTAATAAGATATTCCCGATAACGACAGCGATGACGATGTGCCACCTATCTATCGTTCAGGTAAATATAAAACACAAGACTCTCTGTTCTCGATTACAGTGCGCCAGGAAAGCATATCAGAATCAGTTGTACATTTCAAATTGAATTTAGAAAAATTCGGGAACTAAGATATAAATATGAAGAGGTAATATTACCAGTTAAGGAGGGGTGATAATTACTTAAGATTGAGGTGGGACTTCAGTGCGTGAGTATCGCACTTTATTAGCAGTTTTTATTCCATGTTTTATTGGGATTTTGACAAAAAAAACTGCTAGAACTAGTGGATTTTCTTTCAAAATGTTATGTAAATAACACACGAGGCACGTCCAGAAAGTAAGAGTACTGTGCCTCTGCCGCTCAGAGGGATTTCTTTTTACAAAATTGACAGCACTGCGGTCAAGGTCGAAGCCTTGAGAGCAGTAGCTCAGTCGGGCGAACCTCAGTAGTAAAATTCATGTTATAGAGTCAGTTTCATTTCAAATGAGCGCTCCCGTTCAGAATCACGCCAGCTTCGAGTTGCCCGAGAAATCAAGTCCTTTGTGTGTTGCTCAAGTTTGGGGAGTCAACGTACCGTACAACTGCTTGGTGTGCAAGTATTAGATTTGCAGTTAAACTAATCCAGGGGTAAGGCCAGAATTTTGTTTTGATTTTGTCAACATTCGCGCATCAATATGTATTTCTTCGAAAATCTTCTTTAGATATAGAAAATATTTTGAAAGTGTCGTTCTTTTGTAATCCTTGTGCGTATCCATGATCCGGTGAGGAGATGCGTCAAGTTATTTACCTAGTCTTTTAATCTGTAACAAGGTGATTTCTCCATTGCTCGTATCGGATGTTGACATTTGATCAAAACAATTATTAGATTTTCGTATTGGTATCTCTAGGCAATTTATCTGATGTTTGCCCAATTCTACTATCTCTATTCTGCGCCCTTTCAATCAACGTTGCATCAGAAGGTTTTTGTCGTATTATAAACTTGGTAGATTCCAACTATTTTGTGAGAAAGTTGGAACGGTAAGTTTGCTTTTCTAAGTATGATTTCGAATGGTGAATTAAAATTATCATTAACATCTTATAGTTCGAGATGTTTAGTTTTGCTCTGCACAACTTAAAAATCCAAAATCAAATAACACCTATTGATTTAATAATCTGCCACTCAGGCATATAATCTGTATGCATCAGTAGAATTAATGCGGACTTGCAGGATTGCGCGCAACTACTGCAAATCTACAAATTCACCTTTGACCACGTATTTATTGGGCAAGGATACTAAAAAAGGTCGTTAAAATTGTAAAGAATAATTTCATCAGTTCTTTTACACAATTCTTAGAAGGTATATTGATTCATTATCTAACTTGTTTGTGGCGAATTCTTTTCTAATACCATATTTGCATCCTCTTTTCATACTCGGGATATTTTCAAGTTACCTACTCAACTTAACCTGCAGGCTTTCTGCTAGATGCGATAGCATTTTGCCGCTAGTTCTTGAGAGCTGCGCTATTCTCTCGGTCAAATATTTGTGCAAGCTTCATATTTCATTAGGGAGTTTTCCGCAAGTGTGTAGAATACCGATCTATCAAGGTGTAAGAAACTGCTGACTAAACTTTTAAAAGATGATGCCGATCTCGTACGCTGAATGTGAGACAATTTAAACATTTAAGTTAGAGCTATCTAACAGCGAGAATTTAGAAGAAAGCAGATTTAAATGTCTGGCTACGCATAAAATTTATGCTATTAGAAATATTGCTTCTTCAGGATTGATGCAAATTTGTGGTGCTGCGTACGACCTGGACTTTTGGACTGATTCAGATGGTGCCGCAATTAGAATTCGTCTAGTTCCTTTATTTTCTGACTCCTCTTATAATTCCTCGCTTTACACCGTTCTTTGCTATGTTTCTTCTGTGTTATTTTTGCCCGTTTCAGGCTACCTGTTCCTGTTTGCAAGTTCAGCTACTTTTATCCTGTCATCCATTGTCATTGCTTCCTTAAAACGACATATTAATCTTATCACTCATGAAGCCGTGTCATCTTATCGATTGCTCACGTTGTTACGACTTCGCTGTTATCTACAATTTCACGGAACACCGAAAAATTAGTTTTTAATTTCGTTTACGTCTTCGGAATTGAAGTTGCATGTCGTATTACTGTAAGGCGAAAAAGATATTTTACCAATTTTTTACGTGTCGGCCTAGTAATCCAGAGGTCACAGGTTCGAATCCCACCGTCGGCGACCCATGGTTTTCCTGCTGACAGCAGATTACGATAAAAAGGCCATGGGGGTTGCATAATAAATATGAGTGGTTCGGAATACATTTTAAATTTTAGGTACATCTGCAATCGTTGTCTCGATTCGGGTGAAGTTCTCCAGCCGCATGCACCACAAGGGTTTACGGAAACTAGAAATAAAAATATCCCGCTACTAAAATTGTCTTGATATGCTTCCAGAACAACAAGAATGATCACAATATAAAAGACTCCATTTTAGTTAGGAAGTTATAAAATATTTCTTGTTCTTATTTTCAGCAATTTGTGGGCCTTCCTCTCAAGTGACTCAACCTATAATACGACGTAATGCACTTATAGAATAAAGTTTCGATTTACTAATCAAACATTCCATTCCAGAGCGACGAACACCGATTACCTTTCCAGATCCACGAATGGTTCCAATTTATCAAAGGAAAGGAACATTTGGCGGATAGTTTATATATTTCATAAGTGCTCGTATATTAATTATTATTTATTTTGTTTGACTAGAATATTTTGTTACTTGTTTGTTTAGTATTTGTTTAATTTGTGAAGTAATTTTATTAGAGTTGGTATTTAGTACATACCCTGAAGATGCCTTAACAGGACGAAACGCGTAGGTCGCTGTAATTACTTAGTTTGTTATAATGAAAATAAATATAATTTTGTGGAATCGACACAAGTGTTTTTTCAATAAAATTACTTCACAATGAGAAATATATTCCACCAAGTGTTATCACGAAGATCTATCAACATTATTTGTTTAATATTTTTGTTTTGCAAGTTCGAAACTTTACCTAAGGAGTATAAATAAAGTTAAGTAAAAAGTGACTTTCTTACTCATCTGAAATCAGAATTAAGATGCTTTTCAGGTTCACAATCCCTCAATGAAAATTATTCAATTACTACTCATTTTATTATTGAAGTTATCCCTCTATCCGAGGGAGGACCATCATAACTTAGATAATTCTGATCATACTGCACCAGCTATTCCAGGCAAGACTGTGATAGCTACTATAAAGCTATATATATATATATATATATTAATCGGAAAATGGTACTACCATACGACCAAACTGGATCTTAAACGCTCCAAGTATAGTTTCGATGGATAGAAACACCCTAGGCGCAGTTTCAGGGGTCATCACAAGTCTTTGTCTAACACGCGAGGAGTTTAGGGTTAATCTTAAATGAATTGCAAAGCTGCAGGGACGGGGAGGATGCTAGCCTCACCTCTTCTGCTCGTACTCTGACCTTGCACGCATGTGAAAGGCCTGAAATGCTATGCTATGAAATGTTTAGGTTTTCTATTGAGGTGAAAGAAATACGTCACTCCATCTGACTTGGCATTGGTCTACAAGTCCCACATCTAGGCCTAGACTCGAATGTAATTCTCATATTTGGACACTGGCTGGCCGTACCACAAGCGTTAGACAAAGTTCTAAAAAAGGTACAAAGAACATAAGGCATTTCCACAGACACTGACGTCATTGATGGAATGGCTGTTTTATCTCACTCTTCTATTCCTACTTCGGCCATTGTTCTAACGAAATTGCTAGGTGGTCTATACATCGTAATGCGCGATACAAGAGCTTCAAGTCATCGCTCCCACCCCTAAATTTAAACATACCCTCAATTTCAATTTTGATTGTTCAAGTATACACTGAGAATTCTGCTGAGATTTTTTTAAAGTGCGTTAAATGTCCTTTACCAAACGAATAACGTTAAACCTGACAAAGGTCATGTTACGCATTTGAATGACCTTGCAAAATTTCTAGTCATTCAAACTATATAATCATAATTAATAATTTTTATATAATTTGTTTCGACGTCGAGGTTTTCGTCAAACACCACCACTAGTTCGACAAGTTTTTCCGCAAAATACCAAGGACGTCGCTTAAAAATTTTAAAAGCAACATCGGCCATTGCTCAGTCGGGTACTCTATTGCTCTTCTATGCATAGAGAACAGGTAAATACAGATTATATATTCCTATTAAAAATTACATTAATGCCTTTATCCTTTTTTAATTTAATGATAAAGACAACATAAAAGTCAGACTGGCTCCAAACCCAACCCCATAAAAACAGCCATACAACAGAACAGATTTTACGTTCGGTTCGAAGATCCGGAGTTTTGTGCGTCTAGAGTTGTTATTGCGCTAGATCTCAGCAAGAGTATTAAATGCAACTCAAGCCTTATTGATGCAAGCCTGTACATCAGCTTCAGCTCCGTCGTCTGCTGTAACTATGCTTCCGAGATAGTAAAATTTATCCACTTGCTCTTTTTACTGTTCTTTAAGATAAAGTTCATTTTGATTCCTGGAGTTGAAGCTCATAAATTTGGTTTTAGCAGCATTGATCTTAAGCCCTGCTCTACAACCCTCTGCTCTGATTATCATTTTTTTACAGATCCTTGCAGCACTTTCCCCTTGTGAAGGTGCAAAAACGCAATGGTTGAGTCTTTTGAATCCTAAACTCCCGAATTTCTTAAAGCTGAAATAGAAAAGCATAGAAAACTGCGGTGACTATATACATTAAGTGCCACTTTTAGAAAAGCTAAGTTATACTTTAACAGAAAAAATAACAAATGCTAACAGAAAAAATAACAAATGCTGACTCATAAGCATTTCCATACCCTGCTAATTTGACCTAAGTATATCACTATAAAAATGACCCTGCTCTCATATTCCTTAAGTTTTGTGTCAACACTTTTATTTATTTACAATATTTCATCAAAGTGCTGACAACTGAGGAGACAGAGTTGGATCAATTTGTTGAGCCCTACAACCACCACCCCATGGCTCCCGGGTTCGAGATCAGGTCTCCCCGTGAGCTTTTATTAAGAAATTAAAAAAAGCTCCACTCCGTCTCTGGGCTGTTGTCTAGCTCGCAGCACTTCCTTAACAATAATTCCCTTCTGGCCAAAACCATGCTAACGCATCAAAGGTTGGGATTTGGCCACATCGTATAAAAAAAAACTACAACAAAAAACTAAATAAAAACAGTATAAAACTATATAAATTCAAAGAATAAGGAGAATTCGCAAAATATAAATACAGAAAATAAAAGTACTTAAGTGTATAAAAAGTACATAAAAAGTAAAAAGTACATAAAGTGAAAAGCAAAAAGTAACTTCAACAAAGCTGACTCCTCACATGATTTCGCCATAGATGAAAATCAATGCAGTCAAAAGAGGAATTAAAAAATCGCAACGTCGATGTGATAGGCGCCTTTAATCCATAATTAGCGCGATGAAAAGGTAATTGAAGAAAGTCGTGATTCCTCAGGGAACGAGCCAGAACCGATATGCCAAAACAAGCCAAGAGAACAGAAGAGTCTATGGATCCCCGAATGCAGTTGAAAGCAAAAAGAGATCCTGGCGTTACAGCGTCTCTTTTAAAGTGTATCCAAGTACAGGAGTTCAAGTCTATTAATATAAGGGAGTTATTCCAAGGAAGGACTCAAAGAGCGAACCTAACAAACCTCCGTTGAACAGCTTCAATGTGATTGATATGTGTCGCGGTGAACAGACTGGAGAGGCATATTCCAGAATAGGTCTGACAAAAGTGCAATATAAATGCTTGGTAATGTAAGGGTCGTCAAATTCCTTTGACCGCCTCTTCACGAAACCCAGAGTCATATTAGCCTTGGTGACTATGACATCAAAATGATCCTCGAAAGAAAATTAGGAATTGAGCCAGGTCCTTAGTCTTTGTAACTCTTGTTAAAGGACAACCCTCTACGGTAAAGTTAAATTGAAAGGGCGATCTTTTTCGTGAGAAAGACAGATGTACACTTGCCAATATTTAGGGGAAGGTCATTAATGGAACAACAATTCCGAAAGGCGTCCAAGTCAGAATTTAAAAGTAGGCAATCGGCATTGTCTAACAGTGCGAAATATCTAAGCGTCGTCGGCATAACAAAGAATATTTGAGTGAGACAGAATGGACAGAATATATATCATTGATATAAATAATAAATAACAATGGCCCGAGGTGGGAGACCTGCGGTACACCGGAAGTGTTGAAAATAACATCAGATAGAGCTCCACGAAAAGAAACCCGCTGAGTGCGTTCAGATAAGTACGAGTGAATCCAATTCACAAAAACTTGTGGAAACCCGTGAAGGGGGAATTGGAAATCTATGATTTATTCTATCGAAAGCTTTGCTGAAGTCAGTAAAAATGCAGTCAACTTGTTTACCACCTTCAATTGCAGAAATACAGAAGTTTGAAAATTCCAATAAATTTGTGGTAGTTGATTTACCCCTAATGAAGCCATGTTGAAACGGCTTGCAGTAGAATTTTAGAACATCGCAAATAAGTGCCTCAAAAATCTTGGATATACAACAAAGATTAGCAATTGGTCTATAATTCGGGGAATAATTAATGAGGTTTTCCAAGCTTTCGGAAAAACACCGCAACGAGTTGAGAGATTAAATAAATAACACAGAATAAGAGCAAGAACGGAACCACATCGTTTCACGAGTAAGGCGGGGATACCGTCAGGACCAATTGTAAAACTATCAGCCAAGGTAGAGATTTTCTACAAAATCGTAGCTTCGTCAAGTAAAAGGACTTTGTATTCGAGAGAAGTCGGTGGAAACCTCGTCAAATGGGTAAAATCCTTAAAGCTAATATTACAGGTATCGTCCAAAAACGCAATTTAAAAAAAAACGGCAAAAAGGTTTGCTATCGTCAGTTAATTATTTTTATATTATAAATTATTATTAAATTATCGCTCTCCATTCTCTCGGAAATTGGGTATAAGCATGTTGAAAGAACCGTTCGCATGTAAAAAGAACTGCAAGAGTGAAATAGATAATAAGAAATGTGTGATTGCGGTTTTTTTAGATTTAAAAAGAGAGTTACAGGTATACGGAATTTCGGGTAGAGTTAAACTGGTTTTCGTCATATTTGTCTTCCATTCAAAAAACAAAAGTTAGTAGATCTGTTTCGAAAAGTGTGAATGTGAATCGTGGGGTTCCACAAGGGTCAATTCTTGGATTGATTTTATTTTTACTTTACATTAATTAAATGCGTAGTGTCCTAAAAAACTTCAAAAAACCACTGTTTACGGATGATGATAAATGAAGATGTAAAAGAGATTATGAAGTGGTTGAGTATAAATACTAGTTTTAATGTGAATATTGAAATTGATGGTGACAGAATTGGATGCGAGATAAGTAAATAAAAAGTACCTAGGAGCTGTAATTGATAGGGAAGTTAATTTTAAAGAACATGTGGCTTATGTGTGCAAAAGGGTGTCAAAAGACTGGGTTTTAAGACGGATTAGAAACAATTTATCTTTGAATGATTTGATGAATTGTGAGACCCATTTTAAATTCTGTCAAAAATTGCAAAATAAGGTCATGCGAGACGGATGGATGAATGTGAAGCAGAGGATTATATATTTAATGTTCTTTTCTATGTTCAATTTTTTAATTGTTTTATTTTAATTTAATTTTGTTAGAATTGGTTGTTTGGGGAATCCATGTTCACAGGCAACCAACAGATGGCTGCATGCGGACATGGATTGGATTGAGGTTTGTGAGCACCACTAAGTTGTTTGTCACAACCTAGTCGTAACTCACAACCAAAAAGGATTGGGAAGGTTACAGGAGATCCAGGGTGAGCGCAAGTTGCCGTGCAGGCTTGGTCGATGACCGAAGAGGTGAGGGGCCCGCCTAGCGAGCCGTGCTAAGCTCGTCGGATCGGGGTGAGTTCTTGCCTCACACTTCTCGGTACACTCGCCCGAACATTTATATTGCGGGCACTCTTTATGTCCATGTCCATATGTCCATGACTATGCTGAGCCTGTATTATGTAGCATAGCCCCTATAATTTTAATTTTATGGTGTTATTTCTTGCGAATGAAAGAATGTTTAAGAGAATGCAAAAATTGCAAAATAAGGTCATGCGAACAAAGATGTAATAGGTATACCCCTGTGAGACGGATGGATGAATACTTTAAAGTGGATGAATGTGAAGCAGAGGATTATATATTTAATGTTCTTTTCTATGTTTTTAAGATGAAGTATAGAATGTTGTCTGATTATTTAAGAAAGAAAGATTTGCAGTTAAAGTCAAGTCATGTAGATTAAGATGTTTAAAGGATTTCGGGAAAGATTCTAGATGCCAACATTTTCTTTTAAAGGTTTGCAAATGTTTAATTGTATGTCAAGTGTGATAAAAAGTGAATCCAATTTGAATAGATTTTAGAGTATGCTAGTAGAATATATTAAATTAAACATTTAGGAATTACTTGTGCATGATATTTAGAAACAAATATGTATGAGTATGGCATAAACTAATTGCTAATAAATGAATTGAATTGAAGAACTGTTATACTCGACTTTAACGTGCATAAGAATGATGCGCTGGATGATTAGTATGTCGTATTTTTTCCTGCCGTGAAGTGTGTTATTACTGAGAAATTTTTTGTTTTTTTTTCCTAAATAAATCGTGTAAAACTAAATACTGAAACTTGTCAAAAAGTAACTTTTTCAATTCCTTAAAGTAGTAAATGGAGTTGTGTGTCATATACAATTATTTTTTAAATTTCTACCAGCCAGAAAAGACAGTAACTTTAGTTAGAACATGTAAATACGTAAAAATTTCGATTTTTTAAATTTAATTTTGTAGGAACTTTAAGTTGCTACCTTTTTTTTAAAGTTCCGTTAATATAATAATAAACAAAAAATGCTCTTGAAAATATGCAGTAACGTAAATTACTGCTTTTTGTACTGTTGAACTTATTTGTAAATGATCAGGTATAAACCAGTATTATATTAATTATGGTATAAACAATATGAGAGAATTGTTTATCTAAGATCTGCTGCTAAGATTGTCATGATTTTTTAGTGTACTTAAAGATAAACAGTGGAGTCTGTAACAATATAGATAAGCTCTCAGATTTGTGATAAAAGGTTCTACAAAAAATAACTACAAGTTAATTTACCCGAAACCTTGGAAAATGAGTAACTGGCTTTAATTTTACCACGGCAGAAGTGCCTCTCAATTTGTGTGAGCTTTTTTGTTTCTTAAAATTTGCACAGAAGTTTGTGAGTTATGAAATTGAAACCCGACCTCTCAATATCTATGCAAGTGCGGGGGACAGATAAAATAAACCATGAAACATTGTAGAGGATGCATCATTTTGAAATACTTTGTAAACAAATTGTGTCTGTTAGTAAGGATATTTGGAAAAATCAAAGAGAAAGTTTACCTCCCGCTGTATGTTGTTTGTCTGTCTGAAAAACACGAAGCGTAAAGGCTTTTTGGAAATTAAAATTGCCTAATAAAAATGTCTTTAGACAAATACAAACATATTTTGAAGGCGGTAACGTCCTGCACGCAACAGCAATTTTTAACTTGGCGGTTTTACAAAATCGATCCTGTTGCCATCTACGGGAATAGTATTTATAATATAATGAAAGCTACCCTACAGCGTTATTTAGTTCTCAGTTTCGCATAATCCTAAAATATTTGTCTATCAGCTGCTTTTGACAACCAATTTAGACAGCAAACTTCAACTGGATTTCGCTTCAAGGGGCACAGTTCCAAAGGGTTTAACTTGCACCGAATAAAAGTGTTAAACATATTTGAATCTTCTAAATGGCTACAATTTTGCGTTATATTCCCAAAGTCTCAACAGGAGCATGGTAAATATAAATATTCTTTTAAAATAACCTAATCTAAGTATGACATAATCAAATGGTATACTTTCAGGTCCAAAAACGTCCTTCCAGGATTATGTTTGAGGAATAAATCTGTTAATGCCCATGAAGCCCCAATTATTGATTCTTCTTTGGTGACTTCGAGGCCCGAGGAAAGAGAACAAAAGACCAAGTTAAGTGGTACAATAACAGTACCAAAACAAGTAAGTGCAAGAAGGTGAACCAAAGGATCATAATATCTAAGTGTATTTAGGTTGACATTAGTCCAATTACTGGAATTCCGGAAGAACATATTAAAACCAGACGAGTACGGATTTTTATTCCACCCAAAAATGCTATGCAAAGTGGAACAAACAATTTGCATCATTGGCAAATTGAGTTTGATAACAGGGAGAGATGGGAAAATCCACTAATGGGCTGGGCTTCATCGTAAGATTTAAATTCAAAACGCAAATAAATATAATAATGTATTTAATTGCAGTGGAGATCCCCACTCTAATTTACAAATAGAGTTTTCTTCAAAGGATGAAGCCATTGATCATTGTGAGAAAAACGGTTGGAGATGGTTTGTAGACTCAGAAGAAAAACCACCAAAAGAGAGAGTTAAGAATTATGGAGTTAATTTTTCATGGAATAAGCGTACGAGAGTGTCAACTAAATAGAAGGAAATTATTCGCTTTTGTTAATGCCAATTAAAATCTAAAATATAAAAGGGTAAATAAACATTGCACCAAAATCTGATTTAAATTCAGTGTTGTTTTTGTAAAATAAATAGCGTTATTGTTCTTTTATAGCGTTAATTTGCTAGGCAACTGCTTCATTCAATGTCAAATAAGCATGCAGACATGTGGTGCAAATAGGCACTTCCATAAATAATGTAAAATATAACTAAAATTTAAAAAACTATCACAATCTGATTTTGACATTCCAATTGGGTCACTAACTCACATTGTTCGTTTCAGATTGCCATGATCTTGACCGTGAACCAGCAGATGAACAAAACAGCTATTATTGACAGAACTAGTTTCCGTAAAAGAAAATATTTCTTTATTCCGAATGATCGAAACGCACTTAATAGGTCTGTCTGTTTATGTTGTATTTATTTTGTGGTGATGATGAGAGCTTCAACTATCTCTCCTGAGGAACTCGTCAAGCGGTTGTCTGACCAAAAGAAACAATACTCTTTTTTCTTGATGTTCTTTTATTTACTTGCTTTTGACTCTTGTATAACTTACCACTATTTTCTTCTTCTTTACAGTATTACTTAAATACTCCTTCTGTATAAATTATCACTATTTTCTTCGTCTTTACAGTATAACTTGATTATTCTTTCCGTATGGTTTAGTACTATTTTCTTACAACTCACAATTATGTAATTAACTTATATTCACTACGTAATGAATTCGGCTTTTTGCGGACTATCCACGACTCACTTTAACAGACTATCAACGACTCGCTTTAACGGACTATCAACGACTAACTTTACGTTAACTCAGAATCTTAAAAGAAGATTCTGTTTTCGAAAATGTTTTTGTCAACATTCTTCTTCCGGGCAGATGACTCAGCAGCAAAACTTTTAAACAACGGAAGATTTTCACTTCTGTGTTTTACCACAGGTGTGAAAATCTGCTTCCGTGATAAAGATCCGCTCATGAGACGAATCTACACCTGCACGGAATACAACATTTCGTCCGTTCTGCGTCTGTTTACTTGTGGACTTGAAGAAATTTGACAGTCAAGTAATTTCCCCTTTTAGCCTAATTTTACAAACGCTGATGAAATATGTGTACAATTTGTGTACAAGGGGAAATCACTGGACTGTCAAATTTGTTCAAGTTCAAAAGTAAACAGACGCAGTGCGGGCGAAAACTTTCGGTTTTGTGTAAAAACTTTCGAGTAACAGCCAGACCTATTGCTTCTTATGGCAGCCGGGGGTGATTTTTCTTTAATTCTAATTTTATTGTTTTTAAACTTTAACACAACTTTATTTAACCATTCTAGAGTACAAAAGAAAATATTTTTTTTTTTTTTCAAAATGGCGGCTCAGGAAAATTTTTTGTCTGCTGCCTCCGGCGCGAGGTCCCAAACTGCTCTGTTTGTCACTCATCAACCATTGATCTGAAACAAAAAAATAAAAGTGTTTTCTTTTTAGGACATATTAACGGAAAGGATAAACCTATAATATAAAAAAAAACGTATAAAATTCGATATAAAATAAGCCTTTGAAAAAAAATTCAGAATTTAGGGGTATATTTTTGACATTTTTGACCCCAAAAAAGTATTTTATTAACGCGAAATATCTGAAGTTTTAGGTTTATCCTTCCGATAGTAATGTAGAGAAAGGCCTCACCAAATTTCAGACAAATCGGTCAATAACTTTTTGAGTTACAACACGAGCAATTTTTAAAAATACAGTTTCGAGATAATCGCGTTTAAAGTTTTAGTACAGGAAAATGACCAGTTTTAGTTACTTACCGATTAATCTGCAATCCCAGGTGCATACAATAGTCCTTCCTCCTCTTCAAAAAGCGTTGTTGATAAACGGTCCTGAATTTATTATTTTATCACCACATGGACACGTGACAACAATTTTAAAACCGAGACCTCTAGAGCCACACTCACTGAAATTTATCTTCTGATTACATACCGAGCACTTCACAATTTCAGACAAAGCTGTAAACACTGTAAAAAAATCAATTATTCTGTACCCGTGCAAAGAATTAGTTTTTATATCTTCGCTATCACGCATACTGAGTTTTTTTCCACTGGCACTCTCATTATGGCTGGTACTGGCTTCGAATGTTTCACCTTCTTTATCTGTGAACTGATTGCCCTGATAACGTCGTTTTTTAGGGTTATTTCGTGCAATATTGCCTCGTGTACCTTTTAAATAATTTGGCATTTTTATGTTTCGAAATCGACTGAACACTACGAATGCTATTTGAAGTTATTATAATGGAAGGGACCCTTTTACCTGAAGCGCTCCGACTACCTGGCTCGCTACTTTACAATACGCACTCCGGCCCGCTCTATTATATTAACTATAACTTCGTAAATATTTGAGATTTTTTTTCTTCCTCTCGTCAGTACACGCTCAATATACTATATTTTCAGATTATCGAAAAAAAATCGATTTTCTGAAAATTTTACATGGACTTCCCCCCTTAAACTCGTTCTAGTGCCTAAATTATTACTTCTATGAAAAAATTGATTTTTCCTACTTGAAATAAACAAAACAAAATTTCGAATGAGCTAAAAATATTCATATCCTATTTAAGAAAATGGACATTTTTAAGGCTAAAAGCACGGAAATATACGGAAGTGAAATTTTAAAGAAAATACGAGCACCAGACCATGTTCGGAACATGACATGCTTGCGTTTTGAATGAAAATTTGGCTTACGACCAAAATTTCACGTTTAATCAAAGATTTTTTGTTATTTCGGTTAATAAAGTGTACATGTTTTTACTTTGTTCTAAAGATAATTTGGTCTGGTTTAAGTTAATATAAATCTTCATAGAACTATAGTTTTGGCAATATTATTAATGTTTTATTTAATCTATGCAACTTACTTAAAAAACATAAAATACTAAGATTGATTTCTATAAAATTAAAATTTTTTAAAGTTATGTGCAAATCTAATTCATATTAATTTATAATTTAGAAAGAAGGAAAGAAAAAAATAAAATAAAATATGAAATAAAAGGAAAAAACAAACTAAGTAGAGAGCTAATAATTCACAAATAAAAACAACTATAAAACTTTGACATTGAGAAAAGTCGTGTATAGGTTCGCATGAAATTTTCAGTTAAAAATCAGTATATTCATATGCATGTATATCAAGCTATGAATAAGAGATAGTACACTTACATCAAATACAAGCAAATAAATGAATAAGCAAATGAAAGTAGGATCTCATTAGCGATTTTTAACCGACTTCCCAAAAACAGAGAGGTTCGACACGTATTTTTTTAATTTTATTTAATGGCCGGGCATAATTTTAATAATTTTGTAATGCGTGGACCGATTCATTTGCACCGACTTCAAAATGTCGTAATAGATATAACATGAAAAATTATGTTATGTATGTTATGTATAAAAAGTTGTTCAACTGATTTGTTTAATTCGTAAATTAATTCATTATAGAGGTCGTGTCGTATACTTTGGCTGGCTGATTATTCTAAACTTAATAATTGGCTCTTTGCCTGTGATTGGACGAATGTTCTGAATGAACGTGACATTGATAATGCTGTAAAATTATTTTACGACTCTCTTTCTGTTTGTTTTGATAATTGCGTTCATGTGCGTTCATATAAGTCTTGGCTCAATAGTTCCGTAAAGCCCTTAAAGAATCTAAAGAATAAAGCTTGGAAGCGGTTTTGTTCCTCAAGGAGTGATGCTGACTACTTCACTTACTCCATGTTACGCAACCAATTTTGCTCTGCACTTGATATATCTTATTCTGACTATTTAGAAAGAATTAAATCGACTTTGCATGTTGAGCC
The DNA here is from genome assembly GCA_964036015.1 of Leptarthrus brevirostris. NCBI lineage: Eukaryota > Metazoa > Arthropoda > Insecta > Diptera > Asilidae > Leptarthrus > Leptarthrus brevirostris. Next base: position 43,627,840 of record OZ038372.1, read on the forward strand.
TTAATAGTTCTGGAGGTTCGTAAATTCTAAGGGCAATTGTGATGGCTACCCTTCTGTGTTGAGTTTTCGTGATGTCGAGAGCGACGACCCCCTGACGACTGCCAACCTAGTTGGGGAATTTTTTGACTACAGATAAGGATAAGGATTTTACTCATATAAAGAGGTTTTCTCCGACTACTCTTAAAACCAAAGACCTAGTGTTTGACGAGGATGCTGTGCTAAAGCATATTTCTGGTTTGGCTGATGGTTTTTCCTGCGGTCCTGATGGTATCCCTGTATGGTTTGTAAAAAACGGCCCCTTGTCCCTGGTTTCTATACTTTGTCACTTATTTAACTTATCTATTTATTGCGGTGTTTTTCCGAAATCTTGGAAAGTATCTGTCATCATTCCCCTACATAATTTAATTTAATTTTTGAGGCTTTAATGTGCTCTTAACTTCCACTGCAAACCTTTCAGAATGGCTTCATGAAAGGTAGATCTACTACGACTAACTTGCTGGAATTCTCTAATTACTATATCTTTGCCATTGAAGCTGGCAAGCAGGTCGACTGCATTTCTACTGATTGTAGCAAGTCTTTTAACAGAATTAACCACAGTGCTCTTGCTCCTAAGTTGTATTTTCTAGGGTTTCCATCAATTTTTGTTAATTGGATTCGTTCCTATCTGTCAGATCGCATGCAACGTGTTCTATTTCGAGATTCACTTTCGAACTATATTTATGTCACCTCCGGTGTTCCTCAAGGCAGCCATCTAGGACCATTGCTTTTTATCATTTACATCAATGATGTATCCTTAATTCTCCCTAATTCGAGAGTTCTATGTTACGCTGATGACGCCAAAATTTTCCGCGTTATTTCAAGTCCGAATGACTGTGCACTATTAAACTCTGACTTAGACGCCTTTCATAATTGGTGTTCTACAAATTTCCTTCCCCTAAATATTAGCAAGTGCACTGCTATGTCGTTCTCTCGATCAAAGAATCTAGTGCACCTTAACTACACCATAGGGGGTGGCTCTCTGAACAGACTTCACAAGATCAAAGATTTAGGGGTCGTGCTAAATACAACTTGTCATTTGACGACCATATCGACACTATCGTAAACAAAGCTAATTCTGCTCTGGGATTTGTTAAGCGATGGTCTAAGGAGTTTGATGACCAATATATAACTAAAACAATTTTTATTTTACGTTCGTAAGACCTGTTTTGGAGTATGCTAGTCCTGTGTGATTTTCTTTTTATGCGACTCATATTAATCGTATTGAGGCTGTACAGCATAGATTAGTTAGATTTGCCCTTCGCGGCCTTCCTTGGATCGATCCTCTTCGGCTGCCTCTCTACGCTAACCGATTAAAGCTTATTTCATTGGAGTCCCCTGAAAGTAGACGGGACAACTCCAGAGTTGTTTTTGCCTTCGATTGCTTGCGGGGAGCGGTTGATTCCACCGAATTGCTGGGAGCTCTATATTTATCGATTTCTACTCGCCCCTTGAGGAAGCTTTCTCCATATTCCCCACCATCGCACTAATTATGGTATGCATGAGCCTATTACAACTATGTGTCGTCTATTTATTAATCATTTTAAGCTTCTTGATTTTCACTTATCTAGATCTCATCTGAAGAATCAGCTTTGCTAGGGTTACGTTTTCTTTTTCTTTGTAATTATGTTGTTATTTTTTTTGTAGTAGTCAGTATTTGATGAATCTTAATAAATAAATAACCCGACCCCAGGCCGATGACTTAGGACGTGCTGCCAGCTAGGGGTGCCATCTAGATATCCTGCAGCAACTTCACACACATTACATAACAATCTAAAGAAAACGGCTTAGTGCTCTGAGGAATCCACGATGCCATAATTCCCGGGTTCGAGACCAGGTCTTCCCGTGGGTTTTTAAAATTGAATTTAAAAAAATCACTCCGTCTCTGGGCTGTTGTCTAGTTCGCAGCAATGCAAAACAAGATTTTCTAGTTTCCTCACTCCCCTTACCATAATTCCCTTCCGGACAAAGCCATGCTAACGCATCAAAGGGCAAAGCCTAGATTAGCTTTGGCCACATCGTAAAAAAAAATTACTGAAAACATTTGCAATGTGGCTTAACACCGTCATTCACTTACCCTTCAACTATAAAAAGACTCAATTGTGTTTAGTAAGTAATATTTTTAACAATCAATAAATGCATTAAATTTGATAAAATAAGGCAAGAGCACTTGTATCACATTATTGTATTGGAATGTAACATTATAGTGGGATCTTTAATCTTCTAGTTCGAATTTCTCTGCTTGAAGTTGTTTTTTAAAAGCGCCAACTTGAGTTAAAACTTTTGGTGAACTTCTGGATATAGTTAGACGTTGAACTGCCGGAACCTAACAATATAGGTTATTAGAAAAAGTAAATAAATTAATATTAATTCGGAAAAGTACCTCCCACTTCCTTGATAAAATCGAAATCTTATCATTTTTAGAACTTTCTGATGATTTTTGTTTCTCCGTGAAATTGTTCTTTGGAATTTCCCTTAAGAGTGGATATTCTTCTAACTCGGGAGCATTCTCCAATGAGGTTTGAGTACTTCTGCTTTTAGAATTTTTAGTTGCCAAATCTCCATAATTGGTAAAATATTTATTTAAGCGATTACTTGTTTCCTTCTTCATTTCATTTAACTGTTTTGCTTTCCAGAAATTATTTACTGGCATTTCTTCATTACCAGATTTTGATTCTTTCGGCGCTTTGATCCTATTATTTGGATGAAAAATTGAGTTCTTTTCTAAATTGATAGAATAGGGCACTTTGTGGTTTACTTGACGGTCAGATTCAATAAAATCATTTGCATCTAAGTTATCCTCACTTTCAGGGTGAGTTAGTTCCAAAATTTGAAACGAACGCTCAGAACTAGGTTTACTACGATGGACTGAAACACTACTTTTGGAAGACGGGTTGGCTCCATTTTCTCGCATATATTTTCCGCAATGGACACAATAATTCGAGATGCAATGAAGACAAATGTTTCTTTTTCGATGACAAAAATTGCATGGAATGTTTTGTTTTTCACAAGCAGCACAAATTAAATATTGATCTTCACAGTTTTCGCACAATAGAGAACGATTCTCAGCACCATCATCGAAAACTTGTGCTTGGCATTTTCTGCACCAACTTTCATAATTTTTTAACTTAATATCGCAAAATGGACATAACAGTTTACTTAAATGAGAACATTCGCTTTGTGCTCGTTGACTTTGGGGAGATATTTCGGACTCGAAAGAATTGAATAATTCTTTGCGACTGTATCTTCCGTTTTCATACTGTCGAGCAGAATTGCTGAAATACTTGTACACTTTATTGTCTACTTTGTTTTCGCTTGGTTTATCCATTTCGGATGCAGTCTGTCGTTCACTTGCACTATGTGATTTATAATCATTCTCTAATTTAGATAGTAAATGCAATTGGATTGCTTTGTTTTGTTCGCTTTCTAAACGAGCCTGGAAAGAAATTTAGATGTTTTAAAACTTGAATTAAAATTAAAATAAATATTATTGAAAAGTATAATACATATTACGGCTCAAAACCATGCGACAGATTTTACAGGAGAATTAATTAATTAATAATAAGTGAACTGAAGTGAATTAATAAATAATAAGTGAACATAGCTAAAAGTTTGTAGGTACATCCAAGTTTTGAACATATGTATTGCGTAATGTTTAACTATTTTGGGAGAGGAAAATAGAGTTAAAACTAAGAGATCTTTTTGTAGGCACTTGTTGGAACTTCGTTCGTTAATAACAAAAACACTTGTTAAAGTTCCAAATAGGTTTTAATTTAAGAATATAGATTGTTACCACGACGCGAATAAGGCAAAATGCGTCGTTGTAATAATATACAGGGTGTTTCACAGCGTGCCTCCTAAATTATTGATCTTTTTTAATCTTTCTGTTAAAATTTGGTTGAATTTTTGCTTAAAATAGCAGGTATTAGCTGGACGTTTGGTCATGTAATTTGAGAACGGCAAAGGATTGTTGTTCGTTTTAAGTTTCCTTTGAAAGGAAACAGCATTATCCACTATTTTATACCATTTCCCATTTAAGTACAACCATTTCCCAATTAAGCAAAACTAAAACCCAATTGAAAAGACACTTGTTCCAATTGAATTAAACTTATCCAAATGAATTTGATATTTTTCTCAAATAAATTAAACTTTTCTCCATTTAAGAAAACTTTATTTCATTGTAATTAAACAATATTTCAAATAATTTAACCCTAAATTCAAATATAAAAAACTTCACTAATTTTAACATAATAATTATTAAGAAAATTTAAGAAAACTATTGAGAATCATTGTATATCAAATATTACGCCACTGTTGTTGCATTTTATAAATTTTTTGTTTTTTAAGTGAAGAGTTCATTCTAGTGGCTCTCCAAAATGTTGTATTTTATTTGTTTTGATGTTGATGATGAAGAGTAACAACTTCTCTCCAGAGGGACGTCTTGGAAAAGCTTCTATCTATTGATGTGTTTGAGGGAGTTACAGCTTCTCTCGACGAGGTGAACGGGTGAATACACAAACTTCCAACTTTGCCGTAATGGGTCTATTAATTCTGATGATAACAAGTGAAACTCTTTTTATTGCTTATTAGTTTATTCACACTCTTTTAACATCTCTTCTTATTTACACTCTTTAAAAATCTCTTTTTATTCACACTCTTTAAAATCTGTTCTTATTCACAAACTTTGGAGTCTATCTTTATTTGAACTCTTCACAATAATTCTTTACTTAAACTATGCACAATCTTCTTTCATTAAAGGATTTGGAAACCTTTTTTCATCAGTAGTCTTCAGAATCTCTTATGGTAAATAATATTCACAATATTCCCTTATTTGCGACCGCTATTCTAATTTTCAACTCTCACTTAACTATTGCTTCTAGCCACTTTTTAATAACACTCTCTTTTCAGATTACAAATTACTCTATATTCACCGCGTAGTTACTACTTTAACAGGCTAAATCACGACTCCTTTTCGGAGTATCAACTAATAGTTTTTACGTTCTAGCAACTACTCTCTACGGAGTGTCAACTAATAAGTTCCACGGTCTATCAACTACTACCTAAACGTTACTTCAGAATCTTAAAAGAAGATTCTGTTTTCCAAAATGTTTAGTCAACATTCTTCTTCCGGTTAGATGAAGAATCTTGACTTCGCACAGGTGTTCCGCCTCAGTAGCAAAACTTTTTAAACAACGGAAAGATTTTCACTTCTGTGTTTTACCACAGGTGTGAAAATCTGCTTCCGTGATAAAGATTCGCTCATGAGACGAATCTTTATCACGGCCCAATTTTCATCATCATATCCATTACGTAGTTGGTGCAGCCGCCTTGTGAAACAGTAGTTAAGCTGTCACGTATAACGGTAACAAGATCGGCGTCAACGGTAGGATCACTAAGAAGTCGTTTTGCTGGTGCTTTTATTTTAAAGAAAACTTTCTCAATGGGATTTAACATGCGTGAATATGGTGATAAAAATTCCAGTCGGATACCAAAAAATTCATAAAATGCAACAACAGTGGCGAAATATTTTATATACAATGATTCTTAAGAGTTTTCTTAATAATTATTATGTTAAAAAAAAGTGTTATATATTTAAATAAGTTAAAGTTTTTTATATTTGAATTTAGGGTTAAATTATTTGAAATATTGTTTAATTACAATGAAATAAAGTTTTTTTCAAATGGAGAAAAGTTTAATTCAATTGGAAAAAGTCTTTTCAATTGGGTTTTAATTTTGCTTAATTGGGAAATGGTTGTACTTAGATGGGAAATGGTATAAACCCAAAAATAAAAAAAGTAGGGAATTTTTTTAAAAAAATTTGAAAACTCTATAGGGAGATGGACCCCTCGTCCCATTCAATGTTTTTCGTTTCTCCCTGGATCTACCAGATCCTTCATTTTTGCACACGGGCTATGGAACCACCTATATAGTTTTTAACTTAAAACATCCTTGGAACTGTAAGTAGTGTTTTTATAATTCAATGAAAAACTAATTGAAACATAGTTTTTCACGAAGGAATAAAAGTCTGAAGGAATAAAAATCAAATCTGCCGCACAGTGGCAAAAATGCTACCAATATTAACAGGATTCGATTTTATAATTACCATCATTTAGCTTAATATACGAACTGACTAGTACTTAGCGTAATTCCAGAAACTTCGCTAGTAACCGGTGACTAAATTTTAGACATTTCCGCTGCTTATTTTCACCGCATAAATCATCAAGGAGAAATAAGAAATCTTTAGAGATAACTAAAAGCGAGATTTTTTTGTATCTAATACTCTTACTTATTCAGTTATATTCTCTCCATTTTGTCAAATGTTAAGCGTTTTACGCAAAGGAAAGAAAGAACATTGTGTAACCGTTTTGGTTTTTATTCTATGCAAAAGTAGGCAAAAAAGATCTATCAATTATTATCTATCATGTTCTTTGGCCCGAACTTGCAATCTTCACTAACAATTTAATTTACATTAACAAGAAAAAATTTCTAAATGAGCAAACTATTTCGCCTTTGAAATGTAATTATCTGTGAAGTTCGCTTCCCTAGTCAATTTCGATACAGGAAAAAGTCATTGGATTGGTTCTCCGTTCAGTAGTAATCCGATATCGAGAGAGAGTTTCGCTGTTTTAGTCCGAGGATATGTTCCTTTTACTTCGCTAGTAAACTAGAAGATACCATGAATTAACAACACTTCTCCTAATAGAAAAAGCTCGTGGCGTCTTTCCTGATAGATGGCTGCAATTGCAAATAACTCAGCAAACACAGATCACCACTAAACGCACAGCGACACCACTAAACGCTCGTTGGAATGGTGACATTTCGAGCGTTACTTTGAGTGTATAAATTGATGCAATGGTTGGAAAGTTGTTTGCGTTTGAAAATGGAGAAAAGTAATGAAAAATTGCCTTATATTTTGCAATATTATTACGACAAAGGGAAGAATGCTGCGCAGGCTTGTGAAAAAATTTGTGCTGTGTACGGTGAAGGTACTTTATCAAAATCTAATGGGCGGAAATGGTTGGCTCGCTTTCGTTCTGGTAATTTTGATGTGAAAGATGAGTCACGCTCTGGTCGTCCAATCACAGAAATGAAATTCCTGAAAAAGTCCAGCAAGAATAAACATATCAGCAATGTCGCGGGGCCGGTGGACAGCCCGGATGATCTCTCAGCTGGACACTTGGCTGAACCGTCAGCACGGTGAGGTGGACTACTACCTCACCCAAATGCTGACGGGGCATGGGAACTTTCGGGCCTTTCTCCACCGCATAGGAAAGGTCCCGAGCCCGTGCTGTGTGTACTGCGGCTCTCCATCGGACTCCGCTCTCCACACATTCTTTGAATGTGGTCGCTGGAGGGCGGAGAGGGCAGAGATGGAGGCGGAGACGGGTAGCGTGACCCCGGACAATATTGTTGGGGTCATGCTGCAGGGGGAGGACCACTGGCGAAGGATTGCCTCTTTCGTCAGGATAGTCCTTCGTCAAAAGGAGAGAGACAGCAACGGGGGTCCCTAGCGGGGGCGCCTGCTAACTTGTCGGGGGCAGCGAGGGGGCGGGGGTTCCCGTTAGGGGGCCCGGTTGGCTCGCGGGCCTCGTAGGAGGACTCCACCGCGAGGTAATGTCTGCTAGACGGTTCCGTGGTGGTCCTCCTGGAGGGGGGTTTTAGCCGGTAGGACTGGTCATTGGCCAGGTGAGTCCGGCACACGGGTGGCTTTAGCCACTTAGGTGCGTAAACGCATTTTCCCGCTCCCAAAAAAAAAAAAAATGTCGAGCTGGGAGCTAGGCACTGACCACAAAACTGTTTTGAACCATTTACACAAAATTGGCTACAAAAAGAAGCTCGATGTATGAGTTCCTCATGAGTTGAGCGCGAAAAACATGATATACCGAATTAACATTTGCGATGCGCTACTGAAACGTAATGAAATCGAACCATTTCTGAAACGTGTCATAACCGGTTATGAAAAATGGATCACTTACGACAATCGGAAGTGTCAAAGATCGTGGACAAGGGATGGTGAGCCGTCACAAGCGTTCGCGAATCCAGGATTGACAGCGAAAAAGGTGATGCTGTGTGTGTGGTGGGACTGGAAGGGAAACGTCCACCATGAGCTACTTTCAGTTGGTCAGACGATTGATTCTGAACTCTACTGTGGACAACTAGAGAGATTACGCCAAGCATTTGAAAGAAAACGGTCCGAATTGATTAATAGGAAAGGTGTTGTCTTCCATCATGACAACGCGCGACCCGTTAAAAGTTTCGAGAGTGAGGTTAGGAAGTTTTGATGTATCCACCGCATAGTCCAGACATAGCACCCTCTGACTATCACTTATTCCGATCTCTGCAGAACTCTCTCAATGGAATTCAACTGCTTTCAAAAGAAGCCTGTGAAAACCACTTGATTCAGTTTTTCAATCAGAAACCACAGAAGTTCTTCACCAACGGAATCATGGCTCTACCCGAAAAATGGCGAAACATTGTCGATAATAATGGAGCGTATTTGGTTTAAATAAATTCATTTTCACACTATAAGAAAACCAGTTGAATTTTACTAAAAAAACGCCACGAACTTTTTCCCAGACCCATCTAGCCAACACGATCTTATAAATGTTATAAGAGGAAGCATTGAAAAAGTAACCCAAACAGGTTGTGTAAATTGGGCTTCTGGTGGAGAACCTCTACAACTAAAAAATAATTAAAACTGAACTGTTGTTGGTTTTTAGAATTGTTTCAGATCTTTGCATTAAGAATCGTTGAATATCTAGAAATATGTTAAACTTATCGGACAAGTCGACATTAACTTGGAAATGCTAGTTTATTTTAATCAATGTCGGAATAGCAAATATTTCGTACCCAATCAACAATGAAATATTTAGATCGTGCAACGACCTTTAAGAAAGTAAGTATGTGCTTTTCTATGTTACGAAAAAATAAAATATATCCAAGGATACATTTGTATCTTAGAAAATACGATTAATTAAATTTTAGGTATAAAAATAAACACGTCTTGTCTTAATTCATCCCTACTCCATGTATACTCTAAGCAAAGAGTGCAAATAGTATTTTAATTGCAATTTAAAAACTGATATACGTAATTTTACAAAATATTATTACCTTCTCTATTTTTCGTTTTTCTTTTTCCAATTCGTCATTTAATTGTATAGCTTTAAGCTGCTCTTCAAGTTTTCTTCAAAATGTTTAATTTGTAAAGTGATCTTGTTTGTGAAAAAATATTAACTTACTTAGCAAGCAATTCTTCTTCTTTTTTCTCTTTTTTCTTTAAAACTTCTATTTCCTTCCGTTTTTCCTCAATTTGTCTCAATAACTCTTGTTGATACTCCTTTTTCTTTTGAAGTTGCATCTAATTACAAAATGATTAAATGATTTAGAACATATATTTAGGGTAAATTATAAACTTATGAAAAGAATAAAGACAAAAATGTTTTTGAAAAACAGATAAAATATTGTGGGAGCTACCCGTAGTTACCGTTATATTCGATATTGTATAATGCCCACCATATAAAAGACTTGTATGTAATAGTTTTTAAATATGATTTAAAGATCTTAACTCTTCTTTTGGATTGTCTCAACGTTTTGTTTGAGTTTTGTTACTTTTTATTTACTTTTAGTATGAACCATATTAAAAATGATATTTTCCTATTTCGGTTTAAATTTTGTGATATTAATTTACAATTAGACGCCCATTAAAAACACAATATTACAAATACATTTTTGGCTAATTCTTACTTACCTCTGTGGATCGTCTATTTCGTTCTTGGACAGCATTCGAATTGAGAATATTCGACAAATCTGTGTGCGTTAAATCTTGAAGTAATTGGTTTCGAGTACTATCAGGGCGTGGAAGATCTTCCTTATTATTATCATTGTAAGCGGGATTATTAACTATTATTTCTACATCAGTCTTATCACTCCTTTTCGTGTGTCTGTTTGTAATTTCCTTATCCTCAGAAGATTTTTTGGCCTTGTCAGCTACTTCAGATATCTTGAAAGTAAATATTGCATTTGTTTATATATATATTCAATTACAAAGATTACCTGTTTTAAGTACTTTTGGTATTCAAGCTGCCTATCACGCATTAGATTCTCCCTTTTTTGTTCTTCTTCATTAAAACTGGGAAAATAGGAATAAAAAGTGTCTGAGACCCATTGCTCCATATCACTCTGTCAAATAAACAAGATAAAAGGATTAGCAAGCAATTAAACTAAATACAGTATGGTTTTTAATATACTTAAATCATTTCATTACATATCGATAGCCAACCGCCCAAGAGCGTTAAACGCGGTTTACTCTAAACGCCAGTAAATGAATTTATCTGCTAAATCTATGTTTACGTGAAATTTCTAGCCTAAGTCAGAATTAATATGTCATTAACATAAAACGAACAAAGTTTCGCTTAAGTCTAGAGTTAACATATAAAGAAGAATGGGCGATAGGGTTTATCGACGTGGCCACTTTCGAAACTAGTTTGCATTGATAGATAACATTATTACAATCAAAAATTGTTTTAAACTCAAAATTTCTTGAGTTTTCGAACTAATTGAATATAATGGTCTAAGTTCCAGTAGGTGAATTAGTTGCTAGCTTGCAAATCTCTTCATTTTTTATTGAAAGGTATTATTTTGTAGTATAATCATTTAATTCATCCATAATCACATCATTCAAAAATGGTGCTGTTAAGTTAAGAGCTTCCTGGTGCAGTGCACTGTGGACACTTCAAATATCACACGATTGACATGATGTGGGCTATCTTAAAGTTCGTTTTCCAGTAACGCACTAAAGTTTGTTCACTGCCGTTCCGAGTAAACTGCCCTTAACGCCTTCGTGCAGTTGACCAATAATATTTAGTACGCATTAAATAAATGCATTAGTATTAGTTTCCTATTATTGACCTATAATAAAATAACTGCGCCTGAACCTAATCTCTATGTTCCAGGTTAAACTTCTGACCACAAAATTTATTATATCACACCGCTTCTATTGTACATACATATGCACATATATGTAAATGCTGATTCAAAAAATTTTATGTGATTTAAGTAGATTCTATTCTAATTACCTTTTAGCTGTCTTTACAATAGGAGCGGTGTGATATAATAAATTTTGTGGTCAGAAGTATGACATGGAGCATAGAGATAAGTTCAGGCGCAATAATATATTCTTCACCTCGTATAATTGTATCAACATTAAACTTATTTGATTGCATAATCTGGCACCAGCTTTTAAAGGCCTACATGTACAGGCTAAATTTCACCAGATTTCGCCTGAAATATATGTACATATTAGACATTAATAATATAATCCCAATTTACGCTGTTCAACCTCCAAATCGTTTACATAAGTAAAAACGGATTGATTAATAGGCTGAGGGCAATGATCAATATCTAGGTTAAAACAGCGTGGATCATTCATTCATATTTCATTTATAGAAGCTTTTAAGATTAAGTGAAAAAATGTAGATAGTTATCAGTACTTACTTTAAGTAAGTAATATTTGATATTCGTTTTTTCATTAAAGTGGTGTCTGTTATTGTAGCTAATAAAAGTACACTAGAAATTGAATTTGAGGTTTGACAATTAATATTTGAGGGGGAACACCACTTTGAATTTATTAAAAAATATGGTTTTAGGATTTTTTAAAGAAAAAAAAGAACATCAATGTAATTTAATTAAGAGGCATTTATTAAATATATATTCAAGTATTTAAAGTTAATTTTTTTTAACAAAATGGTTCCGTTATATATGATTTTTGCAGTGACTAAAGCGTGCAGGAAACCGGTTGTTTCTAAAAAAAACTTTGGATTTGCTTTGTACAAAGTATTACCTCAGGACATATTAGGGGGCAAACTACCTAGTCTAACCATAAATATTGTTACAACTTTTGGCAGCCCTGCAGAAAGGAACCATTATATTCCATTTCTTAAAAATTGAGCTAATCACTATAGTACGCTTGTGCTTGATGCATTTGTTACTATTTGAGTTTAATTTTTAGTGTAGTGAACATGGATTGGGGCGACAAAGAAAAAAGAATTGCTGTGATTGCACTTCATAAAGTAGGAATGCAACCAAGTGATATTTTTAAGACTCTGCATACCCTTGGTATAAGCCGAATGATTGTGTACCGGGCTATTGAAAGATACGCCTGAAGTAAGTGACCGTCAAAGAAGTGGCCGTCCGCGAACTACTCGAACACCTCAAGCGGTTACAGCCGTGCGCGAGAGAATTCTCCGTTTCATCTTCGGAAACAAAAAATTTTATCGCGTGAACTGAAAATACCCCAAAGAACGATTTCACGTATCATCAAAAGTGACTTGGGGTTAGGTGCTTATCGTAGATCTACCGGGCATTTACTAACAGATTCGTTAAAAAAAATTACACTAGAAAAAAAATAGTTTTTAAAAAAAGCTTTTATTTGACAATAAAATATAAAAATGCACTAAAAAGAAAAAAATAAGTTTTTGCTATAATAAATTTAGGCTGAAAATAATATTTTCATAAAATAATAAAAGTTTGGGCGCTCGTTAGATATTGAAATTTGCGGTATCTGTAGCGCTTGTAGTCTTTATTTTTGGCTTCGTGGGCTTCTTCCGACAATTCGCTAGTTGGAAAAAGACAGTGCAGTATTATATTTTTTCCATGCCTTAAACTTTGGGGACTGTCGCTGTTAATTTTCTCCAGGCATATTTATCATTTAGTATTATTTCTGCATTTGTTCTGCATATGCTTCAAATTTTTCCGCATTTATAGGAAGACCACAAGAAAGAATATTTAATATGGTCTTAAATCTCTTTATAATTTCCACGTCCACTTTGGTAATATCCGCTGTTATGCCCGGGTATTCAAAAAACCTCCTTGCTGTGTTCCCGTTATATGTACTTCCAAATCCTTGCTTAGGTGTATCAATAATAATAATAAATAAACCCATCTGTCGTCTGAACTCTTGTTGTATCCTGTATTTCTCCTCCGGTCTCTTTTGCTTATTATCAGGGTTATTTCGTACACCCTCATCAGTGAAACTCGCATAAAGAGGCGAAAGCCCGTATTGATAATTTTCTTCAACATCGGATTCTTCTTCCGTATTTCGAAAATCTTTTGAATTTTTTCGCAAATAGTACAAGTTGCCGATGATTTGGTGTCTGTTAAAAATTGAGTTACTCTGCCATCACACATTGTTAAGGGAAGCCTATGAATTGCTTCTATTTCTTTGCCGTTTACTAAGCATTTCGTTGCATTAAAGCATTTATTTATTGTTTCACGAGGTCAACTTCACTTTGAACCAATTCCCACTCTAGGTACAAAATTGTTATCATTTATCAATCAGGAAACGTATTTTGCACAACCGAATCAAAATCGATCTACGCCTTATGAAGCTAGGCGCCGCCCATCCTCCAACTCTCCCCATAAGCCACAATTTTTGTCAGAATACATGCATTCAGAATAATCTAAATCAGTCCACGCGTTACAAGGTTTCGTCTTCCCCCACCCCAACACTAGGTCAACATTTTTCCATAGAGTAGCAATGGGGGATCATATTCAATTCAATTCAATTTATTTAGGATATGTACACAAGACTACATCTTTTACCAGTACAAAATAAAAGGAAAATTCAAATAACAATACTATCAAATATTATAAAACTAAAAGAAGAAGAAAAAAAACTAATATAACAAGCAATCCAAAAGAAAATTATTACCAAGTAAGAAAAGAAAAAAATAAACGTTTCTAAAGCGACAAAACAAAGAATCAAAAACTACAGAAGGAATAATTATAAAATTTGTAGCTTAATCTAACTATAGTAGAAACTGTGTTACAAACATGGTTAATTCACGATGAATTTATAAGGTAACGTTTCAGCTCATTTTTAAAATCCCGTCCCCGATCCCGCCCTCTGATGTTAACAGGAAGAGAATTCTACAAACGAGAAAAAACAGTGAAATAAGAACGTAGCCCAACTACATAATGCGCTCGAGGAGTCAGAAGGCTGATATGACGTGACGAGTTCAAGAAACGCAAGTGATCATATAGATACGTAGGAGACTTAGAGTTTACCATATTACGCAGAAACAATAAAGCTCTTATATCTAAGTAAGTGTTTAAGGAACACCCTAAAACAAGATCCCTATAATGGGATACGTGATCGTGACGTCTTAAATTATAAATAAATCGTACGCAATCATTAAAAGCGACATTTAATTTCCAGTTGCACTTTGAATCTAGCCGCGAATAGACTGTGCTACAGAAAGTAAAGTGAGGAACTAACAATGTCCTAACAAGCTTTAGCTTTAAATCAGAAGGAAGCAGGCTACTCGACAGTCTAAGCAGCCGAAGACCGCCATAAACCTTTTGACATGCAGCTTTTAAATGGTCGCAGCACTCCATATTACCATTGAAATACACTCCGAGATTCTTAACTCTGTCAGAATAAGGCAATAGTACTCCGTTCAGATGTATAGTGGGAAGATCTGATTTATCAAGGTCACTTCTGTAGAAAACCATACAATTTAACTTCAGAGGATTTAGCAAGAGCATATTACTGGAGGCCCAAGTGGAGATATTTATTAGATCACGGTTGACACGATATATGCAGTCCTCAATTAACCCAATTGGACGAGAAAGGTAAATCTGAATATCATCAGCATACAAGTGGATATTCACATCTTCAATGACATCAGGAAGATCATTGATGAATAAGACAAACAGAAGAGGTCCAAGTATTGAACCTTGTGGAACACCACATGTGATTTTAATCCACTTGGACTTTTCATCCCCAGCTTTCAAAACCTGAGAGCGATTTGAAAGGAAATCAGATATAATCTTAATGGATGAGTGTGAGAAATTATACATTTTATGCAGTTTTGATAAAAGCAACCTATGATTCACAGAATCGAATGCTTTTGTAAAATCAATTAGTACTAAGAAAGTTTATAAATCATTATCCAGCGAGTTGCGTATATCAGTAGATACTTTCAACAAGGCAGTTTCGCTGCTATGGCCAGAGCGGAAACCAGATTGCCACTTCGAAATAAATTTGTTTTCCGAAACATACTGGATGATTTGCGTACTTAGTAGTCTCTCAAGAACTTTGCCGAGATAACAAAGCAGACTTATTGGTCGATAATCACAAGCTGCACTAGGTGAATAGCATTTAGCCAGTGGAATAACCACTGCATTTTTCCAAACCTGTGGGAACTCAGAAAATGTAAGACAAGAGTTGAAAATATGGACTAAGCTGTCAAGAACTACAGGTAATAACATTTTAAAAAATGTTGGTGCAATATCATCAGACCCAGTGGCGTTGGATCTGATGGATAGGCATGCCTTGATAACCTCATCATGGGAAACACATCTGAAACTAAAACTACTGCGGTCTTCTGAATAGAAATTTATATTATGGGCTGGCTGTGTTGAAGAGTTATTTGATGATACAGAAAAATAGGTATTGAGATCGTTGACATCCAAGTCACATTTTGGCTGATCCTTTCCGCAAATGCCGTATCGTTTCAGATTGGACCACAGCCTCTTAGGAGGAAGGGATGGATTCAATAAGTTATCGAAATAGCTTTTCTTTGCTATTCTGATTTCAGCATTAGCCTTATTTCTAATTTTCTTATATCTGAAAAAACAAACCTCTGATTTATATCTCTTATATATACGAAAAAGGTGTTCTCTTTCAGCAATTAGGCACTCGATTTTACGTGAGTACCATGGAATAGCATTTGGTTTAATACGTTTAGTATGAAGAGGTGCATATTTGTCATGCAGATATGTTATGAAGCCATATAATACACAACAAAAAGGAATCTTCCAAATAGGTGTGTGGATTTACAAATTGTGTAACGCCCCCTCCGCACACCACCCAACTTATAAATATTTGTCGTCGTATGAGTGGACGAATCATCGAAATCGGTCCAAGCGTTGCCAAATTAGACTACCACTCCCCCTCACCCACCCCACCTTAGGGCGAAATTATTTTCCTATTAGCAATGGGGGATCACACTCTATACAACAGCAAAAGAACCATCCAAATCGGTCCCTGTGTTACAAAGTTAGGTTCCACTTCCACCCCCACCAACATTTTTTTCTTGTGGTATTAACTAGAGCTCTCAGAAACCCGACCCGCGGGTACCCGGTTCCTACCCGGGTATCCGGTTCTCACCCGGGTACCCGATTTAAGTCGGGTACCCGGTTCCTGCTCGGGTATCCGGTTCCAAGGGAGAATCGGTTCCATTATAAGAGTCGGTTCCAACGCCAAATCGATGAAATCGTGCAGTACAGATTCAGTTTCAAGACCAACAGAGGAAATTTCACTAAGGAAATGTCTAGTTTCTTTGGAAATTACAGATTTGTTTGTAGTGAAATTACAAAATACGACTTAAGATTTATTAATAAAAATTTAAAATTCCTTATCCTCTCTACTATTAGTGACAATTTTTGCTTTACAATTTCACTCATTCTTATTAACCAGTTCGTACGACGGAATCGATTCCCGGTGGCGGATTCGATTCTCACAGGGGAACCGGTTCCATTGATGGAATCGATTCCTATTTGGAACCGGGTACTCGCCTGGAACCGGGTACCCGATTGGAACCGAATTTTTGGTAGGAATCGATTCCTACCCGGTCGGGTTATCCGATTCCAACTGAGAGCTCTACTATTAACTAATACTCTACCCAACAGAAAAAGAATTATCCAAATCGGTCCATGCCTTACGAAGTTAGACTACCCCTCCCTCCTCCCTAGACCATATTTTTTTCTCCTATTAACAGGGGGGATCATACTCTGTACAACAAAATAACAACCATCCAAATCGGTCCACGCGTTACAAAGTTGGGTTTCAATTCCACCCCACCAACATGTGTTTTCTCGTGGTATCAACCAGGGAACATACTCAACCCAGCAGAAAAAGAATTATCCAAATCGGTCCAAACGTTACGAAGTTAGACTGCTTCTCCCCCCTCCCTAGACCAAATTTTTTTCTCCTATTAGCAATGGGGGATCATACTCTGTACAACAAAGAAAGAACCATCCAAATCGGTCCACGCGTTACAAAGTTAGGTTTCACCCCACCCCACCCAAATTTTTTTGACATGGTACCAATCGGTGAACATACTCTACCCAACATAAAAAGAATCATCAAAATCGGTCAACGCGTTACGAAGTTATGCCCGGTCAGACAAAAGAAAAATATACACGTCCAACTAAGAACTTCATTGTTTTTGGGAAGTCGGTTAAAAAGTCTTGCTTACGCACTACGTTCTAGCTATCTAGACTCCCATTATTAGAAGGGATTACAATTTTATTTTCAAAATCTCTTTCTATTTATTTGGAAGGCAATGCCGTAAAGAAATTGAGAAGTATAAGAATTTCTAATTACACATATGATATACAAATATATGTATATATGGGCGAGCTTATTCCATACACAACTTTAGTTACACTTTAATTTGTGCACATAGGGTGTGAAATAGTTACACACAATCCAGTGTGCATATGTTATGTATGCATGCATTTATTCGTATTCATGTATTTTTAAGTAACAGGAAATTATATTCTTTCAGAAGTTAAACATAAGAATGATATCAAATTCGTTATCAGCGATTCCGAAAACCCTATAGTACATACTTTCAGACTGGTAATCTTACTTTTGTCGAAAAAGATCCGCTATTTTGGGTCTGCCATTTTGAATTTGCGAAATCTGATGCCAAATTCATTATCAGCGCCCCCGAAAACCCTATAGAGTACATACTTGTAGACCGGTAACTTGATTTTTTTCAAAAAAGAAGTGCGCCACCTTGAATTTGATAAATCTGATTTCAAATTGTTATCAGCGACCCGGAAAACCTTATACTTCATACTTTTATAACGATATTCTCATTTTTTTACTTTTGGCCAGGTAAAAGTGCCGTTTGGACCACTGTGCGCAATAGCAAAATCATGTGGAAATCCTATGATATTAAGAAGACCAATAGTCTACTCAACCTAACTAGTACTCAGTGTAGAACTATGGTCGGGATCTATACCAGCCACTGTCTTACGGGGATACATGCTCACAGAATTGGTGTTTCTGATACCGATCTGTGCAGGCATTGTAAGGAACCCAATGTAATAGAAACTACAGAATACCTCTTTACCGGTGCCCTGTGCCTTAAAGGTGAGACAAGAAGTACTAGGCAAGTTGTTCATTGAAGAATTAGAAAAAGCCTCGAGAATTAGCATGGGAAGCATTCTGAAGTTCGCAATGGTATGAATGATATGAATAGAGTAGCTTCCCGATGTTCGCAAAACGATACCGCTAGGACGAAGGGCATGTAAATGCGGTATCGCTATGCACCCGATGTGGTCCAGGCGAGGCTTTTCTTGCCGCCACTGTAACCTGCCGCCGGCGAAATTCGCACCTGCGACATGTAGGATGATTAAAAGCCAATTACTGGTTTTAAGTAAAACACGTCATTGATTAGATGGAAACTTAATTTTTAATATACAATAGAATGGCTTAAGTTTTCGTTATATAACTGTGGCCTTTGTCAAACAGTTTAGTGATCATCTGACTATACATTTGTCACTTGAAGTCCTGAGTTTTTAATATCGCTTTGATTTTACATCTTCGGCTATTATAAGTTCATGGATATGTTTTTAATCATCCGTTGTGAAAATTATAGCATATACCATAGGAAAGTTAGGAAAGCTTAGTGATTGCCTGTAGGAATTGACTCTCAATTAACCAACATAAAGCTAAGTACTTTGACAATATTAAACGGGCACGGAGTCAAATAAAAATAGAAAGACATAGCAAAGGAATGCTTTCGTATAAAATCAGCAGGCAGGATCAATCACAAAATTTTCTTTTTAGTTAAGCTTACTTCAATCTTATTAATACCAATTGAACCAGGTTTTTCATTTCTTTGGTCATTTTCTGCTGAAAACATAATTATTTAAAGAAAGAATTGTCCTTTTAACTCAAAAGACGCACTTCTCGCCTGAAAAGGTAGAATGAAGCGTCTAAACCGGCATGCAATATAAAATATTGAGAAACACGAACTAAACTGCATTAAAATAAAAACAATTCAAGTTTAAATCAGTCTCAATCAAGCCAAACCCTTACCTGATCCTTGGGCAAGTTTAAAGTTCATGCTATCTTATGATTAAGAACGGGGACATTTTGTAAATTGTCTCATGAAAACCGTAGTTAGTATGATGAGTGAGCAGCCGGAGACACGTAACATTTGTTTCTTCTTTGTGCAAGAAGACCACCTGGGCCACACGCGACTACTATTGGCTAAGTTAGAGATCTGCTTTAAATTAAACGCTATATCAAATACAAAGTCCTTAATAGTAAAGGAAGTTGATGAAAGGCTTCATCAAGTGGGTTCATAGAACTAATATCACAGCTAGTAAGTTAGGTTATTCTGAAAGATTAGCAATCATATAAGGCTCGCTCGATAACTATCAGAATCACATTTTGAATATACAGAACTTCAGATATTTTTGGGATTGTCTTGTAACATTACTCTTATATTATCAAAGTAATTATTATGTGATAATTTCAAGGTCGAAACAAATTGACCTCCTCAATTGTAATACATAAGGCTGTTAATGCTGACTCGCATTAGCTCAATTAATCCGACATTTGAACTGATAAATAATAGCGTTTAAATTCTTTTTAAAGCAATATACTGTATCCCTTCACTTGCTAAATAAATAAAGTTATATAGCTTATCTATCCATCTATCAAATTTGATTTAAGGCACTTTAAGTAAGTTTCCCAATATTGCACTATAATTAACGATAAATACAGAAGTATCAATTTAAGCATTTTCGTTGACCAACCAGACATAGACATTTAAAAACTCCTTAGAATTGTAAAATTAACAAACAGGACAATTATTATAATAGTTGACTTTTCTTATTGTTTGTTTTTTATCACCATCTGTCTTATTAGTAACATTTTCTCACATTTTTATCGTATTAAAATATTGCAAACGTCTACATCGTTTTAATCAGACATATTCTGATTTCCCACTTTATAATGAAAACACTTTATTTTCCATAGCACTACTTACGTTATTTTACCAACAAAACTGCCATTCAAGTATATGTTTAATTTCAAGCCGCTATAAACACTTAAAATTACTTAAATTTACAAAACTCTCTATTTGCTGGACCTGTAGAGTTGTGCTGCAAAAGTTGAGCCGAAAAACTTTTGCCGACGACTAGCGGAATACAACTGACCTAAAACACGCAACGAAACGTATAACCTACTGTTCTACCGGGTATTTCGTGAGGAACAACTCGTTAATAGTTAGATACGCCGCTAAGGAATACCTATCCACACATCAATGAGGACGACCGAAAATTGTTTGTAGAGAATAATTAATAACTCTGCTCTAATAGCCATGTGTATATAAATTGGGTTAGGTGGTACAGTTTAAGATAGAGGAGGTGGAAAATCAATGAAAGATTAAGCAAATAACTTGGCTCATGCGAAGGTCACAAATGTCTGGATGGAGTTTGCTGCGTATAGTAGACTCTGCGTGACAAAGTAAAGGTCGTCGGATAGAAATTATTTTGCTAACTATTAAAGTTAATAGATTTCCACAAGCAACTTACATTAATTTACTTGTTTAGAGGAACCTAATTAGGTTCAATCTATCTGAAGAGCAATTATTCACATTCAGAGGTTTGTTGAAGCTTGATTTCGTACAACTTGATTAAGAAAAGTAGTAATCGATGGAAAGGTTATTGTGTCTGTCTTGTTAGTCATGCAATATGTTTAAACGTGTACTTAACATTGAGGATAACATGTTAAATAAATGTTATAATTTGACGAAATCAAAGAAACTTTGAGCAAACATACCAAGTTCATTAAAAACCTTTAAACTTTTAACCACTTATGACCATACCATTTGCTTTTAAACTAAAATTTGTTCGTAAATTTAAAGAATTTCAAATTATTTAGAGCTAAAGATGAAATGAATTGAAAATATAAACAGTTACTATGAAAGAACGGTGATCTTAGTTCATTTCTACAAACTAATTTAGGTACACACTTTTAAAAGACTGCAACACGGTTTCGTAACTGTTCCCTTGGGCAATTCGGATCATTGTCTTATCTCCGCCCAATTCTCCACCTCCTCTCTGACAACCCCTAACCTAAATTCCACCAAAAGATTAGTGTGGCATTATAAAAATGCTGATTAGACGGGACCTAATAAATATCTCAGAGAGCTGGATTGGTCTGATTGCTTTTCTATGAGAGACGTTAACAGAAGCACCGATTATATCTCGAACATCCTATGTTTTGGAATGCATCGCTTTATTCCTCATAGCTTCAAAAACATCAAACCACCTAACACCATTAAAAACAAGGAAGCGGCCTTCCAGGCATATAAATTGTGCCGTTCAGAGGAATTGAGACGTATCTATAGAGATGCTCGAAATATTTGCAATTCAGTAATTAGTCGGGCAAAATTCAATTTCGACCAGAGCGTTAGACGGAAGGTATTTTCTGCTTAAAAGGGTAGTGGGTTTCTGGTCTTTAGTAAAAGCCGTAACGAGCAATTTCATCTATTCGTCAACACCATCACTCATTTATAATGGGAATGTTTTTACTGACTCATTGGACAAGGCCAACCTGTTTGCTGCTAATTCGTCCTTGCCACTTTCATCTCCATCACAGTGCACTAGTAGGCAAAAGCCGCTACACTTTCACACTAGGGAAGTTTTTAGGGTACTTTCGACACTCGACGTGTCCAAAGCTACTGGGCCTGATGGTTTCTCGTCCCTGGTTTTAAAATGCTGCGACTCTACTTTGGCTAAACCTTTGCGCAAACTTTTTCAACTGTCATATTCAACAGGAATTTTTCAATCACTCATCAACTCTCAGTTGATGAAATATTTAGAACATAGCATCTTATCAACGATTGCCAGTACGTTTTCCGCACTGGCCGCTCAACCGGCGACGTACTAACGGTTCTAACGGAGCGTTGGAATCATTGTCTCAATAATTTTGGTGAGTCCGAAATCGTCGCTCTTGATATTTCAAGGGTTTTTGATAGGGTCTGGTATTCTGCCCTTTTAGCCAAATTTCAAACATTTGGTCTGCACCCTACCCTCGTTAAATGGATATAGTTTTTTGTCGGACCGCTCAATCCGTGTAGTAATTGACGGAGTTACATCTGACTCCTACGAAATAAATGCCGGTGTACCTCAGGGTTCAGCTCTCTCACCAACCTTATTTCTTCTTTTTATTAATGATCTTTTATCCCTTACTCTCAATCCTATTGAAAGTTTCGCCGACGACAGCACACTTGATTTCGCGATGGAGTGAATATAGCGATTCGCCCTTCTTATACATTTTGGGTATTGAGTTATCCAGCAATCTTAGCTGGACTGGTAATATATTTGCAATCCCCAAAAGTACGCTCCCACCCCTATACACTCCAAGTCAAATTTAAACGTGCCGTCAAATTTCAGTAATCTTTTCAAAGCAGAACAACACGAATGTGGAACAGTTTACCATCTTCTGCTTTTTCCTTGTCATATGAGCCCGAAACTTTCAAAAAGGGCGTACATCGACATCTACTTCACTCAACCTCCTAACCCATTTCCCTCATCCTTAATTCCTTTCCGTCCAAGGCATCCCCCGAGCTTTGGTTACATCATATACATATAAAAAAACACATCTACCTAGTTATGTATCATGTTTGTTGTCTGGGAGCGTCTATGAGGAGCTTCAAAGTCTCCATGATACAGGGCTCATTGGAAACTGTACTATACTAATACGGAATAGAACTTGCTGTTTTCTTCTAAAGCGCTAATAAATAGTGGTCTTCAGTGCGTCCGTCACCTTCTTTAAGCCAATAAACGATTTTAGATAAAATGGCTGACAAGGGGAACCCAGGGGGGTTGGAAGACCGATTTTGATGAAACTATGACGGTAAGTCAGGGGAACCCATGGATCATCGAACGGGCAGTTTTTCCTTCCGAAGGGACGTTAATTTAAAAGTTGGGTTAGGGGTGGGGCAAGGCCTTTATATTTCCGGACAAATTGCAAGTTATATAAAGGACAAAATAAGAATAAGAAGAGAATAAACTTTTCGGAGCAGTAAATACAATTACAAACCACAATGTGCAAAGCATTTTGTTTTGTTATTTTGCGGAGCAGTTGCTTTCATCGTCTGCTCGTGGTACTCAAAACACTTGTGTGTGTATTTTTGCTATGATAATTACCATATTGTGAAACTGCTTATTGTTAGGCAATAAAGTTTTGAAAAATAAACACTTTTGAACAACGTTGTGGATTTTATTTGTATTTACTGCTCCGAAATATTTATCCCGGCGGAAAGTATGAAGGCTTGCCTTACCCTACCCATTGGCGTACCAAGCGAAAATAACGCCCAGGGCAACCATCAAAATTTCGACCCCCCCCCCCCCCCCCCTGCGTGAAATAAACAGTTCACAAAGTAAAAGTCATTTATTTAAAAAAAAAAATTCATTTTATATATAAAAATAAAAAAATTAACTCGAAAACTTATCTAATACAAAAGAACTTTTTTTAATATTCAATAATTTGCGAATTTTGCGCCCCTCCTTGAACAGCGCCCAGGCACGCGCCCTACTTGCCCCACCCTAAGTTCGCCACTGCCTCCACCCCTAATCCAACTTTTAAATTAAGGGGTCTTGGCGGAAAAAACTGCCCGTTCGGTGATCCATGGGTCCCGCTTGACTTATCCACAAAGTTTTTCCCTTGCGAGTGATATAGTTACGCGAAAGCGATATAAAAATAATAGAAAAATACGTGAAAAAAGCCGTAATAATAAATGTAGTAGGCACTGTGCCTTACTTGCCGCCTATCTAAGTTGAAATTGATTGAAAATTTCTCCAACGGGGCAGAATGGGTAAAAGTGATATTTTCGGTTGCGAGATAATGACTAACATCCTATTACATGTAAAAAGATAACATTTTCAGCTTCAAGCTTGAAACCAATTTAAATTTACAAATCCTCGTATACCACAAAAAGTAAATTTTACAGGAGACAAAAAGACATCTTAATTTGTTGCTGATTAAAATATATTTTTTTCTTATGCTTATTTTAAATTATAATAATTATAAGATAAGGTTTTCGGGTCCCAGCGGGAGCCCTAGCATCTGAACGGAAACACTATTATTGTGGCAACGGTGACTGTTCATTCGTTTGTCTGCCAGATACTTCTAACTTTTAAACGAATTGGGACTTTGACTTGAAGTTAACACATAATATGTAAATCCGTGGCCCAGGCGAAAATCATTTAAAAATTATTATAAAAAGCTTTATTTTAAAGGCGGCTATTAAAGAAATAGCTATTTGAAAATTTACTTTTAAAATAAAGAATTGTAATTTGACATTATGGATTAGTTAAGAAAATTGATTTCCGATCAAGAATAGAACTTTTTACTATATACATATATATACATTTTAGGGTTTTCTATAGTACGGAAATCACAATTCGCAAGTCCGACTCGCACCTGACCAGTTTTTTTATTATGCTCTTTTTTTATTTAGTATAAAAATGCATCTTTGGGATACCTTTTAAGCAATAATATTAACGAAATTTCTTTTTGCTTTATGGAGTTTAGTAAAAATATGGTTTCTCTTATCTACGCAATGATATTAATATTCTAATTGTGACTTTTTTGATGAATCAAGAAATAAATTTTTGCAATATTTTTGAAAATCCTTTGCGATAGAAAGTTCCAACTCTCTTTTGCCGTGTAAATATATATCCCGCCTTACTGTTTCGGATAAGCACATATAACCCAACAGTCTAATTACTAAACATACATACCTTCATTAAAGATTCGAAACGAGAATATATGTAGTAATAATAAGAAAATTAAAAATTCTTTAAATACAAGTTGTTTCAGATCTGGCGTGCCAAAATGAGTGGGGTGATAGATCTAACCTAGGCAAACAAAAAATTGTATGGCAGGGGGGGGGGGGGCAATCTCAACCGTTTAGGGGTTACAGGGTTATTCATAAATTTCAGTTTTCCATGGTATGCACATTGCTCTTTTATTTTTATCTTTTGATCTAACCAACACAGCGACACCAAACAAACGCTAAAAAACTACTATCCTAATGACCTTTCCAAATTTATCAACAATTTTGATCTAACTCCTACCATTGCTGGTATAGTCAGTTCCAAAAGTGAAAAAATGGTTTGCGATTACCTAAAATTCAGCATTTTTCCAAATTTTCTCCGAAATTCATGTAATTAGTACACCTTTTTTATATTTATTAGATTGCCCATCTCATTACCTTTACATCAAAGAACAACATGCCCAGATAAAGAAAGGGTATAGAAATTTAAAAGTAGAAAACATATCGGGAAATATTTGAAAATATGCAATTTGAAGAAAGTAAACTCATATTAACTCTAAAATATTTTTTATTGAATTACAAGTAATCTTAGTAAATTATAAAAGCTGTTCAAAATGTCCATCGTCACTTTGGATGCATGCCAACGATCTCCTTCTAAGTCCCTGTTTAAGGCGTATTGCAGCTATCCTCTCCCGTATTTTCGTCGCTGCATTTCCAATTATGCCAGCTAAATCCTCCCTAGTGTTAATAGGGCTTAAGTAAACTTCATCCTTTATTGCTCCCCATAAGAAAAAGTTCAATGGGGTAAGGCCAAGTAGGCCAAGGAATCGGTGCACCTCGTCCAGTTCAGCGGCTAGGAAATTTTTCATTTAGCATTGCCTTCACAATGTTAGCAGTATGCGCTGGTGCTCCATCGCGTTGTTAAAACATGTCCGTTCGATTATGCACAGGGATGTCCTTCATTAGATCTGAAAGTGTGTCCTCCAAAAAGTCGGCATAAATTTGACTGTTAAGCACTTGCGGCAAAATGAATGGTCCTACCAAATGTTGCCGATGATACCAGCCCATACATTGAAACTGAATCTCTGCTGGAATGAGGTCACCTTTGTCCTGTGTGGCTTAGTTTCGAACCAGGTATGGAGGTTATGGAAGTTCGTGATACCATCACTGGTGAATTGAGATTCATCTGTCCACAGAATTCGGTCCAGAAACGCCCTGTCGTCAATGTTACTTTCCAGAAGTCAAGTGCTAAATTCCAGTCTTCTCTCGGAATCTCCTTCCAGGAGTCCTTGGACTGGGTGATGGTGATATGGACGTAATCCCTCTCGATAAATAATCCTCCAAACCTTACATGAGGGCACTCCTAATCGTCTTGGAACTCGTCTCGTGCACGTCTCAGGGTCGTGCCTCACGATGGTGATTATTTGCTGCTCGACGTCGGCAGAAGTTCCTGAAGTGTGGGGTCGTGTCTCCCTATCGTGTGAAGTTACACTTCCTGTTTTTCTTAATCTTCGGAGAGTCCGTGTTAATATCCCTCTTTGGGGTGCTCGCCGATTAGGGAATCTCCTTTGATATTCCACTACAGCCGCTGTCTCGTTTCCGTCTACTTCAACCATAAATGTAAATATTATCTGCGTATTCCTCAAAAGTAAATTCTACCATTTTTTAATAATTTTTGCTTAAAAACAACCGTTCTTATTGATTTGTCTTTCAACTATGATAGGTATTCTTGCTGACTGACCCTTTTTTATAGTAAAATTTCCATCAGGTACGAGTAACAGAACGCCAGGATACAAGGGTGTGAATTCTAGCTAACACAAGCTAATAACGGCAATAAAACAAAATTACACTAGCGTAAAGTGCAATAAAATAATTAGGTAGTCAGGGATTTCTAAGGTTGCGGTTTCTCTAATACTTTGTCTACCTTGCCATGTTGCATCTTTTTCGTAAGGTAATAAGATGAGCAGCCCAATAAAAATAAAAAAGAGGTGTACTAATTACAGGAATTTCGGAGAAAGTTTGGGAATATGTTGAAATTTAGATAATCGCAAACTATTTTTTTCACTTTTGGCAGTGACTGTATCTGAAATGGTAGGAGCTAGGTCAACATTGTTAACAATTTTGGAAAGGTCATTGGAATAGTAGTTTTTTAGCGTTTGTTTGATGTCGCTGCGTTGGATAGATCAAAAGATAAAAATAAAAGAGTAATGTGCATACCATGAAAAACTGAGATTTATGAATCAGCCTGTAACTCCTAAACGGTTGAGATTGCTTAAGTAAGATCTATCAAATCCTGTATAAGCGTTTATTCGTGGTTTTTCCAAGGTGTCTCCAAAATTGAACTCATTTGCGGCAATTAAATCGTCGCACAAAGTAAAAATTTTTATCTCAGTTTTAAAGGAAAGGATAAAATTAAATTGTTACTTTGTGTCCCGTTTTAGTTGCCACAACTATACAGCGTTTATTTATTTATTTATTAAAGTTCATCAAATACTGACCGCTACATCAAAATAACGATATAATTACATAAGAAATAGAAAAAGTAACCCTTCAGTTGAGGTCTCGACAATTGAAAATCAATAAACTCAAAATGAGTATTAAAGAGACGAGACATATATGTAATAGGCTCGTGCATACCATAATTTGTGTGGTGGTGGGGAATATGCAGAAAGCATTGGTTTCTCAAGGGGCGAGCAGGAATCGATAAATACAGAGCCCCCAGTAGTTCAGGGGAACTAACCGCGCTTTGTAAGCAATCGAAGGTAAAAACAGGATCGATCCAAGGAAGGCCACGAAAGGTAAATCTTATGAATCTACGCTGTACAGCCTCAATGCGATTAATATAAGTCACATAAAAAGGAGACCACACTGGACTAGCATACTCCAAAACAGGTCTTACGAACGTAAAATAAAGGAGTTTAGTTATATACGGGTCATCAAACTCCTTAGACCATCGCTTAACAAAGCTAAGAGCGGAATTAGCTTTGTTTATGATAGTGTTGATATGGTCGTCAAATGAAAAGTTTGTATTTAGCAGGACCCCTAAATCTTTGATCTTGTCAAGTCTGTCCAGAGAGCCACCGTCTACGTCATCAGCGTAACATTGAATTTTCAAATTAGGGAGAATTAAGGATACATCACTGATGTAAATGATAAACAGCAATGGTCTAGATGGCTACCGTGAGGAACACCGGAGGTGGTATAAATATCATTAGAAAGTGTACCTCGAAATAGAACAATTTACGTGCGATCAGACAGATAGGAACGAATCCAATTAACGAAAATTGATGGTAACCCTAGAAAAGATAACTTACGAACAAGAACACTGTGGTTAATTCTGTCAAGAGCCATATTAAAATCCGTGAAAATGCGGTCGACTTGCTTGACAGCTTCAATGGCAGAAATACAGCAATTAGAGAATTCCAGCGAGTTAGTCGTAGTAGATCTACCTTTCATGAAGCCATGCTAAAAGGAACCCCGAAAAGGTTTGCAGTCAATGTTAATAGTATTGCACACCAGAGCTTCAAAAATTTTACCAATACAACATAAATTGGCAATGGGGCGATAGTTTGATATGTCACATTTTCTTCCCTTCTTATGTAGGGGAATGGTGACAGCTAGTTTCCAGGATATCGGAAAAACATCACAACCAATAGAGAAATTAAATAAATGACAAAGTATAGACACTAGGGACATGCGACAGTTTTTTACAAAGCACGCAGGGGTACCATCAGGACCACTCGAGAAACTATCAGCCAAACCAGAAATACGCTTTACGACGGTATTCTCGTCAAACACTAGGTTTCAGCATATGACTAATAGGGATGTGATTAGTTAGTAGAAGACGTTACGTTTCAAATGATATCAATCTCAAAATGATAACGCTTAATTTGGATGAGATTTTGGAAAAAGTCGTCACCCCAGTTTCTTCAGATATGAGAAAATCAAATTTTTATTTTGTGTCCCGTCTTAGTTGCCGCAACTGTAAAGCATATGGCTCCTCTTCAATCTTATTAAATTAAGATAGGATTAAATATGGCTGAGTTTTTCAAAAAACACCTACCCATATTAGCCTAAAATTGAGTAATCAAATGAAAATATGCAGCCTTCAAATGTGTTAAGTGACATTAAACTTGCATTAAATTTATAATTGGAAAATATTACAATATAGTCCAAAAGTTGTTGATTTCGTTCAAAGAAATAATAATTTTGATTGATCTTTGCATTAGTTATAGCAATTCAAGTACACTGAGTTCAATTTTAGAGACACATTGGAAAACCCACGAATTTGGTTAATAATAGTAAGTCGCCGAAAGCTAAAAGTAGTGCCAAAATGTAGCCAAGGGTTGTCTCTTTCGATTAATGTAAAATATGAAAAATGGAACAAAAAGTCGTTTTTTCCGCAAAATCCGGGCTATCCGTAAATCCGCCAAATCCGGATATGAAAATCCCAAATCCGAATTTTCTAGAATCCGGATGTAACTTCCAGCAATAGTCAACCTTGTTCGTTCGTGTGTGTTCTAGCGTTTGCAACGCTCATACTCCTAGGAAGAGCGGAATCCACCTTTTTATTGCCTTACGATATTCACTATAAACAAGTCACTGCAACTTTGAAAACTTTATTCACTTAGATTCCGATAATGTATCGTTTATAAAATCAAAATCAATTAGCAGTATTTTTAATGCAAGTAGTATCTTAATTAACATTTTGCCATCTACGGAAACTTTTTTGTAGAAAAGACCAAATTGTTCGCTCACAACGAGCACAATTATTCTTACTCCTCTATCTCATCACCTCCAACTAGACGAACGAAGACCAAGATCAATTTTTTTCAGCTGTCCTTACTTCATGGGTATGAAGCAAAACATGGACCTCTGGGATTACCCATCCAAAAGTGTTTTAGGCGAACGTAGAAAAATTCGAAAATCGCTTAGAATCCCACAAGACCAAGTCTGCAGAGTCATCGACGTCTGCACACTGCTTCCGTCATCCCGCCAGTTCTACGATCCCAACGGGACTTTCGTCCATCTTGCAGTATTTCCGAAGCAAAGAGAAGGACAAAACTAATTAATTAATTCACCAAATTACATGTCTTTGGCCCCAGTGAAACTACATTATTGTTATGCTGAATGTCGGGCAGATTAACTGGCACGTATCGTGAACAAGAATTAGAATGTTTCACAAGTTCGGGCAAGCGAAATAACCACAAACCGTGTAGGCTCTTTGAATTCATCGTTATGGCATGCACAGGACAATGATAGAGCAGTTTGAAAGCTATATTAGAGTGGGGGAAAATCTGTTCCATTCCCCCAGCTTCCACACTACATACTTGGCTTTTGCTACGGTTAACATTAGCGCCCGCCAATTAGTGACGAAAATAGACAGGTCGTCAGCGTAGACTAATAAAAAAGGCCTTATATAAGTGTATGGTAAGTGAACTGAATGCTTGTCAATTATCGACGAAGATTTATCAGCAATGGTTCCATTCAAGTCTTATATCATACCTGAGAAGGGGCATTCCCTCCTCATACCCCGACAACACCGAATAGAAGAGTTTTTCATGGCAGTGGGAATATACTTTGCTACGGCGATGTTGTTGTATATATTATGGTAATCAGTTAGAGTATTGTCCAAGAAGAAAGATAATTATGATGAAAGAATTTATCATTAGTAGACAACTTCGATGCGTGTAGTAGTTGCGAAATTAAGTCGCAACAACCTCTCCGTACAGCACTTGATCAGATTGGTCAGGAATCAGGTCTACTTTAGAACAAGCGGTACTTCTTCGAGTTGTATTAAAACAGTACTCGGTCGAAGACTCGCCCTTTCTCAGTCACCGTGACTGATTTCGGTGCACAAACTCCAACCTATCCTTGTGGTTTTGTGATGTCAGTCGTTCGTGCGAATGATACCAAAGTAAGCCACATTTCAAATTTTCACAAATCCGTTGACAGCTAAAACTTTTTATATTTCTTTTCTTGGCACTAGGGGGGTATCAAATTTTAATATTTTCTATATAGTGGTAGCAAGCAGTATTTGATACTTGATGGGAACAGACTCGAGATCTTATAATAGATTTGAGAATTATGGGTAGGAATTCTCGCAAAACTGGTTGTTTTCAGACAACCAGGGTAGGAATTCTCACGAATTCAGACAACCTGGTTGCCTTGTAAGTACGCAAAATTGTAAAAATGTGTAGAGCTTGAATTTAACAAGTGTGTGTTCAATCGGTTGAAGGGGAATGCCAACCGTTTTACAAAATTTTTACTCATGGCAGTCCAAGCGCTATGAAGTGTTAAAATCACACGCTAGCTCCCAGCCAGGCGACTGAGTATTTAGATGCAAGCTCCGGGGAACGGCATGGGAGAATTACAGATCATGCGCACAAACTTGACATATTTATTCGTTGCTATGAAATATTTTTCTGTTGCCACAAAATTTTTTGGGCATGCGCTTAATTTATTGAAACGGTTAGGCAACCAAATTGTCTGAGAATCGCTACCCAGGTTACCTTGTAAGTACACAAAAATTCATAAATGTGTAGGGGATGTATTTAGCATGTGTGTTCAAACGTTTGAAAGGGAATGACCAACAGTTCTAATATTGTGCCCATCCCGAGGAATTGGACTTGACCAAACAGATTTTTTTCAGCACACATTTAGGACTACCAAATTTAACAATGGCAATGGATAGGCCAAACACTATTACTAAATATGCTCACAGATTTACTAGATAGATTTTATACTGAATCGATGAAAATTTTGTTCACTTAGCGAAGTGAACATTTCTATCCTTTTAGCAGCTTGCAGCTCTAAACACTTCCTATAGGATTTTTGCTCGCCACTGTGGGTAATGGAGATGAATGTGTAGTAAAACCAAAATCAAAGCACAAACAACACTTGAAATCTGCATCAGAAAAAAATCAACAATTCCGACTTGAACTACTATGGCTAAGCCAGTTTTGGGGCTTCGCGAGTAATATGAAATCTTAAAAAATACTATTTTAAGCTATGTGGTTCTTATAAGACCTCCGGACGTTTTACCTAGAATTTTGGAGAAAAATATTATTTTAAGTTGTTCCAAAACTTCCAGATTTGGGAGACTAAAATACCTGTCCAATCACATCATTTAAACTTTAAGTAACAAACATTGACTAAATACTTATTAACATCCAACTTATCGATTAGTTTATACAAACTATCGGCTATTTTTTAAGTCCAGTAAAACGTGGTCTGCTTAACTTCTAAGCAGGTTGCTTCAGTAGTGCGGAATGTCGGCCTTTAAGGCTTACATGGGTAATTTACCGGCAAATTGCCAATGAAGGGCGCCCACGGTTTCACCTGCTTTTAGAACTACGTAATAAAAACCAAACCAAATATAATCCAGGAACATCTAATACTTTTATTGGATATCAATTGAATCCCTAATACTACATTATACGATATAAAAAACTAAAACATAAAAATTCAATTCTTATTTAATCCAATTGAGTGTTGAAAGTCGATATGACACGGATTTAGTTGACTGAGTTAAAGTAAGCCTTTGATTTCTCGGTGTCGGCGACCATTGTCTTGGCGCCAGGTTTCCAGTTGGCGGGACAGACTTCGCCATGTTTGTCGGTATATTGGAATGCCTGAACTAAGCGTAGAGTTTCATCAACGTTCCGGCCAACGGGCAAGTCATTAACAGTAATTTGTCGTAGAATCTGATTGGGATCAATAATGAAAAGTCCTCTGAAAGGAATACCAGTTTCCTCATCCAAAACGCCATATGCTCGTGCAACTTTCATTGATTTGTCTGCTAACAAGGGAATATCCATCTCACCTAAGCCACCTTCTTTACGTGGAGTATTTATCCAGGCCAAATGAGTAAAGTGACTATCAGTAGAGCATGCAATTACTTCACACCCAATGTCACGGAATTCCTTAGCACGGTCGGAGAAAGCAATGATTTCGGTGGGGCACACAAATGTGAAATCCAATGGATAGAAGAAAAGTACCACATATTTTCCTTTGTAGTCCGACAACTTGATTTCCTTGAAATGTCCCTTGATCACGGCTTGTCCCTCGAATGTTGGTGCAGGTTTCTGAATTTGTGGCATTTTTAATTATTTTAAAACTTCACTTCACAAGTAACAAAAACCGGAACACGAGACAGTTCAACTTTAACCTCCAGAAGCTTCTACAAAATTGATTATTGCGAAATTCCGAAATCCGGCATTTTTACGTCAAAACCAGTTTGACATTCACTGGCGAATTAGACCACTTAAATTATAACGTCTGCCATCTATGAGCTAATGGACATTTTAGTTACTTCAAGTGCAAATTTAAAAAAAGTTACATAAATTATACAAAATACAAAAACCCAAATTTATGTAATATTATTGAAAATTGAAAAGAACGGATATAATTTATAGGTGAGACATATAGAACTATGTTGGAATATAAGGACTTTGAAGCAGAAACAACTAACATATATCTTTGTTTAGTAGCAGGTAGGCTTTTCCTACTGTTATTATTTTCTTAAGAATAGATACGAGATAACTAATGGCTAAATGATTATTAAAATCTCCTTACCTGACTTCTTCTGGAACGGGCGCTACTCCGCAAACTTGTATCAAGCTGTGAGAGAGCTGCAGCTTCTTGATCTTCTTTGAAAATGTTCTCCCTTTTGATAAGATTTTTATTTTCTTTAGAATATTTTCTAGTTAGTGCGTCGTAAAACTCATACGGATTGGCAATTTCCGAATTTGATGCCGAAGTAGGAGACACTTGAAACGAATTTGAATTGAGGTCAGTCGCCAGCGACCTCATGCTCGAAATACGTTTATTCTCATTGAAGTTGCCTGAAATCTCGGAGAATGCAATATTATTAGGAAATTGTAAATACTCCTCACAGTTTTCAGGTTTTTGAGGATGAAACAAAGTTTCCTTTTGCAGATGTTGTTCTTTCGGACTTTGAGTTTGATCTACAAGCTGTATTTTACGAGCTCTGATTTTCTTCCTTTGAGAGGCTACATATTCTTCAACACTAGAATCCATTTCACTTTTATTAATAACAGAAATATGCACAATATTGTAAAAATCACTTTTTGTCCTACTTTCCACAAAACGATTCAAAACAAATAAGTCAAACTGTCACTCGAACTGTCAATCTTTGGTCGATTAACTCTGTTCTGGGCAACAGAGGGCACAAAGTACGTAAAATTCTAACATACGTTACATTTAAATATATAAAGGAATTAAATTAAAAAATAAACGTGATAACCAAGAACTACTTGCTAAACTAGCTGTAATAAGACAGAAGCAAATTGTCTAGTTTTTATGAAATAAAAAGCGAAAAGAGAAGAAAAAATTTGAACCACTCATCTATGATTAACTAAGGGAATGTAAAAGTATTTTGAAGCATCCACCGGATCCCATCAGCTGTATATTTCGACGTAAATGCCAGAACCCAGTGAGATGCGACACGTCTGCGTCTGATGTCAATAAAGCATAAAATTACTCAATTACTTACACTAATTGACAAATGCATTTTTGCGAGAAATTTTGACGTAGTTTGTCCTTATATTTGTTCTCTTTGTATTTTCGGGATTTTTCGTTATGAAGGCATTCATATTCTCTAACAGAATTTATTAACATCGCGGATCTCATTGTGTTTTGGCCTTAAAGGAATTCCGTTTTCGAACAGTTTGAAACTGGAAAAATAAGACAGCTTACCAAACTGGGAGAAGAATCTAAGGCAGTCAACAGGAACTGTAGCTTTTCGTATAAATATTGTAACGTAAACGTTTGACATTTCCTTGCCTCGATTTCTGGCCACCTGGGGCATGCGCATTACACAGTTCACTATTTCCCTCGCGCACGTTACAATATATTGGTCTTTTACGGGTAATAATCCGTGCAGGAAGGTCAACCCGCGAATATTGAGATCTAGAAGTGCCAATTAGCGAATTTATTTACTAATGCAGAAATGTGGGAGTCGCAGGGCAATTTATATACATATCTTACTGTCAATTTCCGTTTACACACGGAAACTAGCTTACTAAATATAAAACTGCCATAAAAATGCGATATTGGTTGATTGGTTGGTTTGCAAGAGGCGGGAGATATGTATATGCCTTCCTTGCACTGAGGCCTTTAGTGGCCTGTTGTACGCCCCCTGCTCGGCAGCGTACCCTAAAGCCTACTGTGGAGCCAACTGATCTCCGTAACGAATTGGACAATTCGATTATAACCGGATTTCTTAACTTCTGCTAAATCTTCGTAGTAGTTACTAAGATTCTAAACCTTTTTTGCGTTAGGACTGGGCATTGACTGGGCATAGACTGGAGTTCGTCCCTCCCATTTTTATGGAATGAGCCCTTAGTCTGGCATGTCATGTCACAAGGTCAATAAGAAGTTTCAGTTTGGACTTGTTATTTCAGTTTGGACTTGTTAAGCTTAATAATCTTTTAAGATTCATGTGCATTGAGAGTTCCCCAAAACGCCTTTGTATGTCTAGCGATGTCAGATCCCCCCATTTTTCTTTGTACTGCCTCGTTAACCATTCCATGATTTCTTTTTTGATCTACTGGATGTGTATGCTCAGGTTGAGTTTAGGAAAAATTTGACTGAAATACTGAAAGAATAACCTAAAATCTGTATGACCATATTTTTTAATTGCATAATATATCATATTTTATGTACATTCAGTTATAGTTTTCTTTGTATAGCTCCCCCCCCCCCCCCCCTTTTCTGTCAGGCCATTCAATACGTGTAATAATTGACGGAGTTACATCGCCTCACTACGAAATAAGTGCCGGTTCTCTCACCAACACTATTTCTTCTTCTTGTCAATGACCTTTCGTCTCTCACTTAAAATAAAATTCATAGTTTCGCCGACAACAGCACTCTTGGTTTTGTGTATTCTCTTAATTCTGTAATGAATTATCGTGGGAACTCTACAGAAATCAAGCAAGAACGCATTTTTGTATCATTAAACCCCGACATTTCAACGATTCTGATATGTTTAAGGCATTCAAAACTCAATGCCCACCTTAACCCATCTCTGTCGATGGAGTCAATGTACCCAATTCGCCCTCTTGAAACATCTTGGGTATTGAGATTTTCAGTAATTTTCGCTTAAAGGACCATATATTTTCTGTTGCCAAAAATGCGATGAAATGTTTGAGTTTTCTACAGAGATGTAAAAAATACTTCATCATGTCTGACTTGGCGCTGATCCACAAGTCCCAGATTAGGTCTAAACTCAAAGATAATTCCCATATTTGGACAGGGGCTGGACACACCGCATTGTCCGCGTTAGACAAAGTGCAACGTAAGGCTATTAAACTTATTGACATACCCTCTATCTCTCTGGAGCATTGACGGAATGTCGGCTGTCTCTCACTCTTCTATCCCTATTTCCACAGCCATTGCTGTAACGAAATTGCTAGTCTGATTCCTTGTGGATACATCGCAACGCGCGATAAAAGAGCTTAAAATCGCTTCCACCCATATGTTCTTCAGGTAAAATCTGAACTCTACTACTCTACTCTACTCTACTCTACTCTCTACGCTAAATAAGTAAGCCCGGTGAGGCATCGCAGTCAGTCATTGACTAGCTACCAACCGGACCACATCGAGCAGCGATGGAGTCCCCAAGTGGTAAGAGGTATACAGGTAATTTAAGTTTTAAGTTACGAGCGTGCTTCCCTAGTTATCTTGTTATCTCCCTCGCCGAAGCGCTTCCCTGGTGTTGGCCTCTCGTATTTTCTCGCTCGCACCAGTGCACTTCCCTGGTGTTGGCCACTCATACCGTTCTCTCTAGCAACAGAGCGCTTCCCTGGTGTGAGACGCTCACTTAACCAGTGCGCTTCCTGGTTATCTAGCTATCGCCCGCACCAGTGCGCTTCCCTGGTGTTGGCCACTCATACCGGTCTCTCTCGCACCAGCGTGCTTCCCTGGTGCAAGACGCTCGTCTAACCGTTGCGCTACGCTGGTTATCTAGTTATCGCCCTCACCAGTGCGCTTCCCTGGTGTTGGCCACTCATACCATTCTCTCTTGCACCAGCATGCTTCCCTGGTGTAAGACACTCATCTAACCAGTGCGCTTCCCTGGTTATCTAGTTATCACTCTCACCAGTGCGCTTTCCTGGTGTTGGCCACTTATACCGTTCTCTCTTGCACCAGCGTGCTTTCCTGGTGTGAGACACTCGTCTAACCATTGCGCTTCCCTGGCTATCTAGTTATCGCCTACCCAGTGCTCTTCCCTGGGTATCTGGCTATCGCCCTCAACAGTGCGCTTCCCTGGTGCTGGCCACTCGTATAACAGATTGATCCTTCTTTGTCTCTCGTAGGAAACTTTCTTATTTCCTCCGAACGTACGGCTAACAGAGCCCAGAGTAGCTCATCAACACCGCACCGACCGACCGTATACAGTGTAAAGTGTGGAACAAAATGTGGTGCTGGCGCTCGTAGCTGGCGCGGTAGCCAGACCTGTCAAAAGTTAAAAATATGGAAATTAAAAGATGGCAGTTCAATGTGTAGCTGGCGCTGTAGCGCGAAGTTCAATAGTTTTAACTTTAGGCGCGCGCCAAATTTGACATTTCCGAGTTAGCTACAGCGCCAGCTACGAGCGCCAGCGCCACATTGTGTTCCAGGCTTAAAGCAGCTGGACTTATCTAGTACCGTATTCATCGTGGAACAGAGCAGATCAACGACACCACAGGACATAGCAAAGAAGTACGAATCGTCGAAGAACAGGGACCCGTCAAACAGAGTACAGTATTTAAAAAAGTTAGAGCAGTACAAACTTAAACTGAAATATAACTATTGTTATTGAGTATGATTTTGTGAAGTATTCTAGACACTTAGGACAATAATTGACACTTCGAATAAAGTGGATTGTACTACTCCGTTTCATCAAAGTTCGTCATTTTAATTTTTTTCGTATAAAATGAAGTAAAAACACAAAATTTTCTACATGAAATTTAAATGTTTATCTCTTTTAAATGCAATACAATTTTAATATATATTATAAGCAATTCATCAATGCCGGACGGCCGTCCTGAACGTGGTTGACGAAACTCGTATCACATTATATGCCGAAAATGTTTCTTTTTAGCCGACTTCCCAAAAACACAGAGGTTCTAAGTTCGGCGTGTATATATACATATACTTTTTTTATGTCTGACCGGGCATAACTTCGTAACGCGTTGACCGATTTTGATAATTCTTTTTTTTGTTAGGTAGAGTATGTTTGGTACCATGTCATGCGGTTAGGGTGGGGGGGTGGAAGTGAAACCTAACTTTGTAACGCGTGGACCGATTTGGATGGTTCTTTTTTTGTTGTACAGAGTATGATCCCCCATTGCTAATAGGAGAAAAAAATTTGTTCTAGGGTGGGGGAGGGGTAGACTAACTTCGTAACGCGTGGATCGATTTTGATAATGCTTTTTCTATTGCGAACATACTCTCCCTGGTTGATATCACGAAAAAAATTTTGGTTTGGTGGGGGTGGAACCTAATTTTGTAACGCGTGGACCGATTTGGATGGTTCTTTTGCTGTTTTATAGAGTGTGATCCCCCATGTCTAATAGGAGAATAATTTGGTCCTATGGTGGGGGTGGGGGGTGGGGGATGAGGAGGGGTAGTCTAACTTCGTAGCGCGTGGACCAATGTCGATGATGGTTTTTCTGTTGGGTAGAGTGTGTTCCTTGATTAATACCACGAGAAAAAAAATTTTGTGGGATGGAGGTGGGGGTAGGGGGTTGAACCTAACTTTTTAACGCGTGGACCGATTTGGATGGTTCTTTTTTCGTTGCATAGACTAGAAGACACTAAAAAGTGAAAAATAAAATAGTTTTTAAAAAAAAGTTGAACCGACTTCACAAAAAGCGCTAAAAAGCATAAAATAATTTTTAATTTTATATCTATTACGACATTTTGGAGTCGGTGCAAATTAAACAAATAAAACAACTACAGAAATAAAATTAAAAATTATTTTATGTTTTTTAGCGCTTTTTGTGAAGTGGGTTCAACTTTTTTTTAAATACTATTTAATCGTTCTCCATTTTGAAAATGTTATTAACACAAGCCGATTTATCTAAAAGATGTCTGATGCTAAATTGAGACATAACATCACCACTTATTCAGTGCATGCAATATAAAAAAATCTCAGAACTCCAGGGTGTAGTCACTTTGAAAAAACCGTTCTCAATTACAGATGTCAGAAGTCACTAATGGTCGGTATACATTAGAAACAAAGTTGGAGAGTAGTTAACATGACCGTTAAGTTACTCAACAACAAATCATTTTCACAAATTAATCAATTTACAGACTTCAAAATTAGTGTCAAGGTTCTCTTAACTTAACTGAGGATCGTAATTTTCCAATTTCTTCAACGCTGGTAATAAAAGAGTGAAAAAGTTGTTAAAAAGTTGGCTAATTGTAAAATGGCGTGATAAACTCCCATGTGCCCGTTACTGAGGGGTTCGCTTTGTTTATAGCACTGCATAAGAAAAAATAAGGAAAAACGCGCTAATGGCAATGGTTTTGTCATTCATTCGGAATTTTTGGGGGTAAAGAACCTGCACCTCCATTCTACTAAAAATTTCACCGAGAAGAAAAAGGCTAGAAAAATCTTCAAAGCTAGTTTATTATGAAAACCGAAATGTGAAGGGTGACTCTGCGTGAACATGTGGGTTTGCATGCATACAACCGACAAGTAAGTAAAAAGAATTTCCCTCGGGAAATATAAAGTGGGGCACTTTTCAGGGAGCAAACCTGCGTGGTTTTGCCTCGGCGCATGGGCTTCCCCTTCTTTTACTTTAGTTGGAAAATATTCCGCTTGGAGCGCTTTTGGAATCCTTAAAATTGTGAAGCAATCCAGGGCATGGCTCAGTGTCTTTTTTATCAACGGGGTTACTGTCGCGCTTTTAATTGCCCATTTTTTTTATTTAAAGTAAATATTCGTAGCCGATATTTATACATATTCATACATGCCTATGTGTACGTTAACCACGCGATTTCCGTTCTCATTCCCGGGCGTTTGCAAGGACCCAGGTGGGATTAATTACAAGAAAGCTCGATCTTATATTCGGGAACCTCTGAGATTTAGTGAGGAGCAAAAAGTGGGTCGCATGAAGGGTCACAATACCGGAATAGTGTACGCGCTTCTGTGCGAAATAAATTATAACGAGTGTGTAGCTACTATAGCACACGAAATATTTTAGTGATATACCTTCAAACGTTTCAATGGATGTGTTGGATTTTCCTAGCAGAGCCCTCTTGAAGATATATGACGCTTACTGAAAATTTACTGGCACGCAACAAATAACGAAAAAAGGAGAAAAATCGATGTTTTTATACAACGAATAAGTTCTAGTTAAAGAATTTGAATATTCAGGTATCCAGAGGCAGAAAAATAGCTTGGAGTTTAACAGATTTAAATTGGTACCGGTTTAAAACGTCCGTTTGAATATATTTTATAGAAGTTAAGATATTTCCGGATTTACTGTAATTTGATTTCTAGGGCCTTTTACAATTAGTGTAAGTGCATTTGCACGCATGTTTACTGCAACGATTGAATTTCTGTACTCACGTAAACATGTATGTAGATATAATATAATTATGTTAAATGCTCTCAAATATGTGTAGCGTGCAACTCAGACTACTTTAACTTAATGAACGTTCTAAATGATTAGGGAAACGAATGCACTCTGGACTCACAACTGTTTGAATTAATATTCTTTTCCTAAAAGATTTCAAATCGGGTATACTTTATGGATCGAGATAGTATTTTTGTAACGTTGTACATGAAAAAACTATTGATTTCGTAAATAATGATTTAGTGGTTTCTGTGATTTGTTAAATGTTAAGCTAAGAATAATAAAGCAATATCTGGTGGTTCGGAATCTACTTTGATCTGCTGTAGCCATTTGTTATCAAATTGTGCAAAGTACTACTTCCGTCTGCACCTAATGGTGGATATTACTTAAGAGAAGAAGTTTGCTCCATTCGATACCAAGGATTGCAATGTGGATTTTAAACCACCAACAGCGCCAAGGAAATATCGGAATTTGAACCTACCACTTTCGTGTGAAAAGCCAACTCATTATCCATTATACCACTAATGACTCTTAATTCTTTTTTAAACTTGCTTTTTATGAATCATCACAATAAACCCTCTTTGGAATTATCTGAATATATTCTGCTACAATGTCGGGTAACTTAAAATAAGCTAAAAATTACTATTTGCACTAAAGTGCTTAACTATCACTTCATATTCATTCTTACCTCTTAGCATTACCTCAACCATTGCCATCCATTTTATCATTACTACACCTACTCTGGCCGCCACCCACCCACGCACCTAGCACCACTCTCTTCCGTCGATAATTAGTGAAGCATGCTTATCATTACCTCAACCAATCTGATACACAACCAAACTTTTTGAAACAAACTCAGTACGACTCGCCACCCACCGACTACTATCTTGAAATTAGTTAAAATCTTAGAATATAGAACGAGAGGAAAGGCTATCTTAAGTAAAAACCCTGTACGTGTGATAAGCATTTTTGCTTCATGGCCAAGTGGCGAGTGGGTTAAGGGGAATGACGCCTGAAATGTCAAATTAGACCGAATGTTGCCTTGAAATCAAAGTCATCTCCGTAATACTGAAATATTTGGGGCATAAGCAAAGTGTTTTTAAATAGTAAAATTAAGTAAATTAATAAAATTTGTTCGGGCAAAGTTATATTATATTAAATGTGTTATAAGAATATATTTTAAAAACACCTAATTTAAAATATTATCAAAATGAGGTGGCCCCTCCTGTATACAAGCATAATTTTACTACTTTCATGTCGAAACGCACACATCGCTTGGGTTCTACTACATATAGCAAAATGCTTACATTTTTCCGAATGATATCCTTTCCTCTAGTTCTTTATTCTAAGGTTAAAATCTAAACATTTCTTGATTAAGGCCTTATAAATTGCTGGCGTGTATACGTGAAACCCGTGCATTTGGAGACTGCCGGGTTTTCGAGTACCCGTATACAAGCTTCACAAGAAATTCGGGCACCTGGAAGACCAACTCCCTCCTGTTTTCGAGGTCGCTGAACCCGGATATCAAAGTAGAAAACGTTGTAATCGGTGCTCGCCTCCTCAAACGGCCAAAAATCATCCCCTTTTTCGGTTTTCGGACTCGGACGGGTGACAGCATGGTTTCTGATGCAAATTGCTCATAATTTGACCGGGATATAATAAAGGAAGAAAAATTATGACGGGGACATGACGGAGACTACCCTTGGGGGTCGATTCTACCCTTTCTAAATGTATACCCCCACCCTCCTTCGTTTTCGAGAATGCTGATTAAAAAAAAATACTTTCGGCTGAGTTTAACTCGTTCTACCCTCCGATTGGTCAGATACCACTCCTTTATCCCCTCCCAAGGGGTGGATATTTTTTTCATCATTTTATATACATAATTTATTATAAAAATCAAAAATTTTCATAATGTTTTTCCATCTTCTTTATTATGTACCGATTTCAGATAAAAGATAAAAGAATCGACTTTCACCCCCTGTCAATCCCCCAAGGACTGTTTTAAAGTTTCCTGGCCTATTCTTTTTCCTTATGTATATGTATGTACCCACTTGTATCAAATTTAAACCCTGCATTTTGTGAACCACCATTCCTGAGCACAATTGTAAAGAAAAGCCGTTTAAACTCAGAACATAGATAAAACCACTTTTACACTTTCTTCTTCCTTTGTTATATCCTGGTCAAATCAATAACAATTTCCATCAGAAAACATGCTGTCGCTCGTTCGTTGGCCGTTTGAAGGGTAGGCCCGGACAAATACTTTTTTTACTATGATATTCGGGTTCAGCGACCTCCAAAACGGAAGCTTCGCGACACATAGAAGATTATGATTATTGCTTTCACCTCTTTTTCGCGAAACTAGAATCGTGCGTATCGCAAAAATTCGTGAAATCGTGTTAAGCAGAACATTACGAATGGGAAACAGAGCGTACCATCTTTTGTTTGTGAGATAAGCCTCCTAATATTGGAGCGGAATGTTCATTTGTATCTTTTTTTCATCGTTCCACCTTCCTTTAATCGTCCATTTCTTTCCTGTCATATCAGTGTAGCAGTACAAAGCATCCCATAAGCTTTAGGAACATCAATTGTGTGAAAATATTTACTATTAAAAATGTAAAAAATGTAGCAAAAAATACTTATTGCCTTTTGCTACCCTCATCGTCCGCTTTTTCAAAGCTATTCAATTTGTAATTCACTTTTCTTTTCTCAAATTTTTAAACAGCTTTCCGACCCGTATTATTTTTTTATCTAGGACCGTGCATAATTCCGTAATCAGGGATTGATTTGTCAAAATTTTAGGGATAGGGTGGGCGTGGGGCTTTTGATAATTCGTTTCTTGTTGTATAGAGTACGGTTATCCATTTCTATTTGCAGTATATAATGGGTGTGGGGAAGTGGTGAAGCCTAACTTTGTAAAATGTATACCGATTTTGATTAATGTTTATATAAATTCTGCATATAAAGTGAGGGCACGTGAGGCACAGAATTTCGAAATCCGTAGACTGATTTGGATGATACTTTCCTGTTATACAGAATACGTTTCCTCATTGGTGCTATGATAAAAATGTTGTGCCTACCGTAATAGGAGTAGTCGCCTTATTTCGTAATGCGTGGCCCGATATGAATGATTTTTTTTCTCTACGGAGTATGTTTCACAACTAGCGCCATGATAAAAGTTTCATATCTAGGGTGAAGGGATAAGGTATGTTTGTCCGCTCCACGAGAAGTGTAAAAAAAGAGTGTACGTTAAATGACGTCAAAAGTGTAAAATTTGCCATACACTCACATAAGTGAAACAGACGGCGAAGTACAGTTCCATCTTGACATTCGTGTTTGATAGATAATTTGATAACTGAAAGTTGACTTTCTTGATTAAGGACATTGTACGAATTAAATTAAATTATGAATAAAGAACACAATCTTGTATTTCTTTATAAAACATTAAATTAAAAAATGTTGGAATTGATATCGTATATAATTCATGACTAATTATTTATTTACATAATAATATATATATTTTTTATTTTCAAAAGTCCCGA
This sequence comes from Leptarthrus brevirostris, assembly GCA_964036015.1. Taxonomy (NCBI): domain Eukaryota; kingdom Metazoa; phylum Arthropoda; class Insecta; order Diptera; family Asilidae; genus Leptarthrus; species Leptarthrus brevirostris. The sequence continues at coordinate 43,671,883 of OZ038372.1, forward strand.
TACATTAACAAATGAATGACAACTAATTACACTTGAATAGAAAACTGTGCTTGATCAATAGCAGGTGTAAAAGTTTACACTAGAAATTCTTCCACTTCGGCGAAAGAAACGATTTTAGATGTGAAATTTTAAGTGTAAAATTTACACCAAGTTAAAACGAACGACTTTTGACAGTTTTTCTGCCCTGAGTGTACGATGGGTATAAAAAGTGTAGTGAAACAATCAGACCTATAGAAAGGTGGCGGCGACTAATTCCATAATATATTGTCGGATTTGAATGACTCAATTTCTTTGTTTAGAGAACAGTACCACTGCAACTGGTGTAATCGCTTTTTTTATACAAGCAATAATTTTCGAGTAGCACATTTTAAGGCATTAAAAAGTGAAAAATTATAAATAAATAATTTAAAAGAAAAACTTGAATTAACTTCCTGAAAAGCGTACATCACATCCCTATATATAGGGCCTGTATTAAGATCACTACACTATTTTTACACTAATTTAGAAAAGAAGTCTGTGTGTATGTGAGTGTATGTCCGTATGTATAATACATGGCCATACCTTTGCTGTACGAAATCTCACTATCAAAAGAAGATATCAACTTTATTAGCGTGCCAATCAAGGCGTATTGACGTAAATAGGATCGAAAAGAAATGTTATCAAATTTAATCCAGTCATCTTTTATTTAAAATGATTTTATCTAATATCACAGATTTTTAGCTAACAATCGATCCTGTGAGCGATTTTTCGGCCACTTATAATTGTCGTCTTGATTTGTAACTTGACAAAGCTATGCAATTATAATGATATTATAATATTTGAGTGCTAAACTTTAGTTAGGTGGGGCAGGCCCGTGCGCAGGATTTGCTCCTGAGGGGGGGGGGAAGGTTATCTTATTTCATTCATTACACAATTTTAAAAACCCTCCTGGGGGGGGGGGGGTGCGCACGGGCCAGAGGTGGGGTGTTAACGCTTGGGCCGATTTGGATGGGCCTTTTGTTTACAGAGAATGTGCCCTCATTGCTACTATTAAAAATTTTTTGCGCATATTTGATTTTAATTTTTTTTTAATACAATGTGGCCAAATCCTGCAACCGTTTTATGCGTTAGCATGGTTTTGGCCAGAAGGGAATTAGGGTAAGGGAAGTGAGTAAACTTTAGTCTTGTTTTTTGCATTGCTGCGAGCTAGACAACAGCCCAGAGACGGAGTGGATTATTTTAATTTCTTAATAAAAGCTCACGGGGTCATCTGGTCTCGAACCCGAGACCCATGGATTGTTGGTCGTGCCGCTTAATGAATTGATCCAACTTCGTCTCCAATATGGTTTATAATTACATTATATGATAGGTATTAAACTTCCAAATCATCAAAATCATTCAAGTAAGGGGACTACTTCCTATTCTTCGCGTAGACACTTTAGGTGCAAGATTATTTATCATTTACCAATTTTTTTTATATATTTTATACAGTGGAATAAAAATCATCAAAATCGGTCTAAGCTTTACGAAGTTAGGTGTCGCCCCTCCTCTCACTCTAATCCTAAGCCTCAGTCTTTGTCATGATACAAATGGAGCAAGATATTCCGTCCATCAATAAACGAATCATAAAAATCGTATACGAAGTTAGACTCCAATCCACCGTAAAAGTTTTGAGATGCTACAATGAGGGAATATATTCTATGCATCAAAATCAGGATCATCGAAATACCCCACCCCATCTTAGGTCCCAATTTTTCCTAATAGTAGAAAATTTACTCTATACAACAGCAAAGAGAAATCGGTCTATGCGTTACAAAATTGTATATTAGTCAATCGGTCATACTCTATACAAAAAAAAGAAAGTAAATTATAAAAAAAAATCTTGTTAACGATACCCAACAAGCATAGGATAGATTATATTTTACCGCTATTTCCATGCATGGCGTTCACCTTAAAATAAAGTTTTTTTTTAAATTTTAAATAAAGAAGGAAATAAAGAAAATAGCGTTTCCGAATATACGTGTTTAATTTAAACGTAACCGGAGCAGTCGTCTATAAAAGAGGAAAATAGCAAACACAAACATTCAAATCCGCTGACTTTGATCAATTAATCATGGAGTTATAAAGTTATTTAGAAGTTAACTTATCATCAGACGAGTAGCAGCGCAGCTCGTAGTCTCTACAAAGGAAGTATGGAATGTTGTTCACAAGGGGAAAAGTGATATGTTTATTCTCCTTTGAACTATTTATAGAAAAACGATACCTATCTATGATTTTCCTTTCAAGATGAACACAAGTCATTTATCACTTCTGGTGTGATAAAACTGTCACTGAAAGCAATCAATACATCGATCTTTTACTTAAATACCGAGAATTAAAATTAAACTAGTGCTTTAGTCAATTCGTTCTATAATTGCTTAGCTAGAATAATAAATTATACCTTCATGGTAGGGGAATAAAATAATCATTACCCAGTTGTAGAAAAAAGGTTGCTTAAATACATAAATATTGAAAACAACGTCAGCAATAAAAATCAATATTTTGAGGTTTATAGTGGTACCGCACCAAGACGACATCAGGTAGGTAACCTTTTGTAACTTTTGTTAATATATAATAAAAAGAAATATTAAAATTAAACGGGTTAACAAACACTGAAATATGAAAGTTTAATAATCACTTAATTACTGAACAGTTAAGACTGCGCCAATGCTATACAATTTTTTGTTTGTCTCAATGTGTATAACAATTTCTTTTAGTGATGACTAATTGAAAATACCTGGTACGGGTGGTTATTATACATTGTGTAGCGCCATTTTAATCAGCGATGCCAGGTGCGACTAACTCGATTATGGTGCCCCCCTCGGTAAAATTATGGTACTTAAGGTCGGATTATGGAATACACAGTAATGCAGTCTTAAAATACGAATTCTGAGAAACTTTAATGTTCCACGATTATGTAATTAGTTATAAATTTAGATCTACTATACAGGGTGTTTAACAGCTCGTTTGCAAATATGAAGGATCTGTAAGGTCCAGGTGAGGAACTCTCCCCGCTATAGGGATTTGAAATTTTTTTACGATGAAGAAAACCAGTCTTACCTTTTCACGTATATCTTTTAAAGTTTTAGTGCTAGAAACGTCATTAATATCTCAGTTGACAGGTAACACGATGGCGATAAAGATTGCGTATTTCTTTTTACTGCTAATAGTTAAAAAAAATTAATTTTCAAACTGAAATTTTGACAAAAAAAATAAATTTTTTCATTTTAAAGGGAAATATCTTAAAAAATTGCCCTGCGTTTTTAATTTTTGAGTTTGAAATTAAATTTTTTAAAACTATTAGCAGTAAAAAAAATTACGCAGTCTTTAGCATAATTGTGTTACTTGTCAACTAACATGTTAACAACGTCTCTAGCACTAAAACTTTAGAAGATATACGGCAAAATTTTTTTTTAAAATTAAAATCTAAGACACAAAGTTATAAAAGCCAATTGACGCCATTCATCATCTTGGTTTTTTCATATTCGTGGTGGTAAACTTGATAACAGCGGCATAAACGAAGGTTTTTCTCTCTGGTAGACGGCTGCACAGCAAATTTAGGCTTGACAATTTTTAATTTATTAATTGTTGAAATGGTATCTGAAGACATAATAATAATATCACAATATAATACCTCAGACGTCAAATTTTGGTTTTATTTGTAACTTAATAGTTTTATCGTTATTTAGTAGGTCTGTCTGTTTACTCGAAAGTATTTACACAAAAAACCGAAACATTTCGTCCGCACCGTGTCTGTTTACTTTTGGACTTGAAGAAATTTGACAGTCGAGTAATTTCCCCTTTTACCCAAATTTTACACATACTGATGAGTGTGGACAAAATTTCAGTAGACTTCTTCTTCTTCTTTTATGGTTCACAACTCACATATATAAATTCTCATTGTTATAAGAGTAAGCAATCTTAAATTTCATAATTTTGGCGCAGTCCTGCCTAATATTCACAAACTTTAATTTTATCCTGGATTTCTGATCGCCACTTGCTAATAGATTATACAACAAACAGCTGTTTGTAAGGTCAGCTCCATTAAAAAATCAGAAGACTTGTGTTGGGATGTGATGGGGTGTGTGGTAATTTTTCCTACCACACATGTCTGAAACGAAGCTCTAGGGTTGAAGCCACGGCACTGTCAACATGCGTTGAATGCTTGAATGGTGGGGAGGGAGGGAAGGGGACGGAATAAGCGCCATAATAATGCCAGTTTGCGGAAGGTTCGCCTGATTGGAAAGTATCATCATTCAAAGTGCTGGTTACTGATTGCTTATCGGAAGAACTTCTTAACTTGAACTTTTGGCCCAAGGGAGTACTAGTGAAAAACTTTGTGCCTCGCCAGCCCCGTAAGAGTACGGACGGAGCGAATAAAAAATCGCTGAATAGCAGCTTCATAGTTTATTACGAAAATGTTCGAGGACTACGTATTAAAACTCGCCAGCTATACCTGAGATCATTTAATACTCCTCACGAATTTATTGCCTTGATGAAACCTGGCTTAGTAACTCCTTTCCGGAGGATGAACTTCTTGACAATGATTTTTAGGTCTTTCAACAGGATCGCTACAATGACGACGCCTCATCGCTAGGTGGAGGAATTCTCATTGTTATAAGAAATGTTTATAGCTGTAATATTCGATATAATAGGCTTTCCCAAGACTTCCAACTTAAAATTTATATGCGTTTCTTTAACAATTGAGAGAAGAACTTTATATATCCTTGCTGTATACATTCCTCCTTTACCTCTTATGCTGGTCATTCGGATGCTGTTGACTATATGACGGATATGACGCAGGACACTGATGAAATCTTAATCCTTGGGATTTTAATCTCCCTGACGTCCGATGGATGGTAGCCGACGAAGAGGACTTTTTGTCTCCGATCGCTTCCTCTGTTGATGCTTGTTTTTCTCTGGATTCCCTATTTGAATCTGGTTATACGGAGGTGGACAATATTATAAACTGTCGGAAAAGGATATAAGATCTCATCTTAATCACTGATGCTTAAAAGTGTGTCATTCGGCGATGTACAACGTCTTTGCTTGCGGTGGACTCTTATCATCCCACCCTGGCTGTGGTTTTTAACATGGATAGTGAAGCCATAGCATACTTAACCATCGCAAATGCGCTTTTATTTAACATTAGTAAAGCTAATTTTAATTTGCTAAATTCTAAGTTAACTAGTATTGACTGGCCCTTTCTAATTAAATATAATGATTTAGTAGACCTTCTTCCTATATTCTACAATGTTATTTTTGATTGCTTTAGGGATAGTATTCCTATATCTTGTATTAAAAATAATTCGGATTGTCCTCCTTGGTATGGTGCAGACCTTAAGCGTTTGTGCAACTCAAGGAATAAGACGTGGATGAGGTTTCATCTCACTCAGTCCAGTGAGGACTTCATCCAATATTAATAAATTTGAGGGACGTGTTTCGTGAAGCTCTTCTACTTGCCTATGAGGTATACCTGAAAAAGATGAGGGGTACCATCAAAGTAGATCCTAAACAGTTCTGGCGGTTCATCCACACTAAAAAGGGGTCCAATAGCTTTCCGGCTTCCTTGGCCTATTAAAACTCTTCTAGTCAGGATCCATCTGTGGTAGCAAATTTATTTCTGACTTTTTTGGTAAGCCTTTTATATCCAATGATGCTCAAATTGATGTTTCCCATTTTAATTATTCAACGACGTTTCCTAAAGTTGATATTCCAAATATATGAAACAACAATTAATATGAATATGCAGTTGACCCTAGCAGTTCGGTTGGCCCTGATGGGATTCCTCCTATAGTTTTGAAATACTGTTGAGGTTCCCTTTATGTCCTATTGGCAATATTGTTCAATTTGTCGCTCCGGCAGGGGAAGTTTCCTGACTTGTGGAAGAGATCGTTTATTACTCCTACATTTAAATCTGCCATAACAGAGCATGTTACCAATTATCAACCAATTGCAAAATTGTTGACTACAACCAATTGTCATTGTGTGTGAGTTCTTTTTTTTGTATTTTCATTGTGGGCAAATTATTGCTCATAATCAGCATGACTTTATGAAGGGGGAATCAACACCAACAAATTTTCTCCAGTTTTCCTCGTCTTGCATTAGGTCTTTCGATTTGGGTGGTGCGACTGCAGCTTTTCTACAAATAATTGATTTTCAAGCTACGAACTCTTGGCTTTCCTGCGTGGTTGCTTGACTGGCTAATTTCCTACCTAAGTGAACGAAAGTTTTGGTACGTTATCTATCTGCCCAATTTAACGAATTCACTACTAATGCTGTTGTACCGCAGGGAAGTCACCTGGGCCCCTTCAGTTTATCCTAATCATTAATGATGCTTCCTGCATCGTTTTTGACTCAGATCTATTGATCTATGCGGATGATTTGAAATTATACAGGGTCATTAAATCTGGTGGAGATTGTGTGGGGTTATTATAGATAGATTGGTCGAATGGTGCTCCAACTCTCTGTTTTTAAATTTCAATGAATGTAGGATATATTTTTCTCTTAAATTGGTAACTCGTGTTTTTTTGACTATAGTATGAATAATATTATTCATACTAAGGCCAACAAAATGTTTCACTTGGGTGTGTTATTTGATCCCAAACTTACCTTCAATGACCATGTTGACTATATTGGGTGAACTCTATAATGCTCTGGGCCAAGGAATTGGATGACCCATATTGAGGAAATCTTTGTTTACCATCCTCGTTCGATCTATATTAGAGTATGCCAGTCGTGTATGGTCTCCTTCATATGAAAGGCACTCTGACCGCATTGAGCGTGTGCAGAGGAGATTCTTGCTTTTTGTTCTGAAGGGTCTTGGATTGCGTGATTCCTTTCCTCTTCCACCATATGTGGAAAGACTAAAATAATAAATCTAACAACACTGCATTCCCGAAGAAAGGTGTCAGACATTTTTCGGCTTTTGAAGGGTGAGATCGACACACCGTTGCTTCTTGAGCCAATTTGTATTAACTCCCGACCACAAAACTTAAGGTCCACTAATTTCATTTGCTTCCCGTCATATCAAATGTGCACTAATTTTAACGCAAACTTTAGTCTGATTGATTTTAATTTATAATCTCCAATTAAAAAAAAGCTCTAGCTTGTTGCAAGGATTTTTCTTCTTGTATGTTTCTCTCCGTATTATGTTTGGCAATTTGATTTCTGTTTGTAAATTATTGTAGCGAAATTAAATAAATAATTATTTATAAACCAAAATTGTATACTAAAACAAATTCCCTTTACGGATTTCACTGCAAACTTGAACGAAAGTCTTTTGACATCGTCCAAGAAATAATTGAGAAGATCCGGACGAGCAATAATTTTTGGGTTTTTCAGTTTATTTTGGATATAGGTACACGCCCAAATACATTTGGTGTCTTAATTTAAATTGAGCTGCATTTGTCGGATTTATCTTTCACAGATCATTTACATTTACGGTGGTTAAATAAGTGCACAACATTTCTTTTCCCCAAAAATCTTGACTTTGAGTTATTTCTTCCATTTTAGTTACTATTTCTAAAATCCATGGGGCAGATTGTTCTTTTGTTAGAAATTTTGAAATTTGTAAACGGAGTTGGATCAATGGGTTGAAATTAAAAAATCTACTCCATCTCTAAGTTGCTGTTTAGCTCGCAGCAATGCAAAAACTTCCGTCATTACACTTACCCTTAGGGTGGTCCCCTGGGCTTTGGTTACATTATAAATAAATAAGAAAATCACTGTTGAATTGGTTTTTTTGTTGCTTCAAAAAGATTTCAACACGGAGATGTCTGCTCTCAGTCTTGGTTGTATAAATTGCATTTACCTGGTAAAAATTGGTTGGAGCACTTGTCAACCAACATTTAAATTCTGGCATCGTCAGCCATTTTTTGAAAAATTTTTGTTCACATTATTGGGACATTTTCACTTTCCTTTTGGATGTTGTATTACGAGAATCCGTATCTGATTTAACATCGTCCTGACATTCTGAAACAGCACGAATCCTGTCTCAGTCTTTCATGCATAATTCTCCAAATATAGACAAAATTGAAAAGTTGCTAACCTGATTAGTTCAGTGCTCTCTGAGTACCTATATGAATATAGAAACCGATATGGAAGTACTCATTTTGACTGACAGCTGGATTTGTATAAACTTACTAACTAACTAAGATAATCAAATTATGGTATTTTCAAGATACCATATTGACATATATTATATAGTGTCAAAAAAAGGTAGAAATACAATAATTATGGTATATCTGGGAACACTGATTTAAATAAACTTTAGCGGTAATATTATTATTTTCGTAAACTCACGTTAACCATAAACACTTAAGTTAATCAAGTCGACTTAAGTTTAAAATGATAATAAATAGCTGAGAGGATAGAAATCAAATCCTGTACAGCAACAAGGGGGCATCCTTAAAATCTTCCACACGTATCAATTTTCACACTAACTAAAATGGAATTGAGCTAAACATACATACAAGAACTTTTCAAAACCTTTAAAGCTCTAATTTCGCCCAGAAATATCGATTTACTAGGGCAATGCTTTCACCATAAGTAATTCAATATAAAATCTGTGATAACGGGATTCACACCCTGAGGGATGCAGCCATTTCTTTATTATTTGGATGCTAGTGGAATACGAACTGTTGACATAAATTAAAATGACCAAGTTGGATAGCCAGAGCACCCCCTATGGTCATGAATAAACCAATTGTTCACTTCAGATTAGCATAGTCCGCCTAAGGAAGTGTCAAAATATCTGCAGATTTGGACACAGCTTGCTTGCTTTAAGATTGTTATCCCACCGGGAACCATCCATGACATTAAGGGTAAGTACATTGAAATCATTCTAGATTAGATCCCTTCTTCCCAAGTAACCTTTTCAGTTTCCATAGGTGCATTAGGGTTGTTTCCCTGTGGGTCACGCTGACCCCTGTATTATAGTAGTCAATAAGAAACCACAATAAAATGTGATGGTAAGCAAAAATTTTGAGGCACATTGATGTTGTTGTTGGGTCAGAATAAAGAAAGAATTCGTTGTCAATATTTGTTGGGTTCACTCATGCTTGGCTGTCTGGATTGAAATAAGCAGGAAGAAGACCTTTTAAGAAAAGTGTCGAAAAGCATTTACTTTTCTAAGTTGAGCTTCCTCTGTGTGCAGTTGGGTTTCTATAATAGGTCGTTCGATGTTTGAATGTTTTCCTAGAATATATTTAAATAAAGAAAAAGGTCAGTGGGTGGTAGTATTCTTTTAATATTACAAATGAAGTATTTGCGTTTGACCCAACGGATAAGGGAGAAGTAACATGTTTCTGTATTAAAATCGTCCAACCGTATAACAATAATCGCAGTAACTTTCGAAAAAGCTTTCATAGAAGTTGGAATAGAAAATTTGAATTTGCTGTTTTATTATTATGATAATATCCTTCGATGGACCACAATCTAAGAAACCCCTCTACCGCCCATTAATTTCAATACCAGAGGAAAATTATTAGTTTTTGTGGAAATATTAATCAAACTAAGATAACGGCGATATAAATTATCGATGTTAAATTATAAACATAACTATTACAATTTGTGTGTACTGTTTGGAAAATTTTGTTGGTTCTTTTGCTATTTTCAAAAATCCATAACCATCTTAAAGAAGCCGGCTTAAAGGGATGTATTGTAGCTCGAAAACCATTGAAAAAAAAGGCAAGTGTGAGCTAAAATATTCACAAATCTTGGACCGAAAAGAAAGGAGATTCCTTTCACTGATACATCCAAGTCATCGAAAAGGTGAACTTCTGCTTGTGTTGAAGCTACTTACAATACAACATGTTGGAGACTGTCTTATGGTCTGGGGATGTTTTGGCGGTGGAGCGGTTAGTGATCTATGTAGTTAAAATCGAAGTTACTATGGAGTCCAAGCGTTATAAAAACATGCTCGTACATCATGCCATCCTTACTTATTGTCTCACAACACGCAGTTTATGGCCAAAAAGCAACTTTGAAAACACTTCAAATCTCCTATTCTTCGACAGAAGATGCGTTCGAACACTGGTAGCTGTCCTCACTGGTAATTGCCCATTGTTGCTAGACTCGAAATGCCATGGAGTGAATTCTGTAGAAGCTGCAGAGATGAAGAAGAAATTGAATCCGTAGCGCAACTGCTTTGCGGATGTCCAGCTCTACAACACCGACGATTTGCCTGTCTGGGAGTTACTGGACGACTTAGCGGAGATAGCACAAGCGGATCTCAATAGATTTTTACAGAGATCTAGGTGGTTTTGGGTTCGACCGTATTGGTTTTTATTTAAAGTGGCCTCATTGTCGTCCGAGTGGCCTCATTGTCGTCCGAGTGGACATTTGACCACGTGAAAATCCTGACTGCAATCCCATTGAACATCTTTCGGGTAACCTTGACAGACTTAAGAGATGTTCAAATTACAAAATTAAATTACCTGTGGCAATTGCTACAACAGAAATGGAGTTCACTTGAAACTGAAACTTTGAATACCTTAATCAAAAGAAAGCCTCTCGTTCGCGTATCTTCTACTGAGATTGCTGCTCAAGTTGCATATTTGATTTACTTAAAAAGAGAACTAAAAAAAGTATTACCAACTAATATGCATAAGTTGTAATGTGTTTATTTTTCTGATGTCCGAATTTCGATGTTAAATTATCTTAGTTCGATCAATATTTTCACAGAAACTAAATTTTGTTTGAAATTATTGACCGCTACTGTAAATTATTGAGATGTTACAGTAACGTGACACGGTGTTACATGTTACACTGCTAAGGAAGAGTTTCAATTTTCTACTCATTGTCGTAACATTTATAACGTAACAATGTTCAACATTCGATCTCGCCAGTTGCTTATTTTTCTCCTATTCCTACATAATATTCGCGTTTTTCATGTATCTTTGTTTGTATGTTCGCAGTTATTTCATAAGTTCTTTACTCTAGGAAACTAGCCAAGTACTCGTTTGAAAGTTAACCTAATTGCGCATATCACTGTGCGTCCGACGTTAAAGGTTGCAAGCTGATTTTGATTTGCTTCGCGATATCTGATTGAGCTGAAATTTTGCATACGTTGGAGATGCGATGACAATGCAATGTTCTAAATCTGATATGGGTTATCACAACGGACCATTTATAGGTCTATGTGAGGCTGATCGGCTGTAGGGCTGATAGCCGCCACCCTAACCTAAATCTGATATGGCAGATGGCCAAAAATGGCGGATTGACCTTTTCTTCACAATCTCCTTGATATTGGTATCAAATGAAGGGGTTCGACCAGTAAAATACGATAAACGATATGACGTCATTCTAAACTTAATAAAATTTTTCGGGGGACACTCTTAAAAAACCTTGGTTAACCATCTAAGAACATTTTAGATTGTATGCAGAGCAGGTGTTTGGCTCTGTAGTAATTCAAAAATCATATATTGGAAGCCATAATCATGCACACTCCCGCACATTTTTTGATACTAAGTTAAAGTAACCTTACATAGTCGAAGAAGTTATATCGATAAGTTTTACTCAGATTCAGTGAAATGAAAGGAATTGTGGGCTTATTAATTCGTATGGTAGTACGTTTTTATTTATCCGCACATTAGGACAAGCACTATAGGTCCCGCATAATCTATCCGAACAAAACAGCTAGCAGCTAGCAGCTAACCGATCCACCATATGCTACTTATTGCTTCAAGTGCTGAAACCAGGACAAAGTGTGAATGCAGGCGTTTACTATGAGCAATTAGATTGAGTAAATCAATATTTAATTTAAAAAGTATCCAGCGATTGTCAACAGAAAAGGCGTTATTCTGCAACACGATAATGCAAGACCGCACTGCGCAACCTTGTAAAAAATTAATGAATTGGGGTGATAGCCGTGGCCTCACGCACCATACCCGCCCAACATTCCACCATCGGATTTCTTTTATTCCGATCTCGCTACAACACAGTCTAAGTGACAACAAATTTGAAAATATGGATGATATCCAAAATGCCATTCTCAAATAATTTGCTTAAAAACCAATTGATTTTTATCGTTTCGATATTAAAAATTTTCACACTAGAAGGCAAAAGGTTTTCGATAACGGGGTTATTGCATCATTGATTAAAAATAAAAGCTAGTTAAACATTTATATATTTATATTATTTTCCATTCCCCCTAATATGACAAATTTATCTGGCAAAATAAAAACAATTTTGGATTTTTTACAAATCTCAATTTGGTGTAAATCCTTATCATCCAGAACGACGGAACAATATTAACCACGTAACTATAGCAAAACCTGGAGCCTGAAGCAAGCGCCACTAGGATATTCGGACCTTACGAAGCATAGAGATTACAGGTAATTACTATTTAAAATTGATTTAATGTGATTGAGAATTTGGGAGCTTCTATCATTTCGCTCAGTGTTGTTTATTCTGAGGATTTGTTGGAATTTCCCGATTATTTGGTCAGCAGCAACCACTAAACGATCCAAAAACTTTACTTCTGTATCAAAACATTTACTCAGGCTTTATTCCGCACATTATCATTATGACGATTATGGAGCACTAGTAAAATTCGAGCTAAGTCAATTTTTTTTACTGACAAAAAATATCTTCTAGAGGTGTGCAAATTGGTACTTTTTTTTAATGCTTACCTCCAAGAAACTCAGTAATTTTCAAGTCGTTACCACAAATTGTTATTGTAATATATGTATTTTTCCTCTTTCAAATATTGAAATACTGAGGGCGGAGACGAGGCTATTTTCGCCATAAAAAATTATTAACCTATTATCACTAATAAACGAGTAGCACAAAAGCACAACAATTATGACAAGTTGCCGTTACGCTCACATAAAAGTTCATTTTATGTCCTAAACCAAGAAAAAAACACACAGAAAAAACCTATAACGCACATTTAACTTTTTCTTGTTCCCTTAACCACTTGTGTCGCGTAGGGTGTTAACGCACACTTATAGCATACAAAATATCATTTTTTTACATTAACTGGAAGTGCCCAAATATAATAGTACGGAATAACATAAACTTAAGGTTAAAAGAAACATTTTTCAACAGGTTAAGGCCTGATTGATTCATGAATTGAGGATTGCAGTGCTTCTTCTGTCGTTTTCCGGAATCTTTTGTCTGCGATGTACTGGAGATTTCTGCCTTGTTTTCGTTGCGATGTTCCTGTTCACAAAATTTCTAGTCCTCAAACTTTAATTTTTCTGATTTTGTTAAACCAAATTTCGATCTTAACTGTGTAAAAGAATGGTCTATTTCTTCCAGCTTTTCTTCCATTAATATTTGTCTATCAATTATTTGATAATTTGATATTAAGCTGTTTTGCTTAGTGTTCTAATTTCTAAGGCAATAACTTACAATAGTGCTTCATGTCTGTTCGGTTATAGTTTTAAAAACTACGTAACTCTCGTAGCAAAACCTGCCCTAATTCTTCGAACGCAAGTATCATTACTGATTACTCTTTCTTAAGGAAGTGTTTTCGCAAATAACTCGCTTACAAGTATTATATGAAAGACATTGAAACTAATATAAAAACAATTACAAGTTTTTTTTGAGCCTTGATAATGCCTATAATTATTGCAATTTATCAACAGTTTTTACATAAGTTCATTAAATAATTTTGTAATTCAATATTCATAGACTTTGCATTCTACTATTAGTGAATTTTGCAACCAAATTTTAACAGAAAGAGTAAAAAGATCAATAATTTAGGAGGCAGGTTGAATTTTTGTTTGAAATGATGGGTATCAGCTGTACGTTTGGCCATGTAACTTGAAAACTTTAAAAATGTTTGTTCGCTTTAAGTTTCCTTTGAAAGAAAACACATTAGCCACTTTTTTAAAACCAAAAATAAAGAAAAATTATAGGGCAATTTTTCAAGATATTTCCTTTTGAAATGAAAAAATTAATTTTTTTCCGAAAATTTAAGTTTGAATATAATTTTTTTTAAAACTATTAGCGGTAAAAATTACGCAGTCCTTAGCACCACTGTGTTACCTGTTAAATGTAAGACTTGATTTTTTCATTGTAAAAAAATGTAAAGCTGAGAAGGGGTGGAGATAGGCCCGCCCTCCCATTCAATTTTTTTCGTTTCTCACCCGTTTCTACCAGATCCTTAATTTTTGCACACGCACTGTGAAACACCCTGTATGGATAATAAATCACATTTCTTAAAGACATCACATTTCTTGTCAACACTGCCATGCACAAAAGGATTACAAATATTCTATGGCGTGCAGTAAAGAATAAAGTTTGGAGAAAGTTTTTGGTAAAATATACCCAACCGGGTATACCAGAGGAATCAACTCAACGAAAAAACTATTTGCAAAAGTGCTATGAGAAAAAATAAAACAAATTCCAGATGATATCAGTGAAAATTATGTATGGGTGTGGCAGTTGATGAAACCACCGACTGCACAGGTCGTCATATTGCAAATCTTATCGCCGGAAAGCTTCACGAAAAATCTACTACTATTTCTAGATTCATTAACGAGGTATTGCCTACCGGAAATTCCGAAAGAATTTTATTACTTGTAATGGAGCAAAGTATGTGATCAAAACAGGCCAGAGCTTAAAAATATTTTTTCCAAATTTAGTACACATCACTTATTTGACTCATGGTGTTAACACATATCAATGTTGGGGAACATGGATAAATCTAGCTTTGTTTTATGCGGATAACATTACTGATGCTAAAGTGGTGCATTTCGTAATATTTCTAATATCTTTCTTGTTAAAGATGGTGGTGACGCCGCCCTTATTAAAAAGGACTTAGATACGTTTCATGAGTGGTGCGAGCATAATGGCTTACACCTCAATTTTGAGAAATGCGAGGCTATGACTTTTTCCAGGAGCCCTAATCCACAAGTTATGGGTTACAACTTTGCGGGGAATGGTCTTCGTCGTGTGCTGTCCGTAACTGACCTTGGGGTAAAACTTGTTAGGAAACTTGACTTTACTCTGCATATTAACTATGTCCTGTCTAGAGGCAGTTTAATCTTGGGCTTTGTTTAGCGTTGGTCTAGAGAGTTCTCGGATGTACCAACATTGATTCATTTGTAGGTACTGCTCCTTAGTTAGACCTATTCTTGAGTATGCATCTCAGATTTGGTCGCCTTACTACGCTGTTCATTCCAAGCGTATTGAATCGGTGCAGCGTAATTTTATTAGATTTGCGCTAAGAGGGCTCCCATGGGACGATCCGCTTAGATTCCCGCCCTACACCGACCGCCACCGGTCAATCGATTTGCACTCGCTTGATAAAAGGCGCAAAGTCGCTGACTTGGTCTTTATTCACCAGCTCTTGAACTCCAATATTAACTCAAGTTTGCTTCTTAGAAAGGTTTCTTTCAGATAGTCCTAACATAACCTTCGAAGTCTGCCTTTACTGCATTTTGAACCATCGAGATCTAATTATGGCATGCATGAACCAATTAATCGTTTATGTAAGGCTGTTAATGCATGTCCTAATTTTGATTTAACTCTTAGTAAGGTGTTGTTTAAGAACTATCTATTTTCTGTGCTCCCGTGACTGTCTGTTTGCATGGTGTGTGCGGGGTTTCCTTGCTTGTTTCTTCCTGTTCCTTTCTTGTTTGTTACTTTTCCTCTGCATGCTGGTGTGGGAGCCTCATTTCATCATTTGATGGAATAGGTGACGTGATTCTGGGCTCCTGCCAAAAAAGTGCGCCTTCTGAGTTAGAAGGGTTAATTCTAATTTATAAAATTTTTCAAAGTACAGATTATCGATTCATTTGATGATGAAGATGCAATCAAATCAACAGAAAGTCTGCTGAATGACAACTGGAAAGAAATTGTTGCTGACTAGGTTTTTATTAAAGCAAATTTCAGCACTATTCCCGATTCAATAAAATCTCTGGAAAAAAGTGGCATGGATTTAACTCAGTCACTGAATATTGTGATGAGTTTTAAGAAGAGATTAGAAGATGTTCCAGGCCGGTTCGTCTTGGAAATGTGCTTAAAATTTGATACTGTCCTAAAAAACAATCCAGATTTCGTCGCAATTACGAAAATAGATCAAATTTTAGGTTGAGAAAATTGTAATGGACCGGAAGGGATTGCCAGTCAATATTGGAGTAAATTTAAGTTCGCTCCCAAAACATCTTGTGACTTTGAGCGATCATTTTCTGCTTTTAAGATGATTTAACAGACAAACAGTAACAGTATCAAAATATGAAAAATTATTAGTTGCATATGTAAAATAAACTACTTCTTTTTCCCACTTCTCATTATTGTGAGGGTTTCGTATCTAACATATTAAAAGAATTATGGCGAGACTTCGGTGGCTACATGACTGGATGTCGAGAGGCAGTTTTCCTCAGTAACTCCTATTGGGTGCTTTCGAAAATGCAGCACTTGAAACAGGAAACCGAAACTAGTTGTACTAAAACTTGAAATAGCTGCAAGAAACAACAAACGTCAAATCAACGGTTTTGATATTTCACTGTTTTCACTGGACTTATAATTGCCTAGTTATTTTAGTAAAATGATTTTTGATAATTTAAGTAGTTTTCGGTAGCGGTAAGCTCCTAAAGTATTCGTGGTGTTAATTTTACGAGAAACAGTAGAAGAAGAAAAGGACAAATAATTTATTGTTTAAGACAAAAAAATCGCAGACAGATTATTACCACGTATACATGCATGGTTGAAAGATTGAGTCCAGATTGGGTTGAGTTGCAGGGTTGAAAGATCGAGTTGAGTTCTGGTTGATATATAGTTGAAGTGACAGACAAAAGTAACCCTCAAAACTTTGAGTTTATTTTTGTGTGATTTTATCGAAATATTTTATGTAAAAATCATCAGTGATGGTTACGATATTATTGTAAATGCTTGGGCGAGTTATTTAAATTTAATCCAAAGACAATTAATATCGCCTATTAATAATTAATATCCCAAATGTTTCTCTGGCCATTTCTTAAATCTCAGCACGAAAAACAGAATACAAAAAAATATATTTTAACCCAAAAACAGAGCAAACAAAATTCCGTTCCAAACTCGACTACTCAACCCGCGTCCATACGGCAATCACAGCTGTCATTTGAACTCAACCCAGCCTGCTAAGCGGAGTTGAGTTGAGTCAACCCTACTTCGACTCGATCCGCGTATACATGAAGTTGAACTCAGGTTCAACCTAGGTTCAACCCTGCATGTATACGGGGTATGTGAAGATAAAAGACCACATAGATATCGTGGACACTTATGATGAACAAACCTTTTCGGAACATTTCCGAATGAATCGAAAAACGTTTAATGCAATATTAACTTTAAATCATTAGTCAAAGTAAATTATGTAAACATGCAGATTTTATTGAAGAAAGTAGGAAAGCAAATACTTGGAGGAAATCAAAGACCCCCTGTTCCACTTAAAGATGCCTTACTGATGACACTATGGCATTTAGAAATCACATTTTTATGTTTTGCGGATAATCCGCGTAGTAAAATTAAAAGAGTGCTAATGGAAGTACTCACCCCGAACGTTTCGCATCAAGTTTCATTGAGAGTGGTCACCGGGAAACTGCCTGAAGTTGTCAGTGTCTGGGTGAGTACTTCGATTAGCACTCTTTTAATTTTACTACGCGGATCATCCGGAAAACATAAAAATGTCAGTGAGCAACCGCGAAAGCCTCAAAAGTTATATCTAAAACTCTTTGCGAACTTTCACATGAATTCATTAAGTGGCTGACCGAAGAAGAGTTTTATAAAATATCATCAAATTTTAACAAATTTAGAGGTACTACATCATTTCCTGGCGTAGCCGGTTGTGGCACACATATTTATATCCGATGTCCAAAAAAGGATAATAATATAATATAATATATATTCCAGGTTATAAGTACACAAGATTATAAACTTTTTTACGCACTAATTACTAATCGGATGCAGACCACATTAATACTTTGAAAAAAAAAAATATAAAAAGAAAGAAAATCGAAACAAAAATAAATTAGAATAAAAACAAATAATTATATAATAGATTCAAGATATTTCAACAATATATAACTAGAGACACGCAACTTATAATGCTTCATGCAGGGGCGAAGAAGAATAGAAAAACATTAATTAGAAATATGATTCTTTAAAAGCGACTTAAATGCACCAATGGAGGCTATTTCATAGCCGAATGACCTGGACAGGATAAGAACACTCCATAACTGATCTATGAAAGCGTGGCATCAGTAAGTCCCTGTTGCGCTGCGAAATTGTAAAAGTAAAAAACTCTCTAAGATAATCCGGTTTATTCGAATCGAGCAAACGACACAAAAATATCAAAGACCTGTACCTCTGATAAGCACTCAAAGAGCAGCCCAGCATTCGCAACCGAAAAGGTGAAATATGGTCAAACCTTTTTAGCCTGAAAACAAAACTTAGGAAATACTAAGCTACCATAAGTAAAATGAGGTAAAATTAAGGCCTTGACCAACTTTAACCGAGCCCAACAACACAAAAAATCTGCCGAAATCCACAGTCTGCGCAGTCCTCCATAGATTTTACCAAGCCTCGAGCTTATATCGTCACAGCATTTCATATGTTGATTCAGAACAATTCCAAGATTGTTCACCTTATCTGACATCCGTATCGGAAATCCATTTAATAATACTTATGGAATATCTAGGTCACTCAGTGCACCATTTTTGAAACTAATACACTTGGACTTATTAGGATTTAACTGCAGACCAGGATGCCATTAGTTACTACAATCGAAAAGTTTTAATATTACAAGTATGTGTATACTGTAAAAATTCCAAAATATTGAAAACAATAGCAGCATTCTTTTATAGGCGATTTGTGATGATAGATGCTGTTTCATTGATGTTTTTTTTGATGGCCCGATACGAGCCATGATGCTTACGTATGGGTTAGTAGTGAAATCGGAAAAAGTCTCGAGGAAGGAACTAAACATGTCCCAAGAAATTTCCACTTACTCGGAGATTCTGCTTATCGTCTACGGACTTTTCTTATGCTACCGTACAAAGATGATGGACATTTGGACAAAAAATGAATAAATTTTAATTAGTTCGATGAGAATTATTATCGAACAAGCTTTCGGACTGTTAAAAAAGAAATTCAAAAAATTACAATTTATGGATGTAATTGCACTAAAAAATGCAAAGTATTAAGTGATTGCCGCTATTGTACTTCACAATTTTATAATTGAACACGAGAAACTTTCCTTCCGACGAAAATGAAGATCATCGCCTTATTTGTAGCAGCACGAACTTATGTGGAACTGAAATATAAAGTGGAAATGTTTCATAAAACATAAAACTTAAAAAATTGAAATTTATTAAATAAATATTAAATAAACAAAACAAAATTCTTTCAATATAACAAAAAAGAACTAAGGCACTTAATCAAAAAAGTAAACTGTATCACTGATTTTCGGGCAATTCATTGCGTGTTTTTATTTTAAATTATTTGTTTTTATGTAAAATCTACCGAAATTAATCCATTCGGTGCAATTTTGCAGATCCAATTTTGATGGTATTGTGGACAAGGTTATGCAGCAAATTTTTAATATCCTTAAGACACTCCACTTTAATTTTTTCAATTGCATTCTTTTCTGACTATATATCATTGCTTTTATTTTCAACAACCATCCTTTCCTTAAGTCGGATATTTTCTCTTTCGTCCATTATCGCGTCGTGTTTTTTTAGCTGTTTTTATAGAACTTTGTTGCTTTGAACACCAACCATTTAACCAAGGATTATCATTGTCAGAGTTACTTTCATCCACGCAAGAGGAGTTATAATTTCTTGGCGTTCCCTATTCGTTGTCGGTGAGTCGCTTATTCGATAATGGATCTTCTTTTGAATAGGACGACGAACTGAATATTAAATTCTTCGGAGGGGTTATATTTTGCCGGGTGCCGTAGAGTACATCGAAGTCTTTAAAATATTCCTACAGAACTGGTGCAAGTCCACTTTTTTATGCCTTCTTTTAATTCGATTATAAGTAATAGTTAAATTTCTAAACTTCCTAGTAGCAAGTAGCATTGCTTGAGGAAAATGTAGTTTTCGGGTTAATTTTTAGCATTTCCCTGTGGACGGAGTTCCAGAGTACGTTACGATTTCTTTTGCCCTCTTGGAAGTCTTTTTCAAAGCTAAATTTTACTTTAAGTAACAACCTAATATATTGCTTACTACACGTGGCACTGAAGTATTCAATTTGATGTGAAAATAAGAGATATAAGGAAGATATATGTAGCTGGCTCGCATGATGGTGCACCAGCCGCATCAGAAGGTTGTTCCCAGCTTTCTAAACTGTTTATTATCCTTCTAATGAAGAATTAACAGTAATAATACTATATTTTTCACCCCAATTCCTCGTCACTCTCCATTGCTTCCACTTGCCATAACCAGAAAGTGTCAAAATATAAAGAAGCAGCGGACACTTGTGCGCTAAACCAAAACCCGCTGCGTTTTCGAAAGCACCCATTGCTATAGACTTGAAATTTGGCGGGTTAGAAGTCATTTGCCTATCATTTCTATTCCCGGTGAAAAATTTTCAGAAATATATTGTTTTTATTATTAAGTTAAAAAAAATTGTGTTGTTTATGTGGAATGTCATTTTGAAGGTGCTTGCTGTAAGGATTCGAAAAGATATACATTTTTAATTTTAAGTCGCATTAGTTTTTAATTTATCCCCAAAAATGTGTGAAAAAATACTATCCCCGAAGTTTGCAAGCCAAAAATCTGAAATAATTCATACTAATAGAAGGTCTGATATATTTACAGGAATAATAAAGCAAAGTTCCAGGCATTTATAGTTTCCGAAAAAAAGTAAATCAATATGTAAATTTTTTTAAATATTGTACGGAACCCTTGATGCGCAATTCTGAATCGCAGGTCACAGGTGACCGGTATTTTTTGTTGTTGCAATCAGTCCTTTTATTCACTTATTTGTATTTATATTAGCATATTTGGCATATTATGTGCATATTAGTTGCATATTTTTAACAAACATTATGCATTAAAGTTGCACATTTACATATGTAATTTACTAAAGGATTTTACTTTGGATAAATAATATGAATATGTATAATTTTGGCCATTATATTAGAAATTGAGAAGTTTGCGTATAATCCGCAGTCTAGTAATTTATTATGCTTAGCCTGAATCTGAATTAATCACAGTGCACCTATTTGGATATTTATATTAATTAACATTTATAATAATAAGCTTGAACATTATTTTGGACAGTTAATTATGAGAATTGGGATATTCTGATATTAAAATAAAGCATCATGAATCAAATCAATTCGGAATTTATTAGAGCCTAAAGACTCGATTAAGGGAAGAGTGTGCTTAACCTCATAAATAGGAAATTCTGTAAATTAGCATCAAGATAGATTCGCATAATTACATTAAGTATTGAGTTCATTATTCTCATCATTACGAATTGAACTCGTTAACAGTTGTGTAGATACAGTTTAGACACCGAACGCTTTTTCTGCTCTTATGGTCGATTCCATTCATATAGCATAATCAGTTTGCATATCATTAAATAACATAACCTCAATTTCAAATTTGCTCCCGCGTAAACTAATTTTATTAATTCACCTCCCTCCAAAACAGACATGAAAACGCCTAGAGGTAAGCAATTTTTTCCCAGATTAAATTATTTCTCTCTTCGAATATATAATAGATTTTACACTGCATAGCTGGAGCCTGCGACTTTATCTGCTCTAATTACGCATATTTTATATTTCCATTTAATTTATTTTTTATTTCTTCTTTAGTTTTTTATTTATTTTTGTAGTTTTATTATTCTGTTTCGTCTGCTGACCTTGTCCTTTTATTTGTTCCCTCTACTTTTTCCTATATGGCAACGTGTAGGGCTTGCTCCTCGGTGATTTCCAAAGATGAAATCATTTGCGATGGTGTCTGCGGTGGTTCGTTTCATGCTGCATGTTTAAAACGCCTTACAAGATCATCTGCGAACGCACTTACTACGTGCAATGAGTGCCTTGATATTAAGCCCTGTCATGTCCTTCGACTTATAAAGGTCATTGCAGAATCGCTTTCTGTTGAGCAGTCTTTCATCAGCATCTCTGTAGACTGTTGCTGATGACTTTGGCTGCTTGAGTGGCAAGGTGGACAGACTCGTTCATGTTTTCGACGACCTTAAATCTAGCTCTGAATCTCTGCTAGAGAGATCTCATGATCTCTCATCTCGGTTATCCTTTTTGTGAGCTAGTGTCGATGACCTTCGGTCGACGCTTTCTGGTGTGGATTTGTCTCCACCTACACTGGCGACCAACTGCGAGCCGGTGATACCGATTTTTGATGATCTCCGCCGTATCGTTAAACATATCAGAGCGGATCTTGGTTCCTGGTTAACTGCTGTTAATAGGAACTCCGATCTGCTTTGTACCATTTCCTCGGATGTTGGGAGTCTGCTGTCGCGTGCTGTAGTCGAGACTAAAGCATCACGTTGCAGACGCTGGCGTCCTAGGGTATGCAATCGATCCGTTGGTCCATCAATTGTAGGTATGGCTGATGTTCATGCTGCCGGGCCTCCGAAGAATATGTCTGCCGAAAAACGCACTGCCACTTCGTTCACAGGTACCTCTTCTACTCACCATCCCCCCTGTATCGGGCCCAGCTGTGAACATATCTCTCGGCGCTTCTCAGTGTAATCCTCACTAGTCACAAGACACATACCCATTGAGACATATTAATGTATCTCGAAGTGAGGGTTTTACTCTGAAGATTGCACAATCATCGAAGTCATTCTTCGTTTCCCGACGTGATCCATCGATTTCTATCGATGACGTTATTAGTTATGTGAGGGAGAGAAGTGGAGTTGAAAACCTTACATTCCTCCGGTGTCAAATTCTTGGATCTCGTCATTCTCGGGAACTCATGTCGTCTTTTAAGCTGACGTCCTCCCCAGATCTTTTCGAGATAATGTATGCTTCCGATTTGTGGCCCGAGAATATCATCGCGCAGGAGCTTGTTCCGCATCGTAAATTCGTAGGTGACACTCACAATAGAGCCACTGTCAACAACCAAAAAAACTAAGTACGCTATCCGTTTACTACCAAAAAGTAAGCGGATTAAGATAGTATATACAAATAATAGAAGATTAAATGACTTACTAGGAAACCCTAAAGACAAAGTAGAAAATAACGAAAAGTCAGGAATATACAGCACAACTTGTGTCAATTGTGATAAAAGATACATATGACAAACTAAAAGAAGCAATAAGCGATATCAAGAACACATGAACCATGCGAAAAACAAACAACCTCTTAGATCAGCCGTTGCACTGCACATGATTAACGAAGGGCACAACAATATATGTTTAAATAATTTAAAATTAGAGAAAGCCGTTAATAAGGTAAAGGAACTCGATGCATGGGAAAGTCTGTATATCGCACAGAACAGAAATGTTATAATAAACAATGACTATGGACCAATAAATTCTGCACTTTTCAAAATCAGCTCAAAATAAACGGTAACAGATTATGACAATGACCTTTCCTCAGCTGGAGTTCAGATAATGTTTTTAGTATGCGACTGCTACTGATGATGACGTGAATGCGCGCGTCGAAATGCATTTAGCTTTTTAAAGTTTACGTAACTATTTTTTTTTAAATTGTGACGGTACCGTGAAAGGTGATTATTTGTTTATTTATTGTGTAGTTAATAGTGCCGTCGGTGTTCAATTTGTTATGAGATAGAAGGTAGTGTTAAAGCAAGAAGCGAGTAGATTGTAAGTATTAGCAGTCGCTCCCGGAGGAATGTAAGCAACAGCAATATGCACATCAATTCCAATTCTTGTGAATCTGACAGCTCAACAACAGAGCATGGGATGTCACGACGGACAGCGCACAGTACTCACACAGGGGCGTTCAATGTTGTCAGATGCTGACCTTGAGGAAATACAAAGTATTCCGTGCCGAGAAACTCAGTATCGGCGATTATTCCTCAAAGCCAGGTCTCAATCAAACAGACCTCGTCAGATTTTGAACAGTTTCTCGGAATTTTTCCATAGTGTCCCGCCGCCGGTAAACTTTTTCTATCTTTCTTATCTAGATAAGTACGTAGGGTATTTGGAAAATGACGCATGTTATAAGCCAAAGGATAGTCTTTTGGCCTGAAGTTTTACTAAATTGTTTCTAAAAAAAAATAAACAATTAATCAAAACATTTCTACGTACTTTTCTAGAGAAAGTTATTATTCAGCTTCAATCAAATTTTCAAGTAAATCGGTTGACAATTGCGGGAGAAAAGTAAAAAACTTTAAAAATTTCAGGTGGCATTATTTTATGGAATGCTTTGTATCGCTACAAGGCAGGCGGGACTTGACTGTGTTTTAAATATACATTTAAAATGTCCTCCTGCTTATAAAACCTATTGTACCTAACTTTTAAGATCATAAGGAATAATTTAAGCAAACAAAATTCTTTCAAAATGAAAAGTAAAAGAACTTGTTTTACTTCCACAAATAAGTTCTTTTACTTTTCATTTTTAAATAAATGACTTCCACCAGGTGTTTGCTGAAAAGAAACTTTCTGATTAAAAAAAATTCTGATTTTTCAAAATTCTAGAGTGGCATTACCCCTTAACGTATAAATAGAAAGATCCTAGGTATTTTCTCAAAGTATAAAATCCGGAAGTCAGTTTGATAATTAAACAAATTTTCAGAATATTTTAATATTTTGGAAGCATAATTTTATAAAATATATATAAAATATGTATAGAGACTTCTGTTTATATAAAAATAAAGCATGTTATACGTCTATGACGTCATTAGTGTTTTTCGTACCCTACTCATTTTTGAATGAGTTTTTCGTTTTGAGTTTTTTTTTTTTTGCAAATAAGTGTGTTTCTTTTAAGTTCTTGAGGTGCTACTATGTTTGTTTACTGCATATTTGATTGTTTTTTATTACTTTTAAGTAATAAATTTTTAAAATTTATAATTGCTTTCAAACATTATAATAATACTTTGCAAATTTTTTGAATATTTTAAAACGTACAAATGTGGAAATATAATTTCTTTTCGAAGTTTGTGGGCTGTCATCATCGCATTTCAATTACCATAACTATCAAGCCTTACTTCACCCAGAAAAATAAGATTATTCTCTTCGTTTGCCATACTACTTAAGAAGAAATAATTGTAGTCCTGTTAAACTCAGAATCATGATTAAAAACAGGAAACATTTTTTCGCTTCTTTGACTTTTTAAACTGAGTTTTTGAGGAGTTCCAACATTTTTAAAGAAATCTCGAAATGTATGTACATTCAAGAAAAAGACAATGGCCTGAGATCCTTTTATTCCAAAACATATAATTTTGAATGAAAGTACCAGGACAGGAAGAGACACATTTTTCTGCATAACCGACCAGAAACTAGAGAAATAACATTTTTGTATGGGTTGATGTTGAGATTGCATGGACAAAACTACCATCTCGTGAACACTGGTAGTTCTTTTTGACTATTTGGGCACCATTGACTAAATCCGACAGGGTATGTGTATACATTTATGAATAAGTGCTAAGTGGACCGTGTAGCGACAATTTTACAAACGGTTCTATTTAAAATGAAGAACAAAAGTTCTCACTTCAAGAAACTATAAACAACATAATTTATACCAAAACTACATTATATTGATGAATATTAAATTATCCAACTTGGAAACTTTTATAAAGCAAAGAGATTACAATCATGTTTTAATTAACATTGCCTCTTTTGTAACAAGCTAGAGACATAAACGTGATGTGTGCACAAAGATTTAATGCATGAAAATTTAATTTTCACTGCGCTCAGACGTCTTAAAGGAAAAAATCGATTTTCTTTGTTAATTCTTCCTTTCTTGGGTAAATTTTAATCAGCGATAAGCTCCTCACCCTAACCTTTTGTCGCAAAATTCAGGAGGATTATAACGGTCTTTGATCGCAAAAATGGGGAGAGCATATTATCTCTAACGAGATCAAAAACAAGAAGGAGCCGTAATGGCCCAGTTAAATGGCTGATTTACGCTATTAAATTGTATTGTAGCACGTTTGTCTATTGTCAATCCTACAGCTACACCTATTTCGATAAGAAAACTGATTTCCCCAGGCGAAGCTAATTGATGGTGCAAGGTTGTATAGAATGAGCTAATCGAGCACTAAATTATGTTTTGCTAGACAAACTGTTAGAAGAAAGGGTCACTAATTTGATGAAACATATAAAATTAAGGACATTTTTCATTCAAAAGAAGTATTGCTGTTATAATGCAAGAAGCTTTTATTAATTCATTTATAAAGTAAAAAAATTAAAAATTACTGTTTTGTTGGTGGTTTGTCCTATACTAAATATTTATTAATTTTATCGGGATGCTTTAAGCTCCTCTTTAAGCTGATATGAGATTTTCTTTGAGGATGAGTTCTGAAGACTTAATTGTGCTGGTTTCTATTTATTATTTTTAGGTTTATATTTTATAGTTAGATAGTGTAAAGTGGGAAACAGAATTTGCAGCTGGCACTGGTGCTGGCGCTCACTTTTGGAGCTGGCGCGCACTCTGGCGCACGTCTGTAGCGAAGTACGAACAGAATATGTACCACTATCACTTTTGAAATTTTTCCTGAAAGTAGCGTTGTTATCCTGAAGTATTCAAAAGTTGCTTCAAAAAAACTCAAACTTAGTTAAGCAACAATACAACTTAACAGAAATAAAAGCACTTACACTTATTCCGCTTTCCTCTGAAATCTTTTTCCACAGTTTTGCTTTCGTTTCTAGGTTTTATATTCGGGATGTGATAAATCCCAGAATACATGTTGTTTTCGAATAGTTTTAATTAAATTTTCCTCTAAAATCGTGCTCCAAATCGATTAATTTAGAAGTTGAAAGTACGCAAAAGTGCGCGCCAGCACCAGCACCACGCGCCAGCGCCAGTTACAAATTCTGTCGGCGATATCAAATGACAATGTTTTTAACTTTTGACAGTTCGCGACCCACGCGCCAGCACCAGCGCCAGCACCAGCGCCAGCTGAAAATTTTCTTTGCAACCCCCATGGAATTTTCATCGATGTTCATTGTCAGCAGAAACCATGGGTCGCCGCCGGTGGGGTTGGATCCTGGGACCTCCGGATTGGTAGGCCGACACGTTATCACTTACTCCACCGTAGAGGTAAAGGCAACCGTAACCGTGCATCACTATTTGATTTTTATTTTTTGATCTACTCAACGCAACGACATCAAACAAACTACCATTTCAATGCTCTTTCTAAAAATTCTCTTGGGGAAGTAAAAAAAATGTTTTCCGATTATCTTAAATTCAGAATTTTCACAAATTTTCCCCGTCTTTCGATTATTATGAAGTTGCCCATCTTATTACCTCTCCAAAAAGGTACAAGTCAAGGTGGAGAAAGGATTAGAAAACCGCTTCCTTAGAAATCGCTGACTACCTAATTATTTTATTGTGCTATTTCATTTCATTTATTATATTTCAGACCTTACACAATTAAGATACAAGTCTTTTCGAAGTGTAGGCAAATAAGAGTAACATTAGTATAAAAATAAAAATTAACAAGAAGTAAGAAAGAATGTAAATAACAAAGATATAAAATAATTCAATTAAACAAGAAAGTTGTAGGATACATTGAGAAGAAAATAAAAAAATAAAAAGTAAAAAGAGCTTATTTATCTATTCAACTTCATTTAAGAGATAAGAAAACAAAATGTCTTTGAACCTGCTGCTGTTGTATGACCTTTTAATATTTAGCGGTAGCGCATTCCACATTCTGATCGCCTGAACAAAAAATTGTCTCTCGGTACTAATACAATTAAAATGCGGAGTCATTATCGAAAGATTTCTAGATGATCGCAGAGAAACAACCTTGTCACTGAGGTAACCGGGATATCGGGTAATAAGAAGATTGTTTAAAAAACATATCGAACGATATTGAAAATCAGACTTTAGAGAGCAACCGAAAATAGAGTTGGCATGCTGAGAAATGTGATCATGTCTCCGAAGTCCAAATATATATCGTACAGAGGAATTGTGAGCGACTTGTAACTTCCTAAAGGATACAGAATCCGTCTTGCTGAAAAACTCACTTCCATAAGTTAGAATGGGTGCAATAAGTGTCTTTACAAGATATAGACGTGTTTCGCGAGGTATTAAATAAGCCGATAAAGACAGTTTGCGTAGGGTCCCATAAATTTTGGCAACAAGACTGTCAATGTGACTATTCCAAGATAACTCACTATTTATCAGAATTCCCAGATCTTTAACAACTTTCATGTAAGGGATGACTATATTATCGATAACTATGGGAGGTAAGCAAGAACTATCAAAGTTCCGCTTGTAAATAGCAATAGCATTAGATTTCGACGCATTTAGTACAAGTTTGTTTCTCTCAGCCCAACCTAATATTGCTGTAAGGTCCTCACATAATCTATCTACTAGGTCATCAACAAGCCCTAGAGGACGGGAGAGGTATATTTGAACGTCATCGGCATAAATATGATACTTACAATTTTTAACAACCATAGGTAGATCATTAATAAAACACACAAAAAGCAAAGGTCCAAGTATCGACCCCTGCGGCACGCCACTGGAAACAGGAAGCAGCCCGGACACAGAATCACCACACACAACACATTGAGATCTCCCCCTTAAGTAGGACCAAATAAGCCTACTGGCACATCTGGTAAAGCCGAACTTACGACAAAGTTTGTCTATTAAGAGATAATGGTCAACCTTATCAAATGCTTTTGAGAAGTCAAGCAATGCAAGGACAGTGATCAGTTCCGAGGAAATACTACAGCGAATATCATCGGTTATGTTAAGCAAGGCCGTGATACAGCTATGCTGAGCGAGGAAACCAGATTGAAAGTCAATCAACATGGAGTGAGCCTTTAGGTGTTCGTTGATTTGTAAGGAAAGTATCCGCTCAAAGGCCTTTGACAAAAATGGTAGAAGAGATATTGGTCTGTATTCAGGTGTGGTAGACCGAGAGGTTTTACGAACTGGAATAACTTTAGCCAATTTCCACTTAGAAGGAAAGGCGGAAGTTGTTATAATAGTATTAAAAATATGTGTAATATATCGTAAAACGATGGGCAGGATAACTTTAATGAAATCTTGGTGAATGTTGTCAAGGCCAGCAGCTTTAGATTTGATGGAGAAAATAGCGTTGGCAACCTGTTCCTCAGTAACATTAACAAAAGAAAAGTTACCGCCGGTTATAGATCCGCAAGGATCACCGAAGAAATTAAAAGGTGTGTTAAAATTTATAAATGTTTCATTAAGTGCGTCAGGATCCTCATCAATGGTGGATTTGTTACGTTTACCAATTCCGATACTTGTCAAATTATTCCAAAGCCGTTTGGCTGGAAGCCTGATGTCAAGTTTAGATTTCTAAAACGACGCCTTGGATTTCCGAACTTTCATAGTAACTCTGTTTCTCAAAACACGATAGCTGTGCCACATTTCAGGGATTTTAAAACGTTTCCAATATTTGTATGCTTTGTTGCGTTGGTGAATTAAAGAGAGTATATCGGCAGTAAGCCAGGGTACATCGGAAACGGGGCTAAACTTAGTCCTTACTGGAAACTTAGTCTACTTTCTGTAGAAGTGAGGGGTTTCTATGTGTTTGTAGACCATGACATGTAGTCAAATTTGAGATTTTTTGAAGAGGGACTGATATATCTTTTGAATAATTAAAAATTGTATTAATTCAAAATTAACTAATATTTATATTTTAAATTTTATTATTAAATTACATTTAAAAACGTGCGCAAAGAAGATGAAATATATTTTCTAATTACATATAATAAGATCTAACACATATAAGAAAAACAATTGCGAAATGCTTTGAAGTTTTCTATAATATATGCATTTAAACTGTTCCACCTTCTCTTTTAGCCAAGTGAGCATTGTTATTGAATACAGACAGTGCTCCCTTGTTTCCAGGGACCACCACGTGGAGGTTGAGATAGGTGATTTAGATAAATAAGTTAAAATATGATATTATTATAATTTATGTATTTTTTTGGTCCGCAGCGGTTTGTCTATTGAATTTTACTGCATTGATCTTCAAAAAGTGGTTTACCAATGAAACTCTGTTGTGCATCAATTAGGATTTTCAGAGAGTAATGTATTTTTTTGGGAAATCTATATAATTATAATTAAAATATTTTTAATTTTAAATTGAAAAATATGTGCTCTAACTACATTTAGTGTAGTTAGATTATATCTTTAGCAGTAGGTTTGTAGAAATGCTTGAATTTACTTATTACAAATTGTTTTGAATTATTTATTTTGGAGTGTGTGTATATTTTTGGTTCAATGTTACACAGCTGTTAATAAAAAAGCCCTCATAAATGGTTATGGAAACTTCTTATATTTGCATGCTTTTGATATGGCAACCCGAGTCCACGAGGAAAAGTCAAAAAATGTTCTGAGTTGAAATCG
The DNA here is from genome assembly GCA_964036015.1 of Leptarthrus brevirostris. Lineage (NCBI taxonomy): Eukaryota > Metazoa > Arthropoda > Insecta > Diptera > Asilidae > Leptarthrus > Leptarthrus brevirostris. Next base: position 43,702,328 of record OZ038372.1, read on the forward strand.
TGGCAACAGCGTGCTGAGGAAGAGGGATGCATGCATAGGAAAATGATGATTATAGCTTGTGTCAGCCAGTATTCACACCCAAGTATGCTGGCGTTCTTTAACTAATACCTGATGAAAATTTTGCTACAAAAGAGGGTCAGTAAGAATATCGATCATAGTCGAAAAATAAATCAATAAGTACGGGTGTTCTTACGGCAGACCTCAACCTTGGGGCGCAATTTTGTAGGTGCTCGGTTTTTGATTATTTTTGGGGAGGCAAATAAATATAGATCAATTCTGTTTTTGGTATTTATTATTGAATCCAATTATTTTTTTATTTGAATGAAAGAAAAAACCAATATGGCGGCGGTCGCAGGCGCTGTAAACCAAGCCTGCAAATTTGCGGGGACAAACGGTGACTAGGATTGAGCCAACACAATTACTCTGAAGCAAAAATTAAATACGTAGCACTATTCGGTATCTTCTTGGCTATCGTCAGACGGGAATTTTTTTTTATATATGTATACAAGTGGCGGCAGTTTTTAAAAGTTCGATTTTGTCCGTTTTTTTTGTATTTTTTTTATACGATGTGGATAAATCCTAGGGGACAACCCTTTGATGCGTCAGCATGATTTTGGTCGGAAGGGAATTAGGGTAAGGGGAGTGAGGAAGCTTGAGTCTTGTTTTTGCATTGCTGCGAGCTAGACAAAAGCCCAGAGACGGAGTGGAGTTTTAATTTCTTAATAAAAGCTCACGGGGTCATCTGGTCTCGAACCCGGGGCCCATGGCATGGCGGTCGTGCGGCTCAACGCATTGATCCAACTCCGTCTCCCATATAAAAACATTTTTAAAAAATGCAAAAATTAAGTTATTGAAAAATGCTTCGTCGGACGAAAACAACACAGTTTGCGAGCATGGCATCGCTCCGTCGTGCTTGTGATTGGTTGAAATTTCATTGGTTGCTTGGATTAATTCCCCCTCTTTAAAGCTGTTAAAAAACCTCGCGTCGTCTCTAGCAACGAGGAAAATCTTGTCGTCGGCGCTATCAAATATTACGAGTATTCCTGAAACTGCTCGTGGTAAGCCGATTGTCTCACTCCGGGGAGGTCGGTCTGATGTTCCCTCGGCGAGGATTAGAGCGCTCTAAACTTTGTTTCCGTCTCAACTTTTTGTGTAGGGGAGGTTCCTAGCTACAATTGTTTTTTATGAATGACCTTCACTTCTGACTTTGCGAATTTTAAAGGTGCTTTATGTGATTTTCATCATTTAATAATAATTCAAGGCCGAAACCGAAACAATCAGACTATTGTACCTCAAAAGAAAAAAACAGAACCATTATAAGATTCATTCCGTCCGGCTGGCATTTATCTCAGAAACCGTTAGACATAGAAACTTAAAATTTAGCGTAGATATACATTAAAATTTATCCTGAAGAGCAGCAAATATCGCAAGTGGAAACATTTTTTCTATCTCGGAAGCATAGTTACAACAGACGGCTGCTCGCATAAATAAGGTTCGAGTTGCATTTAATACTCTTGCTGAGACCTGGTGCAATAACAAAATTTCCAGCCACATAACGTAAGATCTATTCTGTTGTACGGCTATTCACTATGGAAGGTGACCTGGCAAATAACATTTAAGTTACAAGCTAGCCACCACCAGTATGCCACAATATGCTAGGAGAAGAGTCAAACAACATCGCACAGCATTGGAATTGGACGACCGCGATACACGAATACATGAAGAAGATTCGTCGAGAGGAAAGGTACCCAGCTCAACAAATCGTGGCCACAGTATAAGGCCTTGGCGCAAAATTGGACCAGGTGGAGAGTCGGTGTAGTAGACGCCCCATGCCCCACAAGTGGTTAAAGGAAACAGTGACTAACTTTACAACCCTTTGTTAAAATATTCTGGACAAAACTGGGCTTTACTATTAATATTGAAATCTATACTGAAAGCAAATTTATGTTGAACTCCTTTCGTAGTTTGTACGTATTTCTTATGACCGGTGTTACCGTACGATAAACTTTGCTCGTGAAGCACTCAAATGCTATTTGATTGCGGGAAGACTGTGTATATTGTTTACGTAAAAGCTCAAAATCAAACCTGTCTATAAATTAACAAGACTTTTGTATGAAAACGATGTGTATTTGACTGCAAATTAAAACTTTTTTATTTTACACAAGGCGCACTTTTTTTTGAAATGAATCAATTTTGTTAATTCATTCCCTCACGAATATCTCGTTTAAGCTTGAATACCTCTCATAACTTACTTGCAGTTGAAGTATAATTTGTTTCTGTTGACATAATCTGTATTTAAAAAAAATCTGTTGGCAGTACATTTGAATTAAAAATTCGATATCTTAAAGAGTCAGAAAACCATAACGAAATGTTCACCCATCATCTTACGCGTTTCTGTATTAAAAAACGTTGATGTTATTACTGGCAATGATTTACATCCTTCTTTTGTCCCGCCCAATTCCTTTATAGATTTTAAAAGTAAAAACTTTCCAAGACTTTGTAAAGCTTGCTTAGCATTCTGTGAAGTTTTAAAGTTATATAATTAGTTAAACTTGAATTGTTCATTACAAAATTTTCCATTTAAGTTTTTGTTTACAGTTTGCCATTTCACGGTAGCTTGTATTCTATTCAGAGTTTTCACATTGGTAGAGTAATTAAAGCTTTAAAAAAACTTTTAAGCTTAAAAAATGGTATTATCCGGGTGTTTTCCTGGGATACCAAACTATACTATGATAACCAGACGCATAAATCCCAAGCGGGGATCATAAAAGTAGTGAAGCATAATGTTTCGGGTAAAGTTTTATCGTATATTACCACCCATAGTCAGAAAAGCGTCAATAAAGGCTCATAAATCACTTCCTTACTTACAGCAGTTTGGAACATTTTTTATTACTTTGTGGATATGATTTATTATGAGCTTATTTTTACACAAAATTAATTTGGAGAAGATCCAGAAGATCACTTACTTCAATAATAATGCCTAAATTGAATTTTCATGTTTTGGGTTTTGAGGAGGAAAGTTAATTTAAATTGCCCAGGCTACAATTTTTTAATATGAACAGTGTCGTTATAGAGTTCCCAGATCAATTTCATAAAAAAGAACAACTCGCTGGAAGGTAAAATTTATTGCCTAATTTTCTATTACGAAATATAACGCTTTGATTTTCTAACATAAAGTACTCAGGTTCGAGTCCCGCCGACGACAGCCCGACATTGACACCAAGTCACATTTAAAGGCCATTTGCATTACATGTGGTGTATGTGGTTCAGAATTACGCTTTCACGCTTCAAATTGTGAGCTTACTTGCAATCTGTCAAGATACTCAGCTCAATTTTTGGAGAAATTGCTTTGGAAAATTGAGTAAGCTGAGAGAAATCTCAATGCTTGAGGTGTATTTCAATAGCTGAGCTAGATCTAACGTCAAAATCTTAAATTGAGCAAAATCTTACAGCCGTAAACTAAATGCTAGGGCCAGTTAAGTTGAAATTTATTTAACAAAAAGTTGAGGCACGCTTTCGTGTTCTCAGTCTTTAAAAAGCATTTGAAATGGCAGAAGTTTTATCAGTTTCGGTTACTCGGAATATACAGCGAAGGGAAGTTGTTGTAACATGCTTTATCGGTTTGACGAAGAAAATATAGGATGGTTAACAAACAATTTTCTCGGAAAAGGTGATGGTGGGGCTTTAAGAAATATTGAGAAAACGCGTATATATTTTCAATTTTTTTAAATATAGAGTTAATCCTTCTAACTCAGAAGGTGCACTTCTCAGGCAGAAGCCTAGAATCAATTGACCTATTCGCCAGAATATAATAATATATTGAGGTGAATGGCTCCCACACCAACATGCAAAAAACATTAGTAATTTAAAAACTAAAACACGCCCACACCCAAAAATCAAGGATGCACATACAACAGAGATCGCTTCAGCAAATCCTTACCTGCGAGAGTGCAAGAATCTATGTTCGAGTTAAAAATTGGTGAATAAAGACTAGGTCAGCAACTCTACGTCGTTCTTCCAACGAGTACATATTAAGCAACCGGGGGCGATCCACATAAGGAGGAAGCCTTAATGCATCATTCCACAGAAGGTGTCTACGTGTGAACCTAACAAAGTTCCGCTGCAGCCACTCAATGCGTCTAGAATGAACAGCATAGAAGGAGACCAAAGCTGAGTTGCATAATCGAGAATTGGCCTAACGGAAGAAATGCATAAGTGAATTAAGGTCTTCCGATCAAAAAACTCCATGGACCACCGCTTTACATAACCCAGAACTGAATTACTCTTAGAAACAATATAGTTAATGTGCAGAATGAAATCGAGTTTTCGGTCAAGCTTCAGACCAAGGTCAGTAATCGAAGACGAGCTGATTTTGATTCCTAGAAAATGACAGAACTTCACATTTATCCAAGTTAAGCTGCAGACCATTAGATCCACACCCGTTCTTGAAGGTGTTTAAATCATCCTGAATTCGGGAAGAATTATAACTGTTTCTAACGCATGAGAAAATCTTCATATCGTAGATTAAGACTTTGGAGTGCTTAATCAGAGGGACAATGGCATCAATGGCAAGAATAAACAACAGCGGCCCGAGATGGCTACCCTGTGGTACACCAGATCAATCCCTAATGACTCTAGATAAAGTATTACTCGGCATGTCCTATCTTTTAAGATAAAGTATTACTCGGTATGTCCTATCTTTTAAGTAAGAGTAGATCCAGTAGAGAATCAAAGGCGGAAAACCCAACTTTTCAAGTTAAAGCATAATCACAGAGTGAGGGAGTTTATCTAATGCCTTGCTAAAGTCGGTGTAGACGCAGTCGGTCTGCAGACTTTGTTCGAAGCCAGAGATTTTGTGGGATGTAAATTCAAGCAGGGTAGTGTTCGTCGCTCTAAAAGGCAGAAAGTCATGTTGATTATATAAGATTAACCCCTTACACTGCCCTACAAGTTTTGAAGATATATCAGATTCGAACAACTTGAGTATGCGGACAAGCTTCGCGATTGGCCTATATTTTGTTTTCAACTTTTGATAAACAGGAATTATAAAGAAGGTCTTCCATAACGTAGGAAATCTACCGGCCTGAAGATATTTGTTGAAGTTCCAGTCGAACTCCACCAGAACAGGATCTCAAGAACCAGGACCAAAAGAAAAGTCCAGGACCAAAAGAAAAGTCCAGGATCAAAGTTGCCGGCTATTTCGAGCGCGCCAAAACTAGAGGATCCATTGTACCATATTGTGGATGGCTAATTATCAGTTTTCTTCCTCACATTTACAAATTTGAAAAAGGTACGAGGATCATTATGCAAGTTATAACATTGTCAAGGTATTCTCTGTAAAGATGAAGATAATGCTAAAAAGCTGTCATGACAATAAACGAAATCACAATAAGCTGAAGTGTTTCTACAGCGTAAGTAAGTTTTCCATAGTCTATTTTTTATTCTTAAGGCTCCGTAGTTCTCTAGTATACCACGGGGGAGAATGACACGATGATCTCGACCATTTGAGTGGTACACACGAATTAAACAGATCATAAATCCTATAGTAAAACAGGGAAAGGCAATCGTCGATATTACTACCATAAAAGATATGGGAAATCGATTGAGAGGATTCTGTTTGAAAGATCAGAGAAGTCCGCTCTTTAAGGTAAGGTAGTCATCGTCATTAGCGTTGAATATCCATTGAACGCTGGGTAAGTTAAACTCACCAAGAAGGGTGAGTTCGTCCTCAGGATTCTTCGTATCATTAATAATATCCAGGCTAAGAATTAAAATATCGTAAAGACTTTGACCATCTGCATCAGAATAGTTTATCAAGTTTGGAGGGATATTACAACAGAGCAGGAAAATGTGCACCTTAAGAGCTAAGAGCTCGATTGTGAGCGTGTCGGGAAAAGCAGGTACATATATCAACCAAGCCGCAATTCAAATGCGATTTGGTCAGAACGATGACTTCGTAACAAAGGGCAAGAAAAGTGTGAAATAACTGGCTAGCTCTTCTTCTTAATCCCCTTACATTTTAGTAGTAAAGGGATAGCGTGCTAAGTTTTTATGGTTGCTAACAGTGGTTATATTCTGATTGCTTACCGCGACCTTACGACGGGGTACAAACTCGTATGTAATGATATTCTCGGGTCAGATATCGGGGGCAGATATTATCTCAAAAAGATATGGGGACGATGTCAACTTAATAGACGACATGAGTCGCTGAGAATAACGAGATCCTAGAATTTGACAACAGAGGAGTGCAGAGTCTTAAGCACCACTCCTCTCCCTCACGTTGCCAATAACTTCGTCAACAGAAGTCGAAGGATCAAGTCGGGAAGCTCGGTGGTTACGCAATCCCTCACTTCAAGACAAATTAATAGATCTCAACGGGAACGTGTCTTGCGATGGGTGAGGATTATATTGAGAGACACCGGGAGATATGTTCACAGCTGGGTCCGATACAGGGGAGGGGGGAGTAGATGAAGTCCATGTGAACGAAGTGGGCAGCACGAAGTCGCGAGCATCATGAGAGCCAGTCGAGCCACTAGCACCGTTCTCATGAGATGTATATGGGGGACCACGCTCTGCCAGCGCCGGGGCAGCCAGGGCACAGAAGGAGCCTCGGAAGATGGACAGTCTTGTTTCTCGCTGACAGAACCAGGGGCGTTAGAAAGAGCGAGGGCGTCAGAAAGACCAGTGGCGTCAGAAGGACCAGGCCCATCAGAAAGACCAGAGGTAACCAAAGCGCAGACAAGACCTCACAGCAGGCAGAAAGAGCTTTCACATCAGCAGCAATAGATCCAGTAAAATCACCATTGGTTGAAACCGTCGCCGACCAGGTAGCAATGTCGAGGCAACAGCAGCCTAAACGTCAGCAAGCGAATCAGATATTACCAACAGTCTAGAGGACAGCTCGTGTGATCTATCTAATAGGGCTTTGAAGTTCGAGACCAACGCACCAGCAATATCCAGCAGCTTGTCCGCTTTGGTTGTAAGGACATTAGTGGCTTCGGACACGAGCTGAAGATCATTCCAGTAAGTGGAAAAGGAACTGTTTCTATCCGTAAGAAGCGACAGGTCACCGGAAAGGGACTCCACTAAATCTCTCACTAATCTGAGGACATCGCACGGTTTTAGGGCCGAGCATTCGGCGCAAGTGGAAGAACCAGATGATCTAGTTCCGCTCCTGAGACACGCGGCATGGAACAGACGGCCACAGACATCAAACGACCCCATCTCGGGGAATCTTGCCTGCGCAAGTTCCACACTTTGACATGGTGCCGGTGCAATTAAAAATTAAAATAAAGACTAAGTCTAATCAGAAATCAAATTAAGGTGGCAAAGTGAACGAAACAAAAGTGTGCAAATAAATAAAACAGGAAAACTAGCAGAAACCAAGAAATGAGGAATGAAATAAAGGAAGACTAACTCAAAATAACAAACGAGTAATCAAGCAGCAAAAGTAAAGTAAACAGAAAATAAAAATGGAAACAAACAGGAAATCGCAAAGAAAATAAAATTTTCATTTAATTGAAATCGAAATCAAAGGCACTAAACAAAAACACAAAGCGCCGCAACAATGATGCACGGTATGAAAAACAAAAAATAAAACAGAAAAATAGCGAACAACGGAAACAATATTTAGAGTGAAACGAAGGTCACAGGTCTAAAAAAATAGACCGCTACTCCGACAACCAAAACAAAGATGCAAACACAAGATTGAAAACACAACCAGAAACCGCAAACCCACAATTAAACGGATTTCGCAAGAACCAAAATCACAAACTCAATCACAGCACATCCAAATCACCAAAAAAAAAAAATTATAAAATAAATTTGATTTGAACTTACCAGCGAAACGAAGAAAAAAATTTTATAAACATAAAGCAGAACCAAAACACGTCTGCACGGCACGACAGCACTAGAATTGTTTGAGATCCAGGTTTTCCAGATTGGAGTCGTGGAGGATATAGAAATAAACCAATCCACAGAGAAGCCTCAGCAAAGATTATGAACTACTCTACTGAATGGATAAATTTACTAAATTGGCTGAAGAAATGCAATTAGCCCGAAGGAAAAGACAAGCCAAGTACAATATTTCCATTTGTAATTTTTTAATATTCCAGTGGAAAAACCTTCTACGCAAAGTGACGAGTGTATTTATTTAAAAGGATACCATTCCATAAATGTTTAAGCATCATATGACGAAAAGTACGTGTTTACGAGCGTTGATATTTCTTGGCCAGGTTACGTTCACGATTCCCGAATGTTTAAAAGCAGTGAAGTATACAGGGTTTTTCACAGCGCGTGTGCAAAAATGAAGGAACTGGTAGATCTATCTAGGTGAGAAACGAAAAAAATTATATGGGAGGGGGATCTATCTCCAACCCCCTCTATAGTCCAGTAGAAATAGGCGTAAAAATAACAAAACAAATAATAATTCGTTACAGCACTCTGACAGCGGAATATTGTCGAACAAGCTCTTGTAAAAGAGGAAAAAATAAATCGAATCGACGGCAGCTATCAGGGGTGGAATGGGGTGGATTTTTAGGAGTTGAAAACAGTTTTTCGTGATTTCTCGCTAATCTGTGCATCCTACCGAAAAAAAGTAAAATGTAAAAGTTGTAGGAAATAAAAAGATCTACAACTTTTGTATTTACCATTTTCACCTTAACCTCAAAATTTTTCGAAAAAATTTCGGAAACCGGTTTTTTGGTTTTTAATTTTTTTCTTTCACAAAAAAATTTTTATGAAGCTGAAACTTGGGCAAAAGATGCTTTTTAGTGTTGCAAAAAGGCAGTAATTTTTTCAGACGGAAATATTTAGAGGTTGTTGTTAAATTTAAATTTAAAAAAAAGGCGAAATTTTTTGAGCGTTCATATTTTTGAGCGATCACCATCCCAAATATGTTTGCTACTCCTATTATGTGGAAGTAAAACAAGTGTTTTTACTTTTTTTAAAACCTGTTTTATAAATTATATAATATTTCTCTCTCTAGTTCCCGTAACTCCTTGTGGGGCATGAGGCGGAAGAAGAACTTCACCCGATTCGAGACAACGATTGCAACTGGACCTACAATTTAAAGTGGATTCTGAACCACTGTCATTTTCTCTGCATGATCTTAATATTGTAATCTGTTGTCATTAGACAATAACCATAGGTCGCCGCCGGTGGGATTCGAACCTTACTCCACCGACGACTGCCCAAATAAGTAGATGAAATTTTATGATCTAAGTATAACATAATTTAGTCCAATAGTGTATGGTCTTATATTTTAGTAAATAACATGAGGTTTTTATAATTTGCCCCACTTCATAGAAGAATGATTCCAGAACTTTTTTTATACTTTAAACAGTTCTATCAACTTTTATTAAATTTCAAAACGGAGACGTTTGTCAACTATGATAATAGTTAGTTGACTTCCTTATCGAGAAACCTCGATATGGGTCTGCTTAGACAAAGCTTCAATTTTACCTTCGTATGAATCTCAAAGGATTCGTAAATTTCTTTGATCCAAGAGAAGTTGATATTCTGGACATCAATAAACACTATAACAAGTTTATATACAGATACTGAGATACATTAAGGGTTCGGTTTCCCAAAAGCTTAGTGGTATTCACGCCTACTTAAAATGAGTTGTGCATTGAAACTTCGAATAGCAAGAGCACCTTATGCTACTCGCTCTTTGTGAAATCTTTGAGTTTATCATGAAACCAATTTCTTGACTTTATTCTAGTTGTTTTCAATGTTGCAGGGAGGAGGCATGAGCTAGCGTGCTGGTAATTGAAATTTCCTTAGTAACATTCTTTAGCGATCCGTCCGCAAAATTTATGCTTTGAAATTTAGGATTCAGCAAGCATTCACGTTATGTTTTACGTGCTTGAAATATTGACAAAAAGAGCTCGGAGCATTTATTGAGGCAATTCTAAGTTCAAATAGGAAACATGGACTGCACATATGTAGCATTATTTGCTTCCTGGTTCTAACATAGTTCACATGAGAGCACTGGAAATGATGTATAACGTGAAAATCGTGTAATGTACACAAAAGTTCTGAAACAGTTGTGAACAGTAGGAAAATAAATTTAAAAGTTCACCTTTCAAATTCTTTGTCCGTTTTACAATATCTACTAGTGCACTATCAAGATTTTTGAATTAACTCAATAGGAAGTTTAAGTTTTTCGTTCCACCATGAAAACTATTCTAACCTTCTAACATTGCATCATTTTCACATTTATACAGTGGGGAAACCATTTTGTAGTGTGTTCTATCTCCGCTGTGTTGCGTAAAATACGTGAAAGTTGGATTGGTCCTTTGGCCTTTAGAAGTAATGCTGTCAGAATTTTTCTCTCTGAAAATACTTATTTCTTTAAAAAAAAGATCGTCAATACCTTAAGGAAACCCAGGTCCATACAAAATCTTCCGGAATCCGAACTATTTTACGATAAAGTTTCTGTTTTGTGTTCGTTTTAGTAATCAATTAATTTATTTTGATAAAGTGTCTATATTAGCATATTCTATATTTGAGCCATTTATTTTGGGGTAAGTCCACTTGTAAAATCTGCCAAATTTGAGACTTCAGTTAAAAAAACAGTTATTAATAAGCGTAAGATCTTGAATAGAGTTGTTTTCATTCCAAAGGTTATTATGTTTAAAAGTTACAACGACAAAAATATTTCAAGCTTGTTAAATTTTCTTAATAAATTGGAAAATAAAATTAAAAGTACTTTCAAAATGGACTTGCACCACTTTCAAAATTAACGGCTCATCTATGTTATTAAGAATAACTTTATGAGGCAAAGTATTTTAAGGAATATATGTGAAATTTCAAAAACAAAAACTGCAGAAAATCACATTCAAACAATTACAAAACTAAAGTATTATTAAAGTTGTTTTTTTTAAAGTAAATTTCGAAAATAGAATTCCAATTTACAAAATTCCGACACCCAAAATTCCAAATTATTATTTTTGCAGAGTAAATATGTAATTTCATAAAAAAAATATGCGAAATCCGTACCATAATTATCAAAAATAGTTGAATTATTAAAAAATTAATTTATAGAAATTAGTAGCCCTTAGAGTGAGACATCTGAGGATCTACTACTTCTATCGAAGTAAAATTTTTAACCGTTCTAATCTTCATTCATCCATTTTCGTTGAAAGAATTTCAGCAATATTAATATTATTATTTATTGTTATTAAGAAAAAACAATTTTGTTTAAATACCGTGTTGGGTATAATTTGAAATGACTTGCTTAAGCTGGTTCCGTGCTAGCTTTCTCTGCATAACTTGGTGCAGAAATATTATATCAGCAACCCACCGTTGCTTCTCGTGTGTAAAAAGTTACAGCAAATCTAAGCGCTCCTCATAAGGTGGCAGAATAAAATAATCGATCCAAGGCAGAAAACGTGGAGTCGATCGCACAAATCTGCGCGGGATGGATTCAATACGTTTTATGTGAGATCCGTAGAACGGAGACCAAACCTGAATAGCACACTCCAGCAGGGCTCTAACCAGGGACGTATACAGATGGAGTCTTATGTAAGGTTTAGGAAATTCCTTGGACCAACGAAGAATAAATCTCAGCAAAGAGTTGGCTCTAGCAACAACATTATAAATGTGCGAATTGAAGTTTAGTTGCATATCAAGATGCACGCCCGAATCCGTCACCTCTTCCACCCGTTTTATATAAATAGCCTCAAATATGTACTGGAAAGCACAGGCGTTTTGAGCTCTCGAGAAGGTCATAATCTGACATTTCTCGATGTTCAACTTAAGATTGTTGTTGCAGCAGCAGTTATAACACATTTGCAGCTCCTACTGCAAGATCTCACAAGCTTTATATATATAAATATAGGGTGGGTCAATTTGTATGGGCGAAAAAAACGTGAGAAATCGTACCCCCTAGGTGTATTCTATGGGTTATTTTAAGCAACTTTGCCGAAGAAACCATGAGTCGAAATTGAATTTCGAGCCTCCGTAATTTAAAAAAAAGCTATTTTCCAGAGCAACTCCGGGTAATTTATCAATATATAACACAAAGTAGTGTAGAATTGAGATCAAAAGCATTACAATGTTCAGCAATGTTGCCCAGAATCAAAAATTAATGGGGTCCCCGATCAACCTACCCAACCCCCCCCCCAACCCCACCACCCTCACGTCATCCTTGGGGGTGAACGGGCCAACATTCTTTAAAATTTAAGTTAATGTAAGCAATTTTTTTTAGACGTCGTTTAGTTATTCGTGGGCTCCTTTATCAGAATTTTTTTCATCACCAGATGGCGCAATACGCAAATAGTTCGAATCGATCAAATTAAAGTATTTCTAAAATTTTCAAAATAAAAAGAAACGTTATTGTTTTATTTTATCGTTTAATTTATTTTTAAAATACATTATATTAAAAAAAATCGGGACTATTCTAAGTAATTTGTATTTAATTCTTTAAATAAAAAATTGATAAACAAAATGTAAAACTTGAGGATTACAAAAAAGTCAAGAAAAACACAAAAAACAAGTAGGAATTAACAGAGCTTATATACTAGTAGTATAGCATATCTGATTTATTTTTAAGTTGAGTAGTTCAAATTTTGTTTTATTTTTTGGAACCACATATTTCTTCAAATCTTGTTTGTTATCAAGCCGAGGTAATTTTTCACGGCTTTGTAATGTCATATATATATATATATATTATACGATGTGGCCAAATCCTAGGGGACAACCCTTTGATGCGTTAGCATGGTTTTGGCCGGAAGGGAATTAGATTAAAGGAAGTGAGGAAACTTGAATATCTTGTTTGCATTGCTGCGAGCTAGACAACAGGCCAGAGACGGAGTGGATTATTTTAATTTCTTAATAAAAGCTCACGGGGAGATCTGGTATCGAACCCGGACCCATGGCATGGTGGTCGTGCGGCTCAACGAATTGATCCAATTCCGTCTCCAACCGCATAGATAAAATATTTAAGTAATATCATCAATGGACCCAACATGACTACCTTTAGGAACTCCAGAAGATGTCACAAAAGCATCTCAGAGTGTGTCACGAAAACGTATCCCCTAAGTTCTATTAGATAAATATGAATTAATCCAAACGCTGAGCGAGGGCGGGTGAACCAGCTTAGCGAATTCGAAAACAACGACAGTATGAGACGATGGGAGAGACCTTATTGAAATCAGTATAAATGCAGTCAGCTTGGCAACCATCCAAAAATCTTTCCAATTTCTAGCAAGCTAGAAACCGTGAATCTACCCCGAAGGAAACCGCGCTGTCGGGCAGAGATTAAGTTTTTAACGCTTTGAACAGTTGGGACTGAATTATTAGTTCAAAGTTTTGGAATACAAGACAATTTAGTAGTTGGACTGATATTTTAAATATCTCTCTCTATTTGCCACTATTGAAAATAGGGGTTAAAATGATGTCATCCAGAGTGCTGGGAAGTGGCCCTGCGAGCGAGACTTCCGGAAGAGTAATAGTAAGGGGCATAATAACGCCGAAGACATATCTATATGACTGCAGAAGAAACCCCGTCCAGATTACCAGAAAAGTAAGTTCGTAGATCAGCAATATGCTTCAATTTTTATTATTTTGCCTTTAGTAGTAGTTTGAAGACGGAGTTGGATCAATTCGGTGAGCGGCACGACCACCATGACGGGTTGAAAGCCAGGTATCCCCTTGAGCTTTTATTAAGAAATTAAAATAATCAACTCCGTCTCTCGGCTGTCGTCTAGCTCGCAGCAATCCAAAAAGAAACCAGACATTCAAAATTCCTCACTTTCCTTACCCTAATTCCCTTCCGGCCAAAACCATGCTAACGCATCAACGGGTTGTCCAATAGGATTTGGCCACACCCCCCCTCCTGGCCTACCTGTCTGGGTCTGACAGATATAGCCTACTTCTCCAAAATAATTTCCTTACAAATCTCTGTTGACTTGTTAAGAGGTTTTCTTTATATAAAATTATATAGTTTTAAAATATATTTTCTTAAGTTTTTGATTGACTTATAATTTTTTAAACAATTTTTAAGGAGCAGTTTACTTTTCTATTTCTCTTATATTAGAAACGTAATGTGACCAATCATTCGCAAGTTCATGGGCAATCCGTATGGAGTCATGTAGATGTAGTCTTCGGCCATTGGACGTTAAGTCTGGTATGAAATTGGGCATTTTGATTCCGAAAAAGTGATCTTTTTGCAGGCAAGAGTGGATTAATGGAATTGGTAAATTTCTCCCATGATTCTTTTTCCTCCATTTTTGTAGTAGAGTAAAGTAGCTGTAGCGTAGTTTTGATCTAAACTCTGTTTTAACGGGTGGTATGTTTACGAGTTTTGATTTTTAAATTAATTTTTTGGCTACTTTTCCAGTGTTGCACAATAGCAGCAAAACAAAACTTAAATTTTCACTGATTATCACTGCACTCGATTTATTTCGCACGATGAGAAAAAACACATATTTCACCGAAAAGACGCTTCCACTATGATAGCTAACCTCAAATTGTGTGTAGAGGTAGTGTTTTCTACGCGTCACTTTCTGATAAAATAGCTTCGACAATACGGCTTTTCATTTTCAAATAAAGCGCTTGTGTTAAATAGCCCCGTGTATCAAATAGCCCCAGTTTACCCTAAATCTATCGAGAAAATTAAAGTACGAAATGTTTTAAATTCGTTTAAGTGGCTGCTTTTAGAATATGTATTTAAAAAAATGTTTTCCAAAAATTGCAGACATGTTTTTAATTTTCGGGAAAACCAGAAGTGCTTTCAAGTTGCCAATAACTTAATAATGATGTACACCTAAAATTATATGGAACACCTAAATTTGAGATTTTTTGGCTGAGCCATCTTAATAGTGGTATTTTAAAAATAAGCTATGACACTCAAATTTTGCAAGATTTTTTATTTTATAGAATACTAATTTTTTATATTGTCTTATTGTCGTGATGAACAAAAATATGTTCCCACTGATTTTACAAATTTGTTTTTTAAAGTTTAGTTGCTTACCGTATTAAGATTTTCTTTTGCCGAAAATTTTAAACTTAATATTCTTTATCTGCAATACCAACTGATTATAAAAATGTTTCACTTTTTATTCCTTCAAGTTTTATTAATTTTCAAGAAAAATTTAATAAAATGGTTCTACCTTTTTACGCAACGGGAACTAAACAAAAAAGTGCCACCAATAACGTTTCATGTGAAGTTGGTTGCCAAGACTCACAAGCTCATAACGCTTTCACTGTTAAAAATTTATCAGACCTCATGTAGAGCCAAGCTTTTATCTCTACAGGCCTTACTCAACAAGTACTAACTCTACAAGCCCCAACTCTACAAACTCTACACCTTGGTCAAAAATTATGGCTTGGCCTTTTTGCGGCTTTGTGAATGCTTGTGATTAGTAGCAACCTGAAACATGAAATGTTTTTGTGGGATTTCATTTTTCTTTGTAAGATGCCTTAGTTATTTTTATTTTTTCGGGCTGCATTTCTACGCGCGGCCGTTTGATATCCCTCCGTCCCCTCACTCCTCGGATCCCGGATAATTTTTGTTCAATTGAAATGTTGAAATATAAGATTAGACACCGTGGGGTATTTTGGTGGGGAGAATACGAATGTGCAAGAAAAATTAAGGTTTTCCATTTGAAAAATCAAAGTTGAACTTGATTTCACCTTGAAATTTGGGCTAAAGGTCAACGACAAGGTCACCGTTTTTATCCTCCTCGAAACCTTGAAAGTTTCATCCGAAACATTTTTCGCGTTATTGCGTTCTTTTTGAGGTATTTGGATGTCTCAAGATAAAAAACTCACCCTGTATATAAAAATATTTTAAATATTTAAAATTTTCATCTAATTAGGCTTATAAAAATGTTATTAATAATGCTACGTGAAAAAGTTATTAATAAAAGTTGTGAATAATTTAATTTGCTACAAAAAACTCTGTATACAATTTTTGCACGACTCATGGTTTTCGAGATATTGCCAAAAACTTCTTGCAGTCTTTTTTCAAAATGTCGGCTGAATGGTGTGAGGGGATGCGAGTTGTGTCCCCGGAAACTGAGTTTTATACTCACCACCGACACCAATAAAAGTCCCAACAAATAAATTTCTAACTACTTAAAATGTTTGATGAGCCTTTTTTTCCGCCCTTTTGCCTGGACTAAAAGGCATAGTCAAGTTTTTGATTTAACCCACCACGAATTCTAAAAGGACGCCGTCTAGGACACAAAAAACAGCCCTTGAGAGTGTAAAAAACTACACGTTCTTAGAACTGTATATAAGAGGAATACAGTAAAATCAAGAGTTTTATGGAAACCAGAAGAGGTGAATGTGAAGGAGTGCCTATAACTTAAATTGAACCTGTGCCTGTTGGAAAGTGAATGTACTGATAATGTTAACGGCAACCAATAATATTTTTCTTTAAAGTTTTTCTTTCACCTGTAAATAAATTCTCCTCCTGTCGTATATTTCAAGGATTCTCTTTTCAATTTTAACAAGAAATAGATATATAAATCCTTGTGATGTCAATTTCTTCCCAATATCAATCTTATGTGTCGCTTCTATTGTGAAATTAGAACTTTATTGAGAGATATAACTTCTTTGGAATTGTTTGCCTGACCCAAGAAAGTTAATAAATTTAAAAACATAAATAACCATGGAGTTGAGATACGGATGCGCTTACTATATCTTACTAACTTTCACAGGAGTAACCAATCTGCCAATTTTAGCTTTTAAAATGGCAAACAAATGGAGAAAATATGTATATGTTTCGATTTCAAGTAACAAAATCTATTTTTTGTGCCAAAGCGATTTATTATTGAGGATAAAATTTAGTACATAAAAGCCAATTTTCGTCTATTAATTCAACTGAAAATTCTCTGACAAGTTGTAATTCCTTTAATTAATTTTATCTATTTCCGGCCTGACGCACTGTTGTTCTGTCAGTGTGAGTAATAGTAACGTCTGTAGCCATCATATTTGGTGTAAGGAAGTTGCCCAACCTGTCGCTACCCGTTCGCGGTAATCGATCAAATGGATAACCCATAGCACGCTTATCAGGATATAGTCGGTCCCTTACGCCACAGTAGGAGGAAGCATCGCTACATGTTCCAACCAGATCTTGGTCAACCTGAAATAAAATATCTTTATAGCTCGACATAGTCGTCAAATTGTTTTCAGATTTACTCTATCATCATCGTAATTAGAAACCATAACAAAGAGCTCGCATCGTAGTCCTTCTGGGCGACCCCTTGGAATTAACATGTGTTCAGGCCAACCGCATCCACAGAAATTGAATTCGAGTTCCTCAGCTGATCCCTCCGTTGGTCGATTATCCTCTAAGTTGCGGAAAGTTCTTTCGTATGGAATTATTACGGAGGATTCGTTAGACCTGCGGCGGATGGTGTTTTGACCAGGACGAACTGAAAATACGAAAAGGAAATTGGTAGCAAATGAGAATATTGTGCGGCATGTATATGTATACTTACGAGAGGCAACAAATCTGTCCAGTTCAATCATCATAAGACGTTGGTCGCGGAATAACATTTCAGTGCCACGCTCATCAACCTTGGGGCCCAGGAAAATTCTGATAGTACCAAAGCGTTGAGCACCTCCATCGTTGTTAACGTTAATGGTGTACGTAAAACTGTCGTGCTGGAGGTGAGTGAATCTTGCGAATACATTACCTCGAGGAACGAAGTCCATACCACGAGATAAATCAATATCAGATTGTTGCCAATAAGTCTGGAGATTGTTAGGTTGGGACCCTTCACTACTCACTTGTACTCCAGTCACAGTAATACCGGGGTAGTCAAGCTACAAGATGTTAACTGAAATAAATGCGGAATTTAAAAATTGTACACCAGCTTACCTGGGGTAAGGTGTATGGTGTAAGAGATTCTTTATGTTCTTGGAACATGTCGTCTACGTACGCATGCCATTTGTAGAAGACGGGATCTCTCATTGCTGTGGCGGAATCGCCCATTACACCAAAAGATTCCAAATGGCGATGGTCCGGATCATGAGAATAAGAAATGAATACATGACCCATGTTGTGTAGGTCCCCATATAGTTGACGATTAGGCGATATGGATGAGGATTCCATCATATTTCCTAGGGTATCAATGCCTGTAACTTCGTCAAGTTGTATACGATTGCCACTTTCATCAACAACAAATCCTTGATGAATTGCTTCATAGAACCTATCACGCCATCTTTCTAAGTCAGCAACATCAAGTTTGATTTGGTCAAGTTCTCTGTTTAAGTCTCTAAGTTCAGCATTAGCCACGCGAGGGGGCCAGGCACGACTAGCAACTAAAGAGTCCATTTTTGGAAAATAGCCTTCAGGAATTGGATCTCGTAGGTTATTAAAGCGTCTAACACGAGGAAGATTGTTACTGAAGCGTTCTAAGTTATATCGAGCAATAATCTGTAATATTTACGATAAATCAGTAATCACGCACAAGTTAATGGAAACATTTCTTACCTGTTCATGCATGTAGTAAAAGAGTTCTCCTCGTCGGTCCTTGGCTACAATTTGACGATTTGTTGCTTCGAAAGGGTAAACTAAATGCCAGTGCCAGTGATGTAGATTAATACCCATGTCTTCTCGGAAGTACCATAGTCTTAAAAACGGTAGAAACTCCAACCTGTTTTACTTCAACTTAATTTATTTATTTACCTGTGCTCCTCTTCCAAGTCCGAGGCAGTGTAGTCTCTCGGAATAATAATTGGCATTCTTGATCCATCGGGAACTACAGTAGCCTCTTCACGGATTTGTTGGAAAACTTTGGAGTCTACATACTTGTCAGGAAAAGTTTCAATAAAATTTGGTAGATTTAAATTTTTGGTGTCCGGTCGGTGAAGTAAGGCAACCGAAAGAGCATAGTTGAAAAGGTATGGATTAAGACGATCTCTAGCATATACAGCAACACTCTGAAGATCCTCAATTGACCTAAGACCTTAATAAGACATTTTTTATTACTACTGACAATTATTTTAAAATTATTTACTTACCTAAAAAGATGTCAATAAGTCGTCCAGCAATGATTCGATGGCGCGGAATAAACAATGAAAATTGTTCGTTCCTATCAAGTGACATGGGAATCCTCAAGTCGGGTATAGTAATATTACGGACAGGAATTTTCTGATCAGCTTTTTCTCCAAATCGGGTTTGGACAGTTTCTCCAATTGGACGATAACGATCAGTCAAGAAATTGTCAGGAACTTCAAAGACGGTTGTCCTATTTTTACCCTTTTCCATGAAGACTGGCTCCTGGGGGCGATCGAAGAGGAGCAAAAGATTCTTTTTGTCAGCCATAGTTTTGCCGAAATTCTTTCAACGTCTGAACTACAAGTACGTCAACTCCAGAGTACTATTGGTATATGCCAAACAAATTGTATTTATAGGAGAATATGTGACCACAAGACCTTGTCGCTTGCTCTGGCGGAAACCACAATTTGAGTTGTCCAACTTTTCGATAAAGCAGACACTTCTTGGGGTATCCTGATAAGACTTTATCAGCTCAATTATGATATAAGACATTCTTGCGGGTTGTTATAGTTTTTGGTAAAAGAAAAAGAAAATTAGTCTCACGAAATATTCTGAAATAAAATTTGAAATTGAAGGAATAGCCCGCTGTTATGCGATAACTTCTATGAAACCAAACTTGGTGGAATTTAGTGAGAGCAGCAAACTTTTCGCATAATTTACGATTAGAGCTTTTAGTTGCACAAAAGCGAAAGATCTGCAGAAAGTTAGGAGACTTTTTATGTTTTCAAACTATACTAAAAAAAAAATTACTATAGAAAAAGAAGATAAAGCATTAGCTTGAGTTGCAATCCAGTGGTTCAGGGGCATATTCTGAGAAATAGTAAACTTGCGAAACGTGAGACTGAGATATTTACGTATTTCAGAAATGCGGTGAGAATTCATTTAAAGTTGAAATTTTTTATAGAACTGAATTTTCCTTTTGTGATTCTTTGGACTTAAAGTTGAACAAGTTCTGCTTAAACCTCTTTTTTTTACGACTTAACTAATATTAAAAGACTACAGACAAGTCAATGCTTGCGCCATCTCCATGTGACTTTTTTTATTCCAAGTCCAACTCAATAATAGAGAATAGCATAAACACGATTTTGCTGACATTTTAGTTGTTTTTTAGCGGATGTTTTATTTTACTATGCTTCTAGATTGTGGGAAGGAAAAACAATTGGGGGACAAACTTCTTTTTGACTGTTTGCGTAGTAATATAGGGAAATAAGAGTTAAATAATTCATTTTATATTACGCAAAAAAAAAACATTCTCCATTCGAGTTTGATTTTTGCCACGACCTTAATTTAATCAAGCCCCCACAATCCAATTAGTAATTAGTACCTCAGCCATAGTCAGTCAAATATAGCCAATTCTCCTGGTTGCAAGTTTAGGATGCTACTATGATCTTAAAGGACTTTATGACGAAGATAAGAAAAAGATTTAGTCCTTATTTCCTTAGAATGACTTACTCGCAACACTTGATAGGAGGGGCGTAAATGTGGTCAAACCTCGTAAAACCGAAATGAACGAAATAGAAGTAAAAGATACCAACTTTTAAGGTGCCATCCCAAGCGGGGTTTTATAATCGGGCCATCATGGGGCAGTGAATGGGTGTCAGTCGTCTACCATCGGCCGCTCATTGGCAACATTATTGGCCCGACAACGGTTGACGGCCGGATGATAACGCCTAGCCATTGTTATGAAAAAAATATTTCGTTTGAATTTTCTAGTTAGATTCTACATATTTTGACTTGATATGTTAAATTTTAATATTTAGTTTTTTCTATTACTGTAAATTTGTTTGTTTTACAATTAGATTTCTTATACTAAAATATGGAAATTGACGACTGAAAATTAGCAACAACAGTCCAAGTTATTTTGGAAACGCTTGCGTTTGTTACAAAGTTAGGTGCAGGTGCAATATTTAAAAGGCATTGATTGGCACTATATTACTCACATTTTTAATTATTTAATGACATCATTTAAGACAGTATTCCAACATCATTATTGCCAAATATAACAATAATAATAATGAATTTAAATAAATTTGAAAGGAAATCTCCACAGGTACGGTTTTGTTAAACCGTCTAACTTAAGACTTACTGCTTGTTGACATTTGCATTCACGTAAGTAAACAAATGAGCACCTTTGTTTTGCGAACACAAAATGTTTTCAGTTAACATTTTCGTTAGTTTTTCCTGCGCATGATGCACACTATCAACATAGTTTATTATTATATAATATTTTAACTACTAAACTAACCTGAAAAAAGTTTTTCTTCTTGGAAAATTAGAGTTATTTCTGCTGCACTTAATTACAGCAACACAAAGTCTAAATATAAACTTGGTAATAGCCTTAAAGTTAATTAAGGGGGCAATGTAGGACAGATCCTCTGCTACATCCTTAACTACCCGAATGTTAAGATAATTACCATAAATATCTACTACTGGCACAGTAAACTACCAAGCATTGCCCAATAGAATATCTAGTCTTGGCCGATGGCCGGGAGCCATGCATCGACTGATCGTTGGGCCAGTTTTGATGAACGTCGACCCCGCTTGGGGCAGGCTTTAACGGTATGCTAAAGGAAATATTTGGAACTTACTACAGACAAGAATCTGAGCAGGAAGCTAAATAAAAAATAAAAGATTGCCAAAGTAAGCAAAGCTTTCTACTTCTGCTAGAGACTCTTCCGTGCAAGGGGAGGCTAAGCCCCCTTGGAGCTTACACAAAGAACTGCGGGAACGGGAAACGCTAGTATATTCAAAATCCTCCCTCCCTGCCCCTGATACAATTCTACGTCTCTCCTATAAGGACCTGTTCATAATGAACGATGCGCTGAGGGCAATGTTGCGCTTTAAAGAGCCAAGGCTACTCAAGATGCGGGGACACGGCTGGGGAGAATCTCAGCACGGCCAAAAATCAAAATGTTTCGGGTTCAAAAATAATTCAAAAATCACCATAAAATGGCCGATTAACTCTTGCTTTTGGAAATACAGGGACATGAAATTTTTTAGAGTCTACATTTTAAGTTTGGCGCAAATTTTGTTTTTGAGAGTTGTCACACCTGCCAACTGACAAAGCACACCATTCTCCAGTTATTTGTAGGTTATTAGCATTATTATTTTTGCTGTGACTGTGAGTTTCATACGTTTGCTGTTGTAATAATTGCAGAATTTCTGCAATTATTGCAATTATTTTGAAGTGTTAAATTTGTTTAATAAAATACCACGAAAATGTGCAGATTCAGTGAATAATTTTTATTATAATACATTTGTGGTGAAATAACATTTTCGTCACAGAAGCGCAATCTGACGTCTATCATTATCAATTTGGAACGTAGATTGGGGGCCAGAATAAATCATGCTCTCCACATATATGTTGTAACTCTTGTTCAATTAAAATACGAGAATGGTTGAAATATAAAAAAAGGATCTATGCCTTTTGTTGTGCCTATGGTTTGGCGGGAGCATACAAACCATAGAGATGAAAATAGCGAAAATACTTATGCTCCAAAACAAGACACCATTGTCTTTCAGGACGAAGTTGTTGTTTGCTGGCAACGGGTATTTCAATTACTACCTATGTGTGGAGCGGCGCTAAAAGCTCTTGTGTCCAATGAGTTCAAATCTAAATCCCTCTTTGGTTGCTTTACTTCCTGGAGAGTCGGATGAGGGTCAAGAAGATAGCGGTGGCACTCGATAATCAGGTGTACGGACGATACAAAGTTCAAGACAGCGCTGGCCTTGGAGTGTGTTCGTAAACTCAATGCGTGTGGCTCATCAAATGAGATGACACTGGCGTGGGTATGCAGACACGCAGGAAGCAAAGGAAACGAGAGATCGGAGGTACTGATAAAACAAGGAGCTGCTTGGAGCTTCCAAGATCCGGAGCCGGTCACTGCCCTAGGCAGGGATAGAAACGTGGGCCACGAGGGAGCCGTGGGAACAGTGGAACGTGAGGACTCTTGCAGACAGGCTAAGATGGCGATTGTAGCGACCAGAAGTGTTGAACATAGGAAGGTCCTGGATATGCATAGTAGGACTTTGAGATGACTGACAGCACTACTAGCAGGACTTGGTAACTTCAGGTGTCATCTAAAGACACCTCTCGCTCTCGCTGAGAGCGCAAGTAGTAGGAACGGCAAGGGACCCGGATAAAGTGGTCTGAATCGGCAAGTCCTGAGAGGGGTGATTTAAGTGAGTAAAAATCTCACACTACCAGACACAATCGGGTCTCCTGGTGTCTTTGAAAGATTTTCACCCCTCAGGCAAAAAAAAATCTTTGAGGAGGTGAAGATCCGGATCAAATGCTTGAAGTTTGGCTAAAAGGGCAGCATGCCAGGCTTTATCTTTTGAAATATCAAGAGCGACGATTTCGGACTCATCGAAATTATGGAGACAATGATTCCAACGCTCCGTTAGAGTCGTTAGTAAATCTTCGGTTGATCGGCAAGTGCGGAAACCGTACTGACAATTGTTGATAAGATGGTTATTTTCTAGATAATTCATCGACTGACAGTTGATCAGTGATTCAAAAACTTTAGATAAAACCGAAGTGTGTGCAACTGGTCTGTAGTTTGAGGGTTCGTATGCCTCTCCTTCTTTTGGTATCGGCTGAGCCTGGGCAAATTTCAATTGAATGAATTTGCGCAGAGGTTTTGCCAAAGCAGAGGAGCATAATTTGAAAAGCAAGGGCGAAAAATCATCAGGTCCAGCTGACGTGTCCAAACAGCGAGCTGAGAGATCACCTTAAAAGCTTCCGGAATGCGGAAGTGATGCAATGAATTAGCAGCAAGCACGTTAGCTTTGTCCAAGGAGTCAGTACAAACATTCCCATTATGGATGAGTGGTTGTAGTGAAGAACTGGCAAAACTGTTCTTCACGGTTTCGACAATAGACCAGAAGCCCTTACTACTCTTTTGGCTAGCAAATACACATCCAGTGTAAAAAAAGTGTGCGGTAAATGTGCAGGAGATCATGCAACACAACTTTTGGGGTAACAGAAATACTCTAAGGGTGTGTTAATTCTTAGAAAGCAAACAGTAGGCTAAATTTGATTTTCAGTACTAGCCACAATATATGGAATAAAGAGTGTCTCGTATTTTAACTGAAACAAATTTGAAAAATGACATCACAGATGATGAAGTGAATATATAGTAGAAGGGTGTAAATATTAAGATGTGACTCGAATACAAATAGAACAAGTGCTGTAGTTATACTATACAACAAGAGAGAGTCGCCAAAATCGAGAGGCACGCATTGCGAAGTAAGTGAACTGCTGCATCCCCTTCCCGTCTGTTATCATTTACTAATGAGGAAACAACCAGAAAACCAGGTGATGCCCCACCTCCGAGTCTCAACCTAAGCAATAACTTGACAAATGATACAAATGGAGCAAAATACTCTATTCAGTAATAAACAAATATCCAAATATAATTTGAAACAAAGAAAAGAGTGGGTGGCTCTAGGAGAGACGCCGAAGCCGAGAGCAAAGCAAGATCTCCACCCACAAAAGACCATGATCTGCGATTGGTGGGACTGGCAGATAATGTTGCATTGGGAGATACTCGAGAGGAACAGTACGGTCAACAAGGAACTTTATATTGCCTAACTGCGCCGCGTTGAAAAAAAACCATCCAAATGGGTCCAAGCGTTACAAATTTCCTATTAGATAGGGGGATTCCATATCTGTGCACGCCTTTAGAAAGTTCGGTTGTGGAATGTGTTGAACAGTTTAATGTAAGGAGGACAATTTCCGAAAGCAGAAATGAGTAATTTGTGAATGAGTTGAGAGTGTTGAGGAGAGAACAAATAAGTTTTTATGAACGTGTTAAACTAATGCAAGAACTAGCTGATTGGAGATTATGTAAAAGAAAAAGAAATATTTACACAAATAGAATTCGTAGAGCTAAAGACGTATACGTTAGAACGAAAGTGGGTGAAAAGTGCAAAGTCGCAGCATGATAAGTGGAAAGTTTTGAAGCGAATGGCATTCAAAGAAAGTAAAGATGACATCTCAGATGTATTCTTCAGGGATTGATCGAAGGAATAAGATTTCCGAAAATTATATTATTTTGTTAAACAATTTAACGAAAAAATTGTGGTCGAATCAATCAAAATTTCGACTATTCCTTCGATTAAAACCTCCTTCGATTAATATTTAGATTTATCCACTAATAGAAACTTTTTATTTCGGTTAATCCAAACCGGAGATATCGTGCTCACCGCAAGACACCTTTTTTTGGAGGACCTCCAGGAGATCATCTACAGTGTAACTCAATATTTTTTAAAATGAAAAATGACGATATAAAGTTAAAATTTACCACTAGATGAACTAATACTTCTTGCATTTGTCAAATAAAATCTCTTTTCAAAAAAAATAAACGACTTTTTTTGGGATTTCAACTGCGTATAACCCCTTGAATCAACTGAATAAACAAAACTCTAGATGTAGAAGAGCGCGAAAAAATGTGATGAATCTATTTTGTATTTTTAGACTTCAAAAGGGCGTTTGAAATCATCATCGACGAATCCTTCTGGAAAACTTGAATGGTTTTGGCATTCAGAGAGAAAAAAGCTTTTCGAGCTGCCTATCAAAAGCAAAAAGGACTAGAAGTAATAAGTTTGCGATGAAAATCTGTGAGTCCCGCAAGGCTCGGTGTTCGGAAATATTTTCTTTTTGATGTACATAAATATTTTGCATAAAGTTCTCAATTATTCTAGACCAGTTTTGTTCGAACATGATATTCTACATATCCGGAAATCACTTGTAACTAACAAAGTCTAAATTACAGCAAGACTTACGTTATTTATCTAACTGGATGAAAATGAAGAAGCTTTTATTAAATGTGCCCAAAACTAAATTCATAGCATTAAAATCGAACTGTTAAGTGAACATTGAAATTTCTGGTGAAAGAATAGAAAATGTTTTGGACAAGAATTTTGATTTTAATGGACACATGGATGATATATGTATGTAAAAAGATGGGTAAAAACGGGTTCTTTAAAAGAATTCATAATAGGTTAAGTAAAATTACTGCAATACAAATATATGTATAATGCAATAATCAAGACACACATTGAATATTGCTCGACTAACATACAAAATTTCGCGATGCGGTATAAATTAAAATGTAACACGTACACTCCAATTAGTTGTAAGGAACGAATTGAATTGAATGTACTGGTCGTCAATTACTTGATTGTGTGTTAAACTAAATCCTGTGGCGGATGTCCAACCATACAGATTGAGGGGTGTTAATGTAAACTACATATTGGAGCAACGTAAAAGTGCAAAAGCGCAATATTCATTATTATATAAGGGTCTTTAAAAACTTTATGAAGTTCCAACTGAACTAAAACGAGAAACAATATTTAGGCAATATATTAAGAGATGATTACAATCATACCAAGTATATAAACATGAAGGCTCGATCAGCCCGCTACGGATGCAGGTTCAAACCTCTGCCTGAGTAAGAGTATTTCTATCATTTGCAATTGCATTAAATAAATCCGCTACGATTTTGAGCTGTCTAGTTCGCAGCAATGTTAACCAGGAATTTAATTGCAGAAAAAATAAACTTTCCCCTTACCTTATCTAATTCCCTTCTGGTCATAGCCATGTAAGTAAATGCATCATAGGATTGTCCTCTGGGACAGTAAGTAGGAAGATATTGTTAATTAATTATTAGCTGCTTGACAATATAAAATTAGAAAAATGCGTACTAGAATCTATCTAATAGCAAACGGAATCTAAAATATTCATGGAACAGATCTTTAGTATAACTATAACGAATAGGATAGGCTTTTATACCTCTTCCAATATAGAAATGTTGCTAAATTTTTCTCAGGCTTTGCTTCTAATTAAGTTCCGGATTTATAAAATTATTCCCTAATCCCGCAGTGACAAGTTCTCATAATTTTTAATTTTGTCATTATTCTACAGCAAAACTGAAATCTTTTCTGTGGTTAGCAAACGACCAGGGCTAGCAATTTGGGTGTGTGATAAGAAAACATTCAAAAATTGTTGTGGTCAAGAAAGTAGTATAAAATCGCAATCAATTCAAAGCGAAATCAGTCAACGACGGTCTTTTGCAGAATATAGACTGAAGACTTCTACAGTTCTGGACAAAATCTTGTTTAATTGGACGTTTCCTTCGAGTGCTATTAATACTTAAAAGTTTCTGAAAATGTCTGACAAAAAGAACTTATTGTTGCTCTTTGACCGTCCTCAGGAGCCTGTGTTTCGGGAAAAAGGAGAAAACCGGGCTGTTTTTGATGTTCCGGACAATTATTTAACTGATCGGTATCGTCCTATCAGCAGTGAGGTCCGAGCCGGACAATCTGCTGGCCAAAGAATTCCTATCCGCAGTGTGGGACTACCTGACCTGACCACTGCAACATCTTTAGGACGCACTGAACCCTTTTCGCTTTTTATTCCAAAGCATCGAAAAATTGCTGCGAACTTAATTGACATTTTCATGAGTGAGTATGGTTAATGTTAATGAATGCAAATTGACTGACGTGTTATTTACAGATGCTGCGACTGCTGAAGAATTGCAGAGTATTGCCGTTTACGCAAGAGACCGTCTCAATCCATTGCTTTTTAATTACGCGTTGTCAGTTGCAATCCTGCATCGCACTGATACTAAGGACTTGAATATTCCTCTTCTATTTGAATCATTTCCTGATAAATTTGTGGACTCGAAGATACTCGCCAGAGTCAGAGAAGAAGCTGCAGTTGTCGAGGAAGGTGACAGGATCCCCATCATTATTCCAAGGGACTACACTGCCTCCGACTTGGAACCAGAACATAGACTATGGTATTTCCGAGAGGATATGGGTATCAACCTTCATCATTGGCATTGGCATTTAGTGTATCCTTTCGAAGCAAATGATCGTGCAATTGTGGCTAAAGATCGTAGAGGAGAATTGTTCTTTTACATGCATCAACAGGTAAAAATATAAAAGCTTTTTTAAGGTGCATATGGTTTAATTTCTATATTATCTAGATTCAAGCAAGATACAATTTTGAACGATTTTGTAATGGTTTGGCGAGAGTAACACGTTTGAATAATTTACGTGAACCCATCCCAGAGGGCTATTTTGCAAAAATGGACTCATTGGTAGCAAGTCGGGCTTATCCGCCGCGAAAATCCAATCTCATACCAAAAGATCTGAATCGTGAACTTGACCAAATCAAGGTTGATGTGGCTGATGTAGAGAGATGGCGCGATAGGATATTCGAAGCCATTCATCAAGGCTTTATCGTTGATGTGAGTTGTTAAAAGTATATAGATAGATATAGAGCAAAAGACTGAAAAATATAATTTTGTTTTATAGACGGCTGGCAACCGCATTCCTCTTGACGAAACACGTGGTGTTGACATTTTGGGAAATATTATGGAGTCTTCAATTTTATCTCCCAATCGGCAATTATACGGCGATTTTCACAATATGGGTCATGTAATTCTGTCTTACATCCATGATCCTGATCATCGTCACTTGGAAACTTTTGGTGTAATAGGAGAACCTCCGACTGCTATGAGAGATCCATTGTTCTACAGACTCCACGCCTATGTTGATGACATATTCCAAGAACATAAAGAACAGCTTAATCCGTACACTTTACCTGAGGTGAGTAAACCTGTAAAATTAAATCAATATTGAAATCTTGGTTTTAGTTGACCTATCCGGGAATCGAAATTAATGGTATCAGCGTTACTCCTGACGGTGGAAGACAAAACGTCTTAAACACTTTTTGGCAACAATCTGATTTAAATCTTTCTCGCGGAATGGATTTTGTGCCTCGAGGAAATGTTTTTGCTAGATTTACTCATCTGCAGAATACTCCTTTCGAATACACTATAAATATCAACAACACCAGCGAAAACCAACGTTTTGGTACTGTGAGAATATACTTGGGACCTAAGTTTGATGAGCGAGGAACTGAGATGCTGTTCAGAGATCAGCGTCTTTTAATGATTGAACTGGATAAATTCGTTGCGGCACGTATGTTGCTTTCTTACGTGCTTGTTTTGATTTTAATTTTAATATTTAGTACGTCCTGGACAAAATACAATTCGACGAAAATCTGAAGAGTCCAGTGTTACTATACCATTCGACAGAACATTCCGCAACCTAGATGTCAATCGCCCCTCGCAAGGAACTGCAGAAGAGGCTGAATTCAACTTCTGTGGATGTGGATGGCCCCAGCATATGCTTATTCCTAAGGGTAATCTACAAGGATTCCAATGCGAACTTTTTGTGATGGTTTCCAATTACGATGAGGACAGGGTATAGCATATTTTTTTTTTTAAATTTTCGTTATTTTAATTAATCTATTATTCAGGTTGATCAAGAATTGGTTGGAAGATGTAATAAACCAGTATCTTACTGCGGTGTACAAGATCGGTTATATCCTGATCGTCGTCCGATGGGTTATCCATTTGATCGTTTACCACGTACAGGAAGTGACAGACTTAATACTTTCCTCACGCCAAATATGTTTAAAACGGATGTCACCATTCTTCACAGCAATACGGTCACTGTCCGACCAAATTAAACAGGAAGACAATAGAAGTTGTATCCATATATATAATAAACAAAATTCAAATAAAACTAAAGTTGTAATATTACAAAAGTGGCATTTGTTTTAATTTTTCTATTCCTAATGATCCATGTTAATAATGAGGAAGTCTTTTCGATTCCGACAGAATTGTTTTCGAAGATTTACTAATAGCCCTAATGGAGTATTGAAAGTTGGAGTTTAATCGGATCCGTATGAAATAAAGCCGGCGCGTCATACGTTTCCGTCTTTTTACCAGAATTATTCCCCTGGACGGACGATCTTCGATTCGATACTGGTAGATCGATTTTTACCTATTCGATTTGCCGATTTTTAAATCCAATCTTTGCGTAAGTGAATCGATCTTTTTGCCTCCGATTCCCGATTTTTAAAGACTTTTTATTTTCAAGAATTCAAAGAATTTTACACTCTAAAAAATAGTTTTTAAAAAAAAAGTTGAACCGACTTCACAAAAAGCGCTAAAAAGCATAAAACATTTTTTAATTTTATATCTATTACGACATTTTGAAGTCGGTGCAAATCAAACAAACCAAACAACTACAACAAAAATATTTAATCGTCATTTCTTATGATCCCGTAAGCTGAAACGTTCAGGTGGTATTATGTATTATTTTCAATTGTGGTTATGTAGTTGTTTTATTTGTTTAATTTGCACCGACTTCAAAATGTCGTAATAGATATAAAATTAAAAATTTTTTTATGCTTTTTAGCGCTTTTTGTGAAGTCGGTTCAACTTTTTTTTTAAAAACTATTTTATTTTTCATTTTTTAGTGTCTTCTACTCTATACAACGAAGAAAGATCGGAAATCGGTCCAAATCGGTCCACGCGTTAAAAGTTAGTTTTCACCCCCTACCCCACCCCCATTCCACTAAAATTTTTTCCTCATGGTATCAATCAAGGAACATACTCTTCCCAACAGAAAAGGAATCATCGAAATTGGTTCACGCGTTACGAAGTTACTACCCCTCCCCCACCCCCACCGCCACTATAGGACCAAATTATTCTCCTACTAGCAATGGGGTATCACACTCTATACAACAGCAAAAGAACCATCCAAATCGATTCACGCGTTACAAAGTTAGGTTCCACCACCCTTCTCCCACCCCAACCAAACCAACAATTTTTTTCTCGTGGTATCAAATAGGGAGCGTACTCTACCCAAAAGAAAAAGAATTATCCAAATCGGTCCACGTGTTACGAAGTTAGACTACTCCTCCCCCACCCAACCCCCCCACCATGGGCAAAATTATTCTTCTATTAGCAATGGGTGATCACACTCTATACAACAGCAAACGAACCATCCAAATCGGTCCACGTGTTACTACAAAGTTAGGTTCCACCCCCCCCCCCCCCCACCCCACAAACAATTGTTTTCTGGTAGTATCAACCAAGGATCATATTCTACCCAATAGAAAAAGAATTATCCAAATCGGTTTACGCGTTACGAAGTTAGACTACCCCCCCCCCCCCCCACCTCCACCTTTCACCCTAGGACCAAATTATTCTCCTATTAGCAATGGGGGTTCATACTCTATACAATAGAAAAAGAACCATTGAAATCGGACCACGGGTTACAAAGTTAGATTCCACCCCCCCCCCCCCCCCAATACCACCAAAATTTTTTTCTCGTGATATCAATTACGGAACATACTCTACCCAACAGAAAAAGAATTATCGAAATCGGTCCACGCGTTACAAAGTTAGACTACCCTTCCCCCCCTCCCCCTACCCTATTCCAAATTTTTTTCTCCTATTAGCAATGGGGGATCATACTCTGTACAACAAAAAAACAACCATCCAAATCGGACAACGCGTTATAAAGTTAGGTTTCACCCCCACCCCCCACCACCACCCTACCAAACATTTATTTGACATGGTACCAATCGGTGAACATACTCTACCCAACAAAAAAAGAACCATCAAAATCGGTCGACGCGTTACAAAGTTATGCCCGGTCAGACATAAAAAAAAAAAACAAAAAAAAACGCGTCGAACTTAGAACCTCTTTGTTTTTGGGAAGTCGGTTAAAAAAGGTTTATGATACCGACCTATTTTACACCGATTTATAAACAGGTTGAACCGTTGAACTAACACATGTGTATGTCGTGTGTCCTTTAAATTTCGCAGTGTTAAGTGAGTTGCGCAGAGTGATTTTTATTCCACCAATAAGCGTAGTTTCCCGTGAAACCCGTGCTGTTTGAGAATCTGTCCTAACATACGTTCCCATACATATTTCAGGAAGCTTGCGCATGAACGTTACCTTCTTTACAGCATGCTCGCATAGAAATATAAGGATGTTGGCTATTCTCACCCACGGGTGAATATTGGTGAATGTAAGCCTAGGAAGATTGGTGACTGTAGGGTGAATGACACTGATAAAAGTTATAGCGGCTTTAAGTTCACCTTAGGGCCGCGTTCACAAAACAGTCACAAAATATATGCGCTTAAAGCGAAACACATGTGTGTATCGCTTAAGCATTGTTTTGATGTTTTCATCTGATATGTTAGAGTTGAAATGATTCAGTGATGAAAATGTACACGAATTTTCGAGGCAAGAGATTCTCTTCCATTGGACCCAGCTTTGCTATACCTGACTGCTATGTTCTTAGTATACATTTTCTATTTTTAAAAATACCTTGTTTGCAACTGCACTACTCTTAGAGAGCTTTTCAAGATTGCAGGAGGAGGTTGTACCTCCTCCTGAACTTACAAAGAGAAGCACTGCAAATCGATATATGTATGTTACAGAAGTGGTGATTAAAAACTTTTAAGCTCAAGATGGTTATGTATTACAGATTGAGACCATGGGCACCGCCATTCTTAAGAAGGGACGTAAAGCCAGTTTGAATATCGTTTCTTCTCGACCATATTGCAACTCATATCCTCAATTATTCCCTGCGTTCTGTCCTCGGTGATAAATTTGGACCAAAAACACTCCCTTGTCGCCTGGACTCGAAAACTCCCGGACAACGTTATCAAGGAGAACAAAAAAGTTCACTGCATGGAAACGAAGTGAGTCTTGCCCTCATCATGTGAGAGTTGTTAGCATTGGCAATCCTGTGGAAAAGTTGAATAAAAAAGTCTATAACCATTATATCAGTATAATGTTTGTTTCACCCCCCCCCCCTTTTAAAAACAGGATACAGCGATATTTTATTATTTTATCATTAATAATATTTTAATGTGGATATTAATTTTTTATATTTGAGAAATTTGAAATTTTTAATAAAAACAAAGATCGGAAGATCAATCTACTGAAACCGAAATTTCCAACTCGATCAATTGACCCTTAAGATCGTAGAAAGGTAAAATATCGATCTCCCCAAGATCGAACTTTCTCCATTCGATCTCCATCCCTAGATTTCTCAATGAAAGCACTCTTGTCAGCTCATTTGATTTCAAACGCGAATATATGTTTGGATCTATAAATAATTAAATTTCCAGCCAACTCACTTGTGGTACAACGAATTGTATCATATTTAATGCTACTTATCAGGATTCTGTTTACTATATCTAAGCGAAACCCATCATCCCCTCAACATATTTTTGCTGATGGAATGAATATATTTAACTTGCCCTAGCTTAACGTTTTGAGCATTGAGATATTATAAGGTGAGAAAAATATGATTGTGCATCAAATGCTTGAAGCTGTACTTGGAATCAATTAAGCATATCATCCAGAACCATTACCAATGGATTTTTGAGGCGCTCATTCACTAGTTTAAAGAATGAAAATCTGCCGTCGAAACAACTGTTTAATAACGATCACCCGGAGAATATGAAATTAGACCTATAGCTTGAATGCTGAAACAAAATAATTGAGGAAAAGTACAGTGATTAACTGAATCAACGCTCGTTGAATTTCTTACAGGCATCTTATAAGAGTTCAATCCCGAATGAGCTTTCATTGAATAAAATCGCTGTATAACCTCTCGAAATGTTATCTTCTCGAGTAGTTTTGGGAAAAACTCTATTAAGTTTTTGGGTTAGATTAAGTCGACCGCAGCTAGGTTACCTGTAAACCTTCATATCTCTTAAATTTTTCGATATTTTGAAGAAACATTTTCACACATTTTACAAATTCTTCAAAAATCACAGAAAAGTTAAACATAAAATAATCAGAGACGCACTCACATCCATATATGACTCAAAAACTTTGCCACAGATATTTTTTCGAAAATTAGATATATGCGGTCAATGTGCACAGTAACGAAAGGAACCAAAATCGGTTTGACGAAGTTACAACAGGAACGGGTAGACAAGTTCTTTGGACCATCTTTTCACAAAGTCCAATTTGGAATTTGTCCTGTCAATGGCCGCATGACTGGGTTTCTCGAAGATAGCTAGCAGTTGAAAGAATTTGAAGAAACGTGATTGCTGGAACAACAAATGGGAAATAAAGCCAGATCAGGGACAATTCGAAATATTTTAGCACAGTCGGCCTAATAATAAATTTTAGCAATGGCGGTGACGTCGTTTATCATATAAATGTAAAAAGAACAGTGCTGCGAATGCTGCCCTGTGACAACCTGGAAGGCAGAAATATCAGTGAAAAGAGCTCCGTGGAAAACAACACGCTGCACACAATTAGACAAGAGGGGACTAACTAACAACTAAGCTAGAGGGAAATCTACGCAGTGAATGCTTCTGAATAAGAATCTTGTGATCCATTCTGCCGAAAGCCTTACCAAAATCATTGAATATGCAATTAAGTTGGTTTAACTGATTTAATAGGCGGCAGATATTATTGTAAGTTCCTCAAAATTCTTTGCAAGTTTGGCATAAGTTCACAATGGGTTAACATTAAGAATTATCACATTTATCGCCTTTCTTATGAAGAGAAGAATTAAAGAATCGTTCCAGAGCTGTTGGAATTGTCAGAAATAAAAGACATCAGTTACTGATTACTACTAAAAAGAAAAGAAATTATTCAAAAATAACCAGCAAAATACAAATAATTAAAAGCAAAGATGAAAAAGAAAAAAATTTAAAATCAATCAATTCTTATCATACAAATTCATAAAATTACTGATACTTCAAATAGTGAAAAATAGCCAGCAAAACAAAACTAATACAAGAGTAACGTAAAAAAAATGAAAAAACATCAAAACCTCACCTAAGCAGACCCTTAACAATGCTCCCAGATAGGTGAAAGCCAATACTATTGGAATGATGGTTAGCGAAATGAGAATTAACGGGCCGTGATTCTCATCATGATTTCTTAAAGAGCGCACCGGAACCGAAACATTAAAATAACTTAGACGCTCAAACTATTTAAAGAGCCCTACTGATAGTTGAATGCAAATAGAAAACGAAAAATGTCTTCATCGGCTACGTCAGAAATCATAAGGAAAATTTTGACGTAGTCAGAAAAACAAAAAATTTTGGAACCACTGCATAGAGTCGATATATCATTAATAAAACTGATGAAGGGTAGAGTTCCCAAATGGCTACCTTGTGGAACACCTGAAGTATTTTAGATAATGCCGGGTATAGCGTCGTGAAACTGTGATCACCCATTCCTAATAGGAGAATAACTTGGTCCTAAGGTGCGGGGGGAGGGGTAGTCTAACTTCGTAACGTGTGGACCGATTTCGCTGACCCGTTTTCTGTTGAGTAGAGTATGTTCCCTGATTGATACCACGAGAAAAACAATTTTGGTGGGATGGGGGTGGGGGTAGTGGGTTGAACCTTACTTTTTAACGCGTGGACCGATTTGGATGGTTATTTTTTGTTGTACAGAATAGAAGACACTTAAAAGTGAAAAATAAAATAGTTTAAAAAAAAGTTGACTTCACAAAAAACGATAAAAAGCATAAAATTATTTTTAATTTTATATCTATTATGACATTTTAAAGTTGGTGCAAATAAAACAAACCAAACAACTACAAGAAAAGTATTTAATCGTCCTTCCTTATTATCCCGTGAGCTGAAACGTTCAGGTAGTTTTATGTATTATCTTCAATTGTGGTTGCGTATTTGTTTTGTTTGTTTAATTTGCACTGACTTCAAAATGTCGTAATAGATATAAAATTAAATTAAATTAAATTAATAGTAGCTTGATAGCTTGATTCTTGACAGTTTTGTTTCGCTTATTCCAACAACAACTTCGGTACAAAACGCTTCAGGGTGTTCCGATCATTCTGAATGAATAAAGAAATACATCCCTTATGACCCCGAAACTTTAAAGCAAAGCGTACATCGACATCTCCTTCCCTCAATTCCTAAATCCATTTCCCTTACCCTTACTTCATTTTCTGCCAAAGTTGTGCTTTAGTATCATAGGGCATACTCCGAGCTTTGGAATTATCATATAAAAAAACGTTTCAGTTAAAAAGTACTTCTTTACCGCTTTCAACTATTTTTTAAAAGTTCGACAATTTATGCATTTTGAGAAAGTGTAAGTTCAAAAGACATCACAGACATAGTGAAAAGATGGCAACAAATTTTTATTCACATTCTTATCTTAAGTACACTTCAAAAATAAAAATTGCGAAAAAATGTTATTGCATACGAGAGTGAAACGCTTTCTTCCATTGAAATTGAGCGATTTTCTTATGTTATGCACAGCCTCCTTTCATAAAATTTCTTTTATGTAAATGAATGCATGCCAGGAAACCTTTGCTATCATAATAGACGCCAGCTACTTTGTGAAAGTATTTACATTTTGTACTTTTATAAAGCCATTCAACGTTCACCGTCTGGGATCGCAATCCACGTCTATAATTTTAAAATATTTTTGCGATTTTGTTGAATCTTCCTGTCAGATTTGTTGAAAAGTTTAGGCTGAAAGTATTTTTCATCTTTATATGAGATTTAGCAGACGGATGGTAAAACAGTTTGTTTGGGTTTTAACATGGTTTAAAAGTTAGACGGAGTCTGCATATGAAATGCCTGTAGCAATCAGTCTGCGGAGATTAAGCTTTTTCAACAGAAGGTTTCATTTTGAAGTTGAGGAAGTAGGCATTATTTAATGAGCGGAGAAGTGAAAGGTGTCAATATATGCAAATTTAATTTAAACGCTGGGCACTTTTTCCTACGTTATATGTATTCTAGATGTATTCTAGTAATTTGATGACAGCGAGTGAAAGGCTATGAAAATGGTGCACATGGGTGATGGGAAAATGACCAAATGTGGAAAGAACTTTGACAAATGGGCATACAATGCGTCTCGACGATAAAAACTTAATCCGGTCTTGTTCGTAATTCACACGATCTGGTTAGGGTAACAAGATGATAAAAGAGGTATTAGCCCTAATGTAAAGCTATCATTTGAAATAGAGCCAACTTAAGATCAATCCTAATCGCCGTAATCATTAAAGTTTCCAATATTTTAGGAGAATTTGTCGCCCTGCAAGCAATCAAAGCGAAAAAATTGACGTCTGCTTTTTTAAATACAGAGGTAGTCGAAAAGGATTAGAGCAGGGAAGGCCATGCAGGGCAAATTTTACGAATCTACGCTGGACTGCCTTAATGCGGTAAATATGAACCGTACTGAAAGAAGAACAAACTAGACTAGTGTATTCTAAAATTGGTCTAATGATGGTAAAATAAAGGAGCCTCGGTATATATGGGTCATTGAATAGACCATCTTTCAATCGCTTAATTTGCGATAGTGTCAGTGAGATCCTACAAGGAAAATTTACTTTTGGGCACGATCTCCAAATCTGTGGTTTTGTCAGTCTAATCTACATACCAAGTCTATGGTGTGACTAAAGTGCACTGGATTTATTTTACGATAGAACGACATAGTAGTGCACTTACTAATATTTAGATGAAGGAAGTTTGTAGAGCACCAATTGTGAAAGGCGGCGTGGCGTCTAAGTCAGAATTTAAGAGAGTACAGTTGTTCCCACTTGAAATAACACTGCAAATTTTAGCATCGTCACCATAACCATTGATGTAAATGATGATAAGCCATGCTCCTAGATGGTTCCCTTTAGGCACACCGGAGAAAACGAAATAGAACACGTTGCGTGCAACCAGTTAAAGCAAAATGTATCTAATTAACGAAAACAGAGGAAAACGCAAAAATAAATAAATTATGCATTAGAACTCTATGACTAATTCTATCGAAAGTCTTGCTAAAATCCATGAAGATGCAGTCAACTTGCTTACTAGCTTCAAATATAGAAACATAGAAGTTTGAGAATTCCAATAAAAAAAATATGAATTATAATCGAGATAAAATACTGTATGTTATAAAAAATGGAAAGGAAGGGACATTAGGTCCTTTGGAGAAAAGGCATAAGGGTAGGAATGAAATGACATCTAAAATAATCGAAAACGGCCAATATTAGTGTTGAATCTATAGTTTATGGTTTGACACTCTCGATGCCGTTAGATACTGTGGGGGTAAGTCAGTGATATGTAAAAATAATCGAAAACGACCGATTTTAAATTTCTTATTATATGTCTAAAGCACATCTCTGAATCTGCTTTCTCTCTTTCTCTGGTTCCTCTAACCGCTTGTGGGGCATACTGCGTCTATTACACCGACTCACCACCTGATCCGGTTCTGCGCCAACGCCTTGAACTGTGGCCACGCACGATTTATTGATCTGGGTACCTTCCCTCTCGACGGATCTTCCCCATGTGTTTTGCGGTCGTCCGATTCGGCGCCTTTCTTGGGTTCCGTGGGGATTCCAATCTAGAGCCTGCTGTGCGAATTTTTTAAATAAATTTAGTTTTTGTTCTTTTTTCTTTTCCTTTTTTTTCCTTTTTTGTATAAGATGTGGCCAAAGCCTAGGGGACAACCCTTTGATATGTTAGCATGAAAGGGAATTAGGGTAAAGGGAGTGAATAAACTTGAATGTCTTGTTTTTGCATTGTCCAGTTTTGCCGTGTCTAGTTCGCAGACAACAGTCCAGAGACGGAGTGGATTTTTAAAAAAAAATGTTTTAAAAAACTACGGGGTCGTGCCGCTCAAAAAAAAATATATATATAAAATAAAAAAATTATGTTCAATGTGCATACCATGAAAACTGCGAATTTATGAATCACATTTTAACTCCCAAACGGTTGAGATTGCCTCCCACTCTACCATCAGTTTTTTTGTTTGCCTAGGTAAGATCTATCACTCCACTTATTTTAATACACCAGATTTGAAGCACTCTGTATATGCCACTCACCCATTTATTTGTAAAATTTCGTTTCATTTGGTTTGCAGTAAAGAGCATCCGACATAGATCACCGACACTGAACCTGATCCAGCCGTCAACACCTGGTACGACTTCTTGGATTTGTATATCTTCCTTCTTTAGCAATCTTCTTCACATGTTGTGCGGTCGTCCAATTCGGCAGGTTCATTCGCTGGCATGGGGGTTTAAATCTAGAGCCTGTTGAGTGATGTTGTTTGGCTCTTTTTGATGTGTGTGGAATATTTATTGTTTTTTTGTTCTCGAACACCCTTGTCAATCCAGTTTTGGTCTATGAGTCTTCATGGTTACAATACTTCCGAGATAGTAAAATTTATCCCGATATTTATTTCAGATAAACTTTATCTTGTCCAAGCTCATAAGTATGGTTTTATCAGCATTGATCTTAAGCCTGTGACCTTCTGTACTCAGGCCTTCGGAAAATTGGGTTACATATTTCCGTTTGTTACATAGAAAACATACATTAATGGCATAGTTTAGTTACAGGGGACGTTAACAAAGTTCCCATAATATAGAAATGCTTAATAAATTTAATAAACAACAATAGATTTCGTAATGTTGCGAGTTTTTATTTAGTTTAGTCCTTCACAGTTAATGTGAGCTGTTTTTTGAACACAATATCGATGAAGTAGCCGATTTTATTAGTAATGCAAAGTTAAGCTCCTTTTCTGGAATTTTACGTAACATTAAAAAAAAAACTTTAAAGTTTTTTAACGTTCTTAACGTACATGCGCAAACGTCCATTTCTAGGAAAAATTTAACCTGCCTCTTAAATTATTGATCTCTGTTTACTGTTTCTGTTAGAATTTGGTTGAATTATTGCTTAAAATGGCAGGTTTTAGATGGACGTTTGGCCATGTAACTTAAGAAGGGTAAACATTTTTGTTCGGTTTAAGTTAAAGAGAACACTTAAACCAAAAAATTAAAAAATAGGGCAATTTTTCAAGATTTGAAATCAAAATTGATTTTTTTTCCGAAAAATTAAGTTAAATTAAAATTAATTACACACTCTTTAGCACCATTGTGTTACCTATCAACTGAGATATTAATGTCTCTAGCGCTAACACTTTAGAAGATATATGTACGTTAAAATGTAACACTGGTT
The DNA here is from genome assembly GCA_964036015.1 of Leptarthrus brevirostris. Taxonomy (NCBI): domain Eukaryota; kingdom Metazoa; phylum Arthropoda; class Insecta; order Diptera; family Asilidae; genus Leptarthrus; species Leptarthrus brevirostris. Next base: position 43,742,186 of record OZ038372.1, read on the forward strand.
TTTTTTTTCATTGTAAAAAAATTTCAAACCCCTATAGCTGGGAAGGGGAAGAGATTGACGACCCCCCCCTATCCTCTCGAAAAATCAAGTAAATATTTAAAAAGTCCACTTCTACGCTGTTGTCCAGCTCACAGCAATATAAAGACAAGATATTCAAGTTCCCTAAGTCCCCTCCGGCCAAAACCATCATAACGCATCACAGAGTTGTCCCACTCCGTTTCTAAGCGTTTGTCTAGCTTGCAGAAATGAAAGTACATAAAAATTAGTTTTTGCGATACTAACAAGAAAGAGACAAAACAAAGTTTGTTTGAAATTTTTTTTTTATAATTTGTAAGAATTTTCTATTTAAAAAAAATTTTAAGAAGACTATTTGTACATTACATTTATTTTTCAAATGTGTCAAAATGTGCCACTCGAAATTTCCTTGGTTGCTTTTATTTTTCTTTCTCGACAGTCGCACAGACGACCCCATTCACAAGCGCTTTTAAAGAATCTTCCAAACGCCCAAAACCAACACATCTGACAAAAATACGAATTTTTTTTTCTTAATTTAAAGACATCAAAAATCGAACGACGTGGCCGTTTATCGAAAGTTATTGTATTAGAAAATGGCCTTAAGCCTTGAAAAATCAATCGAAATCGCACACATGTAAAGTAAGCGAAAATTCTTCAATCCAAAAATTTACACGTGATTCGATAGAGGAACACAATGAAACGAAAAAAATGAAATATACTCCACTAACCCTCCTTCAACCGACGGTCCTATGATTTAGATATTTACCGATTTTGTTTTACATAGCAGTTTTTAGTTTTTGTAATAAGCAAATAGCAACTGGCGAAGTCGAGTCTTAAAAGCCATATTTCCAGAGTTGTCGCCTATTCCTTTTCCGCTGTAAACTTCTGTTTAGGGAGAAATCTCGATATACCCTATAAGCCCGTCCAGACCGGCAGAACATCTAACACAGTTTAGTTTTTGCGTCTTTTTCTTCTATCCTTCATACACTACATTTAGGAAACGAGAGAGAAATTAGCAACTGGCAAGATCTAGTCTTGAATTGAGTACCGTGCCCTTGATACTCCATTACCCTAAGCACAGGGCTACAGAGCTGCTGCTAATTTTCTGTTACAACTGCGAAGCTATTTTATCGAGATGTCTCGATATACCACACCCAGCCTGAATGACACCTGCCATAGATTTCTAGCTTTGGACCTAATTTGACGATGTAAGGTTTAATTATTATTTATTTATTTACATATTTAGTCATGGCTGACTACTTACAGGTTAATAAGGGAAAAAACAAAAATTTCAGAAAACTAGAGTAAGCGAACCAAGTCAAATAATATTAGATTAAGATAAGAGTTAAAAAGGTAATGTGACAAATCAGAAAAGCTTAGAAGTAAAACTGACTAACTAATTAAAGTATACAAATATATAAATTAATAATACTAAAATATAAACAGTATACAGGCAATTTATACACTCACAAACAAATAATCACAATAACTTACAAATAAGATAAGAATACAAGGAAAGAAATAAAATAAAAAGTAAAAAATAGCTCTAACCAAGCTGAACCCGAACTTGAAATTTGGATAAGTGGAAGTAAACAAAGTTAACATGCTAATTAAACAGGCGGGGCAATGAAGAAATGGGCTCATGTAGGTCATAGTTTGTGCGGTGGTAAGGAATATGTGAAAAGCTACGAATTCTCAAGGATCGAGATGGAACCGAAAAACTCAAAACACCCAAAAATTCGAGGGAATTAATCACATCTCGCAGGCAGTGGGAAGAAAAAATGATTGCAGACCTTTTGCGTCAGACCTCAAGACAATCAACTGAGAGAAGAATAAGCAGGTCAGCATATGAAGGTAGACGAAGAGGATCAGCCCAGGGAAGGCCACGAAGAGCGAATGTAACGAATCTGCGCTGAACAGCCCCAATACGATCAATGTGAACCGCAGAGAAAGGAGACCAAACTGGACAAGCATACTCTAACATTGATCTGCGATAGTATAGTAGAGAAGCTTCGTAATATGTATACGGGTCGTTAAACTCCTTTGACCATCTTTTAACGAAGTCTAGAGACGCATTGGCATTACTTATAATAGCATCAAAATGATCCTCAATTGGTATTTAACACAACACAAAATTCTCTGGTTTGGTCAAGTCTTATCAATGGGCTATCACCAATAGTAAAGTTAAAGTGCAGATGATTCCTTTTTCGATAAAAAGAACTTAACAGTGCAGTTGCTAATGAATGAAGGAGTGAAATTAATAGAGCACCATCTACGGCCAGTGTCTAAGTTAATAAAGTAAGTAAAAGGATACAGTAATAATTATTTGAAACAACATGAAAATTTTCGGCATCGTAATAATACAAATCGAATAACAGAAAATTATCAAGACAGTAAGAAGCATAGATATATCATTGATGCAGGTGATAAAAAGCCACGGTCTTAGGTGGGTACCCTGAGTTATGCCTGAGGAAAATTAATTGTGAGGTTTTTCAATCGCACTTCCGACGCAATATGTAGGAAATTGGAGAAGAATTAGCAACTAGTGTGATCGAGTCTTGAACCGAGGACCATACGCTTGACACTCCATCACACTGAACCACTTGGCTCCCAACACTGTTGCTGATGTTAATCATTAGAACGATTGCAAAGGCCTGCGAATTTAAATTTTAAATTTAAATTTGTGCTGGTTTTAAAAATAGCGTTGGCTTTTTTCTATCAAATTGGATATTTTTATCGACCATTATTTGATAATTATCATAATTGTCCATAATTATCAAAGAATGGTAAATAAAAAAAATCAGATGTGTTAGAAAAAATCCAACACTATTTTTGAAATCAGCACACTTTATTACTGAAAAGAACATTATTATTAAAAGGGGAAATTACAATTTTAAATTCGCAGGCATGTGTTATGAACGTCATCCGACATCTCGATTGATTGTCTGCAAAAATTTAAAATTATTTTCTGTATATATACAAAGATAGCTTGTTTTATAGTATAAAATACAAAATTAAGGAAATTTTTGTGAGTTCATATCAATTACTTACATGGCATACCGGAAGGCTCTTTGATCTGAATCAGCATGTATATTAAAACTTTTATTTAGAGGAGTGAAGATGGTGATTTTTCGCACAGTTTTGGCCGTTGCAAATCATATCTGATAGGTTCATCAAAACAAAACAATATTTCTAGTTTCCCCTTCCCACTTTTTAACTAAAAAAATTATATGTCTGAAATTTTTTTACCAGGAATAGATTCCGTTAAATACTTCTACATACATCACTGCAAAATTTTAAGTAGATAGCAGTTCCTGAGAAAAACGACCGTGGCATACAGACAGACACCGAAGTAAGCATACCTTTTAGGTACGAAACCCTAAACATTAAAAAAGAAATACTGGTAATTAGTAGAGGCGACTTTAGCTTAAAAAACTGATATGAATGGAGACAAGGCTTATTATAGCGGTCTTCTTTTATTTATTTCTCAATCAACTGATGAGTTTATTTCTGTGACGTTGACAAGTGCATAACTTGTTTATATAATGTAATAAAGTGCGGCTTACATATTAAACCTTAGGGTCGTTTTCAACGCATAAAAGAAAGTTTTCTAACAAAAAGCACATTATTTATTTCATTATTGCCAATGTTTTCTTACGTTTTAAGTATTTAATATTTAAAGGATTTAATTTTTAAATGACTACGGCTTGAATGTACATAAGTCTAATTGAAACTTCCGCTACGAAGAAAATATTAATAGAAAAGATAAGTCGTTTAAGTCCAAGAATAAGAATTTCTACGAAATTGCCGGTTTTGGTGGATTTGGAGGATCGAAAATTACATTTTCTGTAAGAAAATCACAGAGCTTGAAGATAACAGAATTGGCCATTAAATCAAAAATGTACCTTCCATCCGCCTACATTATACGTAAATCGATTCGACTTATCTTGAATACATATATGTATGTACAATGGCTTCAACGATATGCGCTAGATTGCCCGAGAATATACTTCATATATATATCTTAGTTATTCACGATAAATCAGTAGAAGGTAGGAGAGCCTTATTTTCCAGGTTTTATAAATTTTTTATATAAATACTTTTTTGTCTGACGCTCAATGGGAATGTTTCCGTATAAATTATTAAGGCAAGACTTTTCAGATAAGACTCTAATCAAATCAGCTTTCAATTTCATTGGAGAATTCTTGGCAACTCACCCTGTGGTTATGAAACGATATGAAATATTTATGGTGTCTGAAGGTATGAGATATCTTTGCTTTGGGAGAACATTGAACTTGATAAAAGACTTTTATCACATTTGTGGTTGGGCTGCAAAGAAATTCAAATAGTTGATTATTAATTCGCGACTGAATATGGTAAGTCGTTTCACAGTCTTTCACTGATTGGCCATGAACTTATTTTTCTTCGGTATTAGAATAGTAAGTAATGGATATTGATGGCAAACCTTGGCCTTAGCCCACATGAAGTGAATTTAACAATATGAAAATAAGTACCCTGTATTATTAAAAATATGCTTTTTACTTTCTTTTACCATACCATATAAACACAAAACTTTGTGCATTTTTTCACATTTCCACTAAAACTTTAACAATTTTTTTTCATACTTAAATCTAACTTTACTGACGAATTGTCGATTTGAGTTTCTCTGAACTGCGTCATCGATATATGGTTTGACTTGTTTATTACGAAAGAAATTTAAAGCCGACAACATATCCAGAAGTAAGTATGTTATTAGTAATAGTTGAAATAAATTGACCGCAGTTAGTTAAAGGAGCTTTATATACAATAATGTGTATGAATTTAAACGTTATGCTTAAAAACCTATTAATTAGCTAAATTTTAGTTCAATTTTCAATGTCGTTTTGTGCGTTGGAAGCTATTAATAATAATAACGTAATTTTTAAAATTCATTTTACAAATCAGTTCAGTAATAAAATTTGATTAATTAAATAAACATCAACAATGACTCCGAGGTTGTCTGTCGAGTTGGCAATTTATATTGTGCAAATCCAATTTTTTTTTAAGTTTACGTGAAAAAATCTAATGGTAATTATTTACATACATATATATATATAGAAAAAAATAGAGCAAGGCAACAGATGAACTTTTCTTAAACAAGAAAATACAAAATAGCTGATATTACTTAAAACTTTGTTATTTATTAAACTATGCACGATTTAATATTCAGAAATGTTTTTTTGTTGATAGTAAAAAGCAATTAATATCTTAGCAATTGTATTCATCGATCAGCATTTTCCGGTATTTCCAGGCTAATTGAACGTATGTGATGAGATTATCGATCTTTCTGCCGTTTAATACTTATAACATCACTTTCAGTCAGAGTTCCTTTATCAAACGCTATAACTCGAAATTCCCTCAGGATCGGGCAAATTGCCAGGTAATGTAAGAAGGTCTCATCTTCGAGCATGTTGCAGAGTGAGCATGCAGATTTTCCTTCGGTTTGCCACGGGCTAGCATTTACATAGCTGTAACATCCCACATCTGTATATAAAAATTGTTCTGATTTTCGCGTTGCTGAAATCATCCCTAAAATAAGTTGGCTCGTACGGGTCATAGATAAATCTATCATACAGACCGTGCCGTACGGTTTGTCTGGCCCTATCTTCAGCTTTTTGCCATAACCACCTTTTCTCCTTTTCTAAAATGTTTGATATTTAATGTGCCGTTTAACAGAAGGCGACAGTGGATAAGTGAATGAAGTTATCAACCCAACCATTGCCCACTATCGGCTTTAGTGATAAATTGATTTTCAAAGTGACCACTTAAAAGTTATAGTAGTATATTGTTGGTTGTTGTTAAAAAGCTCTGTATTTAAAAAAAATAATGGATTCTCATAATCGACTGTTTTACAAAAAACTGGTTTATAAAATTATATTTGTTCTTAAAAGGCTTCCTACGCACCGTCACAAATAATAATACATAGAATTAGATATTTAAAATTTAAATCTGGAAATATATTGTTAAAACAAACTAAAGAAAAAAATTATTACATATTTTAAATAAAAGAGAAAACCAAACAAAACTTTAATTATTGACTAATTTAGCCACTCATTTTAGTTTATAGTAAAAACACAATTACTTCACACCTACATATTGACGCAAATAATGTCCTTAATTTGGAAAAAGAATTTCCGAAATTTATAACGCCAACGATATTATATCTATAAGTTTTACCTACATCTAGACATTTAATTTCGGCACAGTCTTTTAAAAAATCGGTGTTTTTTCATTCGATCACAAATTTTTAGATATTTTTTGAATCGGTGATGTAACCACAAATCGAAATTTTTTTCCGATATTTCAGCTCCTTCCTTTTATTTTCTTTCTATTGCAGATGGATTCCATCTGGACGAAGCTCTAAACGTCGTTCCGTCAAAAAGAATTATTACACATAGTTTTAATTTCTTTTTTATATAAGTACTAAGTTTATAAATTTTCATAATATATCAAAAATCAAATATCTGGGTCTCGTTTTGGATAAAAAATTTAGCTGGAAGTCTAATATTTACAAAAGTGCACAAAAAGCGATAGTAACATTGTAATCGTGCAAAAATGCAATAGGCAAAAGATGAGTCATGAGGCCACGAACTGTGCACAGGTTCCATGTCAGCGTTAACAAAAGAGGTGGTCGTTTGGTGACCTGAATGAAAAAAGTGTCCCATCATACCGCACTAGAGAAAGTTGAGGAGATGGCAGCCGTACTAATATCAGATACCCTTAGAACAACATATCTAAAGCACCTAATGCCATCCTCTACTTAATGTCCAGTCTAGACATGGACACGGAACTACTACGGATACTTCAAAATTTCAGATGTATGTACACACATATCCAAAAAATACTGTTTGCACCACACCTGCACCCATGCAAAGGTGCCTGCGCGCTATTAACCATTTGTAACGTGCCTAGGATCAGTCGATTCGTTTGAATTTGCGCATTTATTTCAAGTTCATTTCAGATTTTACTCACCCTTTCTTTTCCCGTAATGTTGCAAAAACCGTGTGAACCGGTTAAACGACGTAACTCCCTTAAAATGGCAGTGTCTATTTACCACCCTCAAATTGCCATGTAATTTCCGTGTACACGGAAAGTACACGTACAAATTTCAGAACCAAAATATCTTGATGAAATTAGTACACAAGACGAAATACGAGTTGTAGATGGAGATAATTCAAAAACGTACAATACCTTTTCGACGGTAATATGTAATAACTAATAATCGCTATCTCATTATACAGTTTATGAATTTTAGAAAAGAAAGATTTTGAATTTAATCGGCGAGTTAAGTTTGTATTTTGTTTTCTTACTAAAAAAAATTAAATTAAACACAACTTGAAATTATATTTTATTTATTCTGAAAACGACCGGTCACAAACGAATCAAAATTATATCTGACTAACTTAAAATATTTTACAATGTTGAAGCTTCTGCTTCACACAACCTATTTTATTACAGACGCTAAATCAGCAGTTTTGTGGAAATGTACAGGTAAATGACATTCTCGGAATTAAAATAAAGAATTACAATTTTTGCGCTAAGAATTATCTAGGAAAATTAACTTTATGTGGCTTATGCTGAGTTAGCTAAATTTGTATGCCACGTGTACTTATGCTGGGTATGTACCTAACTCGCGTGGTTTAAATTCAGAATCTTTCCTTTCAAAAATTCTGTGTACTTCCCTGTTATTTCCGTGTAATTTACGAGTACGTGTGCTTTCTGTGTACTTCTGTGTACTTTCCGCATAATACCGTATACTTTCCGTGTACACGTCAATTTGAGGATGGTAAATATACACTGCCCTTAAAAAAAGCCCAATCTTGATAAATCAAGAATGAGAGAATTACTACGAGTCCTCCCGAATTTGCTCAACCTAAGCATACAATTTTGCTCAAAAATGCGAAAACCTAACATTTTATTTATGGAGCTATCATTTTGTCGTCTTGGGGGGGGGGGGGGGGGGGGGGGTGGTAGAATCTTATGTTGTGATATGTGATACAAATGATATGTTTTTATATCAAATGTTAGTTCAATCCATCTTATGCCTATAAAACGATGTTCTTATCAAATATGAACAAACAGTAAATACACGAATATTTATATCACACTTTAGTTACCATTACCCGAGTAAAATAAGACTCGACCATTCCTAGCTTGAAGCAGGCACGCACAGCGTCAAAACGCTTGAATTGGCACTCGCCTGAGTAAAAATTATAATTTTCCAAATGCAAACCCGCTGCTTGCACGTATCAATAAGCACGAAATAGTACGGTTACCTACGCAATATAAGTCACCATGTGTTAAAGTAAAAACGAAGTAACAGAATCGTGTTTTTATGGCGGTCGTATTTTTAGATTTTGGTACCTGCAGCGTGTGTATTTGTTCGCTATGCGTGATCGCAACGGGCGCTTATATACTTTTCAAAATATTAACGTCTGTACTTGCTTTGGGCGTGAACATACGCATTTATTTTTACTCGGGAAACCACTAGTAGCCGTTGCAAATTTTGAAAATTTATTAAATGTTTTTCATTATTTTTTTTCCATTCCTTAATTTAAATTTATAAATTAAGAAAGACAAAAGAAGTTTCACTTCATGCGTTAGCTTATGTAGGTGAGGTTTAGATTTTACGGTTCCGTAGTAACTAGAAACCATTATAGCTTCGGTCTTTTCGTATGTGACAGGCCTTTTAATCCTCCCATTTATAAACCTATTAAGAGAAAATTTGGGATAAGGACGTTATCTTAAACAGATTTTTGGAAAAATACTCCTTTGGACCTGCTTCTCAAAGTGAAAAGTGTTCTAAAAAATTTTCTTTTACTTAGAGAGGTCTCCTAAAACATAAGAATGTCTCTTGATGCAAAATATCTCCAAAAATTCCTGAATGTAGGCTTAAGTTAGTACTTTCGATGAAATTTATAACAAACAGTTTATAAAAAATTTAGAAATAACTAAACTGAGTTCTGTTACGTGCACATCCAACTCAAGCAATTTTCTTTATCTTATATTAATAAAAGTACAATAGCCACATGGCTCTGAAGAAACTCTCCGGTGCTGTGAATTCGTGGCGTACTAGACTGCATCTACCTTTGCTGAAAGGACGTGCAGTCGATGTCAATTACTTAATTACCTCGTCCATCGTGCACCTGCTGAAGTCGGAGTGCTTCGAAGAAGGCTTTCTGAAACTTCTGCAGGCGAAGGTATTTGACGCCTTCGGGTGAGGCGGATGGTGGTTTGGGTCTTACAGACATGGTCGTAAAAATTTGTTGTCTTCACATACGAGCATTCCAGTGAGTGTTCTGTCAAAGAGATGACTTAATTTCGCAGCTATGGGTAAGTTCTATGAGGAGTAGTGGCGTAGTGGAGCACTACTGTCTGGTGCATTTTTAGGGTAGCTAGCTTTTGTAGGATTTTTATATTTATATCGATGAGCGAATAATAAATAGCCAATTGTCATAAAAAAAGGAATAACTAATATTCAATTTTGTTAATCATAATTCCAAAGAATTAAGGATAAGGGAAATGGGTTAATATGTTTTGGGTGAAGGAGATGACGATCTACGACCCCTTTGAAGGTTACGGGATCATAAGACGGGAGAAAAACAGAAAATAGTAAACATATTTGTGTTGTTCTGATTAGGAAAGATTGCCGAAATTTGACAGTACAACCAATTTGACCTATATAGGGTGGAAGCAACTTCAAGTTCTTCTATCGCACGTTGTATTGTGCCTTCAAGGAATTAGGCGAGCAGAAATAGCGATAGAAGTGTAAAAGACAACCGAGCTTCCTTCAAGGCTTCAGAAATTCAATGTTCTTAGATAAAGTTAAGCCGCTAATAAGTTTTATAGCTTTTATTTCAAATTTATCATATGTGGATAATGCGATATGCTCGGCCCTTGCCCAAACATCGGAATTATTTTCCAATCTAGGCCTGATGTGGGACTTGTTGATCAGTGCTAAGTATGAAGGAGTATTTCTTACATCCAGAAAAACCACTGCAAATATATGATCAGTCCAATTAAGAATTAACATCGAGTTCTATTCTAAGAATAACCCCGATCAATTATTTGTTATGCAATAATTTGATAACTTTCACCACGGCAATCTTTGGCGAAAGAAGGGGTAAACGCTGAATATAAACACCTGTTGGGCGCCACGTGGTTTTAGAGTCCACGAACTCTCTTAAACAAAGTGGAAACGCACTACTTCAATTAACAGTTCACTAAATTATTATTTACAATTATTCACACACACTGGCAAATATTTTATTATATTGTTACGGGTATAGCGGTCCGGGCGACCGGTAGCCTATAGTGTTCAGCTGTTTGGTACTGCAAATTAGTATCCGCGTCGTAGTGATTATATAGAGCAATTCATTAATTCACTTACTTTTGTGTGTGTTTCATTAATTACGGTCTCGAACTAAATAGCACAAATTAATTGTATAAAAAGTGTCCGTGTCGCGTAAAGTAATAGTGTTTAGTTCACCCGTGTTTTGTGGATTTCACTGATTAAGCGCGCGGTTTGCAAATGTTATTAAATTTTTTTTCTTTTCAGATACCCGACAAGTAAAAGAAAATCACTATTTTTTTTCGAAGTGTCACTCGTTTTGAAAGGAAAAGTGTAGAATGTGTTACCTGAGTGTAGTTTATGCTCCGTGAGTGAGATCTGAAGTACCTGGTGATCGTAATGAGGTGATCCGTGTGCTAGTGCAGGTGCTACTTGGTGTTTTTCTTAAAGACCTGGTGTGATCTATGTTTCCGTGCGGTTGTTTTGATGGTGAGCTCTCCTGACTGGGGCCTGCGAAAATTAAGCCGGGTCGCTTCGAAATCCCTGTTGAGTGGAGCCGTGACTTCAAGGACAGTTTGGCGGGTTTGAAAATAAACAAAGTTAATGATTTTGTGTAAAGTTCGTGTATTAAGTTACCGTGACAATTTCTGATTTACGACAGAGAATTTCAAGATGGCGGTGAGGCTTTTTACAGTTTTCGGTAATTTCGAAATTCGAAAGTGACCTAATTTGTGCTAAAAAAAGGACTAACAACAGGTAAGATCAATTTTTAATTAATTTTCGGTAAATTCTTATTTAATTACAAAGATTTTCAAAAATCACAAAGGTAAAAATTACTTTTAATCTACTGCAAAGTGTACTTTTGTGGTAATTCGGGTTTTTTAATTTGTGAGGTTAGGCCTAGGATTTTGTGATAAGATTTTTAATTTCTATTGTTTTCATCGGATATTTTCCTCCTTCTAGGTCCTCCAGGTGCTGTTTATCGAATTTCAGGTTGCAGATTTTCTCAAAACATGGAATACATCAAGAAATCTTTGAGTGATATTTGCAGGATTTGACAGCTACGCCGACTAGGGAAGTACCTCGGTTCACAGGTAAGTATTTCTTCTAAAAGTAATTTTTCCAGGTGTTTGGTAGATTTTGGAGTACTTTGGCATATATAGCTATTTCACATAACTTCCTTCAGGTAAATTGATTGAAACGGCAAGTGAGTTCTATGTTTGTTGTTTTTGTACTCTTCTTAGATGGTGCTGTAAAGAGGCATTATTGACTTATAATTTTATTTGATTTCAGGTTAAGGCCAGTGCGAGGGCTTTATTGGATGCCCTATCGGAAATTATGTGCAGAGAAAAATATCGGAAGGGAGTTGGAATTTGTGTGATTGTTGTCTTGTGTGTTGTTTTTTTCCTTACTCTATTCTAATATTTCTTTTCGATTTTAGCGGGGGAAAAGGTAAAAGCTCCCTTTTTTTTACCCGGCTTGACCTGAACATGGTCTCCAATTTAGTGCTGCCGGCGCCGTGGGATGATCCAGCAACGTTGTGTTGTTTGCCTGTAGTCGTTGGACCTTTCTAGTGGGCTCAAAGGAATCGCGGATATATGGTAGGTGAGTACTTTTGTAACAATATATTAAGACCATTTATCCCTTATAAAATTACAGACAATGAAAATCAAAAAAAGTGGCAAAAAAGGTAACGCGCAAGAAAGTTAGAAAATTTAATTTAAAATGTATGATATCTTATCTTTTTTTTCTTGTACCTTGCCTCCAATATCTGCCCAATCTCTTGTCGTCCGTCCGTTTTACATCCCGTCACTCTTCGTACTTAATTTTCAACCTGATGTGTCGTCGTTTTCACTTTTCTTCTTTAATGTTTTCAGCTTTCTTCCTTTTTATGCCCCCACATCTTTTTACTTGCTTGATTTTATCACTTTACTTTTTTCTTCACTCCAGCTTAGACAAAATATCTGACTACGCGACTTTTTACTTCTTTAATTGCGGCTTACAAAATTGAGGTAAGCACTTCACCTACCAAAGCTTTTATAAGGAAAGCGCCCCTATTCACATTTCCGCCCCGTATTTTAGCAAATTTTTGTAATCGGTTAAATCGGTTTGGTTTACAAAAATAATAATAATTATTTAATTTTTGTAAAATGTTCTCCGCATTTTGTAGGAGTATTGGTGTTGTCGACAAATATATCTCTTCTTATTTTGTGTGCTTGTTCTTGGTTTTCCCTTTATTTGACAGGTAAGTTCACATTTTGATTATTTTTATTTCTCAAGATAATTTACGGTCGGATTTGGTTTTTAATTATGCTTTAGATTGCGTTTAACTCGAAGTCGCTAAGCTTTTCCTGGGGCAATTGAAGTTCGTAAAAATATTTGGTATAGTCTATGTCGGTGTAAAGGTTATGTCATGTTTCGTTTAATAACTTGTTAGTTCGAAGGAGAATGGGCCGCATAAGTATATAATTACTTGTTTTGAGCCGAACTTTGAGCCCAAAGCTGCTTTCGCCACTAGCCTTAGCATCCGAATCGTAATCCCTACCACAACAAGGGCAAGTATAAATTTCTGCAGAATTTCCTGTAAATAAAATAAATTTTTTTTTGCAGGATCACTCGAATCTTTTAGTGAAGTACACAGAGAAGGAGGATACACACGGTAATTATATTAATTACAAGGATAAAGTTTGATTGAAACTATCCCTTTGTTTTCAATTCACCACATCCCTTATATTCAAGGTTTACCTTGTAACATATTATGACAATACTTTATTATAATAAATATACTTATATTATAAAACATATACTTCTTATAATGGGAATTTTTATTTTTTGTAGAATAACTAAGAAATTTTATTCTTGAATCAAGTAAATTCTTTAACTGTACAGGAAAATGTACTGGTTGATTCCTCAAAATAAGGTCTCATTTGATTCCCTCCATCACTCTGTTCAATCTAGTAATTTTTACAGTGATTTTCGCTGTAATTTTTCCAGTACGGGTCTTTCCAGTATAAAACAAAAATTCCGTCGAGGCAGAGGCTCAATTCCACTCATTGCTGCCCCTCCCCCTTGGATCCGCGCCTGCATCAGGGACTTAGTTCGGTGGTTTTAAGTTTTTACTTAGGGGAACAGAAATCTGGCCCCAGCGATAGGTTGCCACTTTAAGCTTAGAGAAGCAGCTTCTAATGAGAAAAGGTAGATTAAAATAAAATTAATAAATCCTCTGTGGTGCTATAGGTTCGACAAGGTGGGCGTCTTGGACCATTACTACTCATTATTTTTATTAATCGTGTTCTTTTAATTATGTCTTGTTCAAAAATGTTTTTTTATACGGCGCTAAGATGTTATTGTGTGAAACATTTTCGTTTGTTTTATCTAAAATTCTGACTTGGATGACATAATTCGCCTTTCATCGCTTTGAATATCGATTAGTGCATATCAATCACTTTTTTAAATTTTACCTTAAAACACGAAAATCGATAGGCGTTAATATGGTTTAAAATTTGTTCCTTAAACTTTAAACCAGTTGATAAATCTGCCTGGGAATCAGATAGTGTGTCCTCATTTTTAACGTAACTTTATTTCTTAAAAACCGTCTTTGCATACAATAACATTCAAAGGAAATGGGATAGCTATCTTCTCGGAGAGTAAGGGTTTGACGAAATCAAATTCTACAACAAAATTGATTTAAGAATATTTCCGTAATGGGCTAAGCTTCATTGGAAAACGATAAAGCAGTTTTCTTAACTTCTCGATTTTAGAGGGTAGATTAGATTAGCAGAAATGAATCGAAGCATAATTAATCCATGTTTGATGTTGACCTAGCGTGCCCTGAGACCATTCAAATGCCGTGAAAATCTCCCTTTGACTACCGCAAGAAATCAATTTGCAATTTTGTGAGGAGAATTGCCCTTTTACGATTACGTTGATTGTTGTTCTTCATAGGCTGTAAAAACCTCGCAAAATTTATGGGACAGTTAAATAAACTGAATTGATGTTTTATAGTATTGGGTTTAATACATATTTGTGAAAAGTGACATTTAGCAAGTAAATAGTCTAGCGATTGATTTTTCAAACATAATGTTATCCTTTCTGGTTGAAAATAGGAACTTTCAGAAATTATTTTTTAATCCAGTCAAGTAAGATATTGTTTGAAAGATGTTAATGTAAAGATTAATAAAATATGTTTATAATTTATTTGCTTATAATATTTTTTTTAATATGTTCATTAATAAAATGGAAAAAAATGGAAACATTTTCTACTATACCTCATAAGTTGACAGTTGGGCCTACCTTTGTGAGCAAATAAATCGTGAATATCAAGTCAGTTTGAATAATTTAAGAAAAACTGAAGTAACTTTACTATTGGTGATTATTTTTAAGTAGGTAATTGATAAAATGTTATGATATATTAATTTCAGATTAAGAAAAATGAACCGGATTGGTGATGAAAAATTAACAAAAACAAAATATTGAAATTTGGAAATTGATGTGTATACAGGGTGTAATTCATAATCAAAAGTTCCAGTTGGGGCATATGTTTTTTGGAATCGTGTCATTAAAAATGATGTAACACACATATTGCCGAAACAATAACCGAGACATTTTGAGGGTCCAATTCTAAATTTTTTCTAATATACGAAATCCTGCAGAAGAAATTCTGAATACATTTTCGAAAAATTTTCCTGGCTCGAGAAAGTCGATAGTGAAATACCCTTTCTTCCAAGCTTTGATTTTGTAAGGAGTACGGATTTAGCAATTACGACTTCATTTCGAACGCATCGTCTGCAACAATAACAAAAAAACGGGTTTGTTTCTGTGCGGTAATGGTAAATCTTGGGGAATTTTTGCGGTTCTACAGTTTTAAGAGGTTTTGCCAGTGGTGAGTCATTGAAAATGTCTCCATCTGCATTTCTGCCTGGTGACCCGACGTTTATTTAAATAAATTTACAGCTTGCATCAACCAATACCATTATAACGATGCTGTGACTCATCTTATAGCTAAAATAGACCCATCGAATGCTATTTCATTTTGAGACAACTTTTTTTACCAGCAGTTGGAAACCTTTTTTGCTTGCATTTTGATTTCGAGTATTTTGCTAACACTGTCAAGAAAAAAAAACAATATTATATACGGATTAAATTTCTTTCCCTGAAATTATTTTTTGTGATATACTATTTCTCTGTACTCCTCGTATTTCTTAAAATCAAATTTAGAAATAAATAGTTATTTTCCCCTGGAATGTGCTTAACCAGAATGAGACCGAAGATATTTTCCTGTATATTCGTCTATTTCTATTCCATGTGCTTTCTTTGTTTTGAATGTGACACCAACATAAGAACGCAATTGTATTTGCTGGCGGCAAGTTAAAATCGAGATCGAGAATATTTTAGATCGGCGGGCACTCCTATATCTCAAATTATGAATATAATAAATATTGTGGTGGTTTACACGAAGTATAAAACAGTGATTAAAATTAAAAAAAGGAAAATTCGCACTTTAAAACAGAACATTGCCAGAATCTTCATGTTACTAGTTCCGAAATAGCACAATGAACTGTCTACAAATTTACCTTTTAGAGTTCAATGCATTTTGCTTATAGGGACAATAATGAACATACAAAAATCTTTCACTTTGCTGCATGTACTTTTGACAGAACTATCCGTCCATAGTTATAATTCTTTGATTTACGTGCTTCGCTTCCCCACTGCAAATCATGAAGTACCATTTTTCAGTGTAACCCTTTGCTATGGCCAGCCATTCTTGTTCTGAATTCGGCAGTTGAAATAAAAAAAAAAAAATTTCAGGAAGCTGCAAAATCTAGTTTAACAACAGAAGAAGCTACAAAAGACTCAACAGAGTTAACACAGGAACTCTTGGATGATCTTACTGTTTCAGAAATCACTACTTGTCGTTCTAGTGACAATAAACGACAGAATTACAGGAAATGGTGGCATTGAATCACTTCACGGCAGTTATTTCAAATGCAAGACCAATAGATGAGTTTTCTCTTTTGGAGACTTTTTTTCAAGTGAATTGAGAAATTTGAAGAATACACCTGATCTTCATTCCAAACTAAAAAGAGCGATACAGAGAAGTGTCTTAGATGTAGCAGATGAGTATTCTGAAAGGCTTTCGAATACAATTACTGCGGAATATGCTTCTTCTCCATCACCATCGCCGTTATCTTCGTCATTTTCATCACAAGTATCCAACGCGCCGTCTATATACTACCATCTCAGCCAATTCAGTAATAATATCCCCGGAGGAAAACTTAATGGAAAATGTAGAGGCAATAGGGGTATTGATAGCTGGGTTGATCAAGAATACAGCAATACTTCCACATAATAATATCGTCTAATATGTAACATATTGTTCAAATAAAGTTCCTTTACAGCTAATACATACAAAATATGCAAAAAAATTTACACTTTACCCGAGTGAATTTGCGAAAAATCCAAAATAAACTTTTTATAAACTCGAGCGACGTGAGAAATATTTTAAAAACAAAAAAATATAAAATTATCATCAAGACGCTTTTAAGACTTATAAGGCTTTGGGTTGCAACATCTTAAAAATACGCTTCCTACATTCTCATCTGGACTTCTTTCCTAAAAATATTTAAGAATACAGAAGAAAATTATAAGGCAATATTTATATTAACACTGTAACACTTATATAACCTCATTTTGGTTTATAAAAATTGTATTTTTGGAAAAACTAAAGTAAATCATATTACAATAAAACTATTCGTATTTGAAATATTGTAATATCAATTCTACTACACTAAATCTTGTTTCTAACAGCAAGTAAATTTTTGTTGACCAGTGTAACCAGCGTCATCCCTTCTTTCGTCGTTTCCACAACCGCCTTTCTTAGAGCTATGTTGGCGACGTCTTCCAAATCGTGAGTCCAGTGTGGCTGATACGGTATCATTATCGCTAAATTAAGGATAAACATATTAATATTATTTTTTACGAGGGTACAGGATCTGAGTTTACCTCACCTCGTACATAAAAAAGCTTGTAGACATCTACATTGAGTCCGCAATCCCTGTCTTTATGGATTGAATGTTTTCGAACGAGAATGAACCCCACTCCTTTTTGTGAGAGACAAGGGAGAAATGTAACGTTATGTTAAGTGGTTAATTTGCACCACTAGTATAGGAAAAGGATGCTCCGATTGAATGTTTTCGAACGAGAATGAACCCCACTCCTTTTTGTGAGAGACAAGGGAGAAATGTAGCTGAAGATGCGTTAAGTGGTTAATTTGCACCACTAGTATAGGAAAAGGATGCTCCGATTGTATCGCTGGCGATTGAGTAGAGATTGAGTAAGCAGTCGCCCGCTATCTCGGAAATGTTCGCTTTCAGGTTCTTACATTATGTTAAGGCTAATCAAGCCGAACCATCGCTAATAACGCCATTGCATTCAGCGCGTTTGGCGAGGGATTTCTCATGCAGGACAACAACAGCCTGTCATGAGCTGCCGTTAGCCTCACATACCTGAATTTCCTTCTTGGGGGAGAATTACTTAATTGTATTAGATCCAAGATTTCTCTTGAATTCCGCCGGGATCCAGGTGTAGACCTCGGGAACACTCTCGATTCTAGCATCTGGCCAGACTTCTTCTAAAAGGAAGGTCGCATGACTATAAAGCTCCGCAGACCGTTGATACAAGTATGCGACGAGCTTGATATGGCCTTCATGCTAACCAGCGTCTTGGCAGCAGTGGAAAGTCCAGGGTTCGTCGAGAAAACATCCTTATAGACCGCCAGCAATGCGATTTCTACAAACTTCCAATTGTTCGGTGAGATGGTTTAACGTTGTTTCGGTCCATAACTTAGCATTTAAGGGAAAAGGGCGAGCTACCTTTGACATTTAAGAAGATTGCTGCTCCTCCATGCTGACCAGAGGAGCCCGCAGGAGGTTTCCCCATTTAACCCATGGAATGGGTAAGCCTTGACGGTCGGTAGCCTCCCTTTCTGGATTCTGTTAGAATACAGCCGATTACCCCTGGTTGCAAACCAGGATTAGGGGAGCTTAATTTAAGAAAGCTAATTAGCCAGCGCTCCTAATGGTCGAAGCTTGAGAAGCCTGTTATTGACCCACGTGGATAGTGAAGTCAGACTTCCGGCAGTACTCACCTACCAGGAGTTACGTGTTAGTCCCCCTGCGAGTCTTAAGGCACATGGCGAATGTCTTACAACATAAAAGCAGTAAATTCCTGAAACATCTTCAATTTTTTTTTCAAACTAAACTAACCGTTCATGCAACTAGACATCACAATATCGAATATCTTATACGTACGGGATAGTAGACAATAAGAAATGGCTTAGAAATTTGGTTATCTTAATTTAAATCGAGTTATTTTTATTTGCTTAAATTTATCTTTTAAATAAGACATATTTGAATAACAGGAAAGAGTAAGCTGTTTTTATATCGGATCTATTTGTGTTTTCCCGAACTCGACGTGCTGAAACTGCGTCGAAGCAAACCTTCTAAACAATCCTGCCTGCAATGCTTAATAGATGCTTTAAGAAAACAATAAAATACAATTTATACAAATCATATTTAGTTCTAAAATAACATCTGCTATTTCGACATATACATTATACATATCTCCTTTTTTTAATTCTTGAAATTAATTTTCCTTAATGTTTAACATAAATTTTTTCTCATGGATAAAGTGAGCACCTAGACAAGGCTGTTCAGTGGAATCTATTTTTTAAACAGTTTCAATTAACACCAATTTCTTAATCCCTTTTGCAATATCGCATTTAGTAAGTGAAGTGTGATCTTGAGCTGTGACATCGCTATTAAAATAGAAGATAAAAGAACTCATATATGAACTTTGCTTTTTTAAAACCCTTTTTCAATATTCCCAGCAGCAATCAAGTAATTAAAATATGCCTAATGTTAAAGGGGAAAACTCTATTATATTCAAAACTTTGTCGTGCAATGCAAGGAATATGGAAAATTAGTTCAAAATAGTACCAAGAGACTTCCGAACTCTCCTAAGTGCATTTCACTGAACCCAGCTATGTACTATACTATAAGTATATACAACTTTTCTAAAAGCGTAACCTAGTTTCCTTCTTCAAGCAAGTTTAAAACTTTCGCTCTTATCAAATTTTCTACAACATTAAACGTGTTGAGTTTTCCTTTTCGCCTAACAGAAAGTCATTTATAATTCATAGAATTCTTATGGAACCTGAAATATTAACCCCATTCTTGTAATAGCCCGACATATAATATTTATAAATCTTCCACCGCTCTTTGATTTACAGATGTATAGAATTACCACAAAAATGCCTCCCTATAGGAAGACCAGAAGATTGAATTATGAACAAAATTCTCTTCAGGAATTTTATTTTGTCAAAGAATCCCACTAAGAATACCTTCGTTGGGAGTAAATCTTTGACGACATCTCTTAATTAAAACTAAATCAATTGGAAACAGGAAAACAAGGACCCTTAGGTATGTTACCGAGAACAAGGAGGGTTTTGTCTACACCCTGTACCAACATGTGTATCAAATATTTCCTCTACTCCCAGGCGAAAATCCCAGACCGTATTAGGCTGACCGCATTGCAGATAAGGCTGAAAGGTTCTCTAGCAGGAAGAATTGTATTTATTTTACGGTGTACAAGAGAAGTAGAAAGTGCACCAAAGTTACACGTACGGAAGGATGAGCTGGGCCATATTTTAGAGGAAATCTCTATTTCCTTGAAAATCCTATCCTGTCTTAAAACTGTTTTATTTTGAAATTTGTGGTCACTGATGATTCGCTTTGTCGTCGACCTGGATGGCTCATTGTGGTCGGGACTTATCGGGCTTATGGCAGCACACTGTGATAACAACGTTGGCATTGGCAGTGAAAATATTTAATAAAGGGAAAATGATTTTTACCCTGGCGCTAGAACAGTTTTGTCATTTCCGCTGAAATGAACTTTGGGATTACTTTTAGGAGGTCGTCAATTCGTAAAACTTAGAATGTTTGTGGGAAATATTTTCCCTCATATTGCGCTGCATGCGCTGCATTGTTACATTCTTTCACATCTTAATGGAGATTAAAATTTTTTCAATTACATTTTACCTAAAATCCGTTCTTTTGCATGGTAATAACGCCGCGACAAAGTAGTTACCAGCTAAAGAAAAGTTTTCCATTCTGCATGCAATTACGAGCTACTAGGACTAAATAGATATCGCTGTGGCTCTCTATAAATAATGAATGTCTGGCCATTAATTTATGTTACTTTGCGCCTTTTTCTCTCTCAAATGTTGCATTATTTATGGTATTAATGTCAAT
Organism: Leptarthrus brevirostris; assembly: GCA_964036015.1. NCBI lineage: Eukaryota > Metazoa > Arthropoda > Insecta > Diptera > Asilidae > Leptarthrus > Leptarthrus brevirostris. The sequence goes on from OZ038372.1 coordinate 43,762,841, forward strand.
TTACTCATCAACCATCCCAAAGAATAATATCCTTTACCCAAATTTATCTTTAATGAGACCAAATTTCTTGGCTTCATCGGACTCCTTAGACTAGTACCATATTATGCCATATTCCTTGAAAATTCAGGAGGTTTCTCTTGTTTCGATTCATTTAAAGCCAGAAAGCTCCTTCAATGCTTATTAAAATTTCATCCAGCAGTTCTGGTACTAAATCTCTACATATAACGGTGGAAATGGTTCGTTTTCGCAGAAAAACAAATTTTATATGTTTTTCTAAATTTTCTTTTGTCGATTGCTTTTTTCGTTTGAAAGGATAATAGTAAAGCAAATTGGTAATAAGAATAACTTACGAGGTTGAATTGCAATTTAATTTTTCGATAAACTCTTGAAAATAGAGGTACAGTATAGCAGTTGTGGTTTACGGGTGGGTGCTGAATATCTTAATATTTTGATATATTATAGAATTTTCCCGAAGGAAAATTCCCATATACAGGGTGTTTCACATAAGGTGTACTAAAATAAGTGTGGTGATTGATCTGGCCTAACCAAAAGTTGAATGAAGGGGGGGGGGGGGGGGGGGGGGTGCAGTTACTTGCGAAAGTGAAAAAAACGTTTTACGATTACCTAAAATTCAGCATTTTCCCATATACGTTCTCAATCTGTGAGTTTTTACAGGCAACTTCTTTATTGTTAAAAATATGGATTGCACTCTAGATTTTAGATGCTATTCGCTGTTGCATAAGCCTATTGATTTTGTCCAAAAATCGGGATCTTAAAGATTCCATCAGCTTTTCCCGGGTGACACTTGGTAAACCCGATTCACCTGTCTGCACCTTACTAATGTTTCGGTCTGCAATGCTGAATTCATCAGAGTTTGAAGTTGGTTGAGTATTTACTCTCCTTTACCCCTTACCTGACACTGTGTTAGAGTTTACGATGAATAATACCAAACAAAACAATAGTAATAAGAATAATACCCGCAACAAAACAGGTAAGAAAAAAGACTGCTGCAAGCCACATTAGTCTTATGTTTATTTTCGAAAATTAGATGCGGAAGCTGTAACCGCATACAGCTACAACAAAACAAAGTAAGGGCCGATAGAATACACGTCTACTCACTAGCGATCATCGAACTAACTCAAATAACGAAAAAAATAATTATCCAAATCGGCCTATGAGTTAAGTAGTTGGGTTTCGCCCCCTCCTCCACCGCAACCACACCCTGTAAAGAGTTACCGCAAAATTAGGTCGACATCCACCTGTTTTTGGGTACTTGCATGTGACCATGTCATATTATGACCATCGTATTTTTCGCCCTTGAAAACGGGGGTTTACCCATTGCTTTTCGATTTGAAGTTTTTTGAAGGCATTTCGGTTTTCTGGAGAAGGGGTATTTTCAGTAGTAGCTCAGTTTGTTAAAGTTGAGCAAAAGATCCCTAATTAATGTGTCCTTGCATGCGCAGAAGTACACCTAAAATACCATAGAAAGGGGGTGGATTTTTGTATTGATATTCAACCATTAGTTCCAGCGTAGTGGTAGTGTTTTTCTCAAAAACCAAAGAAGATGCTCTTCTTGAATTTCCCAAGGATGATTTTGCGACTAGTTGAATCGATTTTGATGCATTCCTCCGCTCGCTATCAAGTACTTAAAAGCAGGCGGATCGTGCGGTCACTCTTTCTGGCATGGTAAAAATGGGGAAATATATTCTGTACATCAGAAGAAGCATCAATCATTCAAATTGGTTCAGCCAATCTAGAACAAAAATTGTCCACGTAGATCGGTAAATCGGTTTACGCGTTAAGAAGATGAGCCCCGCCAACTCCAACCCCTCCAACACGCCCACACTACCCTATACATTTTTGTCGGGCGATCAATAGAGAACATAATCATTGTCTATATATCAGCTCCCTCACTCTGTGATTACATTTAAACTTGAAAAGTTGGGTTTTCCGCCTTTATTGCTCGACTGGATCTGCTCTTATTTAAAAGATAGGTTATATCAGGTATTTTTTCGTAATACTCTATCCAGGTTCGTTAGGGCTTTATCTGGCGTTCCGCAGGGTAGCCATCTGGGGCCAGTGTTGTTTATCCTTGCCATTGACGACATTGTTCATCTGATTAAGCACTCTAAAGTCTTAATCTACGCAGACGATATGAAGATTTTCTCATGCGTTAGAAACAGTTATGATTCTTCCTGCATTCAGGATGATTTAAATACCTTCAAGAAATGGTGTAGATCTAATGGCCTGCAGTTTAACTTGGATAAATGTGAAGTTGTGTCATTCTCTAGGAGCCCAGATCTGCTTGTCTTTGATTATACCTTTGAGGAAACTAATATCTGTCGTGTGCATTCACTGACCTTGGAGTGAAGCTTGTAAACTCGATTTCACTCTGCACATTAACTACATTGTTTCTAAGAGTAATTCATTTCTGGGTTATGTAAAGCGGTAGTCAAGGGAGTTTTCTGATCGGAAGACCTTAATTCACTTATTCTTTTCTTTGGTTAGACCAATTCTCGAGCATGGTCTCCCTCCTATCCTGTTCATTCTAGACGCATTGAGTTGGTGCAGCGGAACTTTGTTAGATTCGCACTAAGAGACCTTTCACGGAATGATTCACTCAGGCTTCCTCCTTATGAGGATCACCTCCGGTTGCTAATATGCACTCCTTGGAAGAACGACGTAGAGTTGCTGACCTAGTCTTTATTCAACAGCTTTTGAACTCAAACATAAATTCTTGCACTCTCGCAGGTATAGTCTCTTATATGCTTAACGCTTATAGCTTAAGAAGACTGCCTTTACTGCATGTTGATCACTCTCGGTCTAACTATGGTATGCATGAGCCTATAAATCGCATGTGTAGAGCCGTAAATATGTGTCCTGTGTTTGACCTGACACATCTGCTGACACATTTGCTGAAACAATCTCTATTGTATGTGCATCCCTGATTGTTGGGCGTGTTTTGGGTTTTTTTGGTCACTAATGCTTTTTTGCATGTTCGTTTGGGAGCCTCATTCGCCTCAATATTTTGTTATATTTTGGCGAATAGGTTGTAGGTCAATTGTTTCTAGGCTTCTGTCTGAGAAGTGCGCCTTCTGAGTTAGAAGGATTAATTCCATGTCAGAAAAAGAATCACCCAAAGCGGTCCACGCATATAAAATTATACTATTTAAAATTTAAAATGAACTTTTATCAATTATTTAACATTTTCTAACTGTACAAGGATTGCCATAAGTTTTCATAAATTTCTTACAATATCTTGAACTATTGATTAAAAATATAGTAAAAAAGCAAACTTATTTTCTTTTTATTTTCAGAATTATTCATCCAATTATATAGTAAAAACTAAACTAATTTTTTAAATGGTGCCCTACTATTAAAACAAAGTTCGTTACTAAAACAACCCTAAAAACGCCAATGGATTGCGTTGAGGATGGAGTCCAATAAAATTGCTCAGAAGCACACACATAGAACTCACGTAACACATCTGGTAACACAGTCAGGCATAGATAGATATAATCTGTCGAGAAAGAAACTTGTCGCAATTCGAATATAATAAGCTCTAATGTGGGCTATGATGCAATTAAAATTGACTTCATGGAAGCTTCGTGCTATTACAAATTCTCAAATAGTTTCTAAAGTAAAGGATGTGCTCTTAAAACTACTTCATTAAAGCTAACCAGAATAGTTTATAGTGTAAATTAAAATTGCTAAGCACTAAATGGTAGCCTGAACTTGCTCCTCTACTTTATATTCGTTTCTTAGTTTACGTCCTATATACATATGTATTATCTTAGAATTGAATACGATTTCAGTGTTAAAAAACAAACATGTAAGGATATATTCATTCAGAAGTATCATATTCTAATGGAACGAAGAATTGTCGGCGAAGTTAAATTTACCTTTAGAGAAAAGTTATGATATCCCCTGGATTGTACTAACAAAAGGTAGTTCCGTGTGCAGTGCGTTGCATGGTACCTTCTCGACCGAATAACTTCAAGTGAAGTTGGATTAAAGAAAAACATAACAAGTTGAGGTTTCTAGCAGTCTTTGTTTTATCTCTGAATATCGAACAAAAGGAAAGCGAAGTTCGTAGAAAAGTAATTCAACATTTCTTCAACAAAAGACATGGCAGAGAACATTAGCCCACTTGCCCCACATTAGCTATGTAAAACGTGATTTCTATAAGTTCTCTTCCTAGAATCATCTTCTCGAACTTACAAAAAGAATAATGACTTTAAAAATCCTTGCTCTTAACTCTTAAGTATATCACGAGAAATTATCATAAATTACAGAATGGCTTTGGAGTTTTCCTTGAGGCAGATAAGATGAAGAAATCCTTAAGGATTTATGTAAATTTATGCCTAATTTCTTACTCTTTATATTATATTAATTGAAAGCCATATCCGTCACGAATAAGGTTAAAACCAGATATTCAAATTATCTCGTTGGAGTATAAATCATACTACATAAATATATTGTAAGGGAATCTAAACTATGAACTGAAATCGATATTATATGTATGCAATATGCAATGTTTTAAGAAGAGAAAAAACATTTTTTACATTTTGAAAAATAAAAAATTAATCAACTTTTGGTGGGTTTCGTAACTCGTGTCGCGGCTGACATCGAAATCGGCGTAAATTCTCCTGGCCGCAATTTTCATCTGAAATCAAAAAACCAAACATTTTTATACTCGAGGGGGTTGTTTATTCTAGATAGACTACGATCTCTTCGAAATTCGAACATTAACTATTAAAATCGGGAATGAGAAAAAAAAGTTGGCTTTTTTTGCAAAAATTTTGATTATTTTCGCGTCAAAAATGGTCTTAAAATGATTTTTTTGCTATGTCCGTAGTCTATCTAGAGTAGTTTTTTATGCCCTTTAAAATGAGTGCTGGATGAAGAAAATCGGTTCACTAGTTTTTTTGTAATTTTTTACGCCAATTTGAAAAACATGGTTTTGAGAAAATGCCGTTTAAAGTTTGTCCCGAAAAACTGACGAAAAAGATGCAGATAAGGAGAAGGTAAGAGGGGAGGGATATTCTCAGAAAAATCGGTATTTGGACTGAAAACGTCGAGAACGCTCTTTAACAAAGTCGCATTCATCACTCTAAATTCCAGAGCAGAAAAAAAATCCGGTAAGCAGAATCACGCGCGCAGCAGAGATCCTCGATCCCAGGCGCGCTGGGCCGGATCGGCGCCGACCACTTTCAAGTGGCATATCTTTCATAATTTTAGAGATAGGCTTTTGGAATTTTGGAATTATATTTTTAGAGCATATACTTATCGATTAAGACAATAAAAAAAAATCGATTTTTGAAAACGTCTTCATGTACTTCCCCCCTTAAGTGCGTTGAAAAAAATAAGCAATAGCATAAAACTGCAAATATTGCAATACTTCTAAGCCAGATAGAAATCTGCTATTGTACTCAAATGGATATAGCGCTTTAAAAAAAAAAAACTATATAGGAATTTTTGGAATCTGACATAGGCGCAGTTGGATCAAATGGGTTATTGGTATGCTCACCACGCTATGGATGCCGGTTCGAGCCCCTGTCCCCTGTGAGTTTTTAATTTGCAAATATATCATAGGGTTGGCCCCTAGGCTTTGGCTACATCATAAAAAGTGGCAAAGTTATTAAGATGGTGTAAAAAAGATGTGTAAGATGTGCGGAAAACCGGTTAAACCTAAATTTCTAACGCGGCGACTGATTTGGATGATTATTCTTTTGAAGTACAGTGTATGATCCCAAATTGCTAATATTCCTTTTTACTTACATAGAGTATGATCCCTCCTTGCTACTATGCGGAAAAAATTTTTCCTAGGATTTAATTGGGGGAGGGGTAGGCTAACTTCGTAACACGTGGACTGATTTCGATAAATTTTTTTATGATGTATAGAGTATGTCCCTCTGACAAAAATCTATAGTGTGGGGTGTTCGTGATGGAGTATTGGAGCCTATGATAAAAAAATCTTGCATCTAGAGTCACTACGGGAAGAGGATGCAGCAATTCGCTTACTTCGTAATGCATGCCCTGATTTTGACGATTCTCTCGTGCTGCATAGAGAACGTTGCGTATTAGCGTACTGGTAAGAATTTTTGTATCTAATCTGATGATGGAATAGGTGGGTGGGATTAACTTCGGAATATGTTACCGGATTTGGTTGATTATATATATATATCCGAAGACACTAAAGAGTGAAAAATGAAATAGTTTGTTTTTAAAAGTTGAACCGACTTCACAAAAAACGCTAAAAAGTATAAAATAATATTTAATCTATTAGGGCATTTTGCATTTTGAAGTCGATGCAAGTTAAACAAACAAAATAACTACCAAGCCACACGACAATACGATATATGAAATAGTTTAAAAAAACAAAGTTGAACCTACTTCACAAAAAGCGCTAAAAAGCATAAAATAATTTTTTTATTTTATATCTATTACGGCATTTTGAAGTCGGTGCAAATCAAACAAACCAAACAACTACAACAAAAGTATTTAAGCGTCCTTTCTTATGATCCCGCGAGCTGAAACGTTCAGGTAGTTTTATGTATTATCTTCCATCGTGGTTCTGTAGTTGTTTTATTTGTTTAATTTGCACCGACTTCAAAATGTCGTATAAATATGTCGATATAAAATAAAAAATTATTTTATGCTTTTTAGCGCTTTTTGTGAAGTCGGTTAAATTTTTTTTTTTTAAAAACTATTTTAGTTTTCACTTTTTAGTGTCTTCTACTCTATACAACGAAAAAAGAACTATCCAAATCGGTCCACGCGTTAAATTTTAGGTTTGACCCCCTACCCTTCCTCGATTCCACTAACATTTGTTTTCTCGCGGTATCAATGAAAGGAACATACTCTACCGAACAGAAGAAGGATTATCGAAATCGATCCACTCCCCCCTCCCCCCACCCCAGGTCAAATTTTTTTCTTTTATTAGCAATGGTGGATGATACTCTTTACAACAAAAAAAGAACCATCCAAATCGGTCCACTCGTTACAAAGTTAGGTTTCACCCCACCCCACCAACAGTTTTTTTGACATGGTATCAATCGGTGAACATACTCTACCCAACAAAAAAGAATCATCAAAATCGGTCGACGTGTTACGAAGTTATGCCCGGTTAGACATAAAAAAATAAAAATAAAAAAAAATACACGTCGAACTTAGAACCTCTTTGTTTTTGGAAAGTTGGTTAAAAACTATCTAAACATTTCAGCTCCCGAGATCATAAGGAAGGACTTGTTGTTTTGTTGTTTAAATATTATTTTATACCTTTTAGCGGTTTAGGTTCAACTTATTTTTTTAAACTATTTTATTACATTTCAAGTTTGTAGCAAAAATTTTACATAACGTCTAATTTTTATTATACTTCGATTTTATGACAATAATAAATTAATAGGTAACCCACCAATCCTCTACAGGGTGTTCGCATAAGATGTACCAAAATAGGTGGGGGCGATAAATCTCACTTAGGCAAACAAAAAATTTTTTGGTTTTGGGGGGCTCTCAACCGTTTGCGAAGTGCAACAATTTTTAAGCAACGGGTTTAAAATGTTTTTGTTTTAGACCTGCTGCGGTTAATTCTGAGCAGGTTACTGGTCCTGGCTTTGTACTAAATCTTAATGGCCTGGAACCCTTCAATGCCGTGGACAAATAAGGGGTGAAGGTTGTAATTACCGCATAGACCAAGAAGGAACACTGGAGACGGTGGGACAGCATGGGTTCCTGCAGATAGGCTAGGATTGTAGCAGTGACCCAGGAAACCGAGGTTAGTGGCGACAGTGGGATTAGAAGATTTTCACCTCTCCCGCTAAAAAAAAACTTGTTTCTTACCTCATCTTAATGATGTTACAGAAAAGTACCCAATTTTACTGTTTCAAGTTCAGCCGATCGTTTTTTATATCTGCTAACTTCAAATTTTTCCTTTTTTCTTAAAGTGGTGTATATGATATTTCCTGTGCAAATTCAGTCATAGGGATACTTTGATTGAAATAAAATCTTTTGGTATATGCTTAAGTATATTGCAACGTAATTGGGACTTTTCGGGCTCAGCGGATAAATTAAGACAGTTATCTTTAATCACAAATTTTCACAGTTTTTATTCACTTCACTAATTATTTCGTTTCACAATTTTTTTTATACTGTTTCTTCCAATATAACGTTTTACTTTACTTATTTAAATTTATCATTTCACTGGGTCAATCAAAACTTACTCTCGAAGATGTTACTCAGCCCTATTTTTACTACTTAGCTTAATACTACAAAATTCGGCCACTTCGTTTTAGAACTTTATGTTATTCATTTTCACCACACCACGTCACCACAGTTTCAAGTCGGCCTTAACTTCGTACAGCATCTGACGTTTTTCTGATTATGTTTTTATCACTTAGCCTATGCCACCCTGTAGTGAACATTAGATTGCCCCCCCCCCCCCCCCCCCCCCCCCCACTTAGAAGTGATCGTCCACCCGAACAGTTGTAAACGATTTTCTTTTTTTTTGGTCGCCGCTGTACCTTGTAGACCACATCATTGATATACGTAAGGACCTTTTAGGGGTCTCCCCATTGCTGCTGAAGTTTTGACGAATTTGCTTTTCGCCGCCGCGGGCTGAAAAGACAACGGATCGCCTTCCTTAAATCCGCTAAAATTAGCTGTGATATTGTATGGAGTTTTTATGCTATCAATAGATGTCTTGACCTTTATTCTTGCCAGTTGATGGCTTTCTGTGATACGCTTCCGAAGCAATGTGATGTACTCTTCAGTGGATTCTCTTTCCTTTTCAGGTGTTCAGCACCATTCGCATGAAATGCCGGCGAACGACCGCGAGTTACTTTAGCAAAATTAATTGTAACCCTGGAAGCGGTCAAGTTATTTACTCACCTGAAGTGAAACGTGACAAGGGATCACATTTCATTTCATATAATATTTCAAAGAAAAAAGCTTCCACTTGCCCACAGACACTTACCTGAAATAAAAGGGAAAGGGTAATATGGGTAACATTATCAAAACGAATTCTCGGTTTAGTTAGCCTTAAAAGTATTAATAAAGTAATCTAGAATTTTAAAAGTTCTGGTCTTTATTTCTTGTTTATTTTCTCCTAAGAGATTAATCAAAATATAAGTCGCGCTCTGCCTGAATCGGAGAAACCGCGGGCACGGAGAGAGACGAATAGTCCCGCCTCTCCGGGTCAGAGCTAGGGGTATCAGATAAATCAAGGGCTACCAAAGGCACAGGGGAAGCCCTGCATAAAGCAGAGAGAGCCTTAATGTCCGTGGCAATCGAGTCAACCAGGCTCCATTAGCTGAAACTGACGCTGACCCAGCAGCGATATCAAGTTTTACCTGCCTGACATTATGGTAAATGTCATCAACTTCCGGCAACACTGGTGAGGAGCCCCTCTATGAGCCCAAGCCGGCGTCAAGGCCAGTAACGCGGCCTGAACATTGGTGAGCGATTCAGACACAGCTCGTGTGATCGCTCCAAGAGGGTGTAAGAGTTAAATTCCAAGGCCCCGGAAATCTGCAACAACTTGTCCACTTTATTGGTAATGATGTAGGTGTCCTCGGACAGGAGCTGAAGATCACCCCAGCCGGCGTATAAGAAACCTATTGTGTCAGCAGCAAAGGCTCGTCGCCGTGGGCTCATTAAGTTTTGCAAGATGCTTCCAAACTTATCTACTCTGCACTGGATCCTCTTTCCTTTTCAGGTGTTCCAAACTTTAAATCAATTGGCAGTCGAATTTGTCTTCCAAACACAACTTAAGAGGGTGTTTGACAGTTGAGTTATGAACGGCTGTTCTGTAAGCTAATAGAAATCCGGGATGTAACTTGTGTGAACACCATAAAGCCCCACTTATGCTATTTCTTTGGCAAATACTAATTCAATTTTGAAGCTAACTATGCATAGAACAAAAGTATACATACCTTTAAAAGGAATGACTTCCTTATCAACTGCCTGAGATTTTTTAGGAGATATCGCATCGGATTTTGCTCTCAATTTGGTTAGTAAAAGACAGATTTTGTGCAGTTTATTATACTGTGGATGGCTTTTCGGAAATTGCTTTTGGTTGCCATTTACATGGACAAATATCTTGATTTTCGCAAATTTGTTTCGTGGCATAGCATCTTTCACTAACAGAAGTCGCAGTTCTGATCTTGCGTATTTTTAAAACACCTATATACAGCAGTATGACAAAGTAATGCTGTATTTCTGAAGGTGAACACTTTAATTCCAATCCGGTCTCTTGTAAACAATATTTCTTTCTTTCCTCACAGATTTTGTGTATTATTTATTTATTTATTTATTTATATATTCAATAAATGTTAAAAAGTATTCTAGTAGTGTTTTCATTTGAATATTTTCCTCCTCAGGTAATGACTTTTTTCCACTTTAATTTTTGTATGTCGATCTCTGATATGTCTGCATTTCCCCAGCAGTTAATCCATTTTTTCAGGCCACAAGCTTCCCCGAAACATTGGTTGAACTGACTCCTGCAAATGAATCAACACCAACAGCTTCATTATCTTTCCCATATTCGGTTTTGTATGACTTCCTCAATGCCCTTTTCAAGTAATTCTTCTAATATATCGCAGTCATCTTCATTCTATATTTCATATAGAGAATCATCCCAATAAAATGACAGCAAAACTTTTATATTTTTTCTCAGTCAAACCCTTATTTTAAGCCATTTTTCTATCAAATTATAATTTTCTTTATAAATACACCCATAGCTGCTCAATCTCAGGTCCATGCAACATTCTCTTTTAAGCGCTTCCGAAAGCCAGATCATAGAATTTATTACTAAGAACCATTCCTCTAGAAGATGAAAAAAAAAGTTCTTCCCAAAATAAACGCTCGCAAAAGAAATAAAATTTGTTCGTACTCACAGGGGCATCAATTAAAACATAAACTGAAACAAAGACGATATATCAAAATGTCATGACATGTATGTGTAAACTCTAAATACCTGGATTGTGTGTTCTCATCCTTTAGGTCATTAGGTCGACATTAAGACGGCACATCAGGAATTATATATACATATATATATATATATATATATATATATATATATATATATATATATATATATATATATATATATATATATATATATATATATATATATATATATGTGTTTCAGTGGGACCCTGGATGGTTGAGATTCAATTGGACCCGGTAGGTGGCAAGTGCACCTGCAATTTAAAATTAATTCAGAACCACCGATATTACTCTTCAGTCCTCAATGGCGTTTTTGCCATTATCTGTTGTCAGTTGAAAACAACTATGTGTTGCTGCCAAAGGAAGATTAACCATCGACTTCCTTTCAACAAGCCATCCCTTACACCACTGATGACAATTGACAGGAATAAAAATGGTTTTTAAAATGGTTTCTCAGACATCCGTTTACTAATAATGGCTTTGTTAACTCCTTCCAAAGAAGTACATAGATAGCAACTTCTTAAGTTACAGTTATGATTTACTAACGAATACTCTACTCCAAATAAATCAAGCGAAGATAAGGTAAGGATTAACGAGAACCCAATTTATGAACTGAATTAACGATGTTCTGGTAGACACACCGAGAATCTCATTTACATTACATTATCATATCTACTTAAATACTACAAGGGAATTGCCTGTACATCCAGTTTAGGTTTACCTTAATTATTTTCAGTTATACTCGTCCATGCACCAAAGGCATAATAAACTGTGTTGCTAATAGTGAAACAAATTTGAGTTTCTATGTGCAAATTAGTGGAAAAATTCGATTTGTTAAACATAATAGAAGGCACGGTTTACCTCACATTCAGCAGAATAGAGCCATCTATTTATAACAACAACTATCCATTAGCAGTAGGAAAAGCTTATATTATACATATAGAATAGACAAGACAGGCCACTACGCCCAAGTGAGAAAAGTGAAAATCAATTCTATGTTGCTCCAATGAACTCCTGCAGGAAATTGTTCACAATTCCAATAGATGAAAATGTGGGTCTCTCTTTAGGAATATGTAACAGGTGCGTGCATGACTCATCGTTCTTATAAAAAAGGAAGGATGCCACTAATTCGATTTCTGACCTTCAGCGAGTACAATTCTTTCCACCGCGCACCGGTGCGTTTTCGATTACTAACAGAAGTGCGAGTGAGTTTTGTCACAACAGTGTCATTTGTGGTTTTTTGTAAATATCCTGCAGTTTTATATATGCTGTAAGCATTTTATGAAAAATAATTTTTTATAATTATATTACAGTTGGACCCCGTATATCGTAAATGTAATAAAGATTGAGCAAAAACCTCCGCATTGTACCTACTTTAATAGCCATTTTTAACCGACTTCTCAAAAACAACAAGGTTCTAAGTTCGACATGTATTTTTGTTGGGTAGAGTATGTTCCCGATTGGTACCATGTCAAATAAATTCGTAATACATAAACCGATTTAGATAATTCTTTTTTTGTTGTATAGAGTATAATCCCCCATTGCCAATAATCGAACAAATTTGGCCCTAGGGTGGGTTGGGGAGGAGGATAGTCATATTTCGTAACACGTGGACCGATTTGGATGATTCTTTTTTTGTAGGGTATAGTAGGTTCCCGATTGGTACCATGTCAAAAAAAAGTTTGATGGGGTGGGGGACTAACTTCGTAATGCGTAGAACGTTAACAGCAGCACATCGTCTAAATAAAAATTGTCGAAGTGCCTCCTCCGCCAGATCTCCGCCGGGCTAAATAAAAAGGACCGGTTCAGTATCAAGGAGTCGCCGTCCAGCAGTCGACCAGACCAGAAGCCAGAGGGCAGAGGCGGACGCCATCCAGTGGTCGACCAGACCAAACCGAGCAGACCGATCAGAAGCCAGAGGAACTAGAAGACAACCAGAGGTAATTTTAGAATTTGGAGGAAAGTGGAGGTAATATTTCAATTTCAGGTGACTGAGCACTCAGGGCTATATAAGTAAGCCTGGTGAGGCATAGTCAGTCTCTGACTAGCCACCAGGCGGGCCACATGGAGCAGCGGGAGAGTCCTCAAGTGGTAAGAGGTATACAGGTAATTTAAGTTTGAAGTTATCTTATTATCGTCCTCGCCAGTGCGCTTCCCTGGTGTTGGCCGCTCTTATTTTCGCGCTCGCACCAGTGCGCTTCCCTGCTGTGTGATACTCATCTAACCAGTGCGCTTCCCTGGTAATCTAGTTATCGCCCTCACCAGTGCGTTTCCCTGGTGTTGGCCACTCATACCGTTCTCTCTTGCACCAGCGCGCTTCCGTGGTGCAAGACACTCGTCTAACCAGTGCGCTCCCCTAGTACAAGTCACTCGCATAACCAGCGTGTTACCCTGGTTATTTGGATATCTCCTTCTTACTAGTTTATCGCCCTGACCGTAATAACACGTCCTACCCTTCTAACAATATTGCCTGTCGTACTCTTTGATTTGATTGATCCTAGGTTAGGTTAGGTTAAAGTGGCTGCCTGAGAAAGGCACACTTAGGCCAAGGAGGCCCATTGTGATACCACGTTGAGGCTACAAAAACTTTAGCGACCCCCATAAAAATAACCTAAGTAATAGGAGGGTGGACATGTTCCCCCCTGTGCACCGAGCCAGCTCCCTGTTTCCAGTGGGACCAGCTCTAGGGATACAAACATAGATTTGCCTAGGTCGGGAAGGGTGTACGGCCCTTACTCGTCGTCGGGAACTATTTTGAACTTCTGATAAATCGAGCCAGGTCCCTGACATCAGTGGAGTCTAGCTCGGTTAACTCTTCAAAGAAGGAGGAGCCCAGAAACTGGTTCCAGGCTAGGGCCGGACAGTTGTTGAGGTGGAGTATGGTTTCCTCTTCATCAAGGCAACTCCTACATAAGTCGTTTCAGGGCGCGCCCATTCTATCAGCGTGTCTGCCTTTGAGGCAGTGACCCGTGGTAACGGCCACGGTACTGCTAATTGTTTTGCGTCCGAGTAAGATGAGCTCCCTTAACCGTTTAGGGTCGAGCTTTGGCCATATCTGTCGGGTAATCAGCCAGGTGTGTTCCTCCTGCCAATTAGTGTTTGCAATCCTGAGAGACTCCTGTAAGAGTTCCAGTTTGCATGTGGCCAGCGGTTTTCCCAGCTGGTGGGTAATGTCCGAATCAGGACGAGTGGTACCTATTCTCGCTAGTTCGTCGGCTCTGCAGTTGCCCGGAATATCACTATGTCCAGGCACCCAGATGAGTCGCACTTTCAGATGCTCAGATATGTCATTTAGTGCTGAGCGACATGTTATAACCGTTTTGGAGGTGGTGTATACTCCCGAGAGGGATTTAATAGCGGTCTGAATATCTGTGAAAATACATATATTATCTGTGGGTAGCGTTAGATGATTCAGGCGCTCCGCAGCTACCTTTATAGCCATGATTTCCGCCTGAAACACGCTGCAGTAGTCAGGCAACCAGAATGAGATATCGAGGTCCAAATGTTCCGAGAAGATGCCTCCACCCACTTTGCCTTCCATTTTGGAGCCGTCAGTGTAGAGATGCACCGACTCCCCCCATTGGGGAGGACCTTCTTCGCATTCCGATCTGGTGGGAAAGAAGGAGTCAAATTTTGTTCCAAAGAAAGGCTTGGGCGAGGTATAGTCGATATTGATTGAGTTAAGCCTAATGGCGGCCGAGGATGCGGTTTGCTTACTATAGAGATCCAACGGTAGAAGATGGAGAATAGTGTTCAGGGCTTTAGAAGGTGTGATTCTAAGGGCACCTGTTATCAGCAGAGTTGCCATCGTCTGAACTTTATCCATTGCTTTGTGATAGGTTGATACATTTAGTGCCGGCCACCAAGCAATGATCTCATACATAAGTATAGGTCGTATGACACAATAATGCACAATGCGTGGCTCCATACCCCATCTTTTCCCAAAAGCCTCTTTACACGAGTACAGCGCTACTGTGGCCTTCCGTACTCTTTCCTGGACGTTAGGCTTCCAGGTAAGTTTTCTGTCTAGGACTAGACCTAGATATTTAACCTGATTACCCAGTTTCAGCCTAACACCGTTTAGTGTAGGGCAATTAATAGGAGGTATTTTATGCCTCTGAGAGAAGAGTATTAACTCTGTTTTGTTCGAGTTTATACCCAGACCACACCCATTACTCCATGATAAAATCTTGGAGAGGGCGTATTGTATCACTTCAACCAGTGGGTGTTTACCTGAACATATCAGGACAGTATTATCGGCGTAGGCGATAACCTTGTGACCGGACAACTCCAGGTCTGTGAGTAACTCATTTGGAGTTAAGTTCCATAAGAGTGGTGAAAGGATTCCTCTCTGAGGGGTACCACTGGTTACGACTCTTTGGATAATGGATCCTCCCAAGGTTGAGACAGTAACCCTGCTTTTTAGCACACAGATTGATCCTTCTTTGTCTCTCGTAGGAAACTTTCTTATTTCCCCCGAAGGTAGGGCTAACAGAGCACAGCGTAGTTCATCGATACCGCACCGACCGACCTTATACACTGTAAAGCAGCTGGACTTATCTAGAATCGTATTCATCGTGGGACAGAGCAGATCAACGACACCACAGGACATAACAAAGGAGTTCGAATCGTCGAAGAACAGGGACCCGTAAAACAGAGTACAGTATTTTAAAAAGAGCAGTACCCTTGATCAGGTGAGCTTATCCCCTGAAGGAAACCAGTAAATGCACGTTATAGGATGATCGAAGTTCACTGCTGTTCGCGAAACATCGATGTTAAAACAAAGACTATTATCGATGTTTTAACATCGATGTTGAAGAATGAAGATTATCGCACAATCGATGTTAAGCACAAAACATCGACATTCGATGTTGGTAAAAAGAACCGACTCGTACGTTAATGTTTTGAATTTTTTTTTAATTGCTATTATAGGAGAATAAAACCTACCTCTATATATAAACAAACTCAAAATAAATAAAAAACTGACAAAATCAGAAAAAGATGACATTAAACAAGCTTGCTATGCAATTTGAATGTCAGCTTGTTTTGCCTCAATTTTTTTCAAGGGATGTAAAGGAAGTCATAATTCCTGAAAGGGCGATGGGGAAATAAAATATTGAAATACCTAAGTAGCTCCGGGGAATTAATTGTACAGAATCCCAAAACCATTTTTTTATCTAACGTGTTCATGGAAAGGAGCTTAAGTCTATTCCTGTAGGAAGGCAATATACAGGGTGTTTAAGATCTGACGTGCCAAAATGAGTGGGTTGATAGATCTCAACTAGATAAAAAAAAAATTTTATGGCAGGTGGAGGGGCAATCTCAATCGTTTGGGCGTTACATGGTGATTCATAAATTTAAGTTTTTCATGGTATGCACATTACACTTTTATTTTTATCTCTTGATGACCCAACACAGCACTATCAAACAAACGCTAAAAGAAAAACTATCCTTATGACCTTTCCAAAAATGTTAACGCTACTGATCTAACTCCTACCATTGCAATTACAGTCACTTCCAAAGTAAAAAAAATGGTTCCCGATTACCTCAAATCCAGCATTTTCCCAAATTTTCTTCGAAATCCATGTAATTAGTACACCTAACTTTTACAACTACAACATAGCAAGGTAGACACAGGATTAGAAAAACAGCATCCTTAGAACTCCCTGAGTACCTAATTATTTTATTGCACTTTAGGTAGGAAATTCTTTAAAGAAACAAAATTTTTAAGATAAAAGGTCGAAAATGTTTTTTTTGGGTTAACAGGTAATTAATACTAATTATTGCTGCAAAAAAGTTATAAAAATGTTAGTGTAATTTTGTTTTATTACCGATATTAGCTTGTGCTAGCCAGAATTCACACCCCTGTATCCTGGCGTTCTGCTACTCGTACCTGAAGAAAGTTTTCCTATAAAAAAGGGTCAGTCAGCCAGAATACCTATCATAGTTGAAAAACAAATCAATAAGTACGGGTGTTTTTAAGGCAAAGGCGTAGTAGACGGAAACGAGACAGCGACTGTACTGAAATATCAAAGGGGCTTCTCTAACCAGCGAGCACCTCAAAGAGGGGTATTTACACGGACTTTCCAAAAGTTTAGAGAAATAGAAAGTATAACTTCACACGACATGGGGACACGATTCGAAACTTCTTGAACTTCTGCCGGCATCGAGCAGCAAATAATCACCATTGTCAGGCAGGACGCTGAGGCGAGCACGAAACGAGTCGAAAGGCGATTAGGAGTATCGTCATCTAAGGTTCGGAGGCTTATTCATCCAGGGGGATTACGTCCATATCATCATCACCCAGCCCAAGGACTACTGGAAGGAGATTCTGAGAGAAAACTAAAATTTAGCACTTGTCTTCTGGAACGCGATATTGGCAACAGAGAGTTTTTGGACCGAATTCTGTGGAAGGATGAATGTCAATTCACCAGGAATGATATCACGAATTTCCATAACCTCCATACCTGGCCGAACACTAACCCACACGGGGCAAAGGTGACCTCATTCCAACAGAGATTCAGTGTCAATGTTTCGGCTGGTATCAATGGCAACCATTTGGTAGGACCATTCATTTTGCCGCAAGTGCCTAATAGTGAAATTTATGCGGACTTTGTTGACAATTCACTGCCAGATCTAATAGAGGAGAACCCTATGGATAATCTTAGGGCAATGTTTCACCAACACGATGGAGTACCAGCGCATATGGCTAACATTGTGAAGGTAATACTATGTGAAAAATTTCCTAACCGCTGGATTGGACGAGGTACACCGATTCATTGGCCAGCTAGATCTCCAGACCTTACCCCATTGGAATTTTTCTTATGAGGAACAATTAAGATGAAGTTTATTCAAGCCCAGCTAATAATAGGGAGGATTTAGTTAGCCGAATGGGGAATGCAGCGACGAAAATACCGGAGAGACTGGCTGCAATACGCCTTAAACAGGGACTTAGAAGGAGATTGTTGGCATGCATCCAAAGTGTCGGTGGACATATTGAGCAGCTTTTGTTACTTACCAATATTAATTGTAATTAGTTTTAAATTCAATAAAATTCATTTTAGAATTAATTTGAGTTTAATTTCTTTAATTTGTTGATTTTTATAATATTCTCCGATAGAATTTCTACGTATAAATTTCTACATACTTTCTCTAAGTGGACACCTTGCACCTTTTTTGAAAGGTAATAAAAGGGGCAATCTAATGAAAATAAAAACGGGCTGTACTAACTATATGAATTTCGGAGAAAATTTTAGAAAATGCTGAATTTAAGGTAATCGGAAACCATTTTTTTCACTTTGGGAAGTGATTGTACCTGCAATAGTAGGAGTTAAATCAATATTGTTGACAATTGTGGAAAGACCAGTAGGATTATAGTTTTTTAGCGTTTGTTTTATGGCGCTCTGTTGGGTAGGTCAAAAGATAAAAGTAAAAGAGTAATGTACATACCATGAAAAAGTGAAATTTATGAATCACCCTGTAACCCTCAAGCGGTTGAGATTGCCCCCCCCCCCCTCCTCTGCCGTACAATTTGTTTTTGTTTTTGTTTTTTTATACGATGTGGCCAAATCCTAGGGGACAACCCTTTGATGCGTTAGCATGGTTTTACCGGAAGGGAATTAAGGTAAGGGGAGTGAGGAAGCTTGAGTCTTGTTTTTGCATTGCTGCGAGCTAGACAACAGCCCAGAGACAGAGTGGATTATTTTAATTTCTTAATAAAAGCTGACGGGAAGATCTGGTCTCGAACCCGGTGCTCATGGCATGGTGATCGTGCGGCTCAACGCCTTGATCCAACTCCGTCTCCGTCTCTGTTTAGTTGAGATCTATCACCCTAGTCGTTTTTGCACGGCAGATCTGAAACGCCTTGCATATTCTTGGAAGGCTACGAAAGGCATATCTAAGAAACCTTCGATCCGATTAATATGAAATGAATAAAATGATGGCCAGATCGGGGAAACATACTATCTAATCGGCCTAACAAAATCCCAAATCAGCATTTGCCTTATTAACCATGTACGAAATGTGGTGATCAAAGAAAAACTTCGAGTTAAAATTTACACCCAAATTTTCTGTACTATCAAATTTGGACAATAAGATAACATTGATATAATAATTGTTGAATTTAAGAGACAATAATACATACTAGCCTGTTCAGAGAAAGAAATTATCGGAACAGCAAGAGTGGAAGGTATTCAAGTCCGAATTAATGAAAGCACAGTCGTTGTCAACAGAGATAGCGCGCAATATTTCTGCATCGTTAATATAACATAAGATTTTTATGTGAGGCAAAAATAGCTGTAAGTCATTTATATAAATGTTAAATAATAACGGTACTAAATGACTAGCCTGCGGCACCACAGAGGTAAAAAAGAGAGAATTAACCCAACTTACAAAAGAAATCCGAAAACCTAATGTTTTCAAATACCTAACTAAAATATGTAGATACAGTCGACTGACCCACTTTAAAAAATTCTAATAAATTGGCAGTTGTTGACTTTTGAAAAGCCATCTTGGAAGGCATCCACAAAACAAGCTAAAGAAATATAATTGGCTTAATAACCTTCCAAATTCCAAATAGATTGACAACAGGTCGATATTTAGTTAAGGCGAAAAAATCATCGAGTTTCCATTCGATATGAAAGAACATCGATGTTTTGAGCTCGATTATTATCGTTAGCTACTGAGTTCAGAGAATTCATCCTTTACACTGACATAGTAGTTTTAAAAGACCTTATGGACGACGTCTATTATCATTTTCTTCTACTACATTGTGTATAAAGACTGCTATCTTGTCCTAGGAGCTACTAAGCAAATCTGGATGTAGCCACAGAGCTAAGAAAATCATTCGCTAAAAATTGTCCTACTATCCACGGAAAGAACTTAGTAAATTATGATGTGCATAATTTGCTGCATCTATCGCAATGTGTAAAAGAAATGAAGTTCACTCATAATTTGAAAACGCTAGGCAAATTATAAAAAGTAACATAAAAAGAAATCAAAAATCTTACAGCAACTAAATAACAAAATAAACATTCAGAGTCTACAGCATGAAGAACGAAAATTTGGATTTAAAAGAAATAGAAATAGAAATAGAAAATTCATAAGCCATACATCTTCTTTGAACTTCTTAAATCTTTTTCAACCCAACAATGCTTGTTGCATATTCTCCAACATACTATTCAAAATTAAAAAAAATGATTTGAAGAATCGAATGAGAAAAATGTAATAATAATTGTTGAGTCAATATCTGGTCTTGACATTTTACTAGCAGATCTAAATTTATTCAACGAAGGGGAAATTTTTGAATTACGAATTCCTGCAGATGTCTAAAGAACCGAGTGGCTGCTACCGGGTTTAGAAGCCTTGAAATCAGCATGTTCTTTCCTCGAAAAAGGGGGTTCACAGTGCTCCTTAGTGGGAGCCGGGCC
Source organism: Leptarthrus brevirostris (assembly GCA_964036015.1). Classification (NCBI taxonomy): domain Eukaryota; kingdom Metazoa; phylum Arthropoda; class Insecta; order Diptera; family Asilidae; genus Leptarthrus; species Leptarthrus brevirostris. Next base: position 43,783,216 of record OZ038372.1, read on the forward strand.
TTGAAGTTTGAGGAGTAGCGAGCGGAGCTCGCAGAAGATTTCCCACTTAACCCGTGTGCTGAGTCTGCCTTGACGACGGGTTGCCCCCCTTTTCGAGTGGACGAACTTGCTATGATCTCGGTTTTATTCGAGGCTGGGTGTTTAGATTTATTCATTACTTCATGATCGACCGTTTTTGCGACAAGGCGGTACACATGGTCTATAGATAAATTGGGGTAGGGGCGGTCGATTATGGAAGAGCCCCATACCATGAAAAGTCCAAACTTACTCCTTGAGGTAGACAGATATCAAGGAGGCTCCGTTAATACAGCTAGATGACCCCAGGTACAAACTATCCAATTGGCATGGATTAGAGAGTAACCGCTCGATATTAGCCAGTCTAGAATATACTTCATCACACGTTTCGGTCTACTACACCATAAATGTAAATAATATCCGCGTATTCCTCAGAGCTAAATTCTACCATTTATATCATGCTTAAAAATACCCGTACTTATTGATTTACTTTTCAACTATGATAGGTATTCTTGCTGACTGACCCTTTTTTACAGCAAAATTTCCATCAGGTACGAGTAACAGAACGCCAGGATACAAAATACACTAACATTTTTATAACTTTTTTGCAGCAATAATTAAAATTAATTACCTGTTAACCGAAAACAAACATTTTCGATCCCTTATCTTAAAAATTTTGTTAATTTAAAGATTTTCCTACCTAAAGTGCAATTAAATAATTAGGTAGTCAGGGATTTCTAAGGATGCGGCTTTTCTAATCCTTTGTCTACTGTGCCATGTTGCCTCTTTTTGGAAAGGTAATAAGATGGGCAATCGAATAAAAATAAAAAAGAGGTGAACGAATTACAGGAATTTCAGAGAAAATTTGGGAAAGTGCTGAATTTGAGATTATCGCAAACCATTTTTTTAAATTTTGTTAGTGACTGTACTTGCAATGGTAAGAGTTAGATCCACATTATTGAAAATTTTGGAAAGGTAATTGGAATAGTAGTTTTTTAGCGTTTGTTTGATGTCGCTGTGTTGGGATTAAAAGATAAAAATAAAAGAGCAATGTGCATACCATGAAAAACTGAAATTTATGGACCACGCAGCATTCTTGCTCTGCCCCTCAGCCGTCGCAAAACAAACTCTCCGTGCTACATCACTAAGCCTTCACAATTTCAAACACTTTCCTTAGTAATTCAGACTTCGCGAAAAAAGCTCTTTCATTTCTTCCTCAATAAACTATTAAAATACACTACAACTAAATACTCAAAATGCTCACACAAATTATCTACCAAACCAATAACTATACTAAAGACTCACAATCCTCACCTCAATTCTATTTGTCACTGTTCACTACACTTCTTACCAATAACTCAATTGCACGGGCTACGTTTGAATTCAAACCGATCGATCTCAATTTCATCACTTAAAACCTTATGAGATCTTCGCTTCTTGAAAAATCCCCTATGTATCTTTACATACATAAGTAACTAAGGAATCTCTCTTATTTATCTTACGTAAACATCTCATTCCTAGAGCGGAATGCTATTTTAGGTTTTCCACCATTCCGCAATAACACGAATCCTACGTAAATAGTAAGTCTAAATTATTTCCTAGAAGAGCTCTAAACCTAAACTCATTAGCAATTCACATAGGCCCAATGTGTTTTGTGGTTTTACAACCTGTGGTTAGGTCTCAAAATTTACCATGCTGGCGAGAGTCCCTTATTTTATATTTTTATAAACAAATTACGCAATTCTTATATCGATATTTAGTTAGAAATTCTAACCTTTCTCCTTTTGTGTGACACGTTGTGGAATCCTAGCCACCGATGACAAAATTATGCAGTAGTCACTAAACTACACAATTAACAGTAAAATATTATAGTGATCACAAACGTATTCGTCTAACATTTACGATATTTTGGTATGATATTTAACATTTGTAGGATCATTACACAAATTAAAGAGAAAATGCAAAAGTATCGCAAGTGAGGTAGTTCAGTTTTAGCGCGTTTTAAATCGATCGAAATCGGAAATAAATATATCGGTTCGAGCCAAATCGGTTCCGCGTAAAATCGATTGAAAAATCAGCAGCTGGATGGCGCAAAGATCGATTTTTCAAAATCGAATCAAATATTGCCATCGCTAAATTACCTTACTTGCTTACATTTCCTTTTAGTTTAAAATCTTTCAAAGTTATGCAAGTCTCCTCGTGGGTTTTCAAAAATTGAATTAAAGAAAATCCGCTCCGTCTCTGGGCTCTTGTGTAACCCAGAGCAATGCAAAAACAAGACTCTTTAGTTCCCCATCACTCCCCTTCCCCTATTTCCCTTCCAGACAAAGCCACGCACCAAAGGGTTGACCCCAAAATAGCATTTCATACAATTTTGCATATATTGTTATGGTTAAGTTAGCAACGGATTATATATCTCTTTTATAATATAATCATAAAAATTGTTAAAGCGGAATATTGCACGGTAACAACCTATGTACAAATGTACTTTTCCATTTCCAACAAGGCCGTTAAGAGAGCTGGTAGCAGAAAAAATTTGTTTTTCAAATATCTAAAAAAATTTCTTTTCGAATTACATAAAAAGCTACTAGAACTCACTATGTTCGATTCTCTTTCCTGTTCAAATCTTCAACCATTCAATTGCGCTTATCTCGCAAATGTCTAAATGTGATTCGTTCGTACCATATACCCTTCAATTTTGCGGCAAAAAATGCCAATCATAGAAATTGCCACCAGAAGCTTTTCATGCTTTTCTTTTTCAGTACATAATTTCTTTACATCCCTGAAAATGTATTTTTTCTAGAATACCCATGCGTTCGTATTAACGTAAGTGTTCTTTCCAATATTCCCAAAAGTAATCTGTTAAGTTTAAAAAGTTCAATTTATTTGGGTTGACATTTCTGAACACTTCGTACGTATACATGAATTTTCATCCTTACATATTAATACATTTGCTTTTAATCCTCGATTTTAACAATGAAAGTAATAAATACTTTGTCATAACATGGCGCCTCGGCAAGGTTTTCCAAAACATTAAGCAGCATAAGGAATAGCAAAAAAAAGTTTAAACCCTCACTTTCCTGAATTTATTCCCTTTGCATTTGGAATTAACCTATTTGGCACAATGAGTGGATTTTATTTCCTTCATATTTGAAGGTCAGTCGATCGACCTGGATTTTGCGAAACTTGGCATTAAATTTATTCCAAAGCTCAGTTCATAGTCCTTAAAGTAAAGCAAAATTACTGCATTCTTTCAAAATAAAAAAAATTAAGTAGTCTTTTCTGTTTTCCGAAATTATCCCAGATACAAATTTTCCCACAATAAATCTTCCAGATTTAAATAAATCGCAAAAAAAGTAATTCACCTACATAAGTGTGTCGGAAACTGTTTGCCGATAAGAACAATATGGGTCCAAGGTTACAATAAACTTTGGAAAAGATACCCTAAAGGCATCGTAAATTTAGAGCTTCTTCCCTTTTTTCTGTCTCATCTATTTTACGATTCCCACAGTTCCAATTAAGTTGTTAAGGCCACTGGAGTAAAAACTTAGTTCAGTAAAGATTGTCCGTAACCCAATTACTCGCTTCGCTTGTTTGATTAAGTTTTCGTGTTTTTGGAATGGTAGCCCCAATAGCAGGAAACAATTAGCATGTACCATTTATATTCTATTCGAAAAGACCTACAACAATTTATTCTGGGGGACCTTTGGAACCTTTTAACTCTCCTAAAACAATGTTTTGTGCACGCATCGAATTATGTAATTGAAATAATTTAGTAATACTTATATAAAGATAAAATATAAAAAAAATCTCTTAATACTACGATCAAGGATTGGCCTAGTATTGTCCTACCTAAATTAGCTTAGAAATACCTGCCTTATGTGGGTATTAGATCATTTTGTAGTGCCAGATGCCATTGACCTCGTAATTACCTATGGAAAAGGCGATGCATAGTAGGATATAATGTGATTCAAGCCGGACAAAACTCCTTTTTAAAAAATGCATATAAATAGTGATGATATTTACATGAATTACTGTGCATAATTTGCCTTAAGGTGGATTTTCATTCTAAGAGTAAAAAATGAACACTGGGGGTTTTTGCATGGTTTCCTTTAATAGATAGCGCCACTTTTTTACATAAAAATATACATTAAAATTTATAAAAAAGTAAGAAGCTGAAAAATTAAAAATTACAATTGAAACAATTGAATTGTCTTTTAAATTACTTTCTGTATCTTGTGTGGCCTTCTTTTGCATGGGTGACCTCTTTTATCCTCCGTGGCATGAATTTGACTAAAATTTTAGCATTTAAATACTAGGACATTCGTCCATGCAACTTCCACCAGATTTCGTATTTTAAGCGTAGTGGCGTATTACCACAAATTTAATATTTCTCTTTTTAACTCAATCCATCGGTTTCGATCAGGTTGAGGTCAGGTAACTGTAGAGGCCAATCCAGAAATTAAAATCCTTGGGTTTGAAGCCGTCAGTGGTGATGTTCCAGATCATTGTGGGATAACTTCCGACACATTTGTTCCCGTTCCTGCAATGCGCTGGGAAGGTAGCCCTAAAGGATCTCAAAAGAAGTGTCTGTAGTCATCAACCAACAATCCTTAGGCAGCTCCCAACTCCCCGGAAGCTCAAACATTTCCAAAACATTAGATTTCCGCCACCGAACTTTATCGTAATTCGTATGTGACAATTCCGAATATTTCCACTCTTTCTTCTCCGGCTCGTGGATGGTGAAATATCTGTAAAGCCAAACACAAAGTTCGATGACTCTTGGTAGTACAACTCTCAAGTGACTCTACAACAGTTATTAAAATATTGAAACAGATTTTCCATGTTATGTGAAGAATTAGTTGGCTCACAGCAAGTCGATTTTTCATGCAATTTCGTAGCTTTTTTTTGAGAGACAGCCATTTTGTTAGAAATAAGTTGTTTTTTTTAAATGGGCCACGGTTAACTGAAACTACTTCAATTACAGGGTGCTTCAGATCTGGTCTGAAAAAATAAGTGGCGTGATAGATCACGCCTAAATAAACAAAATTGGAACAGATGGGAGGGGGGGAGGGATCTCAACCGTTTGAGAGTTACACGATGATTCATCAATTTGTTATTTTCGCAGTATGCACATCGCTATCTTATTTTTAACTTTTGATCTAGTCAACCTAGAAACATCAAGTAAACGCCAAATTTTAATATTCCAATTGTCAACAATGTCGACCTACCTTCTACCATTGTAGGTTCAGTCACTTCCAAAAGTGAAAAAAGTTTTGCGATTACCTAAAATTCAGTATTTTTCCCAGTTATCTTCGAAATTCAATCAATAATTAATGCACCTGCTGTTTATTTTAATTAAATTGCCCATCTGTTTACTTTTCAAGGAGGTACAACATGTTCAGGTAGAAAGTTTTACGTCGTAAATCTTTTGGGGAATATTACTAAAATCTGTAATGTAAAGAAATTAAACACAAATTAAAAAAATATCCACGAAAAGTACACTTGACCCCACCGAATTAATATACTTGAATTAAATAAACTTTTTAAAAACTCGAGCGGCGTGAGAAATATAACAAAATTGCTTAACACGATCAGCGTTTCTGATAAAGAAAAACTAAACTCCTTTGGCTTCTAAAAGGTTCCTAAAAATTATATTTCCATATATCCCCCATATATTATAAACAGCTGTTTAACCAGCTCGCAGTTTCCTAGAATTTGGATACATGCACTGGTACTTCCCATTCCAAAAAGTAATAATCCTAGGGATGTTCTGGATTTTGAGCCAAGAAGGTTGTGTGCTTTATCTGCACAATTCTAAAATTGATGTATAAACAAATCCTTGAATACATTTCTAGAGGAGGATAACTTTACAAACGGCAGTCGCGCTTTCGCGCAAAGTATAGTTGCGAGACAGCTTTGCTCGATGTTACTACAAATATTCTTGAGGTATTGGATAGAGACCATCTAGAAGCCCTACTTCTATTAGACTTTTATAATGCTTTTAACTTGGTGAACCATGATTAATTTCTCAAAAAGTTGAGTAGAATATATGGATTCTCATCATCGGCGTTAAGAGTAATAAATAATTTCATAAAAGGGAGGACACAGCAGACTAAAGTAGATAATGAACTGTCGGCCCGTGGGTACCACATACGGGCCCCCACGAAAGGGATTTCGGGCCCGGGACTAAGCGTTTATGGGCCCATATGCAACCGAATGGGTGACTTTCAATTTAAAATCTGTCAAGTATATTACACTTTTTCGATCGTGAAAATTTTTTTTCGTGTTACATCTGCCAAAATAAAGGATCCGTGACCACCGAACGTAGTCCATCGCATCCACAAAACACTTCGATGACGTATAGATGACATCACTAAAAGATGATGAAATTCGTTAGAAGAGAACGACAACATGAAGAAGAGGAGAGAGATTGTTTCCGGCATCCCAAAAAGAAGACATGTAAAATTTTTGCATAGCACCGAGCTGCACGTGTTTCATTTTCTTTTACCTTGGTCTTGTTAAATTAAACCTTTTTTTTTTTGAATTAATAGAATTGTCAAATAAAGAAATACGCAAACAACAAAACTGTGTTCGGTGACTGTAATGAAATTGGAGTAAAAGTGGTGGTCTTTTGTCTTATTTAGTCCTTGGAGGAAAAGCCACACTTAACCGACTACATCCCAAAAAGAAGAAACAAAAACCCCCGAATTTACTAAACCCGTGGAGATACTGGGTAAGTGCTTTCCGTTCTACTCTATAGGTTAAGCTACACACAATAAATTGGTGGTATACAAAATTTTCTTGCACTAGAGAGCGAAAATTGCAAGCGAGCAAAAAACAAAACCCTGCGCAAGTTGGGATACAGCAATATATCGCGAACCAGACTTAATACGGGCTAGTAAGAAACGAAGTAGAAAGTTAGTACTCCTTGAAATTAGTGTTTTCCACAATTCGCCGAGTTCCGGTAGTATCGCAGAAAACCCAGCGGGCGCCGATAATAAGGACAGCACTCCAACCGGGTTGCCCGAAATAGAAACCAGAGAGAGGAAACGGAATTTATCACTGTGTCTATTGTTGACACCCGAAACACGGCACACAAATAACCTCCAGTGAACTCGAAAACAACAACAAACCGCACTTGCATTGTAAATAAATTTTCAAAGCTGTTGTTGTTGACAAACTGCCATCCATCCATCCATCAGTGAACCCGAAAACCATAACAAACCACATTAGCCCTGTTACTTCACTTTCACAGCTGTGGACAAATCATCCTCCATCAAAACAGTTACCACACGAACACGGTACTTATTAACCCATCTTGTCGCTCTAGTTCAAACCAGGCGATAACAAACAGTTTAGTTTCTTATTTTTCGGGATTGATAAAAGTCGATACACTGCACAAATCGGTAGCGGTGACAACAAAGCACGATCACGTTATCATCGTAAACAGCACTCAAATAACTTCTGACAAAGGAATTGGTCCATTTGCGGTTTCATCTGTCTACATTGAGTGTTGACAATAACATTGGAGTACATCACATCTCCGGTATAAGACCAGAAAGTTTTCAGCGTTGCTGCTGGTAATCTTCAGTATGGGTTTACCCTGGTTCTGCTAACCCAGTTCGGTTGCCCTCATCATTCCTCTGTTCCTGTACAGTGCGTCATATAGCGATCTTACTGTCTCCTTAGAACCCCTCCGGTTTGACAACCGTTTCTTTCTTTTAAAATATCACTACCTGCAAGATAAAAATCTCCCTCTCGGAAATATCAAGAAAAACCTTACAAAAAACGTAACAATATATATAATTAAAATGGAAAAAATTTTCTGTTGATGACTTGATGACGGGGCCTCTTTTGAAAGCCCGGCCCGTGGGGTTTACCCCCCTCCCCCCCTCTCGGTGGTCATGTGCATGCCACACAGATCAATATTAGGCCCATTACTCATTAGCCTCTACATTAATAACCTTCCAAATGTATTGCAAAATGTTAATTCTCATCTTTACGCTGATGATGTCCAGCTATGCCTTAGTAAACCAATCGGGCTATTGGAGGACTGTATTTGCAGAATTATTGAAGACCTTAATCGAATTCATGAATAGGCAGAACATAACTATGTTGTGATTAATATCTTCCAGTATGTAGGAATTAAGCAATAATGGAAGATATTCTTGCCGTATATTTGAATAATATGGCTATAGAGTTTGTTAAACGGGTGAAAAATCTTGGAGTAATGCTGAATTTCAGAATAACATGTTGTGACTAAATAAATTGTATTATTGGCAAAGTATATTATTGTTTACGTCTACAACATCTGTCATCTGATGTCCTAACGCTTGAAATGAAAATGAAGCTCGTAAAAACGCTAACATTTTACATAATGCCAGTACTGTGTTTTCTAAACATGATTTAGTGTGCTCTAATAAATCAAAGGCGGCTTTTAATTATCCGCTTTATATTTAACTTAAAGCGATATGAACACATATCGTCGTATCAAAATAGTATTCTAGATTGTTCAAAAGCTGTTCTTATGTGGCGAAGAACTGTTATCTTTCTTCATGGCTTAATTTATGCAAAGGAACCTGAATATCTCTATGAAAGAATGAACTTTTTGCGTGCCACTAGGTTGCATGATATATTGATCCCGAGATATTAGTTTGTGTATGGTGAACGCTCTTATTTTGGCAGAGTGGCACGTAGGTGGAAAATATTATCAAATTTATAAGATTTTTGGGGGTCTTCAGGGGTGCGCTTGTAGTAAATTCGTATGCTCCGATGCTTCTGCCTGTAGCTGAACTTTTAATTTGTTATTTGTACATTCTTTTCTGTCTTTTCCTCTTAATCTTGTTTGCTTTATGTATTCGTATTTGTTTTTATTTTTCTCTTTTACTAGTAGTTGAATAGGTTTTGTATATTCTTTTAATTTTCTTCAGTTCATTAGGCTTTTCCTAAAGACTTGTGTACATGTAAGAGATTCCAATCTTGTTGTATTCATTATGATAATAATAAGGTTTTTGAACTTATGTCCAGAGCGGCTTTGGAGGTCATGCTAGATCTGTTGCCACTGGACATATACTGCAAAAGTATGGTACCGACAAGTGCAATAACACTGATGGCTATAGGGTGCTGGAAGGAGAGGTTCAACAGTCATTCTAGCATTTTTCTGAACTCAGCTTGATCACAGGACCGAAATAACCTTCAACAAAATCTTAAGTAGAAAGCTACCTGCTAGAGAGAAATGGAACAGGAACAAAGTGGTGGAAGCATCAGAGATCTACATGTACGCGGATGGATCTAAAACAAGTTCAGGCACATCGGTAGGTGTGTACTTCAGCAAATGGCATTGACAGGCTGGGTCGGGATGCAAAAGATTTCTGTCAAAGCTATCGGGATACGGAGGAAATCGAAGAAGTTCGCCATGCAAGAGTCCTCATACAGCGATAAAAAGAGGTAGGCTACTAGGTAGTTACTTCTTCTCGCTGCTTACTAAACTGCAGAGCATGATCTCAAAGCCGAGATGATGATCCTGAGGAAAGAAAGATCTAGCGTGCTGACGGCAGTACAGCAGTTCTCCTTTTACTTAATCCATCGGGGACAGTCCGGGATATCTGGACCCGGCCCAAATATGGAAATTACATTCAAGTCTAGGTTTAATGTAGGAATTGCAAAACAGCGTAAAGTTACATGGAGTGAAGTATACCGGGTATTTTTTTTTAAATTCGCACCCCTGTAACCTTTACATAACGTGACCTAAGTTGTATGGTTCCAAGGGGGAAGCAAGGCGTATCGTACCCTCTAAAATTATGGAGATAATGATTCCAACCCTCCGAGAGAGCCCTTAGGCAGGCCGCACACACAAGTGGCATTAATAATATGGCATGAGAATGGCATGTCCACTGCAAATGCCATCTAATAATTTAGCCGCACACACATATATTAATGTTGTGAAATTATACTGATCATTGATCATTGATGATTTTATCCCAAAATTGGTGTGACAGTGTAAGTGATCAGAATATGATACAGCTGTCTAGATCGGCGATTAAATATTTGTCTGGATTTACATCTAGTTTTCGGTTTCGTGCGAAAGCGTCCAGCAGCTTAAGAAAAGCTAACCCTTTGGTGCTGCTGTTGAGGAAGAGTCAAAAGAGGTTACTTTTTTTTTATCAGAAACGCTGATCGTGTTGAGAAATTATTTTACATTTCTCACGTAGCTCGAGTTTTAAAAAGTTTGTTTTGAATTTTTGTTTATATTGATCAGTTTTTTAAATGTCAGATTCGGACGATGATGTGATTGTCGCCGCAGCCGCCTTAAAAAAATCAAAAGAAACCGCAAGAAGAACATCCCTATAATTTAAAAAACAATCCGATATTTTCATTTGATTAAAACATTTCAAGCAACACGTTTCTAGTCTGCTTTCTCGACTTTAATTAAATAAGGCAGCAGAAATTAAATGTACTTTGCTAACGAATAGTGTTTTTTTTTTGAAGAAGCACCGGAACCACTAGCTGGTTTCTCCGTGTGAAAGCTACCTACATAGAATATTATTTCTTCATTTCTCGATGCACTCTTCGCCTAAAAATATTTAGCATTATATGTAGTTTAAACATTTTTTTAAAGTACATAAATTTCTTGTTTTTTTCAGATATTTAGCAACGGGGAGTAACCTTAGAGCACTGTCAATATATTTTTGTAGAGGGGAAACAATTCGTGCAATTATTAAAAAAACATGTAAAATCATTTGGCAAACTTTAAGCCGAAAGTACATGACACTACCCAAAAAAATAAATGGCTCCGCACCTCGCTCTGGATCGGCGTTTAATTGTTATAAAGGTTTATGCACTATAGCACTAATGGAAGTGGTCGACGCAGACGGTTTTTTCATCAGCATAGATGTGGGAGATATCGGCCATAATATTGATGGCAGGGTTTTCTCTGAGTCAAGCTTTGGAAAGGCGTTAGGTGCTACAGATTTAGATAATCAAGTGAGTTCAAATTTAAACTTTCCTGAAAATGCAAGTTTTGAAAAGTCAATGTTGTATTTCAAACGTTGTCAATCATTGCTTTCTCCGCAATAATTCTTTTTACTAAAGTTTTTAAATAAACATATACTTACTTGTCTCATGAAGCATTTCTGCTATTTCCTCCAACGATTTTATTGGTGAATTTTTATAATGATATTCACTCCGCGTATAGTCATATAACACAGGAAAGCTTTCTACAATTTGCACAAATTGAATGTTATATTCTGGATCGTTTTTCATTTTTAACCGACTTCCCAAAAACAGAGAGGTTCCAAGTTCGACGTATATATATTGCGCTGTAACGTTTCGCGTTACTCACCTCCCCCCCCTCCCCCCTCTAAACGTTACGTAACACTCAGATGATTATTTATACCTAAAAGTGTCAATTATGTTGCGCAAAATACCGGAATACGAAGTAATGTAAATGAAACGAAATTTCAGCCCATTTCGGCCCTAATGTGTGTGCGTGAAATTCGTAAGTTGATGGCTTCTAGTTAAGTGTGGTTTTGCTTGACCCTTAGAGTCCAAACCCCATGACTCATGGTGCACGGCTTCGGCATCGTAACGTAACGCGTTGACCGATTTTGATGATTATTTTTTTGTTTGTCTTCGTTTCTTGTTCATCGATTGGTGCCATGTCAAAGGGGGGGGGGGGGGGGGGGAGAGGTCGTCTTACTTCGTAACGCTTGGTCCTCTTTGGTTAATTCTTTTTCTGTTGTCCTTGGTTAATATCACGAAAAAAAAGAGTTGGTGGGGGTGGGGGTGCGGATGGAACCTAACTTTGTAACGCGTGGACCTATATGGATGATTCTTTTGCTGTTGTATAGAATGTGATCCCCCATTGATAATAGAAGAATAATGTGGTCCTAAGGTGGGGTGGGTGAAGGGGGGTGGGGAGAGTAAGTCTAACTTCATAACGCGTGAACCGATTTGGATAATTATTTTTCTGTTGGGTAGAGTATATTCCCTGATTGATACTGCGAGAACAAAATGTTGGTGGGGTGGGAGTGGAGTACGGGAGTGGAACCTAACTTTGTAATGCGTGGACCGGTTTGGTTGGTTCTTTTGCTGTTGTATAGAGAGTGATCCCCCATTGCTAATAGAATTATTATTTGGTCCTAATGTACGACATTATGAAGTCGGTGCAAATCGAACAAACCAAACAACTATAATAAAAGTATTTAATCGTCCTTTCTTATGATCTTGTGAGCTGAAACGTTTTGGTAGTTGTATTATCTTCAATTATTGTGGTTGGGTAGTTGTTTTTTTTGTTTGCACCGACTTCAAAATGTCCTAATAGATATAAAATTAAAAATTATTTATGCTTTATAGCGCTTTTTGTGAAGTCGGTGCAACTTTAACAAAAAACTATTTTATTCTACACTTCAAATACACAGACTACAAACTTTAAAATCACGTAAATATGTTACATTTGATATCTGCAACAAAAGCTACACCAACTGAACTCCACAAGACATGTCACGTGAAAAGCATGTGGCTAATCTTGCTTCTGTTTTGTCACGCCAGATTTGTGTGCGGCGCACCATTGAAAAGTACCCAACTAAACTAGATATGATTTTGCTAGATACGCCATGTAATATTGCAAATTTCACTTGTGTGGAATTAGTAAATAACTGGTTGAGCGGGCAGCGCGGGCAATTGTTAATAAAAATAAATTTTTTCGATATATCAACTGATGGTTGATGAGTAATTAAAAGCCTTTCGATAAAACTGCAGTAAATATATGTAGGTTAAAGGGGTCACATTAACCTCCCTTTTTAAGTATTGGCATGATAGATGAAAAGGATGCAGCAGAAGTTTAGTTTAAGCAGAGGTGCAGCAGGAGCAAAAAACCATCATGTCCAGTAGCTTTGATAACGACGAGTTTTGTACCTTAAAACCATCCCGCGTGCGAAAGTGTAGCGGCTTTTGCCCACTTGTGCACTGTGATAGAGTTGGAAGAGGCAGCGATTGCATATAACTTTTTGGTTGTTTCAAAATTCAAAAACACATCTTTAAAATAATTTACGAAGTCCTATTATTTCTTGGGCAGAAGAGTTTTTTATTTCTTGGGTAATCCTTAGTATTACCACATAAGACGATTAAGAAAACACTATAGGGTACACTACATATTGCTTCGTAGATTTTTAAGTTCGCGTAATAGAAAAACATTCATTTACATGACACCTTCGTCGTGTAATAAAATATAATTAAACGTAGTTGCATATTCCTAAAAAATAGAAAAATAAGTGCTCAAAACCAACCATGAATGCTAGATATTCAAATTAGAAGCATTATTTTCACGTTATATATTTAACACCAACAACTTAGCGGTAACGAAGTTTCCAAATGATTACACGGTTACATTCTGAATTCATTTTGTTTTCCCTTTCCTTGATTTTAGTCAGTAGTAGCTCACAGAATTTGATTACCCGAAGTACACCAGCCAGAGGATACTAGAAGCTTTTGCTTATGAAACTGTTCAGGCGTTCCGGTACAAGGATAATTGAAAGCAATTTTTCCAACTGACCGCATTGCGCTTTTTATCGTCGTAATGCATGAATGCACACATGAGCTTACACGGACTTACCACTACTGCTGACCAAATTTTATGCACCCGTGGTAACAGTGGCATTGTGGGAAATTCAAGGCACCTAGAATTCCCTTGAAAGGACATGCCTCTCTTGGACTGCGAAATAAATTTTACATTAAGTTATGAGGGCAAAGTTATGTCCGGAGTTACTTCAAGTTGTTATGATAATTTAAATTATTTTAGTAAATTTTGAACAGTTGGTTAATAAATTTTACAAAATCAGTTTGATAGTACATCATTTTTCGTATATATATTTAAGGAACTCCTTTATTATTAACGCCTGTAAAGTTAAATTCAAATTTTGAGAAGACAATCAAAGCCTCCGAGATAATTTTGGACGAAACTCTTTCGCACTTTAAATAAAAGCCAAAAATTGTGTTTTAATGCAATTAAATTAATTAATTTGCATTAGGTGTTGGTGGTGTAAGGGATTAAGTGATGGCCTTTCATTATCAAAGCAGCAGGTACAAATTCCAACTGGTACATTTCTGCTAACAGCAGATTATGCTAAAATCCACTGGGAGTTGCGGAGTAATATCTGGTGGTTTGGAAACCATACCAAACTCTAGATATATTTACAAAATTTCGTCAATAAAGTTGTTTTTGCACTCTATTTTCCACAGAGAGTTACGCGAACTAGACAGAAACGATTTGCATGCATTATCATTTATTTGTATTGGAAAAGTTAAAGGGAATGCATGACTATACAATATGCTTGTATTTTTAAAGCTCAGAATGTATCGACTAAATTAAAATATCGTTATTTTGGCGTTGATAAGCCATATTACTGCTTTCGTAACATTTTGCAAAGTGTGGAACGTTAAAAGAAATTGATTCGATTTTACATCAAGTGTTGTGAATTTTATTATGATAAAATTCTCAGCAATTCAATAGTACTTGTAGTTAGACTATTTCGCGGTATTCCTAGCTCACCAGTTAATAGAAGATGTATCACGCGCCAGTCAGGAAGCAAGAAGATAGCAAAACCGTGGGCCAATATTTCATAGAAAACTATCAAAAGCAAAAATATTTTTCGAGTTATTTCATCTAAATTTAAGAGAGTCGAGTTTTATGAGTAAGAGACAAAAACGTAGCGACGCTGCACCGCCTACCCGGCCAATGTAGTTGTAATAACGTGACGATGAAATGTAACAACTTTACTGCAAAATTGGCCAAACAAAGTACATAAAATAAAAGGACCTCGTGATATATAAGGTTAAATTCATTTATTTACAACAACAAAAAAACAATAAAGTAGAAACAATTTATCAAGACAACAAGTCAAGTAACAACAAAAATTAAAAAGACACCAAATATATAAAGATATCAAAGAATATTTGCCTTTACACAATTTTTAGATAAATAAATATCAATTTCATCGAAATATACATTAAAACATTGAAACATTGATGTAATAGTCTCGTGTAAACCGTAATAATTATAACAAAGAAATAGGGATCCCATCTGGTTCACACAAAAAACTATTATCCAAGCTATTTATATGTTGCATGATTGCGTCCTCAGTAACCCTAATCGTACCAGGATGCAACTTTGAGTCACATTTGAACTTTGGACTTCAATTTTTTCATTATTTCACATTTCCAAAAAAATATTTGGCCTTTGTAAAATATTTATGTTTCTATATAGCTTGTTCGGATAAATAAATGAATTTAAACTATAAACAAAAACAATAGCATTTTAATTATTCCCATGATTCTCTTAAGTGACTGAGAGTCACATCGTAGTATGATTCGTTACAAAAACACGTGGTACGATTAGGGTTAAATTGTAACGCGATATCTTCGTGTCGCTGTTTGGACACCGATTGGTAACGTGTTTTCCTTCGTAGTCCGTCGGGTCTCTGGTTTTCTCCAAGAGACTGAGCTCGCCGGCTCCATGGTCAAGGTTTCTGAAGAAAACACCCCGATTCCTCAATACAATTTGATTTTATTCTTAAGTCCTCGATGTTAAACACTAATTTTGAATTCACTGTTTATTAGCTTTACACTTAAAAAATACAATTCTGTCTCTTTTTGGTGTGTGATGGACGTTGCCACTCCTTCCTCTGCCGGTCGTGACGTAATTGCTGGTGTCTCCTTTCAGGTAATACCTCCTCTTAGTTGGACTCTTGGTGTCGTTCGACTGACTCCCGTCGACGGAACGTTGGTCGCCTGGTTTCCTCGGGTGAGCGGGATAGGCAGGTTCCTGCGGGGAAAGGACGGAGATGTGTGAATGATACGACTGGGAATCACGCCAGTACACGAGTAGGTTATAAAACCAGGAGTCACGCTGGTTGGAGGAGGAGTGTCTTACACTAGGAAATCACGCTAGTATAAGAGTAAGTGAACTAGGAATCTCGCTAGTTGTCGGAGTGTCTTGTACTGGGAATCTCGCCAATACAAGAGTGAGTTAGATAACCAGGAATCTCGCTAGTTAGAGGAGTGTCTCACACTAGGAAATCACGCCAATTCGAGAGTAAGCTAGGTAACCAGGAATCACGCTAGTTAAAGGAGTGTCTTACACGAGGAAATCACGCTAGTGTAAGAGTAAGTGAACTAGAAATCTCGCTAATTGTCGGAGTGTCTTGTGCTGGGAATCTCGCCAACACAAGGGTGAGTTAGATAACCAGGAATCACGCTAGTTAGAGGAGTGTCTAACACTATGAAATCACGCTAGTTTAGGAGTAAGTGTTCCATCCTGTCCTCTGTCCTCCCAATCCTGTGCAGTAAGCCTGGAGTGGATAATTTTTTAATTTCTTAATAAAAGCTCACGGGGTAATCTGGTCTCGAACCCAGGGCCCATGGCACGGTGGTCGTGCGGCTCAACGAATTAATCCAACTCCGTCTCCACGATTGTAGCGGAGGAAGGATGGATGTAAACTTTTTAACGCGTAAACCTATTTGGATGATTCTTTTTATGCGGTATAAAGTATAATCCCCCATTACTAATATGAGGATAAATTTTGCTCTAGGCTTGTGGTGGGGGGAGGGGTAGGCTTACTTCGTTACGTGTGGACCGATTTGGGTGATTTTTACTTTGATGTGTAGAATTGTGCCCTACTGGTACCACGACGAAAGTTTACAGGGTGGGGTGGTGTTCGGAGGGGGCGGTACCCAATATCTTAATGCATAGCTATTTCGATGATTCGTTTTTGTTGTACACCATGATTATGTTTTGTTGCGTTGATCCCCGAGTGCTGCTATGAGAAATATATATATTTCTCATATATATATATATATATATATATATATATATATATATATATATATATATATATATATATATATTTATATATATATATATACATATATATATAAATATATATACATACTTTAATTTAATACTACCCATTCACTCAATAGGCAGATTTGCCATTAAAATAGTGGTTTTCCCACATTTTGATGATATCGTCTATGAGCAAAATTTCTATTCTTCCTCGTTAGAGGTTATAATTTTAACTAGAACTTGAATATAATATCATTCGTAACACTAAAGTTTCTAAACATTTATTGTAAAGCGTTGTACATAAAAATGTTTTCTGACGTGTTCTTTATGTCTGGGAGAAAGAGGCCAAATGGTCATCGAACACCATCACATGAGTTGGATATGTTTTATTCAAACAATGTTCATGTTTACATCACAACCCTTTCAACAATATTTTATTCAAATATCTGTTTAAAGATAAGTTTTTCAGAAAACATATATTTACATATGGTATTTACGATTCCGCGTTGAAAATTTATAGCAACCCTATAGCTACCTCTCTGCCCGGATATAAAGTCGTAAAATTTATAAAAAGAACGCCTGAAGCAAAATCTTGTATCGAACGCCATTTTTACAAGGAAGAAGCAACTACCAATAATATTGCTTAGAGCTATGCAACGTATTTACTAGCAGGAGCAAGAACTATCGATTAACATTATTCTTCGGCTTGGTGTCATATTTATTTATACTTGTTTTCCTCTTAAATGGGGTCATCGAGAAAATCGATAGAAATGACTGTCATAAATCCACTTTCATGTGCCTTGACTCGGAAAAGGTGAGCATTCATATACCCGCCGATATTTTATATGGAATCTCTCAATAGGTCATTCATTCCAGGAAATGCATTCAGATCAATGGTTTCATAGTTGAGCACTCACTAGGGAGCAAATGGGAAAAGAGATGTGTTTTTCAATAAGTTTTTAGAAGAGTTTTCAAGCAGCTCTGATATTTTGTGAAAACATGCAGAAGAGATTAGGACTAAATCCATTTTAAACACTTTTTGTTAATAAAAAAAGGAATATCTCATCTAATACCTTTTCATGTTTATATCTTCTTAGGTTATCTACGGAAGCAAGTTCAGATCTCTAGAAAATTAAATTTGCTAGGGGGTAAATATAAGATGCTTCTGTACTGATAGTAATAGATATAATAAAATTAAATAGAGGGAACAGCTCGATGATACGATTGGTACCTTAAAGGAGGTAGTATTACAAATTTCTGTAACACATGAAAGTTATCGTTCGGTCTATGTACTGGCCGACAACACTAGACTAGCACTGCAATTAGCGTTTGACGGGTCCTTTTAGTGTCACGACATGGAAGACTTAGTTGTTGGGCTCTGGAAGCTGTAATAAAACCAACCCGAAGTGTATAGGCACTGAGTTTGCTCTCTAATCTGCATTCTTGAGATTGCCTATAGATTCTTTAGAAGGTAATCTCCTAGCGCCCCACAGAGCTGAGCACTTGCGCAGAAGGTGATACACAGGGTGTTTCCGATCTGACGTGCCAAAATGAGTGGGGTGATAGATCTCAACTAGAAAAACAAAAAATGGTATGGCGGGGGGGGGGGCATGAACTATACGTAGAGAGATGAAAAAAGGTATTCCTTAACTTTTTAGATGTTCAGTTTTGTTAGCCGCCATTTTGTATTGGTGGCTCAGCCTATCTTGCATTTTGCAGAGGTTAGTGTTAAACGCTGTAACTTCTTTTTAAAGATATTTAGTTCAAACAAAAACAATGTTAAAGAGCATTAACTGTTCAATATTTTCTGTCAAGTATATATTTAGGCCAACTTAACTGTAAATATGAAAAAAATCTTAATATGTCTATTCGACTTATCAAAATTTTTTATATAACTTTTAAACATACCTCCTCTGCTTATTTCGAGGACTAAATAACTGAGTCAAGAACTTTCAAAGTGTTATTGTCGAAATAACCTTTTTAAGTTTGTTGCAACTGATTAAGGAAAAACTATAAGTTTAATTAGCCTCTAGTTTTGAACATTCTATTCGAAATTGTGTTTCAGTGCTTAGTATTTTAATGTATCTTTAAAATCCTGCGACGAGACATCACTTGCACTGATCACATCGTTTTATTCTTGGTGCCCTAAAAAAAGGAGGGTCGATTTCAACCAAATTCGATATTTTTGTAGGCGTCCTTTGAATTTAAACTATAAAAGAGCTGCATGCACATGTGCTCTTCCTTTTTGAAATTGAATATTCAGCGAGTTTTGTGAGTGAAATTTAAAAATATATTTAAAAAATATTCAGAACCTGACTGTTCGAATATTTTATTTGTAAAAATTATAAAAATATTATCAGAGCCTGGCTGCTCGACTATATTTTACTTTATGTAAATCAACCTATTTGTAATAATTTATTCAGAGCCCGGCTGCTCGAATAAACTCCGAAGTATAGTTCTGTGTTCCCACTAACATTTTCCCAATACTTATTCGAAGCCTGGCTGCTCGAATACAGTGGCGCCCAACTAATTAGAAACGATGTGCTAAGAAAAGTAAACTGCATGTTATTTAAATGAAAATACAAGATTTCATTAATAAGACAGATATGATTTTATTTGCAATTCAGTATATTATGTATACCTTACATAAGTTTTTTCATAATCTTGATATGTTAATAAAATTTTGAGAGGAACAATAAAAAAAATTTAATTCAATGCGGTCATCAAATTAGAAACGGTTGGTTATCGTTTTTATAATCTATAAAATAGAAAGCTTTATAATAAAGTTATAATTGATTACCTGATATTTTGTTGGCCATCCATTATTTTTCAAAACAGCTGCACATCGCCTTGGCATCGAATCAATCAGTTTCTGATATGTAAAAAGGGGTATTTCGGTCAAAACTGCTTTAATGGCGTTAAACAATTCATCCATATTACAATATTTTTTTTCCGAAACTTTGTGTTTAAGAGTCCCCTAAAGGTGTTCGATAGGGTTTCAGTCTGGACTGCATGATGGCCATTCCAATACTTCTACACTTTTTGACTTGAACCACTCTTTTACTCTCTTAGCTGTATCGGTTCGTTATCCTGCTGGTATTTCCAAGTGACAGGCAAGTTTTCCATTACATTCTTAAGAATATGAAGGTACTGATTCTGATCCATTTTACCATCTACACGATAAATTAGACCAACACCACTCCATCCAAAACACTCCCAAAGCATTATAAAGCCACCTCCAAATTTTACTACAGGCTTTGTGTATTTGTGATCGAATTCTTTTCCAAAAAGACAGCGGCTATACTTCCTCCCATCTGATCCCATTCGGTTAATTTTTGTTTCATCTGACCACAAAATCCGTTTCCAGTCTTTGGAAGTTCAATTTATGTGTTCACGAGCAAATTTTAACTGAGCCAATCGGTTTCTTTTGGACAACAGTGGCTTCTCGCGAGCAGTTAATCATTTTATAATAAAAATTCTCAGTTATTCACATGAGGACGATCAATTTCCTCAACAAAGATTATTATTAATAAATTTAGAAGACACGAACTGTGAGAGCGAAGATTACGAAATTTATTAGCAATTTGTTTGTAGCCGATTTTGAAATGAAAATAAATTCAAAGAAAAAATTTAAAATTGCCCTAATTGGACAACCCTACAATATTTCTACCACCTCTCAGTTTCCTTATCTGTCCGAATACTACTCATAAAGATTCTTTTAATTGTGTTTTTCTAGCTGAACAGCATTACAAGTTATTTGAAATGACCTGAAAGTATCATGAAAATCTGTAGGCACGTTACGAAGTTAGAACAAGATATTGCTATTGTGGATAAAAAGCAAAAATATGAAGAGGGAAATAATATAGAAAGATGCGAATGAGGAAAGCAGTGTATACTTATATGACTCATAAAACATACACTTTCGGAGCGACATAAAATCTGAAACAACTAAAAAAATTTAAACACCGGAAGCGAGAATTATCTCTAGTATCGTGAAGCCCTAGTATACAGGGTGTTTCAAATCTGACGTGCCGAAATGATAGATCTCACCTAGCCGAATAAAAAATTGTATGGAAGGAAGGGGGGGGGGCAATCTCAACCGTTTGGGAGTTACAGGGTGATTCATAAATTTAAGTTTTTCATGCCATGCACATTACTCTTTTACTTTTATATTTTGATCTACCCAACACAGCGACATCAAACAAACGCTAAAAAACTACTATCCCAATGCCTTTTTCAAAATTGTCAATAATGTTGATCTAACTCCTACCATTGCAGGTCCAGTCACTTCCAAAAGTGAAGTCATTTTGGCACGTTAGATCTGAAACACCAAACTGGTTTTACACAAAATCTCTAAACCGTAATTCAATCAACATATTGCCGAAAATCTATTTTGAGATTATCCAGCATTAAATGGTGCGTAATTCTGTAATATTCCTGGTCGTTATAAAAGGATAGCACAACACAATAAATGCTTTAATAGTAAAACAAGCATAAAACAACTTAATTAGAATCAAATACACCGGGAAACGATAACCTGAACAGTAGCTCCTTTGATTGATAAAATTAAACGAAGTCATGGTGCTTTCTTGTAATTCCTTTTTGGGTAGACAGCAATCGTTTCCTTTCAGTATCTCTGAACACAATCTTGTTCTAACAATCTCAATTGAGAATGACCAGTGAAATGGGCACAAGAAGTACAGGAGACGGTATCGCGACGGAATTGGCTACTGCCCATTTTAATGGCAAGATCCGATGACACAAAACATTAGGATAGCGTTTGCGCCTTTCATGTCAAGAAAGTGAATGTAAATGAAGTAGCAAAGTCCGTATCACGTTAAAGAGCTTTGAGGTAGGATTGCGTGTAACACGCACACCTTAACTATTTAGAAAGCAAAAATCAGCTACGCCAGTTTGATAAGTAGCTCGTTGCTTCTCGAAGATTTGTTTACCCCACATAGCGCTTAAATTGGCTAACAATTCCACCGAAGTACTTTTGTGTTCCATACCAACTTTGTTATTCGTTAAAACGTCAGGACCTTCTCGTGAATTCAGAAATAGTTTGCCCAAAATATTAATCGTCTGTACTGTACCCAAAATGGTGCTGAAAGCTTTGAGTGTTATCTGCAAATTATGCAACTTAAACCAAATTTCAATTATGTTGCGGGTCCATGCCCCTATTTGCCTAATCGCACTGAAGAAAATAGCATTCAATTTGGGATATCATCCGTGTAAATTGCCTTGCCCACATTACAACAGTAAATTCAATTAATATGAAACCTCATAGCGGAAACATAACTTCTAAATGTAATTAAAGCTAGCGGTCAGCTGAGAAATTAGTTTGGTTCCACTTGGCATTTTATCACAGTTGGTCGAACGTGAATCTGCCGAGGTGAATATAGTTTCCACCGTTTATCACACAATGTTTACCAACGGAGGTGAAAAGTGATCTGTGCTTCGTGGTAATCATGATTAATAGCTAGATTTTGGGTGCTCCAAATCTTGCCCTGTCCAATGTGGAACCAATAGGAAACAGTAAACCGAAACCGTGTCAAATTTGGTAAATTTGTGCAGGTCACGTCTGGTCGTTATGTTGCCATGAAAAGCTTCAACGTGAAATGCTAAATAAACTTCACGGGATAAATCCAATTCTCTGCCTCTGATTAAATACTATATGAAACTTCTGCTGGTGGTGGTTCATCATCCCACTAGCCTTTTCTGTCATTTTGTAAGTAAGGGGATCTGACTAAAGTACTTCTCTAACCTTTTTGAGCACTCGTCATTATATGGATAGCTGAGTCCTGGGTTCCTTCAAGGACAAAAGAAATCGCTTGTTTTGGATTATGTCGTTGTGTCAGCTAAGGGCTCAACAAATTATATACTGATTTAAACTTTCTTATGAATGAAAAAGGGGTTTCACACGTTTCATACGAAATCCCGATCTGGATTGTCTGCTGCCAGAAAATCCCATTTATTTCAGGGATGTAAGGATAACGAACAAAGCCTTTAGAAGACAATTGTGCTTTCCTTTGATGATTTCTACGGCTCTTTTGGGGTTTATTTAACAATAAATCTCAAAGGATTTCGGAAGTTTCGGAATTAAGGCAAAACTATTTATTGTGCCATTTGTAGTTTTGTCTGTTTACTTACATGTGTATAAATTAATTTATTTTGAAATCAGTTTATACTGGTTGAGAGGGATACCTTAGCCATTTAAGTTAATTTTCAACACACACAATACCGCTTTAAGAAAAGTAGATGCAACGATTTGTTAACAATATAGGGCGTGTGGTGTGGTATTTTTCTATTTCTTAATGAATGTTCTGAAAAGATGTCATTGGTGAAAGATTTTTATTTAAAATATTGTCATCACAAAACCAAGGTAAGGCGCCAGTTGGGCAAAAAAAATACAATGTAGATAAGCCTAAAACTGCACCTTCGTAGTTCAATAATAAAAGGGTTCTCATTCCGCCAAACAACCAAATGAGGCGCCAGTCTAAAATGAGATTACGCGAAGAGGTAAAGTACGCTGTCTTCACAAAACGAAGGGAAAAACCCAAATTCGTAGTTCCTTAAAAAAAAAGAAAAAAGGGATCTTTAAGTAATACATTATCATTCCGCCAAATAAACTCATAAGGCGCCAGTCTAGAATGATATTATGCAAGATACGCAGACTGATAGAGAAGTTAGACTTCTTAGAAATGTTCGATCTCACAGTTTAAATAGTGTCGCATGCTAAAATAAGAGTTCAGTCTTCAAGATAAGTGTATAGTGAAAATTAGATAGTAGGGAATGAGATATGGTGAGTACAATTCTAGATAATTTGCAAGTGGTCTAGGTAATTCTAAGAGGTCTACGTAAGTAGCATAGTTGAATTACCGGGTGACCGTTCTT
This sequence comes from Leptarthrus brevirostris, assembly GCA_964036015.1. Classification (NCBI taxonomy): domain Eukaryota; kingdom Metazoa; phylum Arthropoda; class Insecta; order Diptera; family Asilidae; genus Leptarthrus; species Leptarthrus brevirostris. The sequence continues at coordinate 43,806,968 of OZ038372.1, forward strand.
ATATATTAGGCCTAGTAATTGTGCGTGTGTGATGATCCTCCGGGTGACTTGTGCTATAGGTCTAGGAGGCAGTCCGTGTGTTTGTGTAAATATGTAGAGTTGCTCACTGAGACGTAGTCTCACATGTTATTTTCTTTTATTTCAGAACATAATAGTGTGCAAGGGCGTGCCGAGGCGTAAATATAAACAGTCGTGACTATTGGATTCTTTCCAGTCGTGTCTAAATTGTGTGATCGTAGGAAGTATCCAGTTAAAAAAAAGATATATTAAATAAAGTCTTGTTTTGAAAATTCTTACTAAAATTTATGATAAATTAATAGTGTATAATAATATTGAGCGAATTTTGGTATCAACAGCAATATTTGAACTCCTGGCCAGAGAGACTCTTTTCCATGCGTTTTTCTTAGGAAAGTAGTAGTAGGAGATCTGTTAACCATACTCCAGACGTTTTACCTCATTTGCTCATAGGTTTCACCACAGGCGTGGGATCAGGGGAGGTTCATTTGCTCCCCCTCCCCTTCTTGAGTCTCGATCGAACATTTTACTGTTTGCAGGTATCGTTCTAAAATAATTTTTAATTAGACGCGGAAGGATCCGAATAAGAATAACGTCCAGATCACTGTAAAAATTACAATACTGAACCGAAGCGATGGAATGAGTCAAATGTAGACTTATTTTCAGAAGTCACCCGAACTTTTTTCAGTACAATTATTGAATTTACCTGATTCACCAATAAAAGTTCTTATTTATGGTACAAAAAGTAAAAATTCTAATAATAAGAAATATAATTATTCTGTTTAGTCAGAAAGTTTCCTTTCAATAAACGCTTGGTGGAAGTCATTTATTTAAATGAAAAGTAAAAAGCACTTGTTTTACCCTTCCACAAACAGAATTTGAATTTTTCCTTTGGGATGGTGATCGCTCAAAAAAATTTTGAGCGCTCAAAGAAAAAATGATGATGGATGTTTCGACTGAAAGTGCAAGCTAGTCATCATCAGCGTGGTATGCTTTCACTTTCCACCACGGACATCCATGACGGAAGGTCAAAACCTCAAAATTTTTTTGAGCGATCACCATCCCAAAGGAAAAATTCAACGTCTGTTTGTGGAAGGGTGAAACAAGTGCTTTTTACTTTTCATTTAAATAATTATTCTGCCTAATAAAGTATTGTAATTAAGACTGGGATTTTTTTTGAATAGGAGTCGATAATAATTTTTAACTGAAGTGATCATATATTTGCACTCACTAATAATGTCATGAAATGTTTGGGTGTTTTTCAGAGATGCCAGAAATACTGGACTGGAATATAATTTCCATATTTGAGCAGATACCGGGCATATCATATTGTCCGCGTTAGATAAACTTCAAAGAAAGCCTATAAAACTTATTAGAGATTCAACTATCTCTGAGAACATTGACCCTCTGAAGCATCGTCGGAATTTTGGTTGTCTTCAATCGCATATTTCCCTCTTCTATTTCTATTTCCACGGCCGGATGAGGCCAAAACTATCAAAGGAGGAGTATATCGTCGCCTGCTTCACTTAAAATCTACTAGCCCATTTCCCATTTATCCTTGCTTCCTTTCTTGCTAAGGCATAGAGTTTTGAAATTATGATTAACAAAATATTAACTGAATATTATTTAATATTTTTTTTATGTATAATAGCACTTTATTTGGCACAATCGTTATAATGTAAAACTCTAGCTACCCTAAAAAATGTACAATATTCAAAACAAAAAAGCACAATAGTTAACGATCAAAAAGAACATAAGAAATGACACGGAACGTTACTCTAAAGATGTTTCGTAAAAACGACTCTTAAACTTGAAGGCAAAAAATAGTAAAAAACTTGTAAAAAAGAAAATACAAGAAATTTTAAAATGCCTCCAAGCGAGTTCCAGCTCTACGAAAAGTTCCCGAAAATTATGAAAAAATTTCAAAACTAATCCTAGCTTTAAACCTAAACGACCGACCAAAAATAACCGAAACCGTGAAAAAACGTAAACTATAACATGATTGTATGACCGTTCCCAGACGGTAGATTCAGCACCGGGCGAAGTTGTTACTTCGGGAACCACTGCTCCCCAGCAAATGCCCTCTCCGTAGAGCCGTTCGCCACTTTTCTATTCCTCCGGAAGCACTCATCCAAACATGTTCTAAACGAACGCACAAAAATTTCGAACCGATTAGAGTCCCGCGGGACCAGTCTGCGGGGTCAACGACGTCTGCAAACTGTTCCCATCATCCTCCTAGTTCTACGATATCAACGTTAGACTTGTCCTTCCCGCAGCACGTGCAGCAATACCAATGAGAGAAGCTTCGTGGACAAGTTGCTGCAAGTCTGCGGCCTGATATTCGCAGTGAAAGACGAGGCTTCCGTTCCGCACCGACGACAAAGGTTGCCAGGTGCAGTTGAATGTGTCGGGCTCCGTTGCCAGGAACTCTAGACGTAATCGCCTCTTCAATCTGGCAGATAAGTGGTTCTGAAGTGCATGTGTGTGAAACTGTAGGTTAGTGGGCTGTTGGCCAGGCTCGGTCCGCATGCAGTACAGATGAATTGTCGAATTAGCAAATGTTAGAATAAAGCTAATCAAGCAATTCACCTGGTTACATGTCCTTGGTCCCAGTAAAAACGACGTTTTTGCAATGCTGAATGTCGGACAGATATGCAGATCAAAAGAGCCTAAGTCATTTTTACATTTTAAGAGACATATCTAAGGACAGCCACTCATTGCGGTAGATAAAAAAAGTGTTGGCAAACTTTTCACTTTATGAGAGGGAGGTCCAAAGAAATTATTGATCAACAATTTTTATCAAATCAATTTTATCTTGAAAGGTCTAGAGAGCGCTGTGACATAAAACCAGATGGACGGAGAGTCAGACCGAAACTGTAATGGTTTCCATTTGTTACGAAATTCTAAAACCCAAAAGTGTAGGTTGCTAAATATGTAAGCATGCAGAAGAAGCGAAACTTCTTTCGCCTTTGTAATTTAATTAATTTAAATTTAGCAGGAGAAAAAGAGTAATGAAGAATATTAAACTGCAAAATTTGCAACGGTTACTAATGGTTTACGGTACCTAAAATGTGATTTAAATATTTATGTATTTACGGTGTGTAGATATCTGGTAAAAACATCGTCTATGATTTTGACGTCCAGCACTTTGGCTGTTATCACCATGTCTTTGCTTTAGTCTTGTGCGTAATTCTAGAATACTTTCCGGTGATACATTTTACAATGTAGAATATAATGGACATTCAACTAAATTCTTACGCAATTTCGGCTTCAGACACAGGAATTTCGCGGAAGAAGGATTAAGCTCCCATAAAAATATTTCTATGTGTTGCGACGTTGTCTAAATCGGCGTTGTTCTTGGATCCCATGGGGACTTCAATCTGCTGTGCGATGTTGTTTAGCTCTCTTTTTAGTGAGTGGGCTTCCATTTCCATTATCGCCTGCGAATACTCGTGTCTATCCCGACGTGTCCTGTAAGGCTGTGTATGTCTCAGTTGGTAATGACCTCCGAGAGATAGCTAAATGTATCCACTTGTTCTATTTCCTGCTCTTCCAGATAAATTTCCTGTTGTCTCCTGGACTCCAAGCTCATAAGTTTGGTTTTAGCATCATTGATCTTAAGCCCTGCTCTGCGACCTTTTATGCTCAGGGCATCGGCCATCGTCGGCTTATTCCAGTTGCGAAAGGTGGTTAAAGATTTCCACCTAATCTCTTGTGATGAGTAGTCCTCTAGGGCGCTGTACAATACGTCTAATGACGATCAGGAAACGCAAAGGTAACAGTATGCATCCTTGTCTCACTCCGTTCAGCACTTCGAAGGGCTCCGAGAGCTTTCTCTTGTGTAGGCCGTGACATTGGGCTCCTGAGTAGGATTTTTTTATGACGCTGATAATTTTTTCTGAGACTCCTCTCCTTTGTAAAGCTGTATATATGTTCCGTGTAGTCCGTGGAAATGTTGCGTGTACACGGACACGACCGATGCAAATAGACAGTTCCTGAAATTTGTACTTGTACTTTCCGTGTACTTTCTGTGTACTTTCCGTGTACTTTTCGTGTACCTTCCGTGTACTTCCGTGTTACTTTCGTGTAATTTCCGTGTTCTTTACGTGTACTTGCCTTGTATTTCTGTGTATTTCCGAGTACTTGAAGTATACGGAAATTACACGGCAATTATTAATTATATATATATATATATATATATATATATATATATATATAAGATGCTGGTATGCTGTATGCCCCGCATGGCAGCATAGGTTTGTTTCTAACCAAGTTTGCCCTCTAATCACTGCTGTACTGTTCACCAATATCCTGCCGCATTATCATCGCCAGATTCCGGTCCAGGGTATGTAACATCTCAATAATTCAATGCTATGCGCCCACCGAGCAAGCGGATATAACAGCTAAAGAGTCCTTCTACCAGCATCTTGGCGACATAAGGTTCATAAAGGTGATATAAAAATAATTATGGGTGATCTCAACCCTAAGATTGGTTCTAACAACATCGGCCTGAAACATGTAATGGGGAAGTTTGGACTCGGAAAGAGGAATGCACATGCGGAGTTGTCCTTAAGGGACCTGGCAGCCACCGATAGTGTATTTTTACAGGGCGTAGGTACACTCTAAGCTGAGGTGTTCAGGCTGGTGCGTGGATTTCCCTGCTTCTTTCTCAACCGGACGTGGGACCGGCTACGGTGGATTTATTTCACGTTTCGAAAGTATTGTACTTCTTATAGAAATTTTATAATCAATAAACACGTTGTTCGGTACACAAGTATATTTCAAAAGTAGAAGCACTGGATAGATTTAACAACTCTTCAAAAAAAGTGCCCCTTGGAATAAAATTAGTTTCCGATAGTTAAAAATAGGCCAGGCATAAATCAGTTTGAAGTCCTATCCATTTTACTCATACATACTTCTTCTGCGCTAATTTGCGGAGGAAGTGCTTGCAACCCCTTGGAATTGCAGGAGACGACAGAATAGCTCATAGATTTAAAGTACTTTTCTAGCGAAGTCACAAAGTGGAACATCTTCGCGATAAAGTCAAAATTTCCTCCTTGTACCCGTAATTCCGCAAAAGTGCTCATTTATTATATTACTCTTAATGGTGCGAGAAGGGTAGGGACAGAAGCAAGCAGTGCTCATGTGGCTGTATATTTACATTGACAGACTAAAGATAGAAGCGCGGAAAATCCATTTGTCTTATACTCAGTGACATAGAAATGAGAAATTGCTGAGGAAAGTATTCATGCACGCTCAAATGTGCTATAAAGGAATATCCTAACAATACAAGTAGGACACCCTAAGGTGGAAAATACCCCCGTCTATCCTTCATATTTCTCTATGTTTTGTGAATCACTGAGGAGATACCATTGTGTACTAATACTTCTCAACAGCATTACTAATGAACAGTCATAGAAGATTTTCTTTTGTTTACGAGCGAGATTTGTTGTGCTTAATATAGAATTGGAGGAGAGAAATGTTCTATTTACTTGAAGAATTCCCAACAATTTTCGTCCCTTTTGTCGAATTTCGTCCCCCTAAGAGCTTGACATTCATCGTTTTAGCTTAAGGGAAGTGATATAGGACCAACATTTTACCAAATATTTTCTTGTTGACATCCACATAATCAAGAAAAACTGTTAGGTTAGGCTGAAAGGAAATATTTATATAAAACTTTGCTTTTTCTGTGACTTTAAGAAGAAATTAAAGGGGTAAGCATAGAACATGTAAGTAAGTTGTACTTTTCCTGAACTAAAACATAAAACATAGTGACCATATTAAACATTAAATTTTGAGCATAGTACAGTTATTTGTATATGTAGTCCGTGATTGAGTTCAACGTGGGCAGCTCAATTAGATAACTTGCATTTAGTTAGAATGAAGTCTGTAGCTTTTTAACCAAATTCTTTATTCAGCTTCTTCTCTATTATATATTAATTTCTGTTTGTAATTTCGAAATAATTGTTATTTTATAAGCTCATATGGTTATTTACATAATATGAAAAACCATTCAATTATTTTTACAATTTTTGTCTGTCTATATGTCTGTCTGTTTGTCCGGGCTCACCTCGAAAACGGCTAATTTGATTTCGATGGGACTTTCTCGAGAGGGTTTAGTATTTGCTTCGACATATTTAGCTTACTTTTTTATTCTGTAAAAAAAAACTTTTTTATAGACAAAACGGCCAAGTTTTCATGTCAAAATTTTACGGCAGGTGGGTACAATCTCAATCGTTTGGAAATTACAGAGTGATTCATGAATTTTCCGTTTTCATGGTATGTACAACACTATTTTTTTGTCTCTTGATCTACTCAACGCAGAGGCATTCATACAGCAAATGCAAAAAGACTACCATCCCTGTTGTGTCTCATACTTCCTATCGCTACAATAGTAAATAGAACCATATTCAATCACCACAACTACAGACGCCTCTTGCAAGCTTGTCCTATAGATAGATGTGCAGAGGCCAGAGGCAAATCCAAGCGTCAGTTGTAAGATGGGCGATACTGGAAAAAAGTATCGATATAAAGTATCGACTATTTAAAAAACTCCGATACCGACACAAACAAATATCGATTATTTTTTTAGTTTTTTGAATAAATTTTTTTAAACACAGAATTTAGTACTATTTGGTTAATTATAAATGCTCCGTTATGGTTTCAAGCGACTGCGTCTGTCTGTGTCGATGAGCGATGCTTTAGAAAATAAATGCTCTAATGGGACATAAGTGGCAGGTATGTATACTCAAATATTTCATTGCAAAAATTCGTATATTATTCCCATCTTCAAAAAAGGCTGCAAGAACGACCCATTGCTAAATTATCATCCATACCTAAACCATTCGAAAAATTGGTCTATGAGTCCATGTTCTTCCACTGTAAGTCTATCGCTTCACTCTCCCAGCATAGGTAGATCTACAACCACCAAGCTTACTGACTTCGTATCTAAAACACTATGTGCCCCGGAAAACGGTAAACGTGTTGATGTTATCGCGACCGATTTTAGTAAAGCCTCCGACAAGATCTTCCATAATGATATCTTGTTCAAACTTGATCGCCTAGGCTTTCCCCCCCCCCCCCCCCCCCCCCCCAGATTCATCGCCTGGATTCGGTTCTACCTCAACAACCGTCAGTACAATCTTCTTTTCAGCTCATCCATTTCTAACCCTATTTTCGCTCGTTCCACCTCGGCCCAATGATTTTTATCCTTACAATAAATGATGTTGAATATATCATCAAACACTCAGAGCTGGACATTTATGCTGATGACATGAAAATAATCAAACATATCTCCTCCACAACCGACTCTCTTCTCCTGCAAAAAGACCGCGATTCATTCACCACATGGTGTATGGAAAACTTTCTAGAGCTCAATGTCTCCAAATGCCAGGCGATCTCTTATTCCCGCAAGCATCTTACCACCATCCCGAGAGTCTACATGTTAACCGACGTACCAGTCTCTATCGTTACCTCTTTGTGTGACTTAGGAATAATCTGTGATAGTGAACTCAAGGTTTATTCTATCTATGTGATCTTCCGTGGGTTGACAGATTCAACCTTCCACCCTATGAAAACCGTCTGAAACTGATCGACTTACAACCTTATAACTTGTGCCATAGACTGCACTTCAATCCTGCAATCTTTACCCATCAATACCAATCCCCGTAACCTTAGGTCCACTACCCTTTTCCGACTTGACCGCCATCGCACAAACTACGGTCACAGCGAGCCAATTACCAGGATGTTACGAAAAGACAACGACCTATCCTCTTTTGACTTCCATCTGAGTAAATCATCCCTTCACAATGCCTTATATCTTGACCCCGCCCATCTTGATCCTGATCGCCTTAATTCTTCTTCCTTACGCCTTCTGCCAGTATCTACTGTATTTATAGCTCATATTGTAGCTAATACTTTTTATTTATTTATTATTCCTTGTCATTTATTACAGTTTGTAGAATTAGTATTAAGTTAAAGCTTGTATTTTTTTGTATTTTTATGTAATAGCTTGTATTAATCTTAAATAAAATAGACTGAAATAATCTGAAAAAAGAGACGATGAAATTGATTGTTTCGACAAAAACAAGGATTTTTCATTGAGTAATATAAATAAAATATAATAAGTAAAGTTTCAACGTACGGTAAATAGAAGTTACAACTCTTGGACTTCACAAGGATATCAACTCAAACGTTTTGTACGAAAGACAGTGATTTTCCAACTTCCCGCATAGAACACCTAACAATTTTTTCTAGAAACCAATGTTATTTAAAAGCTACCATTGCACCGAAAAGGACGCCTTCTTAAAAGCGTTATATACGAAGAGTGATGCATATTCTTATAGCTCTTTACCAATCGCACAATTCTACCTGCGGCGTGGCACTAACTACCTGCCACTGTTTAACTCCGGAAACACATAAGGGGTTATATACACTTGTGTGGGTCGAAAAAATCGAAAATTTGTTTATTGCATATTCGTAAAGTACATCCTCTTGAAAAACTTTTTTTCAAAAAATCATAGAAATTTGAGCTTTAGAGGAAAAGTTACAGCTACTAACAGCGCGCTACCTGTGCTAATTATAGCCGTGTAAAACATAGAACCGACACTTTAAACGCGATTATCTCAAAATTAAGTTTTTCAAAAAGTACAAAAAGTAAGTAAAAAGTACAATCGATCGGAATTTTTGCAGGCTAGTTTATAACTGAAATGGCCTCTTAGTGAACGAAGGAATTTTTATTTGAAGCAAAACTTTTTTTTGTGGTGGCAAAAACTTAAAATTAAATTGCAGACCTCCGAAAATTAAACATTTTAAAAAAACATCACTATTTCTGTAAAAATGTTAATCTCGCCAAATCCTTCGTTCGCTCAGAGCGTAAAGATTTTTTTGTTTTTTTTCTTAATTTCAGATATGCTGTCTCTTATTTCCGATGCTCACTGCGAGAGTCGGCAAAATATGTTGTTTTGGGACAACGGCAGTACTGTCCCCAGATATCAGTTTTGGCTGAAAAAATTTGTAAAATTTGTTTAATCATGAACAAATAGAATTGTTGTGTCTTATTATAATAAAATTCTATCTACTTGGCAAACAAATAGTAAAAATATCCTTTCTTCGACAACAAGGGTATGTAATATTTGCATCTTATTATATATTGAATTTTATCATCAAATGCAATCCTAGAAACAGCATGAAATACCATGGTGTAGGTATTCCATGTTTTTCTAGGATAGGATATTACACTGAATGGACATACCGAAAAAATGTGGAATTAAAGATGTGCAATAACTGGAGAGCCGTTTGCAAATAACTGCCGGTAAGTCCTGTCCCGCATTTTTCTATTAAAAGAACATCAGCGAGTAGATTGAAAGATAAGACAGCAGCAGGCTGGGTTTAGCAAGGATTGCTCCTGTATAACTAACACTAAAACCCTGAGGATTATTGTGGAGCAATCTACGGAACTCCGGCTCCCTACCTGGTCTTTGCAAATAAATATATAGCTGCACGCTGTGCCATAAGACTGAAAGAGTCTTAATGTTGGAAAAGTTCTGACTACCTAAAATACACATAGTTAGTATCGATTGCCGGACTACTGTTGTGTGTTTCAATCAGAGACTTTGGTCATAGAAAGAGCGACAAAGATGTTACTACCCCGCCCAAATCTGAATAATGGTAACGATATAGAAATTTATATAGACAGTCTAGCGGAAATAAAGAGTTCTCAACTGAACGCTTCCTGTTGGACGATCAGCTGGCTTTTTGAGTCAGTATAAAGAGAAGTTGAATCTAAGGCTATTCAGCTCGCTAAGGAAAGATGAAGCAATCTGACAATATGCGGTATGTCAAGGCAGCTGAGGCCAGCTTGGGACATTAAAATAACGTCTTTCCTGCAAAAGAGAAATCGCACCAATCTCCGAAACAGCTTGGCAATCATTATTGGCCAAATGGCCACTGTCTCTTCGGTAGTCACGCAGAACGCTTATGCACCTCCACCATTGACTTTTGTAGAATTTCTGATGGACCAGGAAAAAGTGAAAAACGTTCAGCATTTACTCTGCGATTGCCCAACACTGGCTAGAAAGGTACAACGGTTTAGGCGGTTACTTCTTCAGTTGATTGGACGATGTTGCTAACATAGGGCTGCAGCAGCTTCTTAAGTTTGTTAACAGTTGTAGTTGGTTCTAAGTAAACTAACATTAAGGTTCTGTCCCATGGACTTCTTTTAGGTCCACACATTTTTAATTCCACAAATTTATTAGTTGAGTTTAAAATTTTTTTTAAAATATCTTATAAATGGCCTACGCGTTTCGGCTTGCAAGGGCATCATTAGGGCTTACACTGACTATTACTATATAGGTATAAATAAATTAACACAAAGTGAGAAAAGCTCGGCACAAACAAACAAATACATACATATAAGCTTATACGTAATTAAAACGAGTGTTACATTTTTATTAAGGGACTTCTATTCGCAAAATCTATTTGGTCATTTAATAGAGTAAAACCGTCATCAATGTCAAAAATTTCGTATTTATCTAAAATATGTCCTCCTCTTAAGTTATGTATCAATTGTAAGTCGTTCATATTGCGCGTGTAATTTCGGTAAATGACAACAAAAATAATAGGAAATTAAAAGACAAATTAATAGGAATAATTTAATTGTAAGTAAAGCAGATAAAAGCAACACTATGACAATATTATAAATAAAAAGTTCAAAGTTTTTTAAATACTATGAAAGTTGATGAATTAATAAATTACTGTAAAGTAAAACCGTCAAGTCATTTCTGCCATTAACAATTCTGATTTATAATTCACCACAGAAGATAAATTTCGGTTAAAAAATAGTCATCCTTCTGCCGCAATATTTTACGGTTTACCTGTTTCCTCCTCTTGCAATGCAAAATCACAGCTAATGTGTAAAAAATTAAACAAAATGTTGTCTGAACTAATTAACTTTTAACCAAAATATTCAATAAAAAAATTCAAACGACTTGATTAATAAAATTAAAAATCTAAACATACCAAAAAATGCCAAATTAATATCGTTTCGTTTTCTTCAATTCCAGAAAATAATTTAATCAACTTACTTGACGAAAGAATCTGAAATTCCTAATCCCGAAAAGTCTGCACAATTGATAAAAACTACTTTGTTTTTAATGACAAATTTTATGTACAGAATGATGGATTAGCTATGGGTTCTGCTTTCTCGCCATTCTGTGCGGAATTTTATATTCACCATATTGAAAATAGTATGTGCAAGTGTGACAACAATTTGACAAAATACGTTTTTGCTTGGTACCGATACGTTGACGACATATTTTGTATCTGGAGAGGGACGGAAAGACAATTGACTCTACTTTTAAATAATTTTTTAAATAAAATTGACAAGAACATTCAATTTACGCTGGAAATAGGTAATAGTACTTTACATTTTTTAGACTTGACAATAAAAGTTAATTTAAATTCAAAACTTGAATTCGATATATATAGAAAAGAGACTTATTCTGATGCTGTCATACCAAATCATTGCACAAAACTGGCAGCTTTCCACTCCCTCATAAATAGATTAATTAATGTACCCTTAACAAAATACAGCTTTAGGCAAGAATTAAATGTTATCAAGAAAATTGCAAGAAACAATGGGTATGAGGAAAAGATCGTTTTCAAGTTACTTAATAAAAAACAGAAAAAGAATATGTATGAGTCTGTCCTTCCAGTCTACAACCAAAAGCAAACTGAAAATAGCGTATTGCAGTGGAAAAAAATACCATGCCTTGGCGAGATTTCAGAACAACTGAAAAAGCCTTTAAGAAAGAGAAATATAAATCCAGCCTTCTTCAATAATAATAACTTAACAAACATGCTCTTTAATAATTACAAAAAGGACGGACATCTCGGAAAAGAGTGGGGTACATAAAATCAATTGTGCAGACTGTCCGGGAATATACATAGGAAAGACCAAAAGGTCGCTAAATTTACTGAACATGTTAATTTGGCAAAAACAAGCAATCCGATTTCGAGACTATCAAAGCATATAAAATTTACAGGACACACGTGCAATATGAACGACTTAGAATTGATACATAACTTAAGAGATTTTTGAAATTAGAAAGGCTAATGATGACGGCTTTACTTTATTGAATGACCAAATCGATTTTGCGAATAGAAGTTCCTTACTGAATCCATATTTAATAAAAATGTAACACTCGTTTTAATTACGTAAGCTTATATGTATGTATTTGTTTGTTTGTGCCGAGCTTTTCTCACTTTGTGTTAATTTATTTATAAAGGAATAGTCAATCGAAGCCCTGATGATGCCCTTGCAAGGCGAAACGCCTAGGCTCATTAATAAGATCTTTTTAAAAAAAAATTTAAACTCAACTAATAAATTTTTGGAATTAATAATAAAGTGTTTAACTTCAAAATGTGTAGAAATATATTCCACCAAACAATGTCCGAGAAATCGGTTAATGTAATTCTTTTAGGTCTATGTGTTTTGCATCCTAACCTAACTTAAGTTAACCTATATATGAAGATCCTTGCGACAATGCTTTCCGAAGGAGATAATTAAAAAAAACTTATCTATATTAATGCAAAATGCACTGATTTCTCAACAAAAAATTGTTTGGTACCTAATTAATTGTGGAGGATTTTTCGTCATTGTATAAACGACATCCTGTTCAGCGCTTTAATTGGAAAAACTAATATAATTGGGACAGTTAGATCGTCTCTAAGACTTGGACTTTGAAGATTGATCTGAACACTCATAAAATTCAAGTTCCTTCGATATGTATTTTAATTATTTTTCAAGCAGTTTTGGTCTCTTCATTATTTGAATAAATTTTCAATTAAATATCGATTTAAAAAATCAAATTAAAAATTATCAGAATATATTTTATAATAATAATTCTTTGTTATTGGACAACAAAATAATTGACTTTTGAGTAGGCATAAATTTCACATTTAGGAATATTAGAAAATAACTGCTATTTTGAGATAACATTTGGGATTAATATTGGAATTGGCGGCAACACAAACTTTAAAGTTATTTCATGTAATAAGACTGCTGACTATTCTTTATATGTACCATCAACGAGAGCTTTATATGCGTACAGTAAGCAATGTAGATATTTGAATTTTAAAGTTTTCTATGTGCATTAACATTTTCTACGCCTCTGTCTCCGAACATGCTTGTGGTTTTTTGTTTGTTCTAACTTGATTCACATTTTACGGAACTAAAAGTACTTATTCTCTCAAAAATGTAAAATTTATGTAATTTGCATCTCCTTAAGTTTAACCTATTTTAATTCATGCAATTTCTGAGAGCGACATGCAAACACCCAAGCAAAAGTAGTTAATATGCAGAAAAATTTGCATGAGAAAAACTTTCATTATAAGTAAAACTGACAGGATTTCGTAATGATAAAACACAGTTTTCCAGAAATGCATTTTTAAGGATATTCGCTTATATTCTCTATTAAGTGAATTCATAAATCAAGGATAGTAAAAGCGGAAAGTTTTACAGAATTTACATTACAATGAAACACTCGTATCAGCTCCTCTCGTATTAAGGAAGGAAAAGAAAGTAATAACATTTTTTTAACGCTACAATTTATGTTTTCGAATATTTCTTTTACAGAAAAGTTATTCGAAAATATATTTAACATAGTAGGTATGCATGCAAAACATATAATAAAACTAATGTTAAATATCTGTGTATGTGAAAGAAGAACAGCTGCATTAAGAGAAATTAACCCAAATATTCACTTTTGGAGTTCCGTTCCCAAGTTTGCAAAAACGGTTAAGAGGGTTTTGGTCACGCACATGATAGGCTTCCGTAGAGTTTATATAAAGTTTTTATAAATTAATTTTGCAGTATTCATTATAATTTTCATTTAAAGTACTATCTGAGGGTAATATTCAAAATTTTTTAAAGATATTCTGCGTAGATAGTTTAGAAATTAGAGGGGACACTTTGATAACGACTTTGAAAAAAAAATATCTCGTTATTAGAGAATTAAAAGCAAAAGGTTCCAGAAGATTTTTTAGGAGACTGATTTACAGACATTTTAATCAACTGAGCAAATAAAAGATTTTCTTTTTTGGGTAATCAAACCACTTCCTTATACCAAATTTTATCTTAATAGGTAGGTATATAAATGAGCGGATGAAAGGTCTGTGACAGATAGGCAGACGGGCGGACGGACCCTATTTCCTGGTTTCTACGGAACCCTCGAAAGGAACTCTTATGGTATTAAGTGTTCTTGTGTTCGTTACAGCCTTTTTTAGAGCCTCAATCGTGGCAGTTATAACAACAAGTTGATTTTAAAGTTTTGTGTGTATATATTTTTTAAATTAGAATATGTAAATTCTCAATAAAAACACCTGTACAAAACATATGTTAATCCGACGCGTTTCGCCTTCTTAGGGCATTAGCAAGTGGACTACTGACCATTATCAACAAAAAAGAGATCTGGCTTAAGCAACGGACTAATATCTGTAAAATCTCTCTGATCATTCACCAATACACTACCATCAGCCAAAGCTTTGCTAATTTCAAATACTTCAAATCTATCCATCACGTAACCTTCTCGTAAATAATGAATTAAGCTTATTGGAGGAGTGACCTTCAGAGACCAGATGTTTCGACAACCCTGACTTAGGTTTCTTGTTTTTTGCGCCTGCGATATGGTCAGAAAATCTTGTTAAGATTTTACTATTTGTTTTTCCAATATATATTGCCGGACAATTTTAGGTAAATCTTAACAAGATTTTCTGAAGCTACCATCAATAAGAACGTTAAAGGGTAAAGGAGACCTTTTGTATGAAAATTACATTTACAATTTATTGTTCAGAGAGAGGTAATTAATAAAACACCATTTATGAAAGGCGCTAAGTTATAGTTTAAAAGTAAACTACCATGTTCATTACGAAAAATTCTAGCATCATCAGAATAATAAAGAATTCACGTGATATTAAGGATCATTGATACATCATTGATGTAAATGATAAAAAGCAACGGTGCCAGATGAATGCAATGTGGCAACTCTGCGGTGTTAAGAAATTAGAAAATGTCACATTGAACAAAACACGCTGTGTACGATCGGACAGATACGAAAAATCCAGTTTACAATACAGAAGAAAAACCTAGAACGTGTAACTTATGAATGATTTGTTAAAATGAGTAAATACATAAAATCATGTTGAAAAGAGATAAGAAATGGTTTACAGTGAAACTGAAAAGCATTACAAATTAAAGCTTCAACAATCTTGACAATGCAAGAGCAATAGGTCTATAATTCAATATGTCATAGTTCTATGTATATGTCGTTATGTGCCCGTTTTATGAGGGGGAATAGTCTCAGTGTGGCTCCAAGGTCTCGAGAAGGTGTCACAACGAATAAATAAATTAAATAACAAAGAATAGAAACAAGGAAAGGAGGCCTCTGGACTTCTCGAGAAGCTATTAGCGAAATTTGAGGTGTACTTTCAGTTGGTACCGCCGTCAAATACAAGCTCGTTCAGTTGAAGAGCAGTTGGCAGAATTGCAAAAGAAAGTAGTTTTGAAAAAGCGACCGAAGAAATTGAAAATCTCCAGAACTGTCTTGTTCCACAGCGATAAATAGATTTAATTATGCCAAATAATCGTTGAATGAGCAAGAAAAGGAAACTGAGGTTAGAGGCTCCTATTCTTGAAGGAACACGGATAGAATTCACAAGTGAGGTCAAATATCTAGGAGTGATTCTAGATCAAAGACTCACTTGGAATCCTCACCTCAATAGAGTTACAGTAAAGACTATGAATGCCTTATGGTCCTGTCGACGACTCTTATGTACAACTAAAATGGCCTAATGAGCATACAAAGCAATTATAAGACCCGTGGTCACCTCTGCAGCTCTCGTATACTGGCCAAAAGCAGAACAAAAGACAGCGCAGTCCGCATTACAAAAACTTCACAGGACAGCATGTCTAGAAGTCACCGGTGCCATGCGCACATACACCACTGCAGCTATGGGGGCCCTACTAGACCTCCTCCCTTTACACCTACACCTAAAGAAGGAGGCTGCCTCGAGCGCAATAAGGCTGCATGGTACCAATATCCTCTCAGAAGGTAACAGTCGGATTACCTGCTGAGAAGATATTGGTACCATGTCACAGGAAAAGCCTTTAAGAATTCAAGGATGATCCTGTGATCAACTTAATCTCAGACAACAGACATATGTTTGAAAAGGGATCTCTGGTTTGGTACACGGATGGATCCAACATGGGAAACAGAACGGGCGTTGGGGTCTATGGACCCAGAATAAGGCTGTACATATGAAATTATCGCACACATGTCGCTTCCAGTGACAAACGATTTTAATGGCACCCGTTCAATAAAATGATTAACGATAATAATTCACGTCGCGATTTTTCAAACAAAGCGAGGTCAGTCGCTTGGTTCTGCACCAACCATCGTTCAAGCAGAAATACACGCCATCGAATTCTGCGCATGTGAGATTACACATAGAGATATACGCGGTGCCAAAATATACATAATGTCTGATAATCAGGCGGCACTCAACTCTCTGGGGCTCTACATCTTTGAAACTAGAATTGTCTGGAACTGTCTCAATGCTCTTTAAGAACTGGCTCAGGGCAAGGGCATCATGTTGGCCTGGGTACCAGGGCACGAGAGCATTGAAGTCAATGAGAATGCGGATCACCTGACTAAAAAAGGTACGGATTCTCAGTTTATCGGAACTGAGCCATTCTGCGGTTACTCGAAAAGGCGACCAGCAATGCGCATCAAGTCATGGGAGGACAAACGCAAGCACTCACACTGGACATATACTCCAGGGTTAAGACAAACAAAAAGGTTTATAACCTACTCAAAACAAGAAACCGAAGCGCTACTATCACTCGGCAGGCCAGATTTAAGGCTCACAACAGGACTTCTAATTGGTCACTGCGCCTTGGGATACCAGCTAAAAAAGATGGGGCTAGCTGAAGAAGACACCTGTCGCTTCTCCTTGGAAGAGGAGGAGACAGGCAATGACATATTTAAATCGCCTACAAGCAAAAGTTCATCAGAAGGCAGAACAAACGTTCTCGTCAATTCGCGGTGGCAACGAACACCCTTATATGAGGAAGCCTCAACACTGCATACAAGAATTCCAGCATATCAAAGTCAGCAAGGTCGAAAATCGAGCACGGAATATCACGTTGAATAGCGCATAACACTCCACCCTACACAGGAACGTCCAGATTAGATACATCGGAAAATTGGAAACTCCGAGCTGAAGAGTTCCACATCAGAAATTCTACCGCTAAGCCAAGTTTCAGTCAAGCAGACCACGTCGAAGTTAGAGTTTGTCGAACCTTTGAATAGTCGAGGCAATTTTGAGCAAGGTCCTGTTATATTATATATGTGGGCCAACCTAAGTAAGTAGGTACGTAAGATTCTACAGCCATGTTGCTGGCCGTCGCAACGTGGTATGTCGGCATAGGTAGATGTGCACGGCCCTTTGGTCGTTTGCAGCGCCTGCCATTAGGCTGATATCGGTGATAATCTCCGTGAGGTGCATTCGGATCATTAGGGTATACGGAGGCTAACGAATAGTCCTAGCCATATAGAGTGACAGAGGGAGGAGGGGAATTAGGCCAGGCGCGTTATATTAGCTCAGAGTTTTTGTTAACAGCCGCCGACCAGAATCCTAGATCGCCCTAAAAGAATTTAAGATTACGTCGGATGTCATTAACGATGGGATAGACTGGTACTGGCAGCAATAAGAGACAAGTCCGATGAAAGTGAAGTAATGATACCCCTCCAGTTATCAATATATATAGCTCATATTGTAGCTTATACTTTTTATTTATTTATTCTTAATTATTCATTTATTATATTCTGTAGAATTAGTATTAAGTTATAGTTTGTAATTAATTTTTTATTTTTTGTATTTTTTATGCAATAGCTTGTATTAAGCTTAAATAAATAAACGAGACGCAGACCTTGGTATGGCTTAATATCCGCGCAATCGGCGCAAGTCGAGAGACCAGTAGTAAGTGACCTCGAGGCATTACCATTATTTAATGAAAAATTTATAGCTACGTAATACTTAATATTTCTTAGGATAGCCTTAATTCTCAAGTGTGCTGGCATTGATTTGATAAGTTTCGTTGTGCATTTCTGTAATACTTCCCTCAGTACAGTATACAGAATTACTCGAACAGCCGGTAATCCTGTAGGTTAGGGATGTTTTCGTATTTCTACTGACAGATCAACACAAATATATTGGAGTCAAATTAAAAATTCTATTGAACTTTTTAAGCTGACTGTACTAAATTATTTTTTAAATTCATTGAGTCTGACCAATTTTTAATGAACATTCTTATGTAAACTGGTGTGCAAATTACCTTTCCTTTCACAAAATATTTGAGGAAGATTTGAAAATGTTCGACTCGAAAAAAATTATTGTTTATTAATTACATTTATTACTGCTTATAATTGTTAATTATGATTTATTGTTTCTTCTTTTATATTTGTGTATGTGATTTTTAATTACGACAAAATTTAAATTTTTCTGGGCACACATTAAGGGGGCATCCAACCCTGAGCAGTGAAAGAAAGGCAATCTTAAAGACTTCTTTTTTAACACTAGGAATGAATATGGAGATTTTTGTATGTTGTACAGCTATATTTCTACTATTATTACCAATTTTTTCAAAATAAAATATTTTATAATGAGGTCATGTGAGATTAGTGCGTACCACGGTGCAGAAAAAAGGTTTCTTCCTGGCTGCGAAGTTTGTAGCAAAGCCGATTTTTAAAATTCGAGAATTACCAAAAGGTAGCTATTGAAAAAAAAACTAATTTTTTCACCGAAAAGACAGCACCAAAATGCTCGGGAAAATACGAAAAAGTAAAACAGAAATTTAAAAAATCAGTTGAATAGTTTCCGAAATTTTTTGGCGAGATAAAAAACGACTTTCCAAATTTAAAGTTTCAAGTAAGAAACGTATATTCTTGCGTATTTTTCTTTGTAGAATCGTAACGACTTTGTATATCAAAAAGATTTCACATCACATCCTGAAGAAGCAGAAAGTGAAAAAGAAATTTTTTTTAAGTTTGGTCCCCTTACAGAGAATACTGTACGCGTTTTAAGATTTATATGTTTTGTATTATCTCCTAACACTCTCTGATATTGCTTAAAACAAAAACATGATTAAATTTTTATATAAAACTAGTTTAGACAAATCTAAATAACTGTCTTACCTTTGTAATATTAAATAGCATTCACGAAAAATATCTTTTGCATAAATATGGATTATTTCTTCAGGCCAAATTGCTGTCATGTAACAGGTAATATATCCTGGACTTGGGCCAAGTGTGTCAGAAGTACCGAGATGAAGTCAGACATAAATGTACAATCGTCAGAAGCAACAATATTTTAATTTAGACAATTTAGACAATTGCAATCTTTTGGCAGTGATGTTGAATGAAAAAAACTGCGCTTTTTTTACTTGGTAATATTGGTGTCCTCCCCCAAACGCTACAACCTCTCCATTTATTTAAATCGCTTTGTCTCACTGACTGCTAAATAGTAAAATTTGGTTTTGCCTCATGAATATTTAACCACTAAGCACAATTAGGTTTATAAAGTGGTACATTACCTCACACAATAATTTATGAATATGTGAAAATTATTCAGAAATGTTGACACTTCAAGTTAACATGATTACGCTGTTTATCAAATAGTAAAGTTTTAGTCTGCCGGAGGTAAGAATTTAAGAATTCTTAGTATTTTAAAAATTTTCTCCGAAATTTAATTAATTAATTTTTTATTTTAATTGATTTTCCCGTCTAATTACCCTTCCAGAAACATGCCCATGTAGAAAAAGGGCGTATAAATTTATAAGTAAAAAACTCATCAGGAAAGATTTGAAAATCTGTAATTTAAAGAAACTAAACTCATATTAACTCTAAAATCCTTTTTATTGATTTCAAAACGTATTACAATTAATTTTAGTAAATTACAAAAGCTCTTCAAAATGTTCCCCGCCAATTTGGATGATTGCCAATAATCTCCGTCTAAGTCCCTGTTTAAGGCGTACTGCAGCCAGCCTTTCCCTTATTTTCGTCGCTGCAATCCCAGTACAGCTAACTAGATCCTCCTTATTGTTAACTGGGCTTGCATAAACTTCATCCTTCATTGTTCCCCATAAGAAAAAGTCCAATGCGGTAAGGTCTGGAGACCTAGCAGGCCAAGGAATCGGTGCACCTCGTCCAATCCAGCGGTTAGGAAATTTTTCATTTAGTTTGACCATCACAATATAGCCATATGCGCTGGTACTCCATCGTGTTGGCGAAACATTCCCCTAAGATAATCCATAGGAATCTACTCTATTAGATCGGGCAGTGTATTGTCCAAAAAGTCCGCATAAATTTCACTTTTAAGCACTTGAGGCAAAATGAATGGTCCTACCAAATGGTTGCCGATGATACCAGCCCAAACTTTGACACTGAATCTCTGCTGGAATGAGGTCACCATTGCCATGTGGGGGTTAGTGTCCGACCAGGTATGAAGGTTATGAAAGTTCGTGATATCATTCCTGGTGAACTGACACTCATCTGTCCACAGAATTCGGTCCAGAAACGCTCTGTCGTCAATGTCGCGTTCCAGAAGCCCAGTGCTAAATTGCAGTCTTCTCTCGGAATCTCCTTCCAGTAGTCCTTGGGCTGGGTGATGATGATATGGACGTAATCCCCCTCGATGAATAATCCTCCAAAACTTAGATGACAACACTCCTAATCGCCTTGCGACTCGTTCCGTGCTCGTCTCCGGGTCCTGACTCACTATAGTGATTATTTGCTGTTCGACGTCGGCAGAAGTTCCCTTAGTTTCGGGACGTCTCCCTATCGTGTGAATTACACTACCTGTTTCTCTTAACCTTAGGAAAGTCTGTGTAAATACCCCTCTTTGGGGTGCTTTGGGGTTCGGGAATCCCCTTTGATATTCCAGTACAGCCGCTCTCTCTTTTCCGTCTACTGCAACATAATATAAATCCGAAATAATATCCGAAATGTAAATTCTACCATTTTTTAATAATTTCTGCTTAAAAACAAGAATACTTATTGATTTATTTTTCAACTATGATAGGTATTCTTGCAGACTGACCCAAAATTTTCATCAGGTACGAGTAACAGAACGCCAGGATGCAAGGGTGTGAATTCGGCAATAAAACAAAATTACGTTAACATTTTTATAACTTAAAATTAATTATCTGTTAACTGTAACTAAAACAAACATTTGCGACTTTTATCTCAAAAATTTTGTTTCTTTAAAGAATTTCCTACCTAAAGCGCAATAAAGTAATTAGGTACTCAGGGAGTTCTAAGGATGCGGTTTTTCTAATACTGTCTACCTTGCCATGTAGCACCTTTTTGGAAAGGTAATAAGATGAGCAATGCAATAAAAATAAAATAAAGGTGTACTAATTACATGTATTTCGAAAAAAAATTTTGGGAAAATTCTGAATTTTAGGTAATCGCAAAGCATTTTTTTCACTTTTGGAAGTGACTGTACGTGCAAGGGTAGGAGTTAGATCAGTAGTGTTGACATTTTTGGAAAGGTCATTGGGATAGTTGTTTTTAAGGTTTGTTTGATGTGGCTGCATTAGTTAGATCAAGAGATAAAAATAAGAGACTAATGTGCATACCATGAAAAACTGAAATTTATGAACCACCCTGTAACTCCCAAAAAGTTTAGATTGCCCCCCCCCCCCTGCCAAAAAATTTTTTATCTGTCTAGTTGAGAACTATCACCCCACCCATAAATATATATATATATATATATATATATATATATATATATATATATATATATATATATATATATATATATATATATATTTATATTTATATATAAAATGCAAAATAATAGGCGTGAGTTAAAAATTTTCTTCTAACAAAAATAAATAAGCCCCTATGGTTTTTTTACCGTAATCTGTTGTCAGCAAAAAACAACCATGGGCGTCGGCGGGATACGAACCTAGGACCTTCGGATTGGTGGGTCGACACGTGATACCTTGCTCCACCGACGACAATCCGCTTTGGCATACTGCTTATTAAATCGCAGCACCTCTAAATGGGCATGGCGTCCTAGCTAGACTGAACTGCGTTCCATAATTGCTCCTTGTTCGTAAAATTTTACTTTGCCATGGATCGCTTTAACTCATAGCACAAGTTCGCATTGAGATTGAGATCAGGGGATTGACTTGGTCATTAAAGAACGTTGACATTATTACCCGTAACCCAATCGCTCACCAAATTAGATGAGTGTTTCAAATCGTTGTCCCGCTGAAACGTCCATATAAGCGATATATCTACTTTTGCATATGGTAGGAGCGACACCGTACCAAGAAAAGCATCCCCATATCATGATGCTTCCACCTCCATGCTTAACAGTTTTCTTAGTGAACCTGGGGTCATATTCGTGGGCGTCGCGCATATATATATATATATAACAAAATACATTATTTTATGAAATAGGTACTTATTAAGTTTGCTGATATAATTTTTACGTCAGCCTTTAGGATAAGTTTTAATTTTTTTCTCTTTATTAATAGCTAATATATACTCACCGCTTAGGAAATTTGTTCAGAAATATGTTAAGTTGCCTATACTGCTAAAAAAAGTCGAGATTTTAAAAGTACCGCCACATAGTGTTCTGTTAATTTGGCATTAACTGTTGCCTTTATTTATATATTGTTTGAAATATATATATATAAACAAATTATCATTAAAACAATTAATATTGTTAATAATCTGTTGTTTTCTGTTTTTGTAGTAGTTGCGAAGACCACTCTAAAATTCATTAACAAAATGACAGTAAAGGTTTAAAAATAACTCCACAATAGAACAGAAAGGAAAAGAATAAAAAATGACGATACTACTATAATGAGGAAAATAAATGAATAAGCAACTTTATTTTACGAATTTTGATATATATCCATAAATTCATGCAAATTTCAAGAGCATACAACATTTCTGAAAATTGCCGAAAACTTCTATAAACTTTTTGAAAGACTCTTAAAAATTTTTGGGTGGCCCACGAAATTGTTAGGGAACTCATTTCCCTTGGGTCTCTCACTAGTTACAGCCCTGATGTGATGCTAACATATGCCAATCCCCGACATTGTTCAGAGCTTTTTTATTGGCAAAGGCGCATTGTCGTAATGAAAAAAATATTTTTTACTAATTTCCCGAATCCGTTTTTAAATTCAGTTACTTATAATTTTATTAGTTCCTAGACGACTGAGCTTTGTTTGGACGTGGCTATTTCTATGTAATTTCATTACTTAAAACATTTTTTATATTTTTTGGTACATTTAAAGTTAATATTTTAGAAAGATTCATGGAAATAACAGAGTCAAAGTTATCAAAATCGGTCAGTGCGAGACGAACCTAGGTGGTGTGTCGCCCCTTCCTTTCAATCACACCCTAACAGCAATATTTTTTTCAGCATACCAATTGTTGCAGATAGTCTATTCAACAATAAGCGAATCATCTAAATGGTTAAGAAGTTAGGCTACGTCTCCCGTGTTCCCCACCATTTTTTTACGCTAGAAGTGAAAATCTTCTAAAGACACCAAAAGATCCGACTGCCTCTTGTAGTGCGAGATTTTTTCTCCCTAAAAATACCTTTCTAGAGATTTCAGACCACTTTATTCGGGTCCCCTTTGGTCCCTACTCCTTGTGATCTCAGCGAGAAATACCCGGACTAATCCGGTTTTCTTCCCTCACCTCGATTCCCCGGGTCAGTGCAAGTATTTGCTTATAAAGCACCTCTCCTACTTTTATAGCCTCGGTCCAGTGGATTTCCCTCAGCCTCCTCCTTCTGGGCGCCAAATCAGGAGTGATGCGGATGACCCCTCAGTTTGATGTTTTGAATGTTCAAAAATTCACTTGTTTGAGCCGATGTGTGAGAGCTTGCATTGTCGTGGTGGAGAATGATTCGTTTTCTGCGATTGGTTTCCCTTATTTTCTTAACACTTTTGGCAAAGAAATGGTGGTGTACCATTAAGAATTGACCGTTCTAAGGTGCTGTAATGGCACGATGGCGACATGTCCAATCATTCCGAAAAAACAGGCGACCATTTGCTTCGAAGTGCTTCGTGCGCGAACAATTCTTGTTGCATTTGGCTCGTCTTGAAAGGCCCATGCAGTCGATTGTTCCTTAGTTTCGTGTTCATATGCATAGATCCATGATTCGTCGCCTGTCACGATCTTATAGACGTCTTTGCACATTTTTTGCACCAATACACTAGTCTTTTTTGAATGATTGTCAAATTATGCGGTATCCAACGCGAAAAAATTTTCTTTATGGCCAAATGTTCATGCAATATTGAATGTATGCAAACTTTACGATGACAATGTCAGATTTGACATATTCACACTGGTTTTGCTTAAGTAGCAACCTACGTAAAATGCACCGAATTTTACGAACGTTAAACTAAGAAAATGATTTTCAATTTATTCCATTTATTCCCATATTACGTTGAAAAACATTTTGTAGCACCTAAAGTAGGTACTTATATCAGTGTAAGTAGGAAGATTTATGGTGCTACGTTCAGGAGTTAATCCACTATTTCAAATAGAAAAAATTTCAAAGTACGAAAGGTGTTTTTCAGATGGCTGTAGTATTTTGCATAGACGAGTTCAATTTTCACGTTAATGCTTTTTAAATCAAGAGGAAAATCAGATTTTATATCGTAAAAAGCTCATTCCTTGATCTCTGCTTTTTTATGAATGTACACAAGAGCTGTTCTCTGCATTGCCGACAAAGTGAAGTGGAAAAATAAGAGACTTTTATACGGTTTTGTGTTTGCTTGGTATCCGTGCGAGATGAATGGCGGAAGTGCCCTTAGCCAAAGAATATTGTTTAGTCATTTCAAGTGATGGGAAAAGAATGGATAAGTGAAGCTATCTAAGGCTAGATCATATTTGTTTGCTAATATGTTGTTGCATTTTGGGAGCGGAGGCAGCTTGAAATTTCCACACTACAGAAAAACATCCTTTGGAATTGAAAGAGTTGCCGAAAATGGATTACGTATTATTATAGCGTGAAATAGAAAACACAAAAGAACTTATATCTGTTGTTAAATTGAAAAATTAAACGTTTCTTTCAAATAGTGCTTTTAAAAGAAAACGTTGTTGGAATTTTTCAGAGGTGGAATTTATTAAGAGTGACGATTAATCAATTGGAACAATTACAGCATAACTTTTGCATTTAGCCGAGTGTTTTTGTTTAACCAACATTTCGTTGTGAAATAAAAAAAAATTGTAAAATTAAAAAAAATTAAACCGACTTCACAAAAAGCGCTAAAAAGCATAAGTCTTAATTAAGAATTAAACCAAACAACTACAACAAAACTTTTTAATCGTCGTTCCTTATGATTTCGTGAGCTAAAACGTTCAGGTAGTTTTAGATAGTAACTTCAATTGTGGTTGGATAGGTGTTTTGTTGCTTTAATTTGCACCGACTTCAAAATGTCGTAATAAATATATATTATAAAAGCAAGTGTACAATTTGCGTGCCGCTAAAACTCAGAGACGATTCCCGGTACGATTAAAGGAGTTATATGGTGTGGTAGCCCTCTATCCCCCATCCATTAAGGAGATTCTCGTTTTTACCTGAAGGGCTGAAGATATAAGGGCTGGAAGTTTCGTCCTCTAGAAATTTCTAGAATAGTTCAGAACATTCGAGAGTATTCGAGAGCATTTCACAATAATCGAGAACATCCCGGAACATTTCGGAATATTGTGCGAACGTTCGGGAACATCCCAGATCATAGGTGAACATTCCAGAACACTCTCGAATGTTGTAGAATGTTTTTGGACATTGTGGACCATTCGAAGCCTCTTTTGTATGGGTGGGGCTAACCATTGGTAGAAGTATATAAAGCAAGATCCGTCGTGGGTTCGAACGTCAGTTTGAGTTAATAAAAACAAATAGTGACGTGTGTGTAATCAAAGTGATACAGTGACTGAATATAAATCGAAAATAAAGTGTGAAAAGTGTTTAGTGTATTTCTTAATAAAAAGTTTATTTGATTTATATTTTATACAATGCCTAAACGTAAAAGTCTCATCTTCTTGCCAGTTCTGAAATAAAACGGCGAAAAAACGAAACAATCGAAGAGCGCGAAGCACGTTTACGTTCCCAACGAACGAAAATGAGCACCGTGAAAAGCAGAGAAACCAAAGAACAACGAAATGAACGAACTGAAGAATCAAAAATCGTAACACTTTAAGTTATCCCCAAGTCAACAACAGCAGACGAAAGAAATGTATGCTTAAAAAAATCACATCTCTGGCCATACATACAAATACTGCGACTAACAAAAAATATGAGAGTTGATCTATCGACAGACGAAGCAACAGCACATTTTGGTCAAAAACTTTTAAAAATAGGCGAAGTCACATATCCTACTGACCAGACGACAGTGATTTCTGCAACATAGCCACTACTGAAAACGAACTCATCAACCAAATTTATCCAAACATTCGATATCTTTCAATCCGACGATATCTACTTTAATATTCAAAAGAAAATTCCCGGTGAAGAGAGAATATACAAATCGATCGACACGATGGTAGACGTTGAAGAAAGTGTCAACTTCCCTACAGCATTTTTAAACTCTTTGCAAGAACCAGGAATGCCATTACACTGCCTTCGACTGAAAATTGGATCTCCGATCATAATACTCAGAAATCTCAACTCAACAAAACTATGTAATGGAACAAGGTGATCGTCAAACAGCTATCGAATAACATCAGTGAAGCCGAACTTATGACCGAAAAGGACAAAGGACACACAGTAATTATCCCCAGAATACCACTGATCTCTACTGAATTGCCATCCCAATTTAAAAGACTGTAATTTCCAATCAAATTAGCCTAGTGCAAGGACACACTTTAAAACATTGAGGCGTCAACCTCAAAGACTCCTGCTTTTCTCACGGTCAATCATACGTAGCTCTCGAGTTGTGAGAATTTTTTTTAAAAAATTTTGGATAAACAAATTTTTTTTAGAAAATGTTGCACAAAAAAATTTTAAAGAGTTTGGTCCGATTCCCTGAAGAAATCTAAGCACTTTTGCTCCTCTGCAATTTTTCTGTAAACCTAACCATTTTTGAGTAAGAAATCTTTACATTTCCAAAATTTGCAATTTTGTCCTTCCAAAATCTCAAAAAATTTACGTTTTCAAAAAAAAGTTTCAGACAAAGGTTTTCTATTTGTGTCCGGAGCATCCGAATCTGCAGTAAAAAGTATGGGTTCCCATTTGAAATTTTAAAGTTGCCCCCACCCCCACCTTTGGAGTAGATGTGGAGGGATATAAGATTATTTGGTCAGACTTCCCCCACCAAATCAAACGAACCATATTTAAAACTTTTTTTATAGGACGCCATCTTTTGGCTATATTTAAAAAAACACCTGGTATAATATTATACGATAGCGTATTAACGCCATGGTAAGAATTTTGTATCTAATGTAAGGGCTGGGATTAACTTCGGAATCTGTTGCCGGATTTGGATGATTCTGTTTCCTTTCTATACCTCGGCAACAGTATATCCAAAGGAACTGAAAATTCAGAAATAAAATAGTTTTTGTAAAAAAAAAAGTTAAACCGACTTCACAAAACTATTTTTATATGTTAATATTTAACAAAAACTTTACAATATGCTCCGCCAAAATGAATAATCATTTCAAAACCTAACCCAAGATCCAGGGTACAAAGAAATAGTGATCATCTTCTGTTTGGCAAATTAAATCATTTTTAGGTTTAATATTTCTATCGTGCTAGTTATTATTTTTCCATTCTCCAAACACAAAATGTTAGAGCGAATTATATAAAAGGACCATTTTCATTTCAAGTCCTTATATCCTGTATTTGTTGCTCGCTTTCTGATTCTCATACATCCCGACAATGTTTAATGAGCTTCTAATGCTTTACAAATTGCTTTTTTAAGGATTTTTTCTCTTTGTGGTTCTTCGCAGAAAAAGGCTTTTATAAATGCAGTTTAATTACAACCACTTTGCGTTCATTTTACGATAAATAAAAGACAATATAAAAGACTTAAATTACGGAGTACTTTTTATTGCATGGAGTAGTTAAATGTGCAATAAAAGCAAAGTAGTTTTTATATCTCTTTGAAAGTAATTATTATAAAATGCTAAGACTTTAAAAGTACCCATTTTACAGCACAAGAAAATGTATGTATATTCTGTGTGTGCATACATTTGCGACTTGTTTTCCTAAAGTGAAAACGATTTATAAAAATTGAGTACTAAGATAATAGTCGTCGAGGAGGTAATGATCTTCCATAATGACAGCCTCGGGTTTGAATCCCACCGGCAGCGACACGTGGTTACATTCTACTCAAAATAAGCTACGGCAAGATACCATTGTAGTTGAATCTGCTGAATTCTACTCGCATACAGTGCATCCCAAACTTTGAAAAAACTAAAGACGGTAATATGTGAAAAGTAATAGCATAGAATAATAAAAGACAAGAAGTGAGAAATTGAACACAGAAACTAAAACGCTTTCGCATCGAGATATAATTTAACGATGCATCCATCTCTAGTATTCACAATGGGCTCGTAGCAGAAATTAAGGCGTTATTGAGATATTGGAAATTTGTCATGGCACAAAAAGTTTATTTTCGGGCCACCATTTGAATAGTATATAGTTGGGTCACTTCTTGCAATGGTGTTGTTCTAAATTTTTAGTACAAAAAATTAATTGCTCTGATAACCGAAAGAAGAGTATGAAATATTATGAGCACAAACTTTCCAAAGAAAGAGATATTCATATATGTGTCGCAACTGTTACTGTCAAAACTAAGTGCTAAACCAGCGATTGCAATCACTAATGTCAAATAAAGTTATTTGTATTTGTAAAGGGAAATATTCATATTTAATGAAGGGAAATTTCGTTTATTTACAAAAGTAGTTTTGTTTTCCTTTTGGTGTGGAAAACTAACCACAAATAAAAAAATTTTAAAATAAAATATGATAAAAATATCATGTTGCTAGTTTATGACTTTAACAGGAGTAAACGAAATATTGTGAACCTTATTAGTTTTTGAAATTGCGAAATTGCCTTAGACTTTCCCTTTTCTACTGGAAATTTTCTTCAAAGTTATCATTGATGAAAGCTAAAATTTATATTTTAAATAACATATAATAAAGTGATTCGCATTTCCATTCTAATTTAGCGTTATAGTTTAGCTTTTGTTCTTTTATTTTATTATACATTTTTATAATTCTTTTTTTATGAAGTTTACCGCGCAAACTAGTGTCAAAGTTTAAAAACATGGATAACGTGCGAGCCCACTACAAGTGCATTGCAAGAGATTTCCCAAGTTTTTAAGTATCAGGAGGAATAAAGAAGTGGTTTAAAGTCCCTGATGATGAAGAAAGGTATGGTATTTATTTGAAATGAAATAAACTTCTAATACGAATCTTTTAGGGCTAAACTTTGGATGGGGGCTCTAGGTTGACTAAACATACCATTTGGAAAGAGATGAATGATGGTATGCTAGGACCACTTCTCCAAGGAGATGATTTAGGAAGCGCAGGAAAAATATCATTGGTCTCTGTGCCATTCTTGCAATCGAATACTTCAACGAGGGATAACACAAATTTAAAGATTGCTGAGGAAAATCAACCAGGCAAAAGGCCTCATTTGCAACAAATTAATGCGGTAATTACGAAACTATTAATAAAAATATGGAATTGTAGTTTTTTAGCCGATTCGTTTGCGTAATTAGCGACGGCCGGTGATAGTACAACCCTGAATCTAAAGTATTGGGCAATCTGAATTTCTTTACAAAAAAGTGCCTTTGAATTGAATTAATAATTGAAACCAATGACTTTTAAGGAAAATATCACCCGCTTTGAAGAGAATATTGTACTCTAAATTTTCAAATTGTATAAGAGAAAGCATTTAATTTCAAAAACCTAAAAAATCATGGGAAATGAATTACAGCAAATACATACACGTGGATTTCAGGCAATTAAAAGAAAACTGGTAATGAGAAAAGAATCTGCAAAATAGTTTCAATACATAGTTAGCATACGCACGAATTATGTATCAATAAAGGTAAGAAAATTGTTGATTGCGTGTTACAACGTGGTTGCTTGAATGCATTCCTAGTTTTCACGTATACCTAACAGAATTGTTGTCCTCCTTTGACGAGCGGGTTGTGACCGAAGACGTTACTTTGTCTCAGAGCAGAATCCTCTTGCGGGCAGATGATTCCGAATAAATAACCAAGGCCTGAATTTAAGTAATTGCTGAGTGATTGTCTACTCACATGTACTCCAGGAAACACGCGTGATACCAGCATGCGTTGCACCGGGGAACTTGCCGATACTGGAGTAAGGGAGATGACCGGGAAACTCGCAGAGATAAGGGTCAGACTACCGGGAAACTCGCCGGTTAAAATAGTGTCCTGCACCGGAAAACTCACCGATACAGGAGTAAGCGAGGCAACCGGGAGACTCGCAGGTTAACGGGGTGTCCTATATCGAGGAACTCGCCGATACTGGAGTAAATGAAAAAGTGCCCTGCACCGGAAAACTCACCGATACAGGGGTAAACGAGACAACCGGGAAACTCGCCGGTTAGCGGAGTGTACTATACCGAGGAACTCGCCGATTGTGTGAGTGTGTGTGTGAGTGAAAGAGTATCTTGCACCGGAAAAGTCGCCGATACAAGGGTAAACGAGACAACCTTTAAACTCGCCGATTAGCGGAGTGTCGTATACTGGGGAACTCGCCGATATAGAAGTGGAAGAAATAACTGCTCAACACCCTACCCGGCACCGGTGGACCAAATCAGATCCAATACTCTGCTGCAGCCGGGGAACTCGCCGGCTGCTAACCTTCTATACTTTCTAGGTTGCTGACCACTCCTAGAGAGCTCAGTCGTTGGCCGGTGTTTTCCGTCCGATCGCTGGTCTGCAACTGCCCGGCGATACGGTGCTGGGGCCAATGATATTGCCCTAGACGTCGAGCTCCCTTAAAATAAACTTTACCTTTCTTAGTGGATAGTCTAGTTTAGCCACTACCAATTTAAAATTTCTGATACTGTAGTTAGTGCGGCGAAGAGGGGCCTGGATAAAGTCACAATGTTTATTGTAATGGATAGGAACTCGGGTGATCAACAATGACAACAGTTCTTGTGAATCAATAAAACCCTGCAAGACATTGAAGATAAAGGTAGTCCTTGATCTGTTGCGGCTATCTTTTAGCGAGTCCAAAGAGAGTAGCAAAAGTATGTCATTATACGCGGGCAGAATAAAAGAGTTATTCAGTGGAAGGCCACGCAATGCAAATTTGAGAAACCTGCTCTGAACAACCTCAATACCAAATTTTAGCATCGTCAGCATAGCATACAATTTTCGAGTTCAGTCAAAATCGGAACCAAACGACTGCCCTTGCGCACACCAGAAGTGACTGATATTTTACAAGAGAGAGATCCCTGAAACAGAACACGTTGTGTTCGGTCAGAGAGATAGGAAGAAATCTATTCGACGAAAAGAGATGGGAAAACGTTGGTTGGTATTATAGTAGGTTTGAAAACAAACAATTTGTGATCAATGCGATCAAAGGCCTAACTGAACCTGTTCACCAGCAATACAATAGTTTGAGAAGTCCAAAAGGTTAGTAGTCGTTTATTTGCCTTTGATTAGACCATATTGGAAGGAGCTCAAGAACGATTTACACTGAAAACTACGGAAATCACAAACGTTTGCCTTAAAAAGTTTCGCGATGGCAGACAAAGTAGCAATAGGTCTTAATTTAGAGATATCGTCCTTTTTACCCTTTTTCTGAAGAGGAAATATGGTAGACGATTTCTACGATTTAGGAAAAACACCACAGGATGTGGAAGAGTTAAATATATAAGTTAGGACAGGAGTGAGATAATGGGCACAATTCTTTAGGACATATACAGGAATACAAACGGGACCGGGCGGAAACTATTAGACAAATTTAAGCATCGTTACAGCCACGCAGATCGGAATAAACTATAAGATAATTTTCGTCACTACGAGAGAGACAGAACCTCGTTTAAGCTTTATTTTATTTTAAAGATGCTTTGGAGACTTATTAAGAGAAGGTCTACAAAGGCTAGGGTTCCTAGATTGATATATGGGCAAAACTTGAAAACATAAATTCGTAAAATAACTCTATAGTACAATCAATAGCACGTTATTGAAAAGGGCAGTTCTAGGTGAAAACTGCCAGAATTTGGTTCATTACCGGGTACTCAGTCCATTTTAAAGTCTTAACAATAAGTATCAAAATTTGAAGCAGATTTAAGCAAAGTTCAGAGTAAGACTAGATGAAGAGCAGGATGGAAGTCAGACTTAGGAAGCAAAGGAGAAAGACATCTATTCGCCATGGTTCCATAGTGGTTCGTGGAGAACACCAAGTCGAGTAAGCCCCCCGAAGCATTGCCAACAACACATGATTGCCGGAGACAAGACAAAGGAATAGCCTCCGTCTCTAATGTTGGGCGAGCATCGAGATCAAAAAGTTCCATGTCGGGAATCTAACCATAAAGCCAGTTTTCAGAGGGGGATGTCAAAGCAATAAAAAGCCTATTCGTCTTGGAACAAAAGCTAGTTATGTTTGCGTAGTACACTAAAACCTCGTTAACGAGTTCTTTGAAGTAGAAACACGTGGCCAAGATTTAGGGATGAATTCTCTTACAATAGAGTTCGGAAGCCAAATTGAACTCCTTTTACAAGTTAAATGGTCACGAGCTACTCCGATACAGTCGGAAATATGGTCAGGATAATTTCGGAAGACGAAAACACGCCATAATAGTTTCGCCGGACGAATTAAAGATGGATTTATATCTTGAGGTAAAAATTTATTAAGAAACAACCAGACGCGAGTACTAAATTTTCAATAATAAACAAAAACAAAATTTTTAATTCTTCAAAACAAACCGAAGGTCAAAAAATTGTATATAGGATGTCATGCTTTCATCTTTTTCAGTATTACAGACTTTTCTGGGACACCCTGTAGATGACAACATAATTAACTTGGCTTCAACTACATGTAAGTAGAAAGTACATGAAGTTTCAGAATGAAATTTTTAAACAAATTTTTAATTGATATAAAACCTCAATTTATTTAAAATGTTATTAAATTAAATAAAATGTTTCTGCTTATTTGTATATTGGAAATAAAATGTATTAAAACACGCAAACCAAGATTTATTGGAAGAAAATTGCAATACTAGTTCAGGTAATAAATTTTATCAAACACATTTATAAGGTTTGTTCGTCAAATGATGACGAAATTATGTGTACGTAGTACTGTTTTGATATTTTCCTATTTATCAGTACAATAAGAGCAATAATTTCCTTTACACTAAAGCCAATTTCATCACACCTTTACTTCAAAAATTGTGTAAAATAAGAGATACTTCCTGTGCAGTTTTTTGTTTCCTATTCAATAATAGCGTCACAACTTCCAAAGAAGATTAATCTTG
Organism: Leptarthrus brevirostris; assembly: GCA_964036015.1. Taxonomy (NCBI): domain Eukaryota; kingdom Metazoa; phylum Arthropoda; class Insecta; order Diptera; family Asilidae; genus Leptarthrus; species Leptarthrus brevirostris. The sequence continues at coordinate 43,840,541 of OZ038372.1, forward strand.
GAATAGCTTGAAATTACTTGAATTTTCTTAGCATTTATCAGCGAAAATGAATCTCGGGCAGAGCAAAAACAGCTGATAAGACGTTCATTCAAATGACTATTTACGCCTTTCAAGCGTGATTTTTGTTCTCATGCTACTAGTACCATTTCAATTATGTGTTCGTTCTTGAGAAAAAATGGTGTCTAATTAAAAAATATTATTTTTAAGAATAGTGAAACACTCTAAACAAAAAGAGTTTAGGAAAATAAAGGATTGTGAAATAGTACATAAAGGAGGTAATACGATAATTGAAAGTTTTTTACAGTGCTTGTGCTAATTAAAAAATAGTTGTGTCAAAAAATCAAAACACGCTTTAAAAATCTTCTGAAAAGTGTAAAATCAATTAATTAAGTTATTAAGTAGAATACAATACAATAGTACAATTAACGAAGGCTTGCATTATGTCAACAAAAAAGACTAGGAGATAAGGCTGCAAAAAAGTTATAAAACTTAAAACTCGTATCTGAAAAATGCCAAGTTTGTGGCTTCAATTTTTTTTTATATCGCTCTACATTTTTTTTTGTTATTCCATTTGTGTGAACTCATGTGATTAGCGGCTGAAAAGATTGGGTGTACTTCCGTTTAGGTAAAACCCCGATTCTTTTGAAGTTTTGGACACTAATGCCCTATGTATGATTACTTAAATTTAATAGTTTTGGTCAGATTTGGCGACAAGGTCATTTAAAAGTCAAAACGTACGTTGGAAGTTATAGGAAGGGAAGTAGTGAGAGAAAACCTTTTTACAAACATGTATCTTTTAGTTTTTTTTACTTTTAAAACGTGCGTTTAAAAATATGCTACTGGCGACGCTGAATTTATTTGAATAATATAAACGGTCTTAATCAATGTATTTGGACTCAATAATAATAGCTGCGTTCCATTGGGCCATGCAGAATACTCCGGCGTACTTCTCCAATGGAACGCGTTTTCTCTACCAAAGTAGGTTTTGCCGCTGTCAAATTTGGCATTTTATAGATTGTATTTGCGGTTTTTTGATGTGCTGTGAAAAATTTGGTATGTTTCGCGATAATTATAGTAATTTTGGAAAAAATTTTAACTTTTTTGATATTTACGGGAAGCAGATGCTTCTTTTTAAACACCTTTAATATTTTTCATAACATAAAACAGCAAAAAGCCTAGCGGAAAAAATCAGCGTAAGTACCCTTGCAAACTACACCTACTTATCATCTAGCGTAGATGGGTGTACGCCGGAGAACTCTGCATGGCCCAATGGAACACAGCTATTGACGACAGCTTTAAAAGTCGTTTCGCTTCGTTTTTTGTAGAAGGCGTTTATTAATTTGCCGTTTATAGCAAGTATAATAAAAAATCTTTCATGGTGAGGTTCAGCAATGGTATTTAATAGCTCACAGTAGCACTTACCGCTGCTGAATTCGGTGGAGCAATTGATAACTTGCTGGGCTTCCATCATAAGGATCCGAGGTTAGAACCCCACCGGTGGTTGTTTATTTATTTAAGATTCATCAAAGGGCTGATTACTTAACATGTAAATATAAATAGTTATAAAATAAAATATTAAATTACAATAATTAATAAAAATAACTAGAAAAATAATTAATAATACATAATTACAAAATAATAACAGAGTAGTTAGGAAAGTTTGGCCTTCACAGAATTTTTCAGATTAAAATCAATGTTTTTAAAATGCCAATTAAAAAACCGAGACATTGACGTGACGGGCTCGTGAAAACCGTAATTTGTGCGATGCTGTGGAATTTTAAGAAAATCTCGATTTCTCAAGGAGCGACTCGGAATCGATATATTAAAAGAAGACAACAAGACTGGAGAGTCAACATTACCTTGAAGACACTCAAAAGCGAAAACAATTTTAGAGATGTTACGTCGGAAGAAAATTAAAAAGCGGACTCTAAATTCAATTTTTCCAGAGCAAAAGTGGATAAAAGTGATAAGATATGGAAGAAAATTCCATACATCAACAATGTGTCAAACAGGCTGATAACCTCCCTAAGAAATAATAATATTGAACCAGCTTTCTTTAATAACAACACATTAAAGAATCTGCTGGTCAATAATAAAATCAAAACAAAAACTAATAAACTCCTAAAAAGCGGAATTTATAAAATAAAGTGTAAATATTGTCCCGGGATCTATATAGGCAAAACAAAAAGAAAACTAAAATCAAGAATTAAAGAGCACATTCAATCTGCCTATTATGCTAACCCAACCTCTAGTTTAGCTGAACATTTAAAGGACACAGGCCATAAAGTTGATGAAAATAATGTGGAATTACTGAGAGAAATTAGAACCCAAAAATTTTTAGACGTATACGAAATTTATGAGATAAGAAAAGCTAAGCAGGGTGGTTGTTCTCTGTTGAACGATCAAATAGATTTTAAAAATAAAAGTCCGTTACTTTGTCCAGCTCTATTCGAACAATAGTTTAGCTTTTTTAAACTTGAGCTTTTCAGTCGTTGCCCTGATGATGTCCTAACAAGACGAAACGCGTCGGCTCTCGATTTATTACTCAATATAATCGATTAATAAAGATATAAATTGTGAAACTTAACAAGTGTTTTTAATATTTATCCGAAAATGAATAGTAATATGTTTCACCAAGTGCTTACAGAAAGATCAGTAAGTTACGTCTGAATTCAAGTGAGTCTAGTTTTATGAGCTTAAGCCTATCTGAGTACGGCGGCAGAATAAGAGGCTCGCTCCAAGGAAGCCCACGAAGTGCAAAGCGAACAAAACGGCGCTAGACTGCCTCTACCCGGTCAATTGAGTCACGATAAAATGGTGTCCAAACACAACTAGCATACTCCAGAATAGGCCTAACAAAGGTGCAGTAGAGAAGCCTGGTGATATAAGGGTCGTCAAATTCCTTTGCCCATCTTTTTATAAAACGCAATGTAGAATTAGCGTTAATAACTATCTCATCAATGTGATCGTCAAACGTAAAACGGCTGTTCAACCAGGCACCTAAGTCCTTGGTCCTATTAATTTTTTTCGGAACACAGCCATACATGGTGTAATTGAAGTCGATAGGATTCTTTCTACGAGTAAAAGACATATACGTACACTTACTAATATTGAGGGGAAGATAGTTATCAGAACAGCAGTTGTAGAAAGCGTCTAAGTCTTTTTCAAAGAACCCAAATTTATGGTGCGAAAAAGTGCTAGCAGATCACTGCAATGAGCAAGGATTTGGTCATCGATAACTGCCCTTCAAAATTTTTCAAAAATTCCGCATCACGTCTGAGATATGGCCCCTCAAAAATAGACAAATGGTTCAAAATTTCAGGTATTTTTTACTCAAAATTGCATTTTCAGAAAAAAATTTGATACTCAAAATTTGATGTTCAGAATCATTCAAGGAGTACGTAGGAAATTTTTCAAAATTTTTCTACACACTTTTGAGTTTTTCAAAAAATGGTCTATTACAAAAAATCCAAAACTGTCTCGAAAATTCTGAAAAAAATTTACACATATACCTCAAATAATTTCAAGTTTTTTGAAAAACTACGTACTCAAACTACAAAAACACATGGTTCAAAAAAATGTTCTACCACTTTTCCATCAAAAGTTATAGCGTTGAATGTTATCAAAGTTTTTTGGTCATTCAGGCGTTGATGGGTTAATTGGAGGTTCCCGCTCATAGGTATGAAAAATACGTCAATTTTTTTTCGGGAATATAATGAATATTTATTGAACTGGCAGTTAAGATAATTTATTTCCCCATAAATAAATAATACTTTCGAATTTGTTCATTAAAGAAAATCTAAAATGGAGGCTGTAGGTCTGAAGGCATGCACCGCGTGCATTGGTCTGTGCGGGGCTTTTCACCCCCTTGTCAGTTAATCTGAAAAAAAATTATTAATCTACATTAAATTTGGAGGGCCTTATCGCTTTTAAATTTTCTGAAAACCCACGGATATCAAAAGGGCACCCATTTGAAAAAAAGACGTCATATTTTCACTGTGTTTTTTCTAGCTTCAATGGACGAAAAAAAAAGTTTAGGTCGGAAAAAAAATCGCCTCGATAAGGTCACCGAAAGTAAATTTCCTTGACGGTTAAACAAATTGCAAGTCAATCGGTTCATCCGTTGAAGCTGTAGAGCGCGCTGAAAAATGCTGTTTTGAGAAAAATGCAGTTTTAAGTTATAAAAAAACGTTTTTAATGTTTATTGGCCTGGTTTTGTTACCTTTCGTAGATAAACTGTCCAACGCCATCTATAGCCAAAAAAAGGTCAACTATGCGATATGGATTCATTGGATTGCATGCCGGTATTTAAGGCAGCGGAGAAAGGTCGTCTGGCAAGGCGCGCCCTGAGCGCATCAGCTACCTGTTTTCCAGCCGGCGCACGGTTCCCCTCAATACGCTGTAACTTCTAAACTACATCAGATTTTACAAAATCCTCTTAACTATATATACTAGACACTGCAAGGATTCAAATTGTGTCAATAAATTAAATTTTTTGAACGTCATGAACGGGAACCTCCCCTTAAGGCCTTGTTTTTGATAGCTAATTTTGCGAGCTTTTATGGGGAAAAGTAAGATGCGTACAATTATGAACCTTTTTGCGTTTTTTTTGTTAGAGACCGAAGTATCGAACTCAAAAAGCATGGTTTCATGAAAAACGTGTTTAAAATTCTAAATATATGCTTTGGCCTGACTCGACCGGCAGTCATGAAATTCCGTACAACTCATTTTCTAGAACAAATATGATAAAAAGTTATACATAGGGTTGTTCTAGAGGCTTTAGAATATCGAAAAATGCAAAGAAAAAAGCCAAGACAGTATAAACCCCCTTAAATTGTAGGTCCACTTGTAATCCTTTTCGTAGAATAGGGTGAAGTTATTCTTCCGCAACATATCCCTTAAGGTTTGGTTTGATGGAAAAACTTACTTCCTTGTTAACTGGTATATTTAAGAACTCTACAGAACTTTTTAGAGTATCGAAGAATATAAGTTCTTATAATGCGAGGACGAAGATAAAATTCTATCATAAAGACTGGAAGCGTACCTACAATTTAAGTTAAATTGTGTACCGCGGATATTACTCTGCAACTCTCGAATCTGTAACTTTCCTGAACAGACACAGCGTGTTTTCACTATCTACGATATCGTAGCCAAAAACTATATATTCGTTTTATTACATAAAATCGAAAGAAAATAATATTTTTTTTATAGAATATAAGAAAAATATATTCACCTTTTACAGAGTAATCTCCACCAACCCTTCCATCCAAAGACGATATGTTTCTAGTTCCTTTATGTGATTTATTTTGGAATATTTATACTGTTTTGATGGAGTTTTTGAAATATATTTTTTTTTGCTTTTACACTAGAATTAACTTACTTATAATCTACTTTTATAAGATTAGGAATTTTGTGTACATTAATTGCTGAATAAATGATGTGATATGTAATGATACCACGCATAGATGGTATGCTGCTGGAACTCAAACTTCCGTGTAAATATCTGGCTCAGAATCTAGACGTGAAGAAAGGATTTGCTAACGCAAACAAAGCTATTTACGCCTGTAAAGGACTAGTCAAAAGAGGGGGGGGGGGGTTGTTGGCCAACCGTGGACAAAAGGACTTACATGTCCAGGTTGGAGGACACGCAGCCAAAAGCAAGATTGTGAATTACTGGTGCATTCAAATCCATTCCCTCCAGAGCTCTTCATACAATTTTATATCTCCCCCCTGTCGACCTATACACAAAAAACGTCGTGTTGAGGGAAAAGTTCCTTAAAACTCAGCGGTACGTCCAGAGTTGCTTGCGGAACACAGCCACTGTTTACATACTACTGATGAATGGCATCAACAGGACGGTTGAGGTATTATTATCGGACAGGCAGTTCTGAAAACTCAGAAGAAAGTAACCTGCAGATAACATTAACATGTATACATCTATATATGTTCTGCTAGCTCAACATCTAATCGCCCTACATACTTCCCAGTGACTACAGCGTTTTTCAAGCCAAGGTGGTCGCTATACAAAAGGCGGCGGAGTTGTCACACTGTCAACTGGCAACGGGCACTTTAATTAGTACCCTTTGGACTATCAAGCGGCGCTAAAAAATTAAGCGTACAACAAATTCAAATCTAAATCCCTCTTCGATTGCTACAGAGCTCTACAGACTAAAAACGTGTACAGGAAATTGCAACTCCGCTGAGAAACTGATCTAAAGAAACTTCTGGTAAATAGCAAGATTGGCGAACGAATTAAAGAAATTAATAACAGCGGGGCTTATTGAGTGTGAAGATTGTTCAGCGGAGTAGGTACATTTGGAAAGCCAGAAGAACTCTAAAAATTAGGTTGAAAGAACATATCTCTTCGAGTCGAAAAAAAATAACCCTCTCTCAGGATGCACTAAATATCTAAAAGGGACTGGTCATAATTGCAGCTTAGAAAATATAAAATAAATTAAAAATCTACGAGGAGGTAAAGCGAATAGCAAGGGGAAACACCTCCTAAATGACCAACTCGATTTTAGCGATACCAGCCCGCTTCTTGACCCAGTTCTATTAAAATAAATAAAAGAAATTTTGTATAATTAACTTATTTATAAATAAAATAAGAAAATAAAGATAAACTGTGGAAAATTTAAAAATAAGTATTTAGAAAAATGAGTGTTCAAAGATATAATATTTTCCACCAATTGCCAACTAAATACTTTTTTCAAATTATTTTCAAAAACAGGTAAAGGCACAAGATGCTTGGTCAATATATTATAGGGGCAAAATATACAAATTTGGATGTTTCCAGTAGATATTAATTGTTGTGAGAGAATGTGAGCAATGTTCAACTCAGTACCACTTTTCCCGAATTTCCCTGCTTACTTAAATTACTCGGTTTTATTCTACTTTCCGAAAAAAAATATTTGCCTTTTATGTTATATACTTTATACTTTGTATCTGTACACGAGTTCTCTTCGAGCTGTTTTAACTTAAACTTTTATTTTTTACAGATATCTTATAATGTTGTCTCACCTTTTCCTACTGATATTTGTGCCGGTAAGATATTTTGAAAACATTTAACTTACATTAATCTCTTCAAATACCCAATTATTTCAGACAATTTTCGGAAATGTAATTTTTAACAAGACAGAAGAGGAAATGCGTGCGGAAGACATTCTGAGTCATGCAACGCAGAAAATGGAATATCATTGGTTACATCTTCGCGAAAAATTCCTTGCTCATGGCGAAATACAACACATTTCAGATCGCCTATTGAAGAAATCATTTCTCGATTATCGGACATTCACAGTTGGTTTAGCTCAGAATTTGAGTAGTGTACTTGGTGGATATTCTAAATTTCATAGTGAAGGATTAAAGCGACGCGTAAAAGTGTTAAGCCGCCTTCAAATTTCTGGCCTTAACGATCCAGACTACAATAGATCACAAGTATTGTTAGAAAATATGAAGAAGTTTGCTAAAGACAAAAATATATGTTCATATCATGATTGTGTCACCTATTTTACGGTGGCTAATGTAACAAATTTCACTATGATTACTAAGGATGAGAAAATTCTCTTGCATTACTGGAAGGAATGGCGTGATGTAATCAGTAAGGATGCTAGAAAAGATTTCTTGGAATACATTGATTTATACAGAAAGGCAGCGTGGCTAAATGGTAAGTTTATTTTTTTTAATGGAATAATTTATAACTATTTTATATATTCCCTCACTTATTTCTATGTAGCATTTTCCATATTCTTCTTGGTATGGTCGTATGAGAGGCAGAAATTTAGATCGAGCAGCCAATGTTTGTATTTGTATCTCTTGCAGCTATCAGCAACCATCCCATGCCTGTTGTCCGATTCGATCTCGAAGGATCGATTTTTGAGCATTCGATCTTTCGATTTTAGAATCGCTTTTACGTGAAACCAATTCAGCTGGGATCGATTTACTTATTCCAGATTCCGGTTCCGATCTAATTAAGCGCTATAACTGAATAGGCTCTACTTTTTTACTCGTTATTGTATTATATTATTATGTGAGCCGTCAAATCACATAGTAGTTGTTACTGCCAATGTCTGCCCACTTTTTGAATAATTAAGATTTCCGAGCAAAACCTGGCGCCGGTTGGGAACTGCCCCTCCAATTAGAAAAACATATTTATATTATCAAGGTGCATATACACCAGTGTTTACAGAAAGGTCGTATCCTCAGCCGGTACGCAGGATGTGATGTTTGGAAATATTGTTGGTTGGTTAAGATTTGTAAGCTGTGGCTGTGTTATGTTATTTCTTATATAGAAAAAATTTTTTGCTGTTTGTAATTTCAAAATGTTAAATTAAGTTTTTAGGTTAAAATAAATTAAATTGATCTGTTGATTTACAGACATTGATTTTTTAAGGCGACTAATCGATCTACGAAATCGGAAAAGTTACAGATCGATTTTTATTGAATTGACTACAAATTAAAAGCCATAAAACAGGCAAATAACAATCGTGTAACAGCGGTTGACACCTATCACTATCACACTATCTAAGTATGTCTATCGACGTGATGGGCTCGAGCAAGGAAGTCGCGATTCCTTAAATAGCGTTGTGGGATGGAGATGTTCACAGCCGCCAGTATTTCGGGTGAATTTATCGTTCCCTACAATCGAATAAAAATAATAGCTTGCAGATGTTGCTTTTTTTCAAGGGAATAGAGTGAAATCAGTCCCAAATGATCAGCATAAAAAGGAAGTAACTAAGGATCAATTCAGTGAAGTTCACTTCCATGACACGGGCGACGTGAACGGCGAGGAAGGAGCCCATGCAGGGGCTGGCGTATTTCAGAATCGGTCTAACGAAAGTGCAGTAAAAGAGCTTAGTTAGGTAGGGATCATCGAGTTCCTTAGACCATGTTTTAACGAAACCCAACACCGAGTTAGCCATACCAACAATCGAGTCAATGTGATTCTTGTTTGAAAGACGAGAATTGAGGACCACGCTCAGGTGCTTCACCTTATCAGCGCTTCCCAAGTTAACACCATCCACGGTCTAGTCAAAGAGGAAAGGACGTCTTTTATGGGAGAAGGCTGTAACAGACGGAGACGGACTTGGATCAATGCGTTGAGCGGCAAGACCACCATGCCTTGGGTCCCGGGTTCGAGCCCAGATGACCGTGAACTTTTATTAAGAAATTAAAATAATCCACTCCGTCTCTGGGCTGTTGTCTAGCTCGCAGCAATGCAAACAAGACTCAAGTTTCCTCACTTCCTTACCCTAATTCCCTTCCGGCCAAACCATGCTAACGCATCAAAGGGTTGTCCCCTAGGATTTGGCCACATCGTATAAAAAAAAAAAAAAAAAAAAAAAACAGTGTATTTGTTGGCATTTAAAGGAAGACGATTGCGCACACACCAATCGCAAAAGACAGCAAGATCAGAGTGCAAGGCACTGCAGTCTTATTCATGGGAAACAGTACGAAAAATCTAAGCATCGTCCGCGTAACACAGAATTTTACTGCTGGCCAGGAGAAGCAAAACATCGTTAATATACAGGATAAACAGATACTACCTTGAGTTACCCCCGAGGTGAGAAGGTTTTGATCGGAAAGAGCTCCCGGAAATAAGATGCGTTTTGTATGACCAGACACGTAAGAGGATAACGTATTGACGAATCAAGAAGGAAACCCCAGAAGGGACAATTTATAGACCTAGGGATACCAGGTCAATCCTATCGAAAGCCTTACAAAAATCTGTGAATACACAGTCCACCTGTTTCCCGGCTTCGATGGCTGGCGCAGAATAATAAATGAATTCAAGTAGGTTGGTGGTCGTAGATTTTCCCCTAAGGAAGTCATGCTAGAAGGATCCCATAAAAGGCATGCAGTGAAATCAAAGAACAACATGGGACACAAAAACCTTCGCGGTATGACACAGGCTTGCAATCGGTCGATAATTAGAAACCTCAGATCTAGTGCCTTGCTTATGGAGAGGAATCAACACAGAAGTCTTCCAAAGTTGTATGTATATGATCAAAAGTTTAATACGATTTAGATAGATGGTTTTAAATTTTGTAGTTTTTCATTAAAAACAGAAAATAAAAAAAAGTAGGTCGTAGTTGTGATTTAAACTGGAGTGTGCTCGAAAACGACCCCCTTTTCATTTGCTCGACTGATAATCGTTTCGGCATGGTCTGTTTTATGATGTAACCAAAGCCCAGGAAAATTTAAATTTTTCTTTAAATTGAATGCCTGGTTTGCACTGTTTTGACAGTTTTGGAGTGGATTTATTTATTGTTATTTAAAATTTAAGAAATACTTTTAAGTATCGAAATCGGCCATCGAAATTGCTGACCACGAGCTTTTTGACTCGGAGTATATGTCCATGGGGGAGGTCTATGTGCTGTTGGATATCAGCTCCAGTGCATTGTTGATGTCGCTGAATTTGATCCCCTGGAGTTGTTTTGTGAGGTTCTCAGGTTCGTACAAAAAAACTTATATATTGCCACATTTTGTAGTTCACTTGGCTTACAAGCTGTTTTTTGCGCGAGTTGATGATTCGGCTGATCTTCTGCTTCCATCTTATATCTTCATGCTTCTTGGAAGTTTCAACATGACTACTATTTGTTGGGAGCACTCCTCGGATGACGATTGCGGCTGCTCCACATTTACTCTTATTTAAGCACGATTTCTTAGAAGAAATAGTTCTTCCTAGCCTTCTTCATTTTGGCACTTACTTTATTCCTAACATATTTATACTATTCATGCACAGTTAAGTAAATCTCTCCAGTTTCCAGGATTTGTACCTGCCGAACAAATAGTCTCTTTCAATTATATATTGAATTACAATTACATATTGAATTTTATGAAAAAATTAGGGAATATAACCAGGTTAAATCACTTTAGTTACAAGGGGTGCATGTTTATCCATAAAAACAATGACAGCTTCTTATGAGTTATTAGGCCCAGCACATTATCCAATGGAACAGCAAACGTGTCTTTCAGAAAGTTTAAAATGGTTTTTTTGGCGAAGGAGGAGGGGGTATATTATATAGTCTAAAGATAAAATCGTGGCAAAAAGTGCTATGAAATAAGATACTGTTGTTGTCGGACGTGAAAAAATAATCAAGAAGACAGCGATTATTGCAATTGAAATAAGTTATTCTATAAAGAATTACATTGAAATGAAATTAGGGTAAATGGCATAATATGCTATCTGCATTTTCACCGTTATATGATAAATTAAGATTAAGGTAACATCTGCATGGACGGCTTTTTGGTACGGCCTTTCGCAGCCCTAATACGCTAAAAGTGAACTGTCTATGTTTATTAAAAACAAAAAAGTTTAAAAGTATTATAAATGTATACAAAAAAAACTGGGTAAAATAATTGTTAGGTGTCACCGTTAGGTACCATTATCTTTGTTTCTCCTTCAATTTTTTTTGCTTTTTCTTAACTTCCAATGTAATATTTTTCAAAATGATTGTCTTCAAATCTTACATTCTCTGTTTAACACACTTATACACGTAATTGATAAAATTTTGACAGTACAATCTGCCGTGATTTACCTCATTAATTTAGTCCCCATGGTCTTTTGCATCTAGTGCTTTCCACATCTTTTTTATATTTTTATTGACTAGTGACTGTATAAATAATATCGTTCCAGGTCTACATACCTTTAAATAAAATAAACTTATTAAATTTTTGTCTCATCGAACAGTAATCGGAATTCCGTTTTGCAAGGAATACACACAAGTACCTGGTGTCTAAGTACTTCTCTGTCATAAGTTTCAGAAGCGCTATAATTTAAAACCATGTGTTCAAGCTAGTCATCGAAAAGATTATGATGGATGAAATGCTGTTGAACATCAATAACAATTTTCATAAAATATTTCTTTTGCAAAATGGTATCATTAGCATTACGAAGTGAATCGGTATTATTTTCATCCGCTTCATTTCTAACTAACCGATACCTTTCCGTTGTATAATTTATGTCATTTCCAGGGTCGGTATTTTCGAATATTGAAGCAGGGACAATCAGAATATCTATAGATTCTTGTGAAATACAATAACCTATACCTCCTTTCCTAATGGTACAACGAACAAGGAGTTTTTTTTTGTAAATTTGCATAAATTGTCTCGCAGACGGGTTGTTATTTCTCCCTAAACCCATTCTTACTGAACTGAAGAAAAGCTCTAAATGGTCTTGACACAATTTGTACAGTAGTATGAACTCGAGCTCTTTTGCCACTATAAATCTATTATACAGTTAATCTAAATTATTTAAACAAATTATTAAGCCTAAGAATCCCACCTCCCTTGGTCAGTTTATCAATAGGGTGCCACATGGAAGTTTTAGGCCTGATAGGTACTGAATAGCATTACTCGCAAGGTCAATTATCGTTTGATGATTATTTTCACATAATGCCTTCTTTTTACTCTCGCATTCGCTAACTTTCCTGCTATTGAGTATATCGAAAATCTCGTTCATGTTCTTAATAAATATTGACAAGGGTTTACTACCAGCAAATTTCCGCATTTGTAGAACTTCTCTACAGAAATCCAATGCGTCTGCCACAGATGGGCTGCCAGCCTAACTTTCATTTTCTGCAGTGTAAAGTAAATATGGGATCTTCTGAGTTTATTACCCAAGTGTAATTGTTCTTTTTCTTCCAGCTCAACAAGGATTTCTAGATAAGACCATTTGATCTTATCACCATTAGAGTCCATTATAATTTTCAAATCACCGAGAGTATTCCTTACAAGTTTAAACATATGACAGGGGTCGGGGTGTACAACATAATCGATATTTTTCTTATTTAAATGGAACGTATTTGCAGAAGCCACGTTTTTAATGTCACAGCCCAAAAGTTTGATTGCAGTCAGGTTAACCGGTGCGCCATCAAAACATAGACCAATGATCTCAGCTCCGGTCAACAAAACACTTTCGCAACACGATTAAATTGTGTTTTTGCTCCGCTGTTAGAGATACAATGGGGAAGTACCCTAATGTGATTTTCCATCCTCTGTTTAAACACACAGCCATTGTACCATTTGCTCATCCGTCGCCGACATCAACATAGCCATATGAAGCATGTCCGTCCCAATCCACATGTTGCCTTATATGGATTTCGTCGAAGACTATGTTAAGGAGAAGCTAAAAATTCAGGACAAAAGACCGAATTTGGGAATCATATTTTTTTTTCTACTTTCTTGCCTTTCAGTTTCAGCAGCTGACGTTGAAAGAGTTTCCAATTTGGCCCCACTATATCGGAGAGGCTTTCATAGCCATCCTCGCCAATTAATTGGTTTTCCTTAATATGGCTAAGTAACTAACTGACTAATTTAATATCTCTTACTTTTCTAATTTTACTTCTTAGCTTTTGTTGTATTGACTTTATTTTCCTATTTTTTCTAATAACTACTTGTCTTAGCTTCACTAATTTCTTATGCCTTTTTAGCGCCCTTTCTACTGTGTTCGTGGCAGTTTCTTCTTCAGATGACAACATACACTCAGCAATACTAAATAACTTATCGTTATTATTACTAACCTAATGTTACAGTTTATGTATTAATAATTATGCACTAATAAAAATAAGAAAATAAGGAAGCCACTAAAAATGAATTAACATGGTTAGTAAATTGGAAGAGGTATATTAAGAAATACGAGGAATCTCGGAACGATCACATCAAATGTGATTTTGTACCTTATTTAACTGCTGTGTAAATATCTCGTCCGTAAATATTAATGACTGTTTACTACAACAAAATGACTTAGGAATTTAAAAAAAATAGCTTAGGAATTTTTTAAATAAAAACAACAGTACATAACCGCTTAAATACGTTTACTCTTTACGTCAACAACTTTTGAGGAAATATTTCTTTAAATATATCATCTTAACGCACTTAAATGATTAAATTATCTTAATTCACTAATTACTTACGTTCTTAAAAAATATTTTATAAATTAAAAGAAATAATTTCCCGAAAACTGGTTTAAAAAATAACTTCAATTACAAATCTAAGTGAATATAGTGTAAATTTTACTTATTAATTCCTATAATATTATTAAATCACTCCACTTAGAAAAGTCAATTTAAGTAGCACTTCTGAATACGTTCAAGAAAATACCGTACGAAGAAGTATTCCACTTCAATCTATAAATCTACAAGTACAGGAACTTCAGAACAGCTACTTTGAAAAGCCGAACTTACCTACTTAAAAATAGTTTCTTAAATTAAAAGTAATATCTAATACTGTTAATTTAAGATCTTTATTTAAGCATAGAGGTATTTTTAAGTCTTTTTATTATACAGTACTCATATCATAAAATATATAACTATAATCTCCCCCAACAAAGCAATACAACATCATTCCAACAATATAAGCGCATATACTCAAATTTGTAAAACTTTTTTAAAAATCCTAATATCAAGTATAGGAATCTTTTACTAAATGTTTTGCTTATGGATTCATTTAACAAATTTGAACACATCTTTATATTGTCAAAGAGATTAAATGAAAAATTTATAATGCCAAACAAAGTTACCAAATGAGTCACTTGACCGTCGACGTCCTCGTTATTTTCAGTAGGTTCTCTAGGGAAACTTTCCGTCATGACATTCAAATGAAAATGGTATTAAGATTTAATAATTAGAAGTCTTTATGTTTTTTTACCTCAACAGGGTGTTCAAAAGAACATAAAGTTAAATCATCTGCTTCATGTCCATGTTTTGGGCCTTATTCGGCAATTTCTTCCAAAACCATTTCCGGTTGGTAGTTTATTATAGTCTTAAATGAATTCTTATTTCAGTTGACTTAAAATTAAGTATCTCTGCTTAATTACCTCTGTGGGATCAATATACTGATCTGCAGAACTGATGTAGCACCCCTCAACAGTTATTATTGCTGAAACACTATTCTTTTCCGCCGAAGCAATTGTTTGGCTTGGCATATTTAGGTTCTAAATAAAGTAAGTAAAGTAAGTAAAATCGTATATATACATATATAGTATATTTTTAATACCGTGCAATCAAAAGTACACATCTCGCACGAAGCTAAATCATGATGTGGTACTGAACCTTCCTTTAACAGCTTTCTCGCCTTATTAATTTTCAGACTAGATGGATGAAAATGAAGTTCACATATGTTACTTCCTTCTGATGGTTGATAACTTGGTCTACCAATTGCTTTTAACCATTGAAATAAATCATCTTTCCCTTTTGGAAATCTGTAAAATAAAAATTTTTATGAAATATTAAAGACACCCAATTAAATTGACCGCCACTGCACATCTCAGGCGACACAGAAATTACAATTCATCAGAATGTAAACGAACTGAGAATGGGGACAGAAACTTTGATTTTCTTTGTTACCCTTTTTTGGCTTAAGAATTTTAATGATTTAATCTGAAATTAAACATGTTAATAAACATATTTATGCTAGTTGCTTGCCTGAAAAATGATATTCCACTAGTCCGCCGTCGATTATTTTTGCAACAATGCACTGCACACTTCATTTTAAAAATCTGTCTTTTAAAGTGTATAAACTGTCTCAAAGTTCTTAAAAACAAATCACTCTACTAATATAGTCTTGATTTTAATAATATCTCTCACTAATCACTTTACATTTCGAATAATATCGCGAATAATTTCGACCGAACTTACGATTGCAATTTCAATTTGCCATCTGTCAATCTCAGGCGACAACCCTACACATCCCGTTCCTCACCGTGCCTGTAAGAAAAATGCTTAAACACGTACGATTACACGTACATGCAAGGACACTTCCTCTAGTTCTATATTCTAAGGTTTTAACGTTTTTTTCAGTACTCCTCATAAGCCAAAACTGCCGCGCAAGCCACTTTAATTACTCTTTTTAATTTACTTTTTGAAATTTTTGCCATTGTTAATAAAATTAAACCAAAACAACACAACTGTCAGAATTTTATTTCCAGAATTCTTTCCTCCGCTCGTGTTGCTGTCATTGTGTTTTCACGGGCGTATTTATTGTCGGGTTTTTACGTCGTAAAATGTTGCGTTGCTCGCATTCACCTTTCCAAACATTTCTCGCAATTTGAAAATTTTAGATTTCAGAGTACGAGCATTAAGATGACAGAAGTTAAAACCATTGGTTTCCGCTAAAAATAGCAACGTTTTTACTTTTGTTAAGTTGGCAAGTGTCAAATGTACTATCTATTACAGAAGAACGTGAAAACACGAGTTCTGAAAAAGGGAAATAATCTGGAAATAATACTCTGAAAAGTAAGTCCTACTCGAGTACTCGAAAACAAGCGTTGCACTTTAGAAGATTTTAATCAAAAACAAAGATAATAGGTAGGTGGAGAGTAGTTTTGACTATGATACCATTGCTAAAACAAATTGACTGGTGGGGGCAGAATTAATATTCAATTTTAAGATTTGTCTAGGATGCGTTTAATCAACATTTTAAACACTTTGTATTACCAACAAAATTCGTAATTTTTCTATGTCTCTCATAAATTGAATTCAATACCACATCTGAACATCTGAATTTATATAAACCACCAATTAAACTCTTTATTTTCGAATTTGAACTGTAGGTGCAATGCAGAGAGGAAGTGGGTGGGTAAGCGTTCGATACGTAGACGTGGGTTGCTGGGAGATGCTGAGGTGCGGTAATGACAAAATGATTTATGATATAAAAATTTTAGAAGAAGATTTTGGGAGATTGTTTGGATGAGACGTGGTCAAGTGCGCGTGTGTAATAAAAATTATTTTGTTTGGTTTCAGAGTGGGCGAGGCAAAGGGAGAGATAATGACAAAATGATTTGTTTTTTTATTAGGACGGCCTGAATATGCTCAGGTTGGCTCGTTGGATAAAGGCCCAAACACAATAACGGCATCGGCATCACATATGCTAATGCCGATGCTCGTCAAAATAAAACACTGGTATGGCAATACTGATTAACCCAATGATGGCATCCCATATTATGCCGATGGTTATGTTGATGCTTTGATCAATTGATGCTTGTGCGTGCGGCATCATCTCGGCAGTTAAAGTGATTTTAAAGTAAAAAATGAATTTTAAAGAAAAATTGATAGAACGTGTGCGGTAAAATAGTTGTTTATATTTAAAATGTGACCCTAATTATAAAAATAATTTAAAAAAAAAATTATGGAAAAAAAACAGTGAGGAATTGAATTCAAAGTAAAAAATGAACAGCTACTTTGAAAAGCCGAACTTACCTACTTAAAAATAGTTTCTTAAATTAAAAGTAATATCTAATACTGTTAATTTAAGATCTTTATTTAAGCATAGAGGTATTTTAAAGTCTTTTTATTATACAGTACTCATATAGTACTCATATCATAAAATATAACTATAATCTCCCCCAACAAAGCAATACAACATCATTCCAACAATATAAGCGTATATACTCAAATTTGTAAAACTTTTTTAAAAATCCTAATATCAAGTATAGGAATCTTTTACTAAATTACATTTTAAAGTAAAAAATGAATTTTAAAGAAAAATTGATAGAACGTGTGCGGGAAAATAGTTGTTTATATTTAAAATGTGACCCTAATTATAAAAATAATTTAAAAAAAGAAAAATTATGGAAAAAAAACAGTGAGGAATTGAATATTCTATGTAAGTAAAGCTTTTGTATTCAATTTTATGATTTTATAAGTGGTTTTATTATTTAGTGGAAAAGCTAAAAACTAGATGGAAAACTTTGAGGAATAGTTATCGCTTAGAATTGAAAAAAATACGAGAAACCCCATCAAGAAGCGCAGCGAAACCGGAAAGCCATTTTAAGTTTTTTAATCACTTAAGTTTTTTGGAGAAAAGCGTCGGTACAAGATAATAAAAAAGTTTTTTCTGTTTTGTCAGAACTAATATTTGAAATTTATATCCAAACTACAGTGAACGAAAAAATTATTGCATCACCTTCAGGCACTACATTACAGTATATAAATAATTAAATAAAACTAATACTTCGTATGGCCACCCAGTTCTCAGTAGGATTTAGGTCTGATACAGTTCTCAATAGGATTTAGGTCGGGACAATTACCCTTCCATTTTAGTGTTTGCACTTTGTTTTCCAACATAATTTTTTTTGTTATGAAAAGAAACACAATAGGGAAAAATTTTAAATTAACTTGGAAAAGTTTTTTATCAGCTAATTCCTACATATTTCGCTTGATGGCAAGGCGCTGAGTTATCTTGAAAAATGCAATGCTCTATTCCACCGAAATAATTTTGAATTGTGAGTAGTAAGTCCATTCTTAAAATTTCTAAGTATTTTGAAGCATTCACGGTGCCCTCTATAAAGCGAAGTGGACCAAGTCGGATACTAGTAATGAATCCCCAAACCATATGGCCTTGCGGATGCTTTTTTGCTGTAGAGGCTCTTTTTCTTCCTATTCCTTTAGATCGCCTTAAATCATCTTTGTTTTTGTATTTTTTTAAAATTCGGACGACACTCGATTGATGACATCCAACATTTTGTGCTCGAGGAGAGTCCCTCTGCTAACAATGCCAAAATTACGCGCTTATCTTAAATTGTTAATTCCTTAATTTTTGCCATTTTGTAACACTAACAATTTATGCACTCGCAAGTCCACCATGCTTCAGCTGGTTTTCTAAGAATAACAGTATATTCCCAATTTCATATAAAAAAATGAGCATTTTCTATTTATTTCTTAAAAGGAGCAGCAAAAAGTACGCAAAGTATGATTTTTACAAGATGATGCAATAATTTTTTCGCTCAATCTACAACTAGTAATTATAGTATGGTTAGTGCATCTGAAATATAACACGAAACAGCTGCGATAAATTTTGATGGAATGAGTGATGAGGTATGTTTGGATGCAAACTTCACGTCAACAACGTTGTCACCAGAAGTATTAAACAACATAAGTTTGTCGGCTTCCAGTGATATTCCTGCTGCGTTTAGTGTTAGTGGTTCATCAAGAACACGGAAGAAGATATCGGTCATGTCTACCATAGAAGAAAGTTTTGAAAAATTTCTAATGGTGCCAATGAGGTCATTAAAGTGCAATCTATGACGCAACCGTGTCCCTTTATGCATTCAATGACGCTTAGGATAGAAAATGCAAATTTAACTGAGGATGAGGATCCTTGCAATATTTTATTATTAAGAAGATAGGACTTTATAAAAAAGCTAGGAATAAAAAATAGTAATTAGTAAAAAATGTGTTTTTTTTCTAAATGTTTCAAATTTTATTAATATTTACATAGTTGCAAAGTGTTTCTCTTACGGCAAATGCCGAAACTGAAGCATTATTGAATCTTCCAAATGATATTGATATTAACTGGCGAGGCTCCTCTCGCCATCGCCCTTCTGTAATTTCGGTGCCCGATCTGTGATCACCAAAATTAGGTGGGAAATACACAATGCACTTTTTCCGCAAAGAATTGTGCAGAACGACTGCGGCGCAGACTATTTTGGTAACATTCTTTGTATGACAATGTATGTCGTGCAGTAAAACTCGCCACGTGGAGGACAGAATACCAAAGGCATTTTCAATTGTCCTTCTAGCACGAGATAATCTGCAACTAAATTATCTTGTTCTGCAGTAAGATTCCTTCCAGGATACGGTCTCATTAGGTTGAATCTCAATGGAAACGCTGCATCCGCCACGAAAAAATGAGGGAGGGTTACTGAAGTATCTGGCAAAATTTTGTTTGAGGGCAAATCCAATTTATTTTTGATTAGTCTTTCTCCAAAATGACTTTGAGAAAATAAACCACCATCGCTCTTGCTACCTGGAGCACCAATATCAACAGCCGTGAACTGATAATTGGCATCACAAACCGCCATTAAATCAATAATTTTCTGAGCCTGCAAACGGTGGGCAAACCATGTTAATTTGCTTGCCATCATAGCAACAACACAGACTAACAAGTTCCACATATTCTGGAAGTCACATGCTATTTGTTTCCAATCATCTTGTTGCTTTTCTTTTAAATAAATTGGGGACAGGATTTCCCACAACACTTGGCATGTCTCCAAAATTATTTTTGCCATTGTTGTTACCCCAATCCGGAATTTTAAAGATAAAATTTGTCTGGAAGTTCCATATCCTAAGTATCTAAAAACCAAAGAATTTACTTACTAACACATCCCTATAATATATATTTTTAAAATTTGCATTAATGTTAGCACCATTCTGCATTCCGGTTCTATTGGTCTCCGTATTGACACTTTTTCCAGCCTATCAGAAACTAGTGTAATCAGATCATTTAACGAATCCACGCTCATTCTAAATGTTTTCTGAAACATTTCAGGGTTGCTGGACCTAATAGTTGTCTCAAAAAAACCTAACTCTCTCCTTTGCAAGAAAATTTCCCTCATCCAGAAACGTCGTTTGCGCATTTTTCTAATTTTAACTACTGTAGCTATTCTTCCTCTATCCATTTGAAATAATTACCACAATATATTTCACTACTTTAAAAACAGACAACCAACCGCTTTGACATACGATCTGTCAATGATGCTGTCATTGTGTTATATGTAGCATTAATGCCACCATCGATCCTGATGCCGATACAATGTCAATTTCTATGCTGATGCCTACGAAAGAAAGGGCCCATACGAAAATTTTCTGAAGCAAATTTTAAAATGGTATAGGTTTTTACTAACCCAAATGGAAAACTACATTGATGTAGTCAAAGAAACATTTTACTGCAGAAGTTCTTTTTAATAAATTTAATAATTTTAGCACGCACTTTAAATTAAACAACGCAATATTTATCTTTGACCACTAATTTTTTAAAACATTTGCTTTTAAATTTCCACATTTGATTTTAATAAAATAAGTCAATTATACAAATTCCTTCAGCCGAGTTATGAGGGCATTTGAAATGTTTAAAATTTAAAACAAGTGTTTTAAAAAAATATTGTTCAAAAAAATTATTTTAATTTACGGCCGCCCTCCTCTTCTTGCAACCGGGCTTGGGACCGGCTTCGGCAGAGTTGCGGCTTTGGTTGCTTGAAATAACTCTTATTACACTAAATTAGTTGCTAGGATAATACTTATAGTTATTAAATTCTGTACATTATCTATATACTCTAAATTTTATTAGGAAATCTGAAATAGAAATTTCAACAAATAAATAAACTAATCAAAGTTTTTCAACTAATAAAAAGTTAATATTTCTCTAGTTCCCCGTTATATTAAAAATTGACCATAGCATTGACCATTTGCCTTCAATTAAGTCATTCAATGTAGCATTACTATTTAACTACTATTTGTTCTATATTTACCTATGAAACGAGACTCCAAAAGGATGATTTCGCACTTTGATCTCACATAAATTTATAATGCACTTCATTTTATCAATTATTTATTGTTTTCTAAGTAAACTTCACTTATAATGTCTTTATAAGAAATTGTCTTTAATGTTTATTTAGCTGCACTACACAAATTTCTAAGCAAATTTCACCCAATCTAAAATTTGCTTCCAGAGGACCCTTGCCGTCATAAAAACATTCACAAATGTAATGTCAAATTTTGACAATGAGTTTCGAATTTTATCGGCCTTTACTTTTGCCCTTTATTCGTAGGCCCTATGCCGTCATTGTTTTTCGGCCTTAAGTGGTAGGTAGATGGGGGCTGGTGCGTGTTTGCGGTTGAGTTTTTGGGGGTTGGATGGGAATAAAATTTAAGGCGACTAGTGCTGTAACTAACTGGGTGAGTTTGTTGTGTATCAGAATGGCTGAGGAGTTGGTAAGGGAGAGCGATAAGGGCAAATGACTGGAGTTTTATCAGAATGGTTAAGGTATTGCTCAGATTAAGTCGTTAAGTGACGGTGGGGGAATGGTGGTGGTGGGCGAGTGGGTGATGGATGGGTAATAAACGAGTGGCAGATAGATAGGTGGGTGGGCCCACCCACCACCCATCCATCCAATGTCATTCCCCTACCGTTACTTAATGACTAAACCTTAGCATTACCTTGCACCCACCACCACTTTCTAATATCAAAGGCAACGCCGTTCTTACCATTCCGATACAAAACAATTAATTTTTTCATTACCACCCCTACTGCACCCACCTGCCACAATTCCCCGACTCAGCCTCCACTGATAATTAGGATAGAATTAACCCTTCTAACTTAGAAGGCGCACTTCTTTGGCAGGAGCCTAGAATCAGTTTACCTATTCACTAGAATATAACAATTTATTGAGGTGAATGACGCTTCCACTATAGGTAAAGTAGTGCCCAGTCCCTTGAAAATCCATTCACTATAGACGAGTTGCGAGATGAAAACCTGGCTGCACTGCTCTAAAAGACTTGGATGGTAATGATCATGGACTAATGGGTGTTTAGGAATGGCCGGAGACACCGGCTTACAAAAGCTTGTAGCTTAAAAGTCGTTTTCCATGTTTAGCAGTCTACAACAAAACAGAGTTTACGTTCAATTTAAAGGCTCCGAGGCCGAGTGCGGCTGAAATCGTTTTTGTTGCGTCATGTCGCAGTGAGATTATGAAATGCGACATCAACTTATTAAGTATTGACGTTATACCAAAAATTACATTTTATTTTATTAACCTCTGTCATTTCTACTTTCATGGGCGATATACCAAGTACATCGACCAAAACAATTTGTTAGCATCTCATAAGAATTGTGGTACAAATTTTTAAAACTCTTAAAAGAATTAATGTAAAATAATTTTATAAAGTGTTATATTATAATTCTCAGGACATGAATCGGCTTCTAAAACCTGGTACCTGGATTTTGAAGAGAACAACTTCTTGGACGAATTGTCTTCTGCCATGCGAGAATTACTTCCAATGTATAAAGAAATCCATGCTTATATGAGATTCCTTTACCACCAACATTATGGTGGTGATCTAGACCCATACTATGGTCCTATACCAGATCATATAATGGACCAAATAGTTATACATGCATGGTATCCGCATCCATTATTTCCACTTCCAAATCCGAACCATAAATTGGAAAATATAAGTGAAAAAATGAAAGCTGAACGATTTACGTCGCTACGAGCTTTACAGAAAGCTGCAGAGTTCTACAAATCATTGGGACTTCAAGAATTACCATCGTATATTTTTTTTGGAAATAATATACTTCACATTTTAAGAATTGCTATTATTTTAGTGACTTCTGGGACAAATATGCTCGTCAAAAGACAGCTAAAGAAGGCGGAGAAGAGTGCAAGTCGGAAGTATATTTCTTTCCCCCAAACGTTGGAATTGAATACTGTCCCAAAATTAACCACAAATCTTATTTACAACTACACGGAGATATGGCCAAAGTACAATATAATCTGTATAGGGGTCGCCTGCCCTATGGTTTGAACGGGGAAGGTTTTGCCGGAATAAGTGATGCTATGGGTGAAGCAGCTATTATATCTACTTCTAGTCTCCGACATCAGCAAAATGTTCACTTTATAAATAACTATAGAGAAGAAGTGGTCATGAACCGTTTGCTGCGAATGGTATAGCATTTAAGGCTATTACTGTATTTTTTTAAATTTTTTTAATTAGGCTATTCACACACACTTTACCTTAGCCAAATACTTTGCAATGGAAACATTTTGGGTGAATGCTTTGGATCATAATAAAGACGCGTATCCTGATTCTCTGAATTGTGCATTTTGGAATGTTCAATTGGAATGGGCTGGTATATCACCGCCAGAAAAAAGATACGAAGATCATTTCGATCCAGGATTTAAATTTTACCGCGGTATTGATGACAAATCTCCAACAACTTCGTAAGTTTGCTATTGATAGTTTGCAGTTCTTTTTCCATACATTTATTTATTTATTATTTCACATTCGTTAAGGCTAACTACTATAATACTACAACTTATTTGTGTGAACAAGAGATTTAAAAACATAAGTGAATTTTCAGGAAAATTTTATCAGAATTGTTGGGTTACCAAATCTATAAGGCTCTCTGCATTAAAAGTGGGCAACATGTTCCTGGAAATAAAAATTATCCCTTACATAATTGCGACTTTTACAGAAGCACTGAAGCGGGAAAATTATTTAGGTACCTAATTCTCTTTCAATCTATATTTTGTGTGGATAGTATTAAATATACGTAATTGCAGTGAAATGATGTCCTTAGGATCTTCAAAACCTTGGCGCGATATTTTAGAGACTTTGACAGGTGAACGACGTATAAGTGCAGACGCCCTTATTGATTACTATCAGCCAATTTATGAGTATGTAAAGAAGGAAAATATTAAAAATGGTGTCGCAGTTGGGTGGGATACTGACAAAACAGGTAAGTTAATGAAAATCGTAAGCTTAGTTTAAAGGAATAACGAAACCCGTGTAATTTTAAATACTTCGTTTCTTTCATTTTAGGATAATCAGATAGATTGTTCACACAAAATTTGAAAGCTTATTGAAATTTCAATTGTAGGATACATTAGACACTTTTGTTAGTTTTAAATATTTCAATCATTTTTGTAGTGAAAGAGTTTACCTCACGTATGTACGTTGTTATATATTATAGCTGAAAGTAAATTAAGATAGCAACCTCAGTTTCAACCAATTAATTACCCTTAATTAACGCAGGGACGCATACTATTAAATTATTATAATATTAATCGTCCTTGGGCTACCTTGTAGTTATAATTACTATACTAGCAGTCTACATAAAGTACGCATGTTGGGTTCAACCATTTGTACTATATATTCGGAGTAATTATTTGGTTTCAGATAAAATGATGCAAAGCTTTCTTTTACTATAAAAGTTTATCTAGATTACCATATTGCAAATTGCTTAAAGTTCTTTTTGCGTTTGTCGTTGTAGTCAAGGAAATTAAATTCTTATCTTTGGTAATAAAAGCAGTATTATAATTATTCCTGGATTTTTCCCTACTATTGCTACCTTGACTTTTCTTACCGAACTCCAGGGAAAGTGGGAATGACGTGTTATTTGACTCTCTCCTTTTCCTGTTCTGTCATCTGTCACGTTATCTTTGGAGTAAAAGCTGTCCTGCTTTTAGCAGCATTGATCCTAATTCCTGATTTATGAGGTTTTTTACTCAGGGCTTCGGACATTTAGGTGACACGATACAAAACATATAGCACCCATAATATGGACACTGCAGTTAACAGACAGATAAAACGCTAACTTCTGTAACCCCTCAAGTTCTTTGTTTTGAAATCTTCTGCATTGCTTCCATTGTGAGATATAGGTATATATAGAGATATAGATTGACCGCGGAAAATCCGGTTGTACTAAGTGAAACCAAGGTTGTTTCCGATTCTGTGATTAATCAGTATCACATTCCTGGTCATCACTAAGTGCTGCTCTGGATTAGATTTAAACTACATCGGCACATCATTTAAATTCTACTTTTTATACCGCGGCCCGAATATGGCTGACACTGACATTGAAGTTTCCTTTGTTAAGCTGTGTTCTGATATTGAAAAGATTTTGGAAATGTCTCCCCCTTCTGAAATCGTTCTTGCTAGCGATTTCAACGTCCACAACGCACAGTGGCTCAAGCGGAAACGTCGAGTTTTTAAGGGACTCCCATAATTTAAAAGAACTGTCCGACTCGTGTACCTGACTCTATATGGGATCTTTTGAATCTTTTGGATCTTTTTAAAACATCACATCCAGACAAGTACGCGGTTTCGGTAACTGCTCCCTTGTACAATTCGGGCCATTGTCTTATCTAAATTCCACCAGAAAATTAGTATGAAATTATAAAAATGGTGACTGAGATGACCTTTACAAATATCTCAGAGAGCTGGACTGGTCTGATTGCTTCTCTATGAGAGACGTTAACAAAAGTACCGATATTTTGAATACCATATGGATTCAAATGCATCAAAAACGTCAAACCTACTAACAACAATTGGTTCAATAATGACTGTTCCATAGCCACTAAAAATAAATAAGCAGCATTGCAGAGTTCCTCCGAGTAGCACACAGACCGTACCCCTCTCAATCAGTTCAGGGTATCCCTCGCCACCTCACTGAATAGCCGCTGCTGACGGTGGCCTTCCCCGCGCTGGGCTTAACCCCTTTGGGCTCGATAACCTCCTTCTCCGACGACCTATCCCTTTTGTCCAGGAAACCTCTTACCATTCTTCTACTCTGCCCAGTACCACTAACTCCCGTATTGAAGCCCTGGTTAGCTGCCAGGCCATCTTTCCTTTTTTAAGCCTTTTACACAACTTTAGCGGAGCCGCTACCTTGGAGTGGCACCTGCTGCCTATGTTGTGCGTTAGAGTCAATAGCGATGACCTCCTTTGCCTTACGTAGGCTATTCTTCTCTTTCTCGAGTAACTCTCCTCCTGACGTTCACTTTTTTTCTTTTATCCGCCGCCTTTATCCTTCCTCTCGGGTTCAGCGAGCAAGCGCTCCTCAACGACCAGTGAGATTTAAGGCCTACTTTCAACAGTCTTTCTTCTATTCCGGATGATTTTGTGGAACACCCCGTTTTTGGTGTCACTATTTATCGACCCAATTTGGATCACACGATTTTAGAATTGAGAGTAACCTGCACTAGAGCTCTATAGGAAGGCTTAATCAAAACTGGAGTTTTCCTGATATCTAGAGTACGCATACTAACGACTAAGTAATCTCTTAGCCACGCAGCCATCGGCGTATCCTTGGCTTAGGTTGTATCCAGTCTTAGCTTTACTAATCAGTGTCTAACCGAAGAGTAGTTTATGTCCCGCACTGAGTGGAAGTACCAGGATCTATGACTGACTTTCCGTACTACTGGGATGTATAGTGGGTTTCATTAGACACAGAGAAGGTGACTCTGTCTGATGTCACTTTAAGCAGACAAATCAAAATCATTGGATTAGGTTCAAAGAAATAATTTAGTGGGCACTTCATGCACTTGTATAAAACACGCTGAATTTCAGCGAACTTTCAGTATTTTTTGTAAATTTTTTTTTATTACAAAAGCTTGGACTACTTTGTATGTATACTATTTGAAAATGGAAAAAGAATCAAATCGAATTGTTTTAAAATTAAGCCGTTTCCAGTTATCAGTCTTCAATTGAGCTACTCTTTCTGTCCTGACCGATTTGCTGACAACCTGTTCGGGAGCCTTGCTTATCCCCTTGGGTATTCTGTTCAACAAATCATTCTCTAGTGGGCATTTGCCTGAAACTGTTAAAGAATAATTTTTTATTATACCTTAAAGGTTATAAGTAGTTATAGGCCTATTGCTTTGCTAACCTCCATTGCAAAGCTATTTGAATCGCCTGTTTACTCACACCTCCGCCACTTGACCCCTTGGTTTTTGTAATTGTTGATGATATTGGTTATCTACTGAAGAATTTTAAGGTCTTAATATTTGCTGGCGATTGTATCCAGGTTCAAGAATAACCTCAACGTATTTTGGGGTTGGTGTGTTAATCAACATTTCAATCTCGACAGGTGTATGGTTATGAAATCATCTAGACGTCGGGACTCTCTTCCATTCTCTTATAAAATGCCTTGGTTCGTAGTAGTACGGAATGCTAAGGAGGGAGGGGGGTGGGGGGTAGCTAAATAAGAAATTGAATTAATTTCGGTTCGCTTGTAAGCTATATTAACTGGTCGCCGTATTGTCACTCTAGGCGTGTTGAATCTATTCAACATAATTTGCCTAGCTTTGCTCTTTGTTATATCCACTGCGAAGACACCCTGAGGCTCCCGCCTTACACGGATCGTCTCCAGTTTCTCAACATGGTAACCCTAATCTAATATTGACTGCAGGAGACTTTTTCGCCGAGTTTACTTTAAACAACCTTAACCATAACCTTAGGCATGTACCCCTACTGCCTGTTAATTTCTCTAGGACTAAGTATGGGCAGGTTGCTTCTCTTAGTCGCATGTGTAGATTTGTTAGCGACTGTGGTAATAGCTTTGACCTCTCCCTTTCCTAAGAGTTGCTTAAGAAATGTTTTTTGAGCTTTGACGGTTGTCTTTCTTTCTGTTCGGTTGGTTTGTTTGTTTTTGTTTTACTAATAATCTTTGCATGCTGGATTGGGAGCCTCATTTCAATAACTGGTTTAGTTTTAGAACAAGTAAATTGATTTTAGGTTCCCAGACGAGAAGTGCTCCTTCTCTTTTAGATAGATATAAGCTTTTCCTGTCAGATTGTTGCATAAATCTGTCACCGTGATAGGGCTTTTTTTGCCTTCTTTCCTAGCGCGTTATATAGTTGCGATGGAAGAATACCACATGAGCTAATTCCCTATCTCTAATTTCTGACCGGAACTACCGCTTGCGCTGAGCCTTATTGAGGGATTAAAAGGAAAAAAAGAGAAGATAGAAGGCTGGAAATCATTTTCTCAAAGAGTTTATACTCACATGAAATATAAAATCAAATGTATACGTTTCATAAAAAATTTATCTTTTTAAATTTTTAAGTATAATGTTTTTGCAACATGAGCGCTATACATTTGCATGAAAATTCTTTTTGGAATTCTAAGCTCATCGATGGCCTTACTTTTTAGACTAGTTCTAGTCTTCGGGGCTGCGTGTTGATGCTCAAATCAATAGTTAATCACCATTGATATCCCAATATCTGTGTTCAGAGAGATATTGCAATTTTGAATGTGCACTGCCATTTTACACTTGTGAATTTATCCACATTTTTCGGTACTGATATCCGTCAAACCCTAACAGCTCTTGGTAGGAGACAGCAGCAAAAAAGACAAACGTAAAACCTAAAGGACTCTCGAAGAAGAGCAGGTAAGAAATCAATAACAAAAGAGCAGTAAATCTAATCCCTCATAAATACATCAACGCAAGTGGTCAGAAAATATAAATATAAAATATACAAATGTGCATAATAAGTAATAAGTAACTTCAACAAAGCTGATTCTTCACATGATTTCGCGACAAATGATCGGCTCATTTACCCGATTATAAGTACGATGAAAGGTCCCTGAACTAGTTGGACCCCCCCCCCCCATATAGTCAAAAACAAAGTGGACCCTATAGTTACAGCAACTCAGTGTCCAAATGCAACAGTTTAAGCCTATGGTGATACATTGAAGGCCTCGAGGAGCGCACTTAACGAACTTCCCTTGAACAGCTTCAATGCGATTGTTATGTGTCGGATAGTGGAGTGACTAATCTGGAGTGGCATATTCTAGAATACTCTTGACAAAAGTGCGAAAGAGAAGCTTCGTAATGTAGGGGACCTTCTCTTCTCAAAACCCACAGTCATATTAGCCCTGGTAACTATGGCACTAAATGATCCTCGAAAGAAATTGAGAATTAAGCTAAACGCCCAGATCCTTAGTGTTTAAGGAGGAAATTAAAGGATGACCATCTATGGTAAAATTTGGTCATCTTTTTCGAAAGAAAGACATAGTTGTGCACTTTCTGATATTTAGGGAAAGGCCGTTAATGGATCATCAACATCAATTCTGAAAGGCGGCAAAGTTAGGATTTAAAAGTGTGAAATATCTTCGCGTCGCCAGCGTAAGAGAATTGAGACAGAATACTGATGTAAATTATATATAATAACAATGGCCTGAGTAAGGAGCCCTGCTGTACCTCAGAGGTGTTGAAAATTACATCAGACATAGCTGAGTGAATCCAATTTACAAAAACCCGCAGTAACCAATGAATGCATAGCTTTAGAACAAGAATTTGATGATTTATTTTGTAGAATGTTTTGCTGAATTGCAGAGATACAAAAATTTGAAAATTCCAATTAATTGGTTGTAGTTGACTTACTCCTTATGAAGCCGTGTTTGAACGGCTGGCAGTGGAAGTAAAGAACATCGCAAATAACAGCCTCAAAAATTTTGGAAATACAGCAAGAATTAGGAATTGAACTGTAAATCGAACTTTCGTTTTTATCACCTTTTTGTGAAAAAGAATACTTGGATATCTTCCAAGCAGAATAGGAACAAGAGAGGAATCACATCTTTCCACGAATGAGGTGGGGATATCGTCAGGACTAATTGAAGAACTATCAGCCAAGATAGATATTTTCTTTGATATAGTAGCTTCGTCAAGTAAAAGGTCTTTGGATTCGAGCGAAGTAGATGAAAAACTCATCAAATATGCCAAATTCTAAGGCTAATATCACGGGAATCGTTCAAAAATACAGTCTTTAAAAATCGGCAAATAGATTTGTTATCATCAAAAGTTCATTGATTTCGCTGTTTCCGAAAAACAAAGAAGATGAATAGCCATCTAAATTGCGCTTTAGGTTAACGAACCGCTAAAATCGCTCAGGATCGACGCGCAAGGATGCTTTCATTCTGTTCATTTAGTTCATTAGTCAGATAAAAATTGACTGTGTAACTTGGCATAAGTAAAATAGTTAGCGTCACTAGTTTTAACATTCTTTAGACGTTCCAAGGAGAAATTGAACCGAGGCTGGTTAGACCGTGAGTTATTAGATTTAGAAATAGGGACCCAGTAAGTAAAACAGGTAGACAATACATTATAAAAAGATCGTACGGCCTCATTAATGTCTCGTTCGTTGATAACGCTACCCCAATCACTGAAGTTATATTAAATGTCATGAGGCACACAAAAAGATCATGCATCATGCAATGGAGAAGCTGTCGAAACAACACCCCGAAAATGCTGCGCATGATCTCGCTGAGAAGAGCGGGAGCCATCGGACGGCGTAGAAGCATCAGATAAAATACAGCCAACTGCTTCAGAAGTCACAGAAACACGGTACTCGTCCGCGCTATTAACAGCCTCCTTAAGCGACTCGTTCTTTCCTATACCAGCAGACGTACCAAATGTAGCCATAAGAGCCTTCACGTCAGAAAAAGAGCAAATCAGGTCAAAATTAGTGCTGACAGGCAACTACCATGGGTCCATATCAATTTTAAATTTTTTAACGCTTCGAAACTTACGAAAACCGTACCGAAACTGGAAACGAATGAATGTTCGGAGTTGGAAATCATTTCGCTCATGTCCTTTTACAAGCTGGACATAGTCGCAAATCTCTGCGAGAGATCGTGAGATCTGTCAAACAGCATGTCATAATTTCTGTTGGACCTGTGTGGAGCCCTAATCTCGTCAGTTTTGCGATTTGAAGTGCCAATGTCGTCAAAAATCGTCTGAACGCCAGAAAATGTCAACGATACTCTTCATGAATCTGAGCACGTAACACGTACAATTTCTCCTTTTAAAGTCATTCAATTTAAATTTTTTTTATTTTCGATAGATTGCAATCAAGTCGAATTCAGTAATAAAGCCCTAAGCTATGTTCAAGGCAAGGGTGGTGAAACGAATTGCCACAAATGCCATCGCATTCAATGTCGTTGTCTATAATGTCTTTTAAACAAGCATTACAAGAGCTCACAAATAATGTTGTTAAATAAAAAATATTGGAAATAAAGAAAAACAATCGACAGTAAAGTTTTCTTTTGTTCAAGTAGTGTAGAGCCTTACAGTTACTGATCAATCGTTGTTTTTCGTTATCCAATCATCCCACCTATTCCGTATTACAGCTCGTAAAGCATTCATGCGCTCTTCCCCATTAGATGTTTTATTACGTGAAAAGTAGCTGTTATTAGATAGCGATCGTGAGATTCTCCAACTTCTTAAAACAGTCTGCCAGTTCTGCCGTCTTGGGAAGTCCGGGTTTTAAAATGGTACTTTTTTGTGTTTAAACAAGGATAAAATTGTCTCGTGAATCACATCCTGAATCCTTCCGATTCCAAACTTCTTTGATGTTGTTTGAGCCAATATTGGTGTTGATCACCCTTAACGGTTTTGATATCACCTTTCAGACGCCAAACAAAGCTGACGCCAAGGAGTCGGTAGAGGACCTCTTTTGTTGTTTAATTCTCTCGCTCGGTCGCATTTAAGTCCGGTACCTGGCAATAATAACTCGTTCAGATATGTAAATAATGGGCAAGCCTACTTGGCATCATACCTACACAAGCCTTGCGACTGGTGTATTTGCTTCTTACAGGCCAGGCGGTTTCAGATGTCCTTCCTTACTTCCTTCCTCACCACCTAGTCTCCCGAACGTTAATATATTTAATTTATACTGGGAAATTTTCCGCTCCACCGTAGCGTATCTACACACGTCTTACAGAGTTCTTACGTTCCACAGCCTGATCGTAGTCCGATGTTTATAGCCAATAGTCCTCATTACAAAATCATTCCGAGGCGTACAAGGTTTGATTTTTAGGTAAGCGGGTTACAAGCCTACTTATATTAAAACAAGAAGAGGTCTGCTTCTTGAGGCTTCTTGGAAGTTTCGAGACGGTATTTGTATAGCGCATAGGTTCATTCTAAGCCCGTCTGGAGCATGGGACTTCTTCCTCATTCTTGAGACCGGCTTCAGTGAAGTTGAAATTGTATATAAGGCCAACTTATACTTGTGATTATACCTATTATAAAAATAAACAAAAAATCACGAAAGTTTAAATACATATGACACTTTTTAGTAATAGCTCGGTTTTAAATAGGATAATGGTTGATGACTATTAATAACGAAATTTTAATAAATTTGGTTTCTTTTAATTGATTCATTTTTATCTAGGTTTTTTTTAATTTTAACTGAATTACTTTTGGAGACTTTGCAGATCATAACATTAGTGTAGAGGTTCTGGTTATGAAATACGTTCAAAAACCTATTTAGAAAATCTTTACGGGTGCAAATTATAATATTAATAATTTGTTTTCTTTTTTCAGATTGCTAAACCTTTTGGCTGGCTTGACGAGACGGGAAGCAGTTTTTATACATTTTTGAAAAAGTACAATTATTTTACTGTGTATTTATTTAGGAACCTACAATTAAACAAAAAAATACAGCAGGATTGATCTTTTGATGCGAACTATCTATTTGATTTAAATTAAATGTGACATTCATTAGTTGTTTTTACTACATTTTAAATTATTACAGTTAAAAAACTACATATATCGCCTATTTATCAATGATCATATATTTTATGAGCTAACTCTGCACTATAAAATTCAGCCAAGATTTAGGTCCTTAAGGAATCATACAATTGTTTGGGAGTCACTTTTTCAATATCCTCTGGTGATAGCATCACCATTTGCAGTGGCAGAGGATATGCTTTGCTATTCTCACATTCAAAAGTGACATGTTTTATTCCTAGCTTCGTCCATATTTTTGAGATGATATCTCAGAAGGCGCCTTCTTTTGCAAGCCCTTCCGCAATCTCATTTCCGTTAATGCATTCGTGATCTGGCACCCAGGCTAGAGTTATCCTTATGCGCTCTTTTTCTATTGGTATCCTTAGTGCCCTTCTGTCTAATGATTGTATTGGAGGGGTTGGGGTACTGGTAGCCCTTTTTCCGAGTGGAGTCCTCTGCGACTAGAGCTGTTGTTTTACTATGGCGAAAAGACGATGATAAATAATTTCGAACGAGTGAGCAAGGCCTAGGTTATGGTAACAAAAGTACTAGACAAGCACTGACAGAAAGGAGTGATAAATAGCCAGGAAAGAAAGCTAACTATAGGAGTGCCTTTTACTAGGAAGGCGCGCTAGTACAAGAGTAAAACGAGATAACTAAGAAGCCATGCTGGAAGAGATTTTTCTTACACTAGGAAGGCACACTAGTGCAAGAGACAGAACGATTTAACCAGTAAGTCACACTGGTTGGGGGAGTGTTCTGTACTAGAAAAGCACGCTAGTGAAGGAGGAATAAATAGCTAGGAAACACGCTAGCTCTAGGAGTGTCTTATACCATTACAGCATGCCAGTACAAGAGATAAAACGATTGTTGGACACCAGAAAAATACGGACGGAGAGATAGGGCTCGGAAACACGCGAACTCTAGTAGTGTATTGTATCAGGAAAGCACGCTAGTACGAGAGGTATAACGAGTGTCCGCCACCAGGAAAGCACATTAGCTTTTGGAGAGGAATGTCTGGTAGCAGGAATGATATCTAGTACAAGAGTAAATATTTTAGATAAAAATATAATGCTTATCCAACCAGTGGATCCGATCTGATCTAAGTATACACTGTCGTAGTCGGGAAGCACTCCTCCTTCAGCTGGTTGGCTTCTGATGCCGCTCGGTCGATAGTTACACCGGTTTTTGCACTTTGTTGTTAATAGGATTTGCGTGAATATGTTGATTTAATCATCTGGTAGAATTTTAGTGATTCATTTAGTGACAGCTTCCCGTTGCGCTTCTTTGATCGTCATAAGGTGTTGTTTTTCTTATTGGTTTCTCTCTCGCTAACGTAACCCGTAACCCTTTTTTACAAGTGGAACTACAATTTAAAGTGAATTCCGAACCACCGACATTTTTCTTTGCAACTCGTAGTGTTGTTTTTTCATTGTCATCCGGTGGAAAGCGGGACCTCCGGGTGGGAAGGCCGTTAGCACTTACTCCACCGACGACTGTTTCTTATTGCCCATTATACGAAAAATCAATCAATTTTGAAGAATTTGCCCCTCTTCAATTTTTACAACACTTTCCTTTTGATAGAGATTTATGATAACTGTTTTTTGATGATGTGGGAAGGGAAATACGGTAAGAGAAATGCGAGAACTTGAATGTCTTGTTTTAGCATTCCTCTGAGCTAGACCCAGAGACGACGTGGATTTATTAATTTATTAGGAACTCACGGGGAGATGATGCTCGAACTCCTGAATCATGACGTGGTAATCGTGTCACTTAACCTTCCACCTTTTGAGATGTGAGAACGAAATTTTGGAAAATGATGAGATACTTGCCTTCACCTGGGAGTTGAAAAATTCATAATTTCTTTTTTTCTACTTATTCTACAAAAATAAATGAGGTCCCACTTTAAAGCGGCAGATGTTTACAATGCAAAACAAAAAATGAATAGAAAAATTTTGAGAGAAAAATTGTTTATGGCTAGCAGAAGTATTTTTAAATATCTCCAAATGCCTTGACTTTTTTGAAAATAAATATATATATGTAATATTAAACCTGTTTCGGACTCTTTGCCTGTGGATGGTTGGGCCCTGCCTCCTTCTCTGTGGAAGCGGAGGCGGGTGCATCTTAGAGGCCGTCCCCATCGTCAGTTCCAACTGTAGTCCCTGTAAGTGGTCCCGTTCCTACGTTGCGCCATGTTGGGCCCACTACGAATTCCTTGCTTGCTACTAGTATTTTAAGGCCTGCTGAGCGTCGTAGTATTTCATCCCACGTTGGAGTCTCACGTGATGCGATTACCTGAAGGAGGCTCCATCCACCTGGGAGTCGCGGCGGCTGTACCTTCACGCCATCCTTCAAAGATTTTGATTCTGCGATTTTGTTTTCCTTTATTCTGCTGCGATTTGACCAACACCATTGTACTTGCGTTCTATCCTATAGTTGCCCCAATTGGACCTGCTTTCTCAAAAACCTTATCAGGGAGATATCTATATACTACGCCAATGTATTGTTTTAAAATCTAAACTGACTCTCGTCTTTACGGGCACGACTACCTCTTGCTTTGACGTGATCAGTTCGACAGAAACCTGGCTATATGGAGGTATAGCGAATGTTAAGATTTTTGGTCCCGATTTAATTGGCGTTCCTGTCAACCATCACTCTTCATTTTGTGCCCCATTTTGTGAATATTCCCAAAAATTGAGCAAAATTATGTTGAAAATTTTTTCTTTGGTTTGTCGTTTTCCATGGTCGATTATTTCAATCATTAATCTTTATTTTTACTTAGAACATTTGTGCAAATAGTTTCGGGACACGTATTTATCTAACTCTACGTGTATTGCAAAATTTCTAAATAGTGGAAAATAGTATTCGCACGGTAGGTTGTGCCCTTCAATTGAAACCATAGAAGAAATATATTTCCAGAACTTTCACAATAAAATCTGTCTTTGTTATTTTAAAAACACAATTAATATTGATTAATATTCCATTCGTGGTGTTTGAATGAGGATGTAAGGGACGGAATGAATGCATAAAGTGATTTAACTTTAAACTTCTTTAGTGACAAAAAAAAACTCGTCCTTCCTTATGAACCCTTAAGTTGAAATGTTAAAGTAGTTTTATAAACCTAGTATATTCGATTGTGATTGGGTAGTTGTTTGGTTTGTTTACTTTGCACTAACTTCAAAATATCTAATAGATATAAAATTAAAAATTATTTTATGCTTAAAGCTATTTTATTTTTCAGTTTTTAGTGACTCGAAGGATGCTGCTAGTATGAATAAAGCAATTTCAAAAAAGTGCACTCTACAGAGTGTAAACAGAATATGAAGTCGGTAAAATTTTTTTTTAAAAACTACTTTTTAGTGTCTTCAGATATGCGACCCGAAAAATGGTGCTCGTACGAACAAAGCAATTTTAACAGTTTTAGGGGGAGTGCAATAGAAAGGAAACAGAATTATCTAAATAGATACAAAATTCATACCATTGTACTAGTGCGCTCCCGTACTCTATACAGTAAGAAAGAGTCATCATAGTCAGAGAATCATCGTAGTCACTCTAGCTGCAACGTTTTTATCATTTAGCCAATAAAAACACTTATTCCGTACAACAGAATTAAAACTATAGTATTAAACCCGGACTACGCCTTACGAAGCTAGATGCCACCCCTTCTCCAACTCTAACCATTACCCACAATTTTTGTCATGATACAAATAGATACTCAATGCATTTAGAATCACCAAATTTATTCCAAGAGTTACAAAGTTAGACTAACCCTCCCCCACCCCAACCCTAGGTTAACATTTTCCCTCATGGTAGCAATTAATGAAGGTAATAGAAAGCAAAAATATCGACACTTGGTATTGCAATGTACAGGAATGTTGCGATACCGGAGTATCGATAAATTGAAAGAGAATTTTCGATAGTTACAAGTATTGGTTTTCAAATGATTCCCGCTTTAGTTTCAACAAAAATTGCAGGTAGACGTACAATTTAAAGTAGATTCCGAACTACTCACATTTACCCTGCAACCCCTATGGCCTTGATTACATTTAGATTAGGTTTACAAAACCACTGCCACCACACCACGCCGCAGGTTCGAATTTTGGCCTGCCTATGAGCAATTTTAAAGAAATGCAATAAATAGAATATCTATTGATGCGGGTTTGAACCTAGCAAATTGATTGCAATTAAAATCAATTTAAAAATCCACTTCGTCTCTGGGCTATTGTCTAGCAATGCAAAAAATCAGACATTCTATTTTCCCGCATTCCCCTAACCTTCCAACCGTAACCATGTGAAATGCCCCATAGGGTTCTCCCCCGGGGTTATGGCTACATCATACAAAAAAGAACCACTCAATAAATGTATGCTAAAGCAATAGGACATATTAGGTGAATAAACGTAAATTTTTTGAAACAAGTTTAATTAGTTAATACTGGATTGCAGTTTTATATAAATTAATTTTAATCATGTAACATGATTTATAACTTAAAAAATAAAAAAACCCGTTTTGGAGCAAAAGAAAACTTTGTCACAATTATGTTAAATTACAAAAAAGCATGTAATATAAAAACAACTCTATGTCAACAAAACTAAAATTAAAATCATATCTGATGTGATTTTATTAACAAAAGTATAAAATGATATTTCACTTAGTCATTTATACTGGAGAAAAAAATTAGGTGGGATAGAAGCTCCGATGCAAGACGATTACCATCGTAGGCTACGAATCTTCCTGCATGTGAAAAAGCCTAGTAAATTATATTACACATTCTGCCTTTCTATTTTAAAATTTTTCAAATGAGACTTTTAAAAGGCGTCATTTCACAGCTGTATTGAGTAAATACTCTTTTTCTAGTGCTAGAATCCTATATATGAAAAGAAAACCTAGTTTAAAATCTAAGATTTATTTACGCGATCATCATTATGTTATGCTTAAAAAGTTGCAAAATAAGTATGAATATACTTATCAAACATACGCTGATAATTAATCACTTGGATTACTGGTAACAGGAAAATCCTTGAAGAATTCATGGATGGTCCGGTGATCAACTCAATCTCAGATGCCATGCTGAAAAGGCACAACTTTGACATACCATTCAAGCTGATCCTTGAAAGCAAAGATTATTGGCTCAGTAATAGACATCTTTGAGAACGGATCTCTGGTTTGGTACACGAATGGATCCAAGATGGAAGACAGCACGGGCATCGGGGTCTACGGACCAAGAATAAGGCTGCACAAATCGCTCAGTTGTGCACCAACCATCTTTCAAGCAGAGATACATGCCATCAAACTGTGCGTACGTGAAATTACTAATAGTATACGCGGTACTAAAGCATATATTATGTCCGGACAGTCAGGCGGCTATCAAAGCTCTGGGGTCCTACAGCCTTAAGTCTAAAATCGTCTGGGACTGTCTCACAGCTCTTAAAAACTGGCTCAGAGCAACAGCATTACGCTGGCATGGGTACCTGGCCATTAGGGCATTATGAGAAGGCGGATCACCTGGCGAAAAAAGGTGCAGATTTTCAGTTTATTGGACCCGAGCCATTCTGCGGCTATCCGAAAAGCCGACTAGCAATGCGTTTCATGTCAGTAATGGGAGGACGAAAGCAAGCACTCACACAAATATTCCTGGGTTAAGTCAAGCAAAGAGGTTTATAACCTACTCAAAACAGAAAACGGAAATTCTGCTCTTACTCAGCAGACCAGACTTATGCTGATAACAGGACTTCTAACTGGTCACTGCCCCTTGGGTACCACCTAAAAAAGTTGGGGCTAGCTGAAAATGATATCTGTCGCTTCTGTTTGGAAGAGACAGCGGAACACATCCTCTGTCACTGTGAGGCCCTCGGCCGTATCAGGCTCTGCCATCTTGGTGGGGCTTTCCCATAACAACCAGATATAGCTAAGGCAGCCCCAAAGAGTTTTAGGTCTAATTAAAGAACTAAAGCTTGACTGGGTAGCTTAGATCTGAACCTGGATCAAGGTACAAAAGATCATCTTGGTCGAAGTGACTAAAGGATGTTGTTAGTCCTTGATCCACTCCCTAATAATAATAGTAAATAATAATCACTTGGATTTCTTTTATTTTCGAAAAAAAAGAGTATTCTTTCTTCCCATCAAATCTTCGAAAAAAGCGTTAAAAGCATTAAAAATTTTACGATACTACGGCCTCTT
The DNA here is from genome assembly GCA_964036015.1 of Leptarthrus brevirostris. NCBI lineage: Eukaryota > Metazoa > Arthropoda > Insecta > Diptera > Asilidae > Leptarthrus > Leptarthrus brevirostris. The sequence goes on from OZ038372.1 coordinate 43,879,509, forward strand.
ATCTCTCTAGTTCACTTCTATCGCTACTCGTGATTATCGAGTAAATATAATACCGAGGTGAAAACCTTGCCTATCCCTAGTAGCAATGGAAGATCGTAACATATGTATAAAGCAAAAAAGAATCATCCAAATAGGCGAATATGTATAAACACGGAAGTAGACGTAATTGCAAATAGTCATTTCCTTTAGCTTATCGCGAAATATCATTAAATTAAATTAAATATTAAATTGTTTTTTTATTGGGTATGCAATATATCTACTGTGTTATAGTACGAGTAATTTCTTTAATTACACACCTCAAGTTCCGTTCGTTACCAAAATGCTGCTTAAGCCACTAATAACTACGACTTTTGCTAGGACATTTATATTTTTGAATTCGTTTTTACAAGCTTTCATCCCACTCGATGACATTGAAAACAATTTCATTTGATTCCCATTTCACCCCAATGAAAATTAGACCCAAACATGAAAATGGAACTACACGGCTGTTAGTCTGTCACCAATTCCTACCTTCGTGCCAACTATCAACTCAATATATGAAATAGTTTTGGAAAAGCGCAAAACAATTAAAGACTTCCAATAAAATGTATTTCATTATCCACCTAAAGTTAAAGAGATTTCCAATTGTAGATACTAATCTAACTATCTTTTAGAAGCCCAATTGTTTGAATCGGATCGGATTTTGACTCCGTTATGAGGATGCTAAGAATTTTCAGCTGCAACTTGATTTCTGGATCAGGTTCGACAATTTTCGATCAGGTTCGACAATTTTCGGTTGAGGAGTTGGAAGATTAGCTGCGTCGCCTAACTCAGCCTTTAACTGTAACTCACGCCTTGTCAGCAAGTGCGTTTAATAAAGTTTGAATCGCGTCTGGATGAGGTTCTTTTAAAGGAGTAGCAACTGAGCAAGTTTGAGGAATGATTGATACAGCTGTCGGCAATAATTTTTGCCTCTATGTGCGCAATTTTATTTGAAAATCATTCGCTATTAGGCCCGAATTACAATTCCGATAGATCAGTTGACTGCAACGGAGTTTTCAATCGAAGACAACGCCAAATCCAAATTTGAAATAAAATTGTAGCTTCAGCTTCTGTCATTTTCAGAGATATTTGCATGTATGTATATTTTAAATGAACTTAGCCGCAGTCGAGTTTTGTGACTACGACTTTGCACTATGAGCAAAGTCTAAGTTCAATCGCAGGCGACTGAAAAGTCGAAGCTGCAATTTAATCATGTCACATAAATTTCCTATCTGAGCAAAGTTGCAGTCGACTGATCCGATTTAATTCTAATTCGGGTCTCAAGTTAATGGCATCATCCACTGACATATTTCGGTGTTCCGCTGGTTGTCCATAAAGTATGTTTATGTGATACTTCGATGCTCTTCGTTTTGGGCGGTGACAAGTACTGCATATAAGCATCCACGAACTTTCCCAATTGGTCCTCTTCATTTGGGAAAAGCAAATCAACTTTTAAATATAACCTATCTATCTATAAATATTCAAATTATCACACAATCATTGTAATCAGGAGGGACGTGAACATGATACTGCTGCTGAAGCTGTTGTAAATTATCTTGAGTTGCCTCTAGAGTTTCTTTATTTAGCTGTGTCTTCTTGCCTTTACTTATTCCCGCATTGCGGACTGTTATTTTGTACCCTTTAAACAAAGATCCATTGAGGTCCTCAGCTGCCTTATTAGCAATCGATTCTTTTTCAAATTGTACAAATCCGAAATAGTTTTGCTCCAAAAAGCCAAAAATGGTTCGGTATCTATTAGAGATACAAAAATATACACAATTGGAAATTACAGGGTGATTCATAATTCCAATTTTTCATGGTATCCACATCGATATTTAATTTTTAGCTTTTGATCTACACAACGCAAAAAACTAGCCCCAATGACCTTTCCAAAATTCTCAACAGTGTTGATCTAACTCCTACCACTGCAGGTACAGTCACTTCCAAATGTGAAATGTTTCGATATTACCAAAAAGTCAGCATTTTCCCAAATTTTCTCCGAAATTCATGTTTTTAATTTTTATGAAATTGCCCATCTCATTACCTTTCCAAAAAGGTGCAGTATGTCAACGTAGAGAAAGGATGTAGAAAGAAATAAAAAGCTGCAATTTAAAGCATTTAAACTCATATTAACCCTAAAATTCTTTCTATTAAATTCAAAACGTACTAGAGTTAATGTTGTTATGTTACAAAAACTGTTCGAAATGTCCTCCGTCACTTTCGATGTATGCCAATAACCTACTTCTAATTCCTCTGTTTAAAATGTGTTGTAGCCAACCTCTTCCGTACTTTCGTCGCTGTAATCCCAATTATCCTAACTAATACGTCTCTATCGTTAACAGACCTTGAATAAACTTTATTTTTCATTGTCTTCCATAAAAAAAGTTAAAGCAAATAAGATCTGGAGCTCTAGCAGGCCCAAGGAATTGGTGCACCTCGTTCAGTCCAGCAGTCAAATAATTTTTCATTTAATATTGCCTTAAAATAATGGCAGTAAGCTATGGGGCTCCATCGTGTTGGTGAAACACTGCCCTAAGATTATCCAGATGGATGTTCTCCAGTTGAATGTATTTCCCGAAAAGCCCGCATACATTTGTCTTTTAACCAATTGCGGTAAAACGAATGATCCTAATCGTCTTGCGACCCGTCTCGGGCCCATGTCAGGATCTTGCCTTTTTTTTTATATATATGATGTTGCCAAAGCTCAGGGGTTGCCCTATGATGCTAAAGCACAGGCTTGGCAGGAAAGGAATTAAGGTTGAGGGAAATGGGTTAGGAGGTTGAGTAAAGGAGGTGTCGATGTACGCCCCGTTTGAAAGTTTGAGGCTCATTAGACGAGGGAAAAACAGAAGATGGTAAACTGTTCCATATTCGTGTTGTTCTGCTAAGAAAAGATTCCCGAAATTTGACGGTACGTCCAAATTTGACCCGGAGAGTATAGGGAAATAGGGAAATAGCGATAAAAGAGTGAGAGAAAACCGACATTCCGTCGATGCTCCAGAGAGTCAAGGCCCTCAGAGATTGAGGAATCGCCAATAAGTTTAACAGCCTTACGCTAAACTTTGTCTAACGCGGACAATGCGGTGTCTCCTGCCCCTGCCCAAATATGGAAATTATATTCTAGTCTAGGCCTAATGTGGGACTTGTAGATCAACGCTAAGTCGGGTGGGTTGAAATATTTCTTACATCTCTGTAGAAAACCCAAACATTTCATCGCATTTTTAGCGATTGCAAATATATGATCAGTCCAGCTAAGATTGCTGGATATCTCGATACCCAAGATGTTTAGGGAGGGTATATTCACTCCGTCGACTGAAATGGGTTGGGGGGAACTGGGCGTTTTTTAAGGGACATTTAACAGCATTGAGTTTTGGATGCATTAAACGTAACACGATTTGCTCTGCCCCAAGCGAGGACCATAGAAATGTCGTTGTTTAATGATCTAAACATGCGTTTCCGATTGACTTCTGTAGCATTTCCACGTGAATTCATTACAGAATGAAATGAGTACGCGAAATCAAGGGTGCTGTCGTCGTCAAAACTATGAATAGGATTGAGAGTAAGGGATAAGAGATCATTAATGATGAGATGATGAGTGGTCTGTAGTTAGAGGGGTCGCACGCCTCTCCTTTTTTAAGTATCGGCTGGACATGAGCAAGTTTCCATACACTTGGAAATATTCCTGTTGAATATGACAGGTGAAAAAGTTTGCGCAGAAGTTTAGCCAAAGCAGAGGCGCAGCATTTTAAAACAAGGGGCGAGAAACCATCAGGCCCAGTAGCTTTGGACACGTCGAGTTTCGAAAGTACTCTAAAAACTTCCCGAGTGCGAAAGTGTAGCGGCTTTTGCCTACTAATGCACTGTGATGGAGATGGAAGTGGCTGCGATGATGGTGGCAAGTACGAGTTAGCAGCAAAATTAGCAGCAAACAGGTTGGCCTTGTCCAACGAGTCAGTAAAAACATTCCCATTATTAATGAGTGGTGGTGTTGACGAACAGGTGAAATTGTTCTTTACGGGTTTTACTAGAGACCAGAAGCCCTACCCTTTTGAGTGGAAAATACCTTCCGTCTGATGCTCTGGTCGAAATTGAACTTAGCCCGGCTAATTGCTGAATTGCAAATATTCCGCGCATCTCTATAAATACGTCTCAATTCCTCTGAAGGGCACAATTTATATGCCTGGAAGGCTGCTTCCTTCTTTTTAATGGCTGCGAAACAGTCATTATTGAACCAATTGGTGTTAGTTGGTTTGATGTTCTTGAAGCTATGAGGAATAAAGCGATGCATTCCAAACCATAGGATGTTCAAGATATAATCGGTGCTTCTGTTAACGTCCTTCATAGAAAAGTAATCAGACCAATCCAGCTCTCTGAGATATTTATTAAGACCCGCCCAATCAGAATTTTTATAATGCCACACTAATCTTTTGGTGGAGTTTAGGTTAGTGGTTGTCAGAGAGGAGATGGAGAATTGGGAGGAGATTAGACAATGGTCCGAATTACCCAAGGGAGACGTCACCGAAACCGAGTATTTTTCTGGATGCGATGTTAGAAATAGATCTAAAAGATGCGCGTTGTGCCCCAAAGTATCAGGAACACGAGTCGGACACTCGACGTCGGCAGAATATTCCGATGTTTCAGATCGTAATTCCGTGCTGTTTAAAGTTAGACTTCCCATTTCTCTTAACCTTCGGAAAGACCGCGAAAATACCGCTCTATGAGGTTCACATCGATTAAAGAATCTCCTTTCATATTCCAGCACAAAATTAGAATCGCCAACGCTAAAATGGTTAAGATTGCCTCCCCCTGCCGTACAATTTCTTGTTTATATAGGTGAGATCTATCACCCCACATATTTTGGTAAGTCTTTGCGAATCACCATGTATAACAAAAATAGAATAATCGAAATCCGTCTACGGCTTAAGAAGTTGAATTTAATCGGTGGGTTAGGCTGGGGAAGGAGTGGATCCCTCCCTCCCTAAACAAACCGTTAAAATTTTTGTCGTGATAATAATAGGAAACATACTTTATACATACATCAGAAGAGTCAACAAAATCGGTCCACGCGTTACGATGTTAGCTAACCCCCTCCTCCTCCCCACCCCACCTTAGTACAATTTTTTCCATTATTAACAATGGGGGATCATATCCTAAAGAACAAAAACAGAAACATCCAAATTAGTCCACGCATTACGAAGGTAGGTTTAGGTTTCATTGATTTGGGGAACATCTGGTCTGTTTCTCAATATCGGCAATCGTATTGGATGCTGTTCTTCACTGTTATAATGTCTTTTAGTTATTCTTTCGTTTATATACATAACAACGAAAGATTCATATGAAAACCAAATATTATATTTAGTAAAATAAACTATAACGTACGTATTAGTCGTTACTGATTGATTTTTTTTTTAAATTTACAAAATGGAAAATGTTTTTTTATAAATGCATAGGCTCGCATGTCATACTTGGTCACGATAAATATTACACCATCACCTCCTAAATTACTTATTAATGGTTTGCAGATTTCCTGTCGTTCGTTCAAATTCATATAAGTGGAAAAACTTGGAAATAGTTCGACATTATAAACATATTTATATTTATTTATATTTATTGCATTAACTTTAACACAAACCCAACAAATACTTCCTGTCTTAATTAATGATTAAATAAAGAATAAGATAAGATAAGAAAGATTATAACAGAAAGATTTATATTGGAAAAATATATTTATCGCAATGACAAATGAAAGGGGAAGTACCAGGTGAAGACTAAAGTATCGGCTAAACTCGAAGCACATATTTATCTTAAAATGGCTACAAATCACAACCCATTAGGAGATTATTCTGGTAAAATTAAGTCCATATCAAACTTCCGACTTGACTCAGCTCTTCAAAACAGCTTTATCTTGAAAATCACTTTTAAACACTTTTAAAGATAAAGTTTATTTCCTAAAACTGTGACTAAGTTGCATTCAATTATGTAATTAAACCAGCAAAAGATAAAGCGGAAATTGGTTCTTATCTATGGTTTTGCACCACTTAAATATCAAAAGCCAGAACGAACCAAAGTTAAAACAAGTTCAGCCATGGAAGTGTCACGATCAATACTATTATTTGCCGTCTGCTTAGCCGTTGCTGTTGGAAATCCGACTTCCAGAATAATCGGCGGAATTCCTGTAGATACATTTCGACGATTTCCCCACCATGTTACAATTCACACACTAACGGGATATGGTGGAGTAATCCGGTACTGCAGCGGGTCTATAATAGCAAGGCAATGGCTCTTATCATCAATCGGGTGCGTTGCGGGTGGTTCACAATATCGTTTGGACTTCAACCGACCGAACCTTAAAGGGAATGCAGAGTCCTATTCAGTTCTGATAGATAAATCAAACGTCATTTATTATCCGACTTATTTTGACGATATGGCACTTATAAAAATACCTTTGGAACTGCAATATTCTGAATATGTAAAAAATATTTCACTGGTATATGACGACAACTGGAGTAGTGCAAATCAATTCGCTGTATTACCTGGATTTGGTAACAACAGTGATACATTGACGTACGGAATGTTCCAAATCACATCTGACCAGGACTGTGAAACCGTATATGGAAATGATTTCGATAAGTACACACAGTTATGTACTAGAGGATGGAATAATAACAATAATGTTCCTTGCAATGGAAATCAAGGGGGAGGATTAATAGTTGGGTGGCCTCGTAATCCTCGGCTAGTTGGCGTATTTTCTTCTCCATTGAACTGTAAAAGTAATTCACCAGCGATTTATATGAAAGTTTCAAAGTATACCCAATGGATTCAAAGTATTACTGGAGAGTTGGAAGAAAAACCGACTACTACAGTTCCTACTACTATTTGGACAACCGAACCTACTACTACTGCAGCACCTTTAACCACACCAGAATCAGCCATACCCGATGAACCCGCAAAATAATTTTCTCAAAGTAAAAATTTTTATATTATTAGAAAAATTAGTGTTTGTGAATTAAATGTTTTTTCTCGAATTTTTAATACTTCTATATTCTTTCAATACAGTATTTGACTTTTTACAATTATAAGTCGCTTGCCTTTTGCCTTCATTGAAATCGTTAAATAAATTCTATAGTTTCATGAACAATAATATGTACGTACAATGTAATAATGAATTGTGAATTTTTTCAGGCGCGGATCTAGGTTTTACCAAATATTTGCATACAGTAAATAGACGCATATTTATGTTATACTTTAGTTCCCATAAACCAGTAGTAACTGTTGTAAATTTTGAAAACTGAAATAAATTATTTCTTTAGTTTTTTCACTCGGTGAATTTAAATTTTATTAAGTAACAAGGAAAAAAGAAGTTTCAATCCATCCGTGCGCTTATTAAGATAAGGTTTAGGTTTTACAATTCAGTATAAACTAGTAACCATAACAGTTTCGGTACGTCTGTCCGTAGCAGCCCTCCTTTCCATTCATTTATAAACCAATTTAATTTTTTTTTTAAACGACGTGGCCAAATACTTTTATGCGTTAGCGAGGGTTTGGACGGAAGGGAATTAGGGTAAGGGAAGTGAGGAAACTTGAGTCCTGTTTTTGCAGTGCTGCGAGCTAGACAATAGGCCAGAGATGGAGTGGATTATTTTTAATTTCTTAATAAAAGCTCACGGGATCATCTGGTCTCGAACCCGGGACCCATTTCAAGTTGGTCGTGCGGCCCAACGAATTGATCCAACTCCGTCTCCATTAAGATGAAGTTTGGTACACGGACGATACCGAGCAGAAATTTGAGAAGATTTTTAAAAAATAATTTTGGACTTCCTTTTCATGGAGTGGAAAGTGTGCGGACATATGTTTAATAAAATGCAAAAATCTCTAACGACACTCTGATTTTAACTCGTCAAGCACGAGATATTTGCTTGCAAAGTCGTTACAAAAATACTCAATTCCCTACTCTAATTTTTAGCTATTGATGCAAGATATCTCTAAACATTCATGAATGTAGCCTTTAGTTAGTACCTTTAACGAAAGCATAACGAATACTCTAGCAAAAATAGTTTATGAAAAATTTTGAAATAACTCTACGGAACCCTATCATGTTCCGCTACATCGTCTTTTCACTTTTGCGCATGCCCACAGTGTTCGAAATGCGGCGCAGATGGCACACATCTTACTGATCGTACGAAAGAAATACTTTTTTGCCATAGAAAAACTGAATAAGAATTGGAAAAAATTAGTTATTTCACATTTATAGCTATAAATGTATTGTGAGAATATGTAAATTCTTTGATTTCTCACATTAATAGTAATACTGCCCAGTTCTATTAGATCTAAGAGCCATGAGAAGATGATTTTTGCGATTTTATCGCTTCTGCGCATGCGACAACATTTCTTCAAATCTTCGATTAATTTATTTCTAATTCCGATCTATTTAAGACTCACTAAAACTAAGCAAACTTATTCGGGAATTTATTTGCATTTTATCCTTAACTTGTGTAAAAACCCGAGGCGAAGTTTTCGGTATCTCCTAGTGTTTTGTTTACCACCCGTCATAAGGTATTTGGATCACTAGTAATACAAATTCTATTCAAACGAACCTATTTTCTAGTGTTATTTAAGATATCGAAAACATTCCTGAAAGAAAGTGTTGTTTCAGTACGCTCCTCATGTTCTTTTAGAACTTTTCTAGTGTTCATTTGGTACGCTCTTCGTGTTGTTTAACTACACTTTTAGTGTTTTTTTTGTACTCTCCTCGTATTCTTGTTGTGTTCTTTCAGTACTCTCCTTGTGTTTTTCTTGTACTCTCCTCGTGTTCTTCCACTACTCTTCTAGTGTTCCTTTAGTACGGGCAAGTTTATCGTAGTTTGGTCAAGCTCGTCTCCGGATTGACGCCACTTCTCACCCACAGACTAAACTAAACGTTTCACTTCGTTTCACTTTACTTTTATTAATATTTATATCTCCAAGAAACATGTAAAGAACACAGAAGAATAACGAATCTAGTTATCGGTTAGGTTTCGCTTAGTACTCATTCAGCTATCTATGCGGTAGAGCAGTGATGTCCAAACCTATGCCCGCGGGCAAGTGAGCTTTTGAGCTTTTAAATTCGTATTCCGTTTCCTGCTTTTGCGGTTTTTAAACGTTAAAGCATACAAAAGTTAAAAAAATCGTCATATTTAAGTAGTTTTGTAAGCAATTATGCAATATCTTAAGGCTAAAAGTAGCTGCTCCACCGAAGTTAAGACTTTTCAGATGTTTCAAAATTTAACCAGAGTGAAGGCCTCTACAGCTCAACATCACCCGGGAGGGTTATCATAGCTTCTGTCGGTCTGACATTACCTTTGTGTTTTTGGATCTTTTACTGCTAAAATCTTTTCCACAGTATCGAAGTTTCGAAAATAATTTACTGCCATAAATACCATCTTTTTGAACACTTTCTAACATCGGCTGCAGCGTGATATGAATAGCTTTCCCGATACAAGTCAATTATTCTTTGTCTTTAATATTTTATATTCACTTTACCAGAGTTAACCAAAACATTGAAGAACTTCACGAAACTTCACTTGCAATAAATTCTTTTTTACTAGAACTGCCGTTTCCATGTATATTTCCGCAGTGAAAACCAATCTACTCTAAAAAATTTTTAAAATAGCTATGTGCTATCAATTTTTTTTATTTATTTTCAGTTAAAATAAATTCTTTGAGTTCGTGCACCACAAAATGCGTTTTCGTTCAGATCCAGCAAAATTGTAAAAATTCGCTTTTGTAAGTAAATTTTCGCCATCGTATATTGTTAAATTCACACATTTCCAGGCCATTTCAAACGATTAAAAATGAAAATCTATCTTACCTCAATTTCGTGTAAATCAGCAAGTTACCCATCTCTATACCTATACTATACCTAGATGTGTACATCGTTGATGCTGCCTCCTTTGCCTACTTCGTCGGCATGTGCATTAGGCGAATTGAATCAAAGAAATGATCAAAAAGAAGAGGGGATATCTCAATTGAAGTGTGGTTAAGTTAAAAACCTCCTAAAAGGGTTTTTTATGACTTTTCGAGAGCTTCTCAGCTTCTTTGTAATTCTGATTTTTTCGCTCCTTTTTTTTAACAAGGGTTGGATGAAAAACAACAAGTCTGGAAAACATCAAAGAATTTCATCTCTTGCGAAATTCCTGACAGGCAAAAAGCTTCATGATCTTAGGGTTTCGACTTTTACCGAAAATTTACTTATTTGAATAAGTTTATTTGGAAAACAATGATGTAAGGTGTTAGATGACTCGCGAGTTTTTATTTGTTGTTTTAAAATAGAATTGGTTTTGCTGGAAATTCTATATAGACTTGGAAATTTCTTGGATTATTTTGCAATTCAAAGTAGGCATTAAATTACACCGCATGATTGAAAAGAGGCAAAGTTAATTCCTATGAGAATTCATATAACATTTCTTCTGGTAAAATTTTATTAGAATTACTTTTTACGTCTCTATTGAGAAGAAATGTCAGAAAAAATTCTGACGAACACAATTTTGTCATTCAGAAAAATTAAGAGAATTCGTCTCAATTGCAGAAAGGCTGTTAAATTCCCACTACGCACATCCAACAGCAAAGAACAGCTGTACTTTTTTGAATTAAAAGTAAAAAATATAATAGCTACTATATCAACGGAAAGAATTGTGCATTAAAGTTCGTCGATAGGTATTTTTATGAAGCTATTTAAGAAAATTTAATACAATCCCAAATTGATGGTATTAATATTGTTTAAGGGGGTAGAATTCGAAAAAGTATATTTTTTTAATTTTCAAGAACGCGTTGAAAAGTTATAGATAGGTTACCTATTTCTAGTTCTTAATTTGAAGTGTCAAAGAATTAAAGAATAGGTAAATGAAAGTATAAGTAACTTTTCTGGTGAATCAATGCAACATTGACCGCGTTTTTCTCTAAACTAGTTGTCTTTGGCTGAGGTTGTTAAAAAAAATAAAGTAAAAAAAATGATTTTTAAAAACAAGCTTTCATTTGTAGTCACTTTGGAAAACTAAAATGAATTTTGTGGAGCTGATTAACCGGAAGGGTATTCGGATTAAGTCCGATCACGCTGTTGACATCCGAGGTATCGTAATTGTTGGAGTGTCCAGGAATTGGAAGGGTCCTCTCCGCCTCGTGCTTGTCCGGGATGGTTCGCCCCCCTGTTACTATTTGGACTGCTAATGCTGTTACTAATGCTACTCATAAGGTGGCGCTGACATTGGAGAAGGGTGAGCGTTGGATCGTTAATGATAAGCAAATAAATATATTTGAATTTATTGTTTATTAATTTGTCTTTCTTCTCTTTTTTTTAGCGGGTGTCATTTCCGTTATGGGGAAGAGCCTTTATTGCGGAGCTCCTTTTGTACCCCCCCCCCCCCCCCCCGGCCCCCGTAGAGGTTGAGCGTGGGTCTGACAACACGAGGGAGCCAGCTGATGTCGGAGCCTCTCGACCCCCTTCCAGCATCGCTTCAGAAGAATAGTGGGATTAATTAAGCGATAATTAACAAATACCTTTGTATAGTGCCCCTTTTTTTGCAAAATAAATTTTTGTTTGTTTTTTTTTTTAATGGTTTGTGTATAAAAAAAATTTTGTTTTGCTTTTATTGTTGTGTTGGTTTTTCTTGGGTTCTTTGTTGTATTACTAGGGTGAAATCTGCGTTGATAAGGAGGGATTTTGTTGTTTCTTGCATTCTCTACTTTAATCAACGTTGGAAGAAGAGAATTGAAGTTTAAAGATTGGTTTCTTAATCGGCGTTGGAAATTTTTATAAAAAAAAAGGTGAACAATTTTGTTGCATTTCAATACTTTTATCGGCGTTTTGAACTTATATGGTGTTGGTGAATTTAAACTTAGAAAATTTTTGTTTTTGGGAAAATCAAATCTAGAGAATTTTTGTTTTTGAACTTAAATCTGAAGAATTTTTGTTTTTGAACTTAAACTGCCGATAAGAAGGGGATAAAAAAAAATTTGCATTTGGTCGTGCTTGGCGGTAATAAGATTGAATTGGTGTCTTTACAATTGACAACTGTTGGTAATGTGGGATTTTTCCTCCCTTGGGGGAAAATAAAATTTAAAAGTTATGAAGCTTGTTGCTTAATTTTTTTTGTATCTCGTAGAATATGTTTCCTAGTTTTACTGTTTATACGAGTTGAATGGATTTTACTCTGGGAAGTGTTTGGGGTCTTTGAAGTGTGTTTGGGATTTGGTTGTTGCTTTGTGGAGGATCGTATAGATTGGCTGCATTGGTACATCGTTTTGAGGGCCTGTTATGACCAACAGCAGTATGCCTGAGAGGGACAGGAAAGTGGTGTCTTGGCTTTAATGTTAATGCGAACCTTTTCTTTTCTTTCTGGGTGCGAATCTCGTCTAGGGATTTTGTGCCTTGGTATATTAATTGGTTCGTATTTTCCCCAATGAGCAATAAGGAGTGTTTCTGTGCGTGTGGTTCCGGGAGTATGGCCATGAAATTTTCCAATTCTATTTTAGTTTCGTTTGTGTTTGGGAAGTAATCCGGTTGGAAGATTTTTAAGGGATGAAGATTTTTTGCTTCGGCCCATTAGTACAGGAAACGAAGCACGAAAAAATAGGGTTCCTTCGAAAAATTACCTACAGGAATTTGACTTGATAAATCGTTAGGGGGGCATAAAGAAAGCTTAACTCTAGATTTCCGAATTTCCCCCCCCCCCCCCCCCCTGTTTTTGAGAAAATCCAAAAAAATTTTGAAATGCGTTTTTCAAAATAATGTAAATGGGAAAGTTGTTCGTCACAAAAATGCCTACATTTTTTATTTAAACAATTTTTTTGTAAAACTTACCGTTCTCGAGCTGGAGCTTGCCAAAGTGTGAAAATTGTACTTTATTCCATATGGAATACGCGACTCAGCGCGGCCATAAAGTACAATTTTCACACTTTGGCAAGCTCCAGCTCGAGAACGGTAAGTTTTACAAAAAAATTGTTTAAATAAAAAATGTAGGTATTTTTGTGACGAACAACTTTCCCATTTACATTATTTTGAAAAACACATTTCAAAATTTTTTTGGATTTTCTCAAAAACAGGGGGGGGGGGGGGGGAAATTCGGAAATCTAGAGTTAAGCTTTCTTTATGCCCCCCTAACGATTTATCAAGTCAAATTCCTGTAGGTAATTTTTCGAAGTGTAATTCTTTTATTTCCTGTACTACATGTTTGGGCCTATTTGTAGTTGACAAGGTTCGTTAATTACTAATATGCTTTAATTAGAAAGTTTCCTTTCAGCAACACTTGGTGGAAGTCTTTATTTAAAAATGAAAAGTAAAAACACTTGTTTTACTTCCACAAATAGGAATGAAAATTTTCTTTGGGATGGTGATCGCTGAAAAATATCAGCGCTCAAAGAAAGATGATGGATGTTCGACCAAAAGTACAAGCTGGTCATCATCAGCGTGGTACTTGTACTTTTCACCACGGATATCCATGATGAAAGGTCAAAAACACAACTCCTATAAGTACTCAGTTTTAAATCTGAGTTTCCTTTCAGCAACACTTGATGGAAGTCATTTATTTAAAAATGAAAAGTAAAAACACTTGTTTTACTTCCACAAATAGGAAAGCGCTGATATTTTTCAGCGATCACCTTCCCAAAGAAAATTTTCATTCCTATTTGTGGAAGTAAAACAAGTGTTTTTGCTTTTCATTTTTACTAATATGCCTTGTCTGCTTAGGCGGTTAGTGTGTAACCGTCGGGCACAGGTGATATGAACTATTGTTGGGGAGGCTAAAGAATATAACCAAGTGTTGAGTCTTGGGGGTTAATTGTGCCCTTAATTCGCATCTGGGGTTTTCTTCTAGCGGGTTAAATAATAGTTTAATAACACATTCAGTGGACAGGGTTGCTTTCGTTATCGGGGTGTTTAGTCTGCCAATATATGTGTCTTCTTCTATGTTTTTGGACACCTTTTGGGAAGCATCGGATTTGTTGTAGTTTAAATTTCGGAATGTCGAATATAGGGAGGGTGAGGAGAATTACAAGTTTTTCTAATAATAGATGTGTTCGAATTTCGGTTGTTTGGTAAAAAATCGAGAGGCAGTTTTGGGGATTCTGGCAGGCTGAATGGGATTTATGGTATATTTCTAACAGCCCACCGGGTGAAATAAGTAATGGATGGATTTGGTTATTCCTACTTGATACTATTATATCTAATAAGGCCTGCTGTCTGAACTCTGGTTCAACCATTTGGAGGAGACTAGAAATAATTTCCTGTCTTAACTGTCTAGCTTGTAGTTCATCCGTCAAGTTGTGTAGATCATTCATTTGAAGAGTTCTTTGCATTTGACGTTCTGCCAGTGACGTTAAGGGTTTCTGAATTCTGTCAAAGGTTGTCTCTACTACGCTAATCTGTTGTTTCTCTAGATCGGCGAGTGCTTGGGTATTTGTTTCGAGTTCGTCTAAGCGACTGTACCTACACCTCACGTTCGTTTCCGATGTTCATCGTGCGAAGAGATAATGCATGGCATTTCCTATACCATCGAATATTGATCTGGGTTTTCGGGAGTTCGGTACGGCCTCCTTGATGACGTTGGTGCGTCTTCTTATGTTCTCCATCAGCGCATGGGCATGTGTGTTTTTGTGCAATTCGCATAGGACTGTTGCTGATGAATGATTTCCACAGAGTTGGTGTACATAATGCTCTGCTCGTTCTGCCAACATTGTTTGGATTTCCAACTCCGACAGGTCCAGTTCCGTTATGACGTTCCAGGTGTTATGATACACCATCAGGCTTCCCAAGTCTTCAAAAAGTACTCCGGTCTTGTTCAGGGGAGTTATTGTATATGGCTGTATCTCGCCTTTTGCCACAGGGGACAGGAACAATCCGAGTATAATGATTGCCATGGACATGCCTACAGGGAGAGGAGAGGTTTGGATTAGATAGTTTGTACTCATGAATTTGTTGGATTAATATTAAAGTTTAATAACTATTACATTAAATGGAGGGGTTCGAAGTGTTTAACATTTAAGGTATATTTATTTGGTTTAGTCATAATAAGGCTTCAGCCTGTTATGGACTGTGATTATTCTCTTTCCAACTTGTATCGTGGTATTCACTGAGCTGGGAACGCCGGTTAAGAAATAAGGTCCTGCCCAGTTTTGGGAGAGTTTATGTTTTCTGTTTTCGCTCTTGACGAGGACCCTGTCCCCTATATTGAAGGATATAGGACGAATAGTTTTGTCGTAGTAGCCCTTCGAGCGTTGTTTGTTGGCCAATATGTTTTTTCGAGCCGTTGCATAAGAATTTTGAAGCTTATACCGCAATATGTGGTAATAGCTCTCGGATTCTGGGTATCGCTTTAGGTTAGAGGGAACATCCACTGTGAAGCCGTAAAGGCAGTCCATGGAAGTTAGTTTCGTCCCTTCGTGCACACTGTTGTTGTACTCGAATGCAGCGGTTCGCAGGTAATGGTCCCAAGATTTGGGATTTTCGTCCACTATGGTTCGGAGGTATTCGATTAATGGTCTATGTGCACGTTCTTGTGCGCCATTTGACTGCGGGTGATAGGCTGAAGTTTGGAGTTTCTTCACCCTTAGCAATTTACATACCTGTTTGAATAAATCACTCAGAAAATTACTTCCCTGATCCGTGACAATTCGTGTGGGGATGCGATAGCGCGTTACTATTTCGTCAAAGAAAATTTGCGCTACTGTGATTGCTTCCCCATTTGGTATGGCATACCAGCCGACGGACTTTGTAAGGTTGTCCTGGAACGTTATGATATATTTATTTCCGGACTCTGTTTCCTCAAGTGGACCTACCATGTCAAGGTAGACCTAGTCAAATGGTTTTTCTGCGATGTCCGTTATAACCATCGGCATTCGGAATTGTGGTGATGCTTTCATCTTTTGGCATTTGGAACACCGCTTAATGTATTTCTTTATGTCACTAAGCATGTGTCTCCACCAATACTTTTTTCTAATCCGCTTGTATGTTTTTATTACGCCCTGATGGGTGTCCTTCTTCACAGAACACATATTTTTATGGACTGGTGCTAGACTTTTTGATGACCACTCTGCTTCTCTTGCTTGGTTCAGCTTCCGCTTTTCCGTGCCGTGAGATGAGGCTTGCACTTTCATCGTCTCGCCACCTTGATCCACATTTGGAATTTCACCATCCGTTGAGGTTCATGGTCGTATAGTCCCTAAGTCTACACCTTAGAAGCGTTTCGCTGGATCCACATCGTCAGGTGACGCGTCAGTTCAAAGAGATATCTGAAATCTCTCGGCCATTTAGTCGACCTCCCAATTCTTCCCATCTCTCTCGCTTTCCTTTAGATGATCCTTCGGAGAGTAAGTCTGCATACTGTGCTAGTACCGCGGAGGTAGCCACCTAGTTGGGGTCTCCCATATCCGCCTGCTATAATTTTGCCAATGGCACCTTCTTCCAGGACTGCTACAGCACTTTTAGCAGACACAAAACCACCTTCACATAGCCGCCGCAGAACGTTCGGAAGGTAATATCCCCACTCCTATTGAAATGCCTGGATTTGTTCTGTGTTGTTTTGTTGCTTTTTAATTGTTCGATTATAGTTCCGGGGAAGTAATACGACCAGATAAATAGAGATCCCCCATACCCACCCTACTCAACTAACATACAACATGAGATTAAGCGGCTCCTGAGAAGACACCATTCGCGACCCCATTACCCCTGGTTCCTGCAGAATCCCGAATTTTGAATTCGAACCTGCGAACTTCGGAATGGTAGGCCGGCATGTTATCATGTACTCCGCCGAATTGGTGTCAAGGGGATTAAATTCCAATGCTATTTTCTGGGATGCATTTCTCGGTTGCTAGCACTTGGAGTTTTAACTAACACTTGAGAGAGCCCAGATTAGAATCGACGTATCCTAGAAGGCTTTTAACTCTTCCTTCCACTCTTCAGCATCCAATTTTCTAGGACTTGTTTTTTATTTAAAATTATATTTAGGTGCAAAAATTAATTTAAAATACAATAATTAACCCTTAAACTAAATATGCGCAAATATAAATATTCGCAAACCGAAATAACCCAAAAAACATGTTTTTCTTTATTTGTCACAAAATTTACCACATTTAAATATAGCAGCCGGATAAGATGAAATGGCAAAACTGTGACCTTTAAATCAACTACAAGGCTTGATTTAAACAGAGCAATTTGTACAAATTAGACTTGTGTCACCGCAACACATGCATAGGTTATCAAAAAAGCAATTAGTTTCGAGGAGAAAAAAATGATTCGATAATGTGACGAATATGAAGTAAGAATAAGTATATAGCATTTGTGCCCCAGATCCCAGTAGTTCTTCATTAGTCAGTTGCAAATCTATTGAAAATAAAAGCCAGACTGGTAAGGAAATATTCATCAAACATTTTCACGAAAGTACTTGTAAATTGCAGCAATAATTTCGTGGCAGCTTTCTAATGTTAAGTGAGTTAAAATAAGTGAGAAAACTAATATCATATAAAAGGACTTTGAAATCTCTATTCAGTTTTTGTGTAAATTTTCCTATATTTGCTTTAAATACCGATATGGAAGACAACTCATTGAAGGATTGCCTTATTAACTAGTTTAATGGTGGTCATATTACATTTTTGTGAACATTAGGGTGTGGTCGTATTATGCTTGAAAAATGTAAAATTATATTAATTGCTCGAAAGGCTTAAAATTGGAAACAACCGCACCTTTATCAGGCGAAAATTTTAAAGGATAAAATATATTAATGACTTCTTCATAGTCTGGTCGATTGGCAAACTACTAAAAAACTACTAGTTCAAACAAGTACTACTAGCAAAGGAATCAGTTTAACTGAAAAATATATTGCTCAGTAGACTGATTTTCTTTTCCTCGCCAGCAAGTAATTGAATTTATGTTATGTGACGTTATTTCTGGATCGATAATTATGTTCTTTTAAATATCTGTTACAAAATATTTTTCATTTTTACGCTTAAACATATCAACAAAAACACCTGCTAAATTGTGTCGGAATTTTTTTCATGTTAAATTATTTTATGAGATAACATTTTTATGAAATTTGAACAAAAACTCATTTGGACGGATTTTGTTAACATCAAAATAATAACTACTTTTCAAAATCATTGTTCTCGAAAAGATATTCCATGTACGTATTATGTGTCGTTTCTCAAGCGTTTGGGAGTTACAGTGATTCATAAATTTCAGTTTTTCATGGTATGCACATTCCTCTACTATTTTTATCTTTTGATCTACCCAACATAGCGACATAAAACAAACGCTAAACAACTACTATCCCAATGACTTTCCGAAATTGTCAACAATGTTGATCCTTCTACTACCATTGCAGATAAAGTCACTTCCAAAAGTGAAAAAATGGTTTGCAATTACCTAAAGTTCAGCATTTTCCAAAATTTTCTTAGAAATTCATGTAATTAGTTCACCCCTTTTTTATTTTTATTAGATTGCCCATCTTATTACCTCTCTATAAAGGTGCAACATGTACATGTAGAGAAAATATGTAGAAATTTATACGTAGAAATCCAATCGGAGAGTATTGTAAAAATCAACAAATTAAAGAAATTAAACTCAAATTAATTCTAAAATGCTTTTTATTGAATTTAAAAATAATTTATCTTGATAAGTAAGAAAAGCCGTTCAAAATGTCTACCGCGACTTTGGATGCATGCCTACAACCTACTTCTAAGTCCCTTTTTAAGGCAACCAGCCTCTCCCGTATTTTCGTCGCTGCATTCCCAATTCGGCTAACTAAATCTTCCCTGTTGTTAACTGGACTTGAATAAACTTCATCCTTCATTGTTCCCCATCAGGAGAAGTCCAATCGGGTAACGTCTGGAGATCTAGCAGGACAAGGAATCGGTGTACATCTTCCAATCCAGCGGTTAGGAAATTTTTCACTTAGTATTTCCTTCACAGTGTTAGCCGTATGCGCTGTTACTCCATCGTGTTGGTAAAACATTCCCCTAAGATTATCCATAGGGTTCTCCTCTATTAGATCTGGCAGTGTAAAGTCCGCATAAATTTAACTATTAAGCACTTGCGACAAAATGAGTGGTCCTACCAAATGGTTGCCGATGATACCAGCCCAAACATTGACACTGAATCTCTGCTGAAATGAGGTCACCTTTGCCCTGAGTGGTATGGAGGTTATGAAAGTTCGTGATAACTGACATTCATCTGTTTACAGAACGTCGACCTCGCGTTCCAGAAGCCAAGTGCTAAATTTCAGTCTCCTCTCAGAATCACTTTCCAGTAGTCCTTGGGCTGGGTGATGGTGATATAGACGTAATCCTCCTCGATGAATAACGCTTTAAACCTTAGATGACGACACTCCTAATTGCCTTGCTACTCGTTTCGTGCTCGTCTCAGGGTCCTGCCTCACGATGGTGATTATTTGGTGCTCGAGGTCGGCAGATGTTCCCGAAGTTTTGGGTCGTGTCTCCATGTCATGTGAAGTTACTTTTCTTGTTTCTCTTAACGTTTGGAAAGTCCGTGTAAATACCCCTCTTTGGGGTGCTCGCCGGTTAGGGAATCTCCTTTGATATTCCAGTACAGCCGCTCTCTCTTTTCCGTTTATTACACCATAAATGTAAATATTATTCGCGTATTCCTCAAATGCATATTCTACCATTCTTTTAATAAGTTTTGCTTAAAAACTCCCGTACTTATTGATTTGATTTTCTTGCTGGCTGACCCTTTTTTATAGCCAAATGTCCATCAGGTACGAGTAACAGAACGCCAGGATACAAGGATGTGAATTCTAGCTAATACAAGCTAATATCGGCAACAAAACAAAATTATACTAACATTTTCTTAACTTTTTTGCAGCAATAATTTAAATTAATGACCTGTTAACCCAAAACAAACATTATCGACCTTTTATCTTAAAAATTTTGTTTCTTTAAAGAATTTCCTAAGAAGTGCAATAAAATAATTAGGTACTGAGGTAGTTCTAATACTATATCTACCTTGCCATGTTGCACCTTTTTTTCAACAAAAATAAAAAAGGGGTGTACTAATTACATGAATTTCGGAGAAAATTTGGGAAAATGCTGAATTTTTGGGAATCATAAACAATTTTTTTCATTTTTGGGAGTGACTGTACCTGTAATGGTAGGAGTTTGGAAAGGTCATTGGGATACTAGTTTTTTAGCGTTTGTTTTATGTCGCTGTGTCGGGTAGATCAAAAGATAAAAATAAAAGAGTAATGTGCATACTATGAAAAACTGAAATTTATGAATCACTCTGTAACTCCTTAACGGTTCAGATTGCCCCCCCCCCCCTGCCATACAATTTTTTTTTGTCTAGTTGAGATCTATCACCCCACTCATTTTGGCATGTCAGATCTGAAACACCCTGTATAGCTGTCTCCTATCTTTCAGATAATCCGTGTAATATAATCTAGGAAAATTAGACATTCAATATGGAAAAAATTTGATAAACGTTGAAAATTTAGAGCCATCTTAGTTTTAGTGTTGTAAAGGTTGTGTGTTCCCCATCGATCCGAGTGCCAAATACTGTTTTTCGCCAATATCTCAATAACGGAGGGACGGAGTTGGATCAATTCGTTGAGCGGCACGACAACCATGCCATGGGTCCCGGTTTCGAGACCAGGTCTCCCCGTGGGCTTTTATTAAGAAATTAAAATAATCCACTCCGTCTCTGGGCTGTTGTCTAGCTCGCAAGAATGCAAAAAACAGGACTCAAGTTTGCTCACTTACCTTACCCTAATTCCCTTCCAGCCAAAACCATGCTATAGCACATCAAAGGGTTGTCCCCTAGGCTTTAGTCACATCATATAAAAAAAGGTAAACTTTTCTACAAGAATGTTCATTGTTCATTGTGCGAGATAATGTTATTGCGGTATTGTGTTGAAACTTCTTTTCTGTAATGATAATACGAGGGCCATATTTTTTTTAACTTAATTTTAATGGTCTCGTCATTGGGAGGATTATCTCGGCAGCTTTCTGTCAATTCATTTATAGTGAACTGGCAGTCATAGCTGTCTTTAATACATTTATAAATATGTTCCATCGCTGTTGTAATACTTTCATATTCGGGACGACTCAGTCTATTTTTAGTCGGAGTTTACTGAAAGAAACAGATGGGTCTGCTTCGTTGGGACCTGAGAGAAATCTGACAGATGTTATAATTTTCCCAGAAGAATCCAAAATAACACCCGTTAAGCGAGTAGTTGACTCGAACTTTCAAGGCCCGAATCCATATTTTGGCTTTGGAAGAAGCAATGTTAGAGAACGTTGAGGAACAATGGGGACAGTGGGACGAAGTGGACTCGTGTAGACAGGCTAAAATGGCATCGAGAGCGTTGTACTGTGCTTTAGGGGGAGTAGTATGAATCTGGGTCAGCTCTGAAGTTGCTTACGGGAAGACATGGTAATTTCGGGTGTCAACTGAAGAAAGTTAGGCTTACTGAGGACGACTTCTAGAGACTATGCCTGGAAGATGAGGAGACGGCGGTGCATAGAGCTTAGCACAGTGACCTACAAACATATGATTACAATAAACAACAGTATTGAGCTGAAAATGATATACTGGAGAAACCAATCCGCTCCTCGGTAATTTTTCTTGTGCAAAGGACCATAATAATAATGAAATTCGTCCGCCATATTGCATTTTACGATTTCTAATACATAGCTGTCGATATTGAGTCGATATGTGCCAATAAAAACAAAATTCGTCCGTCATTTCGAATTTTTAGAACACAAAAGTGCAATAGCGTATTTTTTTGTAATGATGTAGCCACAGCATTCGTGCGTGCGTATTCTACCGATATTATACGAAATACCATTCTCCTGCGTAATCCGGGAATATTAAATTAGGCCTTATCTATTGAAAGGTGTATTTCAAGTTGACAGATCTCATATTGTGAAACAAATGCTTATTACAATTAAAGTAAAGCAAAAGTCAACTTTGAAATTGCTTTAATAGCAAATTCACACTTTAGTTGTGTTATTTCGGAGAAAATATTACTTTTTGTTAGAAACAGTGTGCTCTTTTAAGCAAAGAAGAGATTTGTTTTAGTAAATATATATTCTCCCATATTATACTATAGTACTGACAAAGATCTTGCAAAATTCCAATAATCGTAAAAAATAAATTGTTTAATTGCAGCAATAATGCTTTCGCATAAGCTTCTGGGAGTTCTTCTATGTTTTATGGTGGTAAGTAAAATTTTCAAATATAAGAACATATTACATATTTTAATTTTTTTTACATCTTTTAACTAATGGATAACTAAAGCGCAAGTTAGTTTTTTCTTGATAATAAATAAACAAAGGCTTTATATGATACGCTTGGGGCAAAAGGTAATTAAAATAGTCGGAAGAAAACTAATTTTTTTCTTGCGTTGCTTCGAAATAAATAATTTTATTATAAACCAGAACCTAACGAATATGTTTCAAGGTTAACTTAACGCTTAACGAATGGAACAGATATCATTAGATATTTGTATGTGCTATCACATTCAAGAACAAGGCTATTTAAAAATAAATAAAGCATACTATTTGTAAAAATGTAATGAACGAGGCATGGAATATAATTGGGTTCAGTACTGTACCTGAATTTTGGAACTTTTCATAAAATAGCTCAAATTTGAACAAGAACTTTGTATTGAAAATAGATAACTTCTTTTAGATGAGATTTATATACTTTAAGCTGTAAGTTATTTGTTCTTAAATTATTATAATACTATTGCATAAAGGGGCTGTGGGAGTTGAAGGTCGGAAAACGTTACGTAAAAGCGGCATCTCGTACTCCTTGTAATTGGATGTTTGGAAGGGATCTAACACGTTACCACCTTGCCATTTGAAAGTTTTTTAATATTCTTGCAAAATTAACCAGATGAAAACTTGCTTATGTTCAGCCAATACTTAAAAAACGCACACTACTACAAATCAATTTCAATAACTTCAGTCTTATCTGTCTTCCTCTTCTTCTTCTATCAATCTAATTTTTTAATCCCTTGTTTAAAAAAGGTTGTCGAAATATCTCTAACTGCTCATTGGAGATATGCAGTATGCTCTCCATGTTCGCTTCTTTACCGAAGCGCAACCAACTTTACCCACGGAAAAGTGAAGTCATTGTGTTGATAACTGTCTCTTTGTACAAAGTCAAACTTCTTGCTGTTAATTTTGCAGCTAATTTCTAGTTGCCACCTTCATCGCAGCCTCCGTCAACTCCATCGCAGTGCTCCAGCAAGCAAAATTCGCCACAAATTCGCACTCAAGAAGGACACTCAACGGTTCCAAAACTACTGTACAACAGGAGAGTTTCCGAATAAATAGATACCTAAAACGGAGAGACACACGACTTACTTCAGTCCCATCTAAAAATGCAATGAAATGCTTGGGTTTTATACTAAGATGTAAGAAATATTTCACCCCGTCTGATTTGGCGCTTATTTACAAGTTCCATATCATGCCTGGAGTTGGATAAATTAGTAGAGCAGCAAGACCGTCGAAATGTCGTTGTTTAATGATCCACACATGCGTTCTCGATTGACTTCTGTTGCATTTGCACGAGAATTCATTACAAAATCAAAGGAGTACGCGAAATCAAGGGTGCTATCGTCGGCGAAACTATGATTAGGCTTGAGAGAAAAGTGTTAAAAAATCAATAATAAAAAGAAGAAATAAGGTTGGTGAAAGAACTGAACGCTGAGGTACATCGGTATTTCTTTTCGTAGCAATCAGATGTAACTCCGTCAATTACACACGGACTGAACGGCCTGACAAAAAACTCTCTATCCATTTAACTAGGTTAGAGTGTAGACCAAATGTTTGAAGTTTGGCTAAAAGGGCAGCATGCCAGACTGTACCTAAAGCTTTTGAAATATCAAGAGTGCGCAAGTGTAGCGGCTTTCCCTACTAGTGCGCTATGGTTGAGATGGAAGTGGCTGCGATGAAGGTGGCAAGTATGAATTAGCAGCAAAATTAGCAACAAACAGCTTGGCGTTGTCCAATGAACCAGTAAAATCAAATCAAAAACCAGAAAATTGTTCTTTACTAGACACCAGATACCCTTACTACCCTTTTGAATAGAAAATATCTTCCGTCTAACGCTCTGGTCGAAATTGAACTCTCCCCGACTAATCACTGAATTGCAAGTATTCCGCGCATCCCTATAGATATATCTCAATTCCTCTGATGGGCACAATTTATATCCCTGGAAGGCTGCTTTCTTGTTTTTATGGCTGTGAAACAGTCATTACTAAACCCATTGGTGTAAGTCGGTTTTATGTTTTTGAAGCTATGAGGAATAAAGCGATGCATTTCAAACCAAAGGATGCTCAAGATATAGACCATTCCAGCTCTCTGAGATATTTATTAAGTCCCGCCCAATCAGCATTTTTATAATGCCACACTTAGTGGAATTTAGGTTAGGGGTTGTCAGAGAGGGAGAATTGGACAATGGTCCGAACTGCCCAGCAGTTACCGCAACAGAGTACTTATCTGTATGCGATGTTAGAAAAAGATCCAAAAGATGCGCGTTGTGCCGCATAGTATCAAGAACACGAGTCGGACACCCAACCAGTCCTAGAGGTTGTAAATTCCGGGATCCTCCTCTTCAAAGTCGTTGTCACTAGAGGAAAATGAAGGAGATGACCCTGTTTTGGGATAACATCTTCTACACTTTCGTCACCTACGCATTCCAAGTTTTCAGTTATTTCATTCGTGATAGAATTAAGAAGTTCTAAGATACTTGCCACTCTTGACGCACCCATTATAAATGATTAATATCAATTTCATGGAAACGTCCAAATTGCAATTTTTACAGAGCAGAGCAGAAACATTTTTTGCGCAACAGAATTTAAATAACGATATCCGCTCCTGCTTTTCTCATGTTTTTAAGTAGCTGCTGCTTTCACCTTTCAACTTGGGAACTGTTACTGCTACTTTAGAGCGGCCGACTTTTCGACTTTAAACGATTGACTGTTCATCTGAGATTGGGAGCGTGACAGTGATCGTGTTGTTGCAGCTTTCTCGTCTAAATCTTCTCTTTCCTCTTTCAATCCTTGCTGGGCGGCCCTTGGAAACACCTAAAGAACTTAAAGAACAAGACTTGCAAAAGGTTCTATTCCTCGAGGAGAGACATAGATTACCTTGTCTACTCCGATCTATGTCATTTTTGCTATTCCCAGCTATAGATTTCTTACAATGTATTTGTTTCCAGCATGAGGTCTACTCTGAACGCCAACCCCAGATAATTCTGCAAGTTCATAAACTCTAAGTACAACTGTGATGAATATCCTCCCTTGGGTACTGTAACTGCAAAAGCAGCGACCTCTCGCCAGTTTTAATTTATTCGCTGCGTTCTGTGATTACTACTTCGATATTTCTGCTATCGATTTAACTCCTTTGGCAAAGCCCTCACCAACTTCACTCGAACCAAAAATATTCGACGCTAATGTCATCACTGAACACTTCTGATCTTTCTTTCTTCTTCTTCTTTACGATTTGCACCTTAATCGTCTCCTGCTCACGTTTACTGTTACTGTTATCTGTTTATGGCTGTTAGCTAATTTCCGAGTATATCGAAGGATGCTGTGATATTCTTAAACCGCACTTCCTAATCTCTCCTGGAATAAACTTGTCGGTCTTTCTTCTTATCGTGACAGTAGACTAGACTAGTAGACAGTAGTAGAGTAGACTCGCTCAAGATTATTGGGTTCTGTGAGTATTTCAGTTCCTGGTTTAAAGGAAAGTATTGAGCTTGGAATGCGTCGATGACATCAGCATTTCTCTTTGGTTTTGGTTAGCAGAGTGTGCGTGAGTGTGAGTGCGTGTGTATTGATTAAACTGTGGTACAAAACAACACGCATGTAGTTAAAATGGCCGAACTGTCATGGTTTCCAGACTTGTATCAAAGTAGGCTTTGACTCTATCCTAAATGACAGACATGTGCAAAGTGCATAAAAATCAGTGGATAGACGAACTATAATATTCTTAAAACATATAAAATCGTTACCTATTACGTATATCAGCGCACAGTGAGTATACGACTTATATTTTTTTACTGTAGGTCGGCTTTGGAAAATGTGACTCCAAGCAGTCAGAAGAATCTGAAGAAAATGAAATAACAGGTAAGGTTGAAGCAAATCAAGAATTGGCTCGCCAATACTTACAAGAAATAACGACTTCCCTGGAATCTCATTTGCAATGGGCTCTAGATCTTCATTTCAAAGACTTGAAAAAAGCATCATTAATTGATCAAATTGACGCCAAATTCCAAACAAAAGAAATTGGAGATGATCTTAGAAAATTTACTGATAAATTCAGAGAGTTCGAATATTGGAACTTCACAGATTACGATTTAAAGCGACAAATTGAAGTTATTGTTACAAACGATTACTTTATATTACGTGAAGCAAATCGAGAGAAAATGGAGGATCTAATAGAAGGTTCTAGAGCCTTTGACGACGACTTTAATATTTGTTCGTTCAAAAATCCGGAATCGTGTGAAATTAGCCATTCATTGATGTCCAGAAAGATGCTTAAATCGAATGATGTTGATGAGCTCATTTATTATTGGAAGGAGTGGAGAGATAAAGGAGGAGCCGAAGCTGAACCAAACTTCTCACAATATGTTAATCTTTATCGGAAAGCTTCAACATTACATGGTATTTTTTGAAATTTCTTTATGATTTTCTCACGCTACAATTAGTACTTTTTAAGGTTTTAGGAAACCCTCGCAAATGTTTTTGACTGATTTCGAGCATGAGCACATTTTTGATAATTTAACTGCCACAATGGGACAGTTGCATGAATTTTTCGAACAACTGCACGCTCATGTCCGGTATATTTTACGACAAAAGTATGGAGAAGAGCTTGTTCCTGAAAAAGAACCAATTCCTGAACAATTTCTGGAAAAATTTCTCATTGAAGTGAATCTGGAAAATCCAGAAATCGATTACCCATTTCCCAATAGCCAGTTGACTGACTTAGCAGAAGTAATGCGGAACAAAGGTTATAATGCAACCACATTCTTTTCGATAGCAGATGAATTTTTTACATCGATGAAGATCCCTACAGCTTTGACGTAAAAATCTCGGAAAAAATTTATAACATATTCAAAATTATTATTTTAGTGATAACTGGCAGGAGTACATTAGCTTGAAAGACGATGAAGGTTGTTATCCGAGAGCAGTTTCACTGTACACAAAAGTTGGAATTGGTTTCTTTTACTGCAAAGACATCAGTTTTGAAAACTTCCTGGCCGTTCATAGTGAAATGTTTAAGGTACAAAGAGACTTGCAGACGAAACATTTAATTTTACCATACAGGGTTACTAAAACCGAGGCCTTCTTTAACGGCCTATCAGACTCGGTCAGGTTATCAGTTTCCAGCCCAGCTTACTTACATAAGCTCGGTCTTATCGAAAATGAACAACCTGATCCTGAAAAACGGATCAACTTCTTGTATTTAATGGTAATATCAGATATTAGGGATACCTAATTACAATTTTAAGACTTCTTTCAACTAATAGGCTATCCGGTCTATGTTTTTCATCCGGCGTCGATTTGCCGCCAGTAAATCCTACCTAGAACTTTTAGACGCAAAATATCAGGTGAATGGTTCAAATTGCGAATTTTGGCAAATTCAAGAAAAGTATGTTGGGGTACAACCACCTGTTGTGCGGAAAAGTACTGATTTCGACTTAATCTCAATGATTTATGATGACTTCCAAACGGATATGATCGAGTTAGTTCACTAAACAATCTGATAACTGTTAAAAATAAAATAAAAAATTTTTTCCAGTGAGGTTTTCGCTGAAGTAATTTCGTATAAATTTTACGAAGGATTGTGTAAGAAGAGTGGTAAACATGTCCACGGTTCAGCAGATAAGCCTTTGCATAATTGTGACTTTTCCGGAAGTGAAGAAGCTGGAAAAGCTTTAAGGTGAACTATAAAAATTGAAAAAAAACTCTCGATTTTATTTATTTTGTTGTTGAATTTATAGTAATCTTATAAAGGAGGGATCTCGGCTCAAATGGCATGAACTTATGACCAGAATCACGGAAGATAACGATTTCGAAGCTTCTGCTCTTTTGAAATATTTTGAACCACTCCATATATGGTTGGTTGATAATAACAAGAAAAACAACGTCCACGTAGGTTGGGAGCATGCAAATAGTAAGATCAGTTAATAGCTTAGTAATGAATATAAAAATTAAATGGAAATTCTTTTTCAGAATGTGAGAAAGTATAGCAAAAGGAAAAAGGGAAATAATATTAATAAAAAATATATTTGTCTGTTAATTAGTACTGGTTTTATGATTACAGAATAAATGCGTTATTTTTTCTATTATTTTAATGCATACATTGACAGTAAATCACATATTTGAAATATATACTTCCTGCTTTTATTTATCTTTGGGAGTTAAAGGTCGGAACGTTTTAGAAAATGTAAATAATTAGAAAGAATTTCAATACAAGTGCTTTAATAGTAATATTTTTCTTTCTGTATGATAACTCTTTTATTGGCTCAAATTACACAAGTGCAAAACGAGCAAGCCTCACCCCACGGTTTAGTATGGGCGTATGTATTACGACTTTATACGCAGTTCTGTAATTTTTATATAAAAATTCTGGTAAAAATGACGGTTCTCAACTTTAACTTTTTTTACCTTATTTTTTCCGAAAAAGCATCGTAAAATTTGGGTAGACGTATTTAAATCGCTCCTAAATGTTTCACTAATTTATTTGTATTTTTTCGGCGAATTTAACCTGTAATTTTGTCGAGCGAGATTTCCCTGAAGTGTTTATCGGATTCGAGCTGTATTCTCATCATTTACGTGATAATATTTTGTTTAACAATGTTATCGTCTGCTTACTAAAATGGTCGGAAAAGTCAAAAACACCAACCCTACATATGAAGGGATCTTGCGTCTGAAAGGACCGTGGTTATTTTGTTTCTGAGATTTAATAACACTCCCTGCACACGATCTAGCAGTGCAAAACCAGAATAGATTCTCCTTCTCAAAAAGAACAGGGACTACGTGGTGTTTTGAAACTTTATCAATTACCTCTGATTTTGTTAATGATAGCTTGCTTGACTCGTCGAAACTTTTCCTATACTGCTTTCACCAGGAATGGGTATGTATATTTGAGAATAAGCTGTGACATCAGGGTCACGAGATTTTTGACTTTGAATGAACTAATATATCCGGAATAATTTCGTAACGCCTGGTCCGATTTTGATGATTTTTTTTCTTGGGTGGAACATGCAGCACTTTCTCGGATGCGGAGGTGCAAAGACGGTACACTAACGAGTTGGCTATCTCAGTGGTAAACGCACCAGTAGAAGATGCAGACCTGCCTTCCGAAGGATTAGCTGGGGTTAATCCGGATAAGTTTACTTGTGCTGGCTCTGGACTAAAGCTTCATGCCCCGGAAACTTTCCGAGACCGGTATCTTTTGGAAGACCGACACCTCTGCCGCTAAAAAGAAAGACTTAATCTCCATTGTTAAAAATGGACAACGTTTTGTTCGAAGTTCGGATAGGATGGGTAGAGGAGGCTACCTAACTTTGTAATGCTTAGACTGATTTGATTGATAGGACATGTTCTCCCATTGGAACAGCGAGGAATAGTTAAAGGGTGGGTCGAGGGGGGGGGGGGGGGGGGGTGTGTGTGTATGCGGATGTTAACTTCTTAACCCGTAGACCGATGTAGATAACTCTTTTTATGTGATATAGAGTATAATCCCTCTTTGCTAATATGAGGATAACTTTCGATTTAGCTTGAGGTGGGAGCGATTTCAGTGGGGCTTCTTTTGATGTGTAGAATTGATTGATATTGCGACAACAATTTATAGGGTAGGGAGGTGGCATTACCTACCTTCTTAACGCATAAAACATTTCTGATGATTCTTTTTTGTTGTATACAGTATGCTACAAGGAGGAAAAATGTTCATTAAGGGTGGGAGTGGGAAAGGGGTAGTCTAACTTTGTAACGAGTGGTCTGATTTATATGATGCTGTTTTTGGTGTTCAGAATATGATCTCATGATAACAAATTTAGGATAGATCGGGTGGGGGACAGATGGAAACAACTTTGTAACGCGTTGAGCGATTTGGATGATTCTGTTTTTTTTGGATAGAGTATGATCTGCCATTGCTGCTATTAGAAACAATTTGGACTTTAAAAAGGGTTGAAGAGGGGTATCTAACTTCTTGGCGTAGAGCCGATTTGAATGATTTTGGTTTTGAAAAATAGAATGTGCTCCTTTATTGGTAACATGTCAAAGATTGTGTGGGTTGTGCCGGATTTAGATAATTCTGTTTCCTTTCTATAGATTGCACTACTGATAACTGTTAAAATTGCTTTGTTCGTACGAGAAGCATTTCGAGTCGTATATCATAAGAGTGAAAAATAAAATAGTTTTTTAGAAAAAAGTTGAACCGACTTCACAAAAAGTACAGAAAAGTAAAAAATAATTTTTTAGTTTTGTATCTATTACATTTTGAAGAAGGTGTAAAGAATGAGGATTAAATGCTTTTGTTGCATGTAGTTGTTAGGTTTGCTTAATTTGTACCGACTTCAAAATGTCGTGATAGATATATAGTTAAAAATTATTTTATACTTTTTAGCGCTGTTTGTGAACTAGGTTTAATTTCTTTTCAAACATTTTTATTATGTACTGATTATGCAGCTATTTCCATGGGAGTCGAAGTTTTAACAGGGCGATTAGATAATATTGTTTATTCTCATTAGGTTTACACTTATTAAATTATCTTTATTGTTCTTGTTTTGGTTTAAGATGTTCTTCTGTAGTTTTCTCCTTCTTCTGGTGCAGCTTATTTTTAGCAAAAAAAAAAAAATTCGAAATAAATTTTTTTAAATTCGAACGACGTGAGAAATATAAAATAATTTCTGAACACGACCAGCGTTTCTGATAAAGAAAAACTAAACTAGCTGGCTCTTCCTCAACAGCAGTACCAAAGGGTTAGCTTTTCTTTAGCTGCTGGACGCTTTCGCACGAAACCGAATACTAAAGTTTATTAAAAAGTTTATTTTGATTTTTTTTTGCAAATTCATTCGAGTCAAGAGTACATTTCGTGCATATTTTGTGTATATTTAAAAAATATTTTACCGCAAAATTGGTGTGACAGTATAAGTCATCAGAATATGATACAGCTGTTTAGATCAATGATTAAATTTTCTGGATTAACATCTAGCTTACTATAATAATGACTAAATAATCTTCAAAACACTTATCTGGGTTTAATATGTGTTTACTTAATCCTCGCAGGCCTTGTAGTAAAAGGAACGAATTTCAAGAAATGTTTGTAAGCTCGGAGGTTCATGAAAGTTGAGTTTCTTTGTATAGAGATTGACACAATTTTAGAAAAGATGCGTAAATGCGTCTTTTTGCCCCCCCCCCCCCCCCCCCCCCCCCCCCCCCGAATTCGTTTGACTGTAATAATACAGGGTGTTTCAGATCTGACGTGCCAAAATGAGTGGGGTGATAGATCTCAACTAGACAAAAAAAAATTGTATGGCAGGGGGAGGGCAATCTCAACCGTTTGGGAGTTACAGTTTATTTTTATCTTTTGATCTACTCAACATAGCGACATCAAACAAAAGCTAGAACACTACTATCCCAATTATCTTGTCAACAATGTTGATCTCACTACTACCACTGCACGTACAGTCACGGTCAAAATTGAAAAAATTGTTTTGAAATTAACAAAATTTCAGCATTTTCCCAAAATTTCTCGGAAATTTATGTAATTAGTGTACCTCTTTTTTATTTTTATTGGATTGCCCGTCTTATTACCTTTCAAAAAGATGCAACATGGCAAGGTATACAAAGAATTAAAAAAACCGCATTTTTAGAAATCTCTGACTACCTAATTATTTTATTGCACTTTAGTTAGTAAATTCTTTAAATAAACAAAAGTTTTAAGATAAAAGGTCGAAAATGTTGGTTTTGGGTTAACAGGTAATTTGTTTTAATTATCGCTGCAAAAAAGTTTTAAAAATGTTAGTGACATTTTGTTTTATTGCCGATATTAGCATGTGTTAGCCAGAATTCACATCCTTGTATCCGAGCGTTTTGTTACTTGTACCTGATAGAAATTTTGCTATAAAAAAGGGTCAGTAAACAAGAATACCTATCATAGTTGAAAAACAAATCAATAGGTGTGGGTGTTTCTAAGCCAAAATTAGTAAAAAATGGCAGAATTTAGTTTTGAGGAATACGCGGATATTATTTACATTTATGGTGTAGTGGACGTAAATCAGAGAGCGGCTGTACTGGAACATCAAAGGAGATTTCGTATAGGTTGAGCACCCCAAAGAGGGGTATTTACACGGACTTTCCAAAGATTAAGAGAAACAGGAAGTGTAAGTTCATACGACATGGAGACACGACCCGAAACTTCGGGAACTTCTGCCGACGTCGAGCAAATAATCACCATCGTGAGGCATGACCCTGAAACGAGCACGAAACGAGTCGCAAGGCTTGGAGGGTTATTTATCGAGGGGGATTACGTCCATATCATCATCACCCAGCCCAAGGACTCCTGGAAGGAGATTCTGAGAGAAAACTGAAATTTAGCACTTGGCTTCTGGAACGCGACATTGACGACAGAGCGTTTCTGGACCGAATTCTGTGGACAGATGAATGTCAATTCACCAGGAATGATATTACGAACTTCCAAAACCTCCATACCTGGTCGAACACTAACCCACACAGGGCAAAGCTGATATCATTCCAGCAGAGATTCAGTGTCAATGTGTGGGTTGGTATCATCGGCAATCATTTGGTAGGATCATTCATTTCTCCGCAAGTGCTTAATAGTGAAATTTACGCGGACTTTTTTGACAATACACTGCCAAAACTAATAGAGGAGAACCCTATGGATAATCTTAGAGGAATATTTCACCAACACAATGGAGTACCAACGCATATGGTAACATTGAGAAGGTCATACTAAGTGAAAAATTTCCTAGCCGCTGGATTGGACGAGGTACGCCGATTCGTTGGACTGTGTAGATCTCCAGACCTTACCCCATTGACGTTTTTCTTATGAGGAACAATTAAGGATGAAGTTTATTCAAGCCCAGTTAACACTAGGGAGGATTTAGTTAGCAGGATTGGGAATGCCGCGGCGAAAATACGAGAGATGTTGGCTTCAATACACCTTAAACAGGGACTTAGAAGGAGATTGTTGGCATGCATCCAAAGTGACGGTAGACATTCTGAACAGTTTTTGTAAGTTATTAAGAGTCATTGTAATACGTTTTGAATTTAATAAAAATGATTTTTGAGTTAATTTGAGTTTAATTTCTTTAAATTATTGATTTTTATACTATTCTCCGACAGGATTTCTACTTATAAATTTCTAAATACCTTCGCTATGTGGACATGGTGCACATTTTTGGAAAGGTAATAGGACGGGCAGTCCAATAAAAATAAAAAAGAGGTATACTAATTTCATAAATTTCGGAGAAAATTTGGGAAAACGCTGAAATTTTGGTAATTTCAAAACATTTTTTTCAATGTTGGCCGTGACTGTACGTGCAGTGGTAGTAGTGAGATCAACATTGTTGACATTTTTGGAAAGGTGATTGTCGCTATGTTGAGTAGATCAAAAGATAAAAATAAAAGAGTAATGTGCATACCATGAAAAACTAAAATTTATGAATCACCCTGTAACTCCCAACTCCCAAAGGGTTGAGAATGCCCCCCCCCCATACAATATTTTGTGTGTCTAGTTGAGATCTATTACCCAACCCATTTTGGCACGTCAGATCTGAAACACCCTGTATGTAAGATTTCAAGCAATACTTTTTCAATATAACTCATCGGTGCGATAAAATATTTCTGGGGGAGATCTTAGTGTAAGTATTCTGAAGAGCGGAGCTTATATTTACTCTGTTTTGAATTTTATGTGGGCTTTGCATTTTTAAATAATAAACTCGCCCACATACCTTAGCACGAATAATCAATCTCACCTAGATTTCACTAGCGATCAATTGAGCCTTTGTCTTTTATAAATAAGATTGCATGCCGGTCACATTTTTCTTTCTTCAATCCGTGGTTTACTATTGAAAACCATTTCTTGATACTTCTTTAAGGGGTGATACGCAGTCAGAAGGCCGAAAAAGAGCGATTATCCAAAAAATTTTTTGGAGAGGCATTTTAATTCATTAACTTGAAATTTTGTATGCATATAATAGGCAATCAGTTTATACAATATTGTCATATTTTTTATTTGTGAAATAATGATTTTCAAGGTCACTGCAGACGATCTGCTTTTTTGAGGTTTTGAGTTGTACACGATATCTCGTAACTGGGTTATCTCCATCTGAAATCAAAAAGCAAAAAACAATTCGTTAATTTCTGAAATTATCTCGAAATTAATCGAAGGAATAAGCAAAATATTGATTTTTCACAAAATGGGGGCTCCTCAAAAAAAATTTCGATTTTTAAGGAAAATGTTGGCCTTTAAGTGTTTATGAAATGAAAAATATTTATTGGATTAGCAAATATTTCGATTAATTTCTTAAAAATTTATTCAAAAAAAGTTAAAATTTAAGACCGATCGGTTCTTCCGTTCTCGAGATATCGTGTACAGCGACTTTCAAAACATGGTTTTGAGAAAAACGTGTTTAAAATTCCGAAACCATTTTACATATGGAAATTTTTTTTTAACTTACATAGAGTCATCTGTTCAAGGACCATATAATACACAAGAGAAATAAAATAGAACGTGTGAACGAGCGCACGACCTTGCTGCTTGGCAATGCAATGAAGTAATAAAAGAGGGGGCGCGCCGAGGAGTCTTAACAAATATGATTATAACTTCGAGAATATTTGTCGGATCGGTTGTGCGGTTCTTTGCACTCTACCTAGCTGGGTTTGGTTATAAGCCTTTCTCATCGCAGGCCACCAAACCAGTGAACCGTTGGTAAGAATTGGACGCACCAACATATAAACATAGCGTCATCTTTGGTTGCAGTCCTCATGTTTTACCAAAGGTACGTCTGGAGGAATAAATAATACATGCCTTCATTACTCTCTCCTCTATGTTCAGATTCCAGTTCAGTTTGGGAACCAGGTTTAAACCCAAATACTTGACACTGGAGGATAGTGAGAGTTGTAAGCCGTTTAATTTAGGTAAAGCAAAGTATGGTGCCTTGGTTTTTGTGATGAAGAGTATAAGCGCATTTTTCTTTGGATGCACAGCCAGTTCACAGTTCTCAGACCAAATGCACCTTCTTCAGGGCAACCTCAATAATCTCGGTGATAAGAGAGGGAAGCAACCCTGATACCAGGATCACCACATCGTTTGCATAAGCGACGGCCTTAACACTCCCTTGCTCAAGTCTCAGTAAGACCTTGTTTATGACCATTAGCCATTGCAGGGAAGAGAGAATCCCACCTTATGGGGTGCGGGGTGCCCAACTGCCCAACTGATTCCCAATTCGGACTGGATGATCCTTGCCATATTAGTTATCAACACAAAGAGTCTGCCTGAGAAGTATATTAAGGACCCGCTCTAGTGTTTTTAATGCAAAGAAGGTCGGACTAATCGGACTAAAGTCCTTTCCTAGTTCTTGGCTTCGTTTTGTTAGGGGAACGTGGTTATGTATGATACAGGCTCTGAATAATGCTACCAGCCCATACCACAATGTCTGACGCCTTTTGTAGCATTATCGGGTAGACACCGTAAGGACCGGGTGACTTGTAGGGAGCAAAACTATTTATCGCCCAAGCGATCTTTCAGCAGAGAAAATAGTTTCGACCTCACTCCACGATGTACTTAGAATTGTCGGGTTGTACAGCGGCAACTGATGGCCGTCATAATTGCAGCTGGGGAAATGAGTATTCATTAGCAACTCCAAGGTTTAAGCGAAAGAGTGCGTTCAAGAGCCATCTGTCCTTTTACTTTGCTCTTTGGATAGTATTCTGCCGAGTCTGGCTGATTCCCTGGTATTCCATTCCAACCTCTCTCTTAGCTTCTTTTATAGATTTTTTATAGGTTTTTAGACTATCCTTATTAGGCTGCCAGTATTTATGATTATAGCAGATGTTGAAGATGTCCCTAGTGATCTTTCTCAAATTGGACAGATCTTCGTTCCACCGGGAAGGAAGGGTTTTTCTCAAAAGTAGATTCTTTTGTTTCCACATCTTGAAGAGTCCCAATATTAAGATTAGGTATGGCTGTTAATTTAGATTTGATTACACTACTGAACTTCTTTCAGTCGGTCCTTTTAGGGTTCCTGAAGTGCCTAGGAGACTCAATCCCAGGTTTAAATTGAAATGTATCCAATTATGAACAAAGAAGGATCTTAACTCAGACACCCCCCAATTTTATAGCCTAAAGTTACTTTTTGCTGATGTTAGTGTGATGTCCAGTACCTCCTCCCAACCATCAAAGTCATACGTGCTTGGGAACATGAAAGTTGGGTTGGTTGTCAGGATTCTCCAGCTTGACTACTGGACAAGTCCCTTGAGCTAAAAAGAGGACAGAAAACCGTTTAACGAAAAAAGAACTTCTAGGCTTACCGCTCGGATCCGAGTTATAGAGAGGAGAGGTAATAGTTGGCGTTGTACATGCCCCTTACGGTTGAATCTCTATCCCAAGGTCCCTAGATGAGGGTGAAATCTATGTCTTCTCTTTCCGAAAGACCATGAGATTATTTGCAGTACATATCGAGTGCTGCACCTTAATCTGCATGAACTTCATTTTCGGGTGGTTGTTTGGTTGGGGATTCGTGCCTCTAATCCTCATTTCCTCTAACAGAGCTAAATTTGTATTCCTATAGGGTAAATGCACCAGCATCGTCGAATTCCCTTCCTCGAAAACCCCTAATAATAAGCAGAAGCGCCCTGCACAAAGCTGTTTGCGACTTTATCGAAACCGCTTAGAGCCTCACGGGACCACCATTTAGAGTAATTCATGTCACAACTTGCTTTCGTCATCCTCCCAATTCAAGGAAAACAACGAGAACCTTCCCTTTCCCGCACTACTTGCAACGATTCCAAAGTGAAGAGAAGCTGCTTGGAAAATCTGCTGCAAGTTTGAACCCTGATATTTTGGAATAATTTGCTTATACTCCACGAGGCCTCTGTTCCGCACAGACGATAAAGATTTGCAGGTGTGTTGAATGTGAATTTAGGTGTAATCGTTTCGTAAAT
The DNA here is from genome assembly GCA_964036015.1 of Leptarthrus brevirostris. Classification (NCBI taxonomy): domain Eukaryota; kingdom Metazoa; phylum Arthropoda; class Insecta; order Diptera; family Asilidae; genus Leptarthrus; species Leptarthrus brevirostris. The sequence goes on from OZ038372.1 coordinate 43,916,720, forward strand.
CTGGTAACGAAGATATTCTTAAGTGCACTTGTGGTTCAGCTATTGCACAGGTTCGACTTTTGTATGCGGATGAATTATTGATTTAGCAACCAATTATTCATTTGGTTGCATGGTTTGCAAAAATCTTGAATCAAGACAATTTGCTTTGGATATTTCAGTATTGAATTGAATTAAAATAAATTTGAATTAATACTTTAAAAAAGTAACATGCATTTAAAAGTAAGTTTAAGTAAGTGTGTTCTTGTCTTTTTTATTTATAAAACATAACTATTTAATTAGATTTAAATGGCGCATGTATGTTCATTGTCCGAATCAGAACAAAGCCCATGATGAAATGGGTCTCGGGATTTAGCAGATTGCTGCCAAATTAGATAGGTGCAGAAACAGAATTGCAACTTTTTTAAAAAATAAAGATAATTATTTAAAAATTCAAAGACTAGGACGTAGGTTAATAGTAAATAAAGGAACAAAATAGGGAAATTAGTCGTATAGTTGCTCAAAGTAAGTAAAAGTTATCTTTAAATCTGACAAGAAGAAGAGTACAGCAAATTGTTAGTGGCTACTTACAATGTCGAAAAAATTGCCAAAACTACATCTTTTACAAAGTCACAAAAGTGCGCGTTTGGCTTTTGCCGAGAAATACTTTTGGTTATGCAGGAAAGGCAGAAATTCGCCTTATATCACATAAGATGAATGCAGAAAAGTATGTGAATCTTCTTGACATGTTGATTGAGTTTGAAGCTGACAAATACGGTGATAGTTGAACTTTCCAGCACGACAATGCATCAATACAAGCTGCCAACTATACAAAGCAGTTTCTGGAGAACCGGAACATATCTGTGCTGCGATGGCATGCAGTCAGACCTGATTTAAACCGGATGAAAACTTGTGGGGCATTCTGTCTAAGCACATTTACAAAAATGGAAGGCATTGACATGTTGAAGAACCTAGAAGCATCCATTAAGGAGGAGCGGGCCAAAATTGACAAAGCAACGTTTCATAGGCTTATAGATTCCATGACAAGACGGATAAATAACGTTATTATCAACAAAGACGGGCATATGAAATTTTAAAGGAAAACTTCAGTTAGCTCATACAGGGAGTTACACAGTGTGCAAAAATAGAGAATCTGGTAGATCTAGGCGAGAAAGGAAAACAAATTTCTGGGAACGGGGTTCTATCTCCCTAGGGTTTAACATTTTTTACGATAAAAAAACGTATCTCTTCTAAATTTCTAGTGCTAGAGACGTTATTAATATCTCAGTTGACAGGTAACACAATGGTGCTAAAGACTGTGTACTTTTTTTAAACTACAAATTTTAACCAAATTTTAGCAGACACATTAAAGAGATCAATAATTTAGGAAGCAGGTTGAACTTTTGCTTAAAATGACAGGTATTAACTATACGTTTGATCATGTAACTTGAGAGGGGTTAAAAAATTTTGTTCGATTAACGCTTTCCTTTAAAGAGAACACATTATCCACTATTTTAAACACAAAAATATAAAAATAGGACAATCTTTCAAGATATTTTCCTTTGAAATAAAAATATAAAAATAGGACAATCTTTCAAGATATTTTCCTTTGAAATAAAAAAAAAACATTTTTTTTCCGAAAATTTAAGTTTTAAAATCACTTTTTTTAGATCTATTTGCAGTAAAACAATAACACAGTCCTGTCAACTAGAAGAGAAGTAACGACTTACTGTTAAGCAGAGAATAATGAGTGTACAGAGTGTTTCGCATAAGGTGTGCCAAAATAAGTGGGGCGATAGATCTCACCTAAACAAACAAAAATGTGTATGGCAGTGGAGAGGGTAACATAAATAAGTGGTCAAATTAAATTTTTCATGGAACGTTCATTACTATTTCATTTTATCTTTTGATCTACTCAACGCAGCGACATCAAATAAACGCTAAAAAACTACTATCCCAATGGCCTTTCCAAAATCGTCAACAACATTGATCTAACTCCTACCATTTCAGGTACAGTCACTTCCAGAAGTAATACAAATGTTTCTAAATTACCAAAAATTCATAATTTTCCCAAAATTTTCTCGCAAATTCATGTAATTAATACATCCGTTTTTTTTATAACATTTCCCATCTCATTACCTTTTTTTAAAACGTGCGTCCCCATAGAGAAAGAATGTAGAAATTTATACGTAGAAAAGTCATCGGGGAATATTATAAAAAAACTGCGATTTAAGGAAACTAAACTCAAACCAACCCTGAAATCCCTTGTGATAAATTCGAATTTTATTACAAGTAATGTTATTATGCTACAAAAGCTGTTCGTTATAAACAGTTCGAAATGTCTTCAGTAACTTTCAATGTATGCAAATAATCTGTTTCTAATTTCCTGTTTAAGGTTTATTGTAGCCAACCCCTACCGTATTTTCATGGCTGTAGTCCCAATTCTGCTAACTAATTCACCTCTAGTTAACAAACCTTGAATAAACTTGATCCTTCATTATTTTCTTTAAAAAAATAAATAAATTTTTTGTAAGATCTGGAGCTCTAGTAAACCAAGGAATCGGTGCACCTCGTCCAGGGTCCCTAACATAAATATTGGAAGGAGATCGCCTTGTTATGTGTTTTATTATTCGACCAGGTATGGTGGTTATGGAATCTTGTGATACCATCCTCGGTGAACTGCGATTCATCTGTCCACAGAATTCGGCCTAGAAAGGCTCTATTTTCAACTTCGCATTCCGGAAGCTAAATGCAAAATTTTAATCTTCTCTCGGAATCTCTTTCCAGTAGTCCTTGGACTAGGATATGATGATATGAACGTCACCCTGCTAGATGAGTAACCCTCCAGACGCTAACTGAGGATACTCCTAATCGACTCCTCTCGAGCTCGTTTCTGGGTCTTGTTCCTCCTTTCATATTCCAGAATAACCGTTCTTTGGTTTCAATCTACTACACAATAAATGTAAATTATATCCACTTATTCCTTAAAAGTAACTTGTTTTATTCTTTAGGTGCAATTAAAGAAAAAGATGGGAAATAAGATGGGTAATTTAATGAAAATAAAAAAACACGTATTTTAGTTACATGAATATTAGAGAAAATTTGTGAAAATATTTTTTTCGCAAGTGACTGTATCTGCAATATTCTTTAGAATTTTGGAAAGGTTATTAGAATAGTAGTTTATTAGCGTTTGTTTGATGGTGCTGCGTTGAGTAGATCAAAAGATAAAAATATATATATAAAACACTCTTTAACTCCCAAACGGTTGAGGGGAGGACACTGCCAGAAAAAACAACCTTATTGATTAAGATTAGGAGGAGATCTAAGACTACACAGTTTAAAAATGCTGCCTCACAAAATAGAATATTTTTTAGTGGTACGCAGAGATAAAATGGATTACCTCTAGATATTAAGCCGGAAACTAGTGGGAGTTTGGAACAAAATTGTTTAGTATGTGAGGGATGTATACGTACATGTGCGTATAACACAGTGTCTAAAAATGGTTATGCATTTGCTAGTAAGTTAAATTATTTATTTAATTTTGCTAAATCATCTTATAGACGATTAGCTTTGGCCACAGGGAGGTTAATGTGGTTTCAGAATGATGGCTGATCAGATCATTAGGCATGGCAAATGCGAAATAATTAAGACGGGACTAATTCGAGGAGTAGGCTTATCCGTCTTGGTCCCATTTTGTGGCTGCCGAGATCTCCGACCTTAAACCCACTAGGGTTCTATTACCGGGGTTGCATAAAATACTCCAAATAAATTACTGACAAAAGAAAGGTTAGAAAAGATATTAATGCTGCACCTACTAAGTTAATTTAATAAGCCTTTTATGCAAAAACGCAATTAATTTAATAATTTCAAAAACACTCACTTATAACTTATGATATTACACTAAATGGGTATTGTTTCACAATAACATATATTTTGGTAAAAATCGTAACCGTGCTGGAAAAATCGTTGCTTCCATTACATACTTTTTCAGTAAGTTTTGCTAATTGTTTGGTAAGCAGAAAACTTAAGTTTGTAGCGACTTTTACTAATTTCTAAAAAGTGCCAACCTTCGGAAACTATGACATTATATATTATACATTATACTTAACTTAAGTATTCGGGATGGCTATGACCTGGCTAATCAGCACTCATAGGGACATCGTTCAATTTTAGAGGTACTGACATGGTTGTAATATGTATATTTAGGATATACTCTTCATTTGGGACCCTATAAAACCCTTATCAATAATGACAATTGCAAAAAGGAGCAGTTAAAATTATTTGAAAATTACTCAATTAGGATGGCGAAGACCTCATACGACGTTACTCATTAACAACATACAATTAAAGTAGTGAAATACGGACATTTAGGGCAGATGTAATTTCAGGGCGGCCAATTTGTGGGATCAACACTTCTCCATAAAACGATCTTTGGAACAGAGAATAGCAGCTTCGTCGGTGGTTAGGGAGATGGAGTCTCATACGTGTGGTCCTTGATTCAAGATTCGATATCGCCAGGTGCTTATTTCTCTCGAGTCCCTATAGTCACGCCTCACCAATTTATTTCTCTCAATTTTTCATCTATTTAGGCTTATAAAACTGTAATTAATAATCCTACGTAAACAACTTAATTATAAAAGTTAGAAATAATTTGATTTGCCTTAAACGAGTTCAATGAAATTTTTGTACTACTAATGGTTCTCGGAAAATTGAGTTTTAGACTTACCACCGACCCGCAGAACCCAAAAATGTTTGCCTCAACTGGATTGGATGCTCTGCGAGCATTGCCTCTCTGGGGCATTGAATGACGTCAAATATGCCATTGCTCTAACTAAAATTTCGGAAATCTTTCTTTAACAAAACAACAGACTGTGAAGCAGTTTATCAACGTCTTCTCTTTCTTCATGTTATGATCCCTTAACATTCAAGTGAAGCGCACACCGTTACCTTATCCAGATAACCATAGAATTCGCTTTTCTTACCCATCATTCCTTCCTGTCAAGCCTGTGCTGTAGCAATATAGAGCATCTCCTTAACTTTGACATCATTGTAAAAAGTAATCAAAAATTCATTTGTTCTCATAATAAAATATGTTCATATCCATCTTATATCAATAAAGACTTTATGAAAAAATTACCTTGTACACATGCTTTCTCCTCGTCCTCGTCAAGTATTTCTGGAATAGCAAAGAGAGAAGTGACTGTGAAAAATATCTCGACCTCGTGCTGAGTGACTTATCTCGTCACTTACCACCTTAATCAATCTTAATACTCAGTGAGCAAAAACAGACTCGTAGTAAGAATAAGGACAATGAATATGAACCACGTGATATCTAATCAACTTGCTGTGGAAAATTAGACAACTCCAGGCTCAGACAATCCAATTTGTCTAATAACTTACGTTAGAATAGGCGGATTGTTTTAGCTCTTAAATACAGAGGTGTGTTATATGTACATTACATTTGCTGCCCAGATTATTTGTAAATTTAAGGTTGGTGATTACACCAATATATTAAATTACAGCAATTCTTACGTATGCAGTATTGGATGCAATAATTTGTACATAGAATGAGCGTTAGAATAATATATTATTTGTAATGAACTAACCTTAATTCCTTTCCTGCCAAGGCTGTGCTTTAGCATCATAGAGCATCCCCTGAGCCTTGGCAACATCATATATATAAAAAAAAAATGCATCATAACTCGATCCTTTAGATACCTATTTGTAAAGCATTAAAATGCAAGACCAACCGATTACAAGTTTAGATATTTGTAATGCATTATATTTGTAATTGTATATATATGCGCAACTTCTTTGCTCGTTTGCATATTGTTATATAAGGCTCTACGAAATTAAGCTATACATTTGTAATTTACCTGTTTTCATCAATATTTTCTAGAGCAATCTCATGCCTCCCTTCTTTTTATCGGCAGAAGAATTTTTGTGAAGTTCATTCTTTGTAGACTTTACAAACGCAGAATGATGTTAGCTCTTATAGATACATAAAATTTAGTAGGCATAGGTGTAGTCGGCGGTGGAGTAAGGAATAACGTGTTGGCTTATCATCGTGAGGGTCCCGCAGGTTCGAGCGAAACCATAAGCGAATCATTGTTGTTTTCTGTTGACAACAAATTATGTTTAGAGAGAAGGTGTAAGTACACAAATATATAATTGAATAGTCACCTTTTCAGCTATATAATTTATCCATTCAGCGCTATGTATTACAGGTCATATGTTCAAAATACAGATGTTGTTCGAACACATCGCGGAGATACAGCGCATTGCAAAACGGTGACCACGATTTAAATATTGAAAATTACAAAAATTAGAATGGAAAAGTTGCGGTTTTTCGGTTTTTCGTTTTAAAGAAGAATAGAATAAAAAAATAAGAAAGAATAGAATAAAAAAAATTTTTTTTGTCAAAACGTCACTGCGCAATAAGTACCACCTTAAATGAAGCACCGCACAGCCATATTCTTATGGCTACGGAAACTGTTGTCACTTTTTAATAAGTTGATAGATTTTCAAGGTATGGTTATGTTTATAACCTTAAGAAACAAATTTATTAATAACCCTATACACTTCAAGTGCATGAGTTGTAATTGAAATTACAGATGTTACGTTTAACGAGATTTCCAAAAAAATCCTCCCAAGTAAACGCCCTTCATGGGGCAAAGATGTTAAATTAAGATTTTGTACATTGTGATTCTTTAAGGATCATCTGCTCCCTGCTACCGTGGCACAGCGTGGCTTTAAAAATAGTAAATATTAGCTTCGACTGCCTACTGTTCAATTGGAATATATATTGATTATATGGTTCAATAATTGGTAACCCAATATCAGGTGCTGATGTGTTCTCAGGTAGAAGTAGTAGATTTAAGTATATTTCACGCAATTTATTTTATATAATACACATAGAGATATACCCAGAACAAATTTTGCAGTTCCTTAAGGTCATTTTGGCCATCTTTAAAATCCAATAGCGGATCTTTAATCAATATAATCAATAGTTCAGGAATGTTATTGCTGAAACGTGTGAGGGACATCGAATCAATCGAATGTCGGTTGTCTCTCCCTCTTCTATCGCTATTTCCGCGGCCATTGTTCTAACAAATTGGTAGCCTGATTGCTAGTAGACACATAACAACTCGCGATACGCGAGCTTCACGTCGCTCCCACCCTTGTACTCTACAGGTCAAATTTTTACGCACCCTTAAATTTCGGTAATCTTTTCTATGGTAAGCAGAATAACACGAATGTGGAAGAGTTTATCATCTCCTTCACTGAACTCTTTAACCCATTTCCCTTACTCTTAATTCCTTTCCTGCTTTAGCATCATAGGGCATACCCTGAATTCTGTCATATCATAAAAAAATTTCAAAAAGTGTAACGGCGAAGATACGCTATAATGAAAGCTGCACTTACTGCCCAAGAAAAACAGATGTCAGCAACTGAGATCACTATTTGTGTGGACAGTCAAGCAGCACTCAAGGCGCTGAACTCCAACGTGATAAAGTCAGAATGTGCTCTGCTGGGTTCCAGGATATGTCGGTGTAGAGGGTAACGAAAAAGCCGACGAACTGGCCAAAAATGGGTCAAGTACAGACATAGACATGCCATTGGAAAGGGCACACCCACCCCTTAACGCAGCAAAAAGTCAAATTGATAGACATTACTCCAACACGACTACGGCACGGTGGAAAAATATCAATTATTGCGTCACAAAACGAGGTATCTGGCCGGAGCTGAATCATAGTAGAATTTCAAATCTCTTATCCTTCGATAGAAAGCGCATTCGAACACTCGACGGTGTCATCATCGGGCACTGCCCCATAGAAGCTTAGGCCATAAGACTCGGCGTACCATCGAATGAGTTATGTAGAAGCTGCAGAGATGAAGAAGAAATCGAGTCCATAGTGCACCTACTCTGCGAATGTCCGGCTTTAAAAGAACGACGACTAGCCTGTTTGGGAGCAAGGTTCTTTGACAATTTGGACGACCTAGCTGAGATACCACTGGTGGACCTAAATAGATTCATACAGAGATCTGGGTGGTTTTAAGTTCTGACCATGCTTTCTCTTTTTAAGGCCATTCACAATGGGCCTTCATGGCCTCCGAGTGAACTTGGTGCTTCTTAGCAACGAACAGCCCGACTAACCAACCAACCAACGGCAAAGATCCTTTGTGGCGATGAGTATACCTATCATTGAAATCATCAGTCCGGCGGGAAATTTCTTGTTTCGTCGGAAAAACCACAAAAACACGCATGAAGAATTCATCTGTGGACGAAGATGCTGGCAAAGTCGATACAAGGTAAGGTACCTGATAAGGCAGATGATTGTGATAGCCCATATCTGTAGCTCTGTAAAAGTTCTACGGACTAAACAAGAAATGAGTCGATCTCGCATGAGTCCGGAAGCATTTGATAATCACATTCGAAGTAAAATTCTTCCCGCAATTTAATCTCGTCTTAATACAGGGTTCATCAGGATCTATCACATAAGGGAAAACGTAACGTAGAGGTAAACCTCATAAATCTGTAGCACAACTTTGACAGAAATGGAAAAAGACATTTGGAATCCAAAAGCCTAGAAAGTGAAGTCAAAGAGATGATCATGCACATTTCGCCTGAATGCTCAGGACCCAGAGAGGATAAAAACTGAAGATAGCGAACTCTTTCAAGTTCGTACGGTTCTAGTTAAAAAGGATTTCCCTAAATTTCGTGATACGCGTAAATTTTACTTATTTGATATTTTGATGGGAGCGTCGTGAGGCTTAAGTATTTCGTAATGTGAAAGATTTACATGGGATAAGGGTAGAAATTTATTTAAAATAATATCTATGAAAGTAGCGATAGAGAAGTAATAGTCAAGCGAAGTTTCGTCAGTGTTGCAGAGAATCAATCTTCGAAGTAATAGCAGCATCGCCAATAAGTTTTGTCCAGCCCAAATATGGAAATTTTGTGAAGTATAGGCTTGATATGGCACTTTTAGATCAGCGGCAGATCAGATGGAGTAAAGTATTTCTTATAGCTTCTCCAAATACTTAATCGCGTTCAATCGATTTACTTTGCGAAAAATCTTAGATAGCGTAGAAGTTAATGCAACACTGATTACTACAAGCTTTTATTTAACTTCACCAATCCGTTTGTTTGCCGTAAAATCCTGCCAGTCGATTTCTCGATATTCCCTTCAGATGAAATGTGGCACAGTTACATAACTCTCATGACAATAGATGTTTCCGGTGTCAAATGTGAAAAATCAAAAATGGCAATTTGGCAGACGGTTGTTGTAAATCATGTTCGGAATGGCGTCAATGTCAGACAAGTTGCACCTTTTTGGAAAGGTTATGAGATGGGCAATTCAATAAAAATAAAAGAGAGGTGTACTAATTACATGAATTTCGGAGAAAATTTGGGAAAATGCTGAATTTTACGTAAGTGAAATGGTAGGAGTTAGATCAGCAGTGTTGACATTTTTAGAAAGGTCATTAGATTTTTAGCGTTTGTTTGATGTGGCTGTGTTTAGTAGATCAAGAGATAACAATAAAAGAGTAATGTGTATACCATGAAAAACTGAAATATATGAGTCACCCTGTAACTCCCGAACGGTTAATATTGTGGTGGGGGGGGGGGGGGGGGGGGCAATCTGCCATAAAATTTTTTGTTTATCTAGTTGAGATCTATTTGAGATCTAATTTTAGCACGTCAGATCTGAAACACCCTGGTTAAGTGAAATGTATTGTATCAGAAACTGTGTTAGACATTCTACTGACCCTATTCTCATTTAGTTTTTAGAATACTGCTACACCACTAAAAGGATAATAAATTAAAGTAAAAATACATTTTTAAAGGGCAAGTATTAACAAACTGAAAATATCAAATAAAAAAATTCTCCTGTTGATAAATTAAATATTTATTCAAAAAACACCAACACACTTTTCCAAATATACGATTCCGAGATAATTGCGTTTAAAGCTTCAGGTCTATGTTTTTTTCAGTATAAATTAAAGCTGTCTGGTTACTGGTGACCTGGTTTAAAGGCTCCGAAATTTTTTTGTTCGCTGACGTCATCGACTAACGGCTTTAAATTTCGCATGCAAATAGATTAGGACTTGTATTTTTCAAAAAACTTTGTCTGTCTCCAGTCGTTCATTGCTTTGTCAGTTTAATATCCTTTCTGAGAAATATGTTTCCTTAAAAAGAAGGGATGTTCTGAATCCGCAGTGGCCGTGATTTAACTCAAGAATTAGGGACCGAGTACAACAGCGCAATAACGCATACGCTAGAGTAAAAAAGGCCTCGCGGTATCGAGGTGCTGATCTGCCTCACGGTGTGTACGGTTGGTATATAGGTGCTGCTCCCTTCACGCTATCGAGGTGTTACTCTGTCTAACTGTGACTACAATCGTTATCAATGTGCTAGTCTCCTCACAGTATCGAAGTGCTGCTCTGTCCCGCGGTAACTACGGTCGATATCTAGGTGCTGCTCTCCTCGCGGTATCGAGCTGCTCCTCTCTCACAGTGACTGCGGTCTGTATCTATAAAGTTCCTGCTGAACCTCGCGATACTAATCACTGTTATGGGGTTTGATTACCCTTGGGAAATTCTCTGTGAGTCAAAACGGGACAAAAAGACAGAAGGATAATTCTGACGGGTCAAAATATTAATCGACATAACGGCGGACAGTTTTACTCGCTATGCGAGTGTTTCTGACCAGGGGGAAGCTATTGAAATAGGTACGAGTGTTCAACACCAAAAAAGCACGCGAAGACGAGTGTCTTACGCCAGGGAAGCACGCTAGTGTAAAAGAGAACGAATGTCCGACACCAGGCAGGAACGCTAGTGACTGAGATGAAAATACCCACCAGATGTGGATCCGATTTGATCCCAATTCACAAGTTCTTGTAGCTGGGAGGCACGCCGGCGATTCAAACTTACGCTACCTGATCTTATCTTACCACTTGGAGTTCTCCCCCGCTGTTTGCTGTGGTCCGCCCGATCGTTGATCAGGAAGTGACTGCAATGCTACGCTGGACTGCTTTATGTATCTCGTAGCTTCAGGTTACCTAGAAGAAAATTACCTCTTTTGTGGTGGTGGCTGGTCGGCAGGTCTTTGTCCACTCGGTTGGTTGTGGTCTGGAACGTAACTGTGAAACGTACTTTGGTACGGTCTTGCTTTTAGAGCAAGAAGCTCCCAATTTCCTCCAATTAACTGTGTTCGCTCTTAGTTCCTCTGGCTTAGGTCATCTAGATATGTTCTGCTGGACTCCGACTGCTTCTGGGCGATGTGGTCCCGATGACGACTGACCTCTGACAGCCTCAATACCGAGAGTACTTATAGAGTGTGGCTGTGGTCAGGCGGAGAAGTTAACCCTCCAATCGTCATATGGGAATTGCGGTGTTGTTGACAGGTTTTACAATCTTGTAACTTCGTTACAACTTTCGAAGATATTTAATAAAGTGAATTACGGCGGTTTACTTTGGAAACTTTTCTCCTTATTAAATTTTTAAAGCTCTGCATGTGAATTAATCAGTTCATCCTTGAAGGTTCGCCTCCAAAAGGTTTGTTGCAATAATAACTCATCCGATTTCCTTCCCATCTTCAGTGCTGTACCGCAAGGGTCCTTCCTTGGTCCGCTGCTATTTGTAACTTTTATTAATGATCTTCCCGTTGCTTTGCTCGACGTAGTTTTCACGTTAATCCTGATGATATCTAACATTACATTTCGAGACCCCTCAGTTAATGGATGACGCTATCTGTAGAATGAATAGTGACATCATTAGTGTGTTTAAAAGTGCTTCCGATAACGGTCTTCATTTAAATGCTTTAAAATCAGATGTTATTATCATCTATAAATCTATAAATAGCTTGCGATTCCAAATGACTATTACACGTTCTTGGCCTTTTTATCTATTACTTGTTTTTATTTTAGCAATGGTTAAAGGAAGACGCAAAGATGTTAGTGAAAAATTGTTGTTCAATTCGATTTCCACGCCAAACTTATAATAGCAGAATCCTTGTAGACAATGCATCATACCTTAAATTATTTCTTTCACTCAATCCGACACTTTCGCTATAAAAAATTTTACGAGGATATAAAAACTTACTCCAAAATAAAAATTCATATAAGTTTATTTGCACACTGAAACAAATAAAAATGCGATAACCATAAATTCCATATAACAAAATTTCTACTTACTATTAGCTTCTTCCCACCCAACGTGAACCCTATTCTTCGTTATGTAATCCTCCAGCCAAACTTCGAGAGGTTTGAAATACCTTAAGATAGACGATCCACTCATTTCAGTGTCATCAGTTAAATATTTAAGCAGCTGCTGCCAAGGCATCTTCGAGCCAAGTGATAACTTTTCTCTAGAGGAAATGAAATTATGAACTGTAATTTAGCGTGTTGATTAAATTGCTAACATCAAAGCAGTTCCAACGTCTTTGCTTCCTGTAAAGTCACATTCGCTCAGCTCTGACGGTTCATCAGTGATGTTACTCGCTTTTCTGCAGAGACCTTCATAAATTTTGAAAGACGCCAGCTGCGCGAAGACGTCCCTGAAAAATGTAATGACATTAATTTGTCAACACATCATTATCCTCCTTACTCATAATCGCCTTCCTCATAACCACCAAATTTTGTAGCAATAATATCAAAGTCGTCTTGCGATCTTTCCACAGGAGGTTGCACACCCAAGTAGTCCTCCTGTAACTTCCAGTAAATGCAGTTTGAGTCTGATGAATTTATGCTACCGTCCAGGATATCGGCAAGATATTTAGTTTCCACAAATGAGTCAAGAAGTGGAACTATTTTCTCCAGAGCCTTTTTAAAGATTTTGTAAGTTATTACTTTCAAGTTGAATGCTTGTAGTGCACGTGGGTAGCACTTACAAGGTAAAAGAGTCGATTAATCCAACTTTCCTGTGCTGTCTTAGTTAGTTCTACTAATCCAAGCTTGGAAATATGCGGTCGTGAGGATACAGAGAGCATAATGGCTTCTTTAATAGGTTGTAGAAGGATTTCGAATTGCTCTCTACGGAAAGGTAACGAAAGCCCGGAAGTGTAAAGATGTTGAAAGACATCTACCGCTTCCCCGTGAGTGTACAGGAAATTTTCCAAGGTAGGTTCACTACAAATTGCAAAGTAGAAAGAGTTTCCCTCGAATATTCCCACAGATTTGCTTCGACAGCTGGCGTAAAAGTCTTCTGGGATTACCTGGACATGTTCTTTCCAATCTTTTCTGAAAATTACTTTCTTTTATTGATTACTTATATACTTGACTTATTTACTAATTACTCGTGTTCCAAAATCGATACGATACCCAATGACTTATAAAATTCATCTGCTTGGTGGAGCATTTTGATTGGAGTAAAGTTCTGCACAATTATTCTGTCGTCGGATTTCATAACAGGACTCTCAGGATATGGATAAAACCTACTTAAAAGACTATTAAGTGTGCCGAACTCAGCGCTAAAGCGTTCCACTAAATGAAGTGGTATAGGTAGTCGGTCAGAAAGTGTACTGTTTCCATATTCCTTTATAAGTTTGTGACGAATAAAGGCATGTAATTTTTGGTAAAATGAACGAATTTCTTCAATTGCATTCGCCATCTTCATGACAATGTATTTGTCTTCATATTTGTTTAACATCATTTCGGAAGGTTTGGTGAAACCTAATAAAAACATTTATTTGAAAAAGATAAAATGTACGAAACTTCATTTAAGGAAAACTAGAAAGAAAATGATATGCCCTCAATTCGACGACTACTTTCACATACTTCCTTGTCGCTATTATTTATGTCTGTCAAGACATAAAAATTTTTAAATGCTTCTCCTGAAAATCTACCAATTTTGAGTTTCGACGGTCTTCTTCCAAACCGTCGATATAATTAAAAAAAAATGGTTGCGGATAGAGATATTGCGATTTTCATGTCTCGGCCAAGTAATAGCCATAATTTAGAGAACAATATTACATCTTAGACAGATCGAGAATTGAAAATAAGAAAGAATTGCGTGCCCAAAAGCTGCTTGCATCTCCGTAGAAAATAGCTTTTGGGCACGCAATTGTTTCACACGAAACATAGATCGAAAATAAAAAAATAACTATATTTAGAGGTCGCCGAAAGTTAATTGCGATTATAAAAAAAGTTTTTTTTATAAAAAAAAGTTGAACCGAATTTACAAAAAGAGCTAAAAAGTAATATTTAATTTTGCTATAGGAAACTTCAAAGTTGGTGCAAATAGTACAAGATTATTGTGAAATGTTCTGATTTATCACTCGAAATTAAGTTATAGTATTCAGCAGTTTTTGGTTTTATTCGATTAAGCTCGTCAAAATAAGCAAAACCCTCATTTTAATTTCCAAATTTGTTCAAACGATTTAAAAGAATTATTAAAGTATTGGTATTACGCCGCGAGAACAGTAATAGGTACAAAAAAATTCGTTCGACTTCGACCTTGCGAAAGCATAATCTTGTCTATCATTGTTATGGAGATATAAGCAGACGCGCACAAGCTTCAAAAAGTTAGTTTTCACGCTAATCTCAAAATACTCCGAGAGCGTCACAAATTAGTTTATAATTTTATTAAAAAAGAAACGAAGTAAGCTTTTGCACACCAATCCATATCATATTTAAGATATTTCTACCAAATTTCGAAAATGTTTAACTATTTTTCAATTTTCCAAATTTCTAACATAATTTTTTTTTCTCACACATTTTTTGACATTGAATAATACCTGACCTGTGCCAATGTAAAATATGCCACTATTAGTATTAATAAAGTTTCGTTTTCTCAACCCTACAAATTAAAAAAAAATGGAAATTTCATTGCTTCAACCCCTTGTGTCGGCAATCATTTTTGTTGCACGGGAAAATGACAAAACGTATAATTCCAAATAACAAAATACTTATCTGGCTTTTAAAGTTCCTTGCTGATCCAATTACAATATAAAGCACAGGTGGACAATTTCACTAACCAAATGTTTTAAAGTAGATAAATCCAATTTCCAGAAATCCAAAATGTCTTCAACAAGATCAAGAAAAATGCTCACAAACTAGTACCCAAAAGAATCAGCAATTACTTGTTCACAGAAGCACAACAACCCAAAGAAAGACGAGAGAGAGCCACTTGTATCTCTCCTATATTTCTATCTTTTCCCAAAAAAAACATGGCTCAAATACGAAATCAAAATATGGCATCACTAATGCAGATGTCCACTATAACGAATTTGAATATAGCTGCTCTAACGACTTCAATGGATTTAAAATTTAAATACGCGATAGTTTGAAATCGGGAATTCAAATTTTTGAAATGAATCTCATTGGATTAACAAGGAGTCGTAGTGAAATTAAATGAGCTTCGTTATATAAATCAAAATATGTAAGTGTGCTGAATTTAAAATACAATTAAAGAATATGATGCGTTTTCATCGATATTCAAAAAAGTATAATGCGATTACTTAATTCATGGTTCTCGCTGAGTCTTGTTTTCCAGCACGTCCCCTATTGCAGGTGAATTTAATTCCTTTACTTTTTGGACATTTCCAACAGAATCGCTTTCCATATCGAATTCACTGGATTCGACCTGAAATATTCATACAACAGAAGTATGGATGTTTCTGAAACACGGAACACATAAAATAATTTAAGATTTCGCCATTAACATAATAACTTTTTAAAATTTTAAAACGATAATTTTTCAGATCCTTAACAAGATCGAAGTTAGGTTATGCATTAACAGGCCTACATAATCGGCTAATTGGTTCATGCCTGCCATAAACTGGTCTCGAGGGATCAACATGCAATAAAGGTAGTCTTCGGAGGCTATGTAGAGTCTGCCTAAAGGGAACCCTATTAACAAAAATACTTAAGTTAATATTTGAATTCAAGAACTGGTGAATAAAATCCAAGTCAGCAACTTTCCGCCTTTTTACAAGTGAAGGAAAACCGAGCATAGGACGGATTTTTAAGCGGACGATTCCATGGGAGCTCTCTTAACAGGGGAAGTTATTTTTATTCCGTAAATTGTTAGTAAAACTATTTAAGAATATGTTTCCAAAGTTTCGAATAAAAATTTCAATTCGTTCTGATGTTATGATCGGTTAAGTGAGCGTTCCTCGGATTGTCGGATTCCGAGACAGGTAAAACTGCCACTTAGGTAGTTACTTATTCAATGATATATATGGGGAGGAGAGAGGCAGATGTTCTTGTATTTATTTTTACTATAGAGATAAATAATTTATTACTGTGTGGAATTTTTTGGTTTCGGTAATTTTTTTTCTAACGCGTTTTTCTCGAAACGACTTCTTTTAATTTGTGTGTACTCGAGCTTAAAAGGTTTCTTATCAATACTTTTATGAAGTGATAGTTAGTTTCTTTATATAAATGCGCTCTATATGAACCAAAATTTAGGTAATATCATTATTTAAAACAGGTTATTAAGTAAAGAAAAAAATTACACCCTTTCTTAAAACACCTAAAAAAAATGCAATTTTCAAGTTTTTGGTCAGAGTTAGGTTCTTATAGAAGAAAAATATGTATTTAAGGTAATCTTCAAACTGTATTGATTTGAGATGAAAACTATGGCCTCCAGAGTATACCCAAACAGCAAAGTCTTATATTGGCCCTCGATGGGCGGCAGCTTATAGGAAAATTAAAATATTTGTTTGAAAATATGTATAAAGGATTCTGAAAGTTTGAATAAATTCTATTCCATCCTTCCTTGTCAACAAAAAAAATCATGGAAACATACTCCTAAACTGGTTTTCCCTACTAACAAAAGTTTAACAAACTTACGCTGCATTGATTCGATACGCTTGGAATAAACAGCGTAGTAGAGCGACTAGACCTGAGATGCATATTTCAGAATAGGCCTAACCAAATAAATCAAATTCGGTAAATTCGAGAACTCTCTAACATAAGAGAGCGAGGTCAGAGAGACAATGCCATCAATGGTAAGAATGAATAGTGGTAGACCGAGATGGCCTTGCGGCACACCAGGTGAAGCCCTGAAAATTCTTGAGATGGAGCCACGAAATGAGACTCGTTATGCCCTGCTTCTTAAGTAGGAGCAAGTTCAGTCAAGCATCTTTAACTGCAGTTTAGCAGATGTTCCTGCCTACTCAAGTACACTCACTATTAAACTTTTGGTTCTTTTCTTTGATTAAGCTCAATATATTTTTGCTCTAGATTTTATCTCGAATACTGTAGACAAAATTTTTCTTCTCGGTGACTTTATTTTACCTAATGTTCTATGGGTACCTAACAACGATGACAACGACGTCCTTCCCTCTTGTTATCCCACAGCTAGGGAATCTTAATTTCTTCAAGCCATCACTTCCTCTGGTTGGCACAAACCAGTGATGTAAAAGAACTCTATGGGAAGGCAGTTGGATCTTATGTTTAGTTCTGATTCGAGTAACAATGCACTCGATATTGATAGTTTTCATCCACCCGTCTTCTTCTCTTTCTGCTATGATGGTACTAGTATTGCGGATCTCAATTTAGCGCGCCATGCTTATGACCTTAAGAGATCGAATTTCTCTGAGATAACTTCTACTCTACCTTCAGTTGATTTCTCGGCATTGCTAAACAGTAATGATACTGGTGCTTATGCCTCCTTGTTTTATAATAAGATCTACGATTTGTTTAATTCTTTTATTCCATTACTACCAGCTCCTCGCCCCCGTGGTACAATGCCTAACTTCGCAACCGTAGGAACAGGAAGAACAAACTTTGGTAAAGTGACTTGCGTTTTAAAAACGCTAGCGTATTCTTTTGTGATCTGTTATGTCAGCTTTAAGGAATTATCCTCCTCGCTTTATAAAGAACACCTTATTAGTGTTCGCGATAATATGCATAATGACCCCATGCTTTCCTTAAATTCGTCAATATGATAAAATAGTTTTTAAAAAAAAAGTTGAACCGACTTCACAAAAAGCGCTAAAAAGCATAAAATAATTTTTAATTTTATTTCTATTACGACATTTTGAAGTCGGTGCATATCAAACGAACCAACCAACTACAACAAAAATATTTGATCGTCATTTCTTATGATCCCGTAAGCTGAAACGTTCAGGTAGTGTGATGTATTATTTTCAATTGTGGTACTGTAGTTGTTTTATTTGTTTAATTTGCACCGACTTCAAAATGTCGTAATAGAAATAAAATTAAAAATTATTTTATGCTTTTTAGCGCTTTTTGTGAAGTCGGTTCAACTTTTTTTTAAAAACTATTTTATTTTTCACTTTTTAGTGTCTTCTACTCTACACAACGAAGAAAGAACCATCCAAATCAGTCCACGCGTTAAAAGTTAGTTGTAACCCCCTACCCCACCCCCATTCCACTAAACTTTTTTTCTCATGGTATCAATCAAGGAACATACTCTGCCGAACAGAAAAGGAATCATTGAAATCGGTCCACGGGTTACGAAGTTACTATACCTCCCCCTCCCCCACCATTACCATAGGACCAAATTATTCTCCTATTAGCAATGGGGGCTCACACTCTATACAACAGCAAAAGAACCATACAAATCGGTCTACGCGTTACAAAGTTAGTTTCGACCCCCTTCTCCCACCCCAACCACAACAACAATTTTTTTTCTCGTGGTATCAACCAGGGAGCATACTCTACCCAAAAGAAAAAGAATTATCCAATTCGGTCTACGCGTTACGAAGTTAGACTACTCCTCCCCCAACCTAACCCCCCGCCATGGGCTAAATTATTAATCTATTAGCAATGGGTTTTCACACTTTATACAACAGAAAAAGAACCATCCAAATCGGTCCACGTGTTAGAAAGTTAGGTTCCACCCTCCCCACCCCCCCCCCCCGACATTTGTTTTCTCGTAGTATCAACCAAGGACCATATTCTACCCAATAGAAAAAGAATTATCCAAATCGGTTCACGCGTTACGAAGTTAGACTACCCCTCCCCCCACCCTCACTTTTCACCATAGGACAAATTATTCTCCTCTTAGCGATAGGGGATCATACTCTATACAACAGAAGAAGAACCATGGAAATCGGACCACGCGTTACAAAGTAAGGTTCCACCCCCATCCCAACAAAAATTTTTTCTCGTGGTATCAACCACGGAACATACTCTACCCAACAGAAAAAGAATTATCCAAATCGGTCCACGCGTTACAAAGTTAGACTACCCCTCCCCCCTCCCCCCACCCTATGTAAAAATTTTTTTCTCCTATTAGCAATGGGGGATCATACTTTGTACAACAAAAAAAGAACCATCCAAATCGGAGCACGCGTTACAAAGTTAGGTTTCACCCCCACCCCCCACCCCCACCCTACCAAAAATTTTTTTGACATGGTACCAATCGGTGAACATACTCTACCCAACAAAAAAAGAATCATCAAAATCGGTCCACGCGTTACGAAGTTATGCCCGGTCAGACATAAAAAAAAAAAATTTAAAAAAAAATACGCGTCGAACTTAGAACCTCTTTGTTTTTGGGAAGTCGCATAAATCGAGTAGCAATCCATCTACGATGTGGTATGAGGAGTCTTCGAGTAGTCACTTGTCAGATAGATATATCAAATAATATAGTACCTTTTCTTCCGATAACTTTTTTTCTCTTATTATGAATAAAATCAGAGAACTTAAATCGGAGTTTGCTCCGGCCCTGACGGTATCCCTCCTGCATTCAGTAAGTCCTGCTCCGATGTCCTTCTCACTTAATTAGCTATTCTCTTCAATAAGTAAGCCGGTAGTTTTCCTGTACTGTGGAAGGTCTCCTTTATAGTCCCTGTTTATAAAAAAATACCATAAAAATATTATAGATAATTATAGGTCAATCGCAGAGCTATTCTGCATACCCATGTTATTGGAGCCAATAGTGTATTTACAGCTTATTGAGATTTGTAAGGGTTTAGTCTCTCCCAATCAGCATGGGTTCTGGATAGATCCACGGCAACTAACTTGTTAGAATTTACCACTGATGCTATTTGAGGGGGGCTTCCAACGAGGTATGCAAACGGACTGTATATACACGGATTTCAGTAAAGCCTTTGATAAACTTCCTCACTCCGTAATTATATTTAAACTCAATAAGCTTGCTTTCCACGCTCTGTTTCCCGACTGCTTTTCTTCCTATACAAGAGGCAGGACATATCGAGTATCGCTTTGGCTTCTATCTCAAGAATATTCAGGGCTTCATCTTCCTCACTCCGTAATTATATTTAAACTCAATAAGCTTGCTTTCCACGCTCTGTTTCCCGACTGCTTTTCTTCCTATACAAGAGGCAGGACATATCGAGTATCGCTTCGTGCTTCTATCTCAAGAATATTCAGGGCTTCATCTGCTGTGCCACAAGGTAGCCATCTCGACCCTCTACTGTTCGTTCTTGCCATTGATGACATTGCCATTTGATATCGTACTGTAGTGTTGATATACACGTTCCTGAATTACTGTGGGCACAATGGCTTACATTTAAACTTTGCTCTGGCCTTACCTTGGAATGGCCTCCGTCGCATGCTGTCCGTAACTGACGTTGTGGTACAACTTGATAGGAAACTTGATTTTGCTCTGCATATTAATTATATTGTGTCTATAGGCAGTTTAATTCTAGGCTTTGTAAAACGTTGGTCTAGATAGTTCTCGCATTTACCAAATTTGATTCACTTGTCCTCCCCCTTATTTAGACCTATTCTAGAATATGTATCTCAAGTCTGGTCGCCCTACTACGCTGTTCATACTAAACGTATTGAAACGGTGCAGCATACTTTTGTTGAATTTTCGCTAAGAAGGATCCATTGGGACGATCCGCTTAGACTTCCTCCCTACAACGACCGCTTCCATTTACTAGGTTTGCTCTCACTTGAGAAAAGGTGTCAAATCGCTGAATTATTCTTTATTCACCAGCTTTTGAGTTCCTAACCGAACCCGAAGATGAAATCTAAGCTAAGGGTTAGAACATCATACACACTACACCCTTCACTATCAATTGAGTTTGTCAGGTTAGGGGGAATAAAATTAAAAATATTGAGATTTGTCGGTGATAGCTTGAGAACCAAGAGTCCAATAACGAGCGTACTCGAGGAGGCAAGAACATCTATTAAGTTGCAGTTAAAGTGCGACCTGGATGCAACCAACACTCCGCTAATACTAAATGTATTAGGTGCAACACTCGTAGGCTCAGGGTCCGACAGGTCAACGACGGGCTCACCATCAAAAGCAATATCAGCACGACCCTCGGTCAGCGGGGAAGAGATAGCGATCCTTTCAGCTTCTGATATTGCGCTTAGGACGGGGGTACGATGCAGAAGGAGGGGCAGAGATGACGGATGAATTAGAAGGGACCCCATAAGGATGGGCAGAAACCTTGGAAGCCAATCCCCTAACCTCCGCCGCGACAGAAGAAATGAGCTCAGAGTCCCCGTAGACAGAGGCTGACCAGGACTCAGAGTCACCTCTCTTCACACCCCGGCGGATGTCCAGCACTTATCAATAGTACTACGTGTAATCAAACTTTATCTGCAACAACTTCAAGTACTACTATTACTCATCCGAAGCTCTCCACTTTAGATAATACAACTGAAGACATTTAGGCAACACCACATCAGATATCGCCAATGCTAAGGAATTTTTGTTTGTTATTTTATTCCTAGATAAGTGGACAACTGAACTTTAAATAAAAGATTGCGATGTGATTACAACTCATAGTTGTTGGTCCAAGTGTTTCACGATTACTCTAAATAAGCAACAGAAACGAATGAATATCAAGTCCAGCAACTTTGGACTCGTTGGTTTCGAAAAGTTCTTAGAAAACTCCCCGTGCACTAAAAAATTGTAGCATACAAGCGCTTTCCATGGCACAAGAAAACTTTGTTTTTGTCGATAAAAGTTAAACCCCAAGATTTTGTAAATATACTTATATTTAGAATTTATACTCACCATTTAATGCTGCAGCCTTTCTATAAAGTTCCACATATCTATCGAAATTTGACTTTTGAAATTTTCCGGCTTTACTTCTCCATTCACTCCAGTACCACTTCAACATTTCTTCGCTAATGTCATAGTATAAAACGAAGTAAATATCAAAAAAACGCAAATTGCATTTATCAAGAGATATCTCTAAATACGGACACACTTTTATATGATCGTGTATTGTAGATGATTGAGTAAGCAGATCCTCCATTTCATTTTGATTCCTGTCAGATAGAATGCGATAATCTTTAATAATTAGCAATTTAATTTGTTTTTTCAGATCTTCATCTTTAAAACTTTCGTAAGGATAGGTTTTAAGTTTTTCGGTGAGATTTTTTAAAAAGTATTCTATTTCGGCGGTTTCATGATCAAGTCCCAATTTATCCACAAATGATATTTTTGAGCGATCCTTGAAATTTAGTTCAGCAGCCCAATCCAAATTTTTCTTAATTGTAGGCATTATTTCGTTGATGTATTGTCTTGCAGCGATTTCATCGTCAGGAAAATTCGTCGTATTTCCATCTTCTATCGTTTTGGAGTGGCAAACGTTAAATGAAATCTATAAATATATTACATAAGTCCACGGTATAAATACGAAAATGTTGAAATTTTTACCAAAATTAAAAGAGTCACAAATGAAATGTAGTTTGTTTTCTTCATTCTAGAAATAAAGGAGAAAACAACATCTAGAATTGTTAGGTTGAAAGCAACAAAACGAAGAAATGAATGAAGTATTGAGCAGCAGATGAATAAGAAACGTGTCCAATTGATGAAAGACTTAATAACCTGTATAGCAGAAATTCACGATTTCAGGCTTGTTCTTCATTTCGATCTACAATTCAACTTCAACTATGGAATTGCGTTCGGGGCTGAACTACTGTTGTATAAGTTTATTTGAAATACTTCTAGCATGAGTAGACCCTGAGGATACTCTTCATTCGAGACACCTCTTTAAAGTTTGACAAAAGTTTCTCTTAAGCTCACCAATTTAAGCGCATATGTGTTAGAGACCAGGGGGTCACGTTTCTTCAGGCCTATATGTAGCCTAAGCTCCACGCCGTCTTCTAAAGTTAAGACTAGAGTAGGTATTCATTTTCAAGAGACAAACAAGCCCATGCCTTATTTTCACCGCACTCAGTATACAAATTTAGTGAGAAATACTATTTTTATATTTTAAATTCATTTAGCCATTTAACAATTGCCTCTACTACACGGAAAATTAGTTCCAGCAATAAAATTCAATAATTCATAATGTTCTGTCATTGGTCTATATTAAAAATGAGTCACCCTACCCACAGGAGGCTTACTTTTTTTAAGTTGTCATCACCCCCCTTCCTATTTCTTTTAACAGCACCAAGGACTTTAACTCCTCCCACAATTTAGGTATTTTGGTACCTTACGAAATTTATCCAATAAAAAGTAACGGACCGATATGGATGCCCTGCAGTACACGAGACATATTTCGATAATATCCGAGTATGAACCACGAGAGAGAACTCGCTGAGTGCGATGGTATGCATAAATAATGCCTGAAATGCATAAACTTGAGAAGTTGGTAGAAGCCGGCTTAACCTTCAAGAAAACCATACTGGAAAGAACGCAGCATTGGTTTACACTGGAAATAGCAGATGTCACAAATCAACGCTGCAAAAGTTTTTGCAATACAACAAACATTCGCAATGTGCCTATAGTTAGACACATCAGCCTTACTGCCTTAAACCTTTCATGAAGCTACGGGATTACAGAGACTTTCTACGCTCTCGGAAAACTGCCACAACAAATGGATAAAATAAACAGGTAACAAAGAACAGAAGCAATAAACGAACCACATCTTTTAAAAAGTACTGTATAAATACCAACGGGGCAACACGATGAATTATCAACCAGTTTAAATAATAGTCTTAGGTGTTTTAAAGAACCACAGC
The DNA here is from genome assembly GCA_964036015.1 of Leptarthrus brevirostris. Lineage (NCBI taxonomy): Eukaryota > Metazoa > Arthropoda > Insecta > Diptera > Asilidae > Leptarthrus > Leptarthrus brevirostris. The sequence continues at coordinate 43,940,572 of OZ038372.1, forward strand.
TTTGATAAATTCACTAAAGAGATTGGCGATAGTGAGCGGTTCATTGCTTATTTTCGAAACGCAATTTCGAAGGTACCCATCAGAGTTACGCTTAGAATTGACAAAACTGCTTGGGCGTCAAGTAATCGGCATAGCTCCTTGAAGAGCAAAACCTCCTCCTTTATTTTGTAAATTTTTCAGATGATTTAACGATCTGTTAAGTCAGGGTAGATATGATGAGAACCCTAATGTTTTGTGGACGGATGTACATTGAAAAAACACAGCGACAGGATGTCGTAAAAGGACTCCATAGCAGCGCCGATGTCGTTTGCGCAAAAAACAGCAATCCAGTCGCAGTTCAAAATAGAAGGGGAAGAGAATGAGGAAAGGAGTGCTTTCGTCCTTATGGGAACCAAGAGAAGTAAGAGGTCGTCTGAAAGACGCATTTTGCTAGCTAGATCGACGGTGCATGCGGCTAGTCGATCAAAGACAAGACATGCAATCAACACAACGGCATCAGACAGATCAACCGGGATAAAAGCTCCTTTGCTTCCGAGATAGCAAAATTTATCGACACATTCTCTTCCAGATAAATTAGGTACTGAGACTCACTAATGATGATAATAATTTTTTGTGGGACACCTGGCTTACGTAAACCTGATTATATGTACTCAGGATCAGCGCTGTCAAATGCCTTCCTGAAATTGACGAACCTGTCACGTAACGGGGACATCCATTTACAGAATTGCTTGATGATAATTCGAGACAGGAGAAATATTCAGGAAATCCTGCTTGTTCATTTTGTTTAAATATTTTGGCCATCACCTGAGAGACTGCAGTTAGAAGACAGCTTCACCAATTGTTACAATTTCCCAGTGTCACCTTAATATAAATCTTACCGATCACGCTGCTATTAAGGCGCTTGACTCAGTTGCCACCACCTCAAAGTTTATGAGAGAATGTAGAGAAAAACTCAATTCTCTCTCCTTCTCTGGGTTCCAGGTCATAGCAACATACCAGGAAATGAGAGTCCTGATGAACTTGCCAGGAACGGCTCTACCCTGATCTGCTCTTGAGCGGAAGCCGTTCAGAGGAGGATAAATAAGAAGATCGAATTCCCAAAAATCCAAAGGGTAAATCTAGCCACCCGCAGAGGGAAAAAAAGGCTCCCATAGTCCTCTCTAACAAGCAGGAGAGCGAATGGGTATCCTTCCGGGCAACTTTCCTGCGGTAACGCTATCGCCCGAGCTGTCATTCTCGAGCAAAGGGTGATCCCCAAAGAAAGATGGAAAAGAAGGACAGGCTGGTTGGACCAGACTAGGCTGGTTGGTGATCAACTGCTCTAATTAGACGATTTCGAAATGGCTGTAGTTGAACTTCATCCATGGGAGGGGCCAAACTGAGAGCCTCTGTAATATTCCTGTCGGTAGATGATTTCTCCGATTTTCAAGAAAATCTCATTCAAGGACTATATGTTCAGACAAGTGCACTTTACTCCCAGAAGTGGATTTACTAAAGACAAAGCTCAGATTTCGATGGGATGCGAGCACCAGTCCCAACCATATCTGGTGCAGCGCAACCTGTTACGCGGGCAACTCCGGTTCCCTCTACTTTGAGGGATCAATACCTGGAGCACACTACATCCACAACTGTCAACACGGCTAGTAAGCAGCCGGGAAAAACTGTGGCTACAGTAGTCGGAATAAGTCGACTAACCACCAATAAAACAAAGGCCTTGCGAATGAGGGGAAGACAGGCAAACCCAAACAGGTCCGATGGATCTAAACCCTGCCGAGGGCAGCCGGGAGAGCCGATCTAAAGTTTCTCCAGATCAATCTCCATCATGCAAAAGCTGCATCTGATGCGCTTAGCTGGAGATTCTTGCTGGATGGATTAGGTGTGGCTCGTACTCAAGAACCATGGGTGGTTCATGGAAGTTTATATATATTTAATCTAAGCCTTTTCTAAAGGACTGATGGATCATATACTATCGCCTCAAAGGAAACATTAAAATTACTGTTGGAAACACACTTTCCTGAGTTCTTAGTAATTGAAGAACCAGCGACTGCTGTGTTTAAACACGTCCACTGAGGAGCATCTCTGGGATAACCGTCACAGGTGGGAGAATAACTCCTTTTAAGCCTACAAATCTCGTGGTGGTGACTGCATCTTTCCAGCTCCTCTGCAGCAGGGTATAGACGACCTTTGGTCAATAATTATTAAAGTCTTTGGGCCAGGTATCAGCTCAGCTATATCTCTAAATTATGGGGAGAGGTTAGGGTGAGCTTTTTACCTAAGGGTACAGAGCGACCATTCGCCCAGACCAAGGCATATCGTCTAATCAGCCTTCCCTGCTTCCTTCTCAAATTAGCGTTGTGTCGTCGGAGGATCTGCGCCAGCTGCGAAACCTAGTGCGCGCAAACGGATGCAGTCCTAAGACGAGGATGACAAAGCCGAAAAAAAGACTAGGGGCTCCCAACCGAGCTCCGTCATGGACATACCAAGCACGCCTTCCAGTTAGTGTATCTCAAAGGAAGAATGCGGTAACGTCAGGCGGGGGCGGCAGATGGAAACCCAAGGCAATGAGTGCAAGCTTGCCATTTACATCAACAGCTTCGGAAGGAACAAGGGCAATCAGAGTGCTGACTATGGCAGAAGCGACTCGCGAAAGACTAAGCGTCGCGGTGGTTGACACTGGCGGAAGAAAATGGAGGCTCAGCGTATAGCGCACGCTGCTTGTGGAGCAGAGGAGAAGAGTGCATCCAAGAACCTTGGGTCAGAAATGATGCCATACTTGGATAAAAGCACAGTAAAAAGTACACCTTGCTTTACGGCAAAGGTGCAGATAAGCCCAGAACTTGCATTTTAACTATAAAAGGCATTTATATATTTTCAATATCCAATTACCACCAACGACTTGACTGTCGCTCAGTGGGAAGGAGACAAAAGTTCTACTGGCATTAGTTTATATGGCGCATGACAGCACCGACCCACCCCCACCGGCTGAGATTCACACTTTAGTGGACATGGCCAATAATAAGAGGAAAACCTTATTTTAGGATGCGATGCTAATGTCCACCACACTATCTGGGGTAGTACAAACATCAATGAAGGAGATGAGCCACTCTTTAATTTTATCATTAACAAATCTATCATTCGTAGGCGAATGAAACAATATAAAGGTCGATGACTGGAGAGTATCAGAAAAAGGCTTCTTTTCGGACTACTGTTACATTCTTATAGTATTGAACTCTCCAGAGAACCTACCAAACCCTTTAGAAATGCAGCTAGAACCAACTGGGATAAGGAAGGTGAATTATTTGTAAGCGCTCAAGCCGTTGACTTAGTGGTGGATAGATTAACGGAGGCGATCGAAAACGCCTTGAGAGATAGCTGTCCGATTAGTAGGCCGTCCAGGCAATCTTATCCTCCCTGGTGGGACAATAATATAAGCTCGTTAAGGCGGCACTCAAGGAAGCTTTTCAACAAGGCTAAAACTACTAAACTAGCTGAGGACTGGGCTGCATTTAAAGCGAGCCAAAAAGAAGTCAAAAGAGAAATAATAACAGCCAAACCTAAATCATGGCGGAAATTCTGTTAATCCATTAAGGATACAAACGAAGCCGCCAGGCTCAGAAAAATTGACGCAGGTGGTGGTTCTTACACAGGGGTGATGGTACTTACACAGAGTCGACGCAGACACTGGAAATGCTTATGCGGACGCACTTTCACGATAATTCGACAGCAATCAGCGATTACGTCGATCAAAATAAGCTATTGAGTCAGTCGATCCCTTCAAATTGGCAGGAGTAGATGAAATTATGCTCTGTGTTCTGCAGAAAGCTTGTACGGTAATCATCCCTTGGCTTCTTGCGATTTTTGAAAGGTGCTTACTACTCGCCTAAGTATATCTCCCTTGCTTGGCAATAGGTCAAAGTGATCTTCACTCCAATTTCGGGACGGAGGGACGGGCACATAACGGCTAAGGACTTTAGACCAATTAGCTTTACCTCTTTTCCTTTGAAATCGTTGGAAAGACTCATAGATGTGCCACTACTCGCGAGTTACGGATACAGTCATCCTCAGCTATAAACACATTCTAGTAAATTGAGTTCCCAAGTAAAAATCAATTAGTAAGCATTTTAAATGATTTGATAAAATTCCATTCTTTAGTAGCTTTAAAGTACTATAGGAAAAAATATTAAAAATATAGAAAATTAATTTACAAGCATTTTTGGCCTTTTCATTTTAGAACGTCGTTGGTATTGTAACACCCAGTCAGGTTGTGTGACTGGATGCACTTGAAACTGAAGTTTAATAAAATAAATGATTCCAAGTTTTACTTCGTCAGAGTTAGGAGCATTTTTTATGAATAGAGAAAGTATCTGCAAATGGAGTTATAATTTTTTGTGGTTGAACTAACAAAATTTCATAACCCGCGGCCCCCCTTTTAAGTGCATTGCCCAATACGCTTACACAAGGGAAAGGTCAGGAAAAACTGCGTTTCATGAGGTATTAGGCACCATTGAAAAGACACTCAGATGTAAGGTAGTCACATTGGGTACTTTTTTGGACATAAAGGGTGCCGGATGGGTTCATCTAATTTCATTAAAAAAAATAAAATAGACATACAAAGAAAACTATCAAAACAAATGATGTACATAAAATATGATATATTATGCAATTAAAAAATATGGTCATATACATTTTAGGTTATTTTTGCGCACGGGTCTATTGCCCGCACGGTGAAGAAGTTGAAAGCATTCAGCATTTACTTTACGAATATTCTGGTCTAGCCTGGAAAATCTAATCTAATCTAATCTATCCTAGGGATGGTGATCTCAAAGAAAGCGGACAAATCAACTATGTATTACAGTTGGAAAATTAGAAGACGTTGTTAATGGTAATAATATTGTTCTCTGCGCTTTTCTTGATATTGACGGATCTTTTGACAACACGTCCTTCACATCCATTGAAGGGGCGGATATCAACAGGGGAATTGAAATGCCGACGGGCTGATTGATTGGGACAATACTTAGTAACTGGAACATCACGGCCAGGCTGGGAGATAAATCGGTAACAGTAAGAGAGAAGTCCTTTCCGCTCTGATGTGGGTACTTGTTATTGATGATCTCCTGTTAAAACTGACTGATGCTGGCTACAAATGCCAAGACTATGCAGACGACCTTGTAATTGCCATTATGGGCAAACATGACAGAACTATGTATATCTGGAAGTCTGTAAAATGTCGTCAATATGGTACAGTCCATTAAAAGAAGAAGGACAGTTTCAGAAAAGGCTTGGACTTCTCTAGGGCTTCACGGCACCGAGACAAAACCGAGACTTTGGCACGTCTTGGTCTTGGTCTCTTCAAGGTGAAGACGATCTTGGGCTCGCCGCGATCTCGGCGAAATAAAGGCCAGTCTCGGTTCGTTCTCGCTCTCGACAAGATAAAAGAAGGAAATTATGGTGAGATAACGGGGGGCGAGCACAAGTGATATTATAATGTAGATGTGCATTTTCATCTTATTCTTCTCTCAAAAACAAGGTAGCAAAGGCTCTTTTTTGCCATTGGGGATAAAACGCAAATATCTGAAGAAGGAAATAATGTAGAAAGAAGCGATCGATGAAAGCAGTGTATACTTATATACCCCATAAATCACACAATTAACAATTCGAACATAAAAGCTGAAACAACTAACAAAATTTTCCACAATAAAATAATAAAAGCTAATATCTCTTCCACTCTCGTCACCTCAATTTCGCTCTCGGTATCGCACCGTTATCAATGATATTGGTCTCGCTGCCGGTCCCGGTATCGTATCGAGACTGGCACCAGCAGCGAGAATTATCTCGAGTATAGTAAAGCCCTAGACTGCACTCTGGTTCTGGAGCCTAAAGCCTAAAATTGCCCTATTCAAGCGATAATAAGTCCCGTAGTCACTTGTGCGCCTCTCATATGGTGGCCAAAAGCAAAACTAAAGACAGCGCTATTGCAGTTACGAAGGCATTACAGGACCTCCTTCCTTTACATGTTTACTTAAAGAAGGAGGCTGCCTCGAGCGCAATAAGGCTGCATAATTCCAATATCCTTACAGCAGGCAATCTAACTGATCATAGGAAAATACTTGAAGAATTTAAGGCTCAGATGTCCTGACGAAAAAGTACAAATTTGATACACTATTTAAGTTGATCCTTGAAAACAGAGAATGTTGGCCAATTTATTATTAAACTTAATATACCTAGACCTAGATAACATTTTTTATAACAATAAAAATTATGAAAGCTGCGTAGGATTATCCCTAATTAAATAGAGTATTATTATGAAGTTAAGTATATATTTTACGAAATAAAACGAATTGAATTGTGATGAAACTGCTTCAATAAAATTTTGTATTTACCTTTGGAGTGGACGTTACTAACGTTCATTTAGGGCCTCGTAATAATTTCTTTTGTGGGTATAGGTTAGCTTAGGTAAGAAAGCTGTAACAGACTATGTACTAAATGGATAATGGCGCTCACCAATAACGACTAAAAAATTGATTCAAATTGTGTTTTTAAAATTAGTATGAAGAACGCCAAATTTTCCGAAAGTGTGAAGAGTCAACATTCAGTTTCTTAGCACACTGTAGATCATTTTAGCTTTTATCATTTAAAAAAAAATTTCAAATATTGACAAGGATTCTAATTGTAAGTAAACATCATCAAAAGATAACATAAATTTGCCTGCACTTTGTCCTGTCAATCACATTCCAAATACACAATCAGCCATAATATACCAATCTTGTTTTAATTTATTTGTTTAGTAAATTTTGATTATTATTTAAAAAGTCGCAAACTGGAAATTTGTTCGATTTAGAAAAAATCTCAAACAACATAATCACTTACACGCCACAAGTAAATATCACTAACCTAAATTAATTATTTTTTCAAATGAATTCTCGCTCGTGGAATAAATTAAGTAAGAAATTATGTAACTTTTTAAAATTTAGTTGTTTTTTATTATTTGATAAATATGAAACCTAAACTAAAACTCACATTTTCGCTTTAGACATATTCGAAAGTAACACAGAAAGCTTTCTCTTGCATAAATTGTTAATTTTTTTACTTTTAGCCGTCGCATATTGCTCAGATAACGCAAAATTTATTATTTGTGTTAAATTGGTGCCATTCCAGCCAATCAAATCTAAATTTGATAAGATTTATCTGCACTGATTCGGGTCAAATAGAAAGTTATCGTTAATTGTACCTTCTTAAGTCTCACAGCTTGCTTCCGCAAAACAAGGCTTAATACTAGAGCCAACAGAAAATCTATTTAAACATGTTTCTTTAAAAACAAACACATTACTTGATAAAATATAGTTGATAAAAAAGTATAAATAAAACAGCATAAGTTTAAGTTTTTACTATTTAACTTATCTTTAGTTATTTACGGTTCCTATATTCACTGCAAAAATAGTTTTTCTAGCCATTACAATTTTACCATAATATGAGTTTCAAAATATACTTGCAAAACATTTATTTATATTTTATGTCCGTATTGTTAAATTTTCTGTAGAAATCAAACCAGGAGGTAGTTTCAATACAAAATGAAAAATCAGTTACAAGAAATTAAGTAATGTTGTCTCCATTTTAAGCTCTTCGGAACAGAAAATTGGAGAAAAATTCCGCAATCACAAGAGCGCAAATTTAATTATTTATTCTACGGAAAATTGCATAAATTAAAGACGGAAGCCACTTTCTTCGGAAAATCGGTAGGTTTGACGGCGTCAGTCATTCCGGCGTGGTGAAACATGTAAGTGAGGAAAGATCGAGATGGTAAGAAGCAGGTGCATCCCTTAGATAGTTCAGCAAACACGGGCGCCAAGGAGCCGCGAACCCTTTTCTGTCAGTAAGGCAAATTAATAACATTCTTGGAGCCCGATAAATTAAAATATCGGACAGAACACAATGCTGCGCAGAGGCCAATTTTAAATGTGAACGGCCAACGAAAGATACGAGACTGGCGTCCTGAATAAAATATCCGGAACTATCTTCCGCTAGGGGTAATTGACACTAGACAGAGGACGACTGGCGTAAGGTGGGTCTTTTAAATAATGGCTTTTGTTTGTGTTGGGTGATATGTTGGGCTGTAAAGGTCCCAGATCTCCCTATAAAAAATTCCTGCCAAGTGCGAGTAAGACTAGCGCACCGAGGGTTACGTTCCTTGGAAGATTGCAGTATTTAAAAAATCTCTTTCAATTATAATTATTTCAGATTGTTCTCTTTGCAAACTTCGGAAATGAGTTGGAGAAATGGTATTTTTTGTAGACAGTTTTCGCCATAAGTCGGAAACTTTACCTCCCCCCCCTCCCCAAATTTTGCAAAAAAGGAAGATTAAAATATTTTTGAAAATTTCCGTTTGCGTTAAGGGTGGACAAAGCATTATTTAATACTATTTTAAATTTCAAGACCAAAGAATAAGTAGTTGCTGAAATAATCAGCTGTGACAGACAGACACACAGACGGAGGGTCGATTCTGGTACGATACTTCACTAGAGTACTTAGATTAAAGTTTGGATATACTCCCATATTGAGCTGCTAACTGGAGTTTAGATCACTAGCTTTAGGGTATATGGTGAGAGGTGCGGAAGAGTGAGGAATGATTATGTTGTTACTAGTTCTAAGGTTCTTATGATTAGGTTGAATACTAAATTTAGGTATGGGAGAAGGTCGTTTGGGTAGTTAGTGGGGTTAGGTTTATTAGTATTTAATTTAGGGTTAGGTGCAGAGGGCTTAGGGTTAAACTTAACTTAGCAATGTTGATGGTACCGAGAGTGAAGATTTAGCTGGAGGGGTTACTGATGAGCCAGACATACTTGTTTGGGATGGAGATCTTGAAGTTGCTGGATTTCCCTGCGTCTGACGAGAGTAACTTCAGGAAGCTAACGGGGGTGAATCCAAAATTCCGGGAAAAAAAGCTATTGGCCCAGGAATCGTTGGCGTTATGAGGTGCACTCTTGAGAAGGAATGGAGTATGGTCGCTTGATGAATGTTTTCTGCCTAGTCTTTTTAGTCTCTGCTCCCATTCCGATACTGTCCAGGTGATGCCAAATTTGTTAATCGTAAATGTGGTGGAAGTGGCTTGGGATGACACTGGTGGAGAGACACTGATGGCAACATCAGCAACCTTCTCTATAATGGGCTTGACCAAACCAACAGGAGCATCAACATCTGAAGCAGGCTGCATCAAGGAGGAATGCGGGTTTTTAGGAATCACTTTCACGGTAGATCGAGGCGGAACGGCAGAAGTTGCATCCCGGAGAGTGGAGCAGTTCCCTTTAGAAGATGTAGGTCCAGAAGAAGAAGAATTCAAACCGGGAGCAGCTGTGGTGTCTTACAGAGGAAAAGAGGGGCCGAGATATCTTTTTGTGGTTTAACTCCTGATATCAGAGCCGACTGAGCCAATTAATTCAAAGTTCTTCTCAATGGCTGTGGAGCACGAATCTCAGGGCCGCCGAGAGGGGGGGGCGAAGGGGGTATATATATAAAAAAAATGTCACGTATGTGGTACCCCCGGGCCCGAATTTTGTCTCTACGGGCCTGACGAATCTAAATCCCGCTTGATGTGCCGGACACCGCGCCGAATGTCAACTAAAATCGACATGATTGGCCGTAGGTTGGCCAATGGAAGGCCATGGTGAAGCAGCGCGAAGGTCATCCAAGGAAGCAACAAGGCCACTTAACTTTAAGGAATGCTCGTAAATTCTGCTGAAAAGAAGCGAGAAGTCGTAGGTCAAAACTTCAGCGATATTAAGCAGTTTGTCCAGTTTTGAGTTTGGACTGACGCAGTCATCGGACAAAATTTGAAGTCCAGCAAAGTTTGTGGAGATCTCGTTGACCTTATCAGCGATGCAATATTGATTTGTAGAGAGCGTAGCAACGACTCCCTTCATGAGCCGTAAAACGTGAGAGGGCCTAATATTGGAGCACTCTTTACATGTAGAAAAACCCTGTGAGAGACATGTGCCATGAAAAACACCACCACAGATGCCATCACCGGCAACACCATTGTTTAGAAACTCATTAGAGCATGCCTTGCAAAGGGCCATTATATGCGTGAAGCTTAATCTGAAATATTTTAAAAATAAAAAAATCATATATTAAGGATTTCTTAGTATTACACTTAATTCGAAGTGAGAAAAGTCAATTGTGACAAAGTTCATCGTAACGATGTTCCTTTTTTTATAAAGAAAGACAGGCGCGCATCAACAAGGCCCGACTGGCATTTAATACTATTGCTGCGATATGGCGCAATAACAACATCTCCAGACGCACAAAACTCCGGATCTTCAAATTGTTTGTAAAACCTGTTCTGTTACCTGTTCCATTGTATGGCTGCTCGACATGGAAAGCTGACATTAACAGCTGAGCATTGGTGGTGTCGAGAGTCTGTGTAGTATAAGTGCTATCTCCCTCAAGGGGTTAAAGGAACCAGATAGAGAAATACAAACAGGACTTCACATGTATGTAATTCGACAGTAAAATATCCTCATGGCAAATCAGAAGTAATTGCCAACCCAATAAGGGCAAGCATCTAAGTGTAAACATTCATCTTTGAGTGAACTTGTTCGAAACGCACTTTAACTGACTTCCCAAAAACGAGAATGTTCTAAGTTCAACGCATATCTCTTTTTTGTTTTATTTGCTTTTTTTTATGTATGAACGAGCATAACTTCGTAAGGCATGAATCCATTTTGATTATTATATTTTGTTGGGTAGAGTATGTTCTTCGATGTCAACAATTTTGTTGGTTGGGTGAGGTAGATGCGGGGGTTGGACCTAACTTGGTAATGCGTGGATTGATTTGGATGGCTCTTTTTTATTGTAGACTGTACGATCCACCCTTGCTTTTAATGGCAAAAGTTTGATCCTTGGGTGGTGGTGGAGGATGTAGTATATTTTCGTAATATGCGGCCCGAGTTTGATAATTCTTTTTGGGATGTATAGAATATATTCCCCAATTGGTACCACGATAACAATTTACGGGATGAGGGAAGGGGTGGACATAACGTCGCTCATTGATCTCATGTTACAAATTTTAGGGTAGGTAAATTGGGAGGTGAGGCGGAACCAACGCGTAGATCGTAGGCGCAGAAAATTAGAAAAAATTTGGATCTTAGGTGGGGAGAGGAGGGTTAGGCTTAACGTATGAACCGATTTGAATGATTCTGCTTTTAGTGTACAGAATAACATATGTTACCTATTGTCACCGTGACAAAAATTTATAGTGTGGAGTGGGGTTGGAGTTGTGTCTAATTTACTCCATTTCTGTGTTGACCAAAATTGTGTGTTAGGGTGAGAGTGGGCCTAAGCCATAGATCGAGTTTGATGATTTTGTATCGGTTTTAAAAAAATATTAATACGTTGCCTCTAGAGAAGAGGAGGGAACCGTCTCCTCTCTGTAATATGTGCCCCGATTTTGATGATTCTCTCTTGCTGTAAAGGGTACGCTGGCCGCGACTAATTTCGTGACATGTTGCCGGATTTGGATAATCCTGTGTCCTTTCCATGGAGTGCATTACCTCCGCAAGTGTTGAAATTGCTTTTTTAGTACGATTAGCATTTTTCTAGTATTATATCTGAAGACACTAAAAAATGAAAAATTAAATGGTTTTTAAAAAATACTCGAACTGGCTAAAAAATAAAATGTTATCTTGTTATTGGCAGTAAGAAATGTTTATTATTAGTTTTTCGTGTTCTTATAATTATGCTAAAAATAAATCAACACAAAATACACTATTCCTTATTTATATTAAAAATTGGCTGAAAATTAAATTAAGTGATTAAAACATAGAAATCTATTTGACCTTTATAAAATCTAAATTTTTTACAGCTTCAATTTAATTGACAAAATTTACGATTTGTTTTCATTTTAACTTACTGGTCGATATCGAGCGCTTTATTTAGCTGGCCAGTTAAATATGCAAAATTATGTAAAATTTCGTAATTAAATCGTTTGAGTTATCGCTTTGGAGGTCATAATTCAATGCTGACTGACCTCAAGAAATATAAAATACTTTTATGGAGCTGAGATGACTTAGAATCTGTTCGCTTTTCTGTTCCTAAATCGACTTTTTTTTTAATTTTCATATCATTTAAAAAGCTTTCGTCGGTCTTAAAAATTTATCAAAAATATATTTTGAGAACTCTACAATTTTACAGAAATTGAAATTTCTTATAAATCCAGTTCTGATGAATGATTACTTGTCAGTTTGCAATTGAACCTGCGAAGTAGCACTTTTTACCGCTGTGATATTAAGTGAATATAAGTTATAAGTTAAGAACAAAAAGTGAGTTAATATTTTCATTTAAAATTTCTTAAAATTGCTTTGAAAAAATTGAATGAACATAATAGAACTTATAATTTTCGTGAAATCGATTATTAATGACAGAATAATTCACAAGTCACTCTACTTAATTTTAATACAAAATTAGAGTGAGAGAAGCAATAAAGTATCCACTAAAAAATAAAAAGTTAAGTGAGAAGCTGAAATTTACGATTGTTAGCACAATATTTCTATTTTTACCTGATATTATTGACACACCCTAGCTAGAATCATAATATTCATAGAATATCGACAACAGAAGTTCATTTCTGCACTAACTGACTACCCTTAAATCTGATACATTTACAGGGTGTTTCAGATCTGGTTGGTGTGCCAAAATAAGTGAGGTGATAGATCTTGCCTAGCCGAAAAAATAATTGTTTGGAAGGGGGGATTAAATCATGTTGTGCACATCACTACTGAACGCAAAAACATTAACAAACTACTATCTCAATGACCTTTCCAAAACTGCCAACAAAGCTAGCTGATCTAACTTCTACCATCCAATCCAAAAGGAAAAAAAAATTTCCGATTATCTAAACTTAAAAATTTTCCCAAATTAGACGCAACATATCCTGGTAGAATAGAATTAGAAAAACTGCATCCATAGAAAACCCTGACTACCTAACTAGTTTATTGCACTTTTTATTAGGTAGGAAATTCTTTAAATAAGTAAAATTTTGAAGAAAAATGTTAATTAATTTTAATTATTGCTGCAAAATATTTAAAAATATTTTAGTGCAGCTTTGTTTTATTACCAATGTCAGCTTGGTAAGTTCATACCCTACATAGTATCCTGGCGTTCTGTTACTAATACCTAAAGGAAATTTTGCAATAAAAAAGGATCAGTCAGTAAAAATTAATTTTTCAACTGTGATCGATAACTATGGGCGATCATAAGCTAAACTTATTAAAAATTGGCAGAATTTTCTTTTGAGGACGTGCACCCCAAAGAGAGACACTTTCGTGGATTTTCCGGAGGTCAATAGAAATTGGTAGTGTAACTTCAAACAGCACGGAACTGTGAACTGAAACATCGGAAGATTCTGCCGACGTCGAGCAGCAAATAATCACCTTCGTCAGGCAAGACGTTGAAACGAATACGAGACGAGTTGCCAGAGGATTAGAGGTTTCTTTTGTTAAAGTTTGGAGGGGTATTCATGCAGCAGGGTGACGCTCATATCATCATATCCCACTCCAAGGGCTTCTAGAAGGAGATTCCGAGAGAAGATTAAAATTTTGCATTTTGCTTTTGTAATGCGACATGGAGAACGGCAAGCTTCTGGGTCGAACCCTGTGGACGGATGAATCGCACCTCACTGGGCATGGTATCACAAACCTGCACTACCGCCATTCATGCATTTTTTTGTATTTTTTATGTTATAGCTTGTATTAATCTTAAATAAATAAATAAACCATAAGGATAAGAGGACCTCCTTCCAGCCATTCATTTTACCACAAGTGCGGACTTTTTGGAGAAAAAACTGCCAGATCTACTAGAGAATGAAAATTTTTCTGACCACTGGCTTGGTAAACTCGGGAACAGGAACGCAAATAGGCAGTTGTTTATTTAATTTTTTCTCGCGACGAATTGTAATCGGTTGATCTTTATTTAAGCACAAGAAATGCCATTTAACATCGTGGGTTTCTCCAGACAGTAGAATTGAGAATCAGATAAGCGCGGTACTGGCAGCGATTACCATCTTGTAACAGCTAAGTTACGAAAGTAGTACACCCACGTAACACAAAATCTAATATGCTACGCTTCAATGTGCAGAGGCTTAAAATTCAAAAATCTAAATTCATTAACTCTGCTACCGACGTTGCAGTTAAACAACATCTCAGAACTACATACCGATCTCTACAGAAAGGCGAACACGCGTCTGCTACGGCCAACATTAACTTCAGAACTCCGACGAGATTAGATTTGGCTGACGCAATTAAGTCGATGAATCTCGGTAAGGCCCCAGGGATTGATGGAATACCAGTAGAACTATTTAAGGCGATCCCATTGCTGCGGCTGATATTTTTCTTTCCGTAAGGAATGTTGGGAAGGCACCCAGCCCAACAAATCGTATCCACAGTTGAAAGTGTTTGAGCAGAACCTAGCCAGATGGAGAGTCGATGTAGTAGACGCGCTTTGTTCCAAAAGGGTTAAAAAGAAGCACAAAGTGAACAAAGAACTCACACCACCCATAAAAACGATGATGTTTCTATAAAGAATAGAGTAAAAATCATTTTTTATTTGCATGAAAACTTGTCTTTAAATTCTTCTTTAGTTGAAGTATAACGTTGTATGATAGAAGTGTTCCTTAATATGACACTTACACGGACATGAACATTTCTTTTTTCGTCAATATCATTTATTGGCTTTTTCTCCCGAAAATATAGAAAGAATTCTCTACTCAAAATATAGAATGTAAAAATCAGTGTTCTTACATTCTATATCTTTATTCGTATCCTTCATTTGATGGTAAAGGACGTCCGTAATAGAAAGCTCTATTTGCCGATTCGCAGCAATGGATCGTAAAGTAGGTTGCTGGTCGTAAGCTTTGATTTATGGTTTTCAGAGTACTCTTTATTCACCTCATCCCCACTATTCCTTCGGAAAAAGTATCCCAGGGTTTCTCATGTGAATATTTGATTATAATAGTTTTGTTAATTGAGAGGTGACTTTTCTTAGATTTAACTGTATGTAGCAGTTGAACGTGACTACCTATGGACATCTTTGATAGTCATTGTCATCAACTCTTTTAAATTTAGATGGCAAACAAATAAAATACAAATATTGCCACAATATAAAATACACGCATTGAAATGTAAAAATCACGTTACTCTGTGAGCGTGGTATTTCCTGGCATTTGAGTATCAACTTCCTTTTCAGAAAATGTTCTTCCGAAGTAAAGAAAATATAGCAAAATGTGTGTAAGTCGGAACATAAAGAAAGCGGAAACCTCCGTCTTCAGAAGAGTTAGTAAGTTCTCGATTGTACGATCAGAACGGTAACCTTAAACTCGGTCGATGATAGCGAAAATGGTTATTCTATGAATATTTCTTTAACTGGGATTTAAGGTATCGGCTCTACGTGAGCCAATTTTATTTTCGCGCAGAGGAAACACTCCCATTGAGTTCGAAAGCCAAACAAGTTTTCGTAGAGGCTAAAGAAGAGGAGCATATATTTACATTAAGGCTTGGAATCCACGTGAAGGGACTTAAACTCACTGAAGAATTGATAGAAGATGTCTGTTTGCGAGATTTTACCTTAAGACTATAATTGGTGTTAACGGAATACTTGATATTGCAGGATTGCTTTTTTTTTGTAGATTTCTTATACTATACTAAGGGTGACAAGTCTAACATCTCCAATTATAGACCCATCGCCAACTTGTGTCATGCTGCGAAGGCGTTCGAGGCCTTAATCAGTGGTGTGCTCCGTTTTCATGGCAAAACCTTCATTGGCTCTTTCCAGCATGGCTTCATTAAGGGTAAATGTACCACCACCAGCCTACTCGAATTCGTGCCACACTGCTTGCCTCTGATTGATTCAGGATTACAGATTGGTTACATTTTCACTGATTTTAGTAAGGTCTTTGATAGGACTGACTACGGGATTCTTATTCATAAGTTTCATCACCGCTTTTTGTTGACTGGCTATCCTCTTACCTATCCGGGAGCAACGAATTCTCTGCTTCTTCTGGTGTGCGTCAAGGCAGTATTCTCGGCCCACTCCTTTTTATCATTTTTATTAGAACACCACAATCTTGTGTTATGTCGATGAGGCCAAAATATTCCGTGTCATCTCTAGCGACGCCGACTGTACTCTATTGAGCTCCGACATTCACATTTTTCATGATTGGTGCTCCAGTAACCATCTCCCTCTTAATACTAACAAATGCACCGTAATGACTTTTACCCGCAGAAAGTGTTTTTCATGATTGGTGCTCCAGTAACCATCTCCCTCTTAATACTAACAAATGCACCGTAATGACTTTTACCCGCAGAAAGTGTTCCTTTCTCTTCGACTACTCTTTAGGTGGCAGTGTCTTGAGTAGGCTACATAGGGTCAAGGAGCTGGAGGTGGTTCTTAATTCCCGCCTTACCTTTGAGGACCACATTTACTTCGTGGTTAGTAGGGCTGATTCTACGCTAGGTTTTGTTAAAAGATAGTCCAGGGAGCTAGAATATCCCTATCTAAGTAAGTTCCTCTTTTGCACACCCGTTAGACCCATTCTGGATCTGTACACATCAACCGGATCGAGGCTTGATTTTTCTCGATTCCCTTGAAAAGATGCGTAGGATTTATGATTTATTGCAGGGGACGATCAACTTCTAAGAATTACTGAACAATGTAGGCATTTCCATTCCCGCCCGGTCACTGAAAAACTTCGACTTTTTCCATGTTCCCTATCATGGCACGCTTTACGGTACGCTACTATGGCATGCCTTTTTAATGATTACGCTGCCTACACGAGCTCGGTTTTTCTAGGCGGAAACTGAAGAGCTATCTGAAGCTACTCATGTTAATAAGTTAGTTCTAGTTCTTAGTTTTAATGATATATACTTTTCGTAGTAGCCAGCCAAGGTAACATCCAATTCGTTCTTAAAGTAATCTATAAAATTTTGCCATTCTAAGTTATCTGGTTTTAAGTAAAAATATGTGTTGCCTTACAGGTTTCAAGGATCTTTTAAAAACATGGGTCCAAAGCTGTTTATCTCAGCCTCAGGGTTACTTCTTTTATTGGTAAGTGAAACAAATTGTAACAATAAAATAAACTTCCTTTGTACTAACCTATAAATTTCATAGGTAACCCAAGTGCTCACCGCACCCCCCGATCGTAAAACTGAGCAGCAAGTCAAACAGTTTGTGCGCCAATCCAGTGATGAAATCTTCCAGTATTTCAATATGATCCGAGAAGGAAGCTTTCCAACTGACTATGGCTTCTTCGAAGGTGTTATTCAGTTAGCCTTTTATCAGGAAATGTGCAAACGAATTTCTGATATTGCAAAAGAAGCTAGAGTTTATCAACAAGAGCGATTCAGTGATGTAGAGCTTGTAAAAGAACTACAAATTCTTAGCGATTCTGGACTTCTTGCGTTGGAAGATAATTATTTTGGTAAATTTTTAGTCAACATTGTGGCACTAGAACAACTTGCTACTGAAGAAGTTATTTGTTCTTATAACAATAAGGAGTATTGTGAATTATCCTATGTGCCCGATATTCGTCGAATTTTATCCCAAAGTCATGATGCGCATGAGTTGCAATACTACTGGGAAGAGTGGAGAAATAAGCAGAGCCCGTCTGCAAAGCAATATCTGCAAGAATACATCGAGTTATACAAAAATGCTTCATACTTGAATGGTATAGACAAATGGTAAACGTTACTAAATGTACATAATTACTTTTCCTTTTTTAATATAGGGAAGACTCCCATTGATTTATGGTTCACAAATTACGAAGATTCAAACTTCTTAGCTGACATGGAAGACGTTATGAAGCAACTTAAGCCTTTCTATACTGAATTCCATGCTTATGTTCGGTACGTTCTGAATAGAAAATACGGTGAGCTAGTAGTACCTGCTGATGGCCCAATTCCACATCACTTAATTGAGCAAGTTTTGATCCAAGCATGGAAGAAAAACAGTTTGCTAGAGCAACCGTTCCCAGACAAAAAGCTTCCTAACTTAAAGGAACAGTTGGATCAACATGGATTGAATGCAAGAAGAATGGTAGAGGTCGCAGATGACTTCTTTAGGTCTATGGGATTCCCACCATTGCCAGAGTAATTCTATTTCGCTAAAAATGTTTTTAATATAATGTACACAATTCTTTAGAACTTTTTGGAGAAATAGTACTAAGCCAAAAACCAAGGAAGAAGCTGGAACCGATTGCAAGTCTGAAGTTTTCGATGCAACACCAAATGTAGCCCTTAAATACTGTCCTAAATCTAATTTCAAGAAGTTCCTTCAAATCCATGGTGACATCGCAAGATTACACTACTCTGTTCAAAAGAAGGACTTACCCTTTACTTTCTTCGACTCATACGACTTTGAGTTTGCTGTTGGAGAAGCAACAATTCTTTCCGCTTCTACTCCCAGACACATTCAGCGAATCGGTTTATTACGAAATTACCGGTATGATGATCAGCTCAGCATGAATCGTCTCTTCCGATTGGTGAGATTTGATTATGCGTTTGAACTTTGTCGTTACAAGTCTTGTAATTTTTCAGGGGATTCATACTATGTTTAACATTCCATTACATTTCGTGCATAGTAAAATCATGGCTGAAGTACTTTCAGGAAAGGTAGAGTTCTCAATGATCAACAAGCGATATTGGGAGCTTATGGAGGAACATGCTGGAATTGAACCACCATCCAACAGGTTGCTCTCTCATATCGATTTTCCATACAAATTCTACGAAGGAATGGAAGAGAACCACCAGACAAAGTATGTCTTACTTTTATTTCTCATAAAAAATAGGGTATAACTTTAAAATTATGTTTGTAGGAAATTTGTAAATGAAATTCTTGGTTATCAATTTTATCGCGCTCTTTGCAAAGTAAGTGGAGGTTACAGTCGTGGCAACGCAAATCTACCCCTACAAAACTGTGATTTCTATGGCAGTTTTGAAGCTGGTGAAGCTTTAAGGTAAAAGTTTTACATTTAACGTTCTTTCTCTAATACATGACTTATGGTTTCTAGACGAATGATGTCATTGGGATCCAAGAAACCATGGAAGCAAGTTCTAGGAGAAATTATTGAGGATGAGCCAGACCTTAATGGTGCGGCACTTTTGGAGTTCTACGAGCCTTTAAGGAATTGGTTAGAAGCTCAAAATAATCTCAACAACGTCCACAAAGGTTGGACTCATTCCAAGCACAGTAAGTTACTATTTTAAGTACTTTGGAGTTTTTAATATTAATAGAAAAATCATTTCAGCTATTATGTAATAATTGAAAATACGAAATATTGTATGTGTGTACACATTTGTGAAACAAGTTGCAGAAAATTAAAGTATTTGGACAGATTATTTTTAGTTTTTATTTTAACACAATTACATCCAATATAAAATGTCTTATATTGCCTGATATTCGCAGCAGTCAGAAGCGCTCAACATTGTCCAAATAAGAACGAAACTTTAAAAAAGTTCACCATCAAAATAAGAAAATATATTGCACGAGCAATCTACTATTTAGGCTGGGTCTTTTGTGGATGGCTGTGTATAAACGTTTTTTTAAACGTTGTGCCAGAGATTAACTATTCCTTGCCCACAATACAACCGCACACTTCCATAAAGAAAAGGCAAAGAAGAATACTGATGTCTGTTCATGCATAACTACTTCAACCAAGCGAACCCAAACAAACAGACTCTTTAAAACACCGCATCGATAAAAACTGTAAAGAGCAAGTGTTTATCGTGTACACATATTATACAGGGTGCTTCACAGAGTTTGCAAAAATTAAGAATCTGGTAGATCTATTTGAGAAACGAAAAAATTTGTATAGGAGGGAAGTCTATTCCCCCCTCCAGCTATAGGGGTTAAAAATGTTTTTATGTTAGGATGAAAAAAACTAGTCTTACATTTTAAGTGCTAAAGACGTTATTACTATCTCTGTTTACAGGTAACACAATGGAGCTAAGGACACTGTACATTTTTTTTACTGCTAATAGTTTCCAAAAAATTGGTTTTTAAACTTAAATTTTACATTTTTCATTTCTAAGGGAAATATCTTGAAAAATTAACCAATTTTTTTATTTTTGAATTTCGAGTCACTTCCAAGAGTGAAAAAAATGTTTTACGATTGCCTAAAAATCAGCATTTTTCCAAATTTTTTCGGAAATGTATTTAAATAATATACTTGCTTTTTTATTTTTATTTAATTCATCTGATAAGCTTACATGTAATGTAGTGTACAACATGTCAAGGTGGATAAAGGAGTAGAAATAAACGGACATTCGTTAAATAATCGAAATTTCTAAGAGAAAGGGTCGAAAATCTTTGTTTAGGGTGAACAGGTAACTAATTTTAGTTACTGCTGCAAAAAACTTATGAAAAGGTAAGTGTGATTTATTCTATTATCGGTTTTAGCTTGTATTAGCCAGTACTCGCACCCAAGTATCCAGTTACTAATACCTAATGGAAATTTTACTATAAAAGAGGATCGGCCAGGAAGAATATCATATCATATCATATGTCATTTATTCAACAATTAATGTACTCAAGATCCATAATCTTATAAAAGTACAATATAAGGAAGGTAATACTACTCTATAAGCAAAATAATAATTCAAAAATTCCATCAAAGCAGTATAAATAATCCAAAATAAATAACTAAAACACACTAATTGTAATATGCAAAAATTAAAAAGAAAAATATAAAAAGAAAGCGAGCGTAATAAGTAATACCTCTTGTAAGTAGTTTTTTTTTATACGATGTGGCCAAATCCTAGGGGACAACCCTTTGATGTGTTAGCATGGTTTTGGCCGGAAGGGAATTAGGGTAAGGGAAGTGAGGAAACTTGAGTCTTGTTTGCATTGCTGCGAGCTAGACAACAGCCCAGAGACGGAGTGGATTATTTTAATTTCTTAATAAAAGCTCACGGTCATCTGGGCTCGAACCCGGGACCCACGGCATGTTGGTCTTGCCGCTCAACGTATTGATCCAACTCCGTCTCCGTCTCCGTTGTATGAAATATTGGGACAAGCAAGCTACTACCCCTCGAAGACTGCAAAAATTGAATTTTATCGTAAGGATATTTAGGCTCTCTGTAATGTATTAAATGAATTAAAAAATCAGTGCTTTTCCTTTTAAATAAATATCAAGAGGACATCCTAGTAACGATAATCTGAAAGGTGTTATATGTGTGGAACGGAAACAGGGTCGTGTCTTGGAAAAATTAGGCTTCCATAAGAGAAATGAGGTAACAAAAGAGTTCTAACAAGCCTCAGACGCAAACCTGTTGGAAGAATATCAGCAGATAGCCATAGTCTTCGTAACCCACGATATATTTTACCAATCATGACCTTAACTTGATCACAACATGTCAACTGACTCCCAGGTGGGTCAAACCAACAACAAGAGTAACGTAGTATAATTGAGTAGGACTAAAGGAAATTCTTCTAGGTCAAGGGAAGAGTTGTAAAGGACCATCATAGTTGAAAAACAAATCAGTATCTACAGGTGCTCTTAAGCGAAATTTATTTAAAATTGACAAAATTTAATTTTAAGGAATACGCCGAAACAATTTACTTTTATTGTGGAAGACACGGATCTGATAGAGCGGCTGACTGCAATATCAAAGGATAATTGATATTCTCTCCCAAGAGGGGTATTTTCGTGAACTTTCCGAAGGTTAAGAGAAACCGGAAGTTTAACTTCAAGCAGAACTGTATTGCGATCAGAAACATTGGAAGATTCTCCCGACGTCGAGCAAGAAATAATCACCCTGGTCAGGCCAGATCCTGAAACGAACACAAGACGAGTCGCAAGTCGAGTAGAAATGTCCTTGGTCAGAAGTCAAGGGCATTTTTTAAATAGTAAACGATATAGACGTACACTTACTACTACTATTGAAAATAGTTAATAGAACACCAGTTTTAGAATCACAATCTCGAACAGAGGAAACACCAAGGAAAATTTTGGCATCGTCAGCATAACAGATAAATTTGAAATATTCCAAAAAATATAGATACATCATTGATGTAAATAATAAATAAAGTCGGGCAAAGATGATTTCCTTGAGGCACACCAAACGTATTGTAAATAATCTTGGATAGGGATCCACGGAAACGCGTTGGGTTCAATATAATTAGTAAGAACGAACCCGGTTGACAACCAAGTATGGAAATCCGAAGGCAGCCAACTTGATTATCAAAATTTGGTGGTTAATTCTGTCAAATGCCTTGCTTAAATTTGTAAAGATACATTCAATTTGTATACCAGCTTCAATTTCAGATAAACACAAATTATAGAATTCCAGAAGGTTAGTCGTGGTATATAGTTGAATAAATAACAAAAAAAAAACGGGTTTAATGAATGGAAACAAAAATACCATCAGGACCGCACTTTTTTGTATTATTTTTTAATTATTTATATTTTCTATTGTTGTATTCCGCGACAGCGTCGTCATCAAAAAGAAGATCCTTAATTTTCAATGAAGAACCGCTTCCAAGCTTTATTTTTTATGTTTTTAAGATGTTTTAGTGAGCAATTCAGCCAAGGCGGACTAGAAAAAGAAATATTTATTAGAGAAATGGGAACAAAATGCAAGAAACAGGCACATCAAACAGATCACCATAAAAAACACTTACCACCACATCAATGTCGCGCTCGCCAAAAACATTATACTATCTCTCGCTCTCACTCTCTGTGGTTCCTTTAA
Organism: Leptarthrus brevirostris; assembly: GCA_964036015.1. Lineage (NCBI taxonomy): Eukaryota > Metazoa > Arthropoda > Insecta > Diptera > Asilidae > Leptarthrus > Leptarthrus brevirostris. The sequence continues at coordinate 43,963,302 of OZ038372.1, forward strand.
CCCCTTGGGGCATAAGGCGTCTACTACACCGACTCTTCACCTCGTTCGGTTCTGCGCTAATGTCTTCAACTGTAGCCACTATTTGTTGATCCCGCTCGACCAATTACAACTCAATAAAAGTTATTCAATATAGAAAATGCCGAAATTAAAAGAGAAAATTGAAAATTGCTAAAATTAAAAAAGAAGTTACTGTGAGTCGGATATTCTGTAGGTTTTGGATCAAAGATCAGAGCAGTCGGAAAAGCAGGATGATGAGGCGTCTCAGGAACCAAAGGAACCGGGTAGGGCCTAACCAATGCGCCGCATGGGTCAGTGCTGAATACCAAATCTAAGAATCTACGAAATTCGTTTGCAATGCTGGAACACTGCGCCAGACCGGATGAAACAAGACTGTCGATGAAACATGAAAGGCTCTGTAATGTAATGAGTGGGGGGAATTATCTCGTCAACATTCCATGACACCCAGCTGATTGTTGGCAAGTGAAATCTCCAAGAAGCAACAACGCATCATGCGGACGTAAGGCACAGGATAGAGTATGGGTGCAAGAAATCATTATATTCTTAGTAGCTCCTGGAGGAACGTAAGAAGTTGCAATATACACATACTTAACAGGCAATTTTAGAACAACACAAGTCCAAGTTCCAAATCATTTAGCTATTCAACAGAGCAGGATGTCCAGATAACCAGTACACGCCCTCACCGGGGTTCGGTGTACAAAGATGAGGATCACGCCTAAAGACGATGTATTCCAGACCAAAGAGCTCGGCATTGGAGTTCATTCTTCAGAGCGAAGTTTCAGACTATTTCGAAACATGAAAAAGTAAAGCCAATTTAGAGGCTACTTTAACGTAGTAGAAAGTAATCTCGCCGATGAGTTTTATAAGAAGGTTATTAGCATTCATCGAAGGTAGAGGAGCATATTTCGAACAGCTTTAGGAACATAATAGCATTAATTGTTACAAAGTTCGAATTCAATAAAAAGCGTTTTGGTGTTAATAAGAGTTAAATTTCTTTAAATTCCAGATTTTTACAACATTCCTAAACAGGTTTTCTATGTTAAAATTTCTACATCCGTTTCCAACTGGACATGTTCTGCCTTTTTGCAAAGGTAATATGATGGGCAATTTAATAAAAATAAAAAACAGGTTTATTAATTACATAAATATCGGAAAAATTTAGGAAAATTCAGAATCAGAAGAAATCGATTGTAGGAGTAAGATCAACGTTGTTCATATTTTTGAAAGTTCTCTGGTACAGTAGTTTTTTTGGCGTTTGTTTGATGACTCCGCACTGAGTAGACCAAAAGATAAAAATAAATTGTGCATACCGTGAAAATTGTTAATTTATGAATCACCCTGTAACTCAAAAACGGTTGAGATAACCCTCCCCTGCTATACAATTTTTTATTTAGCTAGGTGAAATCTATCACTTCACTTATTTTGACACACATTATGTGAAAAATTTTTTCAGATAATTTAAGATTTATAATTTTTTAATTAATTGAAAAATTTTCTTTTTATGTATAAGGTTAATATAAAAAAATAAAAAAAAGGCTACCCATAATAGATCCAAATGTCCATTCTTCTTTTAAATCTACATTTTCTTGTCTTATCATCGCTGGTTAAGTTTACATAATCTGAAAAATTATAAATTCTTAGTATAAGTCTAAAATATCTTTTTCACACTTCATATCTCAAAAATACATAACAATATTTTTAAAAATGTCATCATGAAATTAAATATTGTTTTAAAAAAGATATTGCCACAGAAGTTGCGGCGATAGCCTCTATACACGATTTGTATTCGACAAGAATTGAACACGAATAGTAAAAAATGCTATGTTTATGATTGAGTCTCCTTATCGAGTGTTATACTAACAAAAAATATTCTTGATAAGAAAAAAAGCAGTTCGCTTAAATTGGGCTAAATTTAGTTTTCTTAACAATTTTAATAGTGACGGTTTGTGATTACGACTGTTTTCAGTGCATACAACTTAAGTGCTTCTATAATAATTTGAACAAGTTAGCAAGTTTGCATAACCCGCTAACCGGGTCTGAAAAATGCCACCTTTCAGGAAATGGTTTTTGATTTCAATCCTTCTATTGGTAAAGTTTTAATCGTTTTAAAGCTTTGTTTATACTCTAATTAAATTTTTAGTTATGTAAGCAAATTATTTGTTCTACAATATTGAGCCAAAACCGAACAGCAGAAGATGTGATTCACCAAATACAAGGAGTTGTTAAAGAAAATTTTCCCACATTTCGTAATAATACCGATTTAAAGCCAGAGGTCCTTATAAGGGAAAAATTAACAGAATATTATTCCATATTGAAAGGATTAAATCTTGAAAATCTCGAAAATGAAGATTTAAAACGACAAATAACTCGAATTCTAAAAGGTTCCTTCTATCCTCCAGTTGATGAGGCTTACAAAAGTGCTGCAAGACACTTGAAGGAATTATCAAAAGCACGTTGGACATGTTCTTACCATAATCGCACAAAGTGCTCTTTGGCTTATGTACCAAATATTAAGACGGTTTTCTCTGAAAGCCAAGATTTGGATGAACTGACGTATTACTGGACGCAATGGAGAAATAAGATTAGTAGCAAAGTCAAAGACTCACTTCAATTCTTCGTTAACTACTACAAAAATTCAACTAAATTAGGTAACAAATCACTTTCTTAACTAAACCTTTTATTGATTATACAGGCCTGCAAAATTTTGAACAGGCGTAGCCTGGACTATCACATAATACAAAGTATGGATGAAAAAGGTTTTAAGAATTCTAAATGATTTTAGTCTTGTTATAAGTACTTAAAAATAAATTACATTACCCTGCGAGATTTTCCCCCCTGCGCAATGAATAGTGGTCTCTGAAGTAATTTTTCCCGCTGATACCGAATTCTGGTTCAGAATTGCTCTATCACGTAAAGTTTTTGAGATATTCTTACCTAAAAGTGCAAAGAACACTGTTTTTCGACATATTTGAGATTATGTAGCACCGCGATTTGTTTTTTCAAAAAACTATTTGTGTGATCTTATAGTACAAGTCTTCCTCTTTCAAATGCCGTTGAGTTAGCTCAAATATCTTCTTTTTTTTTGCCGAGAGGTGACTTTATTCAAGTTCACTTTTCGTTATTTACTAATTAAAATCCAAAGACCTTTAATGTTGCCTATTTGGAGTATTTTTGGATTTTGCAAAAAACTGTAAGAAACGTGCTATACGGAAGACATAAACCCTATCTGTATAAAAATAGAGTAGATCTAATTTAATTTAATTTTTACCAGAGCAGTAAATGATAACGTGGCCTTTCATCACCCTCATCAGGTTCCAAAAGGAAGTCGGCGGTATCATATTGATGTCGGTGATCCGGAATCCACCTGCAATCCTCAGTGAATTGAGTGAGGGAAGTAGTCATTAAGAGTACTACAACCAAGTAGGTTAAAAGTTAATAACTCTCTAGCTCAAATCAAATCATTTTAGACCTTACCTTTACTTTTCCTCGAAGAATTAAATATTTCTTGGAAACAATTCTAGAAGTTTTTGACTTAATCAAGCTATTTCCTACTGAAGTAAAGCCGGAACTGATACATCGAAATATGCCAAAAAAACAGAAGAGTCTAGAGGGGGTCTCTAGACCCCATGCATGCAGTCGAAAGCAAGAGCGTCTCTTTTCAAGAGTATCCAAGTGCAACAGCCTACTAATATCGACATAAGGTTGTAATATATAGGAGTTATTTAAATTAATCTTTATTGAACAACTTCAAAGCGATTAGTATGTGAGAAGGATGACGAGACTGGAAAGGCGTATTCCAGAATAGGCCTGACAAAAGTGCAATAAAGAATCTTCGTGATGTATGGGTCATCAAAATCCCTTGACCATCTCTTCACGAAACACAGGGTCAGATTAGTCCTGGTAACTATGGCATTAAAATTATCCTCGAAAAAAAATTGGGACCAAAAGCAGACGCCCAGGTTCATAGGCTTTGTAAGTCTTCTTAAAGGACAAAAATCTGTGATAAAATTAATTTAAAAGGGTAATCTTTTTTGAGATAAATACATAGATGTACAGTTTAGGGGGAAGGTTATTAATGCAACGCCAATTCTGAAAGGCGGCCAAATCAGAATTTAAAAGTAGGCACTGCAGGTAGTGCGGAATATCTTCGAGTCGTCAGCACAACAAAGAATATTTGAGTAAGACGGAATCGTAGATGCATCATTGATGTAAATTATGAATAACAAGGAAACCCTGCGGTGCCCCGGAAATGTTGACAATAACATCAGACAGAGGTCCACGAAAAGAAACCCGCTGAGTACGCTTAGATAAGTACGAATAAATCCAATTTACAAAAACTCGAGGAATCCCGAGAAGGGAGAGTTTTAGAACAAGAATTGGATGAATTATTCTGTCGATAAATTTGCTTAAGTCAGTAAAACAATACCATCTTACCATCTTCAGTTGCAGAGATACAAAAATTTTAAAATTCCAATAAATTAGTGGTAGTTGATTTACCCCTTATGAAGCCATGTTCGAACGACTACAAGAACGGCTTACAATGGAAGTGAAGAATATCGCAAATAACAGCCTCAAAAATCTTATATACATATCTATACAGCAAAGATCAGCAATTGGACTGTAGTTGGAAGTTTCGCATTCATCACCTTTTTTGTGAAGAGTTATAATTAAGGATATCTTCCAAGCTTTCGGGAAAACACCACATCGAGTTGACAGATTAAATAAATAACACAGAATAGAAGCAATAAGGTAAATGCATCTTTTCACTACTGAGGGGATACCGTCTGGACCAACTGAAAAACTATCAGCCAAAGTAGAAATTTTTTTTAGCTTCGTCAAGTTGATTCAAGAGAACTCGGTCATCAAATAGGTAAAATCATTAAAGCTAATTTCACGGGTATTGTCCCAAAAACTCAGTTTTAAAAAAATCGGCAAGGAGATTTACTATCGTACAAGGCTCATTGCTTTCGCTGCTCTTCAAGTTAACGAACCGTCAAGGTGAGGATTCTGTTCAAATAGTTAGTTTTTGAAGATACTAAGTCCGATAAAATTGACTGTGTAAACTAGCATAAGCTAAATAATCAGAGTCACTCCTAGAGGGGCGAAACCTCTTCTAGGCCTTATTTTTAATATTCGATGTTTTAAAGAGCAGTCGGTCTCCCCGTAAGTTTTTAATTTCAATTAAAAATCCACTCCGTCTCTGGACTGTTATATAGCTCACAAAAACAAAGACATTCAATTTTCCTGATACGCCATACCCTAACTTCCTTCCGGACGAAGCCATTCTAACGCATTATAGGATTGTCCCCTGGGTTTTGGCTACATCATAAAAGAACCGAACCAAAACTCTTTAGAACGTGAATTACTAGATTTAGAAATATGGAGACAGTAATTAAAACAGTTAGACAATAAGTTATAGAAAGATTTTACGGCCTCATTAATGTCTCTTTCGTTGAGAACGCTACTCCAATCACAAGCTGAGAGAGTTATTAATCAAGGAGAAGTCAGCCTTATTGAAGTTATTACAAACGCCACCAGGAACACAAGAAGCTATCATACCCGAAGAAAGTTTACCCTACTCTGCCACCTAAATCCCTGTTGCATAAATCGAATTTATTTGGCTCACAATTGACAAGTCTTATATTCCTAAACTGTAAATGCATTAAACAACATAAAATAATACCGAATGATATGCCTACTACCACATTTTGAAGTCGAATAAAAGAAAAACAACTACCCACCTATATTGCAACATACTCTGTTATACAAATTTACATGCATAAATTCCCCTTCCTTATAATTTCGAGATTTCGGGAGAGAGAGCCCCCCCCCAACCCCCCAACCGGCAACCCAATGTTCAAAATTTCATATAATCCTACAAACGAGGAAACAACGACAAAAACATGGAAATCTGTGCATGCGTTAATGGATTAGGTGCCGCATCCTCTTCGCTCTCTGCACCCCTTAGATGTAGCAGCAGTTCCACTACTCTTTGTAGACTTTTGAGTAGGAATGCAGTTAAGGTTATATCGGTCTATATGCACTTGGTGTGCTATAGTTTTCCTTTGAAAGGTAATTTTTAAAAAAACTATGAAGTAATAAGATATTTCGGTACGGATTGGTAACGAAAATTCCGTTTTAAAAATCCCATCAAAAACAATCTCGCTTTTTTAAAATCCCGCATTTGAGAAGAGAAAGTAAGGAAATCCTGCCAATCAAAATTACCAAAATCCCGTCATTTTATAATCTCGTTTTTAAAAATCCCTTTTAACTTATTTTGCTGATTTGTTTAGCATTAATTAGAAATTAAAAAAAAAATATGCAAAAAAAAAATTCATAGATACGTCGCTTGCTGAATCGCAGCTATTTCCGCTTGAAAGACACTAAATTTGTTTGGTAGTCCATGTGATTTGTGCAATTGTTATTTGCCGGGGTATACTCTTCTTCCTGCACCTGCGCCCGTTCCGATCCGACTCCATTCCTGTCTCATTCCCTAGTATCAAAGCTTTTATTGAAGGCCATAGGAGAGGTTATAGCACCCCCAGCCGGTTATAGATGACTTCCATCATTACGTTATTGAAGGCTCCTCAGCGCCCAACCCACGCCATCTCAACCGACTTCCCTTTAATACAGGTATGCTGATTTTTTGAAATGTAAGAGTCCTAATCCACACCCAGTAGCCTCTCTAGCACTTTGATTATGTAAGAAAGGATGAGAGACTAATTGGTCTGTAATCTTTTGCTGCTACATGGCTTTTTTGCCCGCTTTTAGAATGATGATTACTCTCAGAATCTTGTCAACCTATGTATTGCTTGGCGTACAATGACTCCATCCGTGGTATTATATGACTTAGCGCCCTCTGGAGCATTACTGACATTAACCTATCAACTTCCGGGGATTTTAGTGGATCGAATGAATTTACTGCCCATGCTACAGTTCATTCGCTGACTATGGACTTTATAAGGTCCCAATCCCCGTCAACTGAAAGGTATTTTGCTGAAAGATATATCCTTTTGAAGCGATTATATTTGTTGTAGACCAGAAAGAATAACTGAAAAATTGATAAATACATTGACTGACCCATAACCTTGCATTTAAATATATTAAAATTTTTCATTACTAAGTTAATATCTAACATTATTTGAAAAAGAGAACTTGGAAAGAAAATGGACATTTATTCGATTATAAACAGAATGGCAATGAAAAACGAAACAGTGAAAAAATTTTGATGGTGTAATATCTTAAATAATTTTTTGTGTGATAGTGAATTAAAAAAAATCTGTAGAGCCAATGATTTTTCTTACTTTTAAACCTAATGAATTTTTGTTAAACTTTTACTTTACCTTTGTATTTTAATATTTTTAACTCAAAAATTTCGTAGCCTTAAATATGCTGAGACAGTATTATTATTTTTATATTGGTCATCTCAGATCGCGATAAACTGTTAATTTGTTGAATTATCCAATTGCTTTAGACATAGACATAACATATATTGCAATTGTTTCAACCGTGTTCGCCTACACTCGACTGATTTGACATAAAAGGGGCCGATTCATGTCCTAATGTCCCGGGTCGAATTTTTTTACCGGCAGTACTATATAGAAAGAAAAGCCTTCCTCATTTCATTTCTTGGAAGACCTTCCGAAATTCTCCATTTCGAAAAGGGTGTATTCATAAGCACTCGCCTTACAATTGGGACCTTTTAACATTTCTCATTAGATTTCTTCGAACACTCGGTTGTTCCAGTTTCTACAAAATTTAATGAACCTATTTTCCAAAATTTTTCAAATTTAATCATGCAGATACTATTCCAACTGCAATAATTTTAAAAACTTTGTCGGTTGATTTCATCAAACTTAATGGACGCACCTGTAATGAAAGGTATAAGAAATAAGAATAAGTTATCAGGGAGGGTTTAAAATTATGAATTGAGTAAAAGAAAAATTTAACTTAATCCAAGTACAATATATTCAGGTGTTTAGGTGTAGATAATTCTATTATTTTAGGAATTAAGAAACCATCAGAACTGTGGTATTACGATTACGATGATGGAAATTTGATAGATGAACTGACTGAAGTAATGGATCTATTACGACCATTTTACCTGCAATTCCATGCTTATGTACGTTTTGCATTAAACAAAAAATATGGCGACGCAATTGTTTCTCTATCAGCCCCAATTCCGCACCATTTGATAGAAAAAGTAGAACTTCAATCGTGGAAAAAGGATAGTATCTTAAAGAACCCATTCCCAGATAAAAAGTTGCCTAACTTACAAGCAGAGCTAGATTCACATGGATACACAGCTTTAAAAATTGTGGAGAAAAGTGCTTACTTTTTTGGATCTCTGGGAATTAGCAACCTTACAGAGTAAAACAGTATAATTTGATTTACACGCTTAAAAGTACTTTCTTATATTTTTAGGGAATTTTGGCGGGAAAATGTTCACCTTAAAGTTCGAGGTGGGCCGGACTGCAAATCGGATATATTCGAGTTTGGTGAAGTTCACTTAAGCTATTGTCCAAAGTCTCATTTTAAAAAATTACTTCAAACCCACGGCGATGTTGGCAGAATATTATATGCGGTTCAAAGAAGCAATCTATCTTTTGGTCTCAACCAAGAATCCTGTCCAGGATTTGGTAATGCAATTGGCGAGGCTGCTATTCTATCTGCGTCTTCTCCAAAACATATTAAAATACTTGATCTACTTGATGACTACGAATATGATGACGAAACAAGTTTAAATAGACTTTTCAGACAGGTAATACTTTCATCTTAATTCAAGCTTAAATTAGGTACATTTGAAAGATTGATGTCGTAGGCAATTCATACATTTTTGACGATTCCCGAAATTTTTGTTCACGAAAAGTTATGGGTTAAAATGATCGATGATAAAATTCTACCACATGAATATAACTGTGAATATTGGAGGTTAATGGAGCACTACGCAGGAATTCAACCACCTGTTGAAAGGACGAATAACAATTTCGATTTGCCCCATAAATTTTATGAAGGAATCGTGGAAGAGAATGGGCACACCCGGTAAGTTGAAGTTGTTTAAGCATTCGAATCTTTAACGATTAAAAATATTTTCAGTAATCTTATGTCTGAGTTCTTGGGGTATCAACTCTATCGAGCGCTTTGTGAAAAAAGTGGAGAGTTTGTACGTGGAAATGCTTACCTTCCGCTTCAAAATTGTGACTTCTTCCGTAAAAGAGAAGCTGGAAACTACTTAAGGTTTTAAGAGCATTTAAAGTATTATATAATGACTCACTTAGGCACAATGAAAATTTCTAGAGAAATTATGTCCAAGGGTTCAAGGAAAAATTGGCGAGAAGTAATGACTCCTCTCATCGGGACACCGAAAGTAAGTTCTGCTGCTCTTCTTGAATTTTACGAGCCCCTTAATGTTTGGCTAGAAGAGGAGAACTTTAACAACAATGCCAATATTGGATGGGTGCCTTCAAGGAGTAAGTATATACATAAAATTACGAATTCAACAAATTTACATTTTAAAGCTATATTGTGGAAATGCTACTCCTGACAAACTTGTTTACACCTCCGTTTAAATTGACTGTTATTTAACAGAGACAATTGCATAAATAACCAAAAAGAAGCTTAAAGGTAAAATGTACCCATTACTTTAGGAAAGATGCTTAAGGGTATATTTGAACTCATAAACTATTTTAGAACTGACAGACGGTTTACGCCAGCCTTTGCGTACGCCTTGGCTGTCCAGCTATCCTCGTTCCTTATGTTCGACAATTCAAAACAAAAAAATGTTCGCCTTCCAATGGCCATGAAAATTTGCAATTCGGAGTGTACTACAAGAGGCATTAAGCAAGCTTCGGATATAGTTTTTCGCTCAAGGAGGGGAGCGGGGAAGGGGGGGGGGGGGGGTGGATAGAATCTAACTTTGTCATCCGTGTGTGAAACCAGAAATAAATTGATAACAATTTTGTTGTTCCAAATTGAAATAATTTTATTTCAACATTACACTATCAAGATTATATAATACATAAGAATGTAGGAATAGTTTAAGAAAGAGACTTATTTAACACTAAACACTAATGCAGTCGCCGGTGGCGTAAATAATAACGTACCGACCTACCAATCCGGAGGTCCCATGGTAGTTTTCTGCTGACAACATATTACGATAAAAAGGTCATGGGGGTCACAGAGAAAATGTCAGTGGTGCGGAATCCACTTAAATGTAGGTCCACTTTCAACCGTTGTCTCGGATCGGCTGAAGTTCTTCTCCCACCCCATGCCCCACAAGGGGTTACGAGAACTAGAGGGATTAATAATGAAGAATAGACTAAATTAATTATGCTATCTCATACTATCCGAGAACTCATAAACATTTCTTTTCCCGTTTCGTGTGCACCCCAACAACCCTCCCGGCAAGCTCGCATCCACATACCCATCCCTATAACTGTGCGTGATCACATTGTAACATATACGGTCAAGAGCAGTAGTCCAGGCGGCGTGTAAATTCCTTTTTTGGCTACGTTTTAAGCTCACCCTGTGTATCCCAAATCGATAACCGTTGCAGTTACGACGCAATTCATAACGCTGCTAACTCGCTTTTGTCGTAGCTTCAATGGAAGCCGAGATAATTGAAAAACAACCGCCACGCGAGACTTAAAAAGTATAGAAAAATTTCCATTCGTGAGACTGGATGGGGGGTGGTGGGTGGGGTGGGGGGTGCTTATACCGCATACAAAAATTCAGCAAGGTAGATGATCTTGTCAGAAAACCATTGGGAAAATCCCCGTTTCGCCTGGATTACTGGGATTGTGTAATAAACAGACGGCAAGAAACAGGATTCACAAGCGTTGTTGTTATTTTCTATCAGAACTCACTTAAAATCCTACTGAAAGTCTTTTAATAAAAAATTCTCGTAAAATAATAAAATTTATTGAAAATTACAATAAGTCAATTTTTTATTAATAAACAATTATTCAATGCTTTAATAAATTCCGAAGAGCAATGATAGTTTAATAAGAAATTGGACTAAAATGAGATAAGCAAGTCAATAAGCTTATTAATGCCTCGCATTAAGGCAAGGGGTTTTCGCTTTGCGGTATGACCAATTTTTTGTTTTTTATTTTGCTCCATGTGTTTTGTGTTAAATTTGTTTCACATAACATCCCGACGACTATACTGGGTGCTTCACAGCGCGTGTGCAAAAATAAAGGATCTAGGTGAGAAACGAAAGAAAGATGAGAAACGAATGAAAGATAGACCCCCCCCCCCCCCTCAGTTATAGGGGTTTGACATTTTTTTACGATGATAACAACCAGCCTTACATTTAATTTTCAATTGATTTTTTAAATTTTTGGAAAAAATCATTTTATTCATTACAAAGGGAAATATCTTAAAAAATTACCCTATGGTTTTTTTATTTCTGAGTTTAAAATAGTGGCTAATGTGTTCTATTTGATGGGAACAACGTACAGCTCATACCTCCTAAATTGTTTTATGGCAATAACCCTTATTAATAATAATATTTAATAGTACCTAATATTTCAAAGTGAAAAGTCGTTTTGATAGTTTGATAGTTAAGAATGATGCAATTTACTACTGAAGAATAGGCGGACATAATCTTCTGTTAAGCGTGAATATGTATTACCGGCGATTCCAAGAAAGAATGCAATCATCGAGAAGTGTTTTTCAAAGAGCGTTTCATAGATTATGGCGTGTTAGAGCAGAAACGGTGTGGAGAGTATTACGAAGAGAAAGTCTTCATCTTTTCCATGTGACACCTGTACAGGAACTTCAATACTTTCAGGACTGGGCATTCTCGGATAAGATTCTGTGGACGGATAAATCACAATTCCCTAAATATGGCATAGTGAGTTTACTTAATACTTACTTTTGGAGTCCAGAAAACCCAAGAATTGCTCGACAGACCTTCCAAAACAAATTCTCCGTAAACTTGTGGGCAGAAATTATAGGTCATCGAATTATTGGTCCACATATTTTACCGGATAGGTCTAATAGCGACAACTATTTAAACTTCCTGCAAAACGATCTAATCGACTTAATGAAGGATATACCCTTGGAAATTTATTTATTTATTTATTTATTTATTTAACAACAGCTTCGTCAAAACTGGCTACTAAGAAAATTACAAATGAACCAAGAAGACTACAAAATTAATACAAATCATTAAACTAACTTATTCAATAAGCATCCTCAGATGGCGCTTCAGTTGTCGCCTAGAACATCCCAGCTCGATATAGGCAGCGTAGTCATTGTAGAGGCGGGACATGGAAGTGATAGGCTCGTGCATGCCGTAAAGCGTACGATGAAAGGGAATATGCAGAAAGTTGAAATTCCTAAGGGACCGGGCGGGAATGGAAATGCCTGAATCATTCAGCAGTTCGGAGGAGTTGATCGTCCCCTGCAATAAATCATGCATAAAAGTTATCTTATATATTCGGCGTCTCTTTACAAGGGAATCAAGAGAAATCAGTCCAAGCCTAGCATGATATGATGGGAGGGATAAAGGATCACGCCAAGGAAGGTCGCGGAGAGCGAACCTAAGAAATCTACGCTGAACAGCCTCAATCCGGTTGATGTGGACAGCGAAATAGGGATCCCAAACCGGGCAAGCGTATTCCAGAATGGGTCTAACGAATGTACAAAAGAGGAGCCTGGTTAGATAGGGATCGTCAAGTTCCCTGGACCACCTTTTCACAAAACCCAGGGTGGAATTAGCCCTATTCACCACGAAGTCAATGTGATCCTCAAAGGATAGGCGGGAATTAAGAACAACCCCTAAATCTTTGACCCTATGTAGCCTACTCAAGACACTGCCATCCAAAGAGTAGTCGAAGAGAATGGGACAGTTTCTGCGGGTAAAGGTCATTATGGTACATTTTTTTATATTAAGGGGAAGACGGTTACTAGAGCACCAGTCGTGAAAAACGTTAATATCGGAGCTCAACAGAGCACAATCGTCGTCGCGGGAGACGACACGAAAAATTTTGGCGTCATCTGCATAACACAGAATCTTGGAGCTAGAAAGGAGCACCGAGACGTCATTAATAAAAATAATAAAAAGAAGTGGGCCAAGAATGCTGCCCTGAGGCACCCCAGAAGAAACCAAGAATTCATTGGATAGGGCACCACGAAACAGGACGCGTTGGGTGCGCCCAGAGAGGTAAGTGGACAACCAGTTAACAAAAAGCGGTGGGAACCCGAGCAAATGAAATTTATGAACAAGAATCCCATGATCGATTCTGTCGAAGGCCTTACTAAAATCAGTGAAAATGCAATCAACCTGTAAGCCAGACTCAATCAGAGGCAAGCAGTGATGCACGAATTCGAGTAAGTTGGTGGTGGTAGATTTACCCTTAATGAAGCCATGCTGAAAAGAGCCTAAAAAGGTTTTACAATGAAAACGGAGCACATCACTGGTTAAGGCCTCGAACGCCTTCGCAACATGACACAAGTTGGCGATGGGTCTGTAATTGGAGATATCGGACTTGTCACCCTTCTTGTGAAGGGGAATAATCACAGAATCCTTCCAGAGACCGGGAAAACCGCCACAAGACAGAGACAGGTTAAACAAATGACAAAGAATGGGGGACACAGATGAACAGCAATTTTTAAGAAAGGACGAAGGGACACCATCTGGACCACACGAAAATCCGTTGGACAAACTCGACAAATAATCGGTGACAGCACCATCGTCAAAAACTAAGTCCTTAGTTTCAAGGGAAGTATGAGGAAGCCTGGTCAAGTGAATAAAATCAGAAGAAACAATATCACAGTCAGAATCACAGAATGAGGTAATGAAGAAGTCGGCGAAATAATTGGCCACAATGACGGGTTCACAACTCTCGCAATCACCAAACCTAAGGGAGGAAGGGTAGCCATCACTATGTCGCTTAGAATTAATAAATCTCCAAAACTGTCTGGGGTTAGAAAGAAGAATATGTCTCGAGTCGGACAGAAATCTGTTGTAGGACGTCTGAAGATCGAGAGAGAAACGAAGGTAGAGGTTGTGGTAGGCCAGGTAGTCCTCGTCGCACCTAGAGGAGCAGAACCTTTTCCAGGCCTTATTCTTTTGGTTTTTCAGGTGTCTCAAGGAGCTATTCATCCAAGGCTGAGATGAATGGGGGGAGCGCGAAAAGGAAACCGGTACACACTGAGTAAAACAGGTATAAAGCACGTCATAGAAGGAGCAAACGGCCCGATCAATGTCGGGCTCAGCAAGTACGTTCGCCCAGTCATAAGCCTGGAGCCAGTCGTTGAGGGAAGAAAAATCAGCGGCTTTGAAGTTGAAAGACCATCCCGCAAGAAAGTAAAAGACTTTTTCGGGGGCCTCAAAACGCAGGAATACCTGAAGTGCAGGGTGATGGCTGGACTCCAAAGTTAGGGGAGTCGGACACCTTCTCACAAACGAGCCACCCGGATTGGTCGAAAAAACAAGGTCCAGCGATCTTCCGAGGTCGTTCACGACATCGCTGCACTGTGTAAGACTCGCAGAGGCAAGGGTATCCAGAAGGGACAGAATGTGCTGGGGAGCGCCAGTAAGGCAGGGCAAGAGCCCTTCAGACTCAGAGGACTGAATCCAGTTAACGGTGGGGAGGTTAAAATCACCACAGACAACGGCCTCATCGGCGGGCAGCAAGGCATCGCTTAGGCTGTTGATGGAGGCAGACAGCAAGTCGTAAAAACGTGGGGGTGAGCCAGGAGGGATATACACAGTAAAAACATACAAATTTCTCTGGGGGAATTTTAAGGTGACGCACAAAATCTCCAAGTCGCCGGAACAAGCAATATGCATGACCGAGGAAGGGATATTGGCTCTAATAGCACAGAGCACACCACCACCAACTGGAGCACACAAATCGGAGTGGCGATCACGACGAAAGACCTGAAACTCAGGTCCAAAAAGCTCGGCGTCAGATATGCCGCCACATAACCAGGTCTCAGTCAAACAGATGACATCAAAGTCGGCGGAGCTGGAGGTGGAGAACAAGCGCGAGGTTTTTGAGCGCAACCCGGTCACGTTGGCATAGTAGAAGGAGACCTCGCCGACAAGTTTTTTGGAGTGTTAGAGTGAGCAACGCCAGGACGAGCCCTCGGGACAAACTCTCGAACAATAGAGCCAGGAGGCCATAAGTCAGGCGAGATAATCGCTGGAAAGGAGTCGTCGGGAACAAAAACCTTAAAAGAGGCCGAAAAGGCGCGCTCACCCTGGCCGTGTGCTGGGCTGATTCTCCGACAAGCGATCATGCCAACGGGAATACTCGCAAGAGTGGAGATGTGGTCAATGACGTCGCGCTCAGATGTATCAGGGTGCACCCTGGATACGAAAATGCATTTAGGCCGTCTGGCTGGCCTCAGGATAACCGTCCTAAAAGACGAAGTACTCGCCGACGAAGTCTGCCCCCCCCCCCGTGGAACGAATAGCTGAAACATCATGAGCTGGTTCGACGTCAGCCAGAGCACCTGAAGGGCGATGAGTCGTATTCAGGACAGGAGCCTCGGGCGCAACAGAGGGTTCGCGAGCAGCACCACGACGACGCCCTCGCACGCGAGTAGCTCGAGAGGGACACGAGGCTTGGCGCGAGGTCTGGTCCCGCATGGGCGGGAGAAGATCAGCAGGTGGGGAAGGGACCGGTACAATATTCCGGACCACTGAGCCAGAGGAGTGTGACACAGGTGCGGCGGGAGGTGGAGAACCACCCAGAATCGGAGAAATAGGGCAGCCAGGGGCAGCAGAGAGCGAAGGACTGGGCCGGACGTCAGTGCAGGACGAGGCGGAAGGGAGTTCCGAAGAGGCTTTGTCACGCGTGGATAGAACCTTCAAGTCGGAGGCGATAGAACCCAGGAGCTCGGAGTTGGCCGAGACAGCCGAAGACCAGGAGCATAGGTCTCCTTTCACCTGTTTGACATTGCGGCGAATGTCGTCAATAATGGGGATGATGGGAGAAGGGCCCCCGGGAGGAAGCAGGTTGGGATCGAGGCCAGCAAGCGTAGAATGGACCTCATCAAGCGAGCCAGATAGAGCCGAAATACGGGAAGACATCTCATGGGATCTTTCTAAAAGGATAGTAGATGCTGATTCTAGAGCATCCACTACGCCCAACAACCTGTCCATTTTAGTGGTGAGGGTTCCGGTGTCCTCGGACAGAAGCTGAAAATCCGCCCAGCGAGAAGAGAAAGAGCTGACTCTATCAGCGACAAGAGTCAGATCGCCGGAAAGCGCTTCCACCATGCTCTTTACGAGCCTCAGAACATGGCATGGCTTTATATCGGAACACTCCACACAGGTCGGAGATCTGGTCCCACGCCCTAAACACTTAGGATGGAATTTCAATCCGCAAACGCCATCACAGTTGATCCCATCACGGGAAATCACCCCCGCGCAGGCACCGCAGCATACGAAGTATGTTTAAATAGTAATTACAGGGGTAGGTTGATAGGGCGGGGTGGTACTTTTCCTTGGCCAGCTCGTTCTCCCCACCTAACCCCACTAAATTCTTATTTAAAGAAAATCTAGTAACTATTGACTTGAAAAGATCCATGCGAAAAGGAGCTATTTTAGGAGGATATTTTAAATTATTAATTTTCCTTCAATTTTTCAGCACTATTAACAACGTAGTCCTTTTCAGGATTCCCAAATTTTAACACAAAGAGTAAAAAGATCAACAATTTAGGAGGCAGGTAGAATTGAGCTGTACGTTTGGTGATGTAACTTAAGAATGATAGAATGGCGAGATAGACCACCCTCCCATAAATTTTTTTTCCTTTCTCACCTAGATCTACCAGATCCTTCATTTTGGCACATGCGCTGAGGAACATCCTGTATTCATTGTCTTTTTAGTAACGCTTTCTGCACACTACAAACATGGATGAAGTACAAACATCAATTAAGTACAAACTTGGATGAAGTACAAACTTCATACCAAATACAAAGAAACAATTTACGAAGCTTTTTGGAGTTTGTATTAAACTAAAGTCATATCGATAACCAATGCTGCAACTTCTTTCTCCAAATTCCCATGATTAAGAGAAAGTAATATATATTCTTTGCTTTGATGGAATGATAATTGACTAAAAAGTAACTAAAAGAAGAATCTGTCTAGGCAAGTTAAATTTCGACGTTTAAATATATGTATTTTTAATATTAAAAATTTGCTAATGTTTTCTAAACCCCCTGAAAAATCGAATCCCTACACAAATACGATGAAAAACCCCTTAATTTAGGGATGTTCAAAGATTTCAATGCAAAGAACTTAGAATTAACTTTTTACAATGTTACGTTGCGTTTATTTATCATACATTTGCATTTATTAATTTATTTAAATACTATGAAAACAAAAACGTTATAAGCAGAAAATAATTATTTTTATTTATTTTCAGGTTGTGTAACTACGCCAAGCTAAAGTTTATATGACTATAAATACAAAGCGCAAAATCTGGGGGAAAAAATTGATATGAAACATCAAACAATTTTAAAATTACTTTTTTAGCAATTAAAACTATTCCATAGAAGTAAAATATATAGTGTAAAGTTTAAAATGCTTTAATTTATTTCAATTTCACCAGTCGTGTCAAACGTACAGCGCCACGAGCCATCTGATGCGGCTCGCGAGTTGCAAATGACATCAAAAATTATTAAATTTAACGTCACTCGAAATTATTGAAAACGTGCTCAAGAGCAGCGGGCACACTATTTAGATTGTGCGCACTCTTTGTTATGTATTATTGGGACTTGCCAGATGTATGGTTGCCTGAGTGGGCTCCACCTCTCCATCCCCTCCCACGCGACAAACACACTGTACCTGACTCTGACTATTTGATTAAACGAGTTTTTGAGTGCATTTTCTGTATATTGACAACGCTTGAAGCCTTTCTTCCCAAAAAACGAGCCGTTATAAGTTCGACACGTATTTTTCTTATTTATTTTTTGTTGGGTAGAGTATGTTTCGCGATTGGTACCATGTCAAATATCTTGTCGATCTGGTGGGGGCGAAAGTGTGGGTGGAACCTAACTTCGTTATGCCGAATTGTCCTAGAGTGGGGTGGGGAAGTCCAACACAAATGGCGATGACTCTGAAAAAATTTAGTATAACACAGAGAAAAGAAAAACACCAAACAAATATGAAACAACTATTCTAGATACCGTGACGGTTGTATAACCCCAGAACCCCAAACTCACTTTTCTTCAAAATAATTTAAACAATCAAACGTAAATTATAAAATGTGAACCTCTTATCTCTGAATAACGCTTTGCAACAACTTTGACGCTTATCAACAGCTAATCAATGTATTGCCACTCACACGAAAAACAAATATGGCACTCATAACTATCGATTAATAATCTAAATCAATATTTTTCGCTTTCCAATATAAAGGAAGTCACTTCGAGTAATTCTTTTATCTTGACCAGAACATAGAGCGGTAAGTATAAGTATAACAAGCATACTTAAATCTTGAAACCAGATTTGTTTTAATTCTTGGGTTTGTATCAGTCACTAATTGTTACTATTACCATTACTTGTACTTGTGCCAGAATAAAGGTAAAGAAACTATTAACAAACCTTAATTTTAGTATTAGAAGGTAATTTTATATTTAATGATTGCAATAGCAAAGTTCATAAAAAGCACCATATGAATTCACAGACAATTAAGATAGTTCTTCCAAGATTTGGATGAAAGGTTCCCTGATCTTCCGTAGTTCAAAGAGGGACCGTGACGTCATTCTTCCATAACAGTGACGTCATTGAATGGAGACAGTCACGTCATTCGACCGATGATCATTCGTTCTTTGAATTGACACACGTCAATTATAATTTGCATGAAGTTTGACGTTTTTAATGTGACAGCAGTGAAAAGGTCTTAGTTTATAAAGTGTGTGACCACAGCCTACTAAGCCAGGAAAACATAACTGTTTGGCCAGTTTTACCACCATGTGTCGTCATTATTTCATTTTTTTTTGTATAACAGATTAACCAATTCTTGCACACATATAAAACTGCATACTGTCTTAACCAAAACTAAAGAGAAATGCTTATGTAATTGATGCATCCTAATACAATAGAGAATCTGCCAATTAAAACACATTAAAATTGCGATTGAGAAATTTTTCGCTGTGACCACATGTTCAGAACATTTGTAGGTTCACGTCAAGTAAATTCCAAGGAAGACTTTAAAAGTACTACGAAAAAGTAGAATTTCCATCCTTTTCCTGTTCTTTACTGTAGTGAATTTTAGTTTGTTTCCACCACCAATGCTCATCTGTTCGTGTTATTTCCGGGCTCGTATATAGAGTAGGCTGTGGTGTGTCAAAAACCGATGGCGATTATTTCCCTAATTAAAAAATTTATAAATTATTGATGATTATAAACTGCTGAAAAAGAAAAATAAAAAAACATTTCAAATTTAAAGGCCTGTAGAATAAATTTTGGGAAAATAAGTGCCATTATTTACCTTAAAAATGTTTAGCCTTTGATTTATCAAGAAGAAACTGTCAAAGTATCAATAATCATTTAATACACATCAGGCCTAGACTCGAATATAATTCCCATATTTGTCCGCCTGAGACAAATTCCAAAGTAAGTCTATTAAAATTATTGGCGATCTCTCAAGCTCTGGAGCATCAACGGAATTTTGGTTATCTCTGACTCTTCTGTCGCGAAATTGCTGGCCTGATACCTTGTACACCAGTGATGGCCAAACTCACACCACTTAATGTGAGGAATGCATGCAAAAGGTTGTATATCTTAAGATATTGTATGATTGCTTACAGAACTACTTAAATATGACGATTTTTTTAACTTTTGTATGCAAATTAAAAAACGGAAAAACAGTAAACCGAATACAACCAAACATGTGCATATACGAATTTAAAAGCTCAAAAGCTCACTTGCCCGCGGGCATAGGTTTGGACATCACTGTTGTACACACATCACAACGAGCGATACATGAGCTCCCACCCTTATACTCTCCAGATCAAATTTGGACGTACCGTTAAATTTCGGGAATCTGTTCTAAGCATAACAAGACGAAAAATTTTACCATCTTCTGTTTTTTTCCTCTTCTCACAAGCCCTTTTAAACAAGGCTTACAGCGACATCTCCTTCACTCAATTCCTTAACCCATTTCCCTTAGCCTTAATTTCTTTCTGAGCTTTGACATTATCATATAAAAAAATACTTCTGCAACATAAGGTAAGTAAACCCTCTTATATAGAGACCAAAAATAATAGTTATTTTTCAGAATTAAATTGAAAAAATCGTTAGAAAAGTTGTTTATTTCTCTTCTTCTTCATTGAAAAATAAAATAGTTTAAAAAAATTTCAACCGACTAAAATGCGCTAAAATGCGTAAAATTTAATTTAATTTTACATCTATTACGAAAGTTTGAAGTCGGTGCAAAATAAACAAACAAAACACCGATCAAAGTATTTAATCCTCCTTCCTTATAATCTAGTGAGCTGAAATGTTTAATTTGCACTGACTTTAAAATGTCGTAAAAGATATAAAATAATAATGCTTAATGCTTTTTAGCGCTTTTTGTGAAGTCGGCTCAACTTTTTTTCAAGTATTTTATTTTTCACTTTTCAGTGTCTTCGGATAGGCTACTCGAAAAGTGCTGCTCAATCAAAAGTTGCAGAGGTAGACCGCTCTATAGGAAGGAAACAGAATTATACCCTTTCATACCGTCAGCTTATATAGTCATTTAAATTAGCCCACGCGATACCAACTTAGGCTGCACTTTTCCACCACCCCCAGTCCACCATCGAATTTTTGACGTGCTACTAATGAAGGAACTTAGGTAAGGTTAAAGTGGCTACCTAAAAAGGCACACTTAGGCGAAGATGACCCATTGTGATGTCACTGTTGAGCGTATGCACGTATAACCCCTAAAGAGAAAGGAAAACCGGCCTAGAACTCTTAAAATCGAGCTAGATCTCTGTCACAGATAGAAACTAGTTCTCGGGGAGCCAGCAAGTATTGTTGGCTAGAACACAAGGTTGCAGACCTGTTACATAACTGGGAACCGAACTAAGGCACTGAAATCAGTAGAACCTAATTCAATTAAATCTTTCCGGACCGGTTTCTGCGATTGGCTAGGGCCATGCAGTTCCAGAGGAAGTCTGTCAAGTGTACCTACCGATGAGACAATGGAATGGAATGACAATCACGACACACAAGATGAGCTCTCTTGTCCGCTTTTGATCAAGAGTCGGGCAGATTTGCCGGGTAATAAGAGGGAACCACTGAGATATATAATACTGGAGTGACTGGTGCAATGAAATTTCTTCAAGAAAATTGTATCACGTAGTTGTCCCTTTCTGGGTAAGCAATTTTTTTTTCAACAATATTCACAATCATTTTATATCTCTTTCTGGGTAAGCATTTTGCAGATTAAAACAACCTTTTTTTGTAATTTTTATATCAGTAATTCCAATGATTTTTACATTTACCTTACAGCAATATAAAAGATTAAACTTAAGTATGCCATTTCGTATATATATGGTTATTTTATTCTGTTCGCAACAGCTGCAAATTCACAGTAAACATTGGAAATTAAAAATGGTTTTCCTCCACTGAAAGTAAAATTGTACCCATATGAGATAGCATATAAGTCACTTCATTTAATACATCTCAGTGGTGGGAACGCACCTCTGCCATCTAACATTCACAATGCTTCTGCTTCGTGGCTTCCCTAACCGCATTTCTTGGGTTCTACTGGGGATTTACTACGTATCGTAAGCCAAGTAACTGGAGATCAATCAAATAAAATGGAATTGAAGCTGCAGTATGTCTTTATCACTAAACTGCGAAAAGATAAAGGTATTCATATCATTTTTATGAGGTTACAGGATCTGGGTCTAGCTATACCTTGTTTGTAAAAAAATTTTTTATCCCTTTAAATAGAGTGTGCAAACTCTATCTTTGACGACCCATGGTTCTAGGACGAGCTGTTTTCTTAGGTTGTGGCCTATCAATTGCCACTTTCACCTTCAAATACTGATGTCTATCCCGTCTTGGCCTGTAAGTCTGTGTAGGTCTTCGTTGGTAATGACCTCCAACCAGTAGATGTTCAAAATGCGCCAGAGACACTGGTTGACAAAGGCTTGTAGCTTAGAAGATATTTGACAGATCACTTTCCATGTTGAGCAGCCGTACAATAGAACAAATTTTACATTCGACTCGAAGATCCAGAGTTTTGTGCGCCAGATATCAACAGGGGTATCAAATGCAACTCGAACCTTATTGATGCGAGCCTCTCATGGCTCGGTCATTTTGTCCGAGTCAGTAAAATGACTCAAAAGACCTGAGTCAACGTTTTCCTACGATATCGGTCAGTCGGTCACTTATCCACTTTAGCATATTATATCTCTTAGAACAAGACTGAAGGCACGCCGATTATCTCAATCTCGCGATTTCTAGACGCATTGAGTCGGTGCAGCGGAACTATTTTTACACTAAGGGACCTTCCGTGGAATGATCCACTCAGGCTTCCTCCTTATGTGGAATGCTTCCGGTTGCTTAATATGTACTCGTTGGAAGAACGACGTAGAGTTGCTGACCTGGTCCAGCTTTTGAACTCGAACATAGATTGTTGCACTCTTGCAGGTATGGTTTCTTATAAGCATACCCCGTATAGCTTAAAGAGATTGACTTTACTGCATGTTGTTCGCTCTCGGTCTAATTATGGTATGCATGAGCCTATAAATCGCATGTGTAGAGTCATAAATGTGTGTCCTGTGTTTAACGTGACTCTTACTTAGAATGTTCTGAAACGTTATCTGTTGTCTTTGCACCCCTGATTGTTGTGTGCGGGAGTGTTTTAGTTTTTGATTGCTAATGTTTTTTGCATGTTGGTGTAGGAGTCTCATTCGCCTCAATATATTTTTATATTCTGGGGAATAGGTCAATTAATTCTACGCTTCTGACATAGAAGTGCGCCTTCTGAGTTATAAGGGTTGATTCTATAATAATTAATACTAAATCTTTCGTGGGCTGCTTTCAATGGAGCTGAAAAGAGTTCTTTTTATCAAGTGAAAATCATAGGGATTAATTTGCTGATGTTAAAAAGAAGACAAATTAAAGAACACATTTCTATGTAAAGAAATAATCATGGAACATTTTAAAGATTTTAGAGAAAAAAACCACATCAAATAGTTAAATGAAATAAAAACTTAGAATGGTAAGGTACACACTACACTTTTTTAGGAAGAAAGGAACGTCGTTAGGGCGTAAAACTGTTGGTCTATTTACTTTAAAACGATAGTCTCGTCAAAAAAAATCTTTAGATTCAACCAAATTCGGCGGAAGCGTCGTCTCAAACTAATATCACCAAAGAGGTTGGGATAATTTAAGGATCTCTGATTTCCAGGACACTAAAAATTAATGAATGTACTTTCCGGTCTTAATGTATATTTAAAATAATTTAAATTCAATTTACCAAAGCTAACATAATAAATGTATGTGCTGCGGGACGCATAGCACTGTTGTCTGTTTTCAGCAGGAAAAGCGTTGGTTGCAACACTCTGGTTTTTCCTTGAGATCCCAATTTATAAAATTGTCATGATAACGTGTAGTTTAACAGCGCAGCGTGACGAATTTTATTTTTAAAAGGTTTTCCTGGTAAATATATAACCATATGTATTCAATATACACACTACTAAGGTAAACGTGGAAGTTCTTTTAAAATGTTGGCTTAAATTACAAAAACTTTACTCGGAGAAGAAATATAGAGTTTCCAGAAAGTTTCTCACTGTTCCCTTTTTAAGTTCTTCTTCGCTTGCACACTTTATTTCTTGACTGCCTGTGGTAGATAGTCGCGCTTACTTTGATATATTTATTTTCCTGCAGGCTTGAAAATATTCTACCGTTTCAAGGCCCAGAACACTTTTACCTTTAATATCCGTTTTCTTGCTTAAAGGTATTTTCGTGTGGACTTAACACAATTAAGCTTTCACGGGCAAAAGTGTTGATTTCCAATAAACGTGGCATTTGGACAACTCATGCGATGAACTGGAAGCACTTAAGTAAATTAACAGGTCATCGTTTCTTACCGGCGGAACTTGCGTTTATTGCTTCTATCATGTTAATGACTCAGGTGATAACCATGTTAACACCACTTTTGATTAATCTCTAACTAATTTGAAATTGATTTTGCCACATTGAATTACAATGTCGTGATTATCTGTGGTTAAATCATTAATAGTTAATATCATAGTATTGACAGATTGACGATAATGTGAGTTTTAGTTTCAAATTGTATAAAAGCGCAGTAACAAAGTTATTATTATCAAAGGAATTCTAACGTCACAACAACAATGACTCTGGTAACCGAAATAAATCTAAGATCGAAAAAAAAAATCGTAAAATTAAGTAAAATTTTTGTAATGGAACGAAAACCTGAACTTAGAAAGTACAGCAATGCAGCAATATTCTACTGTAGGATTCCTACAAGTAACTCTTTATTATTTTAAATTAAAAAATAAGTACACACATTTTCGGTGGGTATATAGATTGATAGTTATCAGTGGATAATAATCGACGGTCCTTAAAAGCGACGTGGCGTCATAGAAATGATGGATAAATAAAACGGATATGGCAAATTCACATAAAATTCAGTGATATTGTTGCAACCGCGCTAATTAGTAATTACAGGGTCAAAAAACACATTAGGATTTACCTTGTCAATTTATTGTACTCGCCATTGATGCTAGATTGCAAGATGTTTCCACAATTGAATTATGCCGCTTGATGCTTAGCTAATGATTTGCGATCTCTTGACAGTCGTACAAGTTTTGTCTACTAACGTAATTGACGATAGCATAATTGGCAGGAACCCAGGAGCGAAGCTGAAAGTTATTTCATGTACAAGGTGGGGTAAAAGTAATGTCATAATGTGGATTGGCTGCCACTTTGTCCAATATGAAAAAAAATTGGGCTCTGTTTTCACGGAAAGTTTATTTGAAGGTGTAAATTTGATGACATAAAGTTGAAACAATGATATCGGTCAAATCACCATCTCCTGAGTTTATGCACATTTGTGCTCGTTTAACGGCATTTTGAATTGTTGCTCGCAAAACATCTGGCTCCAAATTGGTAATTTCTTCTTCAATGTTGGCTTTCTAGACTTGCAAGGTTTGTGGTTTGTTGTGGTAAACGCGAGACTTTGCAAAGCCCCAAAGGAAGAAGTCTGGCGCCGTCAGATCTGGCAATCTGGCGGGCCAGTTCAAATCACCAAAACGAGATCATACGCCCCGAAATTGGTGCTTCAGCTGTGTGAGCGGTTACTCCGTCGGACCCAGTTCAGCAACTTGTGGCAAAAAAAAACTTGTTTAACATCTGTCTGTTACGCTCACCAATTACGGTTACGGTGGTGTCGTCGGCGTTCTCAAAAAAATAAAGGCCAATCACTTTTTCACTGCAAATGCCGCACCGAACAGTCACTTTGAGGGAATGCAATGGCTCTTCGTGCGTTTCATGTGGATTCTCCGTGCCCCAGAAACGCAAATTTTGTTTGTTCACATAACCACTTAAGTAGAAATTAAGAAAAGTTAACCTCACTTGACGGTCAGCAGGCAGCAATTGGTGAACGGTTTCCACTTTGTAAAGGAACATCTTTAGGTCTTTCACCAAAATTCGACGCAACGAACGTCTGCTGATGAAAAATTGTGTGCATTGTTGTCTCTTCCATGGCTGTGCACTCTCTCAGACATCCTTGGCCACTGCAGCGATATTCTCGATCGAACGAGCAATACGGGACCGGCCCCTTCTTCTGACAGTTTGCAGTTTGCAAGAGACGCTCAGTTAAACGCTTACGACGACGTTCCATTGCTTTTTGCCACCTAATTCTCTTTCTGTCTACAATATACATGTCAAAGCACAATGACATTTGACGCCATTTGCAAAAATTATGTCACATTCACATTATACTTTTGCCCGACCTTGTAGAATGGATTACTTCACTTATGCCCATGTAAGTCAGTAACATAACGAAGTACTTTTCACCGAGAGTAATGTTTGTTTGTAAATTTGTCGCCAAATCCTAGGGCACAACCCTTTGATGCGTTAGCATGGTTTTGGCCGGAAGGGAATAAGGGTAAGGGAAGTGAGGAAACTTGAGTCTTGTTTTTGCATTGCAAGCTAGACAACAGCCCAGAGACGGACTGGATTATTTTAATTTCTTAATAAAAGCTCACGGGGTGACCTGGTCTCGAACCCGGGACCCATCGCATTTTGGTCGTGCGGCTCAACGAATTGATCCAACTCCGAATTGATACAACTGCAGATAGTAATGCTCTTGTTTGAAGTGATGTCACAAGCGAAACAAAAAAAATTTTTAATAATATATATATAAGTTGTGCAATGCGCATGTCTCGAATTTCGGTAACCAGGAAAACGTCAGATGCCGTATAAAGTCAAGGCCGACTCGAATCTGTGGTGACATAGTGTTGTGAAAATGAGTAACGGAAATTGCTATAACTAAGTTGCTGAACTTTCTAGAATCAAACTAAGTAGTATAAATAGGACTGAGTAGCAGCCTATTGAGTCAGTTGTATTTTAACCAGTGAAGTGATAAGTGTTAATTATTAAAGTGAAACGCAATATTGTGAAGAAATATTGTCGAGGAAATTGTTAAACGAACTAATTAAGTGAAGAGAATAAACTTGTGAACATTTGTGATTAAAAATAATTGTCTTAATGAATCCGTCGGGCCCGAAGAGCCCCATTTACTTTACAATTGGTGTCAGAAGTGGGATTAACTAAGAAAGACTAAAAAATTAACTTAAAAAAAGTGAATAATGAAAGCGGCAATGGAAGAACAGAAATCGTCGATGGAAGGGTCCGTAACCGAATTGAAAGCGGCAATGGAAGAGAAAAGTCATCAGTAGCGGAACTTAAAGCATCAGTCGAAGAAGTGAAAGTCGAGATGGAAATTTCTATGCAGAAACAGCTTGAAGGTTTGGAATCAACTGTGGAGAAGAAACTGGAGACCATAGAAAACTCTATCAGAATCAACCTCGAAAGTCATATGGATTATAAAATGGGTGAGATAAAGTCAGATATTGAATAGAGGTTGGAAGAGGTGGAAGTTTCTGGAGCGCTCAAAATAAAAAAAGCTAAATGTGAAATGGAATCAATGAAGAAAACTTTCGAAGAAATTAGGACTGAACTAGACAGTCTCCAGAAACGGCATACAGCGACTTTATCTACAGATGTGACTGTGCACAAAAGACTTCATCCTCCAACATTTGACGGCCAAACGCTCTGGCAAACATACAGACTTCAGTTCGAGACAGCAGCAGCAATGAACTTTTGGACTAACGAGGAAAAAGCTGCAGCTTTAATTTTAGCACTCAGAGGAGCAGCTGCAGAACTGTTACAGACTATATCAGCAGAGCTAAGGTACGATTATTCATCTTTAATACAAGCCTTAGAATTACGATACGGCAACCAGCACATGCAAGAGGTCTACCGTCTACAGCTACGGAGTCGAACACAGAAGCATGGAGAGACTTTGCAGCAGTTATGTGCGGACAAAGAAAGGCTGACACATTTTGCTTATCCCACGTTTAGCCAAGATTATGTTAACGAGGTCGCAAGAGAAGCATTTATTAAATCAATTTCACAGCAAGCTGTACGACTGGCTGGAAAAAACACCAACGCTGAGGTTTTGGCTTACGCTTTGGCATATTAGGCAGCAAAACAAGCCTCAAGAAGTACGGTACGTCTAAGAGAAGTAACCGAAATAGAAGACGCCTGCTGACGGGTCAATACATCGGAAAGTCGATTTAAATGCTGGAACTGCAACAAAGAAGGCCGCCTCCAAAGAGATTGCAGCAAGAAACGAAGATCAAACTCCCCACAAGATGACGAGAGGAAATCCGTGTCTGGCTGTGAAAAATGTTGAGAAAGAGAGCGAGTGGAACAAAGAAGGAATGGAGCTGTAAGCCCCATACCAGCTCCACGCTCGCAATAGGGAAACGAGTAAAGACCAACTCTGCGGGCAGGAGTTGGCCAATAGAATCGACGCCCCCCGGAATCATCATCAACATTGAGAAAATGCAGCGAAACGATAGTAGCTTAGTAATCAATGGGAGAGTTCAAGAACAAAAATGTACGATTACAGTAGACACAGGTGCTTCCAGGTCTATTCTTCGGTGCGATTATGCTGAAGACCACTGGCTTAGCAACAAAAATCGAGGCATTTTGAGGACGGCTACGGGAGAATCCGTTGAAGTATACGGGGAAATATTAATGACATTATCCCGCGGCGACAATCAATTTTCTCAGAGATTTCTTGTCGCAGATATAACGGATGGGTGCATACTAGGCCTCGATTTCATGAGAGCACACAACATTGAACTGGATATTGGAAGAGGGATCATGAAATACGACAACAGAGAGATTCATATGGCTCTGGGATCAAATTGCTACGAGCAACAGTTCTTGGTGATCCCGGGAGTTATCGATTCTATCTAATAGAACCAGACCAAAAAGAACAAATAAGAAATGTCGCCAGAACAAATAAGAAATGTAAAATTGTGTTTGGAAGACAGATTCGACTGCCCAGTGATTTGAAGTTCGGAACACTTGAAAAGGATGCTGAATCCACTGAAGAATACACAACCATACTTCGGAAGCGTCTCGCAGAAATCCATCAACTGGCAAGAAAGAATTTCAAGACATCCAGCGACAGAATGAAAACACGATACGACATCAGAGCTAGTTCTAGCGGATTCAGGGAAGGAGACCTCGTCTGGCTATTTAACCCACGCCAACGAACAGGAAAATCACCGAAGCTTCAACAGCAGTGGGAAGGACCCTACAGGATCCTTAGGCGCATCAACGATGTGGTCTACAGAATACAGCGGGGACCGAAAGAGAAAAAGAAGATCGTGCACATTGACCGATTAAAGCCATACCAAGGAGATAACTGTTCGGACGAACAGTTCTAAGAAGGGGCAGTGTAACATGCACTGTACTCTGGCAAACGAAATGATGTAAACGAAATCAAGTTGTGCAATACGCATGTCCCGAAATTCGGAAACCAGGAAAACGTCAGATGCCGTATAAAGTCAAGGCCGACTCAAATCTGTGGTGACATAGTATATATATACCGTATACCGTATATATACCGATATATATATATATATATATATATATATATATATATATATATATATATATATATATATATATATAGGACTGAGAAACATCCTATTGAGTCAGTTGTATTTTAACCAGTGAAGTGATAAGTGTTAATTATTAAAGTGAAACGTAATGTTGTGAAGAAATATTGTCCAGGAAATTGTTAATCGAACTAATTAAGTGAAGAGAATAAACTTGTAAACATTTGTGGTTAAAAATAATTGTCTTAATTAATCCGTCGAGCCCGAAGAGTCCCATTTACATTTTGTGACTTAATACTTAATACCCTTTTGCTCTGAGGTACGGATATTAATATAGACATACTGATCCATCGTTCCTTTTATGACTTAATTGTGCACTTCGGATTAAGAGCGTCTCCCTTCCTTCGCCACACCCTCAAACGGCCAAAAATATTATATTTTGACTCGTGGGAAGATATTACTTTCCTCCAGAAATCCGGAGTTTGATTTACTTGTTTTTTGCGAAGTCAGGTCTTTTTCTCTTGATTGCGTTTATTAAAGGTTTTTCCGAGGTGTGCGCTACTTAAATCCGGCATCGGCGACAAATTTTCTTACCGTTTCTTAGTTCACCCTTTTCTTATTTAATTTTTCGAGATGCGCACATAACTTTTTTGCGCTTACAAAGGGGTTTTGATCCACCATCCGTTTTTTTCTTCGTTTATTTATTTTATGGTAAGCTTCGTAGGTCGTCCAGATCTTGCCTTGTTTTCAACTCGACCTTAATTTTTAAAGCGACTTATGACTGTCTGAATTGTCAAACGGTTCCGAGAAGTTAATTTAGATATTTCCATAAAAGATTTTCGTTGCGTTATATGCAAATTTATAATTAATTGTTTTTTAGCTAGGCTTAATTCTTTTCTGGCCATTTTTTCTACTTTTTATCACTAATATTACTCGAACACTTTAGTTTTTACGCATAAAACCAAAATAAGCGCGCACTGAGTTGATAAAAATTCGAAGAAAAAAAATCACAGTAACTTTTAAGCATCGGCAACAATTAATGGGTGCATGTGTACGCAGACTTTAGTAAAGTTTCCTTTTAGTTTTTGTACAGTTTTTTTTTGTAAAGAACAATAAACTAAAGCTTATTTCGTTGGGAAATAATACATCGAATATTGTTTTACTGGAATATAACTTTTTTTAAATTACTTTACAACTGCAAGTGTCGAATATGCTGGACTTTTTACTGATTTTTCAGCTTAATATTTCGGAAATTGCACGCAAAATTTAAAAAGAAAAATTAAAAAGACTTCACAAATATTGAAACAAAAGATAAGAAGTTACTCCTCAAGTTGATACTTTTTTAGTGCAGCTGGCACTTCTGCATGTGTGTGCATACATCCATTCACAGCAATTAAAGTATCAGGTTTTATGGATGAAGGAAAACAAATTGTTGTCGGAAGAAGACTTTTAAACTAGTTTCTTCACGGAACCATTGGATTCCGGCATTGGGAATTTATCTAACATCTAGGGCTTCAGCAGAAGAAGACGAAGTTTTTCCTATGACCAAAATATCAATTAAATTTATGAGTTTACCATGTAAGGAGAATCTGCTACTGATTCTTGTGCTTCATGGATGCATATATGTTGAAAACACTATAAACTTGAAATATTTACTTAAGGGGACCTAGTTCTGGTTGGGGTTCAAAAATCTATTTTTTTTTGCTTAAATAGATTTAAAGTTTAGAAGAAAAAAAGTATGATTTTTGAGATATAAGTAAATATATATATACCTATGTACATATTATACGTAATATGAGAATTTTTTCCTTTAAATGCGATTTTCTCGAAACTTACTTTTTTAAACTGGTGGGTGTTCTAACTCTTGAACTATTTGTCCGACTGAGTTCTGACCTAGAATGCAGGTCATCCATCGAATACTTTGGTTTTTTCAACACTTAGGTAGTGTAAATTTCGCTCCAAAATTGACTTTTTACGTAAATGTTCTGCCAAATGGTAATTTCTTACTTGTATGGTCTGATTCTAGCTATCTTATAGATAATTTCACCAACTTTAATACCCAACCTGATTTTTCTGTTTTAGATCAATTGGAGGAATTATTTTTCACCCGCCATCAAAAAAAAATTTTTTTCCGTCGACATCTACCGGTCACGTGATAAACAAAAAAAAACAAGTTGACTATTTTTTCATGTCAATTTAAGTTTCTATCTATAATAGATTTTATTTTATGCCACTCCAATCTTGACGCTGTAAGGCACGTATTGGCTGAAAGCACTCTCAATTTTTAAACTGACTAATGTGCATAAAACCTAATTCCGCGTGAACAGATTTTCAGAATAATTAGTCACACTTTACATTACTGACTTTATGCATGCCTCTAAGCTCAAACCTTCATCTATGCCTATTGTGAACATTTTCATATAGGAATTCATCGAAGCAAAATGGAATCGGTTCTCACTTTTCCTACTGGGATGTTTTGTTGCATGTTGGTGTGAGTGCCTCATTCGCCTCATTTGCCTCAATATAATTATATTCTGGCGAATAGGTCAATTGATTCTGTCTGAGAAGTGCGCATTCTGAGTTAAAAGGATTAATTCTATTTACTTGGTTCCACTTAACTTTTTCATTGTTGGAATTTTTTTTCAAAAAAGTCTTAAAATCCAGAATGTCAGCTTGAGGCACATCTATTACTTCATAAGGTGTGCCAGAGATTTTGCTCAATCTAACGCAAGTGTACTATTCTGCGGATGAATATATCATTTTTATTTTAGATGGACGTTCAATCAGTGCATGCACACTATTATCTTCATGCTGAGTGTGTCCCTTTTCTTAAAATCTGTAGCGCACTCGAACCCGTATATCTTTGATTCCTATTTCAGCCATTTTTTTAAATAGTCGTTTAAACAACTGGCAACTTCTTTTTGGCACTTTACTTGCAACCATCTCGTCCCACACATAGCAAAATCCCCTCTTGCTACGTAAAATCACCTCTCCATTTACATTTTATTTAAAAATTAATTATTTGAATTTTACTTTTACATTATATAACTGACAAAAATATCACAACTCCTCAAATTAAGAATTAAAACAGTTCCTTTTTTACTTCATTTTAAGTTATATGATTTTGTTTTATCTTCTTAAACTTTAATATCCAATTAATAAAATAAAAACAACAACAAATTACCTTCCATCTTATTTATTTATTCGTAACAAAACTGCCGATTTTGAACGGAAATTTCAAAATTTAAGCACACGAATTTGTTACCACTGGAGAAAGAAATGACTCTCAGAAGATCGTTATAGGAATTTGTTGCCAACTTAGATGGCGCTTCATCGTTAAGAAGAATCAAAACTATGTGTACATTAAGCAACTGCCGGCAAGTAGTTTCCCTCTCTCGCGAATCAGTCGGAACTAACTGAAGGCCCCCTGTCTGTGAAGCCGTGTACAATGTGTACCTACGATCGAATTTTTTTTAATTGATAAATTGGATAATAGAGAATGGTGTTGTCTCCTTATTCTCGAGCTGTCACTATGTTTACCGTGAATTTTTGTCGTGAACGTCGTGAGTATAAATATTATTAAATATTTTAGTAAAGTTTAGAGGTTTAGTTATCATTACAGCGCAATGCAGCAGACAATTATTTATGAACGGTTGTTTAATTAGTGATATTTTAGAAATCAAATGAGCGAGCTTGTGTTTTAAAAGGGCTCAACTAATCAATGTACTAATCGGATTTAGTTTTTCTAGAATTTTTACATCTCTTGTTTGTCTATAACTTTGAAACTATTATGCCGATAGGATGAAAACTGACGTGTGTAAATTATTAAAGGAAAAGAAGACTTTTGTGCAATGGCTTGAGGTAATTATAATAAATAAATAATAATGTAAATAAACTGTAATTGCTTATTATCTTGTACCAGCGAAATGATAATTGCCAAATGACTTTTGTATTAAATTTAAATGTCGGTTTGAAAATTGCAAGTGCAATAATGACATAATTATAAAGAAAACCTATTAAATTCATGCCTATTATATTGGCCTCGTCTATATACACTTAAACTTCAACTTACATATTTTGAACTACTTGTAGTAAATTATTAAATCAGAAAATTATCACTTGTGATACTTAGCACATTGTCAGTCGGCGCTGCGCAGTAATAATTTCATGTTTAGTTTCATCAATACAGAGATGATCACAATTCATTAATGAAAAAGCACAATAGTTGCTTTTTTATTCTCATTCAATTTAGAAGCTATTGTAAAAATGAACTTTCATTGTCAGTTCATTGAATTTTTAAGGCGAGTTTATGCGCATTAAAGTTATAAAGCAACAAATTTAGCTGACTTAAGAATTACACTAAGTTATGGAAAATTGGCATACAATACGATGAAGAATAAGATCATATGAGGACAAGTGTTCATAGATTGAAACTGTAAATTGGTGTTAAGTTTATACGGAAAGCAGTAGCTTTAAGGTCAGGAAAAATAACTAATTCCATGGGTATTATAGTGAAAGTTTGTTTGGCTTATTCTAGGCGCAGGTTCCATTTAATTTCAATTTTCGTCGAACATTTCCTGCATTGAATGCATTCAGTCCTAAAAGCTATTGGAACTATTCCCTTGCTTCTGAAGCTATAAACTTAATCATATCAAATGATAATGTGAAAAAGAAGAAGATCTGTATGGGAAATCATCTGATGAAGATTAATTGATAGCCTTTTTATTGATGGGGTTGGGTTACCAGTGTTATTTTCGTAAATAAACAATTTCCCATATAAAGAACTTAAGAAGTTGGGTTGCGACTATTGAGTGATTCTTCACTCGGTCATGAGTGGTGTAATGTGTTCACCTGAATGCAACGTGAAAGCACAGCCGGCAGCACATACGTAGCTCGTCAGTTTGCGATGAGGGTTCTTGAATATCCAATTTACACACGACATAACTGAATCGCGTGCCTTTGGCGAAAAAGGGTTGTGAAAACCTTCCTTCAGGTCTGCCAGCAAGGAAGAAAAACAACAAGAGAGAGCAACAGGTCTGGTGTCACCTGTTGCTCCTGAACCATCATAAAATCACAAGAAGATAAAATAGTTTTTAAAAAAAAAATTGAACCGACCTCCCAAAATCGTCCTTCCTTATGACTCCGTGAGCTGACACGTTCAGGTAAGTTTATATATTATCTTCAATTGTGGTTGGATAGTTGTTTTGCTTGTTTAATTTGCACCGACTTCAAAATGCCGCAATAGATATAAAATTACAAATTATTTTAAGTTTTAGTGCTTTTTGTGAAGTCGGTGAAATTTTTTTTTAAAACTATTTTATTTTTCACTTTTTAATGTCGTCTACTCTGTATAACAGGAAAAGAACCATTCAAATCGGTCCACGCGTCAAAAAGTTAGGTTCAACCCCCTACCCCACCCCCTTTCACCCTTCACAACCCAACCCCCCCCCCCTCCCACCCATCACAAGCCACCAAAAATTTTCTCTCTCGCGGTATAAATCGGGGTACGTACTCTACCCAACAGAAAAAGAATCATCAAAATTGGTCCAAGCGTTACGAAAGTAGACTACCCCTCCCCCACCCCTACCCACACCTTAGAACCAAATTATCCTCCTATAAGCAATGGGAGATCATACTCTATACATCAGCAAAAGAAACATCCAATTTGGTTCACGCGTTACGAAGTTAGACTACCCCTCCCCCACCCTAGGCCAAATTTTTTTCTCCTATTAGCAAGGGGGATCATACTCTATACAACAAAAAAAACCATCCAAATCGGTCCGCGCGTTACAAAGTTAGGTTTCACCACCAACCCCAACCCTCCACCACCACCACACCAAAGAATTTTATGACATGGTTCCAATCGGTGAACATACTCTACCTAATAAAAAAAGAATCATCAAAATCAATTCATAATTGGCGGAATGATCACCTAACAAACATACAAAAGACAAAAAAACATACAGTCGAATTGAGAACTCCTCCTTTTTTGAAGTCGGTTAAAAATGTACTTGATAGTTCAGCTATTTACCCACACCAATTCTAAATCTGGCGAGCGTGTAGGCCCAACGTATAAAAAGGAAAACTGAAAAAAAAAAACTTTTACAAAATCAAACACATTAGGATGAGGGAGAAGGGATGAGGCAACTAGGAGGCGAAGAAGCTGTATGGGTATTTCCTGAAAATTAAATTAGCTACTTTAAAAGAACTTAAGTAATGTATTGATATAAAAGAACTCACAAGGTAATGTATCATTTAGGCTAGGAACTATATTATAATAGTGCTATTATATTCTTTAAATTTAATAAAAGTTGCCTGCTTTCTACTCCTAAAAAGTCAGAAATAATATCCTGATCTGTCGCATTAAACATACTTCTGCTAAAATTAATATGTACTTATATTGTGTGAAACAATTTACGTTATTTAGTAATATAAGTCTGTGCCGCAATCTTAATCTTACCAAAGAAATTTAATCATACTGACAAAACTTGTAACACGAGGCTTTTTATTTGTTATATTACTAAGCGAAAGATGAACAAAAAATAAGAAACGGGATTGCATATGTATTCGTGACAACGATAAAAAATTTTAAAAAATTTTAAACTAAGCCACTTAATGTCTGTAACCATCTCCATAAGCAAAAATCTTTCGTTTCAGTTTGTAAATACGGATCTCGGATAATAAATATATATATATATATATATATATATATATATATTATATATAAGCGCTACTCTTTCATTTTGACAATCCTTATACTTTCTTCAAACAATCAAACATTACAAACAAATTAATTCTAAATCTGGATGTAATTACACCGTTTACTATTATTATTATTTTTTGTGGGCACTGCGGCCAAGAAGGGCTTTTGTGCCACGATTACACCGTTTACTTGAGAAACTATCCTTCTATACTCTAAAAAATATATAAAAAAAATATTAGGTCTTGTATGACGCATTGCAAGAGTCACAGACATATTACTAACTGCATTAGCTTTACGAGACGGGTAATTATACAGGGTTCCGACAAGCGATGATTTCTCACAGAGCTGAATAGGTTTACATTCATAAAATTACAATGATGCGTTTTCCTATCTTTAATGAAATTGAATAGAGACTCTTTACTATGCATATACTGTGTGGTTTTAAATACCTTAAGCTATACGATGCTATGGAATAGATTGCCAATAATTGCCTATTTTGACACACTTTATCATCACTGTCACAAATTTCAATTGGAAGATGAAGAAATTATTGCAGAGTTCTGGGCAACGTAGTAATGCAGTCTCTCTTCGTGGAACTTACTTGCTGCACATTTTACCCCCAGAGGGTAGAATCCTTAAGGTGCAGGGTGTTCTTGCACTTGGATGGATAGGCGAGAAAACGAGTGGCCCGTCAGTATGTCCTTTTTCCCAGAAACCTTCCCGTAACTCCTGTTACGAAATCTAGGTAATTTCTTGGACGCGAATTATAAGTAAATGAAAAAAAGTTTACCATTTATTTTGACTGGTAGGTGCCCCTGCGTCTTTGAGACGTAGAGAGATCGTCCTGCGGAATGCTTACTTCCAAGCTTCCGTAAATATTGTTCCCCTTTTTTTGTTTAGGGGTCTTTTAAATCTCCTCTACAATAAGCGGAATGCTTTGATTTTTTTTTATACGATGTGGCCAAATCCTAGGGGGCAACCCTTTGATGCGTTAGCATGGTTTTGGTCGGTAGGGAATTAGGGTAAGGGAAGTGAGAAACTTGAGTCTTGTTTTTGCATTGCTGCGAGCTAGACAACAGCCCAGAGACGGAGTGGATTATTTTAATTTCTTAATAAAAGCTCACGGGGTCATCTGGTCTCGAACCCGGTACCCATGGCATGTTGGTCTCGCCGCTCAACGTATTGATCCAACTCCGTCAAAAGGCGCTAAATATTATGGGGAGTGTGGTCCACATCACCCATCTGCAGTGCCCAACCGAGTAATATTAGTTTGAGCAGCGTAGACCGAAATTAAATTATTTAAATTGTGCCAAAGCGCGTTTATTCGCTATTTGCCACGATCATAAATTGGGACATCAGTGAAGAATATTTTCACTATCTGGCAATATTTAATGGTTGGTAATTTATCCTAGTATGGTTGTTTAGGATAAATTAGGGAAATTATTTATGATATAATTTGCTTACCTCTTATGGCTGTCGTCGTCCTGCTTATGTTGACAAGAAACAGGATGCCTTGTTGACTATTTCAACCGGAAGGATAAATGTCCAGCGCTGCCAACTCATAGGTAGCGCTGGATAAGTGTCAAATGTTTTTATACTCTATTAAAAGTTGCGTCTGTTTTTTTTATATTCCATCTAGCGTTCGTACTTTCCGGTCTCCACTGCCGAGCAGAGTTGCCGATTTCTCGCCGATTGGGCTACTTGAGCCGTCAGTTGGGCGAGAAAATTTTCCTCTCTGCGACTAGGAACATTTTGGGCGATTTTTCAATTCTTGCTGGGCGCTTTTGGGCTATAGGCTGAATCAGAATGCACGGCAGCCTACAGCAACAGTTCATATTGGCTAATCGAAATCACATAACCCGACGTGACAGTAGAAAAATTTTTGCTGTCGAGTCATCTCAAATTCTAATTTTGCACGAATAACTTTTTACTGAACTCCGAAAGAGTCCAAACTGACGTTTATCGCAGTTAAATTTTTTCGCTCAAACATAAGGGCTTGTTCATAAACGCGATGCGAATCCGTGCGATTTCTTCGTTCATCTCAATTTTTGAATACTTTTGTTTCAGTCTGCGATTATTTGTCATCGTATGCCCGTTCACAAGGTTGACGAACGAAAATTTGTTGTTTACTTTTGAATTTGCACATAATTAGTGCTTTTAAGTAATATTCATAATTCAAAATATAAATATTAAAAGTGAACCGGGAACGCGAATTTAAGTTATTGTTGTTAATAATTCTTTTAAAGAAGAAAAGCAAATATTTGTTTTATTGCTATTTCCTCATTTGCTGTAAAATAATAATAATTAATTTTTATATCTAATAACACATATTATATTTATATAAGCCGTTTTTCATTCAAAAAGCACTTTTCAAAAAGGTAAACAAACCAATTGTGTTTGGTTATGTTCAAGAATCGTACCAAATCAAGAGCATTGCTGCGATTATTTTTACAATCGCAGCGACGTTAGACAAAGCCAGCATGTCAAGAAACAGGTATATGACTTCAGCCAATCAAATTACAGTCGCATGCGACGAATCGCACTCGTGAACGAGAGTTAATAGTATGCGCAATGCCGTCGTCAGGTCTGATTCTGATACAGCTGACATCAAAATTGTTTTTCTATCGCCCCTGCGGTTGCTTTTGCTATCCTTTGTATATACCTATATTAAGACCTACAAGATTAAAATGTGCGTAATAAATAGTTGGAAGCGACTGGGTAACTTATTAAAGGTTGTGACTATTTGCACTTACGTGTAATTATGTACGTCAAAAATTTCTTAGACTTTCTGGGAGGAAGAGGTGTATTAATCAGTAGTACATAAAGTACGTAAAAGCGGAACTTTCCTGAATTCAAAAGTAAAGTACACGTAAGTACACGTAAGTGAAAATATTCACTTCCATTATAAACTACCTACTTCATTAAGGGTATTTTTTGTTTTCACGATACCTCTTTTCCTGCCGAGCATTTAGCTGCGTTCGTTGCGATCAAAGTCCAGCAAATCAGCCGCAACACTATTTCTGGCATTGACCTTATTACCGCTTGTGCATTTTTTCTTTGTTTTGGACAAATGGAGATCACACGGGACCATGCAAAATTCTGTTTTGATTATTGCAACAAGAAGAGTAACCATTTTTCGGGGTTCAATGCTACTCGGAAAAGTCGGTTGCTTTTGTGTTAAGTGAAAACAAGACTGTTTATGTTTCTAATATCGCATTCATGGCATTACAGTTTATATTACGAATCATGTA
Organism: Leptarthrus brevirostris; assembly: GCA_964036015.1. Taxonomy (NCBI): domain Eukaryota; kingdom Metazoa; phylum Arthropoda; class Insecta; order Diptera; family Asilidae; genus Leptarthrus; species Leptarthrus brevirostris. The sequence goes on from OZ038372.1 coordinate 44,002,408, forward strand.
TACTTCTCATACCTCCCTCAATTCACTTATTCTAATCCAAAATTTGATAATATCTGGATTAGATTTAAACTCTGCATTTTATCCGCAACCTAAATGCCTCTTGATAAAGTGGCATAAGATTTTGATAACTCTTATCTTAATTAGGAGCTCTATGTAACCGAAATTGTGCATAATTTATTGGGCAAACTTATGTCGCCTCAAATCCCTTTATACATCCCCTCAACTATATACGGCTATAAAAGTTATAGAATTTTTATAAGAAAATTCTGATAAAAATTACGGTTGTCAACTGTAATTGTGTTGCAACTGTCAGCTACCCTAATGTTTAGTAAGACTCGCCCATTCTTAGTTTGAAACAGTCATACACAGCATCAAAACATCTAAATGGCACTCAAGTGAAGCACATTGAACCTAAGTAAAAATTTGACTTTTCCAAATGCAGCCTGCTACAGGCACATACCAAAAAGGAATACACGAAATAGTTCAAAACAAGCACGGTACCCTCAAATTTTTTTTAGACTAAAATTTAAAATGGAAACAATATAATATTCTCGTAGATTAACTCATTCGAGACCGACTTCTCGACGAGTGTTGTTTAACTATATCCGGGTAGGAATTCTCACGAAATTTGTTGTTTCGTTGCCTTGTAATTACGCAAAATTGTAAAAATGTGTAGAGCTTGAATTTAACAAGTGTGTGTTCAATCGGTTGAAGGAAATGCAAACCGTTTTACAAAATTTTTACTCATGGCAGTCCAAACGCAATGAAGTGTCAAAATCACACGCCAGCTCCCAGCCAGGCAACTGAGTATTTAGATGCAAGCTCCGGGGAACGGCATGGGAGAATTACAGATCATGCGCACAAACTTGACATATTTATTCGTTGCTATGAAATATTTTTCTGTTGCCACAACATTTTTTGGGCATGCGCTTAATTTATTGAAACGGTTAGGCAACCAAATTGTGTGAGAATCGCTACCCCGGTGTCCGGCAAACAGTTATAATAAAGTTATAATAAAGATTAACTGGAAAGTATCAGAATAAAAAAACACATTGCAGGTAATTGTTGAATTATTATTGTCATGGTTCATCTTGTGAGTCATCACCTATTGGAAACAATTTTAATATCAGGTGACCAATAACCCACAAGTGAGATTTTGCATAACCCACAGGGTGAGTTACCGGTCGAATGTGCTAAACCTAGAACAGTCACAGAGGCCTGCATACCTCTACGGCAGGCGCATTTTTCAATTTGTGTGCCTGTAGTGGGAGCCTGTATACTACAACATTTTTTTTTGAATTTCTCCAACATCTTCACCACTAAGCCATTCTTCAACTTAAGTAAATCATTTCTCTATATAAATTCACTATTTATGTACACTCGCAATAGTTAATAAATTGACTGAAAGTTAATTAATCATTTATACTCACATCAAAATTCAGAAATACATAAAACTAAGTCTCACACAATGAAGAATATTGCTTCAAGTTTGTTTGAAATTGTGGAGAACCGTAAAATGTGCGGTCATTCCGGGAAAAATTGTGTATTGGGCGGTAAATTTTTTCTAAATCATATAATAAATTTTACGAGTAAAAATTGCCCCCTAAAGATTGCCTATGAACGCATTTAAAATTACTGAAAGGGTAATAAATTATATTGTGCTGCTTCTTAAATGTTGGCAAAATTTGTTAATTACAACACGATTACGTAATTTTACCTGTAATTTTCTCTTCATGTCTGTTCGTACACTTGTAGGCAGGTGTTTAAGGCTTCACATTTAGTTCTTTACTACTTATACTTATTTCTTGAATTGAACCTTTGCGGAAACTTTTTACCTTTCTTATTTATCAATAGTACTTCCACCGATGTTGAAACTTTCTCACGTACAGCTAGGTAATACCTTAGAAAGAAAATGAAATATCTTGAAACTTACCTTCTTATCATACCATCTGTCTGGTTTCCGTGCTGTCCACTCTACCGGCCACCTACTAACTTATGTCACGGAGCGTTACAATCACTGCCACCATAACTTTGAGAAGAATGGATATTACGGAAAATCATTAATGCTACTTACTTATTCGTTTTCACTGATTTTTTAGATACACCTATTTGACCCACGGTAGGTACATAAGCATATTTAATTTTTTTAATCTGGGTTGTCTTGATTAAAATAATACAGGGCAATGACAGGAAGACGTACACGTTACACAAACTACAAAGTTATTGGTACAGTAAAGATACAAATTATAGTATAACTTAAGCTGTTTACGAAAAAACCCCAAAATTATTTTGAGATGAAAACCCTTAACAAAATTATATAATTTGTATTTCTGCAAATTTAACTTATATTTCATGCCTCCTTAGTAAATCCTTACGCAGTTGAATGAGACATCCTTAATCCTACATAGAAGAAAAATAACTCAACAGATATATCAAAATATTGATTACTTTGCCAATATAATGCCCTCGTCGGATTAAATATGATTTGGTAAAAGTCTCTACGGAACACTTTGCTACTCTCTCAGCAAAAGATCGAAAGTGTTAGTTATTCCAATCACATAAAAACCCCAAACGACTAGCGAACAATCATGGAATACTGAAATTTTGCAAACCGTCAGTGGAAATGGAGTGGAAACTTGCTGATATTACGTCGACAACTTCGAAGCAGGCAGAACTAACACAAAAACTATTATCTAACTATAACACCGAGCTCTATTAGAGATGATGAGTAGAAATATTGATTTAATCATAAGAGCACTTTTAAGGACTTGAAAAGTTTTCGCAAACTTTTTGGTGCACTCAGTTTTGTATGCTCTCAAAGTGGTTTGATAGTGGTTTGATAGCATTCTAATTTGTTGCTTTGGTTGAGTGGTTATGATATGTGATATTTACGAAGACTTTTATAACAACTCAATTGATTTAGGAGAAATTAATCATTTGAGGAAGCATTGGTTTTCGATTTTATAGGGACTCAATAAACTTCTTGTTGAACGTTTGGCAATTAGATATCCCTAATTAAAACGGCTGTATGAAAAATAGTAGAAGACCAGTTAATTAACCACCTAATAAGTGAAAATGTTTTAGAGCCCAACAGTCAAGAAAAAGAAGTTAAGCCCCTAAATCGGCATTTTGTTTCATAGTGACGTGGTTTCCTTAGAAGAAAGGAAATATTCCAAATGAAACCAGAAGGACTATTTTGGACTATTTTGTTAACTATTTATCTGTCGCTGTAGTTGCTAATCACTACGTAATTAAAAATACTTGGGCTATAAAGATGAGATGTCATTAGAATCTAATTTTTTCTCATTGTTCTTCTTCGGGTATGAAAAACTACTATTATATTCTGCACTGCTACACTTTTTCTAGCAAACTCCCAGCATCGCGGAACTTAACAGTACAATAAATTAATTTCATTTTAAATTTACTTTTTTTTTGAGAAGTCAATATCTCTTTGAATTCGTTTTCAAAAACAAGTGTTCGTGACATTTCAAGTAGGAAGGATGCATAAAAATAGAATCTAATGCAAATACTTTACCTAGTTGAATACTAGAACTGTTTTTAAAAATTATTGAACAGGTCAGCAGTTCACTAGATGAAATTTAATTTTTTTCCTACAGTGCTAATCGAATTAAATAGGTCGTTTCATACCACTTAAGAACCCTTTAGGGGCAAATATAGATCCAGATTACATAGTTTTCGAGAAAAACGTGATTAAAGTTTCGAAGTACTTACTGTAAAAACTGTTAGTTCGCCCTATGCCAGGACTAGTAGCATGGAATTCAATCCAAGAGATGTTTAAAGAGGAAACTGGGATTTTTTAAGGGATATTAAGGAACATTGAGTTTTAGCCGAGGATCGTAGTAATGTCGTTGTTTAATGGTTGAAACATGCGTTCCCGGTTGTATTCTGTAGAATTACCACAAGAATTTATTACAGAATCAAAGGAGTACGTAAAATCAAGGGTGATGTCGTCGGCGAAACTATGAATAGCATTTAAGTAAGAGATAAAAGATCATTGATGAAAAGAGGAAATAAGGTTGGTGGGAGAACTGAACTCTGAGGTACACCGGCATTGATTTGGTAGGGATCAGGTCTAACTCCGCTTATTATCATATGGATTGAAATGCCTGATAAAAAACTTTGTATTTAATTTAAGAGGTGGGAGTTAATGAGTAATTCAAAAAACTTTAGAAAGGGCCGAAGTTAGTGCAATTATAAAATATATAAAATTTTATGACATAATTGTATATTGGAATCGGAGATAAATAGGTTCTGGCGAGATCAAGTCTTGAACCGAGAACCATCGTGCGCATGATACTCCATCACCCTAATCACTGGGCTGCCAGGGTTTTTGCTAATTCTCCGTTCCAGTTAAAGTTTCATAACACCCACTGTCCTCTATTCAATGCCTTAACTTCTCAATCAGTTAATTAAAGGTCTTTATAGCGTTGTTCGTTTCCTTTCAGATTTTGTATGTGTAACAAAACTTTTATCAAACTTTGATGTCTATTTCATTGCAAGTCGCCCCTACTCCTTAGGAAACCCAGAGTCCATTATGGGTCAAAGCGAAAAGAACTTGCGTTGGCCCATAATGGACTAGTTGGGTTTCCTAAGGCGTATATACGTATCGATCATTCAAAATAGATTACAAAAACAAGCTATTTTTCAGTTGAGAATGCTCTTATCAGAATGCTGCTCCAATGCACCTAGTATTTATAGTAAACTAAAACTCAGTACCTACTGTCAAAACTTATATATTGACTTGCTTTCAGTTTTAAGTACGAACAGAGATCGCGAACGTAATTTTCAAATATTAGTTGTTCCATGGATTTCTTCCATTTGTGAAAGTAAAAAGTGTTTCTTCCGGTAATTTCTTGGTAAATATAATATCAAAAAATAAATTTCCAAACATTTTTTCTTTAATATCATGCATAAGTTTGGCACTTTTCCGAATGATTCCCTAGACAAGTTTTTTATGCAGTTCCCCGCAGCCCGTTTCTTAAGTTTAAGTTATGTCTTCGTGCTGAATATCTTAACCTTTACCCTTTTCAAGAACATCTACAAGTAAGCCACCTTGACTTGAGTTATAGAAGCTTAGTTGCTCATCTCCGTTCGTAATGCTGAAAGGAATTCTTATCTCTCCACCCACCAAATCCCAACCCTTGAAAGTTTCGTTCGCCGAGACATCACATATAATTATTTTTCGGCGGTGCTATTTCTGCTGAAACTTGTAAACAAGAGCTAAGGAAGGCATTCAACATGTGCTCAGTGGGAAAAGCCGGGAACAGTCTTCTAATTTATCCCTTTTATAGGGCATGCGCTGTAATTGGCAAGCCCCAGGTTATTCACAGTAAAATTGGGGAAAATGTCCTTTTTGTAGTTCAGCAGTTTTCCGCAGCTGGCGCTGTGCTGGCAGTGAGGAAAAAATTTCGATTACGTCAATCCTAAAGGTTCAGTAGCCGACTAACTTTTCACGGAGCTAGAATCTACAGTATACTCGTCCTGCGAGCACTTTATAAATTTCTCTCTGAATAAATAAAATCAAAGTTAAATTCTTGTGAAATACCTAAAACCGTACTTCGGTCAGAATCGGTGGACGAGAATCGCGCCGAGTTCGTAGTTTTTCCCTGATTTGCATAAAACCGTGTAACAGCGACTTACCTATATAGTGTGGGAAGATATGTGCAAATGAGGATGTCTGAGGCAAGCCAGTCAGAAAACGCACCGGATAGTGATTCGTACAGCTCGCAGATTCAATGGATATCTTCAAACGTTTTCCATGGTTACCCTTAAGTGGTAGTTTTGAACACGGGACTGGGTTAAGTTACCTCCCAGACCGATAATTACTACTTCCCAGCAAACTCCGTGCCCAGCAATGAGTATATTTGGCTCAAGAAATGTGGGATGATTTTAGTGGCACCAATAAACCTTTCGTGTCGTGAGTTTTACATATTTACTAATTGCACCATTTTGGATTCGTTAAAATTGAAAATAAGGCTTGATTAGCAAAATTAAATATTCACCTGAAGCTTCAAAGCTCGCTTCCTTAAGCAATGCGTCTAACCTATTAATGCTATGCATGATCTTCCTCGCCCACAGGGGCAGTGTATGCATAATATGAGTGAAGTGTATAGTGCTAACTTACCTGCCTAAGTTGCAGCATATATAATTAATTAAAAGTTAATGCGTGTATGTATTCGTAAGCGTTTTTTCCTTCGCCTAAAAGTTATTCATTAAAAGTAGCTCTAGAGTGTGTCAGTGGATCCTAGTTTGCGTGCAAGTTCTAGTTGAATTCGAATTTGCTAAAGTGATGATTTCAAAATTTTCTGTGATTTCGTTCAGCTTACGAGTTTTGTTAAGTGATAGCTGGATTAATCAAAACTGAATTGCGATTAGCCGACCTGTTTTCAAACGTACATAGTTTAAGGTAAGTGAACCATACATTTTCAAATTAGAACCACAATGGACTTCACTTTCAGTCACGGCTCAATTATTTATTCCTGCCTTTACCATGGAGCATTGTCTATCTTTATAATCACGGCAGACCTAACATCCTTCAAACTCTGCAACTCATCATTTCCTAGCCAACTCCCTTCCGGCTTTATTGTTTGTCCATCCCTTGACCCCTACCACCTTCCCAGGTGTTTGAAGTACTCAGATATGATACGCTATAAAAAGTGTTTCTCCCACATAAGGTTGTGACGTCATGAATTATCACTGGAATGCCAACGGAATACAGGAAAGCATTAAAGTTGCAGTACAGAGATAGGCAAATAGAATATACATATGAACACATTTGCGCGAAACTTTGAAAACTGTGCAAACATATCAAAGTGTAGAAGTGTGTACATGTATATAGAGTACTTCAACCCAAACGAAGAAGGTACAGGAAAATATTACTCGTTCATTGCGGTTAGAATCGTGACATCGAGGTGTCATTTCGTGCAAATAGGCTCCTGTTATCTGAATCAGCCTTTCCTGCGCCAATTCAACCCCAATGTTTTACGTTGTCTTATTTGAAAGCTTAAGCAATCCCAGATATAAAGTTCCGCATAACACTTTTGTGTCCAAAATTACACCTCGCATTCCCTTGTAAAAGTCAGACAATAAATATTTTACTCACTACAGAGATAAAACTACATAATAAATAGAAGCGTGTGAGTGAAGGTGTCGATTCATAACCAAAGAGCTTAATCTAAATATATAATGAAAGGACAAACGCTTTCCAGATCCTCCGTTTTTTCCTGATTAAATTGCATTTTAGGATATTGAGATTAGGTCTAGGGACAGAAATGGTATAAACGACACATTATTATATTTATCACTAGAAAAATCCTTTAAGGATTAGGATTCAACCTGCTTAGATTATAAATGGAAAACCGAAAATGGTTAAGGCCAACATCAAAAATGTGTTACTCTATTGATTCCAAATGGCCATGGATGGGACAAATTTCATTATAGTATTTGTCAAGTTTCAATTATTCAAGGAGCTTCCACAGTCGCTAAAAATTGACAGTGATTTCCAAGATCAAGTAATGAAATTTGATGCAAAGTATAGGGTTAGCATAAATGGGACTTAATTTGACTAAGGTTAAATTGACGGTTTTCGTTAAAGCAACCATCATCAACCCGGCAGCACCAGCACTCTAAAGATAATTTTATACCTTTTTTCCAAAAGGCTTGACCGTAAGACTGAGCTATTAGGATGATATATAACCTACTAGTATAAGCTTCGACATATCTTTAACCCAAGTCAAAGATTGTTTTTTGTTATTAAAGTTCTTGGACACTCTCAAATTATCTTATAGAAGATGAATGTATATGTAAAGCGATTATATGGTATCGAAAAAATCTATATATCTGTTATCAAACCATACTAAAAATTATATGGCATGTACAAAACGTTTATTGGTTCAGGTGACCTTTTTTGGCAAATTAAGATTTCGTTATTTAAGGAAAGCTGATTAGAATCTGGGTACTGCTAGCTATCCGTTTCACGGTCTACTGATAAAATAAAGTAACACCTGTATAAGACGGATGCCTAGGGAACCAGACAAAATATAAATATATATTAGATACATATATATAATAAGCAGTTTTCATTTCAGTAGTGTTGCAACCGAAAAAATATAAATATGGCTGCTGTACTGCCCGTATTTGCAACACATGCTACTAAACATTTTTCGTTCCGTACCTCAAAAGAAAAAAACGGACTCTTCTAAGATCCCACCGTGCGTCCGCTCGTTTTTCTGTCACAGACGTTTTTGTGGAAAACGGCGTGACGCAGGAATTTTATATTTGGAATAATGTTACGTCTTTGTGACACACACATATTTCCGCAGTCAAAGAAATTTGAGTTTGAAATTGACATCTTGAGTTGGCCTCCCATCCAAAAAAAATTTCCTTTTTGTATCGTGTGTGAAAGGGCTACTTATCGAGATTCCAAAAATATCCACCAGCCACAAATATTTCCGAATTAGAGGAATACATATACCTCCATAATTTAAGAGCAGTTGACAAAAAAGAAAAGGGCAATATTTTTGCATCCCCAGCATCATTATCTACAACACAAACTAAAAAAACCAAATCTCCTAGAGACGCACTTCCTAGCAAAGTTTCCTTTTTTTTACTTTTTTGTTAAAGAGATAAGAATTTACGAGTGAAATTGCAATAGTCCCTAAAAATGAGTTAATTTCATCTTGAATATCCCAGTATCGGCTTAATTTATGCAATGAAGTCTTTCTGAATATTAGAACTGGATGCATCGTAAAATTATGTTTGGATGCGAAAGCGTTTCAGTTTCTGTGCTCAATTTCTAATTTATTATTCTATGATATTATTTACCTTTTTGCTTTTTATTTGCTATTATTTTTTTTTGAAAATGACAATATTATTATCTTCAGAATAAAAAACGGTACAGATTATGTATGTTATGTACGTGCAATAATAGTCAAAAATTACCTACATATATGAGTATCTAGTAGGTACGTAGTTTTCAGGGTCGCCGAGTTGAATAATGCAATTAGATACTGTGAAGACACCCAGAATCACGAAAAATAAAATCGCGAAAATAAAAATCGAGAAAAAAATCCCAAAGAGAAATAATCCAGAAAGAAAAATTCCGAAAATTAGATAGGAATATTGTCTCACACATTACCGTAAAAAATAGTCCTACACCAAACATCGAAAAATGAAAGTCTCTAACGACAAAATCAAACAAATCCCTAATGACGAAATTCCTAAAATAATCCTAAAAGCCATTAATTAAAAGGGATCGAGATAAAATACAAATTTCAAAATAAATTCTGTGGCCACTGGTCAAATAGTGATAACTCCAAATTTGAATTTTTCATTACAGTCTTTTAAAATATAAATTTACAATTATAACGTTAATATACTGAAGATATTGTTTACTAGCGAATCATTGTTTTAATTTTTAATTTGATATTAATATACGAAAAAAAAGTAAGACGAAACAAGTAGAATCACATATACAGTGGGTAGCCACTACATTAGGACCAGCCATATTTTTTTGGAACTATTAAATTAAGATATGTTTTCAAGCAAGTATGATAACAACAATTAATTTCGAAGCATGCACAGATTATTACTTAATTTATCTAAAATAAAAAAGAAAACAATTTTCACACATTTATTACTACAAAATAAATGCAAAATGATTACTATTAGTACTTACTGACACCGCCCTTATTGGCAATCACGGCTTCAATACGCCGTGACATGCTAGAAATCAATTTTTTTTACGGTTTTTGAAAGCTCTGGGTCATGGTGCCAGATTCAGATTATCTTTTCTATAAGATTTCATATTGTTGTTAGGACTTCCTTCCCGACTTTTCACTTTACGACCTCCCAGATGTTCTCCATCAGGTTGAGGTCCGGCGAGTTGCTTGGTCATGACAGCAACTCGATATTTTTTTCTTTTAGATAAGCCATAATGATTGTGGTTGTATAGCACGGTGCCCCATCCTGCATGAATATTAGTTTCTTCCCGTTTCTTGACCAATCCGCCATTTGGAGCAGCAATTGGTTCTCCAGGACGTCTTTATACTGCCCCTGTCTCATCATACCGTTCACTGTGTAGAGACGTCCTGTCCCTTGCACACAAATCACGGACCAGATCATTACTGAGGGTGGATGCTTCACTGTCTAAATGATCGAGTCGTTATGAAACTTTTCATCTGGTCTACGACGAAAAAGGATTATTAAGTCCGTCATTACTTGGAAGGTCGACTCGTCCGAAAAGCAGACCTGGAACAATGCTTATTTTAGCTGACAGACACATTTGATTAGACACATTTTCGAGTCCACTTATTTTCTTCATGGCAGGAGTGAATTTCGGTTTCTTGGCTGGACACGTCAACTCCTCCTATTTCAGCCTTCGCGAACTGTTCGGTCCGAAATATCTACTCCCACTTCCTGGATAAGCTTTCTCAGAACCCTCCAAGCAGATGTTTCGAATCTTGCGATCACCTCTAGGGGTGGTCTTTCGTTTAGAAAGGAGCCTCTTCGAACAAAATTCCTCCCCATTACTACTACTGCTACGGCTCGTTGTGAGTATTGTGTATTTTGCAGCAGACCTTTAATTTTTTCAATGTTTTCATGTGTAATATCACATTTTTCCCAGGGCTGAAATGTCAAGTGCGAACTTATTACACATGAATTTGGTTGGATAAATTGATTAAAATATAAAATAAACACTTGAAGTTTACTACTTACCTTTTAATTTACCAACTTAATATGCGAATAATAGTGTCTGAAAATACAATAGAAATCACAAAAACTTAGAACCCACAAGCGGGGCAAAATCTTTTTTTATAAGAATTAGAACTTGACTTTTATTTTATGTGTTTCTAAAAGAGTTATTTTGATATGTTTTAAATCTCAAAATTAAAGTCCTCAAATAGCTTTTATTTTATATTGTCGAAATAAGAATTATCTTAAGACTTTTATTATTAAGTTCTGAAATAAAAGTTATTGGAAAACGTTTGTCGAAAAGTCTTAATATTTTAAATTAAAATGCTTTTCAACGGGTATCTATCCATTGCAAGTTTTTGACTCGGGCACCCGGGTGTTGCACGAGTGCATGAATAATCCACAAATACAAAAGTGCACGGGTCCACGGGTACACAGCACAAATTTATATAATTAACCCATTTACAATACCTAGTAATTAATATTTAGGACCACTGTACATATGTGGCTTTTAAAAGTTTTCCATTATTAATAAAAATCAGCTTTTTTCGTGGGATCATTCTCTGAGGTTGGGCCATGTCAAAAACTACTTTTTTACTTTTTTATACCTCTTATCTTATCTGTATTTTTGTCGAAAGATTCATCAACAGAAGAATTTAGAAAAGTTGTGAAATCATTCACAAGCTAAAACCTGTATTTACAACATTAAGTACTAAAAATGGTTACTAGACAGTAACATTTACATATTTTGTTAAAATCCCCCTATTATCAGTAATTCAAAAATTGGCGATGCAAACGACCTATTTTCCGAAATTTTGGAATTGGGGGTATTTAAAGCATTAATTTAGGTCGATATTTAATGTAGTGCTGATAATTTTTCTTTAACAAAGATCTTTTTTATGATAATGCCAAAACTCAGGGGATGCCTTGACATCAAAGAAATGAAAGGGGAGCGAAATGGGTAATTTATTTCCAATATTATTGGTTTTCCTAGATTTTTCTGAGTAATATATTTCGAGATACGGGATTTGAAAAATAATTGCTTTGTAAAAATGATAAAAACGAATCATTTTTTGTACTTGCCCTTTTATACGATCTTCAACAAAAAAATTATTTTATTTATTTTGATGGACCGGCAGAATACGATACTTAACTGCTAGTTGCTGAAGACTTAACTGCGACTCTTAAGGATTCTACGACCAACTTCCCAGTATGATTAATATTGAATACTATGAATATATATTAATAATATTAGTAACACAAAAAAGTAATCATTTTAATCACTAAAACATGTAATTTAATTGTTATCAATACATAAAATAAAAAATCAATATTATTAGATTTATCCCCGTATTCATTATTCCCCCTCTAGTTCTCGTAACCCCATGTGGCGAAGCGCATCGCGTCATATTTTTCTTTATAAATAACTAATATTTTAGAAGTAAACAAGTGATTTTTACTTATACGATGGCTAGAAAACATATTGCCTTGAGCCAACTCTTCCAAAAATGACATTGTTATTCTAATTTATGAATTTGCGGCAGCATCACCCAATTCAAAAAAAGGATTTTTCTGGAAAAAACTTGCATATGACAAAACAATTGCCTATAGCGGCGGGAACTTTTTCAATTTAGCGCTGCAGGTGGTCGAGTTTGAAAGAGGAAAGTCTAAAGAATTTTTTAAAGTACTCCGACATTTTGAAGTCGGTACAAATTAAACACACAAAAAACTTACCCAACTATGATTGAAGATAATACATAAAACTACCTAAACGTTTCAGCCCACGGTATCGATTAAATACTTTTGTTGTAGTTGTTTGGTTTGTTTTATTTGCACCGACTTCGAAATTTCGTAATAGATATAAAATTAAAAATTATTTTATGCTTTTCAGCGCCTTTTGTGAAGTCGGTTCAACTTTTTTTTTAAAAACTATTTTATTTTTCACTTTTTAGTGTTTTCTATTCTGTACAATAAAAAAAGAACCATCCAACCCATTGCATGAAAAGTTTTTTTCTCCTAGTATCAATCAGGGAATTTACTCTACTCAACAGAAAAAGAATCATCGAAATCGCTGCACGCGTTACGAAGTTAGACTCCCCCCCCCCTCCCCCTCCCACCCCAACCTTAGGACCAAATGATTCTCCTGCTAGCATGTGAGATCACATTCTATAATGACATGCTCGATTTTTTGACCTTGAAATTATTAACATGTTTTTTGCTCCCAATTAAGCAGAACTTTATGGATAGTTGCCGTTAATTTCTTCAAAGATTCAGCTGTTTCCTCTACGTAGTGTTCAAATTTGCTAGCGTTAATGGAATCACAGCAAGACAACACATTTAAAATAATTCCTGGGACATGTTAGTATTTTAGTTATGCCTGCGAAAACATCCTTGTATCAAAAAATTGTCTCGCTGCATTTTCATTACTATCGAATCCTTGTTTTCAAATATCAAAACAAAAAACATTTATGTCCTGAACTGTATCCTTGCCTGCTCTGCTAAAGTACTCTGCTTGTTTTCTGCGTTGTAGCAAATGGCAAAACACCAAAACTTAAACCACAACTTAGAGGGCATATTTCTGATGAATTTGCATTCATCAGGTGGTAGTAACTTTGCGATCAACCATTGTTAAAAAAATTTTTCACGGATTGCAAACTTGTCCGCAAGTAAAATAAATTTTCTAAGCCTCAATGCCTATTTTTTCTTCTGTATATTGCTGACGTCTTGCTTGAGTTTTTCTTTGTAACAGATCGACCGATTTAAATGATTCTTTTTAAGGTTCCGAGCCAAAATCGTAAAAAAGTAATCCTTATGTTATGATATTGTCTCTGTCACAGCTGCTACTAATTTCATAACGTTTGGCCAGATTTGGATGATTTTGTTTTCTTTTTGTAGAGCGCACTACCAATGTTGTAATTGCTTTGTTGATACGAGCAACATTGAAAATTTAAATAGTTTTTAAGAAAAAACTGGAAACTACTTCACAAAAAGAATAATAAAATAATCTTTAATTTTATGTCTATTACGCAATTTCAAGTTCATAAAATCTTCTAACGGGCTATTGGAAAATTGAAAGAGGAAGAACATTGGTTCACTCATACCATATTTAGTCCTGTAACAAGCAATGAAAAGAGAAAGCGATTCTGGAATCTTTAGGACTATTTTCACGAATATCTAACGAAATAAGTTAAGTTGGTGGCTATGGTAAGAAAGTCAAATAAGAGGATTATTCCAAGAAAAAGTCCACGACGAACGATTCTTACACATAAAACATATTCTAAGGCAGGTCTCACGAAATTGCGATAAAGAAGTTTTGAATCGTTTGAATAATTCAATTTCTTAACCAATGGCTGGTCAAGAAACCGAAAGCTAAAAGAACATCGTCCTTTAAGTCAGAATTCAAAATTCAGCTTCACGAAATACAGATTTTATGTCATCATGTTTCATCGGCATAGCAGAGCATTATCGAGTTTATTTTAAATAATGCGTACGTCATTAATATATATAATAAAAATCAAAGGCCCAAAATGATTTCCTTAAGGCACGCCTGAGTTCTCATCGATATCATTAGCGAGTTTCCTGTGTAATAAAATTTTCTAACTTCCGGTAGAAGGAAAACAACCTATTGGCAAAAACGAACGAAAATCCCAAGGTATGTAGTTTTGGAAGGAGAATTCTATGGCTAATTCTATTGAAGGCCTTACTAAAATCTATGAACATGCATTCAACTTGTCTTACATATACAATGATAAAAGAATCCCTTTAAGAGGTCATTCCCGGAAAACCTTGGGAAAAATATGGGTTTTTCAAACGAAATTTATTCGATAACAAAGGAGATGATTGAATGAAGTTCTATTCTTTTTATTGGAATTCTTATATATTTTACAATTTCCTATGGTTGCTTTCATTTTCCCCTCTTGGCAGTCACGTAGACGACGTCGTTTACAGGCGCCTCTTAAGAATCATCCAAAATGGTTTTTTTTTGTTTTCGCATTTTTACGATGTGGTCAAAGTTTAGGGGATAACCCTTTGATAAATAAGCATGGCTGTAGCCGCAAGAGAATTAGGGTAAGGGGAGTGAGGAAACTTGAATGTCTTGTTTTTGCATTGCTGCGGGCTAGACAGCAGCACAAAGACGGAGTGGATTTTTAAATTCAATCTTATAAAACCCAAAGGGAGACCTGGTCTCGAACCGGGGAACCAAAAAAAATCAAATCGGTTCAATAGTCCTCCCTTAATCACGCCCACCACTTCGAAAAATTGCGTTCCGAGAAAAATACTCGCAAAGTTTTACAATTAGTATTAAATAAGTTATATTTCCGGAAAATACAAAGCTATAGAGGCACTTCCAATTCGCAAATCGATAAAGATGTATTCTCAAGACCCTTAAGAAAACGATCCAGCAAAATAGATTTTTTTACATTTTTTTCCGGGTATGCCCCCTAACTGAGGGCTGGTTAATATTTTCCTAAACCTGTGTCGGAAGGAACCAAGAACAGATTTATAATGGCAAAATAGAGCGTCACACTATGTGAATTCAGAAACCTTGGCTATACAATCCAAATTAAGAAAGGGGCTGTAATTATATATGTACGCCAGACAGACCTACTATTCTGATTTGTAAAAGAATAAGCCCGAAAAGCTTCCACAGCTTAAAGAAAACACTACATGAAATAGATGAATTAAATAAATAACGTAGAATAGGGAGCAAGAAATAAGTTTGATTTTTTTAACAAGAAAGCAGATCACTAGCAGCAGAAATTTTAAAACGGCAACCTCGTCAAATGCAACAACTTTTGATTGAAGTTAAATTGAAGAAGAGTCGCCAGATGGGTAAAATTATCCTGAAGAAAAGAAGTCGCAAAGTCACCAAACAGTTTAGATTTAATCTAAGAAATGCTATTTTTCACTTTAATTGACTAATCTCCAAAACCGGATCGGAATATATAGTACATCCAATCTCATCCTATTAAAGTATTCTCTTCCAATCCATGCTTTGTAAGTTCTTTAAATTTTTAACTTTTTTCTTGAGTCAAGGCTGCAAAACGTGTAAGCTTTAGATTTCGTTATAGTGTGTTTGGAGGAATCTTTTTAACAACTAGGGGAGTGGTAGTGGAGAACTCAAGCTATTGAATCGAATCAGAGCACATTATGCAGAAAAGGACGGATTACATTAGCTGCGATAATCCGGAAAGAGCGATGCAGTCAATATAGGACCATCCACGCTGAGGAAGCGATAAGAATATAGGAAGCAGACTATCCCTCTTCAACGAGCGCACCCAGCCAACAGAAGGCATGCTAAAATCAGCGAAAATCAATAAATCTTTAGATGGACGTAAGGGCTTAAGGAACACACACAAGACAACAGGCAACACACAGGGGTGTCTGAAGTAGAGGGCTTCGAGTCGGCGATATTTCCACAAACCCGGACACCGTCCAGCAAGCTATGTCAAAACCTGCAAAAGTCAAATTTTGTAACAGACGAGTCTATTTACGAGAATCAAAATCACTTGCAATGGATCCTTGAATGAGGCTATGCAGAGGTAAGTCCACGAATTCCTCGAATTGATCTTCCAGCATGCAATAAAATTTGGAGAAACATGGTTAACAAGCTCATCCTTAGTGGCTTCAGGATATACCGTAGCAGGTTCGACATAAAACGAGGGTACCAGTGCAGACGTCAACACAGGGTCATCGCACATTCTACAACCAAGCTAGGGTTCACCTTAGCAAAAGCGAAGGTCTTTGTAGGTCATCGCGGTATCGCGATTGAACAGATTCTGTATGTATACACTGGACGAATACCTGCTGACGTATTTTAATGTATGAATACATGAGGCTTGGTGGTAATACACGTAATAGCATGACTCTGGAGAAACTCTCAAGAGCAGTGAATTTATATCGGTCTGGTATCCTCTTTCGCTGAAAGGACGCGCAGACGTCAATTACTTTGTTAACTCATCTATCATGTGCCTCCTAAGATCGTAGTGCTGTAAGGAAGGCTTCGTGAGACTTCTGCAAGCAAAGATCGTTCACGCCTGCTGAGGGAGACAATGGGCCCCACACTCGGCTGAGCCGATGACACATTCGGCTGAGCCGAAAAGCGGAAGATGGGTCAAATCTTACCAACGTGGTCGTGAATATTTGTTGCCTTCAAGTATGAGCTTGCCAGCGATGTTCTGTTGTAAGGATATCTTAACTTCATAGTTTTGAGTTCCATACACCGCAACCGTGTTGCAAGTAACACATCCTGCCAAAATGTAAGCAGACGCGCTAAAAATTCTTCCAGTAATTTTATATATGCTCATATGCAATTATAATGGAACTGCACTTTTTTACTCATCAATCAGGCAATTTGATGGTGCCGTTCCATGGAAATTACGGCAGCTGTCAATTAGTTGAGAACCGGAATTTTTACCGGAATTTTCGCATACGAATTCCAAGACTTTCTCTGTGATGTAACTTGTTCATCATAGTCATGTATATCCAAACCACCAGTCTTATATCGATTCACGAGCTTAAAGCGCCTTCACGGTGTTTGGTAATTAAATGACCTTATTCATAGATAGTTCACTACTACTACCCATTCGGACGTACACGTAACATTTGCCCTAATTGAGATTTTAGGCCTTTGTCTATCTTAAGTTTTGAAATTTAGTTACACTCATATTTTTCTATATATATATACAATAAAAATAAATTGTTTGAGGTTTGAATATACTTCAATAACTAAAGCTTAGCTTACACTTAGGTACTTATACCGTATATATTGTGATATAAGTCAATTTCGATAATTTCACAGAAGTTAAAGAAACGAACAAACGGAAAATTTAAATTAGCTACTTAAACTACAAAATCAATATAATCAGGTCTACTTTAACGTTAGCGTAACTTTACCTAACTATTGCAGAATCTTAAGTGTTATTATCTCGAGGTTTCATCCTACGAAAGTTATCTAAAATTAAAGTAGATTTGAGATGTTCTTTCCGTTGTTTGAGTGTGTTTAGCAGAAAACCGTATAAACTTCTCCTTTTTTGTACCTCGCTTTATTTTACGTTTTAAATAATTTTCTTACAAAATAATCCCTGTACAGGTACCTCCAGAGTTTCTGCAAAGTTGTCATGCTAAATTTTTAGCACATTTATCCAGACACGGGTAGCCATGAAAAGACGTCAGAGAAGAGATCCAATTTATGAGGGACCGACAGAAATGGATGAAAACTGTAGAGCTTATTCAAGGATTCTTGTACCTTTAAGCTTATTAAACCTCCTAGAGATTCACAGATTATGAGTACCAAAATTTTCTTGTTTATTTTAAATTATCTACAAAGCCTGCATCTGCGCAAGCAGGTCCGTTTTGCTTTTGTGGACATTTGATGTTCAGTGTACCAAAATTATTTTGAATATCTTTGACTTTGCGGTTTCCTTTTCATTAATACCTTTCCTGGCAGTTTAAAGAGATGTTTTAATAAGTCTTATGAATTTGAAAAATTTTACTTGCTTTTGTGCTCAAGTCCTTCTCCTCCTTTTTAAAGGTTTTGGTCGACTAAATTAAAGGTGGGCAGAAAAACTAAATTCAGTCATTTCAAGTTAAAGGCCTTTTCAGTCTTCTTGCGACTTACTCAAAACACATTCCCGTAAATAGGTAAGTATACGTTTTATTACAGTAAATTCGGCGTAAAAAAGGATAAGTAGCGATTTGTGCTTTGTTTTGCGTATGGGCTCACAAGTTAAACTGAAACTGAGTTTTCGCGGTTGGAGGTGTTGTCAATCAACAGGCGTTTTGATTATAAGAATGTAAATTGTTCCTTTATTTATTTTATTAACCGTAATCTTCAAAAAGTAGTGTTAAAGTAAAGGTTTTATTGTAGATAATAATATTATCTGCAACTCTTATTATAACTTTTTACTGTGATTTTGATAATAAAAGTTTGAAGAAGTTTGAGGTTATATATATTCTTTAAATCAAATAAAAAAAATGGACTCAATATTTTATAGAGCACTTTCTCCTGACAAATTTGACCTTTAATAATAAAAAATAATAACAATACTCCTACAAAACATACCCAATTCTTTTCAAAGTTATTTACGATCTTTTATTACATATTGTATAGACAATTGCTTTTACTTATATGACGACCCCTTAATAGAAAAAATAAACTGAATTTTAAATAATAATGGTAATAAATTCAACCAAATTCATTTTCTTTTCTTTTTATTTTCCCTTTTTTGTAAAGCAAAAATAACTATTCGACAATGACCCGGGTCATCTGACTAGATATGCATAGATATATTATACGAAAAGAAAGCGCTCAGTAGACATGCAAGTTTTAGTATTACGGCTAATAATACTATTTTATATGTATACGCAAATAAAAGATCGTGAACATACAATTCCACCTTAAGATTCTTTTTAAAAGATTTATACATTACACTCGCCCTAAAGCTGGCTGCTCAATGCTAAAGCAGACTTATTAAATCTGTAAAACTATCCCCAATATTTTTAATTCAAGTTCCGTTGACGCGAAAAGAGCTAACATTCAGTGAGAATATTGATTCGACATGAAGTTTTTGCTACTAAAACAGACTAAATTGTCATATAGTTCCTGCGGTATACTCTGTCTAGCTTTTCCCTTTTAGAATTCGAGGATTCTGCTATTTCCTATTCTAGAATAAGCTGTTATATTATTAATATTTATGGCCAGATCATGCTTTTTAGGAAGATCTTTTAAACGCCCTAGATTCGGTTTTTTCGTGGTAATGGTCGGTAAGGCTTTGGATTATGACAAGAGAAGGGTTAAAAATCAATTTTTTTGGTTTCACCTTAAATCAAGATACAGAACAGGCGGCTATTAGTGTCATCGTTGACCAGCTTTGCCAGGGGTATAATGTATTTAATCACCTTCACCTCGATATACTAATTGAGAGGAAAAACCACCTCTTGCCCTTATCACAAAACTTGAAAAATCCGTCAATGGCGACTCTAGTCGCCTTCTGTTCGATATCCGGATTGAAAGTGAAGAGTCGTAACACCTCTCCCTCAGTCATAACACCTTAAATATCGATCAGTGATTACTTTAATTGCCTCCTTTTCGGTATTTATACTGAAAGTAAAAACAAGAAAATTTGATATTTCCACACCTTTAAGGGGTTGAATCAACTATCAAGGGTTGTTTTAACTCCCAAAGGTTGTTACAGCCCTCCCCTCCCCTATCCTAACCTTTCACTTGTCATTAAATCTAAAAATATACGAATTATTTCACTCCAAAAACGCGTTACCGAGAATTACGACGAAAAAAGGACAAGAAAGAGGTTTTGTAGTAGCGCGGTTTAGGGGGGAGGGGACTTTTTACTATCTTTTTATTCGCGCCATCTACACTCGAGGAAAGGGGGAGGTGAAGTAGGTTATGTTACTGCAGTAAAATTTAGAATGTTCTTCTGACTTGAGTAAAACAAAAAAATAAATAAAAAAATCCGCTCTGGCTGTGTACTGTTGTCTAGTTGACAGGAATGCAAAAATAAGACATACAGGTCATTCATTACCCTTCCGGTCAAAGCCATGCTAACGCTTCATAGAGTTATCCCCTAAGCTTTGGCTACATCATACAAAAATTCCATTTCATCTTTTCATTCGGTTTGTTTTGAGCATTAATTAACTGAATGATGAAATTTAAAAGCGTTTTTCTCTAAATAAGTTTTCAAAGTTGATGAAAATGATTTAGGTAAAACTGTGTGTCTAATTAGGTTCTAGTCTTGAACATTCTATTCGAAATTATTTCTTTTAGGCATTGAACTACAAATAGTGCATTTTGAGCAAAACTTGGTTTTGTGATTAAATAAATATTTCAATAAAAAATGTCCATAGCAGAAAATTAAAATATTTTTTTTACGTTCAATTATTTAACTTAAACAAGGCGTAATCCAATTTAAACAACAAAGATTTTGAAAATAAAATAAAAGTGAGCCTGTTTTTTGCCAAAAGGTTTTCAATCGTCGAACATCCTACGAATTCCGCTTTGTTTTCATATAGAACAAACTCTTCGTTTTTCCATTTATTCATTAGTTATATTTGTTAGAATATTTCCTAAGAATCGAATTGCTCAAGGTTAGAGCTTTATAGTTCTCAGGTTTATGAAGATCACTTTTTTTAAGTTGGGTAAAATCGTTGCTTCTAATACATTTCATAGTACTATATCTGTCTCAAATATGTGGTTGAAGATTTTTACTAAATTTATTAAAAATTCATCTGGTACATACTTATAGAATTCTTAGAGCACACCGTCCCTGGTACCTTATTGTCTTTTTGCTTTTTAAAGTACCGCATATACGCTCTTTATCAATAGCAATCTCATCATCTAAAATTGAGCATTATATTTTAGGTTCTGCATACAATAGCAAATGACTCAATTCGATAGGAGTAAAGAGGCTTTTAAAGTGCTCCAGGAACTTATCAAATTAAAAAAAGAAAATACGCGTCGAACTTAGAACCTCTTTGTTTTTGGGAAGTCGGTTAAAAACTACTGCTATTAAAGCTGAATCTTACTAAAACCAGTAGTGACAAACAAACAAAGTTGGGTAAAAATACTCTCACAGTTTACTATTTTATTTTACCTCTGACCGTAAATTGTATACGCTTATTTTTCTTGCCTAACTCTAATTAATTCCCCTTAAAATAAGTTAAAAAAGTTTTAAAGTCTATTGTAAATAATATAATACTATTTTTTTTTCTTTTCAGTATTTCGTTAATATTGTCTACTCAACTCATCATCAAAGTGTATATCAAAGAATAATCGAAAACTGCAAATGTTCCATAAGCAGGCTAAAATATTCTAACATTTATTAAAATAATGCACAATTAGATAAAAGTTAAAAGTGCTGTAAATAGTTAAATTAAAATATTTTAAAATAAAAACGTCAATTCGTCTAGTTCTTCAAAGTTTATTAAGTAGTTGGTTACAATATTAACCCTTTTTGTAGTGTAATTTAAAAAAAATAACGTCAATTCAAGTGAATAATAATGATAAGTTAAATAAAATACATATGTTAAATTTTAATAAAATATAGTAAATTCGCCTAAGAAAAAATGACATCATCAAAATTCTACTGGAACTATTCATCATAATCCCTTGACATTTTCTTCAAAAAGCTCTCGAGCACTCAGCAAAATGGCAGACGAAACATCGAACTCGGACGACAAGAGTAAGTTCAGCAAAAATATTTATTAATTAATTTTAAATTATTGTAGTCAATTAAATGGAAATTAAGAATTTTATAACGCTATAAGGAGAATGTCTACTGTGTTGAAGTGCTACATCCAAGCTTGAAAACCATGGTTTCGAGAAAAACGTGTTAAAATGTTTTGAAAGTGCTTTCGCGTGACCCGTCTGGCCGTCATAAAATTGCGAACAACTCATTTTGTGGACAGATATGATAAAAAGATTTACGTAGGGTTATCCTGAAAGCTTCAGAATATCGAAAAAATGCAAAAAAACGAGTTTTTAAAATCAACACAGTAGAAATCCCCCTTAAATAAATAATGAGTTGTTACTCTGATGCGATACAAAGATTTTGCAACAGTCCGGAAACGAAGAGGATTATTTATATATGTATGTATTTCAACAGAAAATGAAAAACTCATAGACAGACCGAGGTTCGAACCTGCTTCCATGGCGTGGTAATCTTGCCACTCAACCATTGATCTAACTCATTATTATTAATTCAACTATTATAATGTTTCGCTTCTACTTCCTTTTTTTTTATATCGTCCTAATAGTGGCGCCTTTTAAATATAATTTATTTCTTCTAACATAAGTATGTACACGGCACGATTTTAGTTTTCGTGGCACACCGATTTGACTTTTTTATTTAACTTTCTTGGAG
Source organism: Leptarthrus brevirostris (assembly GCA_964036015.1). Lineage (NCBI taxonomy): Eukaryota > Metazoa > Arthropoda > Insecta > Diptera > Asilidae > Leptarthrus > Leptarthrus brevirostris. Next base: position 44,025,000 of record OZ038372.1, read on the forward strand.
GAAAAGGTGTATTAATTAGGCTTTAAGTTCTTTTATTAACTTGCAGGAGAATATATTTCAATAGTTAGTTAGTAAAACAACTAAAATATTCGATCTTGAAATTTTAGTAACAAATCACTTCAAAAAAAAATCATGGACAAAAATTTTTTCACCTCCTTCCCTTTCGAGTCGCCGAAAATCCCATGTTGCTTGGTCTCTGGCTACCAAATGGACATCCGTTTATACTTGTTGCCCATTGCTGTAAAAGATCCCCAAAGATAGCATCAAACTTCACTTTTATTTTCTCACACGTTTTTCTATCCAAAATAAAAAACCAATTACGATTCGATATTCCATTTTACCGAAAAACACAAAAAAAGTTTAAGTGGTTACCCCACCTTGACGCTCGGAAAAATGGATATAAAAATAGTAATATAAAATATATATAAAAAAAATTGTTTCACGCAACTATTAGATATATAAAATAATTTTTAATTTAGCACATATACAGTACATAGTAGTTTTATGAACAATTAAATAAACGAATAAAAATTATTTTGAGAATGAAATCGTTGTGGATGGTGCAATTTTTTTCTCTGTCAGGCATCTTCGGAAAAATAAAATTGTTTTCTCTTTAGAAAGGTAAAGGAAAGGTTTGGAGACGGAGTTGGATCAATTCGTTGAGCCGCACGACCACCATTCCATGGGTCCTGAGTTCGAGACCAGGTCTCCCCGTGAGCTTTTATTAAGAAATTGAAAAAAAGAATCCACTTTGTCTCTGGGCACTTCCCTTACCCTAAACTCCCTTCCGGCCAAAACCATGCTAACGCATCAAAGGGTTGTCCCCTAGCATTTGACCACATCGTATAAAAAAAAACAAGTTAGCATAGGGAAATTTTGCATAAATTTTTTTTTGTACAAATGACTATTTAAAAAAAATTTTAATTTTTATCGAAATTTCGAGTTTTAAAAATTTATAAAAAATTAAGGCGGTATCCAATAAAAAAAAATCTATGTTACATCTTAGATAATATTATAAAGAATATTTGGTTTACATTTCAATTTCTAATTTCTGGACCATACAATAGTGCACAAATCATGCATCATCTCGCGTCGTTCAAAGATAAATTATAAAAGTATAGTATAGTATTGTACCTATTGCAAGACTTCGTCCGTTAGCATCTGTCCAGTCGGTACCTGGGATGCGAGTCTATTATCTGCCCACTTCAAATTGCTATAACTGCGGTAATAATTGGAATTTTGACATGTGGAAACGCTTAACGCATTTTTAAAAGTATTGAAAATTTATCGAGCAAAACTTAAAATTTCGATTTTTTAAAAACCCTTAGTTGGTGTAAACCCTTGGCTGGCTGTCAAATAAAAAATAATCGTTTTGCAATTTCAATGGCGTCTTTTAAAACTACACGACAGTGCCAAATCTCATTGGCTACCTGTGTTTAAAAACGTGTACTTATTTGTCAACTCTCGAATAACTAAGCTTGAGAGTAATGGCTTATTAAAATCTTATAAACAAAACATAAAATAACTTTTTATCTAACTTTTAAAAATCAAACTGAAAAAACATGTGATATTTTCTGTCCTCTGTAATATCCGCCGAAGTAAGCGAAGTAAAAAGAATTTGTAAACATTTTCAAAAACCTCCCTAAGTTTTAAGTGAATAGTAGAAATTTACATTTTATTATGTTTTTCATTCTGCAAAAATATTAACAAATTGTGTATTTATTTAAAATTTTCCGAAAATTCCAGGTCATAAGACGTTTAATATATTGACTATACACCTGGTCCGTTTCTGTGCTAAGGGCGCGAATTTTTTTCTCGATTTTTCACTACGGGTCTTCTCCATGCGTAGTCATCCAATTCGGCGTCTTCCTCACCATGTGTTGCTCGGTCATTCAATTGGGCGCCTTCTTTGAGTTCGAATCAAGAATATGTCGGGAGATATTGTCTCGGCTCTTTTCTTAGTTCTTATGACTTTCTTAGTTAGTAATGAACACCGATTTACAAAGGCTTGTAAATTAATTAATAATATGATAATAATAATGTTATTGTGTAAGCATTTCTTTTACAAATCTCCAATCTATCCTTATGTATACCTTAAATCCTACTGCTAACACCTATTAATTTGCAATATTAAGTGAAACAAAACGCAACAAAAGAAAATTAAAAAATTTGTATTGATATGAAAACAACAAAGATCAATGGGGACCAAAAATACTCAATAAATGGCATGACCATGGTCGTCCGTCGTTACCTACTTATTACGATATGTACGCGTAGATTTTGAGTAATATCATCAAAAAAAACACAAAGAAAAGAAAGCAAAAAAGAACCAGAAAAAAGGGACTAATGTGCAAGTTTCTTAAAATAAATGAAAGAAAAGAAGTAAACGATCTCTGTAGGGAATATAAATATCGAAATTCTTAGTGGTTAAATTCATTAATAAGAAATGCTCTATATCTCCAGGTATTTACGGCGTTAGCAAAGAGACCATTGAAATTCTTGCCATTTAGAATTGTTATTGCCTCCTCTTTTGTTAAAACGGTTTTATGAAAACTTCCGACTCTATATTCCGGACACCTACAAACAAATTGTAAAAAATCTTCCTCCTCATCAATATTATCAATATTACACATAGAGCAAATTCTGCTGCCGTGAATGCGCCAAGGACTTGCATTCATATCTATGAAGGCCTGCTCTGTATCTAAATATTGTATGATTTGATGGACCCGGATTAAAATTAAGCTCGTTGTAAACCTCGTGACGTACACTGCAAGCAACTCTACCATGATATATTCCAAAATGCCATTTTTGTTTTGAATGTTTTCTGCAAAAGTCATCAGACCTCTTTGCGTAACCATTTTTTTTGTTTTTTTTATGGGAGCGGGGAAATGCATTTACGCACCTAGGGGACTAGGGTCCCCCGTGTGCCGGACTCACCTGGCCAAAGGCCAGTAATACCGGCTAAAACCCCCCTCCCCTCTCCAATAAGACCAGCGCGGGACCGTCAAGAAGACATTACTTCGTGGTGGAGTTCGTGGGTTGCGTAATAGAGCTCTCAGAAATCCGACCCGCGGGTACCTGGTTCCTACCCGGGTATCCGGTTCTCACCCGAGTACCCGATTTAAGTTGGGTACCCGTTTCCAACTCGGGTATCCGGTTCCAAGGGAGAATCGGTTCCATTATAAGAGTCGGTTCCAACGCCAGAATCGATTCCGTCACAGGAATCGGTTCCTCTTGAAATCGTGCAGTACAGATTCAGTTGCAAGGCCAATAGAGGTAATTTTGCATTTCACTGAGGAAATGTCTAGTTTCTTTGGAAATTACAGATTTTTTTGTAGTGAAACTACAAAATACGACTTCAGATTTATTAATAAAAATTTAAAATTTATTTTACTCCCTACTATTAGTGAAAATTTTTGCTTTACAATTTCACTCATTCTTATTAACCAGTTCATACGACGGAATCGCTTCCCGGTGGCGGATTCGACCATTGATGGAATCGATTCCAATTTGGAATTGGGTACTCGCCTGGAACCGGGTACCCGATTGGAACCGAATTTTTGGTAGGAATCGATTCCTACCCGGTCGGGTGTTTACCCGGGTTTTCGGGTTATCCGATTCCAACTGAGAGCTCTATTGCGTAACCATATCAAGATCTATGTTATGTTTATAAGAAAGATCATTCCATTCGGCATACCACCATATGATGTTCTCTATAACTTTCTTCGCAATTTAGTTAGGAATCCCATGAGACTCATAAATAAAATCAAACACAACTCTAAATATACATATAATCCATATGAAATCAAAATGTGTAAAGGTCAACATTATATTGTAAACGAAACATTTTCTTTACAAAATTTATTTGCTTCCTCCTTATGAAAGGCATCCATGTACGATGTAAGCTTCCCTTTGCAGAAGCAGATCTCTTCTTGAAATGAAGCATTAGGCTTCAAGGTCACACCTGAATATGTGTATTTCCTTAAAACTTCAATAGAGCTGTCAGCACACGTCCATTGCTCATTCATTCCCCTCATCCCTCCTCTCCTACGAAAATTCATAATTTTTGACTTTCTTAAATTAACTCTTAAGCACCAACGCTTACAATAGTTTTCCAAGGAGCAGATCATCCTCTGTAATTTTAAACGATCATCGGAGATTATAACCATGCTATCAGCATATAGTAATGCTTTCAACAATCCTTTAAAACTGATTTTGATCCCAACATCCATTGAGTCATGTATGTGTAAACAAACAACGAAAAAACCATAGAACCAAGTATAAAACCTTGTTTAACTCCAGCAGTAGTCGGAAATGGGTCAGAAGGTGATTCCCCTGTCCAAACTTGTACCCTTGTATCTTTATATAAATAAATTGTTAAAAAAGTGAGCTCTTGTGCACAGTAGTTTTTCTTTCGGTTTAGCTAGCTGCAATTTTGCTATTCCCACAAGATTTAAAATATCGTCTATTGTTGAAAATCTCTTTCTGAACCCCACCTGACACTCATCCACTATATAATTTGACTTTTTCGACCTTACAAACCACTTCAGGAGTAAACCTGTACAAATCTTTAAGTTTGCGTCCGTGGAACCTACGCCCTATAGTTTCCTACTTCATTAGCGTTTCTTCTCTTATGTATTGGGAATATCATAGAATTAGTAAAACTATCTGAAATGTGTACACTATCGTTTGCACTCCTTTCTGTATTTTTTCTCTCACTCTTACATTATAAAACGGGTAGACAGTATTTTGCCAGGCCGTTCAATTCGTCGAATAATAGGTGGAGACCCGTCCGATCCTACGTAATATATTCCGGTGTACCTCAGGAGTCAGTTCTCTCTTGATTCTTTTCTTTTTTTTTTATTAACGAGCTTTTATCTGTCACTTTCAATCCTATTGATAGTTTCGCCGCTGGTAGCACCCTTGATTTCGCATACTCCTTTTAATCTGTAATGAATTCTCGTGGGAATACTACACAAATCAACATGGAAGAGATGTTTGAATTATTAAACAGATGACATTTCTATGATCCTCGCTTAGGGCAGAGCAAATTGTATTAGGTGCAAGTGCAGTCTAAGCCCATTTCCGTCGATTGTGTGAATATATCTCAAGAATATGAAGGTACTGATTCTGATCTTTTTACCCTACATACGATAAATTGGACCAACACTATTCCGTCCAAAACACCCCAAAGAATTATAGAGCTACCTCCAAATTTTACTATAGGCTTTGTGTATTTTTGATCGAACTCTTTTCCAGGAGGACGACGACAAACTTTCTTCCATCGGAACCCATTCGGTTACTTTTGTGTTCAAGAGCAAATTTTTTCCGAGGTAATCGGTTCTTTTTTTTATAATAGTGGTTCCTCCCAAACAACTCGTACATGTAGATTATGTTCCACCAAGCGGCATATCTATTCGCACAGACATTGCGGTCACCTCTAATTTTCCTGTCTATCGCTGCTGATGTCTTCCGTGGCCTTTTCTTTCGGGGTACATTTCGGGTACATTATATTATATGTTTTATAAAAATCCGAATGTTTAAGCACATCAAATACAAAATTTGTTGATATTTTTAATTTTTTGGCTTCCTACGCATAGGAATACTTCTCTTTTCTTAAATTCAAGTTAATTTTTCTTTCTTCTCAGGTGCAACTTTTTGCCTTACCCATAATAAATAACTTCAATTTACCCGATACTTATAATCGTTTATAAAATCTACTCTGCACGAAAAAACAATCATCCATATCGCTGTACGCATTAAAAAGGCACATATTCGTGACGATCCGATTTTCTTACCTGAGCCCGCCGTCACAAATGCGTATGTGTCGGGTGTTTATGATAAGGAATTATAATAACTGAGTATCGATGTCGGTTACAAAGTTGTCAAGTTCGCTTATTTATAAAGTTATAAATCTATCTCACTAAAATTAATGACAATTGTTACTTTTAAAAAATAACGGCGGGAGGTAGTGGGGAATTTTCTCCTCAGGCCATGTTAACGAATGCGTTAGGCACCATTTACCCACCCCACCTCTCACTCTTCAAATATTATGGTTTTATCTTCATCCGATGCTCTTACCTCATTATATTTTGGATTCCTTTAGAACTGGAAAATTCGTCCTTGATTATAAATCTGTCAATTAACTCTTCGGATCGGTCTCAAAAATCTCTAAGCAGCTCAGCACATCAAAACTTAGGAATCCATCTTTTCATACGTCAATAATAGATTCCCATAGTATTGATTTCATATCCTTATGTTCCAGAGTTTCGTTTGTGTTGACTGAGGTACTTAACCACTAATAAGTAATAAGCAAACCTTCGTACTGTTAGTGGAAAAAATGGTGCTTTAAAATGAAAGTGATATTAAGTACAAATTTGGAAAATTACTACTTGAGACTATGACATTTTCAGATCATAATGAAAGCTGTGTTTTTTTTTTAACCCTAACCACCATCTTATAACATAGGTTTTCGGAAAAATCTCTTTAAGAGTTTTGTATAAACATTTTTTTCTGCCACATACTAAGAGGAATAAGAATTTTCATCATGAATTTCAACAAGAGAATGGAGTATTGTACGGCCATGTAAATGCTGGATTACAAAATATTGTAACGTAAATAGGACTCTTCGGGCTCGACGGATTAATTAAGACATTTATTTTCAATCACAAATGTTCACAGTTTTATTCACTTCACTTAATTAGTTCGTTTTCCAATTTCCTTTAGACGTTTTCTTCACTAAATTCTTTACACTTATCACTTCACTGGTTAAATTACAATTGACTATTCGCAGTATCACACATAAACACTTTGCAGTTTAAATCACGACTAAACTAACCAGGTTTATAAGTTTATAAGTTTCTTTATTGGCGACTTTGTACAATTTCTAATTTTTCTATTTCTAATTAGGTCTAAATAATATCTACCTACGAGCTAGTTGTAATTTGGCCCTTATTTCTAACATTAACTTAACTGTAGTTATTTATCCTAACTTTCCTTGTCAACTTGGTATTTTATTTGACTACTTTAAGCTTTTACATTTTTATTGTTTACGTCCTGCGCCTAGACTAACACTGAATTTAATGGTAAGACTTATATAAGTTTATTTTAAATACTATAGCTTAATGTTTTAAATCTAAGTTCTTTACATTTTCTTATTAATCTTATCCTCTATAACAATTTTCTGTCGTGTGGTAGAATCTAACGTTGTCTTCCTCGTTGAATAAGTTTGCTTTTGTGCTACTTTTTATTTTAAAAACATCCCAGTATTCGATGGCTACATCCAGTCCTCTGCTGTCTCGTACCATTTCTGCCGTCATAAACTAACCAGGCTGCTATTCAGTCCTATTTATAGTACTCAGCTCAAAGAACTAATAACCAAGGAATGGCTGTAAGGTGTGCATGTAATATGTGTGAATGAAGCACTTCGAAGGCGAAATACGAAGAAGAAATTTAACCTCATCGCGAAGAAAGTAGATTTCCTTCCATAGGTAACTAAATCACAAACAAAAATATTTCTAATCACTGGTATATTTAAAATCAATCACATTAAAGGCAACTTTAAGTTATTTTAATTAAATAATTAATATGAAAGATTTTTGTTTGCATTTCTGTTTTGACATTAAACCCCATCCAGTGTAGTAGTTAATTGAAGATAAATCCTAAATAACGATGGGGTCAATGTAAAATTATGAAAATTTTTGGAGAAGAATTGAATAAACAACTAAATTTAATATGATTTGAAAGAGTATATATTATAGATTCCCAAAGAACTTAATTTATTTTAAATTGAAATTTGGTGTTACGTGAACGTGTGGCACATTACTCCTTTATTTTTATCTCTTGATCTATGACCTTCCCAAAATTTTCAACAATGTTGATCTAACTCCTACCATTACAGGTACAGTCACTTTCACAAGTGAAAAAAATGATTTGCAATTACCTAAAGTTCAGTATTTTCCAAAATTTTCTCCGAAATTCATGTAATTAGTACACCCCTTTTTTATTTTTATTAGATTGCCCATCTTATTACCTTTCCAAAAAGGTGCGAAATGTCCACGTAGAGAAAAAACGTAGAAATTTATACGTAGAATATTATAAAAATCAACAAATTAAAGAAATTAAACTCAAATTAATTCTAAAATGCTTTTGATTGAGTTTAAAAATAATTACAATTAATCTTGATAAGTAACAAAAGCCGTTCAACATGTACACCGCCACTTTAAATGCATGCCAACAAACTCCTTCTAAGTCCCTGTTTAAGGCGTATTGCAGCCAGCCTCTCCCGTATTTGCTTCGCTGCATTCCCAATTCGGCTAAAGAAATCCTCCCTATTGTTAACTTGAATAAATTTCTTCTTTAATTGTTACCCATAAGAAAAAGTTCATTGGGGTAAGGTCTGGAGATCTAGCAGAATAAGGAATTGGCTCACCTCGTCCAATCTAGCTCAATGTTAGCCATTTGCGCTGGTACTCAATCGTGTTGGTGAAACGTTCCCCTAGGATTATCCATAGGCTTCTCCTCTATTAGATCTGGCAGTGTATTCTCCAAAAAGTCTGCATAAATTTCACTATTAGGCACTCGCGGGAAAATGAATGGTTCAAATGGTTGCCGATGATACCAGCCCAAACATTGACACTGAATCTCTGCTGGAATGAGGTCACCTTTGCACTGTGTGGGTTAGTGTACGACCAGGTATGGAGGTTATAGAAGTTCGTGATATCATTTCTGGTGAATTTCCATTCATCTCGGGTCGTGTCTCCATGTCGTGTGAAGTTACACTTCCTGTTTCTCTTCACCTTTGGAAAGTCCGTATAAATACCCCTCTTTGGGGTGCTCGCCGATTAAGGAATCTTCTTTCATATTGCAGTACAGGCGCTCTCTCGTTTCCGTCTATTACACCATAAATGTGAATAATATCCGCGTATTCCTTAAAAGTAAATTCTACCATTTCTTAATAATTTTTGCTTAAAAACGCCCGTTCTTATTGATTTGTTTTTCAACTATGATAGGTATTCTTGCTGACTGACCCTTTTTGTAGCAAAATTTTCATCAGGTACGAGTAACAGAACGCCAGGATACAAGGGTGTGAATTCTAGCTAACACAAGCTAATATCGGCAATAAAACAAAATTACACTTTAATTTTTAGAACTTTTTCGCAGTAATAATTAAAATTAATTACCTGTTAACCCAAAACAAACATTTTCGACCTTTTATCTTAAAAATTTTGTTTCTTTAAAGAATTTGCTACCTAAAGCGCAATAAAATAATTAGGTACTCAGGGAGTTCTAAGAATGCGGTTTTCCTTATCCTGTGTCTACCTTGCCATGTTGCACATTTTTGGAAAGGTTGTAAGATAGGCAATCCAATAAAATTAAAAAGAGGTGTACTAATTACATGAATTTCGGAGAAAATTTGGGAAAACGCTGAATTTTAGGTAATCGCAAACCATTTTTTTTCATATTTGGAAGTGACTGTACGTGCAATGGTAGGAGTTAGATCAGTAGTGTTGGCATTTTTGGACTTTCCAAAGGTGAAGAGAAACTGAAAGGTCAAAACTGAAATTTATGAATCACCCTGTAACTCCCAAACAAGACAATTTTTTGTTTGGCTTGGTTGAGATCTATCACCCCACTCATTTTAGCACGTTAGATCTGAAACACCCTGTATAGCATTCCAAATGTGAATATTTAAAATATTGATGTTGTTAATAATTCGCTCCAAATCAAGAGCATTGTTGGGATTATTTTCAACATCACAACGGTGCGGCGCAAGAAAAAACCAGCATGTCAAGTATCAATCATATGACTTCAGCCAATGAGATTACAGTAGCATGCGACGAATCGCACTTGTGAACAAGCCCGAATTTAAGACATCACAATCACATTTCTCCTTATAATGATAAAAGGATATATAAGAGCATTGGTTTTTTTATTGTACTTGCATTTCTTGCTCTCATCCGGCATGTGCACCTTCTTATTCCTCACGCGATTTATGCAGTTGGGCAACGTTCTTATATCGCTGTTATTTCTTGTTAGCTGAATGCTCTTCTTGTTTATATTAGAATGCACGATCGGGCACGGGATTTTAACAGTGAACTGTAGAATTACATTATCAATTCATAATGAATTACCCACCTACCAGTTTCTGTTATAGTTTAGATTAAGTAGCACATTCTTTCATTTTTCTTTATCTAGATTTTAACTTTTTGTTTTTATCTGATTTATTTTTGTTTTCTTATTTGATAGAAATTTTTTGGATTGCATTTATTAGTATGATGTTTTTATTTGTAGTTTTATGATATTTTATAATATCAATTTTTGAATTTTGTTCTTTAATTATATAGTCTGAATTTTCCGTTTGTAGATGTATTAATAAATTTATATTGATTGTTTTTGTTGAGGAATACTCAAATCTTTTGAATATAAGACATCAGTTTTAAAGTATCGTTAATCAATTTGATATTTCTGTGCGACTTCTGCAAACGGCTTCATTATGTATACATGTGTTAACAATTAGTACTATAGTACCAATTCTACCTTGAAATGCAAATTTTCTACTATAATTACCTTCGTCACGTCATTACATGCCGAAAGTTTCGAAAAAGCCCATATAACCTGCCAACTTAATGTTCAATTTTCATGTTAACAGCACCTTGCAGTACCAAAAATTGAACGTAACTATCGAAAGTAGAGAACAATTCCCTGCCTACCGAATACTTGGTGGATACTCCAATTTCGTGTCTTAAAATATTTACGGGAATGAAATGAAATGAGCCAGAAGAACGTAATATGGGCTGAAAATTGAAAATGTTCTCCTTGGAAAAGTTTTCCGAATTCTGTTGGCATTAAGGTGCACAGCGAGCATTAATGTCTATTAGATTTTTTCGAGTAAGCCAAAAAAGTATCTGGCGTAGCAGAATCCCGACTTTGTGTGCGTTCCGTAAGTAGCTACTTAATAAAACAGCGTCAGGTTACGAAAACACACAAAGGTCTCTAGCTAAATTACCACATATGCTAGCCTTTGCCTTACGTGGCAACGGCTCAAAGGCAATGAAATTTTCACAAAGTCTGATGAAAAATGAATCAAGTTGATACGGCTGGAACTGGAAATAACAGCAACCCTAACTTCCGGTAAATGTATAAAACTTCTGTGGAATTTCTGCTTTGATATAAAATCTACATAACCCGTGTACGTGAAGATACTAACAAAGTGGAAAGATATTTTTGTTCTCATGAAAAATAACCATTTCGGAGGTAGTGTAAGATGAAAAATGATCGGCTTACCTTAAAAACGTAAAATCTAGGAAACATATACATTGTGAGACCAGAAACTTCGCGCATTTGAAACTTGAATAAATCTCCGTGCATCATTTGTTCGGTAGCAGTTTTTACTGAGGAAATTTTTGTTTTTATCTCGACCCAAATACTCAAAGTTCATGATTCACTTGAAAGCGTCACGAAATATTCTTGGCTAGTGCGGATGGAAATAATTTATGTTGAAATTTACGAGGTACTTGTACCATGACTTCTTATAATATTTTACAATTTATTTGCCGGTCTTGTAAAAAGGCCACGTAGCAAGTTTATAAAATGATTTTTTTCTGTAATTCTTCCCCAATGTAAATTTCATATTAACTGATGGTCAACTACCAATTACAACCGTTTGGGAGTTACAGAGTGATTCATAAATTTGCAGCGACATCAAACAAACGCCAAAAAACTACCATCCCCTTTTGTCAGCAACGTTTACCTAACTCCTACTATTGCAGACACAATCACATCCGAAAGCGAAATAAGTTTTTTGCCGCTAACTAAAATTCAGTATTTTCCCAAATTTTCTACAAAATTCATGTAACTAATACACTTCCTTTATTCTTATTATATTGCGCATCTTATTATCTTTCCATAAAAGTACAACATATCAAGGTAGAGATAGGCTTATAAAAACTGCATCCTTAGGAATCCCTGACTACCTAATTATTTTATTGCACTTTAGGTAGTAAATTCTTAAAATAAACAACAATTTTAGGGAAAAAGGGTTAAAAATATTTGTTTAGCAAAATACCCAAAGCAATGTATTCAAGTTTTTCAAAAAATTAAAATTCCTGTAAAATACCATAGGCATATAAAGGCCAGGTTCAGAGCGAGAGGTTCCAAAACTTGCTTTTGGTATTTTGCTTTGAAAGATTTTTTATAAGCCAATATCCGATAAAAAATTTCCTGCAAAATACAAATCTGACATTATTTTTTTGAATATTTGCTTCTTAGAGCGGGAAATTAAGAAGAAACCCTAAGTTTTTTTAATTAATTTAATTTTTCAAAATTTGATTTTGGCTTTTTCTCGAGTTGGCAAATTAAAAATATCAAGTGAAATAACGAATTTAGTATACTATTTACTTCTTTATTTTTATATTTCAAATGACAAATTCAGCAAATCCAGAATGATCAACTGAAATTTAACAGAAAATTTTGTATATGTTTATTTCAGCACCAAGAGTAGGGTATCTCCGCAATAATAATTATAAAAAATAAAATATTGTAATTCTTCAGTTAGAATGATATGAGCTCTTTCTATCCGGGTATGAGCTCTTTCTATCCGAGGTCTCTCCTCAATGATCACAGGGAGGTATTTTTTGAAGAGGTGGAAAGCAATAAAAATCGAGGTGTAGAACTTTCACTAACTAAAACCGTTTCTCCTCACCTGATTTCCCACACGGAACCATTGATTGACATTACTTAGCGGTGCGGTATTAGCACTGAAGGCTTAGCTTCTTAACAAAACCGGTTCCTCTGAATCGCCGATTCTTCTCTGTTTTTGCCCTTCTTAAATCACTCTGGATGATGCTAGAAGCTTCACTTACTGCATTCCATATATCGCGGTAGTGAAACATTTTTGATATAAGCATTTGTACGCTTAATATGCCACTTAGAAATGATCTTACCTCATCTTTACAAATTGTGGGTAGTAGAATTTTACGAGCTAAGGGTCTACATAAGATTGTGGGCATTGAGGACGAAAAGAAGAGTTGTCATCCCCGTACATACCATAAGCGGAACGATATTTAAGTTTACTTACTTTCGGCGATATGTCAAATGGAATAAACCGCATTCAGGCCTTAATCTTTTGTTTGGTTACGTTTAACACTAAATATTGTTGTTCGACTTTATAAGGACCTTCATAGGGTGGCTCCAAGATCCTGCGGCACTTCTGTGTCTTTAGAGTTTGCAACGATCTAAGGCTTTTGTGATGTTAAAATTATCTGTTCAAAATTTGTTTTGCACTCGAAGAAAGATTCCCAAAATTTACCGGCACTCTCTAAATTTGAAAGGTATAGAGGTGGGAGTGACTTGTGTAGTGCATTGTGTTTAATATCTTTTGCTTCACTTTTGTTCAACACGGTCAGTGCTGAGTGTCCAGCCCAAATTGCGGAAACTTGTAGATCAGCGACAAGTCAGATGAAGTGAAGTATGTTAATTGACCTAATCGATATTTCTTGGTGGAATTTCATTTTTAAAATATTAACACAAAACAGAAACTTTAACATTATCTATTACCGCGGTTTCGCCTCACTCCCGTAGGCAGTCGGTCTGAAGATGCCTATGGGAGTGAGGCGAAACCGCGGTAACCCAATAGACAATTTATAGTTTTTGTTTTGTGGTAATATATTAGAAGTGAAGTATGTCTATCTTTGTAAAAAAATTAAGCAATGTCTTTTTACCACCCTCAAATTGCCGAAAATTACACGGAAATAACACGGAAGTTCACGGAAAGTACACGGAAGTACACAGAAAGTACACGGAAATAACACGGAAGTACACGGAAATTACACGGAAATACACGGAAAGTGCAAATAGTCACTTCTATATTCATATTACTGGTAATAGTTTATCACAGCCTGTTCCAGATAAAAAATTGGCGCTGAAACCGTGAACTTCCGTGTACTTTTCGTGTGATTCCGTGTATTTCTGTGTACTTTCCATGTATTTCCTCGAACTTTCGTGTACTTTCCGTGTGTTAATGTCGCGAGGCGCTTTGGAACAGACAGTTATCCTTTTGTATGATATTGATCTGCTCAAAAGGAAATGATTCGGAAACCCGTTAAATGCGTTCACGATAGCACGAGTGTACTATGTAACTTGATTACGGGTTAGAAAATTAAAAGGTAGAGACTCTCCGGAATGTGCTTTTCAATGTGTCATAAAAGGTCCTTCCCCTTGGATGAAATTACACGTTAAACTTATTTTTTTTATATATTACATTTCAACTGAGACTAAATTAAAATAAACAATTTATTTTGGTTACAATACCAAGCACGGATGGACGTCAGCAATCAAAACTATGTTTTAAAGTCCTATGAAAGTACCCAGACAGAAAGATATTATAGATACATATTATAGATACGATCAGAACAGTACTGCAACAATGTTGAAAACTAAGTACTATTGCAGAATCAGACCAGTAATTATTCAATCATACGCCAATATCGGTCAGAATTTCAATCAATACAATTTCAATATTGGTAAAATATTGGGTGTCAACCGTTAGATACCGAAACTCATCCAATATTGAACCAATTTGGATAATTGAACGTTTTGGTAAACGTTCTGGCAAAATAAAGGAAACCGTTATGAACTCAGTTCAGCTGTTTATTAGTTGCTGACGTGTTTCGAAAACAAAAGCTTCGTAATATCCCCAAAAATCGAGTCCATGCACAAATTTGAAAACAATTTACTCTTTACAATGTTACCTATGTATATTACTTGCAATTGCATACGTCGCTGACGTTTTGATAACCTACTTAGACCAACCTTTCTTTGACCTTTCCTCTTTTTACTTTTTGTGTTTATAGATTTTATCTACCTAATTGAACCAACTAAACTTGTTTCAGTGGTCATTTTTTTCATCCAGGTTCCATTCAGGTTTCCAATTACTCAAACCAATACGAAATTACTCCTGCTGTAAATTTTACAAAATAAGATTAGATTAATTTGTGTGGTAAAACTGCAGGTGGTAGAATAGCATATAATATCCCATTTGGGTCATATTCCGGATCAACGGTTATCTAAACTCGAATAAAGAAGTTAAAGCCAGAAGTATAATAAGATTCTCCCTTGTGTCCCATTGCGGTCAACATACAGCAAAGGTTCATTTTCTTTATATTTGAATCAAATTTACTTCCGGCGTTCATTTTACATCTGAAATTACCTAGCACGTTGACTTTTGAACCGCTGTTTACATGGATGGTATTTTTAAAGTTTGTAATCTTCCTTGTTATCTTAGCACTACCTAACCTGTAGAGAACAGGAGCATGACATGTAATTAGGTACTTGTACACTCGCCTGAAGTCAAATTCTGAGAGCGTACTTTAGTCTTTCCATGAGAAAAATAACTCGGCACATCTAAAAATAGCTTTAACAATAGGAATTCAGATTATGAACAGAGAAAGATAAAAATAAATCTCATTTCTCTGTGGGCAGTGATAGCGCGAAAATGGAATGTCAAAACTAATGCTAGTTATACGTACAGTAAGAACCAATATTTCTATGTTTGGAAAAACTTTAAATAAAAAATAATTAATTCTAAATTGTTGATCCACTTCCAACCGTTGCGTTGGCTCGAATCGGGTGACATTTCTCTCCCTCTCACAAGCCCTTATGGGGTTACGGGAACTATATATACACTATATATATATATATATATATATATATATATATATATATATATATATATATATATATATATATATAGTTACAACGTTTTGGGGTGTACCTTTCTTATGGGGGTCCATCGCCACAATATTTGTATTAATTAGTGGTTGGGGGATCCACCCGCACCCCTCCTCCAAATTTCACCCCCTTAAGGGGTTATATACAAAGTTGGGGCTCAAAAAATCGAAATTTTTTTGATTACATATTCTGAAAGTACATACTTTCGAAAATATCTGTGTGAAATTTCATCCAGATCGAAGCACTAGATTTCAAATGACAGCTGTTCGCAGCGCGCTAGTTCCATCCATAAGCACTTGGCGAGCGGCGTCCAAAAACTTTAAACGCGTTGATCTCGGAATAGAGTTTTTTGAAAAATACCGTTGCGGTGAACGTGATATCTCAAAAACTTGTCAAACCGATTTTCATAATTTTTTTTTAAATTGTTCATATTTACAATCTCGTGTACTTGAACGGTTCCTTTTTCATCTAAAAATTTTCGATTGTTTGCAATGAATTTTTGTTTAGAATTTTGAACACCTCAAAAATCGATTTTTTTGTCAACATGGTTTTTTTATTGGAAAAAATTTTTTTTTCGGAAACCGAACCGTTCAAGTACACCACAATACATTTTTCTTCAATAATTTGTTTACTCTTTTGATTTTAGTTAAGCGGTTCGCCTTGGAGAGTGTTCACCGCAAGCCTCTGCAAAAAAAAGCGCTTCGGGGGAGGGGCCATAACTCCGACAATTTTTAATATTTTTTTATAATTCAACTTGTTTTTTTTTTCTTCGATAGAAATACCAACAAATTGTCTTAAAAAAATCACCAACTTAGCTCACTTTTTCCCCTCAACTTTGTATATAACCCCTTAAGCCATGGGGTGAACATCTAGGCACTTACCAAATTTATTTATCAGACTGATCTAGTGTCTGAGAAAAGTTATTAAATTTAACTTTAGTAATACCTTCCCAGTTGGTAATTTGGTCCAGCCTCCAATGGAGGGCCGCTGAAATGAGTACAGCTTATTGGTGAGAAAGACAGACGAAGTAGAAGAATCATTAACTGTTTCCAAGTTGATTCAAAAAAAGCTTGGAAGAAGGTGGACGTAAGCGACTTTAGGGTAAATACGTGACTCATAGATTTTATAAGTCATAATAATTTTCGTGTTCATTTCTGTATTGTTTCGCTGAGTAGTCGGACAAGAAGTTATTGTAGTGCTGATACCTGAAATCTTAAAAATTTAATCCAAGATATTGTGACAGGACGGGGTCTTGGGGTCGAGTTTTTTGAAAAAAAAGGATGTGCATTAATAAAATTCCAAATTTATTCCCGGTCAATTCAGTTATATAAAAGTAATATGGTAGGGCAAAAAGGAATTTTCCATTCCTCCGGAACTGATATTAGTCGGGACGAATGGCGAAGCTGATATACGCTGCAATGCGGCGGACGCGCGTTATTAATGGCTAAGTTTACAGGTAGCACAATGGCGCTAACGAGTGTGTATTTTTTTTTACTGCTAATAATTTAAAAAAAATTCATTTTCAAACTTAAATGTTCGGAAAAAAATCAAGTTTTTTCTTTTCAAAGGGAATATCTTGGTCCCCCATAAATAAAAATCAAGTGGTGTTAGGTCGGGAGAACGATCTGGCCAAGGTAAGGCACCACGCCACCCTATCCACCTACCACTGTAATTACCATTTAACCACTGGAGTACATTTCTTCCGCAATGGGCTGGCGCCCCGTCAAGTTGATATAACATACTTCTTCGTATTTCCAAGGGTATATCCTCCATTAAGTAGATTAGATCGTTTTGCAGGAAGTTTAAATAGTTGTCGCTGTTTAACTTATCCGCTAAAATATGTGGATCAATAAGTCGATTACCTACAATTCCTGCCCACAAGTTTACGGAGAATCTGTTTTGGAAAGAGGTCTGGCGACCAATTCTTCCAGCGAAGACAGGTTTATCAGCCCCTCTCAGTATCTGTTTTAAGGGGATTCATCCACCTTGAGAGATGAAAAATAGTCGAATTTTGGGATGAATTTTCTTGGGAAGATAAATGTTTTGTTGACATTATGAAATGAACACTATTTAAAAAAATTGAAAACCGTAAAGATATGCCTGCCGAAAGTGGCGCGTATTTCGAGGATCATCTGATCATCTGAAATCAGAGGCAGAAAGCTGTCTTAAAGTTAACTGCATATAAAAAAGTGCGAAGAACGAGAATTCGGTAAAAGAACTGAGTTATTATCGCATTTCATTTTTGTAATGACGGTGGGCACTTAAATACTCCGGGTCAATCCATTAATTCGACTATTTAATCAGTCCTTTCCTAATTAGAAAACAAGTTCACGACTTCTACGCTCTATAGGAACGCTAATAAACATGACGTTAGCCTGAGGTTTTTATAGAGAAATGAAAAAATTGATTAAATCGTTCTAAAAGTAGAACATTGCTTGAAATAGCAGCTATAGATTTAATACTTGAGAATGAATTCTGATTAATGTTTTTTTGACTTCCTCATCGGAATTACATTGAAGACAGACTGAAGGTATCGAGGAATAACCAAGATTTTTCCATCTTAACAACCAACAACTAAAATGAGTTTCTTCTGATGAAATCCGCGTCATACTCGAAATGCAAAAATATTAACAGCGAAAAGTTTTATCGATTCGACATTATTTGCTTAATGTGTGCACTTGGGATTTCGATTCGTGGAAGCGCAAGGACTACAATTGTAGGCAATCATAAATGAAAGGAGCTTAAACACACAAATATCACGGAACTCGTGATGTTGGCAAGCAAAGTCGAATACGAACCACAACGAGTATTGAAAATAAATCGACCCAAAACCCCACCCCACCCCCCTACTACTTAGCTTGGGGCAATACATTTTTTTGTATTTTTCACGTTTTCAGTTCTTCTGTTAGAGTTTATTACTTTGTTGTTCTCGGTTCTTTTGTAGAGAAATAGAAACACTTGTCGCTATTTCCATTTGCAATTTGGTTAAAAAGTCATTTCTTTGGCCGGAAATGTAGCGCGATTGTTAACAAATGGTTAAGTCTGAACACAAATCAAATAAGGATTTGTAAATACTTGCACCGCTTAATTTTTTATTCCCCAAAGTCCTTAAAAACCTTTTGATGGAGAGAAAAGTTGATGAATCTAATTTTTTTCTTATTTTGTATTTTGTGCTGATCTTAAATGCCTTTAGGGAAGAAAATATTGACCGAACAAACATCCTTTTTTATTTGATATTTTTGCCCTTACTTTCGGTGCAAATAAAAAGGGACTTATGTATCTTTTATCAAACGGCAACTGAATTCTTTTTCATACCTAAAATAAACAGCAAAACGATTTTATTTCATCTCCTTGGTATCTTCCTTTATTGATTTTGATGTTTTGTTGAGATAATTGGAAGAGAATGTGAAATGCCGATGGGCATAAAGTTACACGTTAGCGCTCGGTGATTTGAACATCGAGGAATTTCGGAAAATCATTAGGAACATTCGACTTTAAAGTGTTTAAAAAAAACCCTTATTCCTTTTTGATCTAGAAATATTCAAAAGTAGAACAAATGGAAGATATAAATTTATAATAATGACATAATTGGAACATTATTGCAGTCACTGTTTTTGTCCACTATATTTTATTCTCTTTTCTCACACTCTAGTAACCCTAGCCCCTTGTTGGGCTTGGGACGGAAGGAGAACTACATCCGATACGAGACAACAATTGAAAGTGGACCTACAATTTAAGGTTGATTCCAGGCAACTGATATTACTCTGCAACCCCCAATGGCCGTTATGTTATAATCCATTACTAGCAGAAAACAACCATGTAGCGCAGCCGGTGGGGCTGAACCTGGGACCTTCGGCATAGAAGGCTTATGACTTACTCCACTGACGATATAACTTACTCTATAAACATAAGACGTCATTCGCAAGTTTTCACTTTGCTTCTTTTCTATTGAGTAACTAAGGAAACTTGAAGGGTGAAAGCGATTCCGTAAATAGAGCGAGCATTAAGTTATTTTACACCTTTCAATAAATTCAAAATTGAAAGAAGAACGGTAGTAGAATCCTACCTCAAATATTTAATACAACCCCATACACTGCCTAACAACAGGACTACTGATTATTAAACTTCTATCCAAATATCCATAACGATTCATTCAAGATTCTGAAACGAATTAAGGTCCCAGTAGATCGATCTAAAAAAAGAGAATAAACTGATGATCCGACTCTGTAATCATGAGTCTTTTATGATGGGCGCTAAGAATTTGGAAATACAGAGAAAAACTGACGTAATCGCGTTGCTATAGAATTACCCAACGCGTAGAGTTTTAAAGGTTCCGTTTCACTGCTATCACTATGAAGTGTAAACAAAAGAATATTTGGGTGCTAACAACTGATGATAATTGGGACAATTATCGATCGCTCTCTGTGTGCATGTTTTGTTTTATGATGTAGTCAAAGCCCAGGGGACAACCCTATGATGCATTAGCATAGCTTTGTCCGGCATGGAAAAGGGTAAGGGGAATGAGGGAACATGGATTTCTATTTTCAACCGACTTCTCAAAAACAGAGAGGTTCTAAGTACACGTATTTTTTTTGTATGACCGGGCATAATTTTGTAACGCGTGGACCGATTTGGATGATTCTTTTTTTGTTGAGTAGAGTATGTTCCCCGGTAGGGTGTCAAAAAATATTTTTGGAGAGGTTGGGGTGGGGGCGGGGGTGAAACCTAACTTCCTAATGCATGGACCGATTTAGATAATTCTTTCTTTGGTAACAATGAAAAAAAATTGGTTCCAGGGTGGGACGGGGAAGCAGGGGGTTGGTAGACTAACTTCGATTTGGATGATTTTTTTCTTTTTTGGTTAGAGTATGTTCCCCGATTGGTACCATGTGAAAAAAATTGTTGTGGGGTGGGAATGCGGGTATGGGGTGAAACCTAACTTCGTAATACCTGACCAGATTTGGATAATTCCTTTTTGGATGTATAGAGTATGATACTACATTGCTAATAATGAAGAAAATTTCGTCTTAGTCTGGGGTGGTGGGGGAAGGGGTGGTCTAACTTCGTAACGTGTGGACCGATTTGGATGATTCTTCGATTGATGTGCAGAATATGTTGCCCCACTGATACAATGACAAAAATTTATAAGGTGGGGTAGTGTGTGGAGGGGGCGTTACCCAATTTCTTAATTTACATACCTATTTGGAAGATTCATTTTTGTTGTGTACAGTATGATCCCCCATTGCAACTCTATGGAAAAATTTTGACGCAGAGTTGGGGTGGGGTGAATTAATCGCCGCCCCTTTCCATACCCTCACTCTAGATCAGTGAGGGCCAAACTCACACTATTTAATGTTAGTACGGCCTAAAATCTTTAGAAACATTTCGTACTGTTTGTTTAATTTAGAACCTTAAAATTTTTGCAAAAGGTTGTATATTTTAAGGTTATGTATAATTGCTTATACAACAACTTAAATATGACGATTATTTTTACTTTTGTATGCTTTAGCGATAAAAAAACTTAAAAACAGAAAACCGAATACAGCCAAACAGCTCATTTGCCAGCGGGAATAGTTTTGGACATCACTGCTCTAGCTTCAAAATTGTAACCATGATGCTAGTCCGGCAAGGTACTTCATACATCAAAAAAAATCATCCGAATCGGGTCAAGCATTACGAAGTAATGACTGTTCCTATAACCATCCCAAATCGAGACACAAAATTTTTATCATAGTAAGAACTTTAGTAACTTTTGTCATGAGACAAATTGAGTAAGATACTCTATATAAAAAAACAATAATCATCCAAATCGGTTCAAGCATTACGAAGTTAGACTACCCTCCCCACCCGAAAAATTTTCCATATTAGCAATATTCTACATTTCTCTTAATCGGTCCGCCCTCTTCCTAGATACAAAATTTTTAGTAGTAATGAGGGAACATATTCCACAATAGAAAAGAATCCTCCGAATCGGTCTACAAAGTTAGGCGTTCCGACCCCTACCATCGCTCTACATCTCGTTTCTGGAAGTTAATTAAAAAGAGTCGTCAAGATCGGTGCTTAAAGTACGAAGTTAGGCGCTTCTCCTTTTGCAACCCACACCCACCTTAACCTACCCTAAGTCGTTAAAAGATAAATAGTTGTCGAAATTAGAAACTTCTGGTTTTGGGGAACTCATTAAAAAGACGCCTGTAAGAATGGGTTTGGATCGATTGACGTTTATAACTGATGTGGTGGTTTGGGCAACTAACTGACGAAAATATGTAAAGTATAGGCAGTTCGAGTAATCGCCAAATGCAAACATAGAGGCGGATGTCGTACTAAAACTATAAATATTGTTAGTATCTACGTTTAGCTTAATTGATTGTTATGCTAATTATATAAGATCAGATGATGTAATCATTTATTTTGGAGAATATTTTCGAAACAATCCTTACATCTGGAAATGATAAAACAGCCGATAGTATGTACATATCCTAAAGAGCTACATATCAGCCCAAGCAAAGAAACGGAAAAGAATAAGAGGAACGAACAAATAATAATTGATCCATCTTCCAGCGAACAAACCGGTGCCTAGGCGCTCCAGTTTCATGTAATACATATAGCCATGTGGCCAAAGTTTCTAGCACTAGTCGTTTGGAAATTAAAAGTGCACACGGAAAATCTCACTAAACCATTAAAATAGCTACTTAATAGGATCAAATGTTTTATTACTATAGTACATACATAAAAATTCAAGGTATAGGTTAATCCAAAGGTATAAGCACATTTCTATAAACAACTAGTCCTAAATTCTTGACTCGCAAGAAAAATTTCAATATCAATATAACCAATTGAGAGATTTCCCTCAAAATATTTTATATTTAAGTAGATTTAAACTTTCCGAATTTGTACAGATCCATTTTATTTGTGTTCATGAAATACTTAATAAAGGATCCAAGAATCAATATATTGCAGAGCTGCATATATCCTTAAAATGAACGACGACTTCCAAAGTCTTTCTAAATCAATGTTTACTTCTTTTCAAAAGCAAAAAGAAAAAAATTAAAATTCAATATATTTCTTGTTTTCCTCATTTCAGTTGCCAAACAACAAGTTGTTGCCTACACTCAGAAGTCTCAAATAAAGCATGAAAACCGTCACATCCAGCTTGTGCGGGAATATGGATTTCATCCAAGGACGAAAGCCACAGTGGAGGATGGTGATGTCCTCCCCAAAAAATTCGAGCCCTTTCCGGAAAATATGTACGGAAGGCCGCTGGAGGAAATCGATTCATTCATTTACGAAGAGGTAAGTCTTCAAAATTTATCCCATCAGTTTTTTACCCTTTCCTGTTAAATTTTAAATGGCCTAGCTAAAGTGAATATAGCAACCAATTGGCCTCATAACATGCCTCATATATTGAATATTGGTGATATTTGGGTATTTGCAATTGACATGCAATTTTAATGAAACTCATGCTAAAATTGCGAGTAAGAGTTGAGTTCAATAAGGTACAGCGAGCGGTTATTTGAATAAAGTGTCGTTCGCGTTGGCTGAGGCTTTCATTGCATTAATTTACGATTGAATCGAAGAGCTTGCAGGAAGTAAAATTGAATATGCACTCGTCAGGATATCGTCGTTTACAAATTTTCAAATCAAATCTCAAATATTCTAATGACTCTTAGATTTTACTTGACTGAAAAGTGTATGAGTGATCCTTAGAAAGTTTTCTGTTTTTATAAGTAATAATAAGAATTGAATTGAAGTTGTATTAATAGTTTTTGCAACCTATTTAAATTTACTGATTTTAAATTACCCATAATTTTGTTAATTTCGAAAGAAACTATTTAAATCCATTTATGTTTACAAACTTGAACCAACATCGGATTATATATCTCATATGATGTGAATTCTATATAGTTATCACAAAACTTATTTAATTAGTATTAAATTTAACAATAAAACACGATTTGAATAAAGACGTCATGATATACGGGAACTTGTCTCGACTTCTCAAAAACTAAAAAAAACATAAAAGGCTTAAGCAGCTTAGGATTTGACAGAATTTAATATTGATGTTTTCAGAAATACCTGTAGCACTAAAATAACACAAACCATATATTTTTTACTAAGCAGCGTGTTCAATACGTATATTATAAAACTCTGCCCACACATTCATAAATCTGCAATTCGGTAATTCAATTAAGAATTGTTTCCATTTTTAACGTAGATTTTAAGCAATACAATTGTCCAAAATTTTGTGGTAATACTGTTAGGTAAAAAAGAAGACTTAAGAAATACCTCAGACAAACTAGTCAGTTTTGACTTTGAAGGTTTTTTTAAATATTTCGACACTACCCTATTTTACCTTGGCCTTCTTTAATTGTTTCTTAATATTAAGGAGATAAACTTTTCGAAAAGTAATAACATCTTGGGAAATTTTAATTCTAATTTATCTTCTATCGAATTTTTGTTTTGAAAGTACAATTAATAAAAGCGTGTTGCGCATATGCATAAACGTATACAATTTGAGAAAAAGAGCCCACACGCTTTTGTTAAATTTATTGTTAAAGGTGTAAGATATTGAAGCTAAAATTTCAATCAGCTTTAAGTAAAGCTAAGAGAAGTTGACTGTTTTTTAGTTTATTATTACTTAAAAATCTAAAACCATCTGCCATCTTGAAGCGTCCACAATATAAGATGTACTCGTCGAACACTTTTATTTGATACCCATATCAAGGAGGTTGTGAAGAAAAGGGTAATCAGTTATCTTAGGGCGTCCCCCAATATTGGGTTTAGAATGACGTCGCGCAGCTCATCGTATTCTACTCATCCAACCCTTTTATTTGATACCCATGTCAAGGGGATTTTGAAGAAAAGGTTATTCGCCATATTGGATCGTCTGCCATATTGTATTTAGAACAATATTAGATATATAAATGCAAAGCACATGCAATTTCTGCTCACAACAAACAATTACCAAATCGGCTCGGTGAGCTTCATTACATCGTACGCAGTTATCTTCAAACGAAATGTTTATTTACAATAGACCTGTACGTCATAGTTAATGTCCTTTGGTTGGTTAAGTAAAATGCCCAAAACATAATGCGATAACGTGATGTCTTTGCCGAATTCGGTGAATTCAAATCTTGTTACATTTAATGCATCCAAAAATCAGTGCTATTTAGTGCCCCATTTCAGACGACGCAAAGCGATCCAAATGCCCAAAAACCCCTGCATCGAAATTTCATTTTAGACACTTTTTATGCCCTGGCCTAGGTAGTTAGTGTTTTATATCTACTCGAGGGCGTATATAACCCTGAAAACCATTCTAAATACAGGCGTTGATCGCGTCGAATCTCGAACTTACGATTCGTGAAAAATAATGGTACTGTTGAATCCGAATGTACATTATTGTTATGATGTAGTTAAAACCCAGGGGACAACCCTGTGATGCGTTAGCATGGCTTCAACCGGAAGGGAATTAGTGTATGGGGAATGAGGGAATTTAAATGTCTTGCATTTCTGCCAGCTAGGCAACAGCCCAGAGACAGAGTAGATTTTTCTAATTTAAATTAAAAACTCACTCAAATTTTCTAAATCTATTTATTAATAATCAGATGTGATATGTAATATATTAACTTTTTGCGTTTCTTCTCGAAGAAATGCAAATAAAAAAAGCAGTAAGTCAATTTTTCCATGGTTTCCCAGTCTGACACTTGTATTCCATGTACTTTTCATACTCCGTTAAAAAGTCTTTAGAAAAACAGCTGCTCATAGCCGCTCCATTTTTTTCACCTTTTTTTTACTTTGATTTTGAGCTGATAAAACCAAATATTTATAATAAAAGTCAGTTAAAACATCCATTTTTAAACGTGAAAGTAAAAATTGTAAATGATATAATTTTATTGTAAGGTTTGAATATTAGAATATAATTATAAAATGGCAGCGCTTATTCGCATCACCCGTGTCCTTGTAAAAGTGATCCGTGTACTCCTTGTACATAACACGTTCCGTCACATTTTTATTAGACTTTCTGGGAGGAAGAGGCATATTAATCAGGCTTTTAGTCCGCCAGATTTGTATTTAGAATAGGCTATGAAGAGCTATTACCATTAATATGAATATTTACGTTCCGTGTAGTCCGTGTAAATGTTGCGTACACGGAGTACACGGATCCGTGTTCTCCGTGTAAAAGCTCTTTAACACGGACACGGGTGATGCGAATAAGCACTGCCTAATAAAATATTCTAAAATTCAAACCTTACTTTTAGTGCTTTTTCGAGTGATAGATTTAATTGTTTGTGTGTTTGTGATGAATGTTGGTTTTAATCTATCGATGGAAATGTTACCTTCTTTTTCACAGTAATAGATACGAAAATATTTGTCAAGTTTCTTTAAGAGTTTAAGATATCCTTCATACAGATTTTGTAAAGAAACTTTAGTTTTTACTATTCCAATAAAAATGAATTCAGTAGCTATTTAATATCCTCTGAAGATGGTCGTTTGTTAGACTAAAATTAAAATTAAAATATTTGCGAAACTTAAGTAAATAACAAATTACGCTACTCAAAGTCAATTTGTGTTAAAATTTAAAATTTTTCACAAATTAACCACATTGGAAAGTTTAATAAAAAAAAGGATGGGCGGGATATGACATTAAGTCAGACTTCGAAATATCCCCCCCCCCACCCCCCTCACCCCGTCTCACTTAAGTATTACTCCGTTTCCTTTTTGTCACATTTATGTTTATGGCGGCTCCAAATCAACAGATATCTCGGACACAACAGTTTAAGCTGTGATGAGTTAGGTATTCATATTGCTTTCGGTGGGAAAGAGGTTTGAGGAAGACAAGCCCAAATCGGAAAAAACTTTGGTGGCCTTTTTAATGAAATTCTTACCCCTGAAAGCTTACCAATTTAACGTGAAATGGGTTAATAGGACGGGAAAGCAAGACGGGGGAATATTTCCTGTTTTAGCCTGCATTCGCATTCAAAAGGAAAAGGTGGGAGATGGTCTCTATTTTGGTTATATCACCACAGCAACGACAGTGTGAATTATAAGGTCAAGGTGCACCTATTCTAACTACATATTTACCTATCGAATAGCATACAATTAATTCGTTGATGCATGGCAGCTGGTAAAGATCTCCCTGATCAGAACTTCTTTCTATCGGACGACCGTATGCTATTTCATTTTGAGACAACTTTTGTTACCAGTAGTGGGAAACCTTTTTTGCCTGCATTTTTATTTGGAGTATTTTGCTAATACTGCCCAAGCGGGGTCGACGTTCATCAGAACTGGCTCAGTGATCGGTCGATGCATTACTCCCGGTCAACGGCCAAGACTAGATATTCTATAAAGACTATGAATTAAATATGTTATTTTTCGCAACAGCTGCAAATTAAAATGGTGTTCCTTCGCTGAAAGAAAAATTGCCCCATATGAGAAAGCTTATATGTCACTCCATTTTAATACATCTCAGTGAGTTAACGAAAATTTTTTTGTTTCATATGTCTATCCGAAGATGTGATTGCGTATGCAAATTTTAAGGTAAATATTTGCAGATGTGTGAAAACTAAGCAGGCGATATCTCATTTTTTATAATTAATTCGTTAAAAAAATTACATTCATCGTATAGAAACACGGGTACATTATTGTGTTTCGAAATAGGAAAAAGAAGTGACATTTCAATCACTTCCATTCTTATTAAACGCCGGGAACTTGAGTGCATAAAGGCCTCGTAACGCCCCTAGTTTTCGATTTTTTAAAGAACTCATAAATAATATCGTAACACAATATGATGCATAATTTTCGAAAACCTTCATTGTATATCACAAATTCTTTAAACAAATGATTTATGTAGTCTCAGTCAAAACTTTTTCACATTTCTAAAAAGTTAACTCGTGCATAGTTAAAAGGCCATTGCTAAAATGATTTGTTACTAACAAAGTTGGTGCCATTTTTTATATTTTGCAAAAGAAAACTAGCTACGAACGGAATATTCTGAAAAATGTGGCCTCTTTTAGAAAACGAATGACTTTTCCCAGAGATGCTATTTCCATTCACTGAAAAGAACGGCAATTAATTGTTCCTTTACTATCTTCAATGTGGCGGTACACGAGGCAATTTATCTTTCTTTTCGATGGAAGTGTTTTATTCAGGACGCTTGAAATGATTTAAGCCGAGCTCGTATGCGGACCATATTCACTGCTTCAGAGTTTTGTTAATTTAAACAGAATTTATGTTCTGAAGAGGGAGTGTGTGTGTGTTTTTTATCCTACTAAATATATTATCTATAGAATGAATATAGAGATCCAAAAAGCACTTGTCTAACATTAACAATATTTTAGGTGCGAAATTTAAAATTTTCAGGATTATTATACAAATGAATGATGATGCGAAAAAATTTCTACGTGAGCTTGCTCAGTTTTATTTTAGCGCGTCGCGTCTTGTCTTAAATGGATGGGAATGGGAAATAAATAAATCGATTCGAACTGAATCAATCCCGCGATAAATCGATTCAAAAATCGCCAGATCGAAGGCTAATAAATCGATCCGTCGAGATCGAATCGAAGATCGCCCATCCCTAGTTTATGGCAGGTTGTTTTGCTATTTATTAACATAAAAAATATGTTCCGAACAAAAAAGTTTCAAAAAATAATTCATAGTATAGGTAAAGTTCACAGGAAAATTAAAGTTTATATAAATAAATTACAATTATGTCACGCCATATTAAAAAAAAATTAAAGTTCAATTTTTATTTGCGATAAAATTTTAATTCGGCGAATTATTATTTTACTTTAAATAATAAAAATTTTAGATTAAATTAATTTATTTTAAAGTATAATTAAAATTCATGGCATTCTAATTATGACAATGTTCAAAACACTCCGATTTAAGATTATGTACATAAATTACATCCTTAAATTTTAATGCTTGAATTAAAATTAGGGAACAAGAAAAATTAAAATTCAAGAATATTCTTTAATACGAGTTGAAAAATGTTTCACTTAAAATGGGATCTGCCAGACCAATTTTGTTACGGCAAAAGATGTTTAATATGAAGTCATAGGGAGTTTTGGATTTTCCAAAAAGGACAAAAATATCCATTTGTAATCCTGAAATTTTTTTTTCATTTTATTAGTAATAGATATTACTATTGCAGATCGGAAGATAGTATTTTTTCGCTCAGAAAATTAAATTTTTCTGGGCGGAGCCTCAAACTTCTCGAGCTGTATGGCGTAAATGAGTTTCAGTATCTATGGACAGAGGCAAATGTGGCTAATGCGATGAAAGTAGATTAGTATTTTTAGCTCATAATTAAGGCTCAAAGTTAAGACGTCTAAAGGGCTCAGATTTTTTACAAATTGTAGACCTAAAGTAGCAAATCTGAGGCGGTATAGAACTTATTGGTTTATGTGCATTAGGCTATGTTTTTTTCGATTTTTTAAAAAAAGAGGCGCGGTTTTAAGCTTTGCCATTCTGGCGCCTTAATAACTCCGCAAGTACTGATCACAATCGCAACAAGTGGCTACCCATTTTTCATGCAATTGAAAGGTCTATTCAAAAATATTAAAATGTACTAGATCAAATTTTCGAATTCAAAATTTAGCACTAGATTATTTTTTTGAAATTTGTAAAAGGATTCGTCACATTATCCTCTTTCAACAGATACCACAAACTTATCTACTCCATACCCCGTTCACCTCCTGAGAGGAAAACAAATACTACCATCCGATCGGCAACATCAATATCTATCATTAAATAGTTAAATGTGCGTATCTACACAATTTTAATTCAAGAATTTTATGGTACGTGAATTAAAATTATGTCCATAATTTAAATTTTCAATTTAAAATTCTTGAATTAAAATTATGTACATGTTAGTTATATTTTTAAAATTAAATAATTTTAAGTTTTATCACATAATAACAATTCATTGAATTTTTATTCTAACATGATATAATGGAAAATCTTAATTGAAATTGTTTCATGGAAATTCATGATAATTCGTCTCGGGAAGTAAAATTTATAGCATTATATAATTATAGTTCCACAATTTAATTTAATATTTGAATATATTTTAAATTGCGAATTAAATTGTCTTCATAGTACCATAATAATTCGTGTAATTTCTTTTATCCTTAAACAAAATCAAAAATTTCTAAGATGTAATCAATAGACGATTAATGTTCACTGTATCGTAATATGATTATAATTCTACAAACTATTATCGTACCCTGCTACAATTTTAATAATTTGAATTATATTTTTGTTATGGCAAAAGAAATGTTTTAAAATTACGCCGGAACATAATAAAAATTAAGAAATATTATGTCTACACATAATAATAATTCTGGGTATTTCCTATCTTCTCCAATGCATTCCGGATTAATTTTATGATAAGTCACAATCTTAATTAATTTTTTATTATGTTATGACATAATAAAAAAGCGTCGAATTTATTTATTTTTTTATTTTAAATAGGTAATTAATTTTAATTTTTTCACAATCAAATTATTAAATTAGCAAAGCGTCGTGTCTTACCAGTCTTCTAAAAAGGTAGTGACACGTTTTAATAGTAATTTCGCAAAAAGTAATTCAGAAGGTTTCCTGTTGAGCATAAATCCGGCCTGCCAGCAGTGTGTCACAAAGTCTGATGCTTTGTAGCGTGCACAGAGTAATTGATCAAAATGGAATCAGGCAGCTATCCACACATCCTAGATGGCGAGGGATCAAATGAAGGTTAGAGAAATAAAAAAGAACCGCATATAAATAAGTAAAAAATTACTACCAAAGTTGCCATCTGTCAGCTACCTTAATTTTTACAGAACATTATCGTAAAATTCTACGAATCAAATTAATCACCTCTAGCGAACAAAAAATAAATAAAAATCTGAGATTCAAACCCTAATTCTAAGCAACACGCTTCCACGTCTCTATCCCTAATCCAATCTTTACTTTTAAAGAGATTAAAAGAGCTATCTCTGTATAAATTCACTATTTATTGAGACTTGTAATAGTTAACAAATTCATCGAAAATTGATTAATCAATAAATATTGAAATTCAGAATTATTATAGAAAACTAACTTCAAATGGATTGCAAAAATACAGAAGACACACAAAGAAGGCAATGATTTGAAATTTGTTTGATTTTAATTTATTTCATCATAATCAATTTCAGCGAATAACGGTGGAGACCGTAAAATTTACGATGCTCTTCGAGAATAGTTAATTACAAACTCATTAAAAAATACTGGAAGGATTGTAAGTTGTATAGCGGTGCATACACTTTGCCAGAAGGTGTTACAGTGTTGTAAAAGACCTTTGTAGAACCGTAATTTTTCCGGGAATTTTCTCTCCTCTTTATAATGAGTCCTACCATCTTCCAGTTCGAAGCCGACAGTCCAATTCAGTGCGGGTTTGAAGAGGCCGAAACATTTGGTGTATCTTTAGTCAAAATTATATAAACGAGTTTAAAAAGAAAACAACACAGCAAAAATTTTGGCTTATGCTTCTCGATGAGTCAGAATAACAACGTGGCGTTCCGCTGCTTGTGCCAAAAGGATTTGTCATAGTGATAAAAAATATAAGAAAGCCAAGTATGTACGTTGTTCATGCAAGGTTTCCGTACTTACACCATTTTAAATACCCATTTATTTTGCCTCAAGTATGAAGGGAAAAAAAATCTCATGTGCTTTCTTATGGAGATCCGAAAACTCACTTTTTTCCGTCATTTTGAATTTTGTATAAACGTCATCGGATAATAAATAGCGGTAAACATGAAATCCAGTAAAATTGGCAACACTTGGTTTGGTTGTGATTGTTTTTTGTACCTTGGTGTATGCAATTTGATATGGGTGATAATTGCACATAGGCTAAAAAATTATTGACTTTCGGATGTTTACTTGTGCTATGAGACCTTCCCTCGTGTCAGATTTTAATACTCTAGGTCCCCAGGAAGAAGGCATCCTATAGATTTTGAAGTGTGAGTCAGTCAGTGAGTTGATCATCATTATGAAAACACACTTTGAAAGGCCATATCTTTTTATTGCTTTCAGTTAGAGACTTGGTCTCAATTGAATATGAAGCTGTGGACAAACAAGCTAATGCACCTAGCTAAAAAATATAAGCAAACCATCAGACAAAATAAATTTAAGATGATGTTTCTGTAAAAACTTGGAAATTGGTGAACCTTATATATCTCGTTCTTTTTCGCCCAGCTGATTGTAACATGTTTTTCGTCCTGTCATTGTAATTTCATGAACCTGTCAAATTTACATTTTTATTGTAGCTCCAACCTAATAACAATTACCGTTTGCCTAAAAAAAATAAGCGAAACAGAAGATATGTGTAATCTGGTCGACGTAACGGATTCCTGTTATATATTCGTCTTATAAGCTGGACATGAACCAAGACGCCTCCAAAGAAATTGCTAAAAGCAAAGAAGGTTAACCTCTTCGAAATATGAAACACATTTATACCCAGTCTGTAAAAAGTGTAGAAAGGGGGAAAGATAAAAACGTGATTAAAGAAAAGTACCAATGGGAACACATCTTAGTGGAAAACTGTGTCTGTGTGTAAAACTTTCCAACTATAGACTTAACATGCATCTTAAGCCTTCTCTCAGTGACTTCCCTGTAAAAATCTACCTACCCACCTCGATCAACCCCGTAGGAAAATGCCGCTCCAGCAAAACCTAGACTCAAAAGCATACACTGCGAATTATTAGGATTCATCAAAAGATTATTTGTTACGGACCTCTTGTGATTTCCTACCAGATCCAAATTTACTAAGGTTGTACAGCCCCCAATTAAACCAATTTGTCTGCTGTCAACTGAACGTCATCGGCATATTAGGGAATGCTGGCGTTACAAACAGCACTACGCAGACCATTAACACAGAACCCTGCGGAACACCAGAGGATACTTATAGAATGGCAGTCATAAAGACAAAGTTGCTGAGATCTCTGCGGTTAATGCATTCCTACGACGGAATACTGATACACATATATCAAATTTTTGATTCAAGAGAGCTTTTAAATTATACATCATTTCTCGTATATTCCGTTAACCCTCAAAAATTGAGACTATATCACATGCACCGAATCAACAACAATAATAATAATAAGGGATGGTCTCTTTTCCTGTTAAATTTTCCGATTATCATGAACGGAAAATTAATTAAAGGTTTAAATTTATAACTGAGATAATATTGTCTGAAACAATCATATAAATTTTATACCATGTTCTTTCCGGGAATTATCCAATAATTGGCAGCAAGAGAATACATCTGGGAAACATTGCTGGATATCATTCGCGAATAATTTATGATGGCCGAAAAATGTTTAATAAAAATTCACGGCAAAATATATGAACATTTTTGTACATTAAAGGCATAGCTGGTGACTTTATAGCTCAATCTTCATAAACCCGGAAAGCACATTGTCCTGTGAGTATTGCGAAAAAAATTCTGCTTTTATGATTACAGCAGCAATAAAATGTTCCATTTCAAGTATTGCTGTGGTGTTATCAAAAACACATTTTTACTTATAGACACCCTTTTCCAGCAGCTTTTCAGATAAAGTTTGAATCATTTGTGGTAACTGCAAAGTTTATCCTGGATGGAGTTGAAAGAAGATAAGTTTTATTTTCCAGTTATTTATTAATAAATAAAATAACTAAATCCCAACATAAAAAGTTATAAAATAAAATGTTTTCAGATTATGTAAAGCAAACTTCCATTAACGTCAAACAACTCAAGTTCAGATATGACTACAGACCGGAAATCGGCTTCGATTAACGAGAACTTCTGAAAACTGTTGTAAAATATTTTTATTAAAAGACGGCACTCCTTTCAGGTCAACCCAAATTTAAAATTTCTGCACTAATTAATATCAAATTTTCTATTGCTTTGAACTTTCCAAAATAAGTAAAAGCTATAGAACAATTCTTCCGGAGAATTATTTTGAAATAAAAATTAACTTGTTTTGAGATTCTTGTTTGAACTAAAGGAAAAATAAAAGCTTAGGACTCAGAAAATTAAATTGTAAAAATCGATTGTTTTGCACCTCGTGGAAAAGTCTTGACGTTTTGTATCTTATGAGGTAAATTTCAAGAATTTTTACTAACAGGGAAATAATGGTACTTGTTTTGAGTACTTCAACGTCTATTACGTTTTGGACACGTTCTGTAATTGTGATCTTTGACTATAATCTTCGAAATATCTC
The DNA here is from genome assembly GCA_964036015.1 of Leptarthrus brevirostris. Taxonomy (NCBI): domain Eukaryota; kingdom Metazoa; phylum Arthropoda; class Insecta; order Diptera; family Asilidae; genus Leptarthrus; species Leptarthrus brevirostris. The sequence goes on from OZ038372.1 coordinate 44,058,944, forward strand.
TCTCTAGTTCCCATAACCCCTTGTGAAGCAAGTGGCGGGAGAACATTTTTACCCGATTCGAGAGAAGGATTGCAAGTGGACCTACAACTTAAAGTGGTGGGATTCGAACCTGGGACCTCCGTATTTCTAGGTCGACGCATTATCACTTATTCAACCGACGACTTTTCAAAAACATCGAACTATGGAACGCGAGAACTCTGTAGGATGAGTGTGGATTAAATTTGATGGTGGTAAAGTAGGGGAGGTGGTAAGGTAGATAATTTACATATTATAATTATAACGAAACTAGACTGCGAAAAAAGTGAGAGTTATAATATAAGTGAATATATTTTCTGTGCTTGTGACGTAAAGCTCAATTACTCAGTTGCTGTGGCAACAACATCGTTTATTATTTTACTTTGGCAAACGCTGCTGTTATGACGTGAACTGTCTATAAAATTGCTCTCCCGATAATAACGAAATCGGGGATATTTTTTGTATTATACCCATGTAAGAATCACTAGGCTTGACAACGGAACCAGGCTTGGCCGAATGCTTGTATGCCAAGCGATGGCTTCCCTTAATGCTTAAAAATCATATCTCTGGTCTGAGCTATGAATACCGATCCTGGGTTTTCTAGGCTACACCCAAGCCTAAGCCAAAACTCCAAGACTAAGTCTTTGTTTTTCAGTCCAAGCCCAAACTCTAGTAAAGCTTTGGAGTTGCAGTCTTTGCACCACTGGCTTAGTCTCTTTCAATGCCTAACATTATAAATAAGAATTAATCCTTCTAACTCAGAAGGCGCACTTCATAGGCAGAAGCCTAGAATCATTTAACCTATTCGCCACATATAATACTATATGGAGGCGAATCCAAATCCTTCAATATATTTCCAATAGCAATCCCCTATCTAAACGGCAATCTGGCTTTCGTATTGGTCATATTTGCGAAACGGCTTTTGCGCCTTGGTACCGTGATTTCATGACAATCCTAGTCCTCCTTGATTTTACCAGAGAATTAATAAACAAAGTTCATAACTGAATATTTTTCGTACTTCCTCTATGTTTGTATGGACTTTCTCATATCAAGACCCAAACGTAATACATACTCTCATCAACATAAAAATACAAAAACAAACTTTAGAAGTAACAAATAAGGTTTTTGGTTATTATTCGATGTATAGGTTCAAAATTTATTTCTTAAAATATAAACTCAAAAAAAATTTTTCTTCACCTATGTAGGTAATCGAAGAAGTGAATATTCACGTTATGCAGACGATATGCAAACATATCTGTCCAAACCAATCGGCTTATTGGGGGACTGTATTTACAATGGTGTAGAATGGCTTAACGAACATCTGGATACGTGTATCTAACAACTTACTTATACTGAATCCTCTGATGGCGCTCATTTGCTCTTATGAAAATAAGATCACAAGTTTTGAGATAAACATAAACACTAAAATGGATTGTTGTGATCAGGTTAATTAAACTATCCAAAAGGTTTATGGACCGACTTGAAGCTGAAACTTGTAAGAACCTTGCTGGTATCGCAATTTACATATTACGGATCAGTATTTTCAGAACTCAGAGTGCCTCAGTAAAATGACAGTGGCTTTTAACGATTACGTTCGAAATATTTACAACCTTCGGCGCCATGAACACGCCTACACGAACTCTGTTTTAAGGTATTCACTTAAGACATACATTGCTTAAGGTCACTGCTGTTTTACTGACTATATCTAAAACTTGGCTTGGAAAAGATTTTGCTCCTCAAGGAATGATTGGTTTACTCCACTCTGTGCGATCAGTTTCGGTCTTCTCTTGAGGCTTCTTATACTGACTTTTTAGATAGAACTAGGCAAACCCAACGCGCTGAGCCTAAGTAATTTTGGAAATTTGTGAACTCCAGGCGTAACAGTGATGGACACACCTCTTCAATGTGCCTTGATGATCGTGAAAGCAATGATGCATATACAATTGCCAACTTCTTTGGCGATTTCTTTAAGACTGCGTTTTTGGATTCCAACTGTGAAACTAGCTTTAAGGATTTTACTCGTTTGACGAGGCTTCCGCCGACTTCCGTTCATTACAAAGACTTAGTATTTGACGAGGCTGCCGTTTTGAAATATATAACGAATTTGGCTAATAGTTTGTCATGTGGTTCTGATGGCATTCCTGCTTATTTCTTGAAAAATTGTAACGTGTCCCTTGCTCCTATTCTCTGTCACTTGTTGAATTTGTCTATTTGCACTGGTGTGTTTCCTAAATCTTGGAAATTGTCTTTGATTACCCCTCTTCATAAAAGGGACAAAAAGCCTGATATCTCTAATTATCGACCAATTGCCAGTTTATGTTGTATTGGCAAAGTATTTGAGGTTATTGTTTGTAATATACTTTACTTCTATTGCAAACCGTTCTTGGGCTCTTTCCTGCATGGTTCCATAAAGGGTAAGTCCACCACTACCAACCTGTTGGAGTTTTCCAACCTCTGTATACCTGTAATTGAAGCTTGCAAAAAGATTGATTGCATTTTTACTGATTTCAGTAAGGCCTTTGATAGAATTCATCACAAGATACTTATTTACAAGTTTTCAGTTCTGGGCTTTCCTTCAGTCTTCGTCCAATGTTTATGTTCTTATTTGTCTGATCCCACACAACTGGTTTTATTTCGTGGTCCACTCCCTGAAGAGATCAACAACTCTTCTGGGGTGCCTCGGGGCAGTCGTTGAGGACCTTTCCTTGTGATTAGTTCATTTTTGCTTTTGACTGTCTGCGAGGTGTGATTAATTCCCCCGAATTGTTGGCTGCTTTGAACTTGTCGGTTCCGTCTCGTTCTTGAGAGCTCGGAACTTTTTTGATATCCCACATCATCGCACCAACTATGGAATGAATGAACAGAGTAACAGATAAGATAAGGCTTGGGTAGAGTTAATTTGTTTTTCTTTTCTTATTTCTCTTTTTTAATCTTATTTTGGTGTTATTTTTTGTATTGTATTTACTTTTATGTTAATCTTTTGGATGATGGCGAAAGAACCGAGCAGAATAGGCCTTGGTTTATAAATCAATAAATTACTTCATGTAATCAGTAAAATTTGTTTCAACAACCACTGCAACCTCTTGTTTAAGCCAGCGCGTTATCACCGACGATGGATCTAGTATCACTTAATCTCTCGTCGGATATAGTTTCGTTCCGTGGACTTTGGTATTCAAACAAGTTTTAATCCCGTTCATCAATTTGCTACTGGCTGTTACCTCGAGGAATTGTGGGTTCCAATCGAGAGCTTATCATTTAATGTCGTAGAATATGGCCAATTCAGTTCCATTTCATACTATAAATTTTATCGTCGTTTCGTTCGTGAAAGCTTCTTTATCGAAACAGAATGTGGAACTCTCGTAATTCAAAAATTCAAATAATTGAATAGCCACTAACCCATTGGCGTTTTTTTGAAAAAATGTTCCTGGGTTTTTTAGCGGTGTTAATTTTTTAAACTATTATTAGGAGCAAGCAAGAATGTTAACTTAAAAACTTTTATATGCATTTACCTATAGTTTGATTTGGGAATTTTTGCGCTTATCTAACATTAAAAGTAGCAATGTCATTTCAAGTAAGACTTACGGTTATCAATATCTAAAAACAAAAACATAAAAAAATCAGTTTTGACGGTCAGGATATGGCTTAAATTATCTTTAAAGTAATTTTACACTCTTCGTGACAAAAGGCTGTTAGATCAAATTGAAAATAGTAATATAATACCTGCAAGTTATATCACGCGATATCTCTATTTTGTGTACTTTTGAAAGTCGTTTCGCTATCATATGCATATTGCTGCAGGACTATACATTGTTCATGCTACCGAAGTTTTCGTTGTTGTAACTTAGCATTGAATTAATCGACTCGGTTTTTTCTCACTTTTACTAAGCTTTGCACTGACCTTTTATTTAGAGATGAAAATTGATAAAGAAACTTATTATTTTATTTTATTTTGGTGAAAAGCGCGTAGCAGAAATCATCAAAATTTTCTATAAAATAAGCAGTACTACAACTGGGTAAGTATACATGCAATGCTATTAGCCATTTTATCGTTCCAGAAATGAAAGTTTTTTCTGTTAAAAGGCAAATACTTTAATGAACACAAAAATGTGTAGATAAGACAGTACAGAACAAAAATGATATATATTATTTTTGTTTAATGTGTACTGTCTCAATTAACATTTTTATATAAAAATATATAACATTTTGAGTAAATTTTCTTTTCTTTTGAGAGAAAAGCTACTTTGTGTCTTGGAATAAGTAATTAAAGGGATGTCCTTCTTAGCATGCATTTCCATATAATAAATATTTAATAGAAATACATTGTAAAAAATATAGTTTGGCAATGCAGTCAAGATTATGTATTAAAAAATCATTTACAGCTGTTTAATAAGAATTTTTGTTTGCCAAAACTTATTAAGGGAGCTTTCATTTCAAGCCAACAAGTTAAAAAAAAATTTTTAATTGTTCAAAAAAGTATTTTACTATTTGAATTTATTGATGATTGAAAGAAAAAGTTTCAAAGTTTTCATAAAATCAAAGAAATTTTAATTAATTTATATTAATTTAATTTTAAATTTCTCATTCAAATAACTCAAAAGTACATCGTGGACTGAAGTCGAACCCATTTTCCCTGCGAAAAAAAAATCTGTTGGGCGGAAAACAGCTTTGCTCCCTACAAATCACCAGGTTTGGACGGCATAATCCGATAATGCTACAGAAGGCGTCAGGCATAGCAGTGATATGGTTGGTAGTGTTATTCAAAACCTGTATCACCAAGGTCCTGGGTCCTTACCATTCATCAGAGGCAAAGTGTTTGTGATGTAACAATGTTAAAATATTATCACGCGTCCTGCAATTAAGAGACAGCCCTCCACGAATATTCACAATGGAATATTCAACTAAGTACAAACACCCTGCTGCATTCCTGGACATAGAAGAAACCTGTAACAATGTACGCATTGAAGTCATCCAGGAACCTCTTGCCGAACTCGGCGTAGAGCAAGGATAATCCATTCCGAATTCGAAATCAATTGGGCTATTAGATACTTCTCTCACAGTACATCCCAAGGAGGGATTCTCCCTCCCCTGCTCTGGATAGTGGTAATGAACAAGGTTCTGTTGAGACTTCAAAAGGAGTCAAAGTCGCGCCTACCCGGACGATGTGGTGATCTTGGTATTAAGATTGTTTCCCTCCGTTATTAGCGAAATTATGAAGGATGTCCTGAAAAAGGTAAGCAGTTGGTTCAAGGAATGTGAACTGTCTGTGAATCTAGGGAAAACTGAGCTTATGCTCTTTACTTCAAAAACCAAAGGACTATACTTTGCTCTACTTAAATTAAATTGGCAACAGCTCTCATTACCCTCCAGTGCCAGATATTTGGGTTTAACCCTGGATCCCATACTGAACTGGAAGCAAAACATATAGGAGTGAGTAAAAAAGGCATGTATAGCTCTCTATGCCTATGTTGACGCCATACACAGTGGCAGTGAGTCCAATTTTCACCTATGGTTCACCGGTTTGGTGGCCTGCGATGTATAACGCTTATAACCAAACCACTCTAAATAAAGTACAAAGAACCACGTGCATCAACACTACCGGTGCGCTCCACTCAAACCGAAGCTCTCAATGTATAGGTAGCATTTCTGAGTCTACTTCCTCCTGATAAGTAGATCAAATTCCAGGCGTCATGCGGTGCAGTCAGGCTCATGGAATCAGGGTGCTAGATGCAGCACTGTCAGGAGTTCCTCGGCTCCTTAGATAGTCGGCTTACCGCAACCCTGCATTGGGTTCCCGGATAAAGGAATATTGCTGGGACGAGATGGCCGACAAACTTGGCTAGGCCGGACGCCCCTTATAATATACAATATTGCAGTTGCGACGACGAATGAATGAACAAGAAACCATTATTCATCTCCCATTTCTCTTGCCGAAGTCAGAAAGAGTGCTACGGAGGAATACTTCTTTGAGAACCTTAAGGCAATCTCGGGGGTAAAGATTAAATAAATAGTTAGTTTCTTAAATTCCTCTGGTTGGCTTTAACTCTTCCGATAATAAATTCAGCCACCTCCAACCATGATTTCAGATAAGAATTAGGGGTTGCGAGTTGAACTGAGTCCAAAAATATAGGGTCTTATTAGCTGTGGCATAAAAACGGCTCTATAACAGCGCTAATTGGAGTGAACGAAGGTAACGCGCACCAATTGAAATGAAAAAGCTTAATTTTCATAAACAAAACGTTAAACCTTTATTACGAAAATTTAAAAAAAAATTATATAATCATCATTATTACAAAGTATTTTTATCCCGCCAGTTCGAAAAATGCGGTTGAAAGTTTAAGTTTTTTTTTTCAGCAAAATAAATTAATACTTTTTACTCACTAAATTTTTTTTATTATTATCTTATTCCTAAAGAAAAGAAGGAGCCGCAAAAATACATACAGGAGTTCGAAGTAGTCTATATCACTCGGCCCTTCTCATAGCGGGCTGTTTTCAGCTGTACTTGTATATTTCTGGGGATATTAATTTAAAATTTAATAAATACATTCACGAATATAATATGTACATTAAAATACAAAGAAAAATTAAATCAACATTTTGAACACGTCACAAACTTAATCATCCTTAAACTGTAGGTCCACTTGTAATCGTTGTCACTAATTGTGTGAAGTTCTTGGTTCGCCGCATACCCCGCAATGTGTTACGGGAAGGCGAACTTGGAAAACAAAAAATATAAAAAATCGTTGAAAAATTTATTTTTGACCACTGAGAAACGACTTTGATCAACTAAGAGAATTCAAGAAAAAAATAACTTCTAACTGCATGTTTATTTGTAATAAATTTTGTGAAACAATGAGATCATTTTTTCTTGAATTCTCTACGTTGATAAAATATCATATTGTGAAGTTAATCACTAATCTGATCGCTAAGACTGCGAAGCATTGCGTCGTATTTTCGAACCCTCATAGCTTTGGCAAAGATTACTTACTACTAGATGGCCGGTTCCCTTAAATACCCAGCTAGTCTTGAAAAAGTAACACTGGCACCACAGTAAAACCAAATACATATATCCAGATTTTAAAGTCATAAGAGTACAGGTGTGCAGTCATTTACTCCTGCCAAAATTATTTGAGAGAATCACTTATTCCTGTCAAAATTCTGTTCTCATCCGGAGAGAATCACATACTCCTGTCAAAAAAGTACCGCCAAATCTTGTCGAAGAGAAAAATGTACCAAAAAGTACGACCAATAAAAAGAATTCATGTGAATCACATGAGTGAGTGAGTTACTTACGTACGTAAACTGTCGATGTATTCTGATCTTTTAATGAGCGAAGTACATTTGATATTTGTAAAAGCATATATGAAAAGTAACGTGTCCCCCCCCAATAAAGGGGGTGCAGGTCTGCATATAATATTTCTTCTAGGGAGGTACTTCCAAAAGTTCTAGAAAGCTTAAATTTGATATCAAAGCTAGATGTTATTACTACATAAACAACTAAAAAGTGAGTGTACTATGAAAAAAGGAACTGCTGGCGTGCAAGAAATACCTTCTTCACTCGACTACGCCAGAACTAAGGGCCGCCTGTCTGTGCTTTTTCTTTACTCGCACTAGTGCCTAATCTATTGCTTCTATGAAATTATTGTTTTTTTTCTACTTGAAGGTAACAAAACAATCTTTCGAGTGAAGTAAAAATAGTCTAAAAACGCGAAATTGTACGGAAGGAGAAATTTAAAAAAAAAAACACCAAACCATGGTCGGACCATGATTTACTGCTTGCGTTTTGGATGAAAATTTGGTTTGCGACTAAAATCAGGTTTAATAAGAGATTTCTTGTTATTTCGGTTAATAAAGTGTACATGTATTTACTTTGTTAAAAAGATAATTTAGTCTGCTTTAATTTAACGGAATAGTTACAGAAATACAGAATAGTTAACAGAAATAAAGCACAACAGTCAGCTATAGTTGAATGTTATCTGTTTATAGGGTGGTAGATTTATCGCTTATTCCAAATAATAAGCCAACAAGGAAAAGAGGCAACGATAGAGAATGGGCTATGAAAATGAGAATAGCTGACGCAGAATAAATACAGCCCGAAAAAATAAAAAGAACTGGAGCATATTGCAAGAAAAAGTATGACTTGGCCATTTCATGGATCTCACGAACATTAAAGACCAGTGACTGAATTTCTTACCATAAGTCCATAGGAGTGACTGTGACTGTGATGGCCGCGAAACTGCCAAGCCATACCTTTTGACCAAGAAGTAGGGTTTCTAGAGTTAGGGGTTGTAGAGTTAGTGGCTTGGCTCCACATGAGATCTGTTAACTTTTTAACGGTGAAAGCGGTATAACCTTGTGAAGCTTGGCAACCTTCCTTACATGAAATGTTTTTGATGGGATTAAAATTTATGTATAGGTGATGTACGGTTCTATTATGAATTTCACCTGAGACGAGTTTATTTAAAGCTGAAATTTAGGCGAAAAACTAACTTTTCCGAAACGTAGTAATATTTATGTTTTCAGATCGGTTTAAATGCTAGTAGTAACATAGTAGTTTTCTTAAATTCGGTACTTGTACATTGGGAAAGCATATGACAATAAATAACTTCACAATTTAATTTTTTTTTAACTTTGCCGATCTCATTATGTTGTTTATTTTTTCGATTTTTCTTCCTATGGAATTTTCTTAAAAATCCTTATCTTCCCTTTATTTAAAAAGATTCTCTTCCTATTTCAAGCGCCGATTTCGCGTTTTTGCCCAGTATGCAGCGACTAAACCCTTACCATACCAAAATGCCCATAAAAGGTTATGATTTCTTGTATTTAGAAGAATTTGGAAAAACAGTGAAAAACAAACTGACAAAAGCACCCGGTAAAGTTTAAGCATTTCACAAAATTCAATTTATTCAAATTAAATACAATTGAAATTGCGACTGTCGCTCAACAGAATTAATGTAATGGAGCTTCTTTCGAACTTCCTGATAATGTCATTGGCACAAAATTCTCAAAGTGAAATAGATTTAATTTAGCATCCTGACAGACAGGCTTCAAAGAAATCTGAACAGTTAAAAGCTACTGCTGTCAGAAGACTTCCTTATTTTTGGATAAAATTGAACTGAAAGGAGCCCTATATTTCTCACTACACCCAATTTTGCTTAACTCAATGCTCAACGTTTGTTTGAATCTGCTCAGGAATTTAAATTGAATTTTTCAAGATATAATAAAATGCGGATTTTCATTGTAAACCACTCAAAACGAATAAATTAACCTGATTTTCGTAAAATACGAATGTACGTATACAGAAAACATGCCATCTTAAGAAGTACTTACTTTGAGTGTATTAATATTTTCCTGAAACACCCAGGGAGACTGTCGAGCCTTGCGAACCATTTTTCTGGATTATGTGGGTATTTCTGACAGAATTGTCAACATATATCATTTTAAAAGGTGAAATTTCTTGAGCAAAACTTTTATAGAAAGAAGAAAAAGTAGCACTTCTTGAAAACGTTGAAGCAATAAGCAGAATTTGTGGACGTAGTTTTAGAGATTTTAGCCAACCCCATTTTGTCGTTCAACACGTTTTACAATAAGCGAAAAGCATCCTTTTAAGAAACTCGATTTCCAGGATAATACAAAGTCACGTTTAAGTTCATTGTACTACAGGAAAAGTAATGTTTTTTGGTGGAGCGAGTTATTCTATTTATTTCATGAAGCACTTAACGTATTGTTTTACCGTCTTTGTATGAAGCACCTGATTATATTTAATTTATGTATGACGTTTGTTAAATGATGGTCCCTAAAAGTAAATTAGAATTAGGACAAGAATTAATTATTGAATTGATACAAATACTTACCTGAGTACCTGGGACATCATCAGGTACAATGAATCATAAAAAGGTCCATCTCAAATGAAAGAGAAACAGAATTAAATAGAAATACAGAAATAAACATGAATAATACTCACAAAAACATTGAATTTCATTAACTAAAGAAATCTTTTGAACAATGTAAACAACTTCTTGGCGAACTAACAACAACAACACAGGCAACTAAAATTTTGAAAATTTTAATCAAATAACATGCAATACGTTAGTCCAACACAATTAACACTGCAAATACACAACACTGCACAGAATTTGGATCATTCCCAGTTCATTTTACAGGCATCACAGGTGAAATTTAAGAAATTAAGACACCCGTAACAGCTCCTGTGATTTTGTTAAAAACATGAAAATTTAACTAATTTCATAATTGAAACTTAAACAAATGATTACCACGGCACTATTATCACCTTATAAACTATTACTTACCTGTTAATTTGGCCACACTCAGCACGAAAAACTCAAAAAAGCAAATTCGCGACACTCGCAACTTACAAGCCGCGAACTGCAAACTAAATAATATGTAGGAACCACCTGACAAATCAAATCAAGGTGATTTTTCGCGTAGAATTTAATGGCGTTGCCGGAATTAACGCGAGTTGCGCAATTTTCTTTTTATTCACGATTTTATAAATTATTATTTACACCACAACAGGAAAAGAGATTGAAAAGTCCGTTCCACAAAGAAATTATTCAAATATAGCAATCAATTTTGTGATCCGCTATGTTATAGCAAAATTGCTTTTATTAATAATGCTCTGAAGATTTTATTGGAAAATTAAAAAATTAGGTATTCAATCACTGGTCAATTAATTTGTCCACCAATCAAGTGTAAAATCGTTATAAATAAGATTAAATGCATGGAGAAATTGCAATTATGGTTGTGGATCCTTATGATAAAATGGGGACTCAAGTGCTATAAAAGAGGTTGACATCGACCTCTTAGTTTTTCTAAAATTTTGAAGGTCGAGCTTGCAGCAAGGATGTTTTTTTTTTGGATAAAAGAGATTGTCAGGGAATTCCTACATGCCTATTGGACATTGGGATTTCATATGCAATTTGTTATAATTTTATCTTTACATTTTTTATTTCCTTTAAACTTTTTTATAATTTTTTTTTTTCTTTCTTTTGAACACCCAATTTTTTTTTGTGGATTATTGGTTGTAAAGATAAGTGTTAGAATTAAGTAGGATAATTGTAATAAATTTGGATTATAAGCTCACATAAGTGTTCTCAATTACTACACTCTTAAAAAACGTTACTCTTGTCATCATTGCTTTTCAACTTTGTAAAAGTATGTCTCTGCAAATATTTCGAATGAAAATCTAATCGAATTCGAATTGTACTTATTCGACTGTGCGACAGTCAATGTTCCATAATAAATTCGCTTACGAAGCGTTTGAAAATTGCTAGAGAAAAAAACGGAATAACTTTCGCATCGAACTGACGATCACCGGCGGCGAGCAGTTTGCCTGATCGTATTTCTTTTGGAGCCTTTTTATGGCTTGGTCAATCGTTTTGAAGTCAATTTTTTTTAAGTACGATTCGGTACTGAATTTGATAGCGATTGGTAGGTAGGTAGGATAGATTTTGTTTCATTTTGTAGATTTTATGTTTGTTGGTAGTCCGTTCTTAAAAGTTATTCCTTTCGGAGTGCATACTTCCCAAATAGCCCCCATCGAGCGGGAGATAGTCAAAATTATTATATAATTTTTCATGGCTTTAATTCCCAAATTTGACTGGTTCACTTGCACATCTGTTAAAAAAAACTTCTTTCTGAAATAAAGCTCACATAATTTACGTACTCAAATTCAAATATATTGAAAATAAGCGCTACATTAGTAAGAATAATCTTATAATTAAGTGGATAAATTCAATCAAAATACAATAACTGAAGAGAGCGGAAGAGTATTCCAGAGCCTGACGGACTGAACCAAGAATTGTCTCTCAGTAACACGAAAACGAAAATTAATTAATTAATTAATTGGGCTGTTTAGTCAAGACGAAACTGTTCGAAAACTAAGGTAATTAGAAAGATTGCATCCCAAGATTGAACGATGAGACATGAACTCGTTCGTTTAAGTACTAGTTCTTCTAAGTTGTCAGAATTTTCTGATAATTTTTTCCCGAAAATCAAAGACGTTGTCAACAGCTTTATACATTTACAAAATTCTATCAAGGATTACATACAAAAGAAAATTAAATAAAAAAAATAAGAATACAATAAAACTGTCACTAAAATAAGAATAATAATTAGGAAAAAAAACAAAGAGTTAATAATTTTTACCGCATATCCTCGCTTCAGATTTCCAAAGATTAAAATCGATGTTTAAAAAAAACGAATAAAAAGGAGTGACATTGACGTCAACTGTCATTCAGACCATAGTTAGTGTGGCGTGAAGGGGCTTGAAGAGGCTTGAAATCCTTATGTCTTACGGAACGAATAGAAGCTCGAATGTTCAGCGATGACAATATTTCTCGTAAGTCAAATATAACCCTCCAAGATATTGAAGATAAAAAAGTCCTTATTCTGTTGTTAGTGTGTCTAAAGAGGGCAGCCCGAGCCTGTCGTTATACGCGGGTAGTATAAAACGTTATTATTCAATGGAAGGTCACACAATGCAAATCTGAGAAATTTGCGCTGAACAGTGTCAATGCGGGTAATGTGTACCGGAGAAGAAATAGACCAAATAAGACAGGCATTCTCCAGAAGAGTCCCAACGACTGTAAAAAAAGAAATTTGGTGATCGGTTTGCCCTCACTTGAAAAAAGACTTAAAGTCGCTGACTTGGTCTTTATTCACCAGCTCTTGAACTCTTATATAGACTCAGGTACTCCTGTTAGCAAGGTTTCCTTCGTTAGTCCTAACATAATCTCCGAAGCCTGCTTTTATTACATGTTGATCCATCCAGATCAAATTATGGCAAACATGAATCAATTAACAGTTTATGTAGGGCTGTTAATTCATGTCCTAATTTCGAATTAACTATTAGCAAAGAGGCATTTAAGTACTATCTATTCCCTGTGCTACCGGAACTATCTGTTATGCATGTTATGTGCTTGGTTTCCTTACCTGTTTTCCTTCCATTTTCTTGCTTTTTTTTCCTATCCATTTTGGTGTGGCAGGCTCATTACATCTTTTTAATGGAATTGATGGGCAACTGATTCTTGGCTCTTACCAAGAAGTGCGCCTTCTGTGTTAGCAGGGTTAATTCTATTAATCATAAAAAATCATAAACTTAGCAAGTCCAAGGAAACATTAGCCTTGTTAACTATGTAACTGATTTGATCAATGAAACACAAATATGGATCAAAAACAATACCAACATCCTTCACTGTATCTTGTCTGATTAGCAAGTTTCCATTGACAGAATAATCACACATCAATGGATCTTTCCTTCTAGAATACGATTCAAACGTACACTTAACCACATTCAGAGGGATGTTGTTCGTAATAGATTGAAAAAGACTAAAGATCCTTCCTTCTCTGCGGAGCTTCTCTATGAGTTGCGCGGTCGTTTAATTTGGCGGCTTCCTTGAGTCCCGTGCGGGTTTCAATCTATAGCTTGTTGTGCGATGTTCTTTGTCTCTTTTCTTGCCATATACTTTCGCCTGCGAATAGTCTTGGACTGTAAGTTTGTGAAAGTCTTCGTTGGAAATAACTGCCGGCCAATAAATTGATGTTAAGGATACGCCGAAAACCCCGGCTGACAAATTCTTGCAATTTAAATGATATTTGACAGGTCCACTATTCATGTTGAACAGCCGTATAACAGAGCAGATTTTACGATCGATTCGAAGATCTGGATTTTGTGCGTCTGGAAATGTTATTATTACTCCAGATCGCAGCAAGAGTATTGATGCAAGCCTATACATCAGTTTCAACTCTGCCGTCTGCTGTAACTATGTTTTCAAGATAACAAAATTAATCCACTTGTTCTATTTGCTGCTCTTCAAGATAAATTTCATTTTGTCTCCTGCAGTTCAGGCTCATAAGTTTGGTTAAGCCCTACATGACTGGTTTAAGCTACATGACTCTATCTGTTGGATAGAAGACATACATCGTTAACATAGTCCAGGTGTGTAAAGTGGTTAAAAATGTGCCATCAAATCCCTCGCTATGGGTGGTATTAAATTCACCTAAACTAATATCACAGCTATTTGTCGAGAATTGAGCAGCAGTCAAAGGATTGTCTGTACTCCGGTTACCAGACCACATTATAGAGTGATAGCCATTACTCCTACGCTTACAATTAAAGAAACTCCCAGAACTTTCCGAGGTTAACACAAATGGACCACAGACTATTATGATAGGCGCGCTCGGACTCAGAAATGTAACGGCCACATGGATCGGCATAAATAAGATGATCTTTTCCTTCGAGAGAGACAGAACCTCCTACAAAGCTTATTTTTACGACCTTTAAGATGATTTAAAGACTTCTTAAGCCAAGACCAAAAGGAGCTACTGTTCCTGGATTGATAAATAGAAACACAACGGCCAAAACATGAAAACATAAGTCGTAAAATAACTATAGTACCTACTATCAATATCAAGCTCATGAAAAAGGCAGTCCCAGGGGAAATTTTTCAAAGTTTGATTCATTAGCGAGTAGTCAATCCCTTTTAAAGCCGTAACAACAAGTATCCAAATTGGCTGCTTCAAGCAAAATTTAATGTAAAACACAACAAGCAAGAATAAACTTTCACCTTGTCAGAAGTCAGTAGCAATGGAGACAAATATCTCGTGACCACAGTTCCACAATGGTCCATGGAGAACAACAAGTCGAGCATGCGCTCCGATTAGAGACCGGAGACCGGATGAAGAAATCGACCCCAGAAAAGCACACTGATGATGGAGGCCCCCGAAATATGCGACAGTAAGCAATCATCGTAGACATAATAATTCTAGGATACGTATGTCATATTTAAATTACGTAGTGGCAAAGGGTCATCGCATAGAGAATAATTCCACAGCCGAAGACAGAAGATCGTGAAGCAGATGAAACATAGACGGTGAAAACATGTATGGTCCTATTATGAAACTGTAGGGAGACATATTCCAGAGCCTCAGCGTCAGAAATTTCAATCAAAGACGACAACAAGCTGCCATGAACCACACAAAGAATTGACGGAAGCGCGCCAATTCTTATACTACCCTGTTGTAAAAGAGTTAAACCAGTGGAAAAGTTGATTAGAAAAAGTGTGATTAAATTGAATTCTTATTTTAAACCAATGTTTTTCCAGGAGAATATTTTTCTAGTACCTAACTCTAAACAGGGTTACTTATAAAGGTAACAGCGAGAAATTAAAATTAGCACTGACAACTTGACTTTTAATTTAATTTATGCATAAAATTATTACGTCTTCAAACGAAAAGGCCCCATATTTTTTAAATTAAATTCATTTAATTTTAATGCAGAATATTTTGCTGACAAACTTGCGGAAAAAATTTTTTTTCATCACGACAATGCTTCTTTACCAGCAGCAAAGATAACCTATAAGAACAATGCAGACTGTCTCCTTCAATTATTCTCTAAATTATTTTTTCTATTGGCAAAGGTACATTGCTGATTTATATCGAATGTCAGTTTTCTAATCATAATAAATTATTTAGAATAAAGTACTTTCTACTGTTTAACCGACTTTAAAAAAATATAGTTGGTGGTCAAACCGACCTCTATTTTTTTTGTATGATCGGACATGCGTATCTTCGTAACGCGTACGCCGATATTGCATCATTCTTCTTTTGTTGTTTAAGTATATTTCTCCCTTGGAATTTTAATAAAAATATTGTATCTAGACTGTGGAGAGAGTATACGACTAACTTTGTAACGCGTAAATCAATTCAAAGGTTCGGTTTTTGTGATTTACAGTGTGTTCCTCAATTATTACGTGCGGCACCTAACTTCGTAATTCTATATCTCTCTCTAGCTCCCGTAATCGCCTGTGGGAAGGAGGAGGAGGAACCTGGAACCTCCCAATTGCTAGGCCGACACGTTATCACTTACTCCACCGACGACTTAGTAATGTAATGTATAGAGTATATTTCCGCATTGGCACCGTTATACAAGTTGTATATCTGTGGTGGTACCGGGGAGGTGACTTGATTTATTCTTCCTTTTCTCCGATCGGGAGTGAGATTGGTAAAAGGGTGGCGCCTAACTTTCCTTTCCGACCTTTTACTTGTTCAAAATAGCGAAAGATGTTTTTAGATGCGTTTCTTTAGTGAGTAAAGAAGTATGAAGAAAGTGTGCAATGAAAATAAGGGATTTCAACAATTAAGGCTTCAAACAACTTCGAAATACAGCACAGGTTTGTTATAAGTCTGTTAGGTATTAGCTTCCCTATATTTCTCCCTTGGAATTTTAATAAAAATATTGTATCTAGACTGTGGAGAGAGTATACGACTAACTTTGTAACGCGTAAATCAATTCAAAGGTTCGGTTTTTGTGATTTACAGTGTGTTCCTCAATTATTACGTGCGGCACCTAACTTCGTAATTCTATATCTCTCTCTAGCTCCCGTAATCGCCTGTGGGAAGGAGGAGGAGGAACCTGGAACCTCCCAATTGCTAGGCCGACACGTTATCACTTACTCCACCGACGACTTAGTAATGTAATGTATAGAGTATATTTCCGCATTGGCACCGTTATACAAGTTGTATATCTGTGGTGGTACCGGGGAGGTGACTTGATTTATTCTTCCTTTTCTCCGATCGGGAGTGAGATTGGTAAAAGGGTGGCGCCTAACTTTCCTTTCCGACCTTTTACTTGTTCAAAATAGCGAAAGATGTTTTTAGATGCGTTTCTTTAGTGAGTAAAGAAGTATGAAGAAAGTGTGCAATGAAAATAAGGGATTTCAACAATTAAGGCTTCAAACAACTTCGAAATACAGCACAGGTTTGTTATAAGTCTGTTAGGTATTAGCTTCCCTTTTTATAAAGAAAAGTAATTACTGAGATCTTCCAGGTTTTAGAAAAGGCGCCATGATAGATGCAAATGTTTAATAAATGACAAAGAACAGGAAGAAGAGACGAACTATAGTTTTTCAGTCAGAACCAGCTTAGGTACTCTCAGCTCGGTTGAAGATCTCATTCAACACAGTAGCTTTGTCTCATCTTCGACAAAGCTACTGTGTTGAATGAGATCTTCAGTCCTTAGGTTCAAGAGGTGTTAGTGGGAATTCAATATTCATGACATAAATTACTATAATTTTACTCATAAAGAAAACATTTGATATTTGGATGTCGTAATGAGTATTTTTAAGTCTTCCTATACAGAAAACTTCTTATGTAAATCATTGTAATCAAAAAGTAAATAACAATCTTTTCTAATTGGCATACACCATTCTTCTTTGCCCATTATTCTTCATAGCCGTCCTGTTCTATCTCGAAGGAGACCTCTCAACCCTTGTTAGAAAATAATTTAATAAACCCAATTTTATAATTTTCTCACGAAGTAATTAGCAAAACAATATGACTACGACATTTTCGGTAGTTGCTAATGAAGGAATCTTTAATTAGGGTAAACCTTGATTTCATTACGCTTGTTCATTTGGAATAGCGAAGCTTTATTAATAATGAACTGCAAAGCTACGAATTCAATTGCCCTACTTCGGCAAGCATAAATGAAAATACCATCCGTTTTCGCTTGCAGTAACAATTCCGATTTTTGTGAATTTACATAGGAAGTCTAACCATAAAAATTTCTGCAATTATCTCAATTTAGCGCGAAAATCAAAATTATGCTTGTGGCTCTAAACAGAATTTTTAATTTGCATAATTTACTATGAGCTACAGTAGTGAATTGTGACCCGGTTCCTGCCAAAAAGAAGAATTCTAACAAAAGTTGACGAAACACAAAAGAAGTTTAGTAAATTGAAAAATTTTCCCACTCATTTCCTCAGCTTATGATTCCCTTTGTTGTGCAAAAGATTTGAAAAAAAAAGAAATATAAAAGAGAGTTAATAATTCATCACAGGGTGACAAAGCAAAAATAAAGGGCTGAACTTTGCCTCCAGGTTTTCTTTTCCTATCTCCCTTATTCAGGGCTGCTTTTGGGCATTACAGTCACGCCGCCATTATGAATGACAAACTGGCACGTTAAAATATTTAAATAGGTCCTAGTTCATAGCAGCGTGTCCCCATTCCCCAGGGTAGCTTTTGTTTCTCTCCTGTGCTGCTGGTTGATCCTTTATAAATTGGTAAATAAATTCATAAATCCCTGAGAACACGGGCAAAATTAACGCTGTAACATACACCAGTGATGGTGGAATATGGAAGCATTTCATATCAATTGCATGACCAAATAATATACAAAATTTAACCTCATACTGCTATTCTCTGAAACTTTACATTTTCTAGGCTTGGATTCGTGTTTATAGCGTTCGTGGTCGAAAGCAACCAGTGTAACGTCACGCAATTAGTGACGTCAGTGCATAAATCAAATTTTTGAAGGTCTCGTTAGCAACTTTATCGGTTTCGTTCACCGTGTCCTGGAAGTTAATATCCCTTTAGGCTTTTTCGCTATTCCGGATTTATTCATACAGAGTAAAAGCATTTAAATTATCTGATAATAAAATTTAACGAACTTGCATGATACGCGTCGCCGCACTGCGTTTTAGTTTATAAATGAATGAGCACATGGTTCTGGAAGTTTATACCGCATTACATGGCAAATTTCTTTTGGGTAGTAGGCAATTACACGTGCAAATAAAAAGCTTAAGCCTCGCAAAGGTGTCCGTACGTAATCCTTTTAAATGGGAACACAATGCAGATAATTATAAAGTTCGTCCTCTAAGTAGAACTTCAATGAGTAACACCCTGAGTATTGCGCAATGTATCTGGTTGTTCAGGGGTAGCTGTTCTTAATGTTTTGGGTAACCATTAAAAGATCAAGGTCAAAACATGACTAAGTGCTGGATAATAACAATCACGGTGGGTTCTACAACGACATTAAATATAGTCGAAAGAAAATGAGGTACTAATGGGCAACAATTTTAACTACTATTAAGAATTAACGTTTTCAGAGCTGTACGTTTGTACTAAAGTATATTACTTGATTGTGATTTATCGGATTTCCCGCGAGTTTGTAAGCCTAAAAATTCAACCTAGCGACTACCGATTTTTTCCCTTAAGGGGGTTTTCTGGTCTAGAGCCCAGATTTTAGATGGTTTTCGGTATTTTTTTTCAATGCAAACAGGGGATGTAAGTTTAAATGATTATATATTATTCAACTGTAATGATTTCTTTACAAATTAGAATTTTTATAACGTAAAAATGTTGGTTCCTTCATAAATAAAATGACGGCAAAGTGACTGTCGTAGGTTGTGAACGGTCATATTGTCACAAAGTTTCCTCAGTGAAAAAGTAAAATAAAATAATTATTTTTTATACATTTAGTTGTGGTTGGTTCATTATACACTTTTTTTACAAAATAGTGTTGCCATTTAAGAAAAATGCGTAACAATTACCTTTTTTTTGCCCTTTGAGAGTGAATCAGAAGTCGATACTATTGACAATTGACAATTTTTAAGTTCCAACCAAAGCCACATCAGATTCCTCAATTAAGGCATTTGCCATCAAAGCCGCACGTGCCGCAGAATGAGCGTCTTTACATGCGTTAGACGCTCGCCGCTCTGAGCGGCAGAGACGTTCTTCATTCCGTGTAATTGTAAGAATAGAGAAGGAATCATTCTTTTATTATTGAAATAGTTATCGCAGCAAAAGAACCATACAAATCGGTCCACGCGTTACAAGGCTAGGTTCCTCCCCCACCCCACCAACATTTTTTTTCTCGTGGTATCAACCAGGGAACAACCCAACAGAAAAATAATTATCCAAATCGGTCCACGCGTTACGACTACCCCTCTCATACTCTGTACAACAACAAAAGAACCATCCAAATCGGTCCACGCGTTACAAAGTTATGTTTCACCCCTCCCCCTTCCACTCTAAACAATTTTTTTGCATGGTACCACAAAAAAGAATCATCAGAATCGATCAACGCATTACGAAGTTATCTCCAGTCAGGTGACTGGTGACACCAGACCTGTTGCTTTCCCTTTTCATCTGCCCCTTTGCTTGTTTTTTTGGTGGCAGACCTGAGAGGATTAAACAACCCTCTTTCGCCACAGGCACGCGATGTACTGAAATGGTTTGTGAATTGGATGTTCATAGACCCTCACTTCAAACCGAAGAATTACGCACGTGCTGCCAGCTAGGCGTGCCACCTGAACATCCCGCAGCAACTTCACGTTGCAACACAAGCGATCTATCTGATCTATCCCACAGATTTTGTACAAAATCTTTAAAAATCATTAGAGGCAACTTTAACACAAAAACTTCTTGAATGGGCTCAAACAAAATTTACGAATATTATAAAAACAAAAAATTTGTAATAAATAGACGCCTCACAAGCTGAGCAGATTCCTCAATAAGAGGTTTGACAAAGCTTTGTCTGTTCCTCAGATAATGAACAACATTACGAAGTGTTACTGTTAATATGAGTTCATGGCTTACGGTTTAACCATTTTCCGCCATATTGGGGATAGAATGACGTTATATTTTATCATATTCTACTCATCGAACCCTTTCATTTGATACCCATATCAAGGTGGTTGTGAAAAAAAGAGTACTCCGCCATCTTAGGGCGTCCGCTATGTTGGATTTAGAACAATATTAGATATACTATTTTGTATTGTTATCGGATATTAATACGTATGCAAAATTTCAGCTGAATTGGTGGGGGGGGGGGCTGGTTTAAAGTTCAGTTGCAAGATTTGACCCAAACGTACTAACTAATTAACTAACTAACTAAGAGGTTAGTTAAATAAAAGCTTCTAAAAAACGGATTTACATATATCAAAATGTTGACATGACGTGCAATAGGAGCCCGGTTTCGGATTCAGCGCATCAAAATACATGTGAAAGGTTAAATGGAAACCGCATTTTTATTGCAGATTCATATTCTTTGGGTACAAGTGACCAACACTTTTGTCTCAAACGTTTTTTTCTGCAACGTAATTTTTTGAGGTTTTCGAGGGAAAGAGTTAACATTTTTGGAACTTTAACCGTTTTTTACTCGAAAATGGTTAGATTATGTTAGGAATCTGATGAAAACTTTTTTATGTGCTTCCTTTTCCTTCGGAGTAAAAATTCCAAAATTTTTATGTTTTGTTTCTTGAAAAACAAAAAATTTAGGGCAGCTGTAATATACTGATAAACGTTCTTCCATTTTTAATAACACATAACATTCCAAAGTGAGAATTTGTTTTGAAAGTTTGTAATTAATAGTTGACAATAGTGCAATGTACAAATGAAGAATACGCGGACATAAATTCTGTTGAAGCTGAACGGGAATATCGCCTGCGATACCCATAAAGAAATCGTCTTTCAAAGAGCCTTTCAAAGTTTCGAGAAACTGAAAGCGATCACACACTGTCGACTAGAGCGGAGGTCAATGTTGCGCCTAAAAATTAGAAGTTCTAGTGATTTTTAAATAAATTCAAATTTTAATTTTTTAACGTCACTATTGCGTAAATATTGTAAACTCCCGGGCAATAATTTAGTCCAGTGGTCAGTTAATAGAACTGATCAATTTTATTAGTTCGTTGACAAGTATCTGGAAAGTAAGCAGTAACTTAAGAGTTGTCTCACTCTTTTTTTCGCCAGTGATTCAGGTTAAACTATCGAGCTTGGGACGAATAAATCTAATTAATAACTGATTTCTTTTCACTATTTTATTCAAAGTTTGTAAATCAATTTGGTTTTCTTTTCTTCTCCACTCATGATCCCGGTACGTTTTAACTGCAAAAATGTATACAGGATTTCCGCATAAGTTTGACGTGGCTGGGTACACTTATAATATTACGGATGCGCCAGAGACACCCGTTCACAAACGGTTAGCTTGTTACTTGACAGGTCACTTTTCATGTTGAACAATTGTATAACAAAAAAAAATTGTGCGTTCGATTCAATGATACGGAGCTTTACCCATCTTGAAATGTTGTTGTTGCGCAATATCTCAGTAAGAGTATTTAATTTAACTCGACCTTTATTGATGTGAGGCTATACATCCGCATCAGCTCCGCAATCTGCTGTGAAATTCCTTTCAAGATGAAAAATTTATCAATACCTTCTATATTCTGCTCTTCAGAACTTGCTTTGTCCTGCTCTTCGAACTTATGAACTCATGGCTTCGGACATTTGGGCTACATGACTTTATTTTTTGGATAGAAGACATACATCGTCGGCATAGTCCAGGTGCGTAAGATGGTTAAAAACTTTCCATCTAATCCTTCGCAATAGGTGGATATCTAATCTGCACAATACGTCATTAATGACAATCAAATATAGCAAAGATACTAATATTCCTCCTTGTCTAACTTTGTTCAGCACGAATAAGGGCTCCGAAAGTTTTCCTTTGTGAAGATCACTTTTACGATGGTAATGCTGTCATCGATCGATGCTGTTTAGTGAAACTTAATTTATCATAACAAGGCTCAGACCCACCGTTTCAGCAACCTTTTGGATTTGATTACCATTTAAGAAAATGACATCATTTTTATTTATGTGTCATACAAGAAAATTTTAGTGTTACCGTTTGCAGAAATTTGAAAACTTAACTTCTGAATATATTTCAACATTATCGGCAAAGCGTATACTTTGTGCATTTGTAAAAACTTTGAAAACATCGTTAACGTAAATTAGGAATAAAATTGACCCCGAATTGCTAACTTGCGGAACCCCAAAAATAACTCTGATCGGTTGGGTCCTGACATACTCAAGATCACAAACTAGATACGGGCAGCCAAATAAAAACTCGTATTACATAATATGCAATGAAGAATGAAATCCAATGTTAAGTGATCGATATAAATCACGAATGGATTTGAAAAGTCAGTATAAACAAAACAACTTCACCAAGACTTGTCAAGCAAAACGTGATAAAGCAAGTCAATTAGTATATAGCAGTGTAGCAGAAAGTTTACAAATAAGAAGATACTTCCTACCTATCTGCTTAGAAGCAGACTTATCTATATAGGAATAATAAAAGACGTTTTGCAGCCGATCAGAAATTTCTCAGTTATGAGTAATTTATTAAAATTTAAATGTAATAGATAAGCTATCTTCGATGCGCAATTTATATATATATATAAAGAATATCATCATATCCTTGGTTCGAGACTCTTCAAAAAAAGCAACACATAATCAAAATCAAGATACACTGAATCAACCTTCAAATAATTTCGACGCACCAATTTGGTAGTATTTAAAGGAATAGTTTCAAGAGGTGCACTGTAGTTAGACTCAAAGATAGTCATAGTCCTTAGACCCCTAACAAAAATATTTTAATATTCAGCATTTTTGATATTTTATAACATTTATGAATTTGGTTTTCGGTATTTTAGCGAATGTAAACGTTTATTATTGAAGGATCACTTCTTTCGTCTTTCCTCATACATATTTTAATAATGTTCAAAAACTTATAGTATCCAGAGTTCGATGATCGATCTTTAGGATTAATATTGTAAAAGGGATCAAATAATTCAGAGGTAGCTTTATGTTAATGAAACATAATCTCAGCCAGTATGAGAATATTATAAAAATGATGTGAAGCAGCAACTAAGGTATCATTGACCTTGCTTCTGACCCGGCCAATATTTTGATAGTAATAGTAGAGAAAGATGACTTCATACATAAGAACGGTCGCATAAGACCGGCTATAGGCCAAAGAGAAAACACAACTTTAACGAACTTAAAAGGAAGAAATTTCATTCTATTTATACTTACATTCCTTTTAGTTAATATTTTGCAAAGCAAAATATTATCAGGTAATTTAAGTTTTTTTCACAGAGAAATTTTTCATAGCTTAACCTAAACTTATTGTACCTATATAATATAAGTTTATAGTGTATTTCAACGAGTTTAAGTTTTCCCCTATTGCTACAATTCCCAAAACTGTTAGAATCAATTACTTGATGAAATTCACCCATGCAGGAAAACACCCCTTAACAGAGAACTTTATGAATACTACATTTCCATAACTGCCATAATAAAGATATAAATCTTCGATGAAATTCCATAATATAAAATATATTGTTGCGTAAAGCATGAAAAATTCCTGTTAGTGTCAGGTTATATGAGAATTTCTCCAACTTTATCTACTAATAGCATATTTTTACAAAAACCTTGCGCTACATGCAAGTACCCCATTGAAAGGCAATTTTCCAGACTTTTTCTATATAAATATGCGCGTGTGTACTTATGCATATCTTTTCTACAAAACAACCTCCATAATTCGTTCTATTTGCCAGATATCTGTACAAAAGCGTCCCTGGCAACGGAAGGGGATGGATATTAAGTCTTTCTTGGTAAGTGGAGGTCGCACATAAAATTGAGGAAGTTAAAGTTTTAAGGAGGACTGAAATATATTTCCAGAAGAAATTTAGAATATCTGTAGATATACAATTATGCTATTATTTAATGGATACAAATAAGAGGGTCGAACAATATAGCATTTGTTTCTTTTTTAAATAACAAGAATCTACGCCACTAAACAACTCATAAATATGAGTATGGTATTTAATATAAATAAACCGTATAGAAGTATCTTTTATACTTTCAGCTATAACAGTATCCTTGAATTATTCGACTTATGAAATAAGAGGAAGCTGAAGTTTTTATGTAGCATCTTTGCTGTCTACAATGACAAATTCACCAGAGCATCTTTCAAGAAATTAACGCCGTCTATCAAAAAGTGATACTTCAGTGTATTAAATCAGGATAGGGTAGTGGTAAAATCAAGAACTAAATGGATAATTTGGAATAGACATAGCAAGAAATCTAAAGATTTATACAGGAGGCACATTTGTGGTATCGATACCATGCCAAAGTTACGCCGGAGTCACAATAAAAACGTCAATCAAAACGTTCCGTACCGTTAATATTTTGACAGGTACTTAAAATTGCAATGGCAGGAAGATATAACAAACAAGGAAGATCCGTAAGATCAGAAAACTAGTAGTGAAATTACCATTTCTGGCAGTAAAACAAATTTAAAATTTTGTTAGAGGGGTCGGGCAAAACATTTAAATTTGCCCATACTATTGAATCGTGCTTGCCCCTTTTTAAAATACAGCCAAAAACCGCCTTTGGTAATGTGAGGTACATATTGGAATTGTAAAAAAACTGGAAATAAAAACAAAAAGTTCTATTTATTATCATTTCTTTTTCAAAATTTACACTTTTGTTGATTTATTAAACAATCATAAGAAGTTAGTCATTATCTAAAGCTTTCCTGAAAACTAGCACTTTTTTGCTTTTAGTTCTCGCGGAATTTTTGAAAACATCATCTAATAATTCACTTCGCAAATAAAAGTTAATAGTTAAATTAACTCTACCGCCTTTTCTTCATCTTGCCTTTGACTAAAATGGCTAGCCACATGGCTCATACACTATACCTATAATTTAGTGCAGGACGGAAAACATGTCACAATCAACTAGACAGAACGAAACGAGACTTGAAGTTTGACCAAGTTCCCACGTTTTATGGAAATTATAACCTAAAAATGTTGGCTTTGGATACCATCGGTGGAGTAAGTAATACGTACGTACGTAATACGTAAGTAAGATTACGATAAAAACAGGCATCGGGGTTAGCGGAAAAGATGTCGAAGGTTCAGAAGCCACCTTAAATTGTAGACTCCACTTGTAATCGTATTCTCGAATCGGCTGAAGTAATACTCCCGCCTCATGCCCCTTTTATACAAATTGTACAAATCATAGAATGTACAAAAGTCTTCACACAATGTCAGCGAAATTAATTTTTTATTTTTATATGTACTTTCTATCACTATGACAACTTCTTTTGACATAATCAGAGAAACGTGACGATATTTCTGTGACCCATTAAAAAACGGTTCATGCCAAAGGTTAATCATCATTTCCTTAATACATATGACATAAATTAATAATTCAAATTGCGGACGTTAAAAGTTTTACATATCGTAACTTTAAAGCATTCATAATTTGCCGAACGGGATTACCTATATCGACAAATATTATTAAGGGAAGGCTTACCCATATGGTGGGCACTGTGTCCAGAAAGGTCTTTTGTATCATAACCATTACTGCACTACTACAAAAGACGCTGCCGTCCTGAGGTAGGCAATGAAATCTTTGACAGGGAAGGGTCTAACGTCAGCCGGGGTGATAAACTCCTGAGTGAGATTTTTGTTCTAACCCTAAGGTAAGGTAGAACAAATGCACATAATGTGTAGTGTAGTTTCATCGTCTTCCATACAGAGCCGACACTTCGTTTCATAAAACAAACATAACCGGTGTATGTGATACCTTAGTCCACAGTGGTCAGATAGATTGTGGTCCACTTTACTTCAGGCGGTGATATTATTGTAAATATAGGGTTTAACAAGTGCCTTGACTTGAGTGAGCCCAAGTTGACTGCTCCAGTATAGCATGGAACCCTGGCAGCAAGAGGATGAATACTTCCTGACTAGTTAACACGCAATCTCGATTCCCGAGTGTATTATCAATTCAGTACGGATCGATCTGTAATTTATTTTCGATTTCGTTGAACGATTAATCGCCTTAAAAAGATCGATATCTATAGATCGAACAGATCGATTCAATTAATTATAACTGTTTCTCTATATAAAAATATAGGGTCAGAAGTAAACCAATTTATTAAATAATAGAAAACAGTCTTTGTAGCTTTCAAATCTTGATTAAGCAACAATGGGTATAACACAAATATTGCTTATTTAATAG
Source organism: Leptarthrus brevirostris (assembly GCA_964036015.1). Classification (NCBI taxonomy): domain Eukaryota; kingdom Metazoa; phylum Arthropoda; class Insecta; order Diptera; family Asilidae; genus Leptarthrus; species Leptarthrus brevirostris. The sequence continues at coordinate 44,085,626 of OZ038372.1, forward strand.
AAAAACAAATAGCGATGGAACAGAGTCTTTTTGTCTTTTTTGAAAGTACATACTAATTCTGACTCGTCTTCAGTAAAGGAACACAACTAAAAATTTACACCCAAAAGTAAGAGCACAACTTTTGTGTCGCGCATTTGCAAGCGCAACAATTTTTTTTAATAATAGCAGAAACATGCCAGGAATATTTTCATAAAACGACCCCAAAGCATTTGATGTCTAATTTCAGAACCTATTCCAAAATATTTTATGAGTATGTACGAAGAATATTCTCGTAAATGGGAAGGTTTCTGGTCTCAGCCCTAAAAATGTATATCTTGGGGACGTTTTTTGAAAATATACTGGGAGTGTTTTATTCTTTCGTTTTAAACGGAAGTAACCGCAAGTAAAAGTTGAAAGTTCAACTCCATCTTCCTCCCTGTCTTCACCTTGCCAAAGGAAAAACTGGCCAACGCAGCAAGTTGCCAACGTTAAATTCAAACATGTACTATTCAAAAAAGATAATTGTGAAAGATGAGATTTGAGGTGCCTGCTCCATTATTTTCAAAATGATTCTTGAAAGTCTTAAAGTCTAACCTTATTTCCTCTTTTCGACAATTACATAAGGGAAGAGAGAAACATGACTACCTCTCAGTTGAAAATTTCAAAATGGACGCAGTTTTGGTTTACTATTCAAGTGGTAACTGTGATTGAAAAAACAGACTTTTCTTATAAGACTGTTTTAATAAAAGACTATGTAAGAGTCTAAAGCATGCACAATAAATGCTTCGTCTTTTTAATTTATTGTAGAAAGGTTTTTTACACCACTGCTTAAATTTCTAAATCCATATTATTTTAAAAGTGTAAAATCTGCCAAATTTGAGACTTTAGATGAAAAAAAAACTATTAATGTGTCAAATCTTTGATAGAGTAAAAATGTGCAGAACCAAAAAAATATATACGCTACTTTCAGGAGATTCAGATCTACGTCGATTCTTCGTGTATTCCACATGAATTTATTGCTAGCATTAAATGTTAGTTATACTATAATATGCATAACGTTTAGGACATCGGTATACAAAATTCAAATGACTTTCGAAGCAATTCCATGTCGAATCGTGTATTCTAGGTGATTTTTTATACTGGAATTGACTACGCAGAAAAAAACAATTTGAATAAAAACTTAAAGTCCCACATTCGAATATCATTTATTTTAGATTTTTCTTTAAATAACTTATTTTTTTCTCGTTGGGGAATCACCAAACCAGAAATAAATCATAACAAGCCACCAATGACAAAATCATACAGTAGTCAATAAACTACACAGTTAACACTAAAATATTATAGCGATCTCAAACGCATTCATCTAACTTTTACGATCCTTTTAAACTTTTTTTACATTTGTCGGATTATTACACAAATTAAAAATAAAATGAAAGAAAAAATCACAAGTGAGCTTGTTTAATTTTTGGCACGTCTTAAGTAGATCGAAATCGGAAATAAATAAATCGATTCGAGCTGAATCGGTCCCGCGTAAAATCGATTCAAAAACCGGCAGATCAACAAAGGCTTAAAGATCGATCTCTCGAGATCGAATCGAAGATCGCCCATCCCTAATCTTTACGCGTACAATACGGCTTGATGGTATTATTGTGTTGGCTTTAAAAATGCCTTTCTTAACTTGCTGATTTAAGACCAAACTATCATTTACTTTCTGGTTTAATACTTGATATTTTGTGATTGATTTTAATTCTGTAGTTCTCTTCATTATCGGTATTTCCATCTCATTATTTTCTGAATACGAACGGTAAGATAAATTTTTCATAATCTAATTTGCATATAAATTTTGTTAAACAATCTAGACCAATTAAGCCATTTCACCATTTCATCTATAACTTTAAAATGTAACTTAATCATTCCTAGGATTTTAACCTCACATACATTTATATATTTAAGCTTAATACAAGCTATAACATAATAATACAATAATAAGCAATTATATAATATAATACTATTACTACTAGTTATAATAAATGATAAGTCAAAATAAATAGTATAAGCTACAATTATAATAAATGCAAACTGGAAAGAGGAAGAATTAAGAAAGGCGATCTGGATGGGCGGGATCAAGATATAAGGCTTTGTGAAGGGATGATGTACTCAGATGGAAGTCAAAAGAGTAAAAGTCGTAGGAGCATAGGCGATCAAGTTTGAACAGGATAACGTTATGGAAAATCTTGTCGAAGGCTTTACTTAAATCGGTGGCGATAACATCAACATCTTTACCGTTTTCCATTGCACATAGTGTTTTGGAGACGAAGTCGGTAAGGTTGGCGGTTGTAGATCTTCCTTTGAGGAAGCCATGCTGGGAGAGGGAGAAGGTAGACTTACAGTGGAAGAACATGAAATCATAGACCAATTTTTCAAATAGTTTAGATATGGATGATAATTTAGCAATGGGTCTGTAGTTGGATACATCGTTCTTGCAGCCTTTTTTGAAGATGGGAATAATATAAGAGTTTTTCCATAATTGAGGGAAAACCCCTTGAGTGACCGAGAGGCGGAAAAGCAAAGTAAGGGGTTGAACTAGATGCATGGCACACTTTTTTAGAACGATGGCCGAAATACCGTCAGGACCTGGGTGTCCTCAAGCCCGTTAATACTAGCGGCGATTAGTTCGGGGTCAGGGTCGAAAGATGTAAACGGCATTTGTCCAAGAATGATAAGTAATCAGGTTGTAGGGAATTGTCGCTGAAAGATTTACTGAAGAACTGTGCAAAGAGGTTGGCGATAACCTGAGGATCAGACGAAGAGCTTTAGGATGGAGGGGTAACCATTAAATTTCTTCTTGAAATTAATTAAGCTATAAAAACGCTTGTGGTCGGATATGAGGCTTGTTTCCATCCGTTGGAGGTACTCATATTAGAGGGTATCACAACTTTCAGAAAAAGAGCTATAAGCAGACAAGTAAACTAGTGGCCAGAGCAGCCGCGACAGAGCACCACCTTGAGGACACCCTTTTTAGAGCGCCGATACATAGAGAGATGTGACCTAGGGTGCATGAAATTTCTTGCTCCTTTACCATAGCATCCACTCACTTTAGAGTATGTGAAACCAGAGAGAACTCTAGTGCTTCGTTAATTGTCATTAGTTATGAAAGATACAAATTGGTTCGTAATAAAACTAATTCTCGCGCTAAGCGGAGATATTTTAACTCCAAGCTGCACACAAGTCTAGTCTAGGAATCTAGGGCCAAAATCAAACTCAAGTGGATATAGATTTCGAAATTTTTAACAAATGCTTGTGATGACTTCATACAATTTGGTGGGCGATTTAGTCAATTCCCACAGCCGTCGTAAGGGCTTTGGCTTCCAGTGCATAAATGCAGACGAAATGTACTCTGCTATCTGTACGATCGAACACTACAGGTCCTGATAACTTGTCTCTTAAATATATCGAAATAGTAACGACACCTATTAGCGTAAATCTACCCCATATATTCAATTGTTGTCTTACCACGTCTCAATTTCACTCGTAATGGACGCATTTGAACGGTCAGGGAACGGTAGGTGCCAATTCCTAAAAAACTGATTGCTTTGCAGCCATCCTATTAGCTTGTTATATGAACTCGAGCAAAAGTACTGGAAAAATAATATTTAGCCAGATAAACTATGTTGCGGCAAAACGACTGCTGAGCTCATTGCAATCTGGTCTTAGGCCTCATCGCAGCTCTGAAAGAGCATATCTGACATTCATGAAGCCTTGAACAATGACCAGATGACCTTATTGTTCTTGCTCGCGTTTGGCAAAGATTTTAATTTGCCAAATCTTTCGAACTTAATTCGGAAATTTCATAAGTAGTCAGTTTAAGTTTTCATCGGCAATGCTTAATTTGATTGGGAACTTTCTACCGAATTGTATTGGTTAATGACAGTTTCTGCTCCGGTGCTCGTTAAAAATGGTGTGCAACAAGGATTAATAGTTGAACTCCTCCTGTTTACCTTTACGACCTTATAGATCAAATATCCATTCTCATCAATCAATCGAATAAGTAGTAAGCCTATTGGACTAATGGAAAACTGTTTAAGTCGTATGACTGAAAATTTGCAGGGAATTAATAGATGGTCAGAGACCAATAAAAACAACTTATATTTCTTGCTTTCTTTTAACAATTATTTTCAAAAACTGTGTTCATATAACTGTCAAATGTTTATTAGAGTTTTTGTGTCAAGAACCACAGTATACAAGATACAAGGTATCCCGAATAAGTTTTGACACATGTCAGCTAATGATCTTTGACGTAATGAGTCTAAGATGTATCAGTAAACATTAGTATTTAAATCAGTAAAAAATAATAATCAAATAAATAATACTGATTACGTCACCGGTGGCGTAATCAGTATTATTTGTTGTTGCCTTGTCGTATTATATTCATAGTATACTAGGTGAAATTTAATACCACGAATATGAAGGAATACCATGTTTCAAATGGTTTTCGCATGGTATGGGGTGACACATATATGGCATACCACGTCAATACGTCAATGTCAAGTCATACGCACTACATGCCTGTCAGAAGCATTAGAGACACATCTTGTCTTCAGGCAAGTAAGTTTCTTACATAAATTGACTTGAGAAAGACATATCGAATATCTATTTATCGCACTATATCTAATGATACTTTTCCCATGTAGCTTGTAAATGGCTTTAGAATGCCTACAAAGGCCAGCTAGCCTTACGGTAAAATAACATTTGGGATATGGTTTTTAGCCTCACGACCACCATGCCATGGTTCCCGGGTTCGAGACCAGGTCTCCCCGTGAAATTAAAATAATCCACTCCATCTCTGGGCTGTTGTCTAGCTCGCAGCAATGCAAAAACAAGACTTTCAAGTTTCCTCACTTCCCTTACCCTAATTTCCTTCCGGCCAAAATCATGCTAACGCATCAAAGGGTTGTCCCCTAGGATTTGACCACATGGTATAAAAAAAGTGTAATGCTATATACTCTTTATGCAAAAGGACTTCGCTGCACTTAAACTTTTTTATTTATGGTAACACCAGGGATTTACTTCAATTTTTCCTTTTAAGGCCACATAGATTCTCCTGTAAATAAGGCTAACGCGTCCTTAAGTTTTATCAAACGCTGGTCAAAAGAGTTTGACGACCCTTATATCACAAAACTTCCATATTGTTGTAACTGCTCGTGGCCGTTCACCGTAGATTTTTGAGTTTGGGTTTTAGAGGTCTACCAAGGAACAATCATCATAATCTGCCTCCATAGTTAGACAGACTCAAACTACTCTCGCTGGATATTCTTGAAGACAGGCGTAACAGATCTAAAATTATTTTTGTTTTCGATTGCTTGCAGGGCACAACGAATTCTGGACTCTCTGAATATCTCTTTTCCGGCTCGCTCCTTGTGGAGTCACAGTTTCTTCCAAATTCCTTATCGTCACACTAAATATAGTATGAATGAGCTGCTGGCATCGATATCGCGTCTCTTTAATGACAAGTTTGTTTATATTTATGGTGGGGTGGGGGTGAAACCTAACTTCGTAGCGCGTGGACCGATTAGCATGCTTCTTGTTTTGTTGTACAGAGTATAAGCCTCTATTGCTAATAGCAGAAAAAAATTGGCCTAGGGTGGGGGAGGGGTAGTCTAACTTCGTAATGCGTGGACCGATTTGAATAATTCTTTTTTTGTTGGGAAGAGTATGTTACCTGGTTGATACCACGAGAAAAAATATGTTGGTGGGGTGGGGAAGGAACCTAACTTTGTAACGCGTGGAGCGATTTGGATGGTTCTTTTGCTGTTGTTCGCATTGTTAATAGGAGAATAATTTGGTACTAAGGTGATGGGTGGAGGGGGGGGGGGGGATAGTCTAACTTCGTAGTGCTTGCACCGATTTCGATGGTTCTTCTTTTGATGTATAGAATATGTTGTCTCACTGATACGACGACAAAAATTTATAAGTTGGGTGGCGTGCGGAGGGGGCATTGAACAATTTCTTAATTCACACACCTATTTGGAAGATTCCCTTTTGTTGTGTGTTATATAATCCCCCCATTACTACTCTATGGAAAAATATTGACCTAGGGTTGGGGTGGGAGGAGGGAAAATCTAAATTTGTAACGCGTGGACTGATTTAGATGATTCTGAATGCATAGAGTATCTATTTGTATTCTGAAAGAAATTTCAAAGTATATACTATATATCAGTTATCCGCCGTAAAAACAAACATTTAAAAACAATCATGAAGATCGGGCTACCTTTGGATTTTTTATTGCCAAAAAACCAGGTGACCGCGAAAGTGTTTAATTATCGAACATATTCATGTTCCCTCATTTCCCTTATCTTAATTCCCTATATATACATACGGTTATCTCTTGGACTTTATCTGCATCATAAAAAAATAATTAAAGAAAATCTTGGTAAGATGTTCGTTTTTAATTTTTTATCGTTACAAAATAGCTGACGACAGGTGTACGCAGACTTTTGCTAGCAAATGTTTATTTAATTCCCAAAAAAATCTTCCTCTATGAATAGAGTTAATCTATTTGAAAGTTTACTTTGAATTTTTCAACAGGTTCTAACTACGGTTCATACCGGCATTGTACGTAGTTCATTGTGAAAGTTTCCCAGGGCGCTTTATTTTTACTGTAATTTGATATTTCGTATGAATAGAATCCATCAAATATGTACTTAAATAAGTAAACAATACAAGATTCTCGTTCAACTATTCCAGATGAGGAAACCCATGAAAATCTAATAAAGGCGGCGCTTTTGTATGGCTGTGAAACATGAGAAGTCATTTGTATCCATCACTATGTGCCTTGAAGGTTTATGGTTTTTTACACGAGATTTTCAGGTTCGAATACTGCTGGTGGCGAACTATAATTAAGTGTGTACATTTAAAAAGTAATTGAAAAATCACTAGAAATTATGAGATTAGATTAGAGATTAGCTTCAGTGTACCAAAAAGTAGTTCCCTTACTTAACATTGGCATGAACAAGGCAAATTACGTGCTAAATTGTGTGAAAGCGAAAAATTACTTTATTATAAAATAAGATTACGAGAAGCAGGATGGTTCCATAAACCGAGTTCGAGGGACATCCCAAAATAAGTAGAGAATTATTTTGCTGAAGCATCTAAGGTTAGAAAGGCCGGAAAAAAGTTTGTCTTCAAATAACAATAACTTCTGATTCTGCACATTTATCCAAAGTGTACCCATGCAATGACTTTTGATTCCGCATTCCACTCTATACCGAAAGGAATACCTATTCAGAATACATTTAACTAATGAGCATTAAACTAATGAGCCGTTTATTGTCAAGGTGGCAAAGGTACAGTGACCATCAGTCCTCTGTTTTACAGGACTGTCCTGTTTTTTAACATGCTGTCCGTTGAGATTTTATTGTAAATACAGGACACTACAATGTCCCTTATTTCCTTATTTGATATGCAAATGTCCTCTTGTTTTCATAAACTTTGCACGAACATGAATATAAAATTATAATTTCTGTCGATTTCCAAGAGTAAAAACGTTGTTTATTTATTATTTCCTACAATTCCCACAATTTCCTACGATCTGGCAAACATTGTGAATAGTTAATTTATTAATCTATCGAAATAAAAATGTAAATGTTTTTGCTTAGTAATTTCTTTATTAAATTTTCATTTGAAATAAAATATTTTATTAAAGATATATAGCACCAAAATGAAAATTTAATTTCAATGATGATTTAAAAAGCGATTTTCCCTTTATTAAAACAACTAATACAGTGCTCGCTCGAAATAGTGGACACAAAATGCAAAAGCTATATCGAATTTGTTCACTATTTTGATGGAGAAAAAACGTTCAGAAGAGACTATTTTTAACCTTAAATTTAAAATTTTTGGCAACAAAAATTTTATATGCTCCTTTTTATTTTTGTTAATTTGAGGCATTTTTTAAATTATTTGACAGAAAGGGCATTTCACGTAAAGCGGACAGGTAAAAAATTTTGATGTTTCTGATTTTAGTAATATTTGATTATGTTATACCTATATATGTCCTCGATCCAGATACAAAATGTTTTTACAGTATAAAGTCTGGTTAACGAGCTAGAGGGTTTTAAAAATTTGACTAATCAGCAGGTATGCGCTACTTCGAATCCCATTACCCAGTCTTAAAAAACTACAATAAAATAAATTAAGTACTCAAATTTATACTTCATTCACTATTTTTCACTTTTTAAATGCATTTTTGGATATTAAAAAAAAAATTTTTTTGGAAAAAAAAACCATATTTAAATTTTTGAAACTTGAATTTCACAAAATTCGGCCATTTAATTTTTTTTAAATTTTTTTCTAAAAATAGATAATAGTGTATAGATAATCCTTGCCAAGTTTCATAATGGGCGTAGAAGTCGTTTAGACTAGTTACAGTTTCGAAGCGTATAATTTACATCATTAAAGCTTCGCAAAATATGATTTAACATTCTGACTCCATACAAAAATTCCCACCGTGGGGCGCCGGCCGCTACGCTATATATATATATATATATATATATATATATATATATATATATATATATATATATATATATATATATATATCCCGCCAGGTTTGTATCTACAACAGGCTGTAGTAAACTATTACCAGTAATATAATTATGTAATTCCGTGTACTTTCAGTGTACTTTCCGAGTATTTTCAAGTACTTTCCGTGTACACGGAAATTACACGGCAATTTGAGGGTGATTATTAGACACTGCCTTTTATGAGTGCGTATATAACACAGACCTTTTAAAGTTTTTAAAAGATCGCGGTTACTTGTCTTTTCTGTTACCAATGGAATCATTTTATTCTCTCTTGGTGCATTTTTACAGGCTTTGTCTGGCAGTAACCGCCAAAACAACGCTGTCTCATCTTCATTATACACTTGGTATTCATTTAAATGTTGACTTTGTATAGTCGTACGAAGCTCGTGTTTAAAAGGTTCTACCGCCCCCATATCAGAAGAAAGTTTATCGTCAAAGATCTTTAATCGGCGTATACCGAACCTTTTTCTAAATTGTTGCAACCAACTATCGCTACTACTGTATGAGGTGAGATGTGAAAAATGTTTCGCACTTGCAAACACAAAAGCATACAGATTTCGCCAAATCATCAAGTAAAGCTTTAACGAATTTTCTTAGAAGTTAGATATTCAATGATACAGAAAATGATCTGGGTATTGAGAAGGTATATGGGGATTTCATAGTGTGCAGCACAATTTTTCATTTAGATCTAGATTGTACATAAACTAATCATGTTTCAATGAAACATACTTGTGCTTGAACAAAATGTGAATTTATTTTTAGCAATATTTTTACACTAATGTCATTAAAATCAAAGAGGTTTGTCACACGTTAAATGTGTCACAATGTATTTAGCTTGTTCGAATGATGGAAATGTTAAAATTTGTCCAATATTAATTCGTATTTCTTGCCGAATAAAGGAATTTAGGTTAAGATTTTGGATGTTAAGGATCTTATTGGAGAAACTTGAGATATTATTTCAAAATAAGCGCAGGAGACTCTTGAAAAAAAAGTGAAATAATTAGTAAAATGATAGCGTTTTTGTAATTTTGGTGGTGCGGCCAAAAAAGTTCAGAATAATATTTTTCACAAAATGCAAAACTTCATTGCCCAAAAACTAATAGGTATAAATTGCTCTGCACATATTTTGAACAATCGCATACAAACTGCAGCAGAATGCCTATCTATTGATATTGAAGTTATTATTGTCAAAATTTATTCACTTTTTATATTTACAGAGTTAGAATTGAAAATTTCAAAGAAATATATAATAGTGTTGAAATTGAATATAAGAAGTTACTAGGACATAACAAAACTCGATGGTTAACTTTAATGCCTGCCTCCTAAACCTATTTAAAGCTTTAAAAATTTATTTCATGTCTCAACGAAAATGTCCGAGCATATTACGAATCTTCTGCTGAATTATGGCTATCATTTGCAAGCTAGAATCTCAAAATATTTCGATGCCTGAGACTTCAAGTATTTTAAGAGATTTAAAAATCAAAGTGGTCGAACGAAAAAAGGAAATTTTTTTGCCTCTTACCGTCAGAAATATTATTCTCCGATTGCAGCAAAATAGTGATTTTGATGAACCAACAACTAAAGAACAGGTAACAAATGTTTATCAGACACGAGTTGATTACCTAAATCAGTGAGATAAAGCTTTTAGAGATGTAAAAATTTTCGACTGGATAGTCTTATGAAGTATCTTATCTTGGGACAATATTGAAATAATTTTTCTTATCTAAATGAATTTAGACATGACTTAATAATAAATAATTAAGATTTATTTAATGAAGTGAGCTGCGTAAAAAATTTTGCAAATAATGAAAAAATAGAAGACTGGAGGGTAAAAGCTATATATCAGTATAAGAAAGATGAATTGAAATTTTTAATCACTTTAAGGGAAAGATGATTCCATATTTAAATATTGTGATACTTTTTGAATTTTGTGTATGTCTACCAGCTTCAAATTCTGCTACCGAGAGAGTTTTTAACTTTCAATAATACAGATGTTTTAAAAGCATCCATTCTTTAGAAAAATATCAATCTCAAAATTTAACTTTTATGTAGTTTTCTTTTTTAAATTTTTTTTGTTAGCCTTAGTCGAGGAGACTAATTATAAAATCGAATTTATTATTTTATATTATAATATTATAAAATTTATTATTTTATTGCTGTATTCTAATCAAGAAGACTTTTCTTATTGTTTTTACTTAAGTTTTATTAGAATCATGTTTTTCTTTTTCTTTTTAATATTATTTTTTAGTTTTATTAATTTCCTGTAATATCTTTTTCCAAAAATGGTCATGGTAGGTATAGACCAACTTGTAAGATCTGGTAAATTTGAGATTTTAAAAAAAGCGTCAGATTCATTATAAAAATTACATCATTGAAAATTACAACAACAAAAATATTTAAATTGGAACATATAAAATTTGTACTTTTAAAAATGACTTTAAATATAAATGGCTTAAATAACACAGCCATACAACAACAACCCCCCCCCCCCCCCGCCAGGGGGTCAGACTATATGTACTATATGTTTTAGGGGTCACTGAAACCGAATCTGAAGTCCATTTAATCCCACCACGTCAGGTTTTTTCAGGGTTTCGGTTCGTGGAGTTATTTGCGTTTAATAGGGGTTTTGGGTTTAGATATAGTGTTATTTGAGGATATGACGAAAACCTGAAGTGATGGAGTTTAATGGATTTCGCGTTTCTTTCAGCGACCCCAACGACATATTAAACATAAGCCAACCCCCAGGTCAGAAAAAAAATTTTTTTGTATGGCTGTGTATTTACTTACGAATACCTTAAATAAATTAGCTGCCGACTAAAATTTATTTGCTTAATTCAATGTGATGTAATATAAGAATGGTTATTTGATTAAACATTCATTTAAACAATGCCATCTCTTTCTTAAGATATGTTATCAATGTTTTGCTATTTTGGTCTTTTTTAATATATGCTGTGGTGTCCCCCAGAGTTTTAAAAAATATCCATCTATTTCTTGCATATTCTGAAAGAAAATATTTTCAAAACTACGTAAAAAAGTTTAATGTCGAGAAAATTACGAAGTTACCTAAGTACAAATAGAGCGGCTAATTCTTTTTGGGGCTACTGGGGCTATGGGACTACTGGCGAAGAACGCGATACATAACTTTAAACCTCGTATACGGATATGGATGATTCATTTGGATTTGACAAAAGGAGTAGCTACAACTTCGTAACGCGTCGACCAATTTACATGATTTATCTTTTTAACCGACTTCCAAAAAACGAGTAGTTCGACGCGTACTCTTTTTTATTTTTTCATGTACGAGTATGGTACCACGATAAAAGTTTTTCAGGGTGGAGTGTGGAAGGAAGTATTACCCAACTCCTTAACGGTAGACCATCTTGGAGGATTTTATTGTATAGATTACAATACCTATTGCTACTATGAAAAAGAATTTTGAATTATTTGGCTCTTAGGAATGGTGGAGGAGGTTTAGGCTTACTTTTTAGCTTGTGGGCCGATTATTCTGTTTTAGGTTGGTGGAGAAGTGGGTCCTAACTTCATATTGCGTGGATAAATTTGGATGATCCGTTTATTGCTGAATAGAGCATCTTGCTCCATTTCTAACATGAGAAAAGTTTTGGCTGAAGGTAAAGGTGGGAGGCGTGCTTCGTAAGGCATAGACCGATTTTGATATTTTTTCAAGATGGCCACAAACTCCAACAGCACACTTCTAAACTTGCACTAGCCCCTAACTGCTAGTTATTTGCATTAATTAAGGCAAGTTAAAGATAATGAGTTCAATTTTGGGAACACGTTAGAAAAATCATAAGTTTTGGTAATAACAGTAAGTCGCAGCAAGATGGTGACAAAACCAAGGCTTGTCTTTTTCGATAAATATAAATTTGAATGAAATAGTTTTCAAAAAAAAAAGGTTGAACTGACTTCACAAGAAGCGCTAAAAAGCATAACATTTTTATTTTATATCTATTACGACATTTAGAAGTCGTTGTACATTAAACAAAAAAAAACAACAACAACAAAAGTATTTAATCCTGCTTCCACATGCTGTCGTGAGCTTAAACGTTTAGGTAGTTTTATATAATATCTTCGATTGTGGTTGGGTAGTTGTTTTGTTTGTTTAATTTGCACTGACTTGAAAATGTCATAAGAGATTTAAAATTTAAAATTATGCTTCTTAGCGCCTTTCGTGAAGTCGGTTAAACTTTTTTTTTAAAACTATTTTATTTTTCACTTTTAAGTGTCTTCATATGTACGACCCGAAGTATACTGTTCGTGCAAATTCAAAAGTGGCAGAGGTAGTGCACTCTAATGAAAGGAAACACAATTATCCAAAGCCGGCCACATATTACTTAATTAGTCATGTTCACCCTTTCTTACTCTCATCTTAAATACAAAATTCTTACCATAGCCCTAGCGCGCCACAGTACTCCATACAGCAAGAGAGAATCACCGTTGTCAAGAAAGAATCATCGTAAGAACTCTAGCTAAAACTTTTTTATCATTTATCAATCAGGAAACGTATTCTGTACAACAAAATCATAAGTCGATGCCTTACGAAGCTAGGGGCCGCCCTTCCTCCAACTCTAGCCATAAGCCACAATACAGAATACAAATGGATACTGTATGCATTCAGAATCATCTAATTAATCCACGCGTTCCAAAGGTAAACTACCCCTCCGCAAACCACAACCCTTATATTTTATCTCATAGTACCAATGGGGGATCATATTGTATATAACAAATAAGAATCATCCAAATAGGTATGTGCATTAAGAAATTTTGTAACTGCCCCTTCCACACCACCTCACAACATAAATATTTGCCGTGGTACAAGTGAGGCAATATATTCTACACATCAAAAGAAGAATCATCGAAATCGGTCCGCAATTTACGAAGTTAGCCTACCTCTCCTCCCACCACCAGTATGGAGCAAAAGTAATCCTCATATTAGCAATGGATGATTATACTCTATTAAACATAAAAAGAATCATTGACAACAGATTTCGATAAAAAGTCCAAGGGGGTTGCAGAGAAAAAGCCAGTGGTTCGGAATCAACTTGCAATTCTTGTCTCGAATCGTGTAAAGTTCTTCTCTCGCCCAATGTCCCACAAAGAATTACGGGAACAAGAGAGAGAGAGAGATGTTTTTCTTAATCCTAAAAAGGAATTTGTATTAATTAATTTAATAATTTTTAGATTTTGGCACGTGAATGTTAAAAGGTTCGCAATCCCTGAGCTATGGAGTTTAAGGAAATGATTCAGTCTTTACTATAATACCAACAGCATTTCAGCAAAAATAACGATGAATAGACTAGACACAATTTTCTTCCAATTTAGAGTAAGTAAACTTCTGAAATCTCAACTTATTTTCATTTCCTAAAACCATTAGTGTTCTCTTTAAATGCTATGTAATCTTCACCCCCTCAGACGGAAATGTCGCCTGAGGGAAAAGTTCTTTTAATTAAATAAAACCAGCAAAGTTCCTGTCTGGCAATGAGTTCGTTGATCGTTTGAGATTTCAATTAATTGTGTTCTGAAGAGATTATTTAACGCCGAGTTTACAGGATTACTCTAATACAACGAAAATGGAGCTATAATAAGGTAAGGGTTATAAAAGTTCTCCAAGGAATTTTGATTTTCATAAAATGGAAGCGGTAAGAACATTATTTCTTGGGATAATTATTCTGAAACCAAATGCCGTCATTGTTATTTTCACGTCGTCGAGCTGTTTTCTTGTTAATGATTTGGCTTCTCTTCTTTGAAATCGATAAGTTTCGGAGGAGCAATTTATTTATACTTTGACTAATGTTGGAATTTCGGAATAATTGATGAGTGATTAAGTTTGCTAATTGCAAGTAAATGTGGATTCTCGGCTTTATAATTGGATTTATTGTTGAAATTTTGAAAACTGTTATTGATATGCATCAATGTTTTTGAATCAATCTGTCCTTTTTACATATCCTTTGCATTATGAGGTTAAATATTCGGCGTGCATTTCTGATTTGTGTCTTTTAATTTCTTAGTCAGGAAAAATTATAGGAGGCAGCAAAACTCCTATATGTAAATCTTATCGTTACTAACTTAACCTAAATTGCAATTTTTGGTGCCAACGCCTTTAACTATTGCCACGATTTGTTAATCTCGGTGCTTTCCTTCTCCATATGTTGCGCGGTCGTCAAATTAGGCGTCCTTGTTTGGTCCCGTGCGGATTCCTATTTAGAGCCTGTTGAGCGATGTTGATCGGCCCTTATCTTAGTTTGCGGCCTATCTTTTGCCACTTTCGCCTGCAGATACTGGTGCCTATCCCGTTTTGGTATTTTAGGCTGTATAGGTCTTCGTTGGTAATAAGCAGCTTATTACCAACGAAGACCTACATAGCCTGATTATCTTTTGCCACTTTCGCCTGCAGATACTGGTGCCTATCCCGTTTTGGTATTTAAGGCTGTGTAGGTCTTCGTTGGTAATAAGCAGCTTATTACCAACGAAGACCTACATAGCCTTATTATAAGCTCCGGGCAATAGATGTTAAGAATGCGCCGGAGATACCGGTTGATAAAGGCTTGTAGCTTGAGGTGTTGTTATTGCGCCATATCTCAGCAAGAGTATTAAATAGAACTAAACTTCCGCGATCTTAAGTCCTGCTGAAGGACCCTCTCTACACAGGTCTCCGGACATTAGAGCTATATGACTCTGCTTCTGGGATAGGAGGCAAACATCGTCGGTATAGTCCAGGTGCGTTGAATTGTGCCACCCGATATTTCATTCACCGGAACTTACTCTTTAGACACACACTTACAAACACTTATACAGATACGAGACAACTAACTTCACAAACAGCAAACAGATTCATATTAACTAAAAGCAATGAATACAAGTCTTTAAAAAAACATGAGAGTACATACAAATAGGTAGAACAGAAATAAATTAGTAGAATAAGATTAGTAAAACAAGCAAGAACACATAAAGAAATATCAGAGAAATTAGTAAAAAAATATATAAATAATACATACAAATAGCCACAAAAATATAGTAGTAAATAAATTAAATAGTTTATCCAAACGTATATTTCAGTAAGTTTAAAAATTTAATTACTTTAAACATATTAAAAAAGCTATAACAATAAACTAGGAACTAGGTAACAGGCAAAAAAATACGAATTAAAAATTTAATTTAATTTATGAAATCACAAAAACAACAGCACATATTCTACAAAATCTAAGGCCAAAGAACCAAGACGTCAACCCAACATGCATCAAAAAAACGACCGATTATCAACACCACAAACCCGACCATATCGCATACCACAACCACGAATGATCAAAGGCATCTTATTGTTTGCTAAAACTTCGCTTCTGGCAAAAGTTACATAAATACTGTAACAAAGATTTTATATCTGCTATGCTGCCTGGGAAACTTATCGCGAAACATAATAAATAAATATAGATCTATGCTTGCTAAGACTAAGCAAATAACATTTTAATAACATTTTAGAAACATGAATGCTTGCATCTGAACGCAGCGGAGAATTTCAAAACGAACCCTACATGTGGTGAAGTTTTTGGTTTTGGAGGGGACGGGATGGATCGAGAAGAAGCCTCCTTCCTCCTTGAAGTTGCTGGAGAGCCAGGCTTTGGGGGCGGGGGGGGGGCTGAGTGAGCCAAAGTGGGCCTCTCCACCGAACATCTTTAGAGACAAGTTTTGTTGGGCTAATTCCTCTTCTTCCGCAGGATTTTGTTCTGATGTTACATGTCTCCATATGGCTTTATCAGTAAATTTATGTATTTCCGAAACCCTATTCGCTTCAAAGGTATGCCAGGTGTTGGGGATTTTAACGATACATGCTAGCACCATGCAAATACTTCTGGTGAACTGATATTCAACGCCTCAATGGTTAATAAGACAGCACCACAGAGCTCTAAACGAGGTATTGTGACTTTTTGTTTCCAAGGAGCCACTTTGGTTCGTGCTGCCAATAGTGTTATGTATATCTTTCCTCAAGAATCCACTGTTCGGGAGTATATCACTGCCGCGCATGTCATTTCGGAGGTCGCAGAAGCTGTGAAGTTGAATCTCTTAACTTCTGTGGTAGTTTATCCACCGTGGTATTCTTTTTTTTTCTTTTTTTATACGATTTGGCCAAATCCTAGGGGACAACCCTTTGATGCGTTAGCATGGTTTTGGCCGGAAGGGAATTAGGGTAAGGGAAGTGAGGAAACTTGAGTCTTGTCTTTGCATTGCTGCGAGCTAGACAACAGCCCAAAGACGGAGTGGATTATTTTAATTTCTTAATAATAGCTCATGGGGTCATCTGGTCTCGAACCCGGGACCCATGGCATGTTGGTCTTGCCGCTCAACGTATTGATCCAACTCCGTCTTCTTCCTTCTAATATCTTGCAAATGCTTTAGTTCTGCTTCGAGTTTACGCCAAGAATTGGTTATGTCCGTAGGTAGACTATGGTCCCAATCAACTCCAGCTTTTCACAGGGATTGCATGAGTTGCTGCAGTTTTTGACAGTAGCCTGCGTTTGGTTAATTGAAATTGCCGTCTTCTAGATCTAGTTAGAACAAGAACTCATCCCTTTTGGGATTTTAGTGTATCACCAAAGTTTTGATAGCATTTTCTTCGCCAATATCTTATATACCTATCTCGATTATTTCGTCGATTCTTAGTAGTTGTGCATTATTGGAGGTCCACTTTCGAAGATTGAAACCCCCTTTCTTAAGGAGATTGATTACTTGGCTTTCTAGTTCCTTGGCCTCCGATATAGCAGCTGGACTGGACAACATGTCTTCTACGTAAAAGTCCATCATTAGCACCCTTTTTCCTACGTGGAATTGATGACCTTAATCCATAGCAAGCCTTGACTGCTTGAATGCCTTCTTCAGGATTTTTTCGCCATAGTATGCGTTGGTAGTTTCGGTCTTCTTCTACTACTAGAATCTGCCTGAGCATTTTTTCAATGTCTGCAGCAAATACAAAACGATGCTTTCTCCATCTTAATAGGATTTGGCTCAGATCTTGTTGCATTTTTTGTCCGGTATGAGGGAGATAATTGAGGCTGAATCCAGAATCAGTTTTACATGATCCATTAAACCGCACCCGTAACCATGTATTCTTTTGAATACCGCGTGATGAGGCTAATAGTTTACTTATCCTCAGCACTGTTGTAGATTGTTGCATGGCTCATATGACTCAGCGCAAGATATCCTAAAAGAAATTTATTATATTCGGCCCCTTCATCAGGGTTTCTTTTAAACTTATTTTCCATTTGTAAAAGACAAGCAACTGCTTTGTTTTTCTAAAAAGCTAATGATGCTAAATTTTCTTTAAATGGTAAACGAACAATGTTACGTCTATCGTGGTTTCTTTTGTGTGTTCTTTTCCAAATGCTCTGTAGAATGATCAGCTGACTGACTGGGAGGAACCATATCTCCTATCTCCCAAAACTGTTCTAATTTTTTATCTATCTCGGGTATTGAAAGAAAGCTTGACACCTTATTCGTTTCCTGACGGCCAGTGGGAATGTTTCAAAAAAGATCCAACCCAGTTTTGTGTTCTGTGATGTTGGTTGGCTTTGCTTAACACCATCCATGTAAGATTATGTTTGCATCAGCTCCAAGGATCAGATCAACTTGGACAGGTTTATTGAAATTCGGGTCTGATAGAAGTATGTTTCCGTCTGGAAGTAAGGAGCTTAGTTTTTGCAATACTAGTTCCTTTACTTGAAGGCAAGAGTTTTTGTAATATGGGGACAATATTTTAAAAATTTTGCAGTCTTAGCATCGCTGACTCCCATAATTGTTGTTCTAATGCGTTCCTTAGGTAGTATCAAATTTTGAAGGGACTCTTAAGTAATTAAAGATACTTGTGAGCCAGGGCCAACTAGGGCTCTTTGCAGCTCTGTTTGACCAAATGCATTTAATACTCGTACCATTACAGTTGGAAGTAAAACATTTGGGAATTTTATTTTATTGTAAAGTGTCCTGACATCCTCGTCTTTTAGGATGTTTTGCCTTGTAACATCAAAGGTTCTTTCAGGGGTTGTTGATTTTCTTTTTTATTCAGATTTTCAAGCAAGCTCTCTGGATCGAGCTTTTTCATTATAATGCAAACAAGTATTGGACCCCATTCTCCTGTATTGCAGTTTAGGTTATTCAACTCTCATAAACATTCTCTTAGAGTATCATGAAGCATTATAGTATCTTCTTGACATCTATATTCTATTTTCTTTATGTCCATTATTGTGTTGATATATCTGCCAACAAGTTTTCTGTTATTGTTATATCTTGCTTGAATAAGCTGATAGAGAAGATATTGCATCTTTTCTACATTGTTTAAGCAGGGGTTACTGTGGATTATGTTACTAAACATATCAATTAAGGATTTCCAGGTTTCATGGTCAACTGTGAATTTTGGAATCTGCATTAGAGGTAATTTCGGGAAATTGTTCATTTTGCTTGCCTCGAGGTAAGATAGAGGAGAAATGGTTGAGTGAGTAAGGTCACAGAGATTTGCTTCATTAATAGATGCGGATGGCTGGTTTTGAAATGTGTCAGCGAAATTGGATGGCAACGTGCTTACACCTTTCTCAGTTGTGGTTGTAGAAGCGGATATGGTACCGGTGAGAAGTCAAATACCTTCGGGGTTTTTCCATAAATATTTTGCGTGAAGTAAGAATGATCTTCATCTAAAGGAATTTTTTGTCTATTGTAGATTTTATTAAATTCCTCCGAGTAATTTTTCAATTCATTGCGTTTGGACGATAGATTTTCCCAGGTCTTTCGCGAAGGGCCCTCCTTTTTGAAATTAATTAAAATTTTCTCACTTGTAACTAAGTTCCGTTGAGTACTCAAATACTACACAACTTTAACCATGGCGCTAGTAAGCCAACGCAAGAAAGAGTCGTCAAAATCGGGGCACGCAGTACGAGGGAAGGGAACTGCTCCATCTTCTTCTTGTAGTGACTTGAAATGCAACATTTCTTAGCACTTACCAATGAGGAAACGTATACTGTAAAATCGAATGAAAATCATCCCACCTCCCACTCTCACCCAAGATAGCCTATTTAGCAATAAACGAATCATCCCAATAGGTCCGATATAATTTTAGGCTATATTCCTCCACAACACCCACCATAGGTTAAAGTGGCTGCCTAAGAAGGCACACTAAGGCCAAGGAGGCCCATTGTGATAACATCCACCATACTGTAGAAATTTTTTCGTGGTAGCAATATGGAATATATAAAACAATTATCCAAATCGGTCCACGTGTTGCGTAGTTAGCCTACCCCCTCCGTTAAGGAGTTGAGTTCCGGCCTTTCTCCCCCCCCCCCCCCCCCATAAACTTTTGTCGTGGTACTAATGGCAGAATTGAGCAACTGGGGATCGTAGACAATACGACAAAAGAAGAACCATACAAAGCGGTCCACGCTTTACGAAGTCGCCGCGTGATGACATGTCTTTGCCTGCCTCGACCTCGAGTAGCGTCGGAGCTCATTTCGTGACTGTTTTTCAAGAGTGAAAGCTGCCGTTATTCCCACGTAAAATATTGTGTGATGAGTTAGTTAGTAAATATTTATGTAGCGCATTCTCTGAACTACCTTCGGAGTAAGAGAGGCTGTATTTTAAGTTGAGAGAACAGTTGTAAAATGGTTTGAGAATCTGGTGATAGTTTTATTTAATGTATGCAGAAAATACTTATTTTTCAGGCCAATAAAAGTTTCGTAGCTCATTTAGAGATTGTTTAGACAGAAATTGAAAGACGGCGTAATTTCTATGCATAGTTGTAAAAAGGTCGTGGGAACTCATTAGTTTAAATACTTATGATTGCTGGATTCTCTGATATCTGTTTTATATGTACTGACCCGTTATCAGTCAAGAAAACAGTTCATGTTAATCGTGGATTAACTACTTTAAAAAATTTCAGCATTTCTCGGAACGTTGGACACATCGACAAGTTGAGTAAAATTAAGTCTGTAACTGTGCGTAAGGTGTGTTGGAGAGACTATATCGATGGTCCAGGAGCGTCCAGGAAAATCAAATGGCTATCTCAGCCGTTTGGGAGTTACAGGGTGATTCATAAATTTGCAATTTTCATGGTATGAACATCACAATTTTTTTATATTTTTTGATTTACTCAACGCAGAGTCAATATATAAACGCCAGAAAAACTACTATCCCAATGTCCTTTCCAACATTATCAACAATGATGATCTAACATATACAGGTACAGTCATTTCCAAAACTAAAAAAAATGTTTTGCGATTACCTAACATTCAGCACTTTCTCAGATTTTCTCAGAAATTCATTTATTTTTATTAAATTTTCCATCTAAATACCTTTCCAAAAAGGGGCGTAGAGAAAGGATGTAGAAAATAATACGTAGAGTATATTATAAAAATCTGCGATTTAAAGAAATTAACCCTAAAATGCTTTTTATTGAATTCGAAACTTTTTACAATTAATCTTAGTATGTTACAAAAGCTGTTCGAAATGCCCTCCGCTACTTTTAATGCATGTCAATAACCCCCTTCTGATTCCCTTCTTTAAGATGTATTCTAGTCAGTCTCTTCTTTATGCTCGTCGCTGCAGTCGTAATTTAGCTTACAAATTCGCCTTTGTTGTTAACTGACCTTCTTTCTTCCCTCCCCATAAGAAAAAGTTCAATAAAGAAAGATCTGGATATCTAGCAGGCCAAAGAATCGGTGCACCTCGTCCAAGCCATCGGTCAGGAGATTTTTCTTTCAGTATTGCCTTTACAATGATACCAGAATGCTCTGGTGCTCCATCGTGTTGGTAAAACATTGCCCTTACATTATCCATAGCAATTGCCTCTAGTAGATTCGGCAGTGTTTACGCCAAAAAGGCCGAAAATTTGGCTATTAAGTACTTACGGGTGTCGATGATACCAGCCCAACCTTTGGCTCAGAATTTTGGATGGAAAGTGTCCCCTTGTCCTATCCGGGGTGGTATCCGACCAGGTATTGAAGTTATGGAAGTTTGTGATACCATCCCCGGTGAACTGCGATGCATCCGTCCACAGAATTCAGATCAGAAATGCCCCGAATATTTTAATCTTCTCTCAGAACCTCCTTCCATTAATCCTTGCACTGGAATATGATGATTTGTACGTCACCCTGCTGAATGAATAACTCTGCTAACTTTAACTGAAGACACTCCTAATCGAGTCCTTCTGCGACCCGTCTCGGGCTTGTTTCAGGGCCTTGCTTGACGAGGGTGATTATTTGCTGCTTAACGTCGTACCCTAAACAAACATTTTCCCTTTGTCTTAAAACTATTGCTTATCTAAAACATTTACTACCTAAAGTGCAATAAAATAATTAGGTGGTCACGGATTCCTAAGAATGCGGTTTTTCTAATCCTTTCTCCACCTTGTCATGTTGTTGTTTTGGAAAGGTAATCAAATGGGCAATTTAACAAAAATAAAAATCATGTGCATTAATTACATGAATTTCGGAGAAAATTTGGGAAAAGCTGAATTTTTCGTAATTTCAAAAAATTTTCTTCAATTTTAGAAGTGACTGTACCTGCAATGGTAGAAGTTAGAACATTCTTGACAGTTTTGAAAGGGTCATTGGGATAGTAGTGCAAATTTATGAATCACCCTGTAACTCCAAAACGGATCAGCTGCCCCCCACCCCTCCCCACCCATGGCTTGACATTTTTCGTTTGCTTAGGTGAGAGCTGTCACCCCACTTATTTTGACACACCCTGTATATTCAAACCTTTTGAAAGTACAGGAGTACATTACTGCAAAGTGCTTATTAATTTCTTAAGATGTTTTAACGTCTCCAATTAAATGCCTTTATATAAATTAGACGTTAATGTTTTCCGAAAGGATTCCATCGTATTTTCCAATATTTCTACGGTTTACATGAAATCTAATTATTTCACAATCGTTAACGCATTAAATCCCGCAATCTCTGAGGAAAATGCCATTTCATTCATCCTAATAAAGTCAAAGGTCAGATGTGCTATGATTTGGCTAATTTCGGTGTTGGCATCGGTTACATCCATTCTCTGCCATACAATAACATACATACAGTCACATGTTCTTTAATACCTCGCTTAAACTAGGCCAAAGCAAATCCCTGGGTCCTAATTTGCATTTATGTGAAAAACGTCTGTCTATACTCAGTGTTTATGGAAAATAACTTTTTGATCCTTGGTGGCATGTGTGGGCATGTATAGGCACTTTATGCAATATGTACGCAACGTATTGTCTGAACGAACTTTATCCTATAGAATATATTTCCTTGAAACTCTTATTTGAATCCATGCTGAATTAGTGTCCTCAAATTTGCTCCCACGGGAAGAGAAAATGTAAAAGCGAAATGCGTCTGAATGTGGGGATGTGTTTAATTTTTTAAGAAGTGCTAAATCCTGCGCTAACACAAATGAATCCCGCTTTCATATGAACGTCATAAAAAGCGTTCATACTTCGACTTCATTCAAAAAGGAATACAAAATTGTTAGAGAAGCACTTTACGGTGACTGCACTGTCCAAAGAAAATTAATTTTGTGGATGCTGACAACCGCAGCCGTTATTAAAGAATATCCTTCTTGTGCTATTAAAACAAAGCTATAGCTGGATCTGTACACATATGTTGATGTATGTGCACAAGGCTGTGTACACTCCCGTCCTTTGTGAACTGACTTTAATCTCTACATGCGACAGCTACATAAGAACCACCAGCTCTAAGGATTTGATAAAATGATGAAGGCTTGTTTTATTAATGACGGTAAAATGAACGTTCTTGCAAAAGAACTCTTTATGTGATTTTGAAAACCTCAACTTGATCCAGTTTAAATTTGAAATGCTGACGTTAAAATAATTTTGAACTCAACACTGACATTGTGTGAGCTTCTGCATGGCAATCCTTTCCACCGAACAAGCAGTTGATATGAGAGTCTACATGTTTTTGTTGGTGATTAAAATTTTCAATTACTTTTTTTTAGTCTTCAACTTGTTCGCAGTAGTTGAGTTTTGCATATTCAACAAGAAATCGGTCGGAGGAAAATCGACCATCTGTGAATACTTTTTCCATAGTGAAGAGGGTAATGATTTTGAATTTAATTAAAAATGGTGAATTAGGTTATGAGCTTTGGGATTATCCAGTGTAATTTTATGTCAAGAGGTAAAAAACAGGACGAGATTATGTAACTCCAATAATTATGCGTTTGCTATCATAGGTACTTTAACTTTACAAAATTAACATATTTAAATAAGTTATATAAGAAACTGTTTGAAAGTCGGCTATAGTTAAATAACTCATTTCCAACTTTAAGCTCTTGATATTTTTTGCTAGTTTTCTCTAATGAGGCACGATCACCATACCATTGGATGCAGGTTCGAACCGCGGTCTCATTGAGAGTTGTTAATATGCAATTTGCAATAAATTAAAAATTCACTCCGTCTCTGGGCTGTAGTTATGCAAAGGAAAAAAACAAGACATTTAATTTCTCTCATTCCCCTTACTCTAATTCAGTTTAGGACAAAACCATGCTTTCGCGTCATAGGGTTGACCACTGGGCTTTATGGGTTTATCATAAAGCAAAAACATTTAAGTTCTTTGAAATTGGCATAGTCTTTAATCAGTTTGCAACTCAGACGCGTTAGCCACAGGAATAAAAAAATACAACCATCATATTATCACGGAACCGTATAATGATATTTAAAACATTAATAATGTTACCTGTTTTCATCATATAAAATTCTTGCAAGTGAAACTACAATTTAAAGTGGATTCTGAACCACCGAATATATTTTTGCGTAATATTTTGACAGCATGTGTCTCCGCTGTTACGATTAGAACCTGGGAATATCGTGATGGATAGCCAACTTGTTGTCACTCCACACACTTATGCCGGATTTACACGAGAGACATATTCGTCAAACGCATGTCATAAATTGTCATTACCGTGTAAGCGGTCCTTTTTTGTAAATATTTCGGTTATAAAAAATAACGAAAAGCTGTTGTCACTTACCTCATTCTGATACAAAACCAATCATTTAGTCTTTACGACCCCTTTTGCCATAACTATTTTTCTGACTATTTTTCTGATATACAGCTAATTAATTTTTAATTATACAGGTAAATTACACTAACCCGTTGTGCCGCGCAATTTTCGGTTTACTATAAAATCAAATTCGTTTAGGTTAACACCCTTTAATTCGTCACCGTCACTTAATGACACTTTCCTAGCATTTTTTTTATATATGATGTTGCCAAAGCTCAGGGGGATGCCCTATGTTGCTAAAGCACAACCTTGGCAGGAAAGAAATTAAGAGTGAGGGAAATGGGTTAAGAGGTTTAGTGAAAGATGTCGATGTACACCCCGTTTGAAAGTTTCAGGCTCATAAGATGAGGGAAAAACAGATGATGGTAAACTGTTCCACATTCGTATTGGTCTGTTTAGAAAAGATTCCTAAATTTGAACTGGAAAGTATAGGAGTGGGAGCGACTTGCAGCTCTTATATCGCGCGTTGTCATGTGTCTACAGGACAACCGACATTCCGTCGATTGTCCAGAAAGGCAATATTCTCAGAGATTGGAGGATCACCAATAAGTTGAATAGCCTTTTTCTAACTTGCAACTTTCATTTGCACGGACTTCAAAATGTCGTAATAGATATAAAATTAAAAATTATTTTATGCTTTGTAGCGCTTTTTGCGAGGTCGTTTCAACTTTTTTTTTTAAAAACTATTTTATTTTTCACTTTTTAGTGTCTTCTACTCTATACAACGAAGAAACAACCATCCAAATCAGTCCACGCGTTAAAAGTTAGTTATAACCTCCTACCCCACCCCCATTCCACTAAACTTTTTTTCTCATGGTATCAATCAAGGAACATACTCTACTGAACAGAAAAGGAATAATCGAAATCGGTCCACGCATTACGAAGTTACTACCCCTCCCCCTCCCCCACCACCTTCATAGGACCAAATTATTCTCCTGTTAGCAATGCAGGATCACACTATATAACAGCAAAAGAATCATCCAAACCGGTCCACGCGTTGCAAAGTTAGGTTCCACCCCCCTTCTCCCACCCCAACCACACCAACAATAGCATACTCTACCCAAAAGAAAAAGAAATATCCAAATCGGTCCACGCGTTACGAAGTTAGACTACTCCTCTTCTCGCCCAACCCCCCACCCTTGGCCAAATTATTCTTCTATTAGCAATGGGTGATCACACTCTATACAACAGCAAACGAATCATCCAAATGGGTCCACGTGTTAAAAAGTTAGGTTCCACCCCCCCCCCCACCCCACCCCAGCAACATTTGTTTTCTCGTAGCATCAATCAAGCATCATATTCTACCCAATAGAAAAAGAATTATCCAAATCGGTCCACGCGTTACGAAGTTAGACAACCCCTCCCCCCTCCCACACCTTTTACCATAGGACCACATTATTCTCCTATTAGCAATGGTGGATCATACTCTATACAACAGAAAAAGAAACATCGAAATCGGACCACGCTTTACAAAGTTAGGTTCCACCCCCACCCCCCACCCCATCCCTCCAAAATGTTTTTCTCCTCGTATCAACCACGGAACATACTCTACCCAACAGAAAAAGAATTATCCAAATCGGTCCACTCGTTACAAAGTTAGCCTACCCCTCCCCCCTCCCCCCACCATAGGCCAAATTGTTTTCTCCTATTAGCAATGGGGGATCATACTCTGTACAACAAAAAAAGAACCATCCAAATCGGACCACGCGTTACAAAGTTAGGTTTCACCCCCAACCCCCACCCCCACCCTACCAAAAATTTTTTGACATAGTACCAATCGGTGAAAATACTCTACGCAACAAAAAAAGAATCATCAAAATCGGTCGACGCGTTACGAAGTTATGCCCGGTCAGACATAAAAAAAATAAAAAAAAAAAAAAAAAAATACGCGTCGAACTTAGAACCTCTGTGTTTTTGGGAAGTCGGTTAAAAATGGGATCACTTTTCGCTAGTCATCCCTTTCTGTGTGTTTTCTTAATTGTCGTCGTCATGTCGCCTACTAATTTATTTTTTTTGTTCAAAAACATTTAAAAAATTCGTAAACAATTTTTAAATAAAAATACCGAACGGTTCCTGAGTTATTTACATATTTAATAAAATAGTTTAAAAAAAAAAAGAAGTTGAACCGACTTCACGAAAAGCGCTAAAAAGCATAAAATAATTTTTAATTTTATATCTATTACGACATTTTGAAGTCGGTGCAAATTAAACAAACCAAACAACTACAACAAAAATATTTAATCGTCATTTCTTATGATCCCGTACATAAACGTTCAGTTAGTATTATGTATTATTTTCAATTGTGGTTCTGTAGTTGTTTTATTTGTTTAGTTTGCACCGACTTCAAAATGTCGTAATAGATATAAAATTAAAAATTATTTTATGCTTTTTAGCGCTTTTTGTGAAGTCGGTTCAACTTTTTTTTTTTAAACTATTTTATTTTTCACTTTTAAGTGTCTTCGACTCTATACAACGAAGAAAGAAGAATGGAGGATCACACTCTATACAACAGCAAAAGAACCATCCAAATCGGTCCACGCGTTACAAAGATAGGTTCCAACCCCCTTCTCCCACCCCAACCACACCAACAATTTTTTTTCTCGTGGTATCAACCAGGGAGCATACTCTACCCAAAAGAAAAAGAAATATCCAAATCGGTCCACGCGTTACGATGTTAGACTACTCCTCCCCTCGCCCAATCCCCTACCATGGACCACATTATTCTCCTATTAGCAATGGTGGATGATACTCTATACAACAGAAAAAGAACCATCGAAATCGGACCACGCGTTACAAAGTTAGGTTTCACCCCCACGCCCCACCCCCACCCTACCAAAAATTTTTTTGACATGGTACCAATCGGTGAACATACTCTACCCAACAAAAAAAGAATTATCAAAATCGGTCGGCGCGTTACGAAGTTATGCCCGGTCAGACATAAAAAAAAAAATAAAAATAAAAAAAATAAAATAGTTTTCAAAAAAAAGTTAGCCTATCCCTCCCCCCACCCTAGGCCAAATTGTTTTCTCGTTTTAGTAATGGGGGATCATACTCTGTACAACAAAAAAAGAACCATCCAAATCGGACCACGCGTTACAAAGTTAGGTTTCACCCCAACCCCCCACCCCCACCCTACCAAAAATTTTTTTGACATGGTACCAATCGGTGAACATACTCTACCCAACAAAAAAAGAATCATCAAAATCGGTTCACGCGTTACGAAGTTATGCCCGGTCAGACATAAAAAAAAAAAAAAAAAAAAATACGCGTCGAACTTAGAATCTCTTTGTTTTTGGGAAGTCGGTTAAAAATAAAAAAAAAATACGCGTCGAACTTAGAACCTCTTTGTTTTTGGGAAGTCGGTTAAAAATAGCATTATATAACTTTTAACGTAAAGAAAAACTTTTTTTTCTGGTTATTGGCTACTACAGGTGCATTTTTGTGCTAAAAATTCAACTATTATTTTAAGTACTCACCACACTTACGATTTGCGGAATTTTGACTTTATTTTTAGTTCATCCACTAGAGATAACACTACGTAACACTACCCTATTGCTTTTTTTGGTCCCGATGTTCTGGACAGCCGCTACAGTGGGGACCATTTTACACCTCTTTTTTTGCGACCTTTACTTTTACGCTACCTATAATAAGGACGATGTGAGGAAGAACAAAAAAAAATAAATTTTTAATAACACGAATGTTAATGTAAAACAATAAAAAAAAGTTTGTACTGATAGCTAATAAAGTCACTGAGACAAAAAAGATATAAAAATTGACGTTTATTCGAAAAAAAAATCAAACAATGGCCTTAAAGGATCATTCTGGTTTAGACACTTCAAAAAGAGGCTACTTTTATTTATTTCTTATGAAAAAACTATTATATGTAGATATTGATATAAGGTTTTTTCAGCTCAATAAATACGCTTTTGATAAACATAACAAATATCTGTATTTATAGTTCTTTACACTTTTTATATACATACCTTCAAAAAGTTTGTATGTCATTGATAACTTGATAACGGCTCATCTAAAACACAAAAACCAAAAATATTTAGATTGAGTATTTCAGTGGCTCTAGCGCATTCTACGGAAATTAATATTTATTTATAAATAACAAAATGGCGGACATTTAAAGAAAAAATTAGGTTTTTTCACTGTTTTGGCCGATTTTTTGATTTGGTTGTAGAATCTGCTGAAGCTAGTACTGTGTAGAATATGTGATTAAAATTTCGTGAAGATCGGTTCAGTGGTTCGCCGACCGGAAAAACATAGTTTTGAGAAAAACGCATTTCAAGTTTTTTAAGTGCGCTCAGGTAGTAGAAGTAGCAACGTAAAGATCGAAAAATAATATAGTTCGATTGCTCCGATCACTCTAAAATTTTAACACAATACTTTTAAATATATATACTTTCGAAAAATATAAAAAAATCGATAATTAAAAGTTATAAACCAGAATGATCTCTTAATATTGGAGTGTGAAGAGGTATTCGACGGTCCAGAGGTGTTGTCTAGGATTTCAACAAATATTCTCACCACCCCCGCAGTTGATGTTCCTCCGTAACAAAAAGGAATATGTACATGAGTATCTCTTAGAGAATTTTTAGTTATAAGAGTTTTTCATTACATTTTTTGGGAATCTTCTTTAGATCTCCACCGCTGCAGTAGACCGCTTCTTCTGACTTTTCCACTAGCGCGTTGATGTAGTTGCATTTATCACATCTTACACCTTTTTGGACACCTTTTTGTAGAGGTCGGTGTGCAAATCTGAGATCTTATTTAACTGCAACGTAAATAAAATAAGAAATAAAATTAATGCAATCTTGAATCTGCTTCCGTCCCGTATTTTGGACCATGCGGTGTCATTGATCCATGGTCGTTTTCCGCTCTATAATGGTCCCACGTGTTCTGTGCGACAGCTAACAAAGTATTCCTTCGCCCTTTCCCATTTTTGGTCGAAGGAGTCGTCGGTGTTATGACGCAGTACATCAGATTTTTGGCGCAATGCCGTAGTATATGCGTTCATAAGCGATTCTTGGCTTAGCGATTATTACCTTACCCTCCCAATACTTTTTTCTCAGATTACAAGTTTGGTGTTTGGCATCCTTAATTCGAGGGATTTTTGTCACGCAAATGCTTTATACCTGCTATTAATCCATAGCAAAAGTCATCATAAGTTGTCGGTGGAGTAAGTGATAATGTGACGGCTTAACAGCTTCAAATCCCACCAGCGGCGACGCATGGTGCTTTTCTGCTGACAACAGATTACG
The DNA here is from genome assembly GCA_964036015.1 of Leptarthrus brevirostris. Taxonomy (NCBI): domain Eukaryota; kingdom Metazoa; phylum Arthropoda; class Insecta; order Diptera; family Asilidae; genus Leptarthrus; species Leptarthrus brevirostris. The sequence continues at coordinate 44,115,498 of OZ038372.1, forward strand.
ATAAAAAGGCCATGGGGTTGCAGAGCAAATGCCAGGGGTTCGGAATCCACTTTAAATTGTAGGTTCACTTGCAACCATTGTCTCGAATCGAGTGAAGTTCTTCTCCCACCTTATGCCCCACAAGGGATTACTAGAAATAGAAAGAGAGAAAAGTCATACTGGTGTCACTTCGAATCATGCGCGTACATTGATTGTAACGCTTTCTGGAATACTCGTGGCGACGAATGACGCTGACAATCTGACAGACAGGCAAACAAATAAATCAAATTGACATTATGTGAGACCTATGTGGTTACTTCGATCGAAATTTTGGTTACACATATTATGTTGGTTACTTATATTTGGTTACGCTTGTTATGTTGCTCCTCTTAAACGAGAGGCTACTTTGAAAATTTCTACACATAGAAGTACGTAATATATTTCCAAATATAAAAGTACGTTACATAATTTCAATAATTTTTCATTTTGGTTTAGATACTTTATCTATTTATCTAAACTATCTAGTTTAAATTTAATCTCACCTTTCTAAAGGTATCGGATATCTTATAGAAGTATAATATTTTGAGCCCTTATTTGTGCACCATGAAAGAATTTGATCCACTCTTACTTCGCTATTATTTAGACAATTTTGTAATTCACACGTAGATGCAATTATGTTTGATGTGCAATTCGATTTTACCTAACTCAGGAAGTTTGTTCATGATAAAGTCTTTATTATATTTGCTAATGTGGTAAATTGTTAAGTTCTCAAACAAACTGTCAAGGGGATTTTTACCCACAATAAAAAAAAATTCAGATGATAAGCGTTTGATGCAGAAGCGGATTTAGATACAACGGAAACAACTTTATAAAAATTCGCAAATTTGTTAAGTTTACTGGTTCTTCGAAAGTAAGATAAGATGTAAGCGCATTCTGTTTATGATAAGATGATCTTGTCGTTGATATAAGTGGAAAGTTCACTATAAATACTCTCGAACAAGTGAAATTATTATTAGAGTCAGTTCAACCATGAAACTATTTGAAATTGTACTATTTGCCGTCGTGCTAACAACAGCCGCTGGCGGCGAGATTGCTCCACGAATAATCGGTGGGATTCCGATAGATACATTCCGAAGATTTCCCCATCACGTTTCAATTCAGACGATAACATCCTCTGGACAGATACGAAACTGCAGTGGATCCATCATCAGCGATACATGGGTTTTGTCCTCAATCAGTTGCGTGGCTGATGGCGTTTGGTATAAACTGGATTTCCAGCGTTTATATCTTAATAGCACTATGGGATCCTATTCAGTTCTCCTGGACAACTCGAATATCATTCTTTATCCGACCAATTACGATGACTTGGCTCTAATCCGTCTTACATTAAAGTTAGTATTTTCATCCCACGTACAGCCTATTCAGCTGTACAAAGAGGATGCCTTTGTGGGCAATCAATTCGCTGTCATGTCTGGATTTTCGAGCACTAAGGATAAGCTAACATATGGGATGTTCCGCATTACGACCACCCAGGAGTGTAAAAATGCTTATGGCAGCCGTTTTGATGAATATTTGCAAATTTGTACCCAGGGCTGGAACAATAATGAAAACGTTCCCTGTGAGGGGAATGAAGGTGGAGGTCTAATTGTCGGATGGCCTTCTAATCCCCGGCTAATTGGAGTGTTTTCGACACCGTTGTCCTGTAAAAGCCATGTTCCTGCTATCTATATGAAAGTGTCGAGATATATACAATGGATATACAGCATTACTGGAAATTTGGACGCATCAAGCGAATCATAAACCCTCCATTATTTAAAGCTCGAAATAAACAGTGGCAACGTAAAACCCATTTACTGAAATTATTTGAAATGGCTCTACAGCTATACAAGTATTAGTTAATTTTCCTTAATAAAGCATTATGATCCTTGAGGGTTTGTGTTTATAATTTTTTTATTTCCTCATTAGACTTTTACTATTATGACTCAAACTAATAAAGAAAAATGAAATAAAATTTATTTAATTGTTAAAAGCTGTGTCTCCTTCTCCTGTTAAAACTTTTCAGAGCTTAAAATTAATACAAGCTTATTTGCTGCAGCCCTGCCCTACATTTAGTAAACTCAACATATGTATGTAGGAATTGAAGGAAAATAAGCAACTTAGGTTGTTGAGTATTGTAGTGAGATCATACATACATATATTACACCACTGTCATTACTGCTGGGCTACTAGCGCTACAGATTCTGCGTTCCAAAGTTCTTTTTTTATGGCAAAGCCTGAATCCCACAAACTCCCGATGTTAGATTAACATCATATAAGGTCTTTTCCAAACTTTTTCTGATACCACTTTGTAGAAATCGGAGAAAAATAAGCAACTGGCGTTAAATCGAAGACCATAGATATGGTAAGCCCTGCCCTAAACAATGGTCTACTAGGATTCAAAAAATATTTCTGTTTAAAATTTTAAGCCCATTTAGTTTTAGACATATTTCCAAAAATGTGTTAACCGAAGCTGAAAAATCTGAAATAATTCGTACTAATACAAGAAGTTCTGATATATGTCATAAGGCAAATAAAACGAAGTTTCAGACATTTATAATTTCCGCAAAAAAAAATATATATATAAATCTGTTACGCACTTGGCCGTTATTCTTTTATGGTTAGTGCTCGATCTCACAGGTTTATTACATACTGTTTTCCACCGAGCGTTGAAACTCTTCAGCTCTGCAAATGCGTATATTATGGGACAATTTAACAGAAAACAAACTATTATTATTTTAAAAGGATTATATTTTATGAGACTAAATAATAGAACAGAAAGAAAAATACTATTTTATATAATTCATTAAGTAAATAATAATACTTCAAAAAGTAAATTTAATTTGGAGATATAGGGGGGGGTGCTAAATCTATTAAATGCCAGCCCGTGGAGACGACATGGGAGCGGAATATGTTCCCTATGTAATTTAAATGAGGAGGAGACCTTGTTGCACCCTCTAGGCAGTGTCTTGTTGTCTCCGAATTTCGTGTACAAGTTTATAGGAAGCCAGTTTTGAAGGAAGCAGACATTATTGATACATTCAACTGTAAAAAAAATTACGATGATTTATTTCTCTTTGCGACAAACGCCTGGAAATATAGGAGATTTTTAATAAATGAATATAACAACTAAGTCATCCCAAATAGCGTTATTTTAGAATAAGATCGAATTAAGTTTTTGTTTATTTTTGTCAGACCTGATAGACGGTCTCGGTGCCATTGTCTAAGTTTATTAGAACTTTAGGTTATTTTCTCTTTGTTAAATAAATTATCGAGATATAAACTTAAAGTAGATAGCGCTTCTAAATTAATTATTTATAGATTTCTTAATAAGTTTCTAAGATAAAAGAATGTGATTTTTACCTGAAGTTGTTTTTTCATAATAAACATTATAATTAATATTTTGGGTTAAGACCTTCGTCTCTCGGCTTTTGGACGCCGATGGTTTTCCCCTACGTCGGTCTTAACGCCAAGACTTCGGGGATCCATGTGCACATGATGAACGTTTTCACTTCATTTTCATGCGAACATGGGAAATTCCTTCTGTAATGGTCGTAGGCAACAATGAATTTTCTTGTATGCGAAACCAGGGGTGAGCAGGGTTAAAACGGCCGCCACTAACATGGGGAACAGACGCCGACCAGGAAGCCGCCCCATATGGCAACAGAGGCTTCCTGGATTTAACTGCAGTCCGCGGGGTCGTTGAGCCCGCGACTTCAAGGAAGTCCCCCTGCGGGATTATTATTTTGGGTTTAGACCTTTGTCCTTGGCTTTTAGCCGGCGATAGTTTTCCCCTACGTCGGGCTTAACGCCAAAACTTCAGGGATCCCTGTTCGCATGACGAACGTATTCACTTCAATTGTTCATTTATATATTATTATAATTCATTGAATTGTTGTTTGACAAGTGGAAAAAAAATCCAGGCAACACCATTAACAATTTGCTCAAATAATGGAATATCATTGCTTTAAGAAAAAAACCACGAAGACATTACTTACAAACAATAATTTCAAACAAAAATACATAAATTAAAAAAAGGGGATTAAGGCATTAGGGTATATGTTGGAAAAACAAAATTTCTGAGTTCTTGTAAACCAGATAAACCAACATCTGGACTAAACATCTAAAAGAGCAGGCGCGATTTTAGATTTTCGCTCCTTGGTGGAAAGGGGGACGGGGTAATTTGTTGATTTTGACATTTTGTGTATAGGGGTAGGAGCGACTTGAAGCTCTTCTATCGCGCGTTGTAATGTGACTACAAGCAATTATGTAGACAAGCAATTTTGTTAGAACAATGACCGAGTGAAATGAAAGCCAGTCGACGATTCGTCGATGCTCCAAAGAGTCGAAGTTCCCAGAGATAGTGAAGCCGCCAATAAGTTTTTTTCCTTTGAACTTTTTCCGAAGCGGGTATTGCAGTATTCCCGGTCTCTCTCTCTCTCTCTGGGAATTATATACCACTCTAGGCCTGTTGTGGAACTTATAGATCAGCTCCAAACAGAAGTAGTAGTTTTTACATCGCTGTAGAAAACACAAGCCAAGAGACTGCAAAAATATGATCAATTTAGTTGAGAATTTTTGTTTGTTTTTTTCTTTTTAGTGAGAGAGGTGAAAATCTTCCCAAAAGATACCGGATAGCTCGTACCCTCCCATAGTGTGAGATAATTACAGAAATGTTTTCAGCTCTTTCAGCCTGGTAATTTTTCACAGCTGCTTCTGTTATGGGTACCTCAGGAGACAGCATTCGCGAACCCAATTACCCCTGGGTTTCGCAGTGAGAAAGAGAAAACTACTACAGACTCCCTCGGGGATCGGGGGATTTTTTAAGAGGTTATCTTCTCCCGCATTAGTTACTTGTCTACGTTCTAGGATGCATTGCTCGGTTGCTACCGCTTGGAGGTATAACTAATACTTGAGAATGACCAAATGAGATTCGCCGTATCCTAGAAGCTTCAACTCCTCCGTCCATCCTCCAGCAGCCAAGATAAAAAGTAATATCGACATTTTAAATCGGTCCAAATTAAACAAACCAAACAACTACAACAAAAGTATTTAATCGTCCTTCCTTATGATCCCGTGAGCTGAAACGTTCAGGTAGCTTTATGTATTATCTTCAATTGTGGTTGGGTAGTTGTTTTGTTTGTTTAATTTGCACCGACTTCAAAATGTCGTAAGAGATATAATATGAAAAATTAATTTATGCTTTTCAGCGATTTTTGTGAAGTCGGTGCAATTTTTTCTTTTTAATTTTATTTATTTTTCACTTATTAGTGTCTTCATATATACGACTCGAAGAATGCTGTTCGTACGAACAAAGCAATTTCAACAGTTGCAGAGGCAATGCACTAACAAAATTATCCAAATCCGGCAATATATTACGAAATTAGTCACTGTCACCCTTTAATACCGTCACCTTAGAAAAATCTTAACGTGACCCGAGTGCGCCACAGTTCTCTATACAGCAATAGAGAATTATCGTAGTCAGAGAAACATCGTAGTCACTCTAGGTACAAAATTGTTAACATTTATCAATTAGAAAACATATTCTTTTTAACAGGCGCCGCCCATCCTCCAACTTAAATTTTTGTCAGAATACAAATAGATACTCTATGCATTCAGAATTATCTAAATCAGTCCACGCATTACAAATTTAGGTTACCCCTACTCCCACATTTTTCCATAGCGTAGCAATGGGGATCATACTGTACACAACAAAAAGGGATCTTCACCACCTTATAAATTTTCGTCATTGTATCAGTGGGGCAACATATTACACACATCAAAAGAAGAATCATCCAAATCGGTCCACATGTTACGAAGTTAGACTACCCCACCCCCCCCCCCACCCTAAGACCAAATTTTTTTCATTGTTAGCAATGGGGTATCATGCTCTATACATCCAAAAAGGAATTACCCAAATCGGTCAACGCATTACGAAGTTAGGTTTCACCCCTTAACCCATCCCCACCCCACCAACAATTTTTTTCACATGGTACCAATCGGGGAACATACTATACATAACAAAGAAAAAATCATCAATCGGTGAACACGTTACGAAGTTAGACTGCCTCCCCAACCCACCCTTGGGCACAATTTTTTTTCATTATTAGCAAGGGGGGATGATACTCTATACAACAAAGAAAGAATTATTTAAATTGTTATTTGTCATAGTTAGGTTTCACCCCCAACCCCCACCCTCACCCCTGCATACTCGTCAAAATCAGTCCACTCGTTACGAAATTAGACTACCCCTCCCCTCTCAACCCCACCCTAGGACCAACTTGTTTTCATTACTGGCAATGGGGCATTATACTCTATAAAACAGAAAAAGAATCATCCAAATCGGTCCATACGAAGTTAGGTCTAACCCGCACCGCCCACCCAAAACGCAATTAAAATGTTGTTGACATCATCAAAATTGGTCCACGCGTTACAAAATTATGCCCGACATTAAAAACATAAAATAGTTTTTAAAAAAAAGTTGAACCGACTTCACAAAAAGCGCTAAAAAGCATAAAATAATTTTTAATTTTATATCTATTACGACATTTTGAAGTTGGTGGAAATCAAACAAACCAAACAACTGCAACAAAAATATTTAATCGTCATTTCTTATGATCCCTTAAGCTGAAACGTTCACCCCAACACACCAACATTTTTTTTCAAAGTTAGTCGGTTAAACAGGCCTAATTTTACAAGCTAGACGGGACGTTACCTACAGAGAAATAACATGCGTAGCTTAGATGCTCGCCAGCTGGGAGTGTATTGTACTAGGATGCTCGCTAGTACAGGAGAATGTACGAGAGGGAAAGAAATAAAGATATAAGCTTACCCAACGAGTCAAGGACTAACTCGATTCACGGTGCCAGCCCCACTTATATAGAGCCAGGAGACTCTCGCGGCGCACTGAATTCTTTTATTTTCGGTGTTGCTGTTGTAAGGTTTTGGATTTTGCTATTGTTGGGTTATGGAGATTTTTATGCCTCGGTTTAAAATGCGCTGAGGAGCGTTGATGGCACTTATAGTAATTGTCGGTCTGCGAGCGCTGTCAACAGATTTCGGCCCTGTGATGTTGACAGGTTTAGGTCAAAGAGTGACTTCAATACAAAATATGTCGTAGCATATTAATTTTGAGCCAACTAAGTGAATAGTGAGTGGCCGCTCCGTTTTACCTGCCGCGCGCTCCGGCAGTTAAAATAGGGTCGCCAATTTAACTGCTCACAGCATCACAACTAGATCTAATCTGGTAAAACAGTTTTTAATTCTATGAGTTGGATTTTTCCAACAATAGCCCTTTATTGAGCCCATGTCTGCTAGGGCAGGAATGATAGTTGTTCGTTGTAGTTTTAAATTTTTTAATTTAGGTAACCAATTTTAATTTGATTTTATTTTATTTTAGGTTATTTGTTTTGTAAAATTTGACTGTCCAACTGACTCCTGTGGTGTAATTTTCTCTATTGTCTTTTAGTTTTTATTGATTAAGTTTTATATTTGGTTTACTTCTGTCTATTTATGTATTAGTTAACTAAGTATATCTTTACTTTTCAAACGAGTGATAGTATTGCTAAACTGTTAGTGTAGCTTATAGATGAAATTAGTTCCCTCATGAAGCTCTAAGAAGGCGAAACGCGTCGGATCTTGAAAAATTCCTAATAAATTTATTGTAGAACCGAATAAGTTTTTTTTATATTTTTTTATATAAGAATGTTAAAATCAAAATTCTACCAAGCGCCTAGTGACAGTTCTGTTTCTTAATCAAGAGGGAAAAGTCTGTAGCGTGGATTTTGTAAAGAAAAAAGTATGCTAGCATAAATGTACGGCACTGCCTATTAGGATGCCTGGTCCTTTAGTATTACATTTTGGCGGCTATTATGTTGCATCTCCACAAGCATTCATTTCCCTTTTTAATAAAAAGCACATGTGTAAGAGTTCTTTCCCCCGTCATGCATTGTCAAACTCATAAATTACAGCATTAATGTTTTATTATACCAGAAGTGTCATTCAAAAGATAAAATTATTATTATCATTGCGTCCGTAATTTTTACAGAAATTAATCCTTAAAGACTCCATTATTTTGATAATAGGACCAAAAATTTTCAAAAACAATTACTTCTTCATACAACCCTATCCTTCTCTACATTTGAAATTTATCATAAAATAGAGCCGAAAACGACACTAATATGTAATTTCCGCAAATCCTAAAGTAGCACACTAAATCTCTGTAGACGCCGGAAGTTCCCAGACGAGAGTATTCCCGACATATGGTAGGTGAGAACTTATTCACATATTAGACCTGAAAATTACATCCGAAAGCTTGCTCTTTCTGAATATAATTTCGGCAAATCTTCGTAATGCGGGCAAATTGCTAATTTAAATTAATTACTTTCCCAGATGGGTAATTTTAAAGCTGCAGACATAATAATTAATTTCAGTTTGGCTTACGTGGTCTGCCGAAACTCGCCATGTACCGAGCTCATGAGGAATGTTCAAATTGAAATAAACTCAGGCAACAACTGTTCTAATATTTTATATTGTAACAGGAGTCCTCGAGGGAAATACCATCTACCTCCACTAATACTACTCCTACTAAAGGTGGACTTTGATTACCTAGAAGAGGGATCCATTTTATCGGACTTTAACGAAACCACAAGTCTCGTTACTTAGTTCCCTATTTCAATGGTATAAAATGTCAGTACATTAACGAGTGTAAACGCATGTTACCAAGTAAATTTACAGTAGCACAAGAAAATCGTTGCTCTCTGTTGTTTTAATGAACATGCGTGCAACACGCAACTTCTTTCAGTCTTCAGATGATAAGGTACTTTTAGTTTAAATATTATAATTCCAACTCACTGTAAACAGTGTAATGCGGCAAAATATGACCGATTACTACGCAAAAATAACTTTAACCTAATTGAGGTCAGTTTTCAACCAACACGAGGGGTGCCATTGCCAAAAATTGGAATTTTACTTATGTACTTCCTGTTTGCTCCAATTGCAGAATCCTATGCACTTTCACCAAGAGAATTGTATAAATTCTTGTCATAGATATTCCGACAAAATAGGTTTCATCAAGTTAATATAAATCCTGATTCTTATCTGAACAATGTCAATGCAATTACATACTGGGCGTTTCGCATAAGGTGTGCCAAAATAAGTGGGGTGATAGATCTCACCTTGCCAAACAATAAATTGTATGGCCAGGGGGAGGGAGGGGGTAGCAATCTTAATCGTTTGGGAGGCAGGGTGATTCATAAATTCCAAGTTTTCATGTTATGCACATCACTCTTTTATTTTTATCTTTTGATTACTCAACGCAGCCACATCAAACAAACGCTAAAAAAATGCTATCCCAATAACCTTCCCTAAATCTTCAACAATGTTAATCTAATTCCTACCATTGCAGGTACAGTTACTTTCAAAAGTAAAAAAAATGAATGTTTTGAAATTACCAAAAATTCAGCGTATTCACAAATTTTCTCCGAAATTCATGTAATTAATTCATCCGTTTTATATTTTAATAAAATTGCCCAACTATTGCCTATCCAAAAACGTGCAACAGGTTCATATAGAAAAAAGATGTAGAGATTTATACGTAGAAAACCTATCGGAGGATATTATAAAAATTTTTAATTTAAAGAAACTAAACTCATACTAAAGTCTTTTTTATTTAATTCAAACCGTATTAAAATTTACTAACCTTATTATGTTACATAAAATAGTTTTTAAAAAAAATTTTAACCGACTTCTGAAAAAGCCCGAACTTAGAACCTCTTTGTTATTGGGAAGCCGATTAAAAAGCTGTTCGAAATGTATGCCAATAACCTGCTTCTAATTCTAGCAGGCCAAAGAATCGGTAAACCTTGTCCAATCCAGCGGTCAGGAAATGTTTCATTTAATATTGCCTCACAATGTTGGCAGTATGGGCTTCATCGTGTTGGAAAAACATTGCACTTAGATTATCCAGAATGATGTCCTCTAGTAGATTCAGTAGTGTATTCCCGAAAAGTCAGGATAAACTTGGCTTTTAAGCATTTGCGGCAAAATGAATGGTCCTATTAAATTGGTGCTGATGATACTAGCCCAAACATTGGCTCAGAATTTGGGATGCAAAGAGGTCCCCTTGTCCTATGTGAGTTAGTATCCGACCAGGTATGGGAGGTTGTGGAAGTTTGTGATACCATCCCCGGTGAAATGCGATCCATCCATCCACAGAATTCGGCCCAGAAACTCCCCGCTCTCAATGTTGCATTCCAGAACCCAAATGAAAAATTTTAATCTTCTCGTGGAATCTCCTCTCGGTAGTCCTTGGACTGGGATATGATGATATCAACGTCACCCTACTGGATGAGTAAATTTCCAAACTTTATTTACTGCTCAACGTCGGCAGAATCTTTTTACATTTACGGTTTCTTCTAACCTTCGGAAAATGCGCATCACCTGTTTGGGATGTATATTAGTAAATCTCCTTTTATATTCCAGTACAGCCGCTTTTGCGTTTCAGTTTACTACACCATAAATGTAAATAATATCCGCGTATTCCGCAAAAGTAAATACTACCATTTTTTAATAATTTTATATTAAAAACCCCCGTAGTTATCAATTTGTTTTTACACTATGATCAATATTCTTGCTGACTGACCCTCTCTTATAGCAAAATTTTCTTCAGGTATTGGTATTAGTAATACCTAGGTGTGAACTCTGGCTAATATCGGCAATAAAACAAAATTACACTAATATTTTTATAAATGTTTTGCAGCAATAATTAAAACTAATTACCTGTGTACCCTAAACAAACATTTTCGACCTGTTGTCTTAACAATTTTGTTTATTTAAAGAATTTCCTACATAAAATGCAATAAAATAATTAGGTAGTCAGAGATTTCTAAGGGTGCAGTTTTTCTAATCCTTTCTCTAGCTGGACATATTGTACCTTTTTGGAAAGTTAATGAGAAGGGCAATTTTATAAAAAGAAAAACCTATGTATTAATCAGGCTTTTAATTGCATTCCCCTCGCCAGGTTTGTATCTAGAGCAGGCTGTGATAAACTATTACCAGTAATATGAATATGGAAGTGACTATTTGCACTTATCGTGTACTTACGTGTAGTTTCGTGTATTTCCGTGTTCCCGGAAATTACACGGCAATTTGAGAATGGTAAATAGACACTGCCAAAGTGAAATGTCATAAAATAATTTGCCCACATAAACAAATTTACTTCCAAGATGGCGTTGCCATAAAATCTGGTAAGGTATTTCTTAGACGACTATATATATGCTGCTATATGATATATATGCCATTCACAAAAAAATTCTTGACAAGTAGGCCTAGGCTTGTAGTGATCGCAACGTCTCGCCGTCGCAGCTCCGAAAAAGTAACCATTTATGTGACTAGTGGTGACTTGTGACGAAAACTTCATTTTCATGGCATGGTCAGTACTGTGGATGGATTTTGTTGAAATACCAGGATAAGCTGCTCTTCCCGAAAATTATCTGCGAAAAAATGTATATGTAAGCGCTGACTTCCTAGTGCCCAAATAATGGGCGCAGATGCCTAAAATAAAAGAGTTAACTAAAAGAGACCACGCACACTCTGCTTGAATGTCTATGACTCGTAAGAGGAGGGGAAATGATTTACGTACGATCAAGCTCGAAAATTCGAAAAAGCAATCACCCTGAAAGAACGATAAACAACCGTCCATCTATCGTGGACAATACAATGAGTCCTATATCTGTCCAAATATGACAATTACTTTATAGCCTAAGCCTGTTATGGGACTTTTAGATCAGCACTAGTATCATCTGTTTAAAGAAGACGAATTATCTATACTTCATCAATAGACATCGATAGAATTCAATTTGATGGCGTTTGAGAGATAAAATAGTACATTGACTCTTGGAAACATTAAGCAAGATATGATTTCGAATCGAGTACCTTTATATTAGGTATCGTATTTTAATGGATCAAACGTGCGGCCTCGTTTGGAATCTGCAGCATTACCTTAAAATTGCAAATCAAGTATGCTGACATCAGCGAAGATAAGTAGATGTTTGAAAGTGAAAACCATAAAGGGTCATTTATTAATACAAGATGAAAGATGATGAATAGGCAAAAGAACAGAGCCCTGCGGTACACCAAAGATATTTTATAGAGATTAGATTTTAATAATATTAATTGAATCAAATGGCGAGATACAAATCCATTGTTTTATTGTTTTAGAAATATCAAAAAACATCAAATCCTAGATCCTCGCCTAATTCCATCTATAAAAATAAGCATCAAATTTTAGATTTAACAAACTAGTCGTGTTTCATTTTTCTTCCAGCAGATAAGTTTGATTGGAGCAAAAACTTATGTTAAATTAAGGTTGTCTACCATTTAAAGCTTAAATTGTTTTTTTATTAATCTATTGTTTCCAATCGATTGTTTTTATTAATTCATTGCCCAGAGAAATCAATAATCAACTTTATCGCACAATTTACGTTTGTAACCCTATCTGAGTCAAATTCTTAAACAACTCATGAACAAAAACGTAAAGGAGAATTTCACAAATATAATGTTCAAACTAAAACTCATGAGAATATTTTTGCTGATTCTATGGGAATTCATAAATGAATTCTTTTCCCATAGAATCGCCGTTCTCGATGAAATGTCGACTAAGCATTCTGCTGCTTTAGATACCTACACTCCTCTGACTATGGAAAAATAAATTATTCTAAGTTGCATTCAGTTAGTTAAGTTTGAAAACTCCGCTCGGTCGAACGTTTTTCAGTTACTGTACTTCGAATTCTAAAGAATTAAACTTAGTTATAAGAAATTTGTGGTTTTCCTTTAAAATATTCCCTTTTTACAATGTTTTTATTAACTCGCTTTCTTGGTCTTTTTGTCTGTTCGGTACAAATTTTGCAATCGATTTTAAACTAACTTCCCGATGAGCTAGAAACTTGAAACCTACAATATAGAACTGGATGAGAATGCAATATTAACTCGCTTTCTTGTCTGTTCGTAAGGGTCCTACGTATTTAAAAGGGACTAAAAAGTATAAAACAATTTCTCCTAGCCCCATAGAGATAGTCCTGAAAATTTTCGATTGTGAATTTTTATTAGCTATGAAAACACTTTTAAGATTTAAAATGAAAAACGTGGGCGCACGCAATTATTTTCTACGTTTTAGTATTGTATGAGTAATTTTAGTTTTATTATTGACTCATCCTTACTTAAAAGTGTAAAACCATCCGCCATCTTGAAGCGTCCGCCATATTAGATGTAGAATGACGTCGCATAGCTTATCGTATTTTACTTGTCAAACTCTTTCATTTGATACCCATGTCAAGGGGGTTGTAAATAAAAAGATAATCAGCCATATTGGGTATAGACTGACGTCACGTAGCTTATCGCATTCTACACATTAGACCCTTTCATTTGGTAGCTATGTCTGTATGTATGGGGTTGTGAAGCTAAAGTTAATCCGCCATCTTAGGGCATTCCCTATTTGGGTTTAAAATGACGTCACGCAGTTCATCGTACTTTCCTCATCTAACCCTTATCCATGTCAAGGGGATTGTGAAGAAAAAAATAATCCGCTATCTTGGTGCGTCCGCCATATTGGGATTAGAATGACATCATATTCTACTCGTCGAACCATTTTATTTGATACTCATATAAAGGGGGTTGTGAAGAATAAGGTAATCCGCCATCTTAGAGCGTCCGGCATATTGGTTTTGAAAGAGATAAATGTATATGATAAGAAACTTGAATCAATAAACACACAAAAACTGTTGAACTCAAATATTACGAATTGTAAATTTCTATTACGAAGAATTTACATTAAAAAAATAAAGTTACTATATACTATATTGGCTACAAAAATTCCTATCATCGTTTCGGTCGCCATTGATTTATCAAACCGATATCGCGATACATTTTATGTGGCTGAGAAAATTCTTAGAAGTCATTGAAACATATATTTTTTCAGTAAGTATAAAATCGGATAACATTTCCTGTTCGCTATTCATATGAAAGCTTAAAGCAGGAAATATCCTTTTTGTACAGGACTACAAAATACCCTATAAGGATATATGTAGACATCCGTTCTTTTCTAAGGAAGGACAATGGCAGCAGTCAGCGAGACTTTGGATGTGGAACAAGAAAAAATGACAAAGGATACGACATCATTACAGGCACCATAAAACACAACACAGAAGGGCTTCTTGTGAATTTTAAGTGCAAATCCTTTATGTGTATTTGCGTTTTCTCTATTTCGACTGCGAAACTTCTTTAAAACACAAAGGCAGTTATTTTTATGAACAATAACTTCAAATAACGATGCAGTGATGAGGGGATTCAGTACCACAGAACTGTGAAATTGTTAATGAACGAATCCACTTTCAATTAGCCAAATGAAACGATGTCTAGAGTTCTGCAATTTTTTTCGTAAGATAAATACAATTAAAAAAGTTGCCAAGTATAAAGGTTGTTCGTGTTCCATTTCCATAACGAGAGATTATAAGTTCGACGTGTATTTTTTTTTATTTTTTCTCAAGTCTGACTAGGCATAATTTCATAACGCGTTGACCGATTTGGATGTTTCTTTTTGGCTTGGGTAGAGTAGGATCACGGATTAGTGCCATGTCAAAAAATTTTTTGGTGGGGTTGAACCTAAACCGATTTGGATGGTTCATTTTTTATTGAATAAAGTGTGATCCCCATTGCTAATGGGTCGAATTAAAGGTAAGGGGGAGTGTAGCCTAACTATGTAAAGCATGGACCTATTTGGATGATTCTTTTTTGTTAGGTGAAGTATGTTCGCCGATTGATGCTATGTATAACTATGTATGTATGTGGGGGGGGGGGGGGGGGTATTGAACCTAACTTTGTAACACGTGGACCGACTTGGATGGTTCTTTTTTGTCGTATTTTGATCTCCAATTGCTAATATAAGAAAAAATTTGGACTTAGGGTTGGGGGAGGGGGAGTGTGTATTTTAAACGCGTGGACCGATTTGGGTGAATGCTTTTGTGACGTGTAGAGTATGTTCCCCCATTAGTACCAGGACAAAAATTTGTGAGATTTATGGCTTATGGTGACAGCGGAAGGAGGGGTGTCACCTAGCTTCGTAAGGCGTAGATCGGTTATGATATTCTTCATTCGGGAAGAAAAGGAAGTAGTCCCCTTACTTGGTAATGCATGCTCCAATTATGATGGGTCTCTCCTGCTGTAGAAAGTACGTTGGCGTACTAGCGCCATAGTAAGAATTTCGTACATAACATAAGGATGTGAAAGGGTGGCTGCGGTTAACTTGATGACATGTTGCCGGATTTGGACGATTCTGTTTCCTTTCTGTAGAATAAAGTACCTCTGTAGCTGTTGAAATTGCATTTTTATAGGAGCAGCATTTTCGAGTAGCATATCCGAAGATACTAAAAAGTGAAAAATAAAGTAGTTGAAAAAAAATTTGAACCGACGTAAAAAAACGCTAAAAAGCATGAAATAATATTTAATTTTATATGAGGTGTGGGGAGAGGAGTAGTCTTAGCGTGGACTGATTTATATATTTCTCCTTTAGATGTATGTTCTTATTGTTACCATGCCAAAAAGTTATGGGGTGGGGTGGGGGTGTGGACAGGTGAAACCCAACTTCGTAACACGTAGACCGATTTGGATGATTCTTTTTTGTTGGATTGAATATGATCCTCTATACTGTGAGAAACAATTTTTACCTCAGGTGAGGGAGACGGCAGAGGTATTCTAACTTTTAAATGCTTGGACCGTAATAGCAGGATATAATCTCATGTTAAAAATTTTAATTTGGGTGTGGTGGGGGCAGGGGCGGTACCAATATTGAGGTATAGGATATAAGTGAAAAATAAAAAGTTTCTTTAAAAACATTGAACCGACTTTACAAAAAGCGCTACAACGCATATAATTATACAATATTTAATTTTATATCTATGACGACATTTTAAAGTCGGTGAAAATGAAACAAACAAAAACCCGACTACAATCTAAGATACTATATAAAACTACTATTTTTATTTTTATTCTTATTACATTTCGATTTTGGATTTTCCATTCTCTTTCGATGGTCTTATCCGTATTCCGTTATTTATTTCAAAAATAATTTCAATAAAATACGAATTGAAGTTATCCGCAATTTCCTTTTCGTGTGATATTTTGATCTCCAAATTTCATATTCTTTATATTTTGTTTTTTTACACAGTGCATTTTATTAATCTCCACAATTCTTTTTCATTAGTAGCTCCACTTATTCTTTCTTCTGTGACTGTATTTTTATTCTCCCGCTTCAGTTACATTATCTCTTTTGTATAGTAACTGTCATAATCCTTACTAATTGCTTTCCTCTTTGTGAACTTAAATATAACTTTTTTAGGACTTTACTAATTTTAATAACCTTTAAATTGAAATCATCAATACTCCTTACTTCCTCTAAACCCAACCTTAATATTTTTATTTTATTTATCACTTCCATCTATCACTCTCTTAGCATTTCTTAGATTTAAACTAGCTTTAGTTTCTATATCTCATATATTTGTTGCAACATAATCGACCAAAGTCCTTGAAGTACTTGTAACCCTTGTATATTCCTGTAGATTTTGAGAGTACCCATTACCTTATTTTATTGTTTTCAAACCTGCTGCATAAGTAACGAAGAAAAAGGGTAAAAAAGTAAAAGTTGTTATATTTAAATTATTTGATTTGATTATGATACAACGTGGGAAATAACCTGCAATTAATTTCAGGGGCTTTCGAAATTCATTATAGCTCAGATATTTTCAATTGAATTTAAATCTTGGCAACAAGAAGACCAGTTCTTTATTATTTCTTCCTCGCTTGGAACAAGAGGTAGCTTAGAGGCTTCTTATTAAAAAACCAGTTTTTATATAAAAGCCATATAACCGTCCTTGGATTCCAAAACATAAATAAAATGCTGCTTACCCTTCTCGCCATATGGTAAGGTGCATTGTCCTGTTGCAAGTTTTCAATTTATTAAGGGTGAAGATGCCCGCAATATGGGACAATTCCGCCGATCTCCCAACACTGCTTATGGTGAAAAGTCCAGTCCAAGTACACGAAGGCCAGCTGTAATTAGTCACCTCCTGATTAATTTTGTTTCCCCGTTCCTAGTTCAAGATCGCTCTTGACTAGCACCAGCGTATTTTAAAACTGCTATTTTTCTTGGTATTTCACAGACTTGTTTCCTTTTAGGCTTGTCGCCCAGAATATTTTCTAAGTCCATACAACAGTACGTTTAATTGAAAACAACACTTTGAAGCCCCAAAAAAGGTGTTCTTTGAAAAATGTGTTTTGGCTCACTTAAAAATAGTGGTAATGTAGGTGATAGGTAGTTGAAAAGCACATACTCTCAACTATATTTCCAAAAAAATTTTACTGAAAAATTATAGTTCCTATTAATTTTGTTTAGGTCGCTGTAAACCGCTGCACGCCTACCATGGCCAACTGGTTGACAGTACCGCGCGAACGGTTTTAATGGGCAAGACACATTTGATTAATTTTTCTATTTTATATGGAAGCAACTTCCGTTAAGTGTGGACAATTAAAAAAAAAATTATTTTTTACAAAATTCCGAAATTACATGAAAAATCGAATCGGGCTGAAAAGCCCGAAAAGTTAGACGTCCCGCCACCGTGTTGCACTTTGGACTTTCACTATCCGTTGAGGTTCCTGTTTTAGTCGACGCTTCAAATCAGAGGCATTTGTCGAACCTCTCGGCCTTTAATTATCCTGTGTTTTCTTACGCTGGAGAGCTTTTGTTTCAATTCCAGAGCCACGACCTTCTTCCGAATTAACTGTAGCTAATCCTTCGAAGGGCACGTCTGCATCTTTTACTGGTGCGTGACGTAGCTAACTCGTGATCGTATACCATCTCTGCCACCGCCGCAACTGAGGAAGTACTAACAAATGCACTGCCAATGGCTCCTTCTTCACAGACAGCACTTTCAGCTGGCACAAGTCCAGCCTCAACCGCCGCCGCAGAACCTTCTAAAGGCAATTTTCCCAGAGCTACATCTGTCGTGTGTACCGGGGAGATAGCCCACCACTATGGATCTGCCATCCCCACCACCTCCACTCCTACAGAAGTGCCTGGATTCCCTGGTTTTTTTTTCTAAATAAGTGATTCCCACGATTTTGCGAAGAAACAAAAGGACCAGGTAAAATAACCAGGGTCCTGCAAAAATTAAAACACTGCAAACTCCCTAGGCATGGCCCACTACAACCTTGGAGTTAGGGTTAGAGTTATTTCTAAAGAAGTTACCTTCTCCCGCATTAGTTACATAGCTACGTTCTAGAATGCATTGTCCGGTTCCTATCGCTTGGAGGTGTAACTAACACTTGAGAATCGCCGTATAGTTGAAGGCTTTTGACTTCTCCGTCCATCCTCCAGCAACCTAGTAAATATCATAGTGCATATTGTTTAACAATAGTTTAGTCTTAGAGAAATTGTGTATTAAGCCTTGAACATGTACATACACACATTTTATTTTCGGTTTTTGGTAGAATGTTCTTGATTTTCATGAGAATATTCAAACTTTTTCTTTCAATTATCAATTACCGGAATTAGAAAGAATATTTTTGTTAACAATTAAAAACGAATTCTTTAGTTGGTTATTTGAAGTGGTGAGCATCGCATGCATGGTAATACTCCAATTAGTGCTGTTATAGAGCATTTTGATGACCCAGCTGACAACACCCAGTTTAATGGGCTCAGTCCCACTCGCAACACCTACGTCTGGAAATGTTCTGTTTCGGTGAGTGAATTAACAGGAACAGCGAACACACCTTTGTAATCGCAAACATCTCAGCCTTCCATATGTTCAGTGTTGTTCCCCTGCACCAACACCTTGTTCCATCTTAGAACTGTTAGTGAATAGTACAGTAACAAAGTTGTCAGCCGGTTCCGTCATTCTCCACTCCCTTCTAGTTGGAATCTTGACACTGAATCCGTTTTTAAAATTTATAACAAGCGTAATGTAGTCAGTTGTGGTATCGGCTAGTCCTCTAGGTGTTAATCTGAGCATGTTGCTGTGACCATAGGAATTAGCATGGAATTTGATATGTTGAAACAGATGCAGAAGCACCTTTAGAGCTTCAGTTAGAGTTAAGCACAGAGCACGGGTAGTACAGATGCACATAGATAGATATAGATGATTATATGTCTTACTCACCGCAGGCCACCATACAATTGAGCCGCAGGTGTAACCACCGCGTCATCTTAGATTGCAGTCCCCATGTTTTTCCAACGGTACGTCTGAAGGCACAGAAAGCTCTGTGTTTAGCTTCCAGTTTAGTTTGGGATCTAGGATTGAACTCAAATACCGGGGCACTGGGGGATAGAATTGTCGACTTAATTTTGGTAGAGCAAAGTATAATACCTTGGTTTTTGTAGAGAAGAGCATAAGCTCAATTTTACCTGAATTCACAGCCCACCACAGTTTTTGAACCAACTTACTTACTGCTTACTGCTTATATATACTATATAGAGTCTGGCTGATTCCCTGGTGCTTTTAATCTTTCAATTGAGTGGCAATACTCCATCCAAGATTCTTTCTTTCTTTCCTTGATAGATTTTCTATAGCCTTCTAAATGATCTTTATAGTTCTCCCAGTATTTGTGCTTGTAGCAGGTGTTGAAGATGTCCCTAGTGATCTTTCTTAGATCGGAAAAGCTCTCATTCCACCAAGGTGGAATGGGTTTTCTACTTTAATAAATTCTCTTGATGTGACTCAAATTGTTCTCAGAGTACGGGGTCCGATGACCCTCTTCAAGGTGGGAGGGGGGGGGGGCATGTTTAAAAGAATACGGCAACACTTTTGTAAAAGAATCTTGAATAACAAAGTCGTCTTTTTTTATGAAATTTCCAAAGCTCAGGGGATGCCGTGTTGAGTGAAGGAGTTGTCGATGAGGGATAGTTTCGGGCTTATAAGAGGGAATAGTTAAGAAAAATTATGACGATCTCTCTATTGTTACCAATATTATAGTTATTGATAAAAATTCATTAAAACCTCCTTAGACAATACGAGGCTGAAAACGAAAAAAAAACTTGACTCGATTTTATTTTAAATTCATATTAATTTACTAGCTCTCTTCTGAAGAATATGAAAACCTGCAAGATTTGTTTTCTTTTCTATTAATTTACACGTTTTTCAATTTTTTATATGGCTCACTATTAGTTGTTACCATTACCTAACTAAAACAAAAAGCATTCCTGAAGCGAGCAGCCATACGTTCTCAGCTTTTAATTTAATGTCACCATTTAAGTCAAGTCAATTCTTCATTAGTTGCAAAGTCTTCTAGATATCTCAGGCATAATAGTCATTTAGCTTTTCCCTGCTGTAACGTTGATAAATTAATAGTCCCTGTCCCTTTTAAAGTGCCATTCAAATTTATATCACGTAAAATGAAAGTCCTAATCATTGCTACCTAAAGAAGAACCACCTTCTGTTTTCTACCTATAAATCTCAGGGATCATGATTTATTAGCATTGAAGTGCCTTAGCATTGAAGCTTACTTAATGTAAACAACTTTCTATGGAAACTTTTCGAAACAGTTTATATTGCTTATTATTCACCGCGGCATGAAAGTATATTCGTTAAGCACCCGTGGAAAAAGTAATTGCCCTCAGGCTTCCGTATTCCAATTCCTTGAAATAGACCTAAAATTTGCCATGTTAATGACCCAAATGTATTAAAGGCTAAATCTCCCTATTTAGTGTATTCCTGATGAATTGCACTATAATTTTTTCCAACTCTCAAAAATCAATCTGTTGATGAAACCAGCAACATTGATCCCATTTAAGTTGCCGTGGCGGATGATGATTGTACTTTTTTCTCCAAAGTCATCATTTGGACTTCCGACCCAAAAGGAAAATTGCTTCCGTCCACCGGATCCGGGGGTTATTAACATTTTTAAATTAATCAAGTTCTACTTCGGAAACGATGGCATTATGTGCCAAGTGGAGTTTACGTCTTCCTTATTACCGAGCGCAAGCACGTCGTAAAACGGAAATTTCATTTCTCCCGGAGACAATGTAGGGCAATATGCACTTAAAAGTTTAAACATCTTTTGTAAAATCGCAGCAATTTTAAAAGTTTATGGTTAATCACAATGAAAATTATACTCAGCTCCGGTTGAAGTGCAACAGGTAAGTGATGTTTCGGATTCCAACGTTTCAATTATATCCGGAGAAAAGTCATCAATTATTTAAAATTAATTTAACTAAAAACTGATTACCTTTTAATTTTACATTACATGCCTGTTTCTCAAGGTTTTTTAAATTAATTTATTTTGGTATTCTGTGGCTTACTCCTTACATAAAATACGTCAGAATAGTGTTACATAATTTTAAAAAAAATTGTGTTAAAACCTCGCAAATATCTCATCCATAGAAGACAAAATGCATAGCTATAGCATATAAATAAATTTTAATAAAATTTAAGTTGTATGTAAATTTTCAGATCTTTGAAAAATTTCAAAGGACAGCGACAATGAAATAACAGACAAAGGGATGCCGGAAAATCTCCCATCCCCAAATTTAAGGCAGGAAATGATGGCGTTTACATTCTTTTCGTAAAGAAAAAGTTCAAAAGTGATTTTTGCTTGAATAGACATCCTCGGGGTTTTTAATTTCCAAATGAAAAGAGTTTGATGTTGAAAAATTCATGGATGACTTTCCTCCATCAAACTTGAAAAACCCTGAGGAAGGAGAGTTTTATCTGCAACTATAATCTGTCCCTCTGTCAAATTCATTTAACTACATATATAGCATTCCGTTTTGGGGGGAATATAGAATAGTGAATGTCGAATGAAAAATCTATTCTACAACTAGGTCAGTAGTAACACTTTAGTTAAGTGATGTGCTGATGTAAAAGAAGAATAGTATTTGGTGTTTTTCTTGTTTTTCAACCCTTAGTTCTTGAGCGAGGGTGTATAGTTTGTCTTTCAATCACAAAATCAGGACATTTTCAAAACATATATCTTTCAAATAAAGAATTTAACTGCACAACAACCCCATGTCAAGAAAACAAACTATACAATACCAAGAAGAAAATAATATCATTAAACTAAATTTCTTTACCTGATCATTTACTAAGCTCCCTATCACATGAAATACAACAAAATTGCATCTTCTGATTAAAGTAATTATTTTTATAACGTTAAATAGTGATTTGCCTAAACTTAATATTGGCTTTTCCCCTATGATTGGACGGATGTTCTACTTTGATTACATTGATGAAGCCAATGACTTATAACTATCGACGGACGGTATGCTATTTCCTTTTGAGACAGCTTTTGCACCCAGTATAGTGAAAAACCTTCTTTGCATGCACTTTTCTTTGGAGTATTTTACTAATACTGTCAAGAGAAAAAACCAATGCCATATACGGATTAAATCGCATTCTCTAAAATTATTTTTTGTGATATACTATTTCTCTACACTCGTCTTAATTCATAAAATAATATTTAGAAGTAAATGGTTGTTTTTCTCTAGAAGGCACTTAACCAGAATGAGAGCGGAGATATTTTCTATTACATGTGCTTTAAGTTTTGAATGTGAATATTTTAAATCAACAGGAAGAGCGGGGCAAAACACCGGACAGCCTGTGCCCTCCGGTAGAAACACTTCTCCAGGGATTAGCCGAAACAGCCCACATAGACGCCTTATTCCTTTCCTTTTCGGCCACTCCCAGTGTCCCTTAGCGGAGGCAACTGAGTTATCCAGTTATCCCATAGCCTATCTGCAAGAATCCATGTTGTTCCACCGTCTCCAATGTTTCTTTTTAGTCCATGCGTTAATCATAGCCGTCACCCGTTCTCTGGACATGGCATTGAAGGGATCCGGATTAGCTGTAGCTAGGTAGGCAGGTCTGTAACTTCTACTGGCGTGCGTACCGCTGAGATAGCCAACTCGTTAGTCGTCCGCTACCATCTCTGCCACAGGAAGTCCTATAGTTATTATTTAGCCAATGGCATGTTCTTCCAGAACTGCTGCAGCACTTTCAACCAGTGCCAGCCAGCCTCTATAGCCGCCGCGAGCTGCTTCTGTTGTGTTGTTTATACCGTGGATATAGCCAATCTGTTAGGGTCTAACAAACCCTTCACCTACACTCCTATTTGTATACAAATGAGAATAAACCTTAACTAAGCAGACCCATTAATTGCCATTTTATTAAGCTCCTCGACACGTGAAAGTTTATATGATCATGAACTGAATTGAAAATATGAGACATAGCTGTAACTATGTTCAGTCTATAATTAGTTCGGTGGCGCGAAACATGGAGGAAGTCATGACTCTTTAAGGAGCGCGACGGAACAGATATATTAAAACATTTTAATTTAGGAGAGTTTATAGCCCCCGAGATTAAAACGGCTCTGGTGTTATTTCATCTAATTTCTAGAGAGTCCAATGATATCAATTTTAGTCTGTCGGCGTAAGGAGGCAAAAGACCCGCAAGTCATTGGATTTGTCAAGTCTATTTAATTAGTGTCCGTCCATGGAGTAGCTAAACAGCAAGGGATTTTTTTACGAGAAAAGAAAGGACATCACAGTGCATTTCGTCACATTTAAAGGGCGGCAGTTGATGGAACACCAGTTGCAGAAAGCGTGCAAGTCAAAGTTCAAAATGTAGCAGTCAAGATCATTCGAAATTGAACGAAATAGCTTGGCATCATCAGCATGACACAAAGTTCTCGAGTCTGACGTAATTAGGGATACATCATTAAAGTAAATAATGAAGAGTAAAGGACCAAGGTGACTACCCTCTGGCACTCCAGAATTATTGCGGATCAGATCCGAAGGAATTGCACGAATCAAGACACACTGAGAGCGCTCGGACAAATACGAACGCAGCCAATGAACAAAACCCAAAGGAAAACCAAAAATTAATAAAAGAGAATTTTATGATTAATTCGATCAAAAGCCTTATTGAAGTCAACCTGTTTAGTATTTTTAATAAAAGATATGCAGTGAAAATAGAGAACCTTACAAGCCATTGTTTCAAAGAGCTTGGCTAGGCAAGAAAGATTTGCGATGGCAGTGTAGTTAGAGATATCATTCTTTTTGCCCTTTTTATGTATCGGAATGATAACAGAAAGTTTCCAAGATTTTGGATAAATTAAACAAGGAGGAGAGGACAGAGACAAACGATATATCACAAGTTCCTCAAGTCTCCAGAATTGCTTAGGGTCTTTCCGCAAAGTATATTTGATCCTGCCTATATAACCATTGTACGATACATTGACGTCTGAAATATATTTATTACGCAAATCAGAGTAGAACAGATAATTAAAGTCACTCCTTGAGGAGCTGGTAGAATCCCATCACTTCTATGGGTTTGGACTCATCTAACTCTCCGCATTGCGAAGATACGTGCGGAAGTGCTTTCAATCCAATTCGAATGTCTAACGACGTAGCTGTCCGCCTCGTCAGGCCTATCGACCTATAAACTCTGGGAAATGAGTTGCCAAGAGTAGTTTTATTGTTTCCTCTCATCTGGCTTGGAAGAGTCCATCAGCTTTTCTAAGAATTCCAATGCTGTTGGAGGTTCCATCTTGTTGAAGAGCTTTTTGACTTTAACTCTAAGTTTGTCTAGCGTCCTATTATACCAAAGTTCTCATTTTCCTCTACAGCATTTAAGTTGGCTCCTTTCCATGGTTTCATTTCACTTTACACAGTTTTTAGCCACTCCAAAGTGTCTTAGTCAGAGCAATTGCTACTTTGCGAGCACCTTTGGGAAAGTTAAACGAGAGAATACATAGTCGAACTAGGCATCCTGATGTTTTAAACTTTCGTTTTTCTCTCATTCTTTTATTGGTTCCTTCTCCTCTTTGCCTCTGATAGCAAAGTCCTCAGAGCCGTTTCACTTAGAGTTCTTATATGGCTCCCTAATCGACTTTTGTGCTAAAATACGGGTCTCTTCTGGTTTGTGCTCTTGTCCTAGCAGCCACTTAAATCATTTCCTTGCCGCTCTACCGAATTTTATAGCTTTCCTTTTTGAGTCTTTGATTACATTTTGCTTGTCTGGCGGTTATCTACGATAGGTTCGTCAGACATTGGCAACAAATATCCGACTTGTCCTCAAGGACTATTAAGAAAGTCCTGTGCCATCACGTCATCATTTTGGAGAGATATTGTTACGCCCCTGAGGTTAGCATTTTCAGGGAGATGCCGCTCTCGTGTTTCTTTTAACCGAGTTTCCAAAAACAACGAGGTTCTAAGTTCGACACGTATTTTGTTATGTATGGCCGGCCATAATTTTGTTCGCGTGCACCCATTGGGATGATTCTTTTTTTGTTGGGTATAGTATGTTCCCCGATTGGTAGTATGTCAAAAAAATTTTGGAGGGGTGGGGGTGAAACCTAACTTCGTAATGCATGCACCGATTCAGATCAATTGTATATAGTATCATTCCCCATTGCTAATAATGAAAATAATGTGGACCCAGGGTTGGGTGAGGAGGTAGGGGGGGAGTAGTTTAACTTCGTAACGCGTTGACCGATTTTGATTTTTTTTCTTTGTTGGGTAAAATATGTTCCCCGATTGGTACCATGCCAACAAAAATTTTGCTGGGGTGAGGACGGGGGTAAGGGGTGAAACTAACTTCGTAATGCGTGAATAATACCCCATTGCTATTAATGAAAAAAAATTGGTCTTAGAGTGGGGTGGGGAAAGGGGTAGTGTAACTTCGTAACGTGTGGACCGATTTTAATGATTCTTCTTTTAATGTGTAGAATATGTTGCCCCACTCATACCACGACAAAAATTTATGAGGTGGGGTAAACTGCGGAGGGGGCGTCACCCAATTTCTTAATTCACATACCTATTTGGACGATTTTGTTTTTGTCTACAGTATGAACCCCCATTGATACTCTATGGACAAATGTTGATCTAGGGTTGAAGAGGGGGGGGGGGCTAACCTAACTTTGTAACGCGTCGACTGCTATAGATGATTCTGAATGCATAAAGTATCTTTTTGTATTCAGACAAAAATTTTAGCTTGTGGTGTGAGTTGGGGGATGGGCGGCGCCTGGCATAGACCAATTTTGATTTGGTTGTACAGAATACGTTTCCTGATTGATTGTTTTTAATTTTATATCTATTACGATATTTTGAAGTCGGTGCAAATCAAACAGACAAAACAACTACCCAACCACAATTGAAGATAATACATAAAACTACCAGAACGTGTCAGCTCACGGAGTCATAAGGAAGGATCCTTTACCTATACACCCGAGATTGCCTTAAAGTTCCTGAAGAAAGGTAATCGCAGAGAGCACATCTCTCCTCGACAGTCCTGCACCACCTTTGAAGATATGGTAACTGAGTCAAGCGTTTGCTTTGGCGACCGACTGCATTTATGCACTGAACACAGCTTTATAATCAAATGCACCTCAGCCTGTAAGACGGTCTATAATTCCAGTAGAAGATAAGACTTTGATGTGGTTAGTGCCTCAGAGAAAACCTCTGTACAAGCACCTTGTTTAATCTTAGAGAAGTCAGGGAACAGTACGATATCAACGTTTTTGATCGGGTCCGTCATTCTCTACTGCCTTCTGGATGGAATCTTGATACTGAATCCCTTCTTAAAATTAAGAACGGGTGTAATGTAGTCAGCCGTAGTTTCAACTATCCCTTCAAGTGAAGAATGTTCCTATGATCGCAGAGCTTAGCATACCAACCCCCTGAATATAATAATATTTGTTTTGGAAATCAGGGGGAAGACTTTTAAAAGCATTACTGCTAGAGTCAGTGGGCCACTTATTTCCCCTTCCTTACACTGAGGTTTCATCCCAGTGGAGCCAATGTGACTACTACAAAGTATGTTTGACAGTTTAAATCGTAAAATCATTTTTGAGTAGTTTACAAAGTTATTTGTTGATTAGCTCTGCCTTAAACGTTTTACAATATATTTTCGCTGTTACTTTCTTGGCACTTCTGTTAAAATTGTCTGTATTGACGCGCATACATTGACGTAGTCAAAAATAAATATTCGATTAATCAGGAATCAGCCGCTGAAAGAAATAGTGCGTAACGGAAACAGAACTGAAAATGTCAAATAGAAATCGCTATCAGTGTCAGGAAGGTAAAACCATTAGCCCACAATTTCTAGCAGTGCTATTGTCAAAAGTCCCATCGAACTTGGTTTAACACACTTAAGTCCCATACAGTAGTTTATCGAACTGTCAACAAGTTAAACATTTGATAAGAATAAGACGCGGCATAAGTGACTCGATTAAAAATTAGCCTACATCCATTACCACTTTTAAGTTTAATTTTCACTCCTGTCTTTTAAGCCTTGTTTTATTTTTACCAAATTATTAACCAATCAACATCAACCTGCTGACAGCTCGATAAACTAAGCCGCGGGTTAGAACTTGCGGCTCTTTTTTAGGCGAAGCCGAACGAATTCAACCACAATTGTTCTGTTTAAAGTGAAAGCGATTAAAGCTGATATCTTGGATATTATTAAAAATATTAACTTCAGATTTCCCTTGATAGAAGCAAGGGTGACCTGCAAGAAACGGCAAAACTTAAAATAAAACAGCGGCAAGCATTTTACTACCAAGCGTGTTTTTCTTTTGCTCGCTGTTTGCATCAAAAATTAAACAATCTTTCTACAAAATTAAAACGGCAATCGCTCCTAACTAAAGCTGAAGAGGAATGCTGATGTCATTGACGCATTAAAAGCTCAATACTTTAAACAAAACGAACACAAGAGAAAGTCTTCTCTTTAACACTAGAACTACCGATCAATCAAAATGACCGGTTGTCTCAATTGTTCACAAGATTTTCTCTTTAAATTTAATTTAATATTTTATGATAATATTATGACTTTTTCTAAATTTATGTACTTAATAATATTATAAATTATTTTGATCTCCCATTTCCATGATATATGGATGTGATATATAATACCCATATACCGAGCGGTCAAAATGACCGGCCGTTATTTTTAACGTTTTCAATATGGAAACTGCTTAAGAGCTACTTCAATCCGCCACTACGAGGACGGCGAATCAAAAGTCCCGGAAATTCCCCAGACAGCAATAGTAAAGAAGAGAACATCCTGAATGTACGTAGACCAATGTAGAACATGTAGAATCTTTCCTAGTTCTTAGTGAAAATTGGATCTATCACAAGAAAAGTTTTACGATTTTCTCGCAATTTTATAGGCACATGGTGCTTATGAAGCTAAGAATATGAAATTGTCTTATTTATGGTCTAAAGAGGGCCAGAGTTTTTTGAAAAAATTATGAGTAGAAAAGAGTTTACGGATATTTTATAATTTATCTGCTTCGATAAAAAAAAATGAAAGGCGTATGATTACAAACGGATAAATTTGCATTGATCTCAAATGTTTGGAATTCATTCATTCGAAATAGCCAGAATTGTTACGTACCGGGACAAAACATTACAATCGACGAACAATTATTCCCAACCAAAGCAAAATGCCGATTCATGCAATACATTTCGAACAAACCCGATAAGTTCGGAGTAAAATTTTGGTTGGCATCTGATCTCCAAAGGAAATTTATTATAAATGGGTTCCCGTATTTGGGAAAGGACAAAACATGACAATCATCAATTCCTTTGAGTAAGTTGGTTTTCCTGAAATTAATTGAATATATGTATGTACAGGTTGTAGAAAACATGTTTGTGGTAAGTGTACATTGAAAAACATCTCTATATGATGTTCCAAATAATAACTTAACCTAAGTAAAAAACAAATAATATTACTACTTTTTATGTATATAGATGTATATATCATATACCTGCAATATTAGAATGAAATATATTTTATTTTCTTTAAAACTTTTCTTTGAAATTTTATATTTTGTCAACTTAATATCAAACCGGTCATTTTGACCGGTTTGGTAGAAAAAGGTATATAAAAACTGTTGTACTTCTAGTGGTAAAACACCGCATCCAAAAGAAAATTGTAAAAAAGGAAGTTTGTGGCATTACTATGTATTCCAAAAATTGCTGGTTTCATCTCAAAGAAAACTTAAGTAATAACTAGAAAAATATGACAAGAAAGTAGCATTTCTCAACTTTCACTGTGGGAAGTTTCAGTTTACTTGCACCACCAATAAGCAGCTGTTCGCCATGGGTATTATTTAACCATCTCTAAGAAGATTCGAGTGAAAATTAAGCTTTAGAATGTATCTCCGCTTTTGCTTTTTCTGTAACTTTTCACGTTGCAACTTATCGTCTACGGTTTTACCCTTTATTTGTTGTATTTCCATTTCTTTTCATGCCAGGTAACGTTTACGATTTTCTGCTGAATATGGCAGGCAGGGTCGCCAGATGTGGCGATTTTTCGCCAAATTGGCGATTTTTCATCAGTCCTGGCGACAAAAAATATCAAATTGGCGATGGCGACTTTTTTGGCGGGTTTTTCATCGATTTTGGGCGTTTTTATGGCTATTTTTCTTGAAAGAAAAATTGACAGATTATTTACCTTTTAATTTTTTTTTTTTTAATTTAAGTAAAAGTTGCCGCAATTGCAAGTGACACTAGAAGTGACAGAAAATTATGCTCTACGACACGTCTCATTAGTTAATTGTCGGCTTTTTCGCAGTTTAATTCTATGATTTTTGATAACTATTAGGAGAAATAATGGAAAATGGTTTATCAAAAGTCAGAGCTCCAATTTTAGCAACAAGTCGTATATTTTAAGGAAACCTACCAAAATGTACCAGAGAAGAACTCGAAAATATCTGTAATAGATACGGAACAATTCTTGGCTATTTGGAGCAAAACGTTTCGGATTTGTACAATTTGAAACAGAAGCGATTGCTAATAAGGTAGCTAAAGCACACGTAACTGGACTTTTGAATATGTATATATTCGTTAGTTTCTTTTTACCTTTTATAGAGAATATGCCGAATATATAGACCAGCGTCTGAAAAGAATATATTTAAAAGTTGATTTGTTTTTCCCAAATGAAGAGGTACCAATTGGGAAAGTTCTCGTAAATATTTCAGTATCGAAGTATCGCAGTAGACATATTTTAAGGACAACCAGCGGAACACCGAAATATGTCAGTGGGTGATGCCATTAACTAAATAGCGAATGATTTTTAAAACAAATTGCGCGCAGAGAGGCAGCAATTATTGCCGACAGCTGTGCCAATCATTCCTCCAACTAGCTCAGTTGCAAGGCATGAGTTACAGTTGACGGGCTGAGAGTAAAAATGACCTATTTATAAGGTTCGGGCAAAAGTGGCTTAGAAAATGTTCCGTGCAAAAACGAATCGCAGAAAATTTCCGGGCAAAAACGACTTAACTACTTTTTTACTTTTTGTAGTTAAATCGCTTTTGCCCGGAAATTTCTACGATTCGTTTTTGCCCGGAATCTCACGAGATTCGTTTTCGCGCGGAATATTTTCTAAGCCACTTTTGCCCGAACCTTATAAATAGGTCACTTTTACTCTCCCTCCGTCAGTTAAAGGCTGAGTTAGGAGACGCAGCTGACATTCCGGCTCCTCAACAGAAAATTGTCGAACCTGATCCAGAGATCGAGTTGCAGAAGAAAATTCTAAGCATCCTCAATAAGTCATCTATAACGGAGTCAAAATCCGATTTATTGTACCCAAATGTATTATACAATCTTTGCAAAACGATTCAAACACAATTGAACTTCTAAAAGATAATAAGGTGCAACGAGCGTTGGATTCACTGATAAAAACAGCGTTAGTATCAACAATAGCAAATCACCTCAACTTTATGTAGACAATGAAATACATTTTGTTGGAAGTCTTTAATTGTTTTGCGTTTTTCCCGAAACTATTTGATATTTGGCCTGAAGATAGGAATAGGATAGTGGCAGAATACCAGCCTTGTAGTTAAATTTTCATGTTTGAGTCTAATTTTCATTTGGGTGAAATGGGAATCAAATGAAATTGTTTTTAATGTCATCGAGTGGGGTGAAAGATTGTAAAAACGAGTTCAAAAATATAAATGTCCTAGCAAAAGTCATTATTAGTGGCTTAAGCAACTTTCTGGTAACGATTGCTGGACTAAAAACCAACGGAACTTGGGGTATGTAATTAAAGAAATTACTCGTACAGTAACACAGTATATTACATACCCAATAAAAAACAATTTATTGTAATATTATCGCGATAAGCTAAATGAAGTGACTATTTGCACTTACGTTTTCTTCCGTGTCTACACGTATTCGCTACCTTGATTTCCACTTTGTTATTTTAACGATAATCATGGCTACAAAATAGTAATAGATTGGCGATTTTGGCGACTTTTTAGTGTACATTTGGCGATACTGTCTGTGTTATGTCTGGCGACCCTGATGGCAGGTGAAGCAGTTTGGGAAGAGGTTTAGTCAATCAGAGTCGAAGCATTTTAAAATCAGGGGCGAAAACTCATTAGGTCCAGTAGCTTTGGTTACTTGATTTAATATTTTCTCATATACCAAGGGATTAGGATGTATAAAACACTGAACCAGATTTGTTTGCCACTGTATATTGAGGTTTAATAGGCAAGTAAATATACCAGCCCCTTCAAAAATTTTACAGTGTAAGCAATAATATTATAAAATTTTAATATACATTATGTTTTAATGTAGTTTAAAAAGTGTATTTCAAAGAAAGTATCGTTAAGAGCAGCAACTTCAAGAAAACACTGGCAACTAAAATTGCATCATTCCTACTACAATGCTTCACACGAAGCAGCCCAGATAATTAATTTGAAATTAAAAGAAACTTTTCGAAAAAATGCTTTGATAATCCTCCTTCTTTGTAACACCATCAATAAGAATTAAATCAGCCACTCCAGCCAAAATCATTATTGAATTTTCTAATTGCTTTACTGTATACAAAACTGTTCCGATCATCAAACATTGATTATTCAAATGGGGAACCGTCTCCCCTGAAGGCTTTACTTAAAAAATTTAACAACACTCCAGTTCTGACGGTCCAGTCTGTATCTTTGCTTTGCTCCCATCTTTTTAGATCTACCAATAAACAATAGTATCCTTATAACAACTTCGCTGAAAAGGTTTCCTTCTCGATAATACCTCTTAATAGCTTTGAGTGTTATTTTTGTCGAACTGCTCTTGAATTCTGCTATATACATAGGTTTGCTGTTCGCTGTCAATCTCCTAAAGCGTGGACATTAAGTTGTCGAATTAAACACTTAGGTTTTAATTGTTACTTTAATTTCTGTCGTCTAGCTTTTTTCATTTAAAACATCTCCTTTTATAAAACTGAGCAATTACATCACTCGAGAGCTTCTCCAAAGCTTTTATTCTGCGTTTCATTTTACGTCTTTAATCTTACCATATACTGTTACATACAGACGAATGGGAAATTTCATAATTCCTTTCTCGTAGAAGTTCGGAGATTTCATTATATGATTTTATTTAGCTTCACTTTTGTATATTTGTTTGTTTCAAATCTTGCAACTAACCTTTCACCCATTTCTAATTGTTGTAGCGATTTGAAATTTTGCGGGTATGTTCAATTCCGTTAACAATGCAATATTAGTGTCGAAGCCATAGTTTTTGGAGTTGCTGAGATGAATAATGGCACTCCCGATGTTGTTAGATCTTGCAGTAGTAATACTCCCCTAGCCGTGGCTGGGAAGGAAAGGTAAAAAAAAATCGAAATCGACCTATGTGAATGTTGAATTCTTAATTTTCGAGATTACTGAGGCGAACAATCATACTCTAAATGTCTTTAGATACTATGGGGTTAATACACATCCAACACCTAGGGATGGGTGCGGGAAGGCAGTGCCATGTAAAAAATAGGTTAAAAAACTTTTAACGTTTTTTTTTAACCAGAAAGAAAATAAAAAATAGGTGGAAAGCAAGAAAATAAAAAATAGGTGGAAAAACTTTTGAGTTAAACGGTTTTATAGCCAGAAAATAATAATTGGCCACTGTCTACTGGTAAGAAATCGGGTAGAACCAGGAGCTGGCATCCTCTAGTTTCGGAGGCCAAGATCCACTTTGCTTCGACGCATCAGCTGAATAAGTAAGTAATGATGGGATTTAATCAAACTTAAATAAAACCGGGAGGCCAAGTGATAATTAACCTTACTTTTTCAATTCAAATGCAAATCAATATTTGATTATCACTTGCCCCCCAGTTTTATTCAAGTCTGATTAAGCTCCATGATTACTTACTTACTCAGCTGATTCATCGACCTGTCTGCAAGAGTCCATATTGTGCCACCGTCTAGCTGCTCCTCTGCCCAAGGCGAGTCCTGTTTTGGCAGAATACCCTGTTCCTCTTTTCCATTAATGCTTGTGAGATCTCTCACCCAAACGAGAATTTACTCATTCACAGAGGCACTTTCGTGGAATTTAAAAGCACACCCCAATGCGAGAGAAATGTTGATCATAAATCTTGCCATACTCCTTATGACCGCCGTTCTTTCCCATTATACGGCTTTTTATCAGGAAGTCCAGTGGAACACGGCCAACATCTTAGTACACTGACGTAAACCTTCGCAGCGTCTGATAATGACATAGGTTCAGTTTCGCTTTATAGATACCTGCGCCAGCTGAATCACCAATTCTGGATGCATTCGCGTCGAGCAGCAAATTCACGGGAAGTGATCTACATTATAATAATAATTTATTAAAATTTATGGTTAACCGAATGAGAAACTTTTAGAAATTTAGACAAAAAGTTTTGTAGAAGTCTGCAAAAAAGACATTATTGTGGATTATATATGCGTACGTTTCGCCCCACCGATTCGGAGGTCCCGGGTTTGAATCCGACTGGCGGCGACCCATTGTTGTTTTCTGCTGACAACAGATCACGATAAAGAGGCCATTGGGGTTGCAGAGACCATGTCAGTTTTTCGGAACTCACTTTAAATTTTAGGTCCACTAGCAATCGTCGTCTCGAATCGGGTAACCCCACAAGCGGTTATGGGACTAGAGAGACATACCCATACATTTGAAAAGTAAACAATATACTTATATATTTATTAAATTTCATACGACTTTATTTCTTTAAATTAAGACGCTACGACTTATATTAAACTTAAAAATTACTCCGTCTTATCATCGGATTCACAATAGTCTGTCTATTCCTTATCTAGCTCTCTCTCATAATGTACATTTTCTTCTAAAATATCTTCTACTTGCAGCAGTGTTGGGTCTTCTTGCAACCAAAGCGGGTACAATTTATCTTCCTTAAAAATCCAACCACATTCTACTGCATCGAAAGATGTGCAAAGTGGAAGTGCAGCGTTTTTCCACATTGATGTTACATAAATCGTACGACGAATCTTTTGTTCCAAGGAGACCAAACAAGGAGGAATTAAACTTGAATCAAATCCGCTTATTTTTTTCATAAATTCTCGTTCTCGCAAAAATTCTAAAGTCGAAAATCGAGCCCTCCAAACAAACAGATATTGATGTTGAAATTATAGACGGATTTTATTTCCTACATGTATTAGGACAAAATGTTCCCCAAACATTTGGGAAAATTGCGGAGCACATTTTGTCACAAATTTGTTCGACCAAAGCTAAGCAAGTGCATTTAATATTTAACCGTTATTTTGTGCCTTCTATTACATATCACGAGCGTTCAAAGGGAAATTAGCACGACACCCCTTATACGATTTCTGGAGCCCATCAAACACGACCCACTGATTTTTTGAAAAGTTTGAAAAATGATAATTTGAAACAAGCTTTAGTCAAATTTTGTTCGGAGCAGTGGGCATATGATTGGCTTTCGAACTTGATTGGCGATTAAAAGGTACTCTTGACGGTGGAAGAAAAGTGCTATTCATATCGTGTACTCGAAAATCACATTATCAAAAAGCTCGAAATCGATTACGAATGTTTTCATGAGGAAGCCGATACACGAATTATTTTCCACCTATGTAGACTCGCGAAGAATTCAAACGTGATTGTAAAAACTTCTGATAACGACGTTTTAATAATAATTTTGGGCAATGTTGAAAAATTATCTAGCTTTAATATTTGGATCTCGGGGGCATCTTCTAAAACAAGGAGAGGAAAATTGTTTTAATTGCTCGGTTCTCGGCGAAAAATTGGAAACAGAATTATGTAAAGCTTTATCAGGTTTTCATGCATTCACCGGCTGCGACTGTACAGCCAGTTTTTACAGAAAAGGCAAGAAAAAACCTTTCCAAATTTTAGAAAGAAATAAGACTTATCAGGAAGTTTTCGCAAATTTAAGTACAATCGAAGATTCAACAGACGATAAGAAAATGAAAGTACTGCAAAAATATACTGCAGAAGTATACGGAGTCAAAAATTAGCGATGTCAACGACGCTAGGCATAGAATTTTTACTAAGCTTTATTCGTTTAAACGTGATAACGAAAAATTTATGAAATAATACGCGGATTTGATGCAAGTTTAATTCCTCCTTGTTTGGTCTCCTTGGAACAAAAGATTCGTCGTACGATTTATGTAACATCAATGTGGAAAACCGCTGCACTTCCACTTTGCACATCTTAAGATGCAGTAGAATGTGTTAGATTTTTAAGGATGATAAATTGTACCCGCTTTGGTTGCAAGAAGACCCAACACTGCTGCAAGTAGAAGATATTTTAGAAGAAAATGTACGTTACGAGAGAGAGCAAGATAAGGAATAGGCAGACTATTGTGAATCCGATGATGATACGGAGTAATTTTTAAGTTTACTATAAGTCGTTGCGTCTTAATTTTAAGAAATAAAGTCGTATGAAATACATTAATGACTATGTGTGCTCATGTCATTACATAAAATTTGAAATATACACTTCCTTTTATCTATCCTTATTATTTAATACAATAATAATGAACTATTAATCTTTTTATGGTGCAATTGTTAAGTAAACGAATATATGAATTCAGTGATGAATTTTGAATTTAGGACAATGCATTTCGCACGAGGAAAGCTGTCTCTCATAGCGAGAAAAGTCATCTTTGAGTGCGCGGCAGTAAATTTTTTTTCAACAATAAAAAGACCGCCAACCCACCGCAAAATCAAAGAGAAAATTAAAATCTTTCATTTCCATTTTTTTTCATCCCCCTTACACATGGGGTAGATTTTCCCTTAGCACGCGCATTTTCTAGCGCGGCTGGCAAGGGGAAGGACTGGAAAAATTCCACCAACCTTTCGTTCATATCTTTCAATTTAAAATAAAAATTCTCTAACACGTTGTCCGAAAAATCGTTTTGGAAGGACTCAAAAGGCTCTTATTTTTCAGGCCATGCATCAATAGGCCCGACAACCTATACGTTACTGGGTTCACCACAGACTTACTTTACCTGAGAGTGCTAAAGTTCGCTTCTAAAATATGACCGAGGCTTTTGTGTCACCGTCTCTCCTACTATAGTTCACAGGCACAAAAAATAAACTGTTTTTGAGAATTTATTATACTTTGTAGATATTAATAAAAAAAATGTTGGCTCAATAAATACACTCTTGATATATACCAAAACCAATTTCTTATTCATTTTACGTGATAAATATATTTAAAATAGCGGCATCAGCAAAGCCATTCAAAAAAGCGGCGTCAGCTGTGTTGATGGCTTTGTAGCTAGGAATTTTCTGAAACACGCGAGCCAAAAAAAAATTGCTTCGGTATGGCAGTGACTATTGCATGAATAAAATTATGAAAAATGGCAGCGGTTGAAAAAAGTGTTTGAAAAATGAGGTTTTTTGGCTGACAAAAATTTAAAAAATCAAGATATAAGAGCCTAATATATCTGTTTTTATGTACAATAAGGACATCTGTATGTATAAACAAAACCGAGAGTCTCGAAAAGGGACGGAGCAGCTGAGCATACGTATATCTACTCGCTCAGGTAAGCGCACGTCAGAGTATAAAATCGAAAAAAAAATACTTAGTATGCTCCGATCTTTATGAAATTTTAACACGTTATTTTTGAAATGATTTACTTTCGAACAACATAAAAAAATTGGAATTGTTCTAATTCAAAAAATAATTCGATTTAATATTTTTACCGTTTTTTAAATTAGAAAGCAATTTTCTAGAGCTTATTTTTAGTTTGGATAAAATCAAAGCCAGGACCAGGCTCCCGAATTAAAAAAATGTTAGCTTCGCCCATTTGTATATCTGCTTGTTAATTTCTCTCTCCCAATTAAGCAAAGCTTTAATCAAGCAAAATACTGTAATTTACTAGGAGTATAAGTATATATGTACTGTTTTCCTGATATCAAAAAATAAGAGTGAAACTACAAAAAGAATGTCTCAAGTGAATAAAAGCATTCTATCATTAGCGCTTCCATTAAGTCCCAAGGTATAACTATGTTAAGAGGAACCGTCATGCATGGTAACTTCAAAGAGAAAGAGCGCACCTAATAGTAACATGTTATAATTACGAAATATCTTGTGACAATCTCAGTCAAGAAACAGATGCACTATGAAAATTTGTACATTTAAAATGTATCACACAAACTTATGATATGCACATATTTTCTAAAGTAGAGGATTTAATTGACTGAATTAAGTCCAATTATTTTGAAAAGCTTCCCAAAAAAGCCTTTCAGAATGTTATTCGCTCACTAAAATAAGATTCGCTATATTTTTACCAAAATATATTCCCCACATTATAACTTCCCTGAGAACCCTACACAAGATATAATTAAAGCCCGAAACGATGTAAATAATTGTAAACATTTAAGTCTAAAGTCGCAAGATAGGATCTCGAGTGATTGCCATTAAGCCTTCTACAACAGGAAGGGTGCCAAACGCTGCAGTTTTGTAATTGCAAACCAAAGAAGCTACTGCATATTTACAAGTATTACTTATAGTGCGCCAAGAGCTCTCTAAATAGCTTTAGTTCGGCAAGCACTCAAGACTCCCCTGACGCCCTGACCCATTTGGAAGAACTATAATTACCCCTCAAGGTTTATTCAGTTGCCACTGAATTTACAAGGCACAAGGCGGTTACTTGTAGCGTAGATATCTTTTGTCTATAACTACTTCAACGATTTCCCCTAATGGAGAAGTTTTGCCTGCAAGAATCTTAAAGTGGAATAAATTTTCCTCGGCAAATTTTTGCCTTAAGATTTATATGTTTTCACGTTTTTGCAGCTTGTATTATCTAAATTTATGCGTGTTTTCGATAAATTGGCTCTGTTTCAGTATTCAAGCTATTTTCTTGCTTCATGTCACTTTGTTAAGCAAGTGTAGGCTCCATATGCATTGATTGCTTCTATCGAGGGATAATTAAATAATATAAAGTGTATAAATAAATGCATCGATAAATCTTACCGCATACATAAAAGATATAAAATGTTTCGTTGAAAAAAAAACCTGCTAAAGTTCAATGAAAAAAATATACAAAAACTCTATAACACGTTGCCACTACACCAAGACAAATTGTTGAACACGAAATAAAGCGATATAAACACAGCACTCTAATAAAAACAAATGCATTATGCCTCTTTTGTTTCATCAGGTGGTCAGATAGTAAAGATAAGAAATTATTAAAACGGTTGATGCAATTTATCTTATTATAAAAATAGCAGGGAACACATACTTTTCCGGATGATTGAAAATCTTTCAGTTTGAAGAAAGCCGTTTACATCTTCCCCTCTTCCCTTTAATTCAGAAGCGTAGGGTATATTAGTTTTGGAAGTATCTATTCGCGCGCCTCGTGTACGTGTACCCTTCGTGTACACGGGCGTACACGGACTTACACTGAGATTAAGGGCGCGTGTAGTCTCCGTGTACACGGACGTACACAGAGCTACACGAAGCTACACGGAAGTCAAAAAAATTACACGAACTCAACTATTGTTCGCTTCAGATTCTGATCTTTGCGCATACTTACGTGTAATTATGTGTACTTCCGTGTACACGGACTAAATCTCCGTGTAAGGCCGTGTAGCCACTCCGTGTACGACCGTGTACACTGAGAGTACACGTACACGAGGCGCGCGAATAGCCACTGCCATTAGTTTTTCATCATTGCAGGTTAGATTGTTTTCTACTGAGAAGTTTACTTACCACAAAGATCATTGAGGATTGCAGATTAATATCGGTACGTTAAATTGTAAGACCACTGGCAATCATTGGCATAGAATAAAATGAAGTTCTTCTTCCGACACATGCCTCCACCAAAAGTTACCGGAACTAGATAAAGAACAAGACAATTTTGAAAAAATATCCTTTTTCGTCTATATTTCGCACAGGCTGTTGCAACATGGAACCCGAATTAATATAGAAGGCTACATTGAAAAGTTCTCGGACTACCAAAATTAAAAGCACATTTCAGTGTCCTTTAACCTTAAAAAGCATTAAACGCAACTCGAGTGTTGTGGATTGGCGCTAGCTTATGTTACTAGTAACATAGCTCTTAAGATAACAATATCATTTCTGGAGACGGAGTTGGATCAATTCGTTGAGCCGCACGACCACTTTCCATGGATCCCGGGTTCTAGACCAGGTCTCCCCGTGATCTTTTATTAAGAAATTAAAAAATAATCCACTCCATCTCTGGCCTGTTGTCTAGCTCGCAGCAATGCAAAAACAAGTCTTTCACGTTTCCTCACTTCCCTTACCCTAATTCCCTTCCGGCCAAAACCATGGTAACGCATCAAAGGGTTGTCCCCTAGGATTTGGTCACATTGTATAAAAAAACAAAATCAGTCACTGTCACTGCATTCACCTTTGGAAGGGCAGTAATTTGTAAGTTTCAAGAAGTTAGGACTTAAGCTTAACAACACCATGTATCTTTATATAATATAATTCTTCTGTACGTGTCATGTCGCTGAACTCCTCCTAAACGGCTGGACCGATTTTGATGAAATTTTGTGTGTGTGTTTGTGTGGGTCCCTGGATGGTTTAGATTCACAATCGGACCCGGAAGGTGGCGCTGCAATCGGGTTTTAGAAATTTTTTTCAGTATGCCACCGCCTAACCGCCCAGCAATAGACATCATTAACAGCGATCTTCAGCGCGAACAACAGTTCAACGCGGCCTCTTTGACTACTTTTATTGCAAATAATGCTACTCACTGCTGAACAAAATAACATATACGGTCGAATTAGTTTGTCAATTGCAACACAAGGCGGATTCTCTTATTTTTGACGCACCAGGCGGCACTAGCAAAACACTCCTCATCTCACTTATACTTCCGCGCATTCACAAAATCATAAAAATCAAATTGCGTTGGCAATTGCTTCATCAGGCATTGCAGCAACTTTGCTTGATGGAGGACGGACTGCACATTCATCACTCAAATTGCCATTGAACGTTCACAAAAATCCAGACACAATTTGCAAAATAAAAAAGCATTCCGGCATGGCTAAAGTTTTGCAAAAATGCAAAATTATTATCGGCCCACAAACATTCACTTGAACCTCTCGAAAGAACGATGAAAGATCTCAACGATAATACCAGACTTTTCGGTGGCACTTTACTGCTGCTGTAACGAAGCGGTCAACTATTCCTTTGAACTCTTGAATTCAATGGATTTACCGGGAATGACACCACATAACTTGCGATTAAAAATTGGTTCACCAATCATTTTGCTTCGGAATTTAAATGCACCTAAGCTAAGCAAAGTGAAGTTGTTCTCCTACCACGGATCCCAATGATCCCTTCAGACTCGTCCATTCCATTCAGACGCCTGCAATTTCCAATTCGCAATGACTATTATTAAGTCACAAGGCCAGGCAATGTCCATTTGTGGGTTAGATATAAAAAAATCCCTACTTATTACATGGCCTATTATACGAGTATGTAGCGTGTTCTCACGTTGGCATTTACACACCTCAGGGATTGACGAAAAACATTGTTTAACAACTCGTATTAAGATAAAAAACAAAACAAACTTGAGTTCCTTCAGTATTAAGATTCAACATTTATTTCAATACTTAACTTTTTTAACATATATTAAAATATGAATGTCATGGAAATGATTTGAGTCTTTTCTTTGTTTGCTATTCTTTAATCAAAATCAAAATCGTCCAAAATTGAATCATATGTTATTTGTAAGGCATCACATTCCTCTGCTACACGCAGTCCATCTTCGGTGTACATATGGTTCAGTGGATCCACAGCGTAGAAGCGTCCA
This sequence comes from Leptarthrus brevirostris, assembly GCA_964036015.1. Lineage (NCBI taxonomy): Eukaryota > Metazoa > Arthropoda > Insecta > Diptera > Asilidae > Leptarthrus > Leptarthrus brevirostris. Next base: position 44,156,595 of record OZ038372.1, read on the forward strand.
TTTTCATGAGTCGCCACATCTCCACTCGCCTGTATATTCATTATAAGCTCACGGACCAACTGAGTTCCATGCAGTCTTCTCCACACAGCTAATACATATGAAAAAACACAACGGTTTTGACGCGTATTTTTAAATATTGAACTAAATAATAAATTGTGTGCCGACACTGACACTAAGTGACAGCTAAGCCCCAGGGAACAGATAAAAAGCCTACTTTCTCTTAGCAAAAAGCCAACAAATTTGACAGCACAGACCCAGCCGCCGAACAAAAACTTGTCATGCTCACGACATATACACAATAGGGCTTCTCCTTTAGTTACTTCCTCTTAGCATAATTCTGCCCAAACGTTATATACCTAAGTAGACTTCGTCGAAAGTTATACGGTTCACAAATGTGTACACCAACTTTGAACAACAATTTTTAAACTTAAACATTTAAACTTCTACTTTCCTTTACATGATAACTTCAACTTTCCCAAGCTTTTAACTCAAAATCAAGTTTCTTGGAGATACAACTTTTGTGCACTTACTGTGAAAAAGTAAATAATTGCAATACTTTCAACCGATTTCGGAACGGGAGATAATTTTACTAACTTTTACCTTTTCAAATTTTAGGGAAGGTACGAAAACGCAAAAATAATAAAAAATGTGTTGGTACATTTACGAATGACAACAATACGAATACGAATAATCTATGTCAATCTTACTAATTCAAAATCGACCAATTTCGAAATTTCGGAATTGACCATGACCACCCCCTCCGATTTTCACGAAACTTTGTGTATTGGCAGAGATTTGTGAAAATATTAATTGAATAATTTTTTTAATCTTAACCTACTACTTTTTGAGAAATGTGTAAATGGAATTTTGGCAAATGACATTTTTGCATTTACCTAGGGAATAAGATATCAAATTAAAGTGTACGAGGATTATAGGGGATCTCAAGATAAATAAAAAAAGTCTATTACAACTTGGGTCCGTGTTTTCTCCTAGATATAACGGATTTTGTTATTTAGCCGTGCGTCGCATCTAAACTCACTGTTTTGTTATTGGCAATAATACCATTAGTAGCCCTACCCTATAAATTAACGTAAAAATTATTCATATGGGTTGCACCTATCAGAAAATATTCGCAATTAAATTCAAAAAATTTAAATATTTTTCCCAAAATTCAAAATTTCGCCCTAATTTTCCCGGATTTTTGTATTATTGACCTGGTGTTTCAAAAGCAAAAAAAATAAGATCAAATACATCACAAAATTACTTGCCCTTCTTAGTTTTGCAAGAATTACGAACTATACCAAAAATCCAGTTCCGCAAAACAACTTGTTTTAATGCTTTTTTCGTAGCGTACCCAGTATTAAAAGAAATATAAGTAAACGTTTAACTAAAATAATTAAAATAACAGACACTTAATACTAAACTAAATTAACTAAATGTTTAATAAAATTTACAAAAATATCAAAAGACTTAAAATAAAAATTATTTACTATCTTCTTCTATTTTATTTTTCGTACTCTACATATCTTCAGTTGTTTCATTTTCTAAAGTAATCAAGTCACCTTATACATGATACATTTCAAGTAGGGCTAATGATTCTACCCGGGTAATGAGTTGCCCGGATACTCGGATGCAATGAGGAAAAGACTACCTCTATTAATGTTTCTTCAAAATTTATTTTAAAAATCCCGCTTACTTTTTCTTTGACTGGGTTAACAATGCCGGTGCTGTCACCGGAATTGCCATTCTGCGATGCGCCATATTGTTTCATAGCACAGCCGACTCTAGATAGAAGCCCGGAAGCTGACACGAACTGCTGAGCGTTGGTGGTGTAAATAAACCAAAAGTTGCTACAGTAAAGACTAGGAAAAGGTTGGTTTTCGTAGTATTTTTCGCAGTATTTTTAAAGTCACAACTTGGAATTTACTTGACGTGAACCTTCAAATGTTCTGAACATGTGAACACGATAAAAAGTGTCTCTCTTTACAATTTTCAAAAATTTACAACTCTCTTGTGATCGTTTTGTTGAATTATTGAGCCTACAATGCGTCAATGACATCAGCGTTTCTCTTTGGTTTTGATTACGAGAGTGTGCAGTTTTATTTGTATGCAACGATTGGTTAATCTGTGGTGCAACAAAAATTAAATAATGACGAAACACTTGGTGGTGAATTGGCCGAACTGTCAAGTTTTCCGGGCTTGTATCTAGAGTAGACTGTGTTCATAGACATTGAATTGATAAGCACTTCACGTCAGTACTGGTACTGGTACCGGGTGCTGCATTGTGTTAAGGCATTTAAGAAACGGTATCAGGATCAAAAATGTATGAAAATTAGTGACACAAGTAGTAAAATGAATAAAATAATCTATAGTATCACAGCTATTATGAGCATAACGTTTATTAAAGTATTTAGTGAATAAGTTATCAATAACAAGCGGATCATGAGCAAAATTTTGAAAAATCTTTCACGTACATAATTCTAAAAGATCATAAAAATTAAATGTGCAACAAGAGGAAACAATTTTTTACCATTTAAAAGAAAATATCATCTAAAGTAAAGTCCCCATCCCCACCAAGCTAAACTGAAATTTGTAAATTAATCAATTCCCATGCAATTTGCAAGATAGGAAACGGACCATGTCATCATGTAGCTATCGATTTCTTATTTTATTTCTACTTAAGAAAGTCTTGAATTGATTTTCTTCAGTACACAACTGAACTTTAAATTGAAAAAAAACTTTGGTTGGAAAAAAATTAAGACCAAAACGGCGACTTTCAAAGTAACCCTATTTTGTACCAGAATAGAGATTAGTTATCCGGAAATTGTTCTTAATGCTTGCAATTTTCCACTACTTTGTTAGCCTTTTTTAATTCCTTATTTTACAGGCATGCTACCATGCAAAATGCCCTGGTCGTTTTTCCTGTGAAATATTACAGACAATTTAGTGTAATTAATTTCAGCCAACAACTAATATATCCTGCGATGAACGACGGACATTTATTTACGTGAAAATATACAAGTTCCTAAATGTACTTCTCCAGTGGTGGAAGATTTTGTTTACAGAAACACAACTTAAGAGATTTTTTTCTATTAAGAATTCTTGTCAAGTAAGCTCACATAAGTGAGAAGAAAAACAATAAACATTCCTTGATTCTTAGAGACAGAAGTCAAACAAAACGAATGTAACTAACAAAACCTGTCCCTCTGTGTAGCATATTAGGGGCTCCTTACAAACCAGGACGTGGACACTTTTCTTGCAAGTTATTACATGTTGTCCTTGTAGACGAATTTGTTTTTGTGCAGATGTAAAGCTTGTTTTCTGGGCGAAATTATTAAACTACTTACATACATATATGAGAATTTTAGTATACCTTAATTATCTGGTGACCATTTTAGACAAGGAAGTCGCCCTCTTAAAGAAGCATAGAAAATGAGTAAGTGACTAATGATTTTGATTCTAATCAATATATTATATTATTCTGACCAAAACTATTTTTTTTTAATTTGAAGAAGGGGAACATAAGCATATAGCTAAATAGCGGTGAAAAAGACGTTTTTACTAGCTTTTTTTGATTTTCAAGAAGATGAACTTAAGCTCTTACTTAAATAACTGTAAAAAATAACTTTTATAAGAGAAAACTATCAAATTATTTTGGTTTTGAGTTAAAAGCTTTGAAAAATTGAAGCCAACAGGTAAAGGAAAATTTCATGAAATTCGCTACAGTAGCTTTTGAATCAACGAATCCTTGTGCGTTGATTATTTGAAAAAATATATACCATATTTTATTTAAAATGGAGATATTGATAGATTTGGTTGTAAAGTCTGTACTGTTTTTCGTTGATATACAACATTTGCAAGTCTATAGCTTCCGATAGAGTCTACTTAGGTGTATATCGTTTGGGCAAAATAAACTATAGACCCTGTTCTTTTATCCAAAAACCTAAAAAATATTAAAAAGTGGATACATCTTCAAACTTAACCATCGATATCACTTCGTCCAAGTTCACAGCCTGCTCTATATACAAGCTTGGAAAATTTATAGTCGTAGCCAGTTTATGCTCATGACAGACATACAGTATCGCTACCATGTTATTGCAATACAACGTTTCCAAAAAGGTGCAACATGTCCACATAGGGAAAGTATTTAGCAATTTATACGTAGAAATCCTATCGGAGAATATTATAAAAACCAAAAATTAAAAAAATTAAACTAATATTAACTCAAAAATTCTTTTTATTGAATTTAAAAATAATTACAATTAATCTCTTGAATAAACTACATACTTCATTGTTCCCCATAAGAAAAAGTCCAATGGGATAAGCGGTTAGGAAATTTTTCACTTAGTATTACCTTCAAAATTTTAGCCATATGCGCTGGTACCCCATCGTGTTGGTGAAACATTCACCTAAGATTATCCATAGGGTTCTCCTCTATTAGATCTGGCAGTGTATTGTCCAAAAAGTCCGCATAAAATTCACTATTAAGCACTTGGGCAAAATGAATGGTCCTACCAAATGGTTGCCGATGATACCAGCCAAAACATTGACACTAAATCTCTGCTGGAATAAGGTAACCTGTCCCTCTGTGGGTTAGTGCTCGACCAGCTATGGAGGTTATGGAAGTTCCTGATATCATTCCTGGTGAATTGACATTCATCTGTCCACAGAATTCGGTCCAGAAACGCCCTATCGTCAATATCGCGTTCCAGAAGCCAAGTCCTAAATTTCAGATTTCTCTCGGAGTCTCCTTCCAGTATCCTTGGGCATTGTCATGATGGTATGGACGTAATCCCCCTCGACGAATCTCTCCAAGCCTTAGATGACAACAATCCCAATCACCTCGCGACTGTTTTCGTGCTCGTCTCAGGGTCCTGCGTCACGATGGTGATTATTTGCTGCTCGACGTCGGTGGAAGTTCCCGAAGTTTCGGGTCTCATTGGCAAATTGCGCCTTTTTGGAAAGGTAATAAGACCAATAAAAATAAAAAAGAGGTATACTAATTACATAAATTTCGGAGAAAATTTGAGGAAATGCTGAACTTTTGGTAATTTTAAAACATTTTTTTCAATTTTGGCTGTGACTGTACTGGTAGTAGTGAGATCAACATTGTTGACATTTTTGGAAAGGCCATTAGGACAGTTGTTTTGTAGCGTTTGTTTTATTTATTTATTTATTTAAGCTTTTTTATGTGACTGTGTCGGGTAGATGAAGACATAAAAATATAAGAGTAATGTGCATACCATGAAAAACTGAAATTTATGAATCACCCTGTAACTCCCAAACGGTTGAGCGTTCCTCCCCTTCTGCCATAAAATTTTTTGTTTTCTAGGTGAGATCTATCACCGCACTCATTTTGGCAAGTCAGATCTGAAACATCCTGTATATGTGTCACTACATAGAATATCAATACCATCTGAAAAGCAATGGTATTTCCACATATTCGTGGCATTGAAATTCACAAACTTTACCTGGCATACCACGAATCTTATGACTTCAGCGCCATCTTCGCACTTAGGTTTTGTTTATATTTTCTGCCGCTAACATTTTAAAGAAGATTTTAGTTTGTCACACAAAAACTCTGAAAAATATTTTAAAACTTGTATGAATTCAGTCCTTAAATACAATAGTTGAAAGAAAGAAAAAAGGAAAAGTTGTACCTACCATTGTAAAAGTGCTGAAAATTTTTTAGAAATGGAAAACAAAAAACTTGACTTTAATGATAACTGTAATATTACCTTTAAGTGTTTTTCGAAATATTTCAGTTGTTTGCACCACAAATGAACCAATCCTTGCACAAAAATAAAACTGTACACTCTCATAACCAAAGCCAAAAAGAAATGCTGATGTCATTCGCATTCGAAGCCCAATACATCAACAAAGCGAACGCAAGAGTCCTTAACTCCCCCTACACCTTGAATAAAAATTCTAAAGAAAGTTTATATCGTGACCACGTGTTCACAACATTTGAAATTAGAATTTACCAACCTTTTCATATGGTTTAATATGCTCACCTGTTCGTAGGTACATATTTGGTTACAAAAAACTTACAATAAATGCAGAAATGCCAGACTAATAAACATTTGAGCAGTTTTTCTATTTAATATTTATATCATAGAAATATTAAATAGAAGAACAGCTCCCTTAAATTACGTGTTAAAGCATGAACCAAATAACATGGTAATGCTCTAAAAAATGTGTACTGAAAATATTTTTCAGCTATCAAATAATAACTACTTCCTCCCTGTCAAAACTCAGTGAGCAAAGTTCCACTTCTTAGCTCTCGAAAGACCAATTTCCCTTTTAGTTCAGTAACTCCGAGACATTACCATTTAAATAAAAAATGGTATTAAGTGCCAGGAATTTTGTGTCGTTTTGTTTGAAGCTTCCCTACTATTTATATTATGCTATAACCATAGAATAGATACTAAATAGAAGAACAGCTCCCTAAATGTCCCTGCTCAAACGTAAACGAAATAGTCTCGCAATGTTCTAGCAATTTTGTAACTCTCAGAAGAGAAATTTCCGTTTTCGTCGATTAATTCGTATAAGCGGGCATATGGCTTTCTCTCGCAATTTACATCTGAATGGGACAGGTTCACCGTGATCCTTGTCACTTGGTCTTAAAAGCTGTGTTTTTTTAATGAGCTATATAGATCTCCGCCATACAAACTGCTGAACCAGTTCATGATCTAGTTCACTATCCCGCTCAAGGGAATTTGTGGACCTTGAATCTGCCTTTGAATCTGTATCCCTCCATACACTTTTTACTCTACTCGCGAAGTGCAAAACACCTCCCAAAATCGCTGACTGGCTACATAACTTTCTGAAAACCAGAACTCTAAAACTAAACAATCAAGCCCTTACAATCACTGATGGCCTTCCTCAGGGCAGCATTTTAAGTCCCACACTATTCAACTTATATACTCTCGACTTCCACTCGATTACCAATGAAGCAATAGATCTCCTTCAGTATGCCGATGACTTTCTCATCATAGTCTCTGGACCCTCATTCATGGAGCAGCATCAATGGCAAACATTGCTCTTGACAAATTATTTCGCACGGCAGAAAAACTAAATCTTTCCTTCAATAATAGGAAAGTCTCTTTCCTCCCATTACATCGGAACCCTAAAGATCACCTTTCCATCTCCCTTCGTAAACAAGTATTCTCACCTTCCTGGGAAAGAGCATCAACTCTCACATTACGGTTAAACCCCAACTGAAAAACGTCAAGAGCACCCTAGCCCCCCACGTGAATATTCTAAAAATGCTTTGTGGTAACAACTTCCTCTTCATCCTTCCACTGCACTAAACATATACAAAGCGAAGATCCAAGCTAGAGTCCAAAGCAAGTACTCTGCCTAATAGACCAACATACGCAGAAAAGACACTCAGAACTTTATATGCCTTTATATTTAATGGCCTTATACGCCATTGCAAATGAACTCCCGCCGAAATACAGAACCAAATTATTATTGGGAAAAGAACTAACCAAAGCCATTGCAACTGGAGAATTGTGCACTAGTATGCCGGCAACGCTCGATCCGAAAATATCCAACTATGCGTTGATCTATCATAGCTTCCATGAGATTTTCAACAAACTATCCCCTCATGAGAATACAATTGCCCCACCGAACCTAACTATCCGTACGGACATACTCTCCTCAAGAAACCTACTCAAACAAACGATCAACTCAACCCAACTAAAGCGGATATATCTCGAAATTCTACACAATCACTATGAATGGCAGATTCTAACAACGGATGCTGCTTTCCAATTCCCTAACACAGGGATCAGCATTGTCGAACACCCTTATATAAACCCTCACTGCTTCAAAATTAATAAGCTTGGATCATCCACTTCTGGTGAACTAATAGCCATCCAAAAAGCTATAGATTATGCCATAAACTCTAGAACAAAAAAATGTTTAATTCTTACAGACAGCAAGGCTGCATGCTTAATCCTCAGTAACCCTAGATATAACTCTCTAAATGCTCTACTTGTGTGTATATAAAAAATTGTATAAATAAAAGAAAATTTCGTTATAGCAATAATTATTTTATTTGTTTTATTGAAAATTCTTTTCACAGTTACAAAAATTCAAATACATAACAACAAAATAACGAAAATAATACATATTCATTGGAAATATAGGAAAAATAAATTAAATTTACTGTAGATTTCTTTATGTTCAGCATTTCGTTTCATTACGTTTTTGTTTAACAACCTCTTTAATATGGAGTGGCATTGATTTAACAAGTCTTAATCTCCCTCTTCACAATCCTCTGCGGTAAAAGAATTCCAAATTCCTTTATTTTCTCACGAAGAACAGTTTTAGTCCTCCTGGATGGATCCGCCCCAAGTCTTTTCTTAATAACTCCCTATAAATTCTCTATTATGGAAAGATCTGGACTATTAGCGGGCCACTCCATTGTTGGTACTCCATTGCCCTGCAACCAGGCTTTACTGGATTTTGAATTATGGCTTGGTCCTCCATCCTGTTGAAAAACGAACTCCCTTCAGGCGACTGAAGGAGAGGTATTGATGGCAGTACATTTTGGTATTTTTCGTAGTTAATTGCACCATCAATAAAATGGAGAGATCAAACTCCATATCCGGACATACAGCCCCAAAACCATTACAGAAGTTGGAAAGGTATACTTCGGACTTTTTCCGTATAACATGACTACGGTTGGCTTTCTGCTATTGTGCATTATTTTCGTTATGTTTTTGTTATTTATTAAAATTTTTTGTAACTGTGAAAAGAATTTCGAACAAAACAAACAAAGTAATTATTACCATAACAAAATTTACTTTTATAATAAACACTTTTTTATATACCCACAAAGTTGAAAATGTAAAAAAAATGCAAGTGTCCCAATACTTTTGTGACTGGGTAGTATACCGAATTTGAGTTCAAAGTGGATCGAGCCAACTCAACTCAAATAATCTGGCTGAGCCGAGTTGAAGTTTTGCATGTGTACGCGGGTTGAAGAGTTGAAGTGACACATTGTAATTTGACAAGTTATTTTTGTTTTTGTCACAGTTAGTAATTATTTTTGTAAAGGTTGTTTTGTGTTTGTGAAGCTTTTAAGATAGAAAGGAGAAATATTTGGGAACAAGAGAAAACAGAAGCTATATTGAGCATTATGTCAAATCAATCCAATTTCAACTCAATCTCAACTCAACTCTTCAACTTGATGAACGCATATACGCGGATTGAAGTCTCAACCCCAACTCGACTCAATTTTTCAACTCTGCATGTATACGTAGTAACTCTCAAGTCTAATCCCAATACAAATGTAAGGATTTTTGGGATACCAGGACACAGGACTCACACTCAATGCAGAAGCAGACAAATATGCCAAAACAGCCCTCCAAATCCAATCTGCGGAAGCGCACGAGCTGCCGATGGACGACTTAATAATTAACATTAAATATATCCTACATAAGGAGTGGGAAGAAGAATACAAATCCCTAAATAATAACACAGGCTCATTTTTCCAAAAAAAATTTCCCACCCCAATTAAACCTCCTTGGTTTAGTTGGTACCTTCCCCGCAAAGAAACCAGATTCCTAAACAGACTACAAGATGCAACTATGATGGTAATTTTTTCCAAAGAATTGGTAAACCAGAGAAAGTACTATGTGAATTTTGGAAATCATTAAAACTCTATTGAGCACATAATTTTCTCATGCATTATATACACCCACATTAGAAACAAATATAGCACTATTACTGAATGCAACTCTCCTAATCTCATAGATCTCCCTTCTAATTTTAATAAACGCACTATTTACATTTTAGGTTTCATCAAGGAAGCTAACTTGCTATCCATATAATTATCATATTCATTTATTCATATTTCATTATATTTTCACACATTAAGATCTTTTTTCACACCTTTTCTTGTTTAAACAAAAAAACTGGAAAAAAAAGTTGATTTTAGAATTTCTTAAAAAGGATTTCTTCGATATAATTTGTTCTGATGACGATCGGGACATCAAAAAGTCAGATAATAACAATTTATTATGAACAGAAATTGTTTATAATGATGAAAAATAGTTTATAGCAATAATTAATTGTTTATAACAATAATAAATTTATAATCATAAAAAATGGTTTAACCTAGTTGAAAATTTATTATGAAAATTGGAAATTAAATACAAAATTAAAGATTGTTCATAGCAATTGAAAATTATTATAAACAATGAAAAATTCTTATAAACAATTGAAATTTTTTTAACCACAAAAAATTTATTTTATGAATAAACTTTGTTTATAACAATTAAGAATTGTTTATATCAATTATAAATTATTTATAACGATTCAAAATTATTAATAACAAATGAATTCCAAACAGAGTGCATTTATTTGGTTTTCATTAAAAAATAGTGCTATAACAGAATAATTTTTTTGCATCTAATTACAACGAAATTATCATAAATTAAATTCATTAATTTATTTATTTATAAATTTAAAATATCAATTTTTAATTTATTTTTAAATGACATAAAAGTGGGCGAAAGTTTTTTTTTTTGAAAAAGATTCATCTGATCTAATTGATAAATCGATTAATATGAATTTTATTGAGTTTTCACTTACTCGTTTGTACTATGATCATGAAATTTATCGCTATTAACAATTAAATATTGTTAATGGGGAGATTTTAGTTTCCGTGGCACACCGATTTGACGATGAATTTCGATAAAGCACTCCAAAATAAAACGAAAATAATAAATAAATTTTTTTGATATCTGGCTTAGTTTTGGAGATATTCGATCTTCGATCTTAAAATTTTAAAAACACATCACTTCACGACTTGTCAAAAGAGGTGTATTAATTAGGTTTTTAGGTATTTTATTAACTGCAGGGAGGGGGGGGCCTCCCCCCGCAAGTTAATAAAATAATTAAAAGACTTATTTATACACCTCTTCCTCCCAGAAAGTTTAATAAAAACTTCGCGCTATCTTTGAGTTCGGCCATTTTGATAAGTCTTGAAGTTATGTGTCACTAAAATTGCAAGATCGAATATTTTAGATTTATTAACAAACTGGAAATATATTCTTTTGCAGGGTGGGGGGAGTTAATAAAAGAACTAAAAGACTTATTTATACACCTCTTCCTCCCAGAAAGTTTAATAAAAAAGTTCGCGCTATCTTTAAGTTCGGCAGTTTTGACAAGTGATGGGTTCCTAAAATTTCAAGATCGAATATCTTGAAATCTAAACCAGATATCAAAAAAATTTATTTATTATTTTCGTTTTATTTTGCGGTGTTTTATTGAAATTCATCGTCAAATCCGTGTGGAATCCGTGGAAACTAAAATCGTGCCTTGTTAATAATAATTGAATATTGTTAATAACAATTGAAAATTGTTATTAACTGGGAAGTTGTTCGTGTGGAGCTCAAGGGTCGCACCAATGACGCGACACCCAGAATCTGGACCCACCCCACAAGTTTTCGTTTTATTTTGGGGTGTTTTATCTAAATTCACCGTCAAATCGATATTCCAGGGACAGTAAAATATCGGTGTCCACGGAAACTAAAATCTCCACATTTATTCGTCATAACCCTTTAGTTTTTAAGATTTTGCTTCTAATTTTTTTAATATAAGGTTAGATCTAACTAAAGTTGTGTAAATGTGAACCATTGAGGTGATTTTCACATGTACTGAAACCGATTCGCTTTAGAATATTTTAAAGAACTAACAGCATATCAGAGCTAAAATTCTATTACGAATTCGAAATGTAACCTGCGAGTTCAATGAGCAGATGAACGGTCGTTTTAGTTTAATCAAATTACGTGAACCGACCCTATTTAACAAAAATCAATCATTTTGGAAATGAGATCTACAGTAAAGCATGCCACTGTCGATACCTTGATTTCAAAGCAATTACCGAGTTCTCCCAATACTACTTTCTAAGCTTATAGCGATATATATCCACTTCGGCAAGGAAAGATTTGTAAACATTTGTCGGTTCCTGTCTCTCACATGTCACGTAAAACTCAATGAAATTTCTTGAGGGCAACAGTAATTCCGTTTAAACTTTAACGTCACTGCGAGTGAAAAAAATATTCACGTGGTGTTCGAACTGCAATTTTTTATCCTTAAGCGGACAAAAGCATACTGCTCTAATTGAATGGAACAGTTGCTAAATTGGCTCGATAGTTCACAAGTGGAAACATCCAACTTCTGGTTTTCGAGCGAAAGGAGAGTCCACTAAGAATAAGCTCGAATTAAATACGTGGAAGTCAGTTGGTTACAAAATTAAATTTGGCAATTTTTAATCAAACGTACAAGGGTGTAAATATAAATTTATCACAAATATTCTGCTTCAAGTTTTGATTTGAAAATGTTGGAATAAATATGAAGACTTCAGTTTCTGCAATTAGCTTTACAGCATTCACTAAATTAAGCAATTCACGGCACAATTCGTATTCTTGAATTCAACAGAAAAACTCAGCCGTAGGACGGTCTTTATAAATTTTAGATGAAATTCAAAAGTTGCGGTTTAACTAGCCATTCCAATGCAATGGCACCTTGTCTCTTAAACACTGAAAAACTTGTCAAATGGATAAAAAAACTAACATTGATCACAAAATTTTAAATTGGAGTCGGTAAAATACAAAATGAGACCAAAAAAATTTTGTTTCATTTCCCGCCTTCAGGGATTATTTCAGTAAACACACTTCACGTGACGGCAAGAGCATAAACACGTTTTTCATCATTTTGTGAATTCTTTGTCAGTAAACGTTATCGGAACAAGATTTACTTTATAATATACAAATTTACCAATTTATTGCAAACACCACGTGTTCTCTTAGCAACTTAACCTCAAACAGTAACTTTCCAACAAGAAAACGTGGAAGCATCCATTTTGCTCTGGTGACGCTTAAAATCAATAAAAGGAGTGGATTCCGAATAAAGAAAAATTCTTTCCATTTAGACGTGAAATTTATTCAAATATTTAAGCACAGAACCCAAAAATTTTAAACAATTTCTGCAAAAAGTCCCAAGATGGTAGGCGGGTTGGAATGCTGCAAAAATTGTTAATTTAGTCATAAAAAAATATATAAAATAATTAAATAACTTACAATTGCAAGTTTACTTAGACCTTGCACGCATCTTTCTGCGTTTACGCTTTAGCCTCCGCATACGCTTCTTACGCCACTAAAACAAAAAGATAAAAACACAAATTAGCACATTTTCAATTAAGTAATTTTAAAACGCTTAAATATTCACTTCAATTCACCCTAATATTACATATTGATATTAAGAAAAATTTTACACACCTTTGCTCTCATATTTAATGCTTCTTAAAAGAACTTCGGCAGAACTTCTGCGTCCACTCCTCACTTCACAATAGTTCAAGAACGAAAGAACAAATATCCACCATGTTGAATTTATCACCCCGTGCCAGCAGGGCAGCCAACAGTTTTGAGTTTGCGTATTCTGCACAATTCTCTCCACCAGACGTCGCATTATAGCTAAATGGTATGAACGATTTTAGAACTTTAACATGGCTACTTATTGTGGAATTAAATAAAAAAAATTTAAGAATAATTTTTATAAAATCTTTTTATACGATATTTAATATAAAGAATAACAATACACAGACTGTAAAACGTTAAGCTTGCAGGCTGAAGTTTAAAAGAAAATATACGAAATAATATTATCCAATTCAACGCAGAATTTTATTCGTTCATTTAATTATTATTAAGTACGATGGATGTTTTATTTTGCAAATAATTAAGTAATTACGAAATTTTGTCTGGCTGAGGTGAATTATATTTCTTAATGTATGTTGCTAATCCCTAAAAATTCTGCAAGTATGTAATTTCTTCAAAGTCAAGGAACAAAACGTAAATTATTCTGATTAGGTTTTCTAGATTGTAATAATACATATTTACGATAATTTTTAAAATTAAGAAGACACTTTATTATATGTAATGGCTGAAGATTTATGAAAAATATTTTTAAATCAATTTTTACCAAGAATTCGATTAGCTGACAAATTTTAACCGCGATATAATTTTGTGTGATTAAATAATTATAAAGAATTATTGCTTTATTTTAATAATACATTTGAGTTAAAAAGAAAACATTTTAAAATTGTCGTAAGAAAAACTAAACGGACTTATTTGTGTGCTATCTACCGTAAACAAAATATAAATATCTACATAATTCCACGAAAATATCCCTTTTTGGGATGCATAACGATTAATGAAACTACTTTTATATTCCAGTACAACCGCGTTTTCGTTTCAGTCTACTAAACAATAAATGTAAATTATATCCGCGTATTCCTCAAACGTAAATTTGGCAATTATGTTTATCGATTTTTTTTCTTATGTTTAAGATGTGACCAAAGCATAGGGGACAACCATTTGATGCGTTAGCATGGTTGTGGTCGGAAGGGAATTATGGTAAGGGAAGTGAGGAAACTTGAGTCTTGTTTTTGCATTGCTACGACCTAGACAACAGCCCAGAGACGGAGTAGATTATTTTAATTTCTTAATAAAAGCTCACGGGGAGACCTGGTCTCGAACCCGGGGCCCATGGCCACCATCGTGCCGCTCAACGAATTCATCCAACTACGTCTTGTTTTTCAACTATGATCGATATTCCATCAGGTATTAGTAACATACCACCAGAATACTAGGGTGTGAACTCTGGCTAACACAAGCTAATATTGGCAATAAAACAAAATTACAATTATTTTTTTGCAGCAATAATTAAATTTAATTAGCTATGTACCCTACCGACCCTTTGTATTAAAATGTTTGCTTATTTACAGAATTTCCTAAAGTGCAATAAAATAATTAGTTAGTCAACGATTTCCATGGATGCGGTTTTTTTGGATAGGCAATTTATTAAAAATAAAAAACGGAATTTTAGGTAACCGGAAAATATTTTTGCACTTTTGGAAGTGACTGTACCTGCAATGGTAGGTGTATCAACATTGCTGACAATTTTATACAGGACATTAGGGTAGTAACCTTTTGGCATTTGTTTGATGCTTAGAACAGAAAACGAAAGGAAGTGCACCATGCTCAAAAAGTTTGCCGAATTTGTGTTAGTTTTCACCATCGAAGTAGTAAATTTGTGACTCATTCGAAGTTGTCCTCGAAAACATTACTACCATTGGATGGTATCAGTTTTACAGATGGATTTTAACCATAGTTCTTTGAAGTCTTTATCTTTTGGAAACCTAAAATACCAAAAAGTAGAAAAATATTTTAATATTTTTAAATTTTTATTATAGCCCCCAGACAAAAGCTTCCGTAAGCTGTCACTGAAATCACCAAGGCGACACAAAACTCTGATGACTCCTATTCAATTAAAGTTCACGCTTAAATACCCCGAATGTCTATTAAAGTAAACGAAATCGTGTATTATGTTTAATTAGTTATTATATCTTTAATTCTGCCTTCAAATTTTTTTGTTAAGAGATCCCAATTAAGCCCCAATGGTATGGATCTATACATAAGGGGGTCCGCTTTGCAAACGATTTTTTATCTACAAATTATTTTAATGTAGCCTAGCCTAAGAGAACTCAATATTATTTTATGATTAACATCAGTATGAAGTACAGCTAATAAAAACGCCATGTACTTAAGACTCTGTCTTAATCTCTCATAATTCTCAATCCATGTTCATGTCCTTCATAGCAATTAAACAAATATATAAAAATCCCTGACTTAAAAATCGAAATTTAATTATCTTATTGACCTCGTTGGCTTTCACAAAAAATATTTAATATATTTGTTCCTCGCGAATAGTTTTAAAAAATAAAACAAAAAACGTTCATAAGAACAAAAAGTATAGAATAATACACAGTTTACAAAGGAGCAAATTAAACAAACAAAGTAACAACCTATCCGTTATCAAATATATCACATAAAACTACGTAAACATTTCAGCTCGCGACCATAAAGAACGAGGATTAATGATGTTTATACACTTTGCTTGAATACCTCTTATTGTATGAAAGCAATTGTTTTCTTTGCTTAACTTACACAAAATCAAAATGTCGTAATAAATATAAAATTAAATACTATTTTATGCTTTTTAGCGCTTTTCGTGAATTAGGTTTAACTTTTGTTTTCAGAACTATTTTATTTTTCGCTTTTTGTGTCAATCAAAATGCTACTCGACAAAGGAAATTAGTTGCCGCCCCCTTTCCGAACCCTCACAATAGATACACCCTAGTCCGGCATACATTAAGGTAAAATAGTAGTAAGGCGATTGCAACCTCCACTCCCCGTCCTCACTTAAGGAACAAACTTTTATTCATTCAGGAAATAATTTCTGTAAAACAGAATCAAAATCGATCCACGTGTTACGAAGCTAGGTCCCACCCCCTTCTTCAGCATTTTTCTCATAGTAACAAAAGGGAGCATACTCTATACAACTAAAAAGTATCAACCCAAGTTGTTTCTTGGTAATCGCGTTCTCGAAAACAGCTCTAACGATTTCGATGATATTTGATATATAGGGGTTTACGGGGGCAAAAAATCGATCAAGCTAAAATTCGTTTTCTCCGTGTTTTCGTATTTTCTTTAAATTTCCACTTCGGTACATTTTCGCGCTTTTAGGCTGCCTAGATTTTTCCCGTACCTACATTATTTTTTAAAGAGATGGCGCTGAAATCGTTAGAGCCATTTTCGAGAGTGCGATTACAAACAAACAAATGTAAAAATATTGCTCGTATAATAGACTCGAACCTGTGGTGACTTGTGGTAAAAATGGATAGCGGAAATTTCTCGAACTAAGTTACTGAACTTTCTAAAATTAAGGGATCATTCTGGTTTATAACTTTCAAAAAATCGATTTTTTTCAGATTTTTCGACTATATATCTAAAAGTATTGTATTAATATTTTAGAGTGATGGAAACAGTCTAACTATATTATTTTGCGATATACTACCTGAGCGCGCTTAAAAGAAGTTTAACGCGTTTTTTCAAAACTGTTTTACCGTTCGGCGGCGGTGATTTGTCCGGAACCACTGATATGCGCTAGAGCAACTGATATACTGAACCTAAACATTTTTGGTTTTTGTATTTTAGATGAGCAGTTATCAAGTTATCAACGCCGCCAGCGACATCCCAACTTTTTTAAGAGTTCCGTACACCCGTTGTTTATGTATATAAAAAGTGTAAAAAAAACTATAAATACAGATATTTTTTATGTTTTTCAAAAGGGTTTTTATTTATATTATATATTTTATCTATAATAGTATTTTCATAAAAAAATTCATTAATATTATCTTTTTCCGAGCCTCTAAACCAGAGTGGTACCTTAAGCTAGTATAAATAGGACTGACTAGCAGCCTGAGCAAAGCTCAGTCTCCCAGGTACTCATCATATAAATAAGTAGCAACCCTACTAGAGATGGGAATAACGGATCTTTTAAGCGAACCGGCTCTTCGGATCTGATTCTTTTAAAAGATCCGGCTCCAAGAGTTGGTTCGAAAGAGCCACTGAAAATTTTCAACTTGAGACTCTTTGTCTCTAGAGCGAAGACTGCGTGTTGCGTTCGCTTCAGTGTAGTTCTTGCAGAACTTTAAGTTCCAGGCTCTTCTGTTTTTTCATGTATTCCTCTTTCTTTCATTCTTTTCTTATGAGCGCTCATTCTCATTAGTCAACAAGAAGAATCAAATCATGATGCAATGTTCAGAAATGACTCTTCGGGATCCGTAACGGAACAGAGATTCGGTTCATTTGACTCACTTTTGAGAGCCGGATCTTTAAGCCGGTTCAGATCTGAGTTACCCATCTCTAAATCCTACATGTGAATTACGAAAAGGACCCAAATAGCAGAAAGTCTTACTATAATCTATACAACGTCGTGGCAACTTCTTTTGTAGGACTTTAAAGTTATTATTATTTCCAGAAAAGTGTCGGATACTTGTAAGCAGGTGCCAGTTATTTGTACAATCATGTCTCAAGGATCATAATTTAAGTAACAAGCAACTTACAAGCATGGTCCTCAGTTGGTTAGTTCAACGACTTATAACCACAATTCTACTTGTTCTTGTAACTTTAAGTATATATAATGTGTAGTACATCGGATTTTATGATCTTGTATGACGTCGAGGCGACATCGTATATATTCACCACTTAGTCACATATGTGTTGCCACGTTATTACCAGAATTATTTAGGGGGGACATTTTTGGTACACAGGCGTTTCGAAGACTGACATCAGTCACCTAGATTTAATGCACCACCACTGCCACTACGCCACTACGTAAATTTCCCACGGGAACCTACCTCATACGGGAACCAAATCGAGTCAACTTGACTTGGATACAGGGTTAACGAAGACGGGGTTCTGTTAAGATAATTGTGGGTCCCAAGCTATCGGCGGTATTTCGACCTGCATTGCTAAAAGGGCTGCACACAATTTAACAACCGCGACGCACAGATGCTTCTGAAGATCCTGCGTGGGTCAAGCTTACTCTAAGA
Organism: Leptarthrus brevirostris; assembly: GCA_964036015.1. Lineage (NCBI taxonomy): Eukaryota > Metazoa > Arthropoda > Insecta > Diptera > Asilidae > Leptarthrus > Leptarthrus brevirostris. Next base: position 44,175,070 of record OZ038372.1, read on the forward strand.
GCTTCTTGTCAGCTCCATCAGTGCGTAGAGCTAAAGGACTTCTAAGATATGATAATTGACAAACCGGACGGAGGACGGCTCAACAATTTGATAATTTGGTTTTTCAGAATGTAATTCTACAACTTGAGCCGTCGCTCGGGGTTTTCCTTAGAACAGAAAACGAAAGGTATTTTAGGTTTCCAAAAGATAAAGACTTCAGAGAACTGGTATCCATCGGTAGAACTGATTATATACAATCCAATGGTAGTAATGTTTGCGAGGACCACTTCGAATAAGTCACAAATTTACTACTTCCATGATGAAAACTAACACATTCACACCTTGCAAACACATAAGGAAAATTCGGAAACTTTTTGAGCATGGTGCACTTCCTTTCGTTTTCTGTTCTAAGTTGTTTTCATAGGAGTCTCCAGGTTTTAACAGCAATCTTATGATATGCTTAAAATCTCATTCAGAATATAATGACTATAAGTTAATAAATAGAAGTAATATTTATTACACTGTAATTTATACGATAATATAAATAAATCGTTATTTTGCAAACAAAAGATTTTTAAAAATGGACTCAAATTATTGAAAAATATCAACGAATTTTTCTTTCAACTTAAATTTTTCTGTTCAATCAAAATATATCCAAAAAGATACGAAAATCCGATGCCAACTCGCTCAGTTTTACATAAAATGGACTCAAAAAATAATAATCGAATTTTGTTTTGCTCAAATGATATTAGATTGGTTACAAAACGGTATCGAAAGTGTAAGGTCAATTTTCAAACAATAAAAGTAGAGCGCATATCCGGTTTTATTTGCAACTAAACCGTAACGAAAACTTTAAAAGAGTTTTTCTTAAAACGATGTTGGTGGAATTAATTTTAATTTAATCGTTATATGTCTAGTGAAACACGTAGGGTTTTTTGAAAATATTTCCTGTATATGTATTACTTAAGAAAAATTAGTGTACTTAGATTTTCATAAACATATTTTATTTCTTTAAAAAAATTCTCAGAAAACATAAAATTTTTGGGTGTCAAAATGGTGTTACCACTTAATCGTCCAGGGCACTTGACACTCACTCATCCAGCAAACCGACACGGCTTTCTGTAATATAAAAATTTTCGCGTATTTTTGAATTTTGTTGATAAACGAATTACTTGAGCAACAATTCATAGGATCACTTTGTAGGGAATAGAAATGTTAATTTGTTGCTTAGAAAATCGCAAAAAACCATTAAAATATTAGAAACTTTCAATTAACAATAACTAATATAAAATTCAGCGAATAAAATATTTTGCAGAAATCTTGGTTTAATAGTGCTCAATGAGTGGTAAAAATTTCACATCGGTTCGTTGAATAGTTTTTGCATAATTCAATTTGTTTATCCCAGAAAAGCTAATTTTGCAATAACGTAGTACGCACAATTTGGAACAGAAAATGGTTTTGCGCGTCTCATATTGAAGGGGAGGTGTTGCTCTACGAATACAATTAATTAGAATATTTAAAAAAACATTTTAACTATTGCAAACGACGTTACAAAGGTGGTTTTATTTTACCTTATAAACAAATGGAATAACTCCGTTGCTAGGGCCTTTTTTATATATTTCGTTTTGATTTTTAAAAAGTTGGCATTTTTCACAAATTTTAAAAACAAAAAAAAACATCCTAGGTCCTAGGTTGCTGAACGAAGCTAGCGTTTTTTCTTCAAAAATTCACTGCTAGTTTGTTTATAACAATTAACTAAACACAATTAGCGCCATTTCAAAGATAATTGGTTCAAGTTATTGCACTACGTTAAACGTTAACGTTATTCGAAGACAGACTAGAACGAGTAGAAGGGGAAATCTAAAATTCTTTCTTTCGAAAATTGAGATTGCAACTTCAAATCGATGCCGCATGCTATATCTCTGGTTCTTCTTGATCGATTTTGATGTTTTTTTTAGCTTCGTTCAGAAGCACCTAGGATGTTTTTTGTTTTTTAAATTTGTGACAAAATGATGTTTATGAAGTTTTTTCGCTGAATCTTATATTAGTTATTGTTAATTGAATGTTTATAATAATTTTAATGGTTTTTTGTGATTTTCTAAGCAACAAATTAACATTTTTACAATTTTCAAACGGCATTTTGTAGGTTTTTCTATTCCCTACAAAGTGATTACTATGAATTATTGCTCAAGTAATTCGTTTATCAACTAAATTTAAAAATACGCGAAAATTTGCAATTTTTCGACTTTAATTGTTTATAACACGAACACCGCAAAGAATTTTCTGTAGAATTTATATAAGGGTTATTTCTATAGGCTTACATTATTACATGAAAACCGTGTCGGTTTGAGTGAGTGTCAAGAACAAGGTATTTTTTCGCTTATTTCCCTGGACTATAAGGGGGTAGTTTGCCAAACAGCACGAAAATATATAATATAAAATTATATTTCAATTGTTAATAAGATATTCGTGCTGGGGGCTTCTCAAAAATTTGTCTGCCTTGGGATTGTAGCTATATTTGATATAAATAAGTATTGTAATGCTTATATCCGATTAGATATATAAAATTTTAACAAGAAAAGTTGTTTTCGGAATAGAGATACTAGTATGGAGAACGCTGTGTCAATATTTGAGCCTAATTAGTTCAATGGTTTTCTTTTTTCAACAAGCGCAGCCGAAAAGAAGTAGTTTTAAGAAAACGTCTTCAAAATTAATGCATTGATGCACCGGCAACCTTTCATTCAAAGAGCTGTAAATTACGAACTATATAAATTTTTTCTATAATAACTTTTCAGCGCAATTTTGAAAGTTTATACTTTTCGAAAATTAAAAGAACAAAAATATTTTTCCATTTTTTTACCATTAAGGACGAGTATTAAAAAGCGTTTTCGTTCTTCGCCTATACCTATATACCTTTTAAACTTGTCGAGGTATTGAACGGGAATTTAGAAATGTTATAACTTTATTTCATATAAAGACGGAGTTTGATTTAAAAGAAAACTATTAGATTTTCTTAACCCGCCTTGAAAATCGTTGTGTACATAAAAAACTACTTAGAGGCCTGGCAAATTAACCTGCACTAAAGGCTTAAGATTTTCAAAAAAATGTAACACTTTCTAGAAATATAATCCTGCCTTCAGTAAAAGTATACAATTTTGAAAATAGTTCAAAAATTTTAAAACCTATAGGAAATATAACCGAGGAACAAAGAAGCTTTTTTAAAATTCACTCCTAAGTCGTTAGCCCGAGAAGCCACCAGATTTCTGTTTAATCGAGTTTAACAGTACGGAATTTTTGATTTCTCTCTTTTTACCCTGCTAAGATTATTTGAAAGACCAAATACTTGCTTAATAACAGTTTTCCAACCGATACTACCAGAACAATTCTTTGGCTTATTTGCATCCATTATAAAATTTGATTATGCATGGGTCTACGTTTGCTAAATATGGTATGAATATTTTAAATCTTTCAACTATCATTATGCGGAAAGAATTATGAATTTTAAAAATTCATTTGACATATGGTACATCAATTTATTTTCAGCACTTTTACATATGAACGTGTCAACAAAGTTACTGCAATCAATAGAAGAGCAGTGTTAACAAAGAACTGGGTCAATTGTTAGCGCATAAACTGCTGTTCCCTTGATTTTCGAACACGAACATAGTGCAAATATTTACGCAGGATATTCCGATTTTAAGTGTCATTCTGATACTTTGCCGTAATTTTGCTTGCCAAGCCAACGATTGGTTTGAAGTGAACCCTTCTTAAATCAATATGGAAAAATATTTTTAGATAAATGGAAATTTAAGGACTTTTCTCTATCTCAAGACTGAAAATGTGTTTGTGTCCATTGTGACGATTCTATGCTTTTCCACGAAGTGGAGAATGCAGAAGCTCTTAAACTATTGACATAATCCTTTGGCTGATGTCAAATATCTACCCCTCTAATAAACGAACGTGGTTTCCCCACAGGTCACCCAAAATATTTGCATTTGCAAAATGTGGTTGGCTCTATTATTCATGGACACTAGGGAATATGATCGCACGAATAAAAATACGCTACAAAAGGATCCAACATAAAATGTAAATTTTCCGACTCATTCCACATTTGTACAGATTGTCCAGTTTCTACTGATATATGATATTTTCTAGGCTATGCTGAGTAGTTTTATTTTCCAGGATTTCAGCACAGGGCTGTTTTTACTCTCCATATGCATTCGTGCTTTTTTTAACTGAAATATCTCTGAACCAACATCTGCGTGCATTGAACATATTCGATAGGAAACTGAAGTATCAAAGTCCGCATTCGTTTCAACGAAATGAGTGCATGCAGACATTCTCTGCTGTCAAGTAAACAATGCCGTGAATTAATTACTTTTGGTTTGGGTGGGTAATCAATACGTGTGTTATCTTTTAATCATTCAGGCTTGAACGGTTTACGTAGAGCAATAAAATGGATTAAATTCTTGTAAAGAGTGTCGCACACAAGACTTTGTTTTCCGCGTAAGTTGTGCTTCGAACTTTATTACTTAGGCAATAACGTTTTATTGACTTTATTATAATGTTATATTACGTAAACTTGGGTCAATCTGACTTATTTCTTACTAATTGGGCTATATTTTAAATTCCTGCGAGGCTAAAATCCTTATTTTGCGGTTGCACTCTTGCGGGCAGCAATCTGATTAAGCCGACAGTAAAATTTTTTTGCTGTTGCCGCTGCGGTTGCTGTTGCTGTCAGCTGTCGTACAATCTGATACGGCTATAAGAAACTAAATGGAGAGGCCCAGCAGCAAAGATTTTTAATTACCAATACTTAAGGGGCATAAAAACTCCATAACAAATTATAGGCCAATCGCGAAGCTTTCCTGCATATCCAAGTTGTTTGAATCTGTTATATACTCACAGCTTGTTGGGCAGTGTAAGGGGGTTAATCTCATCCAATCAACATGGCTTTCTGCCTGGTTAGGGCTTCATCTGGTGTACCGCAAGGTAGCCATCTGGGGCGGCTGCTGTTTATTCTTGCCATTGACGACGTTGTCCCTCTGATTAAGCACTCCAAAGTTTTAATCTACGCAGACGATATGATGATTTTCTCATGCGTTAGAAACACTTATGATTCTTCCTGCATTCAGGATGATTTGAATACCGTCAGGGGTTGGTGTGCCACAAATGGACTGCAACTTAACCTGGATAAATGTGAAATTATGTCATTTTCTAGGAACATCAATCAGCTCGTCTTTGATTATACCTTTGCGGAAACTAATATCCGTCGTGTGGAGTCCGTTACTGACATCGGTGTAATGCTAGACAAAAAACTCGATTTCACTCTGCACATAAACCATATAGTATCTCGGAGTAATTCAGTCCTTGGTTTTGTTAAGCGGTGGTCAAGGGAGTTTTCTGATCGACAGACCCTTATTCACTTATTTTTTTCTTTAGTTAGACCAATTCTTGAGTACGCATCTCAGGTTTGGTCTCCTTGCTATGCTGTTCATTCTAGATGCATTGAATCGGTGCAGCGGAACTTTGTTAGGTTCGCACTAAGGGACCTCCCGTGGAATGATCCATTAAGACTTCCTCCTTATGAGGATCGCCTCCGATTGCTTAATATGCACTCATTAGAGGAACGTCGTAGAATTGCTGACCTAGTATTTATTCATCAGCTTTTGAACTTGAATATAGATTCTCCCACTCTCGCAAGTTTGGTTACTTATAGGCAAACCCCGTATAGCTTAAGGAGATTGCCTTTACTACATGTTATCCATTTTCGCTCTAACTATGGTATGCATGAGTCTATTAACCGCATATGTAGAGCCGTGAATATGTGTCCTATTTTTGACCTGGCTCTTACTAAAGATTTGCTTAAACGATCTCTGTTGTCTTTGCACCCCTGATTGCATGGGTTGTTGGAGCCTCATTCATCTCAATATTTGTTATATTCTGGTGAATAGGTCAATTGATTCCAGGCCTCTGCCTGTGAAGTGCGCCTTCTGAGTTAGAAGGGTTAATTCTATCACAATATAAGTTAAGACGCACACATCAAAAAAACAGCACAGTACATTCTGAGAAAAAACATTTAAGGTATATGAGGATGCATGCTTTGGTGGAATTTTTGAAATTCTGCGGAAATATATTTAAAAATTAATGAAAAATGTCTCCGTCAGGATTCGATTTAGGGAAGAGTGGAAGACGGTGAGGTAAGAAGCTCTGATATAGAAATATTAACGGACGGCTCCAAAATGGGCTGCGTAGTCGGCTCAGGAATATACTTCGAAGCGCTGAAGGTCTCCAGCTCATACCATTTGTGTTTCCCGCTTAATGTGATAGAGTGATGCCACCTTGATCTGGGGAAAGCGGCATCAAGGGGAACGTCAAGGATAATGACAGTGCTGACGAGCTAGCCAAGCGGGGCTCTAGTCTTCCTGGCTCCCTTGCGGAGATGGCGCACATTCCGTTTGGGACCGTTAAGAAGAATATCTTTTTGCACTTTATATCAACGGCAGACTCCGGATGGAGAGGCCTAACCTCTTGCGTCAAATCTAGGAAGATATGGCCGAGTTATGACATAAAAAGAATAAGATAACTCCTAACTAGGACCCAAGGGGATGTTGCCGGGACAACAGCGTTGTGCGCGGGTCATTAGCTATCGGGGACCATGCCGCAAGGGTAGGCATCTCTTTTAACGCATAGGGCATGCGCATTACACGATTCAATATTTCGCTTTACGTAGCCACATCATCAACATGTCTATACCAAAACTTGACGTTATCTAAAATTTTATCTTTTGTATTAAACATTTCTTCTTCTAAGTTGTTCATATACATATCGTACTGACAGGAAAGATTGGCGATCCCATAGCCAAACCGTCATTTTGTTTAAAAAACTGTTTATGGAAAACAAAATAATTTTGTTTTAAAACAAGGTCAAGAAGGTTTAAAAACTCGGTTTTTTGGTTTGGGTTCAGATGCAAATTTTTGATGACTTTCTTAAATACCATCTTGCAATCATCTGAAGGGACATTTGTAAAAAAATTTATCACATCAAATGACACTAATTTTCGTTCTTAGATATATTCAAATGTTCAATTTTGTGAACAAGTTCCAACAAGTTTTTAATAGTGCAATTAAATTCAGGTGTTAAGTCTTTTAAAATGCTATTTAACTCTTTAGCTAGTTTGTAGTTAGAGCTATTTATGCTAAAAACTACTGGTCTGATGGGTATTCCTTCTTTGTGTAGTTTGTGTTCAGAATTTTCGCATCAATTCAATATCTCCAGAGTAAAACAAAATTTTGAAATTCCCGCAACTACTCGCACTTAGCTGAATTTTTATTTTCTCATTAATTATTGCTCAGAGCTAAACTAGAGCAAAGTATTTTAAAAGCAATGCTACGAATTTCAATAGTGCGCCTCCCCACTTGGTAGGGAAAATTCAAAGGATTACTGAGATTATGCAAATTAACGGACAAACTAAGGGCGTAGTGATGCACTTTTTAGAAAGGTTTCCTCATTCCTCAAACAATATTGTGACGGAGGGGTATTTTATACTTTTCTTTCACTTTAAAACGTTTTCAAGTCGTTTTGTCTGGTTTATCCTTCATAATTACATATTCACTCTTAACAAAAAGAGTTTCTACTTAGCAGAAATAAAAACTAATTAAGTTTGCTCTGCCCACAAGCAAGTTTCGTGACAAAATCACGCCCCTCCTGCCGACATGCAAAATATGTATAGCTTGAAGTGGTGCTATAAGTATGTCGGGGTACCCCATTCAGGCTAATTAAATTTCAAGCATTGATCCAGGAATTTCTGCCAGCTGTATGCAACCACAGTTCCTCTTCAATTGTCGTTTTAAAACCATTTTTTTCACTTAATGGCTGTTGATGGAGTGAAAACATCTGGGGGAAAACTTTTTAAAGTCTTTTGTGCAACAATCTAGGGTCGTTGCATTAAAAACGTTTAGAAGATTGTAAGAAATAATTTCAAAAGCGATTTATAAAAATTTTTGTGTAATTGCGAATCTCTTATAAAAATTACATAAACTTTTTCAATGGAATTTTAGTATGAAAGTGCACTGAACATCCTATTTTGCTCTTAGAATCGCTTTATGAAAAATCTGAAATGCAAAAATTTACAGCGAAAGTTTTCTGTAAGGAAAAAATAATTCAAATTTGAAAGAAAAGTTTTTTTCATAAAATTTTAGGAAGCGTCAACATTAATTAGTGCATAGGGCTCCCTTAAGGCCATTAATGTTATCCATGTTGGTAGAACATTTGTCGGAAACAGTTCCCTTTCCATGTATGGGTAATTCGTTTTTTCTTGATTTATGTTTGCTATCTCTATTCATTCCTTGAGGGTACCAGTGACGATTTTTCATTTGATTACGAAAAGATATGTCTAAAGGTGAATAGCTATTCCATATCGTTTTTATTTAAAATTTTAGCGAGCGATATTATATTTATACTTGCAGTCCTTCCCGCCGTTAATGGGGTTGTCGATACCAAAAAAGAAAATTATACCATGCTGCAAGCGGGCCGCTCCTCCCCCCCTTCCTCAGCTTTCCTCGTCCGCATACAATCGACCGGCTATATCGAACTTGATGCACCTAGCGTAACAAAATAAATACTAAGCCCTGGCCAGAGAACATATCAATAAACTAAATAAAATAATAAATAAAAAAAACCTTTTTAAAACAAGCATCTATTTAAGCCATAAATTGAAACCAATCAGTTTAGGTTTTTCTTAAGGTAATGCAATGCCAAATGCTAGGTATAGTTACTTAAGTGAACATAAGTACTTACATACATATTTTACATTAGCACATCCTAATAAAAATAAATGTAGGTACTTACTATCTTTATCGCTGAAAGTTATTTAATATTTTATGTTGAATTGTTTGTTTTGAAAAAGCTTGTCGGGTGAAATGTTCATAAAATTAGGTACCAATTAATTTCATTGAGCAGTGGTTGTTGGGTAAGTATGTACTTGCAGAAGTATGGATTTTCTTTACAATTCGCGCGACAAGCTTTTTGAAAACAAAACATAAAATAACATAACATATTAAATCAGTGTCAGCGTTAAAGATAGTAAGTACGTTTATTTGTATGTTGATAGGTATGTCCACTTATGTATGCCTAGCACTTGGCATTGCATTACCTTAATAAAAACCTAAACTTATTTTATTCGGTTTAGTACATGTCTTAAGGGTAGGTTATAGTCGAGCAATTTAAAAAAAAAACTTCTTTTTTTTTGCATATTTTAAATCCTTATAATAATCAAAATCAGTTTCACAAGGCAGAGGAAGGATTGCTCTATGGTCCAGGAACAGCTGACTAGCTGTAAGAAACAAAAATTATATTTTTTACCACTTTTTTTCTTTGTCAAACTTTGAACGCGTTTTTCTCAAAACCATGTTTTTTGACGCGCCGTCCAACCGTTCAACCGATTGACTTCTTTTTCTTTTAAATGAAGATTATTGAAGTTAGAGGGCCATGGACCATTTTCAACAAAAAATATTAATATTTACTATTATTTTAATTAATATGAACAACAAAAAAAGGGTAGAAAAATCGGCTTTTTTCTTCAAACGGTCGCCATTTTATCAAAAATAACTGAATTTTTCTAAAAATGGTCCATAGCCCCGCAAATTTACTCTACTTTGCAAATAACTTTGATTTTTGTGTTTTAGAAAAAATATGAAGGCTTACGCGATGTACGCGCTACACACCTTCAGAAACGCGTGGATATCTCGCAAATTTTACAATTTAAAGAATTAAAAGACATTTTTTTGTGAACTACAACCTACTCTTAAATAAAAGCTTGTTTTCGAGAAGGCTTTTTTCATTTATTATTTTATTTCTAATCTTATACGTCTTGTTTCATCGTTTTCTTCTGCAATTGTCTCTTTGCGTTTGTTCGTGGTATTCCAGGCGTCAGGGAGCATTTACCAACCTTTTAATTACAAGTTCACCTACCTCGCAGAATTTTTGCATGAGGTTTTAGGGCCCCCTGGAAACACTAAATCCCCTCGGTGATAAGAGTTGACGATAGCGCAAAAGTCGTCATGGGCAAAGAACAACGGCCGAGATATAGATGACATAAGTTTTCCACCTGTTCGCCTCACCCCCCGCCCCGAAACGTAGCTCCCGCAACCCCTTGTTTACTTACGTATGTGGCAGAAAAACAACTTCATTCAACTCGAGACAACGATTGCAAGTGAACTTAAAATTTAAAGTCGATTTTGAACCACTGACATTTTCTCTGCCACCCCGTGGCCTTTTTATCGTGATCTGTTGTCAGCAGAAAATAACCATGGGTCGCCGCCGGTGATATAAGACCCTGAGACCTCAAAGTTGGTAGGCCGACACTTTATTTTTCACCGACGACTTGGTGTTGGCTTTTGGTATTTGTTTATTTCCACATTTTGTTCCTACAAGTATTAGATAACTACACGGTGGAATCCCCAGTGATCCGGGCAGAATAACAGTGCTCCCCGGTGCCCGGAGGCGATTCGTTCCGCGTTCGCGACATTATATTTTTCGACATCCTATTGCCAATCAGTCCTCGGCACTGCCTCATCTTAAATTGGGTGCGTTACATAACGCCGCTTATGTCAGCTTGGATCTTACTCTCGCCGGACGGAAACTTCAAACCAGGTTTAATTTTGGAGTTTTTCTTCTCCTAGACAAGTTGCAGACCAATGCTAATGACACCCATCTCACCGATCCATGCTATTAACCGCCATGCCATTAACCGCTTTCAAAGCCCAACAACAATGTTGAAGGAATGGTCATTGGAATAGTAGTTTTTTGGTGTGTGTTGATTGTCGGTGCGTTGGGTAGATCAAAAGTTACAAATAAAATAGTGATGGGCATACCATGAAAATTGCAAATTTATGAATCACCCTGTAACTCCCAAACGGTAGCGATTGACCCTCCCCTTCTTACAAATTTTTATTTGCCTAGGTGAGATCTAAAGACCCTGTATTGATGGGATTAATTAATAACCATTAGGTTTCTTTGAGGCGGGAAATTGAATATTTGTATCATCTATTTAAATAAGTTCCTTATCATTATGTTCAGCGTTATCGAATCTATCTAATTCTTTAATATATGATTAGGCGTCTTGACCTCTGGTTGGATTCGATATGTTTGATAATTCTTCACTTGTTATTCTGGCGGTCCAGTCGGCCTAAAATGATTACTTTACAGTTCTCTAATTTGGAGTTAATTTGGTGGAGTAAATTTACGGTAGGTATTACCTGAACTAACATACATTGGTTCTGGCATTGATAATGTTTGTTGTCGCGTTGGAGGGAATAAAGGCCTCAGGTTAAAATATTGCTAATTAAATGGACGGTTATTAATTGATTCTTGATTGGATAAGTTATTTCTACGGAAATTGTTATTAGCTGATGAAGTTTGATTAAAGGGATTAAGATTAAATGAAGCACATTGGTTAGAAAATTACCTCGGGTCGGGATCGAATGTTCTATTAAGTGTTAAATAAGCGTTGAGTCTAGAATTATTTTAAGATAAGTTTCGATTATTGTTACTATTGCTAGTAGTTCCAATCGTATGGGGATCTCCGATAGGAAATATTTTGTTTTTTACGCAATATGAAAATGCGATTGGTAATGTTTCAGGGCGCATTACGCGGACTGTTGAGGAAAGGGAATCTTTTAATCCTGTTAGGAATGCATTTAAGCACATCCCAGATTATAAATCCCTTTCACCTCTAATTATGTTTCGGTTATTTTCCAGAATTTAATTTTTAGTGAGGTGCCATACAGCTTAAGACCTCATTAGCTTGTCCCTCTATTTTATTTCTGATTGCCATCAGCTATTACTAATAGGGATATTTCCTCTACGTTGTTAATAAAGAAGTTTATGATTTCCAGGAAATCTAGGAAGATCTTTAATCGTGTTGGGGACTCTCAAGGAGTCCAGAACATTTCTTACAGCTATTATTTAATTTTGAAATTGCTTTTGAGAAATTGCCTACTGGATCAATATTATTATAAGCATGAGCCACTCCGCGATAACTTAAATTATTTCATAGATTACTTGTACCACTTCACTAACTCTCTGTTATTAATTTCACTATCACTTTTTTCACTTATCCGGTCTAGTGTATTCAAAGGGTTATTTATTAAGGTACGAGGAAACCAAAACTTTCTATTATATAGAGCTGATTTTGTTTTAATTGTTTTAAATCGATTAACAAACATATAAGAGAACAATTGCAAAGAGAAAAGGGAAAAAATATATTCACTTACATGCATTATTCCCTTTAATCATGCATGTTTCAGAGGTCTAATTTTCGTACGAGGACTTTATACATACACTTCTCTTTAAACTCATTAGAAGCAATCAAGATGATAAGACATGGTTTATACCAGTAATAAGTTGAAAGTTGCTGCTTTAGTTTTCAATAAGCTTATATTGGAGTAAACTTTTATTCATCCAATTATGCTACAGGTTTTTTACTTTCGCTAGCTTAGAACGTAGGATTATCTGCATTAACATATATGTACATACTTGGATGCAATAGCATTTTAAATTTATCGAAGAATCTTTTAAAAACTTTAAGCATAATTATAACTTAACTTACATTTATGTCTACTTACTCGTTTCTCGACCGAATTTAAAATCGAAAACTTTTCCTGTAATGAAATAAATTTCCTCTTCCATTTTGGCACCTCGATATAAATTAAATTAAATAACAAATTCTCTTAAACTTTCGACATTCTTTCACTGCAGCTTGACAGACAAATTCAATTAAATTCTCGCCTTATCTTATTATTTTCAGACTTTCTGTGTGGTGTCAAAGCGATTCAGGAAAAACTATATCCATCGGTTCACCGGAACAAAAAGTTTATTTTACTTTCATCCCTGGAATCCAATACGGCGAACTTGTGTATATTTAGCTACCAACCAGTATTTCGACTACTGTGTGATGACTACCATTTTGCTCAACTGCGTTTTTCTTGCAATGACTGAAACATTTGAAGAAGCTGAGTAAGTATAACCAATCTTTTTTTTTAATTTCTTAAGGAATCTTAAGTATTTATTTTTACCTTTTGAGTTTTAATTAAGTCAGGTGAAATAAGCTGTTTCATGAAAGAATGAGCTCTCAACTTGTAAGTTAATTAAATTTTTAGTTGAATTTTTCATAAGAAGGACGAAAGGGATAAAATTAAATTAACTCACACTGAACCCAGTGATATAAACAATTAATAAAGGAAAAACCACATGCATATTCTAAACTTGTTATCTCTTGTATTATACAGTGAAAAACAAAACTTTTAACATTACATTGATATTTATGAATATTTTTTAAAGAAAATAAGTGGATAAAATTTCTTGCAGAAATAATCAGGTTGATAAAAGAAATACCTACGGACCCATCGATTACAGTTAATGTGAACACTTTTGTCGCAGGTCAACATCGATTGTATATTACCTTGGTTTAATATCTATCCAAGGCACGGTCATTGATTGGTTATATATCTGGGCATCACGCTCGATAGCAGAATTAATTGGAACTCTAAGCTATACTGCACCATTAACAATGCCATACGGACCATATGGGTCTGTCAAAAGCTCTTCGGAAGATGATTCTCTGGCTAAACAATATTACTGTCAAACCGATTGTCTCCTTCTCCGCCTAGGTCTGGTTGGCCTAAAGTTCAACAATGGTTACTGATCGCCAAATGCAGGAACTTCAGCGATTTGCCTGCCTCTCCATAACAGGGGTTATGAGACCTGCATAGCAACCGCCATGGAGGCGGTAATCGCATTTACACATCATGAAATCCGTTGCAGTAGTACGTGGGAAACGGACCACATGACCAAGGTATTGCGCTTTAGCGTAAAGTTCACGGCTCTCTTTCCTAAACGAGCAGATTGAGATAACGGTTGCCCAAGTCTGAAACTTGAAAACCTAAAATGGTTTACTGGGGGCTCATAAATGGAATATTGCTGTTGTCTTTGTCCACAACACTAGAGTCTTGCTTGTAGCCGGCACATGGCTCAGTATCTTTCAAGCCGAAATCCATGTCATGGACACCTGAGACCTCAAAGCTCTCTTCTCGACGAGTCTCTTACGGAGGAGTACTCCGACACCCTCCAACAACTGGCCACTCAAAGCACGCATCATTGGATACCAGCTCACTCGGGAATCGAGATTAACGAGATCGCTGATAAACTAGCTTGGAGTCAACAATTAATATGAATATCCTCGGCCTCACCCAGGCCAAGACACATGCGAAACCCTATGTCTATAATAATATCACCGCCTAATGCGAACTCCGGGTTGCTTACAGGCTTCATATATGTCCACTGTGTGCTAAGGTAACACGATCACCAGTTAGGTCTGTCTAGTGAGACGGAGCGTCGGCCCTGGAAGGCTATGAAACTGCCTTTCACATTACGTGTTTTGTCAATAAAACGTTACGCTCCACCACACTTATTCACCATAGGTTCGAGTCGTCCTTGACTTTCTACGTTTGATATTTCCTAGCCTTGATTTCTGGCCACTGGGGGCATGCGCATTACACGGTTCAATATTTTGCTTTTCGTGGGCTTCCTCGTGTATGTTACACTCCTCCCCCCCACTCCCCTTTTGAAACTATTCGTCCCGACCAGCTTTCATCCAGTACGGCTTTTCTGGAATCGGATTTCTCTTCTTCGAACAAACAATTCAAGTGGCCTATCTCGAATTCCATATTGTTAGGCCTGTTAGTCTGCTTCTGTGTTCGACTCCGTAGCTGTAGACGGTAGACTTCTTGCCGTATCGTAATTCTAATGCTTGCGGCTGCGTCTCTTAATACCAAAATTAAAGCTGTCGCTTTTTCCTCGTTAGTCCAAAAGTTCATTGCCGCTGCTGTCTCGAACTGAAGTCTGTATGTTTGCCAGGGCGTTTGGCCATTAAATGTTGGAGGATGAAGTCTTTTATTCACAGTCATGTCTGTAGATAAAGTCGCTGAATACCGTTTCTGGACACTCTCTAGTTCAATCCTAATTTCTTCGAAATTTTTCTTAATTGACAGTTCCGCTTAACATTAAGCTTCTTTTATTTTGAGCTGTCCAGAAACTTCCACCTCTTTCAATCTCCTTTTAATGTCTGGCAAATTCTCCATTTAATTATCCATCTGGCTTTTGAGGTTGATTTTGATAGAGTTTTCTATTGTCTCCATTTTCTTCTCTACAGTTGATTCTAGACCTTGAAACTATTTCTGCATAGAAATTTCCATTTCGGCTTTCACTTCCTTAACCGAGACTTTAAGTTCCGCTACTGATGACTTCCGTTCTTCCATACCTTTAATTCAGTTACGGATGCTTAGATTTCAAATCGACAGTCGACGATTTCTGTTCCTCCATTGATGCTTTTAATTTATTTACGGGCCCTGCCATCGATGATTTCAACTCGGCTGATGATGATTTCTGCTCATCCATTAATGCCTTTAACTGTTCTTTAGAAGATTTCATCTCACACATCAGAGCATTGAGAAGATTTGTCATGCTGGGAGTATCTGCTTCTTCTTCTTTCAGCTCGTCTTGAGAAACAAAAGTCTCAGAACCAAAGTTATGTGCAAAATTTTAGCTGAATCGGTTGGGGGGAACTGGTTTAAAATTCAGCTGCAAGATTTTACCCAAATATACTAACTAATCAACTCACTAACTAACAGATGAAGTTAAATAAAAGCTCATAAAAAGGCTTCGGCGGTAACAGGCTAATATCGGTGCATCGGAGTCTACCTTGTATTATATGTAGGTCCACTTGCAATAGTTGTCGTCGCACCGGCTGTAAGTCTTCTACCGCCCCACGCCCCATTAGACCTGGGTAAAGTTGGCCTGGCAATTTTAATCAATTTTAACGTATCCAGGCTCATTTGATTTGTCTGAATTTGCTCCTTCTTGATTTATCAAGATTGGCCTATATTTGTAATTTGTGTAACTCCCACGACGGAGGAGCAAAATCTGAAATGAACTTGAGAGAAATGGCAAATTCAGACAAAGCAAATAAGCCTGGATACGTTACAATTGATTAATATAGCCCGGCCAAATGTACGCGGGTCCGCAATAGCGGTTTCAGGAACAAGATTTAAACTTGAGTTCAATTTGTACAATACTTAATTTTAAAATTCTTAAGTCAATTTGGAACATAAATTCAAATAATAAACTTGTTAATTATCAATAAAAAAAACAATATTTATTAATAATAAAAATAATAGGCTAATATCTTCATCAGCATATTCAACATTAACATTCTTCTTTTCCTTTATTTCAGGTACATATTTTTAGCTATCTACAGTTTGGAAATGATAATCAAAATTATAGCTAAGGGTTTTTTATTAAATAAATATACGTACTTAAGGAATCCATGGAACTGGCTGGATTTCGTTGTTATAACTAGTGGATATGCGACAATAGGAATGGAAGTCGGCAACCTCGCAGGTCTTCGGACATTTCGTGTATTGAGAGCATTAAAGACTGTTTCCATAATGCCTGGTATAAAATAAAATAAACTGTTTGGCTTTATAATTAACTGATAGTTTTACAGGTCTAAAGACTATTATAAATGCTTTGTTACATTCATTTAGACAATTAGCGGAAGTAATGACGTTAACTATTTTCTGTTTAATGGTGTTTGCACTATTCGCTTTACAAGTAAGCTTTGCTATAATAATTGAATCTATGTAAGTAAAATAATATTTTCTAGGTTTATATGGGCGAACTTAGAAATAAGTGTGTTAAAAATCTTCCTGATGAATGGTTCAATGTGACCAATGAAGAGTGGAGAAGGTTTGTTTATAAATGCACATATATTAATTCCAGCATATTTATTTTGGTAGGAAAGCACTTAAAATAAGTTTTTATTAAATAGCAAGTAAAGGTCTAATCACTAGAAAACTAGAAGCAATATTAACCAATATCTGTTTTATTTTTTAAAAAATACCGGTCAAGTGCGAGTCAGATTCGCGCACGGAGGATTCCGAACAATATTAAAAAAAAACATAATAGATTTATATACTTTCGTCCGAAAATGTACATGCCTAGAACTTCATTTTATTTGTTCTATAATGTATATCACACCTTCTATTAGTACAAATTATTTCAGAAAAAAAATTTATGAATCCGAAATAGCAATATTTATCCAAATGTTCTATTTGATGCTCTTCAAGATAAATTTCGTCTTGCCTCCTGAAGTCTAAGACGAAGTTTGGTTTAAGCAACATTGATATTAAACACTGTTTTGCGAATATCGGTATTCAGTGCTTCGAACATTTGGTCTACGTGACTTTACTTGTTCTTCAGGTTCAGATGAAGAGGTATTGGACGGCCCAAAAGTGTTGTTTAGGCTTCAACAAAATATTCTCTCCACCTCCGCAATTGATGCTCCTCCGTAAAAAGAAGTGATCCGCGGGTATTTCTTACACAATGTTCAGTTGCAAGATATTTTCCTTTCAGCTTTTCGGCAATCTAGTACTGTTAACGTGGTCATCGCTTCGTCCGACTTCTCTGCTAGCGTGTAAATGTAGCTGCGTTCTGAGATGTTATTTTACTGCAACATCGGTAGTAGAATTAATGTTGTTTGTAATCTGCTACCGTTCTTTTATTTTGGACGACGTGGCGTCAATGACCGATGGCCGACTTCCGCTTTCAAAGCGACCCAAAAGTTCTGTAGGAGAGTTTCTCGAGGAGTGTCCTAATGGATGAGCAATCGATGAATGAAGTTACTACCTATCAGAGACCCCAAGTAGGGGTGAAAAGTAGGACAAAAAAAATTTTATTGCAAATTTATAAATTTAAAGAAGCAATAAAATCATTTAGCCCATAAAAAGTACCGGGCAAAGATGGGATATACCCCATCATGTTGCAGCAGGGTGGAAATCGACTCGGGAACAGACTCGCCAACTATTCAAAGTATATTTACACTACCAAAAATTAGGAGGCAAAGGTAGCCCTTCTACCTAAATAGAACAAGATCAACTATAGCACAGTAATTGCATATATAGACCGATAAGCCTAACTTCATTCCTACTGGAAAGTCTAGAAAGACTGGTGGATTTGGTATTAAGAAAGGAAATAGGTACGAATCAACTACAAACATGCATACTTAAGGAAGTCTGTGACTCTGCTCTACTTAGCATTATACAATATCTTGAAAAAACACACATATGCACAATAAAGTAGCCTTGGGCTGCTTTAAAAAAATACAGCAACACCAGAATCGAGAAAATTCTTAGTAAGAAGGGAGGAGGAGGCAGATCAAGGCGAAATCAGCCGGATCTAGTCCATGCTGAAAACCCGAATTAGCGATAATAAACAGAGGAACTCCGCAAGGAGGAATTCTTTCACTAGTACTATGGCTGATAGCGATTGGTGAACTGCTAGATGCCTTATCAAATAAGGGTCTTTGTGTTATTGTATTTGCTATGCCAATTTACTATCGATAGATATCGATACATCACTCAAATTTGTAGCGGAAATGCGATAAAAAAAACTTGAATATTTCGGAAAGAAGATTTCTGGGACTTCCAAATCGGTAACCCCAAACTAGGTAAATCACAAAGCCAAGAAAACATCATTATAAACGCAAGCGGCTCAAAAAATTTGCTAGGCTGTGACTCTGGAGTGTAATGCAAGCAACTAAACTTGCAGATATAAGTTGAGGTGAATAATTTTTCTTCTGTTCTTCAAATCGCAAAGATAAAGATAGGGGCAAGGAAGCTAATGGAACGCGGAGTGAGATCCTCTAACATGGCAATATGAACGGATTGCCAAGTGTCAATCAAATCACTAACAAACGCAGTGGTGAAATTCAAAGGGTTAGAGGGTTGTAAGCAGGCGCTGGCAGAATTAGGGAGTGAAATTGAATCTTACATACGTCCCTGTGCACAGCAAAGTCCCATGAAATATAAAATCAAACGATTAACACTGGGCGCTAACGAGGAAACTCCGTAAATGCTTATCCTGCGCAGTCAGAAAGTATATCCTGAAATGGGAAACTTTATGTAGTCCTCGTGACAGGGCATGCACTCCTAATGGCTCAGACTCCAGCAGTTTGTATAGAAGTAAAGGATCTGGGAACATACTTTTGCGGAGATCTTACAAAAGTTAATAGTTTGGGGCATAAAATGATTATCCAATAAGTTAGGGCCGAGCAAGGCGTACAGTGGATTCAAGGCCTCCCGCCTACTAAACCAACTGACCAACAAATGATGGAGTAGAGATATCATCTTTAAACTGACATACTGGCAGCAATTATCCTATATTGTACAGTTCTTATTTTGATATACGTAACGGTCACCTTATCGCTAAATTTGATTTCTATATTTCTATCAGGGTGGAGCGGTAGAATGGCCCCCTTCAAGGGGGAGAGTCAGTGAATCTCTACACTGATGGTTTCAAGTTGGAAGCTAAGGTGGGTGGGGGCATCTACTCGGAGCATCTGGACCTGGACATCTGATTTCCCTTGCCAGATTACCAGTGATGTTCAGGTAGAAATTAGGACCATAACGGTAGCTTTGGACTGTCTAAGGAACAAAACACTGTCTACGAAAAATATATGTATCAGATAGTCAGGCTGCTAATATATCTCTTACGGGAGTGTTGGTGACCTTTAACACTGCCAATTAATACCACCCAACTCTGAACGACACGGCTGAGCGTCTTAACGTACGCCTCATGTCGGTACCAGGGCATAGCAACATTCCGGGTAACTGTAGATCCGATGAGCTAGCGATAAGCGGTACTACTCTACTTAACTCGGACATAAATCACCACCTTGGCAAGCCGCTAGCCACATACAAGCTGGCAATTAAGCAAACTTTCCTTATGATTGCTAATGATAGATGGCAAAGGGAACATACCTGCCTTATTACCCGGCAGATCTGACTGATCGTTGACCTAAAGCGGTAAGACAGTTAATACCACTCAGACGTAATACTACTGGCGCTGCCGTGGCTGTCATTTCGGGCAATTGCCTAATAGGCAGACACGCTGACAGATTCGGCACGCCGTTTAATGACTCCTGTAAGAGTTGCCAAGATGAAGAGGAAGAGGACGCCTCTCCCCAACTTTCTTATATTAGCCGAATTAGGTTCAGGCACCTAGTTCGGTTTCTCAGAAGCTCTAAATGGTTTCCAGTCACGAGACAGGACTGGAAGGTTTGTCGATAGGATAACAGTATTTTGGGCTCCCGAGAACTAATTTCTACTGGTGACAGAGTTTTACCTCGCCTCATCGTCTTTCTAAGGTTTAAATAGGGTTGAACGTATAACCTCAACTGTGATATTACAATGAACCACTCTGGTCTTCCTTCTCCGAATAGCAGCCATTTTAATCTAACCTAACTTAACGGTCACCTTTTTGTCCACTGTCATGCACTGTCATTCCTTTAAATTAATCCAATAGCAGTTCCGGGTAAAAAGTAAAAAGAGACCCAATGTTTAGCTGTTTACTATTTAAAAGCGCCAATTCGAATTTCGTTAAAGGTTATATTGCTGATTCTACCACGAAAACTACGTTTATACTGCTGATGAAATAAATATTTATAACCTCATTTTATTCCTTTTTTGACTTCATTGATATTCAACAGCCTGCGTTCTTTTATCGAGCGGTCCCTAAATTGTATGTGGCTTAAAGATTTGCTTGCATACTAATGAATAATATATAATAAAAAATCTAGCGTTGTTTAAATAATTTAATTTCAATCTTATATAGGTTTACTAAAAAGCTTTTCGATTACTTTATAATTTCTTACTTTCAACTGAGCTAAAAACTTACGAGAAAATTAATTAATGAGGCAATTGGCTAAAGCCTATGAAATATTAATTCTCAACTTGGTAACATGATTAGCTTTTTTGAGCATGAGACGTTAGGAGTGCCTTTACAACTTTTTTGTTCATTATCACGATATTTCTCTTTAATATGAGATAGTGAAAATATCATCATAATTAATGTTTCTACAAGTTTTCTACGAACGAATCAGTCAATATTTTCTTGCAGTTGGATAAATGATACCGACAATTGGCTATTTGACGGGGAGGAAATGCCAATGCTCTGTGGAAATCTCACAGGAGCGCGGCACTGCCCAGGTGGTAAGTAAATTTTAGTGAACTATAAGTAAATAGTAATTAAAAATGAATGTTTAGGATACACGTGCCTTTGTGTGGGAGAAAATCCCAATCATGGATATACGAATTTTGACAACTTCATGTGGTCCATGCTGACAACTTTTCAACTTATCACCCTCGACTATTGGGAAAACGTGTATAATATGGTCACTATCCACTGATGCATTCAAATTCCTTTACTAATAAAATGAAACTTTTCAGATACTAGCCACTTCAGGTCCCCTGAGTGTTTCTTTTTTTACGGTGGTTGTGTTTTTTGGCTCATTTTATTTAATTAATTTGATGTTAGCCGTAGTAGCCTTAAGTTACGAGGAAGAAGCAGAAATTACAAATGAGGTGAGAAAACATCTATAGATCGCTTAGTATAAAGAAGTCAGCCCACATTTCGTCAATTCTGTCTTATTATCTTATAGAACTTGAATTTAACATTATGAATAACGAGAAATAATTAAGATGTTAACTTAGACATACTTTTTCTTAACTCTTTAAAATTCTTCAGATGTATGTAGGTTGAGGCTTGTTTACACTACGCAATTGATAATGAACTAATAAATGAAATAATTTTTTTTTTAGGAAAGAAAAAAAGACTTGTTGGATCATCGAGATGATTCAACTTTTAGCTTCGACCCGTCCATTTTAAGTGTGAAAAAGTTAAATAAACATTATAAAAAGAAAATAGACTCACGGAAAGGTGTACTGCTGGCATCTTACTCAAGGAAAAAGACAAGAAAGAGAAAGAAAGGAAAAGAAGGAGGTAACAGTACTGATGGAAATGGCCAAGTAAGTTAACAACGGTATCAGATTGTCTCAAGTTTTCACGACGGGAAGATATTTGTTCTTGTCTTTTTTGAGAGACTTGAAGACACTGTTTATTAATAGTTATTAATGAAAACATATTTATGACTCTTTTTGATAGAGTAAAAGTAGATCAGTAACTCCTAGTCCGAGTCCAAGCCCTAGGCACAGTTGCACGCGGCCTCAAGCGCTCGAAATTCAACGCACAAAAGGGATAACTTTTCAAGATATTCAAACTCAAAATCCTAATATGTTGCATCCAGGTAAGTAAAAAGAAGTATTCCAAAATATGTATATCTTAACACATATTATTTCTCAAATGTATTTAAAGTTAACTATTATAACTAGTAGTCCCCTTCTTAATAGTTCAGTTAACCTCCACGAAACAATTTGAAATCGCACAAGCATCCCTTAGAATGCCTTATTACCCGGCAGGTCTGGGCTACTGTTGACCTGAAACGGTCAGGAGAGCTTATCTCGCTCAGATGAAATATTAAAGGCGTTGTCGTGGCTGTTATTTCGACCCATTGCCTTATAGGTAGACATGCCGACAGATTTAGGTCAAATGACTTCTGCATGAGTTGTCAAGATGAGGAGGAAGAGGAAACCATCCTCCACTTTCTTTACAACTGCCCGGCTCTAGCCAACCGCAGGAACCGGTTTTTGGTCTCCCCCTTATTAAAAGACTTACCCGAATTAGGTTATACTAATGTCAGGAACTTACTTCGGTTTGTCAGGAACTCTAAAGTGTACCTAGTTACGCGACGGGGCTGTAGCCTTCGCACCTCAGTCTCTAGCCAACAATACTTGTGGGCTCCCCGAAAACTGGTTTCTGCTGGTGACAGAGTTCTAGCTCGGTCCATCAATTGCTTCAGGTCAGCTCATCTTTCTCTCTTTAGGGCTTAAATAGAGTTGAGTGAAAAGCCTCAACTATAGCCACTCTGGCCTAAGTGTGCCTTTCCTTCCAGGATAGGATTGCCAGCCACTTTAACCTAACCTAAGTTCAGTTGCTTATAAATTGTTGAAGGATACTACCATATAGGCGGGGGAGGGGGAGAGGTTGTTACCAGTCTTACATTTTAACGCATATTTTCTACATTTTTCGTGGTATTCAGCGTGTTTCAGATCTGACAAACAAAAAATTGTATGGCAGAGGGTGGGGGCAATCTCAACCATTTGGGAGTTACAGAAATTTAGTAAACTGTTGGTTCACATTTTAGTTTGATTTGATTTGATTTGATTAGATTTGGAGGTGTGAGGTACTCAAGCGCCGCGGCCACTGGGGCCTATTGTGCTAACCCTCTCAACTCTAAGCTATTGTGCTAACCCTCTCAAGTAAGCCATTAACATTTTAGTTACTGACATTTATTTGGCTATATATGTAACGTAAGAATGTTCTAAGGATATGACATCATATGATATCTGTATCTTCACGGACGGAGTTGGATCAATTCGTTGAGCGACACGGTAACCATGAAATCCCGGGTTCGAGACCAGGACTCCCTGGGAGCTTTTATTAAGAAATTAAAATAAACCACTCCGTCTCTGGGCAATGCAAAAACAAGACTCAAGTTTCCTCACTTCCCTTACCATAATTCCCTTCCGGCCAAAACTATGCTAACGCATCAAAGGGTTTTGCCCTAGGCTTTGGCCACATTGTATAAAAAAAAGCTCATCAGGTTGGCATGCCACTAGCCTCCAAGCTGGAAACTAAACAAACATTCATCAAGCTTGCTAATGATAAAGAGCAAAGGGAGCATATCTGCGGGCAGAACTGGCCAACCGTCGACCTAAAGCTTGTCTCGCTCGATGGAAATCTAGCTCCAACGTGTTGTCACAATGGGCCGTAATGGCCTAAGTGTGCCCTCCATTGGGAAGGCTGTCACTTTAGCATAACCTAACCGGATAAAGTACCTCTCCAACAGTATAAAATACAAGTGGCTACATTAACAAAAAAGAAGAGGAGAACGAAGTTTATAATAGAAGAGCAGTTAAAGCATTGTTAAGATTTAAAAGGTTTATGTCTGCATTTTTTAATACCCTAAAGAAATAACATATTATCAGTCCTCCATGTCATCTTTAATCATTTATTTCCTGGCATGCTAATGAATATTTTAACATTATTATTTAGGTGCAAACTACAAAGGTCAATTATTATCAACAAGCAGACAAGCAAGTTCAAATGCAAGTGAAGGTGGCGTCAACAGAGAATCGTCATTGGATGATTCTGGGGTCGTAGATGATCACGAAGAACAAGATCCTGGAGCTGATCTTGTACACACCTCTACAGTTGAGGTAGAAATATTTAACAGTACCTTTGGAAAAAAGTTTAAATTTTAAATGTTTTTAGTTGCAAAGAGATATGACTCCAGTAACTCCAGTAACTCTTGCATTGTCACCCCGCGAAGTTAGGATAATCAAGTGCAATGGAAATATTGCTAGAATAAAGAAGCATAGCGTTTACGCTCTTCATCCTGAGTATTCTTCTCAGATTGTTGTTATAGGTTTGCAATTAGAGATATGAGTGTTAATTTTAATAAATCTGCATTTTTTAGACGATCTTCCAGATCGAAATTGTGATAGATGTGTTCAGTGCTGCGTCGACTACGAAGGGTGGTTGCAGTTTCAAAATTGTTTATATAAGGTAAAAAGGAATTTCGAATGTGTATGTCCTGTTAGAAAATCATATTTATTTCCAGATTGTTAAGGATCCATTATTCGAATTAGGAATTACATTGTGTATAGTTCTTAACACAATGTTTCTCGCAATGGAGCATCACGGCATGAGTGAGAGCTTTCGACAAGCTTTAGATATAGGGAATAAGGTACATTAATACAAAATAAGGTAATCAAAAATCATCAAATATCTTTTAAGGTTTTTACATCAATATTTACCTTCGAATGTATTATAAAACTGATGGCATTATCAAAGGATTTTTTTCTATGTGGTTGGAATATTTTCGACCTTATTATAGTTTCAGCTAGTTTACTTGATATAATATTTGAGCTTGTGGACGGCCTAAGTGTCCTAAGAGGATTGCGTTTGGTAAGCTATTTAATATCTTAGCTATTCAACGAATAATATATGTTGTTGTCTTTCAGCTTCGAGTTTTAAAGCTAGCTCAGTCCTGGACAACTATGAAAGTCTTATTGAGTATTATTATTTCGACAATAGGCGCACTCGGAAACTTGACACTTATTTTAGTTATTGTAATATATATTTTTGCTGTGATCGGAATGCAGCTCTTTTCGAAAGATTATACACCAGACAAATTTGACCCAGATCCTGTGCCAAGGTTAGTTTAGTAATATTAATAAAGAGTTGGTTAAAAGTCCTGAAATGTACATATTTGGAGTAAAATCCCATTGAGCTTTGAAAATTTACTATAGTATACCCGGTATTTGCTAGCCGAAATGGTAGTAAAGGTTTATAGTAACTGATTCAAACTATTAAGAATAATTTCACTAGTGAGAAGATGAACTATGTATGTTCGAGCTAACGATCTTATCAGTGATCGTCAGTATGACTTCTGTGCTGGCCGCTCTAACGGAGATGTGCAGAAAAAAGTCGAGAAAAATAACGAGTTAGACTCGCACAATCAGAGTTCCGTAACATCACATTGTTGTCAAATTTCAATAATAATTAAACAGACGGACGCAAGAGTAATCTTCTAAGCGTTGGTTTTATTAGTAAGAGTAGTCTTATAAGTTAACACAAAGACATTTATTTTTCAGCAACTTGAGACTGACGATAAAAGCGGCAGTTGTCTATACACAATATCTACTTACCCTGACGATAATGAACTTACAAACAATTTTGAAAAAAAAAATTTTTAATTTGAAACGATTCTCTACAAACTTTTTTGCGGGGCCAAACTCTCTCCATTTAAAATTAAAAAAAATATATTCAATAATCTTTGACTGAGGAGGTATGCGCGACACAAAGCCCTAACAAGACTTACAAAATTTCAAATTCCTACATCACATCGTTGTCGAGGAAAATATCTGTGAAAGACAGACTAACAGACGCAGAAGTGTTCGGCTTTGTTTCTTCTAAGGTACGGAACCCTAAAACTACAGATTTATTGGTGATGCTGCCATTACTACGAAATTGATTCTCTGGAAGATCGATGCGATGACGGCTGTCTGTAACTTTTCTAGTCTTCTACTACTTGAAACAGTTTCAATTAGTCCCCCTTTGCAACTCTTTAAAGTCTTTGTATTTCTGACCTGAAAACTAAAGTGACACAAAAGGCTCAAAAGGCTCTTAGAAGATCCAAAAAGTGCTAAGTCCAAACATCGCCATACTGATTTTTTTATTATAGGTGATGACAAAAAACTATGACAAACTCGTTTCGACATAGTAAAAGCTTTAGGTACTTTCAAACATACGTTGCATATTTGTACCACTGACGCATGATTGTATGTAAAGCCATACGTTGACGCCAACTTCCCTTGTGGCAATACAGAGCAAATGTGAAGATATCTGGTAACTGCAGGTTCATTATATTTCGAAATTTATATAAAAATATTTCGAAAAACAAATTTATTTACTCTTTTAATGACACTGACTGACTAAACCTATGTCCAACGTGTGGTTGACATAACGTTTTTAGTCGCAATCCCTTTGATGCTTCGTCAAAACCATACATTCAACAATGGATACTAAATTGCGACACACGTTGGTTCGAATCCCATCTATATGCTGGACTATCATCAATTTTAGTGTCATAATGTTGACTAAGAATGACTTCGAAAAGAAAATTTTTAACTAACCTTGCTTTCAGCAGCTTAAGGGACTTTACCAGTATAATAATTTAAAAAGATTGATTTTTTGTTTTTACATAGTTCGATGCTTTTATATGTATAGAATAAGAGGTTGAACTATAAAAGTCGACCTATGCTTATTTTTGAAAGTACAGCTGTCGGCAGCAATGAAAAAATCGGATGTAAATACTAAAAAGTCAGAAGTTAAGTCTTTAAACGCGTTTTTCTCAAAACTGCTTGTTTTAAATATGCTGCCACTATAACTCAAAAACAATTTATGGTATCGATTTAAAGTTTTTTGCATATTAAGGACAAGTATTTTTCATACCACGAGCCATGGATTTTTGATTGGACCAAAAATGATAATTTGGCAATCAAAAAAGGACACTGTTTTTGGCGAAAATTGTATACTCTTTTTCAAAATGCCGCCATTTTTATAATTTTCAATATTTTCTAAAATCCATGGTTGATGGTGCGGAAAATTTTATTTGCGGAATTTTTATTTTAATGATTATTTGTTTTTTTTTTAATTCCAGTCAATGTTGAGATTCCAATTAAGGCAGCAGTGAACCTACTTTTTTTTGCATATTTCGCGTTACTGCGGCATAGGTCCCGTGAATATTAATATTTTGTTCGGAAAAAAATTTTGTGTATTGTTAACAAATAATAAATTTGTACCCAACATCTTAAAACATTTGATGCAGCAGTTTTCTTTAAAAAAATTCAAGAAAAATAAAAGAAGGCTTAAGGCACTTTAAATGAACTGACTGCAGCTTAAAGTAGCCAAACGCAAATGACAGCAGCTGAAAGTAGCTCACAGGAGCCGAAAGAATCTGACAGGTGCTAACAGCAGCTGATGGCAGCTTGCTTCAGCTAAATGTTAATAGCAGCTAAGGACAGGAAATGAGATTAACTGACAGCAACTAACAGTAGCTAAAAGCATCTGACAACCGGTGCGATTAGCTGAAAGCAGCTGCTCTTAAATGTGTTCAGGTACTAGTACTTGCCTTAAACCTCTGTCAACTGCTTTCAGGAGCTGTCAGCTATTTTAAGGTGATGTGAGATCGTTTAAGCTGCAGTCAGCTGCATTTAACGTGAAACTTGTCGTTCATTCAATAATTCCGAGCTGCTGCAAGTCTTCGGCCTGCCATTAACAGTGAAAGATAAATCTTCTTCTCTCAGTGCCGGCTCGATGGTAATTGGCGCACTGTTCCAGGAATTTTCTGGCGCCCTTTTTCTAACCTTTTCTTTTTCTTTTCTACTTTCTAACCAGACGGCTCATAGCTATACCAAAGATTTCTATTACTAGATAAACGGCTTCGAACAAAGTAGTGAAAAATTTTTGGTTGCTTTTGTATATTTCTCGTATCGGGCAACCCTGCAGTCAGAATTAACAATTTTTTTTTCCGGGAGAGTTTGTGGATAAGAGACACGTATACTTTTCGTATATGCATTTACAAATATCAAATGTAATTTGCTCATTAAAAGATCAGAATACATCGACAGTTTACGCACATAAGTAACTAACTCAGGCATGTGATTTACATGAATTCTTTTTATTTGTCGTACTTTTTGGTACATTTTTCTCTTCGACAAGATTCGGCCATATTTTTTTGAGAGAAGGCTGTGTTCTCATCCGGAGAGAAGAGAACAGAATTTTGACAGGAGTAAGTGATTCTCTCAAATAATTTTGACAGGAGTAAATGACTGCACACTACCTTTACTCTTTATTTGCAGGTATATTCTTATGACCTTAAAATCTGGATATATTTCGTTTTACTGTGGTGCAAGTGTCACTTTTACAAGACTAGCTTGTTATTTTAGGGAGCCGGTTATCTAGTAGTAAGTCATCTTTGGCTATACCTTCATTACGCATTCATATAATACACATCAATTGTATTGCGAAGAGGGAATTTTCAAACAAAAAACAGTTTATCATTCTGTCTGAATAGTTTTATTCAATAGAATTAGTTGAAGAAATTATTTTTTGATATTATAGCAATATAAATTTCGTTAGATCTTCCCTATTGTTGGCGAAATAAAGTAGTATTAGTTAAAAACCGATGAAATTAAAAGACAGTTCCACGACGAAATTAAAAGACAGTTTTTTCTTGCTTTCAGACTACCGAACTGTTTTATAACTTCTGAAAAATCGATGTTTTGAGCCATATCATTCTCGATAGAAGAAAATCGCTAGGGAATTTAAATGCTATTGGTTCATCGTGGATCACAAAAACGTTTTATTTAATTTCAGCTTAGAAAAGCTCCTTTCCGCACTTGCCACAAAGTAAAATCCTCAGAGAAATCTAAACGTTAGAGTAAATATCTTACAACTTGTTTTTACTGATGAAGTTCAAAACATCGATTGGAGACGACTTGATCGTTGTTATATATGTGCTTCTTTATGCTGGTTAACTCGAAAGATAAACAGCATCCATCAATATCAGATTTTCCTTCGAGTGTCAGAGTTTTTTGAAATTCAAAGCAATATTTTTTCAAAATCTCATCGCGAGGTAGATGTTTTGATTTTGTAGAGAAATCCTCATGCATTAGCGTGTTGATTGAGTTGAGTAAATATTTCGCGAATTTTTGTTGTACAAACATCAAGCAGCAGATTGAAGAACTTTACTATTTCAAACTGTTCTTCTGGTCTTTTTTAGTAATTGCTTCGTCTCAAGATTCATAATCAAATTATCATTCCTTTTAGTTCTTGGAAATGAGGTTCGATCTTTAAAATTTCTGCGCGGTTTGTCGCATCCATGACGGTTTTTTAGACCGATTTTCTTGTATTCCTCTAGAAACGTTTCACATCTTTTTGTCAGTTTTTTTTTACTGATTTTTTACTGATATCAGCATCTCGATTCTGCATGAATTTGCTGATGATGTTTATTTCGAAAAGTATATCGTACCAAACAACAAGTGACACTAAGAAATCAAATTTTTCCAGCTGCTCACAAAGAGTCACTGCTTCGTGAGCTTTAGACTGGAAATTTTAGCTTCCCAACGAGTATTACTTGGACGTTTCCACACTCCGAACTTGAGATTATCAGTCAAAACTTCCCAGCGTTCGGGTAGCCGGCAAAGGAAGTGTAAAATCTTCCAATCACTCCATAAATTTAAACTGACACCCACATGACATGAAAGAGGCTAGTGAATTACAATCGAGAATTCTTTTTTACACTCCAGACTTTTTCCCTTTCATAGTTGCATCGTTGTTGTACCCTTGACGACGACAATCGTTCAAATTCGAAAAGTCGATGGTATTTTCCTCCAATAGCTGCATTATTACTTCTGATAGTCCCAGACCAGTTGAATCGTTGATCGGCATGAACCCCAAAAATTTCTCGCAAATTTCAGCCTCTCCATTTTTATTGTTCAATTCAACGTATCGCAATATTAGTGACAATTGTTTAATGTGGCTTACGTCAGGAGTGTAATCGGCAATTATAGAGAATATTTTACTCTTCCAATTGCTGATACAATTTTGGTCTTCTTTTGTTGAGCAAGGAGATGTAAAAGCTCGTTGCAAATGTTTTCGCTGCAGTAATGCATTGATGACGGATTTTTCAAATTCGATCAACGTGTCCTTGCATCACTGGATCGAATTTTGCTAATAATTGTATAAGAATAAAAGGATAATAAATACTTGTCGTAGTTTTTAGTGTAAAATTTGTCGGAGGACTCTCGGAATGTTATTGTTCTCGGCAAGATACAAATTAATGTTTATTAGTGTCGTCAATACATCTTCGATGTAATTCCTTTTGGATAAGTTCCTGCTGTCCACGGACGATTGTTTTCCCCAACTTCAGTCTTGATTCGACCTCACTCCAAGTTAGATAAAATTTGAGGTGATTTAGTTTTTGCTCATATAAGTTAAGCGTTTCCATCAAATGATACCAATCATTAAATCCAGTGTTGGCTAAGCAGGGTCTTCCATTCAAATCGAAACACTTGCAGCAAAAGCAAAATAAACGATCAATTGACGTAGAATACATTAACCACTTGCAATTAATTTTTTCTCCATTAGGTAGAGTTCGATTAAAATGTGAATTTGAAAAATGACGACCATTTTTGTCTTTATTGTCATCTCGATTTTTGTCCTTTTTCGAATTCTACGAAAATAATTTTATTGATTTCATTTTGAATTTTAGTATAGAAAAAATAGTTTTTAAAAAAAATTTGAACCGACTTAACAAAAAGCGCTTAAAAGCATAAAATAATTTTTAATTTTACATCTATTACGACATTTTGACTTCGGTGCAAATCAAACAAACCAAACAACTACAACAAAAATATTTAATCGTCCTTCCTTATGATTCCGTAAGGTTCACAGGTAGTACGTGGTACTGTAGTTGTTTTATTTGTTTAATTTGCACCGACTTCAAAATGTCGTAATATATATCAAATGAAAAATTAGTGAAGTCAGTTCAACCTTTTTTTTAAAAACTATTTTATTTTTTTACTTTTTAGTGTCTTCATATATACGCGTACGAACAAAGCAATCCAAAATTACTAAGAAAATTATCCAAATCCGGTAACATTTTACGAAATTAGTCACTGTCACCCTTTAGTACCCTCACCTTAGAAAATTCTTAACATGACCGTAGTGCGTACAGCAAGAGAAAATGATCGTAGTCAGAGAATCATCGTAGTCACTCTAGGTACAAAATTGTTATCATTTATCAATCAGGAAACGTATTTTGCACAACCGAATCAAAATAGGGATATGTCTTATGAAGCTAGGCGCCGTCCATCCTCCAACTCTTACCATAAGCCACAATTTTTGTCAGAATACAAATAGATACTCTATACATTCAGAATAATCTAAATCAGTTCACGTGTTACAAAGTGAGATTTCCTCTTCCTCCACCTCAACCCTAGGTCAATATTTTTCCATAAAGTAGCAATGGGGGATCATATAATACACAAAAAAAGGGAATCAAATTGTGTAACGCCCCCTCGCACACCTCCCAACTTATAAATGTTTGTCGTCGTATCAGTTTGGCAACATATTCTACAAATGAAAAGAAGAACCATGGAAATCGGTCCACGCGTTGCGAAGTTATGCCCGGTCAGACATAAAAAAAAATATACACGTCGAAGTAAGAACCTCTCTGTTTTTGGGAAGTCGGTTAAAAATTGTGAACGTACCATGCTTGGTTTGAAATATTTCGTAGGTATTTTATTAATACCAAAAAAATTTCCAAACTGTATGCAGGGAAACAGACTCAAAATTCATAAAGGCGCCCGACATGGCGCCCATTTCGCCCTTGCATTCGGTCGAACCGTTCGGACATCACTAGAGCCGGCACAGCTTCTCGGTATTGGTGGAGTTGAATGAGACTGCTTTTTTTGCCAGAAACTTAAAATGTTATTGAACATTTGCTTGATATAAATGAAATGGCAGTGGCTATTTACCACCCTCAAATTTCCGTGTAATTTCCGTGTACACGGAAGTACACGGAAATACACGGAAAGTACGTCAAATTTTTATTAGACTTTCTGGGAGGCGTTTAGTTGCTTTATTAAATGGGGTGGCTGCCGCCCCCTTCCCCCCGCCACATTTGTATTTAGAACAGGCTGTGATAAACTATTACCAGGGTAGGAATTCTCACGAAATTTGTTGTTTCAGACAACCTGGTTGCCTTGTAAATACGCAAAAATGTAAAAATGTGTAGAGCTTGAATTTAACACGTGTGTTCAATCGGTTGAAGGGGAATGCCAACCGTTTTACAAAATTTTTACTCATGGCAGTCCAAGCGCTATGAAGTGTCAAAATCACATGCCAGCTCCCAGCCAGGCGACTGAGTATTTAGATGCAAGCTCCGGGGAACGGCATGGGAGAATTACAGATCATGCGCACAAACTTGACATATTTATTCGTTGCTATGAAATATTTTACTGTTGTCACAACATATTTTGGGCATGCGCTTAATTTATTGAAACGGTTAGGCAACCAAATTGTGTGAGAATCGCTACCCAGTAATATGAATATGGAAGTGACTGTTTGCACTTATCGTGTACTTGTATTTCTGTGTATTTCCGTGCTCGACGTCGGCAGAAGTTCCCGAAGTTTCGGGTCGTGTCTCCATGTCGTGTGAAGTTACACTGTTTCTCTTAACCTTTGGAAAGTCCGTGTAAATACCCCTCTTTGGGGTGCTCGCCAGTTTGGGAATCTCCTTTGATATTCCAGTACAGCCGCTCTCTCTTTTCTGCCTACTACACCGTAAATGTAAATAATATCCGCGATTCCTCAAAAATAAGTTCTACCTTCTTGTTTATTGACCCTTTTTTATAGCAAAATTTCCATCAGGTACGAGTAACAGAACGCCAGGATACAAGGGTGAGAATCCTGGCTAACACAAGCTAATATCTTCAATAAAACAAAATTACACTAACATTTTTATAACTTTTTTGCAGCAATAATTAAAATTAATTACCTGTTAACCCAAAACAAAAATGTTCGACCTTTTATCTTAAAAATTTTGTTTCTTTACAGAATTTCCTACCTAAAGTGCAATAAAATAATTAGGTATGCAGGGAGTTCTAAGGATGCGATTTTTCTAATCCTATGTCTACAATTCCATGTTGCGCCTTTTTGGAAAGGTAATAAGATGGTCACCCCAATAAAAATAAAAAAGGGGTGTATTATTACATGAATTCCGGAGATAATTTGGGAAAATGCTGAATTTTAGATAATCGCAAATCATTTTTTTCACTTTTTGAACTGACTCTACCTGCAATGGTAGGAGTTAGATCAGTTGTGTTGACATTTTTGGAAAGGTCATTAAGATAATTGTTTTTTAGCGTTCGTTTGATGTGGCTGTGTTGGGTAGATCAAGACATCAAAATAAAAGAGTAATGTGCAATACCATGAAAAACTGAAATTTATGAATCACCCTGTAACTCCCAAACGGTTGAGATTGCCCCCTAACATAAAATATTTTGTTTGTCCAGTTGAGATCTATCACCCCACTTATTTTGGCACGTCCGATCTGAAACACCCAGCATACAGGGTGTAACGTTTCTAGAGGTCAATACGAGTACAAATGATAGCTCTCACCTAGACTAACAAAAATTGTATGGCAGGGGTGGGGGGGCAATCTTAACCGTTTGGGAGTACAGGGTGATTCATAAATTTCAGTTTTCCATGGTATGCACGTTACGCTTTTATTTTTATATTTTGATCTACTCAACATAGCGACATCAAACAATCGCTAGAAAACTACTACCTCAATTACCTTTCCAAAAATGTCAACAATGTTGATCTCACTACTACCACTGCAGGTACAGTCACGGCCAAAATTGAAAAAAATGTTTTGAAATTACCAAAATTTCAGCATTTTCCCAAATTTTCTCCGAAATTTATGTAATTAGTATAGTTTTTTATTTTTATTGGATTCCCTGTCTTATTACCTTTCCAAAAAGGTGCAACATGTTCGCGTAGGGAAAGTATTTAGAAATTTATACGTAGAAATTTTATTGAATTTAAAAATAATTACAATTAATCTTGATAACCCTGTAACTACCAAACGGTTTAGATTGCTCCCCCCCCTGCCATAAAATTTTTTGTTTGGCTAGGTGAGAGCTATCATTTGTATTCGTATTGACCTCTAGAAACGTTACACCCTGTATATGTTTATCGATAGAAATTGCAGTTCCGACATGCAATACTAGAGTAAGGAACCCATCAGCAAATAAAATCGATGACACTGATATTGTAACTCATGTTAAATCTCTTCCTGCTTACCAAAGCCATTACTCCTGAAAAACAACCCTATAAAGAAATATTTAAATCCCGATCTCAGAATGCGGAAAATGTATAACTTGTACCTAGAGGAATGTAATCATCGGTATAAAGTTAAGGAAAACTTTTGCTATTATATCTATAGTACCAAATTTTATTAACACTTTAAAGAATCGAATACCAATACTTGAAAGTGATGCGATAAGCTAGTGATGAAGATTCGTGTCAATCCGATGCACGAAGACCAGAACTTCACACCAGAAAAGCGAAGGCAGTTTTCAAAACCTTTCAACTTCGGTAGCATATTACAAGAGTAAGATGTACATGTAGAATTTTGGAGTGCCTTGTATTATTTCAGGTAAAGCCTTTTTGTACATATGGGACAAGGCAGAAGGGGATCGAAAAATCACAGCTTGTACCATTAAATACGTTTACTCCTTAACAATGTCACAAATTACAATTATGTATATAGTTTTTTGCTGCGACTGCGGAGGGGAGTGCGGGCCGCAAAATATAAGCTTAATGCTGAGGATTTCCTTCCTGAGGTTATTGACAACAACCGAAATTAGTGCAGACACAATTGAAATCAAATTCATGGTTTCTGGGCACTCGTTTCCTACCAAACGATACTGACTTTGGCGTCATTGAAAAGGAGAGCAGTAAACATCAGTTAATTTACTCTCTACTGGTGAATAGATGCAAAACACCGCGATACAAAGTTATAAAAATGAGTCGCGAAAATTTCCTTCCAGTAAAGATCCTCGTCGAGAGCATTGCAAATAGAAAGCAAACCATAGATAAACACAATTTTAGCTAATATGACATAAGATGGCTTTTAGAAGCTTTGAAATAATATTTAAGCCTACCTTGAACAACGATGTTGAGTTCTTTGCAGTCAACATGTCAAAACAAACCTAAGAAGCAATTTAACACAGTAGAGCAGTAACGGACTAAAAAAGAATATGTTGGATTTATTACGATTTATTCCAACAATTCATCATAACTACTATAAAACCTTCAAGTCAAGTGATGATGACGTTAATGAAATGTTGGAGGTCTGATGTGATGACACCACTCAGATATAGGATATACTGAAGTGATTGGTGCTATGAAATTTATTAAAGAAAATGGGATGACTTTTCGCTAGTTATCCCTTTCTGTGTAATCATCTTTTTTCCAACTCGGTATTCCTAATTCTCGACGTGATGTCGCCTACTAAATGCAGGCGATAGCGGCATATCTCTTTCTTTTACAGATTAGAACAACCTTTTTTTGTAATTTTTATTCCAGTAATTTCATTGATTTTTATATTTTCCTTACAACAATATAAAAGATTAAAATTAAATAT
This sequence comes from Leptarthrus brevirostris, assembly GCA_964036015.1. Taxonomy (NCBI): domain Eukaryota; kingdom Metazoa; phylum Arthropoda; class Insecta; order Diptera; family Asilidae; genus Leptarthrus; species Leptarthrus brevirostris. Next base: position 44,210,849 of record OZ038372.1, read on the forward strand.
CTCATTTCGTGTATATTCGGTTATTCTATTCTGCCCGCAATAGCTGCAAATTCACAGTAAACATTGGAAATTAAAAGTGGTTTTCCTCCACTGAAAGTAAAATTGTACCCATATGAGACAGCTTATAAGTCACTCCACTTTAACACTTTTCAGTGCAAAGTTCTGAATTAATTATTAGAAGAATATTGATTAATGTTTTGATGTATTAGTGCAATGTTTTGAAAAAATGTAAGTTTCGTAACAACACTCTTTCAATTTTTTGTCTGCTACATTTCTTCTCTTCTCAACATAGTATAAAATAATCAATGGGGTTTTCAGTATTTCATAAAGTATCGTTCGAGAAGGTTTAGATATATGTAATAATTAGTGGAATATACAATATACATATACAATATGTAGATTCTATGGTGATTCTCACGCATTGCTGCAGAACACCTCTTCCATTCGTTGAACGGCACGACCATCTTGCCATGGTTCCCGGTTTCGAGACCACGTTCCCGGTGAGTTTTTATTAAGATATTGAAATAATCCACTCCGTCTTTGGGCTGTTGTCTAGCTCGCAGCAATGCAAAAACAAGATATTAAAGTTTCCTCATTTCCCTTACCATAATTCCCTTCCGTACAAAATCATGCTAACGCATCAAAGGGTTGTCCCCTAGGCTTTGGCCACATCGTATAATAAAAAAAAATTTGGGAGCGACCAAGCGTGTTAGGAATGTACATAGTGGAGATAATCAAAGGTCGCATCGGGATGTATGCCCTGAAGGCAGGCATGTAAACGCGAGTGGGCTATGACATATTGACTCAAGATCAATTGATACGTTTTTCCGTAATTTTTCATCTTCTTCTTCTTTCTTCTATATTCTAATTGAAAACGAAATTCACTTAACAAAAGTCCGAGGAACGCCAGGCAGACCCAAGTAGTCGAATATATGCAATCATCATCAAAACAACCACGATAGATCTGCAAAATTATTTTCAAAGCTGAACTGAACCAAATCACTTTGTTTTTAGAAAACTTGGAAATTTTTAACCAAATGGAATATTGATCGACACCTTTATTGCACTTAAAATAATCACCAGCTGGGAAAGCCGCTGGCCACTTGCAAACTGGAGATTTCATAGACATCTCTGAGGATTGCAAATGTTAGTTGACAGGAGGAACACAACTGCCTGATCATCCGACATATATGACTAAATATATATATATATATATATATATATATATATATATATATATATATATATATATATATATATATATATATATATATATATATAAAAAAAGCTTGACCCTAAACAGTCATCTTACTCGGGCGCAAATTAATTAGCATTACCGTGGCCGTTATTATGGGCGGGATATTACGGCGCAACTGCCGGGCCCTAGCCAACCGTAGGAACCGTTTTCGCCTCAGCTCGACGCGCAAAGGGTAATATTACTCTTTGGGGTTTATATGGGGGTCTAAAGTGCAGCCTCAACTATGGTATCACAAATGGGCCGCCGTGGTGCCTTTTTATGCAGACACTCTAACCTAACGTAACCTTATTGCACTGTTTCTATAGACCACTGTGTAACAAAATAAGCGCATAAGCTAAAACTAACATTGTATTGGAAATTAATAACACGAAAAAAACATTAAGTTAACATTATGGAGTGGCTTCAGCTCTGAGACTTCATTTTAACTGACAGCGTTTTGTTTATATATTTTTGTGTTTCATTACCGTTCTCCCGCCGTGGTTTGGCTATAACACGCGGTTTTGATCAATCACTTAACTGCTCAACAGATCAACCGCCAAAACCGTGGTAGGGGCAAACCGCTCAATTAAAATAGCCCCAAGGACGTAAATGTGTTTAATCTTTAAAGAAAAAAAAATTGGTTCACGAATACTATACAAGTGGATACTTTCATAATAATAATACTTTGTTTGTTTACATTTTTAGGTGGAATTTTAACGATTTTTTTCATTCATTTATGATGATATTTCGGATATTGTGTGGTGAATGGATTGAACCTCTATGGGATTGCATGAGGGCAGAAGAAGATGTAAAATTTACATAGAATATCGTATTAAACAAATATTAAAACAAAACTAAACCTTTGCAGAATGGAGCATCGTCGTGTTTTGCAATATTTCTTCCAACGCTAGTGATGGGTAACTTTATGGTGCTAAATTTGTTCTTGGCCTTGTTGCTCAACAGCTTCAATTCAGAAGAACTCAAATCCAAAAAAGAGGTAAATTTTATCAAAAATTGCTTTCGATTAAATGTTTTTAACAGCAATGTTTTCGGAAGCGACGATGGCTTTAAATGTGTTTTTTTAAAATTTTTGAATACAAAAAATATGTATTTTTATAAAAGTGTTGACGTTTATGCCAATCTCATAATTTTAGTTTTGATTTTTGCTAAATTATGTTAATTAAAACCTTTCTTTAAAGTGCAGAACTAATTTTCAATTAATATTTTTCACTTTAAAATCCTATACAGCATTTTCTAAACTCCAATTTTAATAACCAATTCCTAAACTTGATGTACTAATGGATGGGGCAGTATAAGTAACATTTTTAGCGCTTAAAACATATTTACTACTAATTTTCTTATTTTATGATTTACTTTTGATTTCAATGGAACTAACCGAAAATAATCATGTTAATAATAAATGTTTCTACATAGTTGGCATGACGAAATACTATATCTACTTATATTTAACTATTGTCGCATATTTTTTCTATGTGTTAATTGTGTGGTAATTTTGCACCGATCAAAATATAAATTGTCTTCCACTTCTATGTGCACCGGCATCACAGATTTTCAAGAAGAAGGTAATTTAATGTTTGATAGCTTAACTATGCCTTAGATGTGTAGTTTTCTGTTAGTGTTTTAGTTGTAGAAACTAGTATTTTTCGTAGTTTAGTATTTTCAACTAAATAACAATTTTCACATAAAATCTAAAGGAAAAACAATGGTCAAATTTCCTTGCATTGGTAAAATATTCACCCCATGAACACTCACTAACACATTACCTAAACATTTTGACCAAGCACTTGTATTAATACAAGTTACACTAAACTGACCCAGTGTACACCACACTGGCTTGGTGTAGACAAAAACAAAATGGAAGCCAGCTTGGACTGGATATAATGCAAAACATTTTAATACTTAATAGTTCTGCGCTTTGTACCTTCAATTTTCATCTAGATATTATTTACTTTACTTTCTGATTGTGCTTGTGATGTGCAAAATATATCTTATAGGAATATTTACTTCCTACGTGCATTTTAATGCTTCCACGGAAATTTGCTAAACTAAAAGAGTAAAGGCACTAAAGGACCAGACCAAAATGCTGTTTTTTCCGATCGAAAACCAAAACCAAAACGAAAAATCTATTTTGTTTAAATTTTAGACTGAAAAAATTACTTTTATACATACCGGAAATGAGGTTTATTGACTTCTATTATGTAAATAAACAATCAACAGAAGTCGTGTGAAAAAATAAAAACAAATCATTGGAATACAAACCTAATAATAATTCCCATGGGAACTATTGCGTAAGTATCATATCCAGTCATAGTTCAACAAGAGTAATTAATTAAAATTAAATGAAGAAACTGTTAAGAAAATATAGAGTTTGCAAAATTTGTTTGAATAAAAATTGTAAAATCGAAAATGAAAATAATAAAAAATAATCAGCTTTTTAGGAGAAAATATTTATAAATTTTGCAATTTGCGTTATAGACTATGTAAGATTAGGAATAAGAATGTGAAAAAATACCTCTTTGATGGGTGGAACATGTCCTTTTCGGCGAAAAGCCAACCGCAATAGGCACTTGGGCTGGTTTTACTCAATTTTCTCCCAGACCGCCATTCCAAGAGGGATGAAAATATTCTGTATAAAATTCTATACGAAGAATGTTTTTCCTATCAAACAAGATAAGCACTTTACGATTTTTTCTTTCATTGAACATTTCCTAGTTTTTCGGATACGTGCATATCATTATTTTTCAGTTTTTTTATGTATAACTCTTCCTTTTAGTGTACTTCATTATCTACATGAAACCCTGCCATGACGGAAAAGAAGTTCTCTCTCTCTCTCTAGTTCCCGAAACCTCTTGTGGGGCATGGGCCGTTGTCGGTGGGATTCGAATCTGGAACCTCCGGATTGGTAGACCAACACGTTGTCAGCGACTCCACCGACGTCGGAAAGAGGGTAATTGAAGAAATTGTCCGTACGTCCAAGCCAAATCTTGATTCCGATGTTTTGAGATTTTTCAAACGAAGCTTCCAAGCATACATTTTTCAGAGCAATCCCCTCTATTCCAATCTTCACCCGCTGGAAAACCTGCATCTCAATTTGCCTGTTGTTAGCGGTTTTAGAAGACGTTAATTTGATTATTTTCCTGTCTTTTGCGGCATCGGTCGGTGTAATGCAGAGTATTGGTATTCCACCTATCGCGTGGACTGCATCTGTTGTTGTTAAAATCGGCAGTGTCGAAAACGAATTGGGAGAATGAATGTCGGTCAATTGCAGGATGCCAAGATATATTTTTTTTATTACTGGCTTTTAGAGACCGCTTGGGTGATAGTTTTTGAAGCGACTTTAAGAAACAAGTAGACCGCAAGACCAAGCAATATGGACGAGGTCTTGTTTCACATCTTATACGGCAGTGGATTTTTTATAAATTTTTTATTTTTATGATTGTGTTTAAAAAGTCTCCCAATTTCTCCGAAATCAAGCTTTCTGCTTCGTTTATCAAATTCACTACATACGGGTATTCGGATTTGTTGTACGCGGTGATCCAAATATCCTCACGAACTGTCGTTGCTACTGCTTCTAAAATCCTCAAATGTTTCTCTTTTTTATCCTTTGCCCTTTCCGTATACCAACTGTTGATAAGCTTTAAACAAAAGCAGAGAGCCATTCTTGTTTTTTTGCATTGTTGCAAATACGACGCCACTCCCGTATTCTTCTATTAATTTGTTTTGGATTATCTTCATTGGCATTGACGAAGTTCGACACGATTATCTTTCATTATTTTCATTAACTCCGGGAAAGAGAATTAACATTCGTCAGAATTGTAAATGAAATCGCGCCGCGAAGACAAATTCTTCATCCTGTGGACGTCCATGCTTTCGTCTTGACGGTGCTTTTGACATGAATTTCGTATAGCATGCATTGTGACAACGGACTCATACTGCGACTAAACAAAGATCGCTGCTTAAACGTCTTGAAGCTGCTTCGCTTCATGCGTTCGCACAATTTTTCAAAATCCTGTCGCTGGCCGTGACACACAATTTTCTTTTTCTCCGCTGCAATATCATATTTTTCACCGCAAAGTAAGTAATCCTTTAAAAGTAGAATTATTCGACCGATCTTAAGTTTTTCTTCCCAACCTTGCTGCTTCGCATTCCTTTCTCCAAAAATCTGCAAATATTTCTCTCTGTTGTTCGTGATTACCATCCTTCCAGGCTTTGCTAATATTTATCAAATTATCCCAGCCTCTTTCATCATGTACAGTCTGCGACATTCTTTACTTCCTTTTCAAACCGATTTTATGCACCTTCCAGCATGGTTTCATGGGCAAATCTACCAAAACCAAACTGTTAGAGTTTTCCAACTTATGTATACCTGTTTTAATTATTTAATCTTATAGTAACCAGATAGCTTTATCTGACCCATATCAGTTCATGAATTTAAACCTGATAGGATGATCGTCACATCTGTAATCTTAATTTAACATCTAGCCTTAATTAACGAGGTCAATAAACTGTTCTTTTACTGTCTGTTTCCTTTTAACACCTGATTTTCGAATTAAGGTATATTTTCTTTCTAAGGCGAACTTATTCGATTTCTTCCGGATTCCTACAGTTCTACAGTTAGTCTGACTGCTTCTGCAGTATATGTTCAGTGGGAACTGGTCAAGAATGACCTCCAAAGCCATCGTGTGCGTGATACAAATCTTTTATCCAGCGCTATTCTATATTCAGCGTTGCCCACCACACTAGTGGGTCGTAGCAAGGAATCGGTCTGACTATTGCGGTGTACATCTTTGGATTTTAGTCTCCATTAACCCCAAGGTCCTCTTACATGCATAGTAAGTCAAACTTGCTTTCAGTATGCCCTCTTCTATGTTCCTCTTTCAATTATGTTTAGAGTCTAATATTACACTCAGCTACTTGGCTTCTCTAGAAAGTGTTAAACTTTTTCCTCCAAGCATTGAAAGCCTAATATCTGGTATTTTTCTTTTTCCTGGTGGTCAAGACTTTGCCAAATACCAATAATGCCAGACCATCTGCAGAGGCAGAAACTATGAAAATATTCTTCTCTAATATATCAGGATCTCGTCCATCACCACTAACCGATGAGCAGTATTCAGTGGCTCTTTACTTGTATGTGACATATGGCTCTGCTGATTTTGATTTCAAACACCGATGTCTATACCAGCCTGTGTACTATGTAAGTCTTCGTAGGTAATGACCTATGGTAGGTCTTTGACAACTCATTTGAAGTACAGCAGATTTTACTTTCGATTAAAAGATCATTCTTGAACTTTGTTGATGCGAACCTGAATATCAGCTTTAGCACTGCCATTACTACGCTACAGAGACAAATTATATCCTATCCCTTGGAGTCCAATCTTATAAGTTCGGTTAAAGTAGTATTGATCTTTATTGACTTTGGACATTTGAGCTACATGACTGTGTTTGTTGCATAAAAGCCATACATCTTCACCATAATTTAAGAAGTTTAAAAAAATTCCATCTAATCCCTCGCGATAGATGGTTCGGAGGGTGTTGATATGGTCGCTGGAGAAAAACGCCTTCACAATAGACAGCCTGTTCATCGTTAAAAGCACACGGTATTCGTATTCAGATGGTTTTTACTATCACTGAACAGATTGCAGATAAAATACAATTGTTGAAATATATCAAGTTGCGTTTATAAATCATCACAATCACGCTTTATTTTTCATTCCATGGAATAGATCTCAATTGTTGAAAATTCTTGGATTACGGAAAGAAAAACATCCACCATAGTAGCGAGATCCACCTTGAGTATAACCCAGAGGTTCTTCGATTCTACTGCGTCGACAACCTCCAATTTCACCTTGGATGTACGACGATAACGAACAAAGATATTCGGTGGTTCAAAGATGCTAAGGATTTCAACAAAATATTCTCCTCAACTTCGCAATTAATGTTCCTCCGTGAAAAGTAGGGATCTACCGGCATCTCTTAAAGGATGCTTACATTCAAATCTCCATTGTCGCCACAGTAAACCACTTCTTTTGCTTTTTCTGCTCGTTGGTGTTATTGAGCTTGTCACCTACCTAACCTTCCTTTGGGCATCCTTGGCCGAGATATGCGTATTTTACTAATAGCTATTTGAACCTAAGGGGCCTGAGTCCGATTATTTCTAGGATCGGGATAAACTTTTCATAAGTCCATATGCTGCAAGACGCTAAAAATAACCAAAGGATGGACAGTACCATTATTCTTTAATGGAATTATTCGTTTTGTAAATTAATAAAATTTATTTTATAAAAAGGTTGTAAATAATTTTAATTAATATAAATTCATTTATAATATTAAGGTGAAATGTGAAGTTTAACAAAATATCAAAACAAATTATTTCAATAGAGGATTCTATTTTTTGATAAACTGTTTTTGAAAACTTATTTGCCCTGGACAAATTTAGGTATACTTTAATTTACACTTCTTTTAATACACAAATAGGAACACTCCAACATCAGATTTAGGAATTACTAACCAGCTCATTTATACTACCGACGTGATTTACAGAATATTTGGTAACTCGAATACACAAAACACCATTCATCAAAAAATTAATTGGCATTATATGTACAAGTTCTAGCTTTTATGTGAAACAGTTTTGGCGACCATTATTCGTATACTTGTATTGTATTTCTCAAAAAATTCTTACACTTTCTAGGAAGTTGGAGAAGAATCAAAATTGGCGAGGAGTATAGAACGTGTTCGTTCTTTAATACGAAAGAAAAGGATGGCCAATAAAGAAAAGAAGGAGAACATGTGCAACACTAAACTAGAACAACTTGTGAGGGAAGTTCAAAAGGCGGCCAAAAATGCTCCAGGGCAAACAAAGCTTCATCGATTAAGTTATCAGGTACAAAATAATTTTCCTATTGTTTATTTAAATTGCTTTTTTTATATATTTGCGTTTAAAACGATTTAAATTTTCACGAAAGCTGTTAGTTCTAAGCGATATATTTTAATATGTCCTTCTCGTAGAAACTTGCACTTACCGGTGTTCACAAAACTTAACTAACTGTGTATGTATTTTTCTAACGCACATATAGTACTAACTATTTCTACTATTCATGGAAAGCAAAACCAAGTACATATTGCTTTTACTTACAATTCTATTAAATGTAGACACTTACGAGCTTTCTTATATTTCTGACTTCAACAACTTTGGATAGAAAAAGTTCAATTTTTTTCGAAAGAACTGACTTTTCTATAACTATTCCAGGAATTTGAAAGCTGTCCATCAACATCCTTTTCCGCAATGAAGGTAATTTTTATCGGTATAAAAACACTTACATACATCGCACTAAAACAAATAAGTAGTTGGCACAAATTTCAACAACAAAAATTATATAGTTCTCGAAGGTATTTTAACAGAAACCTTCAAATGTAAAAATTTTTAAATTTAAAGAGAATGGCGAAATATATCCCAGAAGCGTGCAGAAATAAAATAAATATTTATAAGTATATTTATGGTAAACTTCAAATAGGCTCCAAAATCTTTGAAGAACTACACAACATAAAAATATAAATCAATTAAAAGTCCAAAAAAGCTAGATTTTACTGTGAATATGCGATATAGTATGTACAATAGTGTGCATGCATCGAAACAGTCTTACGCAGGAAATTGTCGGTTGATTCCTTGTTTACTAAGCGTAGCCGATACACCTATATATTACAGTATGTTAGATTCAAACCACCAAGTATCAAACATTTCATTCGTTCTACGCACCTTAACCCTCGTTCACGAGTGCGATTCGTCGCATGCGACTGTAATTTGATTGGTTGAAGTCATATACCTGTTACTTGACATGCTGGCTTTGTCTAACGTCGCTGCGATTGTAAAAATAATCGCAGCAATGCTCTTGATTTGGTGCGATTGTTGAACATAACCATACATAATTGGTTTGTTTACCTTTTGAAAAGTGCTTGTTGAATGAAAAACGGATTGAATAAATATAAAATGTATGTAATATGTGTTATTAGATATAAAAATTAATTATTATTATTTTACAGCAAATGAGGGAAAAGGAATAAAACAAATATTCCCTTTTCCTCTTAAAAAATTTATTAAAAACATTAGCTTAAATTCGCGTTCCGGATTCACTTTTAATATTTACATTTGGAATGATAAATATTACTTAAAAGCACTAATTATGTGCAAATTCAAACGTAAACAACAAATTTTCGTTCGTCAACCTTGTGAACGGGCATACGATGAAAAATAATCGCAGACTGAAACAAAAGTATTCAAAAAGTGAGATGAACGAAAAAATCGCACGGAGTCGCATCGCGCTTATGAACAAGCCCTTATTGTCTAAATTGAACGTGAACAACCAATTTTGCAAAGTTTCGCAATATTTCATTTCATTGTTTGAACAATATGCATAAACAAATTTTTCTTGCGCAAAATATGGTTGCGCATCTTAAGGCAATGCTTACTATAGCATTCGCAACTTTAGTTAACCGAAAAGCAAATAAGTTTGACCCATTCCCAAATGTATTTAAACCAAACACAGATATATTTGACATTTCGCAAATAAATTTAACCGACACGCATTCACCCATTCACAGATAGGTTTAACCGAAAGGCAGGAATATTTAGCCCATCCGAAATTAACTTAACTCCAAATGGAAATATATTTAAACTTTTCACGAATTTACTTAACCTTCAAAATTTAATCCAGGATGCGAAAAAGAAAACTATTTATTTTTAAATTAATATTGTCCAATGATCACCGTAAAAAATTAACGGAGGAACTTTTATCGGTTCTGTGAAAACACATCCGGGAATAATGGCAAAAAATATTAAAGTTAATTTATACAGAGAAAAATATTGCAGATTCCTTATATAGGGTTAAAAATAGTTTCCGTCTGCTTCTAATTACACTTAAGGAAATATCAAAAATAATTCATTTTTAAACTTCCTGAAGATTACAGAAACTATTTGGAGCACCATTAAGATTTTCATATTGCGACGTCATTACACGGAAAAGGACAGTGGTGAGATCAGTGCACAAAATTGGGGTGTCAAAATCAATGGAATCGATCCATGAACATCGATCTTTTTAGAGCGATTAATCGATGTTCGAAATCGGTAAAAATTATAGATCGATCCGTACTGAATCGATTTTCTCAGTTCGATCCCCCATCCCTACAGTCAATCCTAATTCGGGAATCAATACTTGCGCCCGCCGGTGTAAATAATGACATCTAAGCTAAAGCCTCTTTTTAACCGACTTCCCAAAAACGAAGAGGTTATAAGTTCGACGCGTATTTTTTTTTTTTATGTCTGACCGGGCATAACTTCGTAATGCGTCGACCGATTTTGATGATTCTTTTTTTGTTGGGTAGAGTATGTTCACCGATTGGTACCATGTCAAAAAACTTTTTGGTAGGGTGGGGGTGGGGAATGGGTGTGAAACCTAACTTTGTAACGCGTAGTCCGATTTGGATGGTTCTTTTTTTGTTGTACAGAGTATGATCCGCCATTGCTAATAGGAGAAAAAAAATTTGGCCTAGGGTGGGGGGAGGGGGGAGTGGTAGTCTAACTTTGTAACGCGTGGACCGATTTGGATAATTCTTTTTCTGTTGGGTAGAGTATGTTCCGTGGTTGATATCAGGTGAAAATTTGTTTGGGGGGATCGGGGTGGGGGGTGGGGGTGGAACCTAACTTTGTAACGCGTGGTCCGATTTCGATGGTTCTTTTTTTGTTGTATAGAGTATGATCCGCCATTGCTAATAGGAGAATAATTTGGTCCTAGGGTGAAAGGTGTGGGTGGGGGGGGGGGGGAGGGGTAGTCTAACTTCGTAACGCGTGGACCGATTTGGATAATTCTTTTTCTATTGAGTAGAATATGATCCTTGGTTGATACTACGAGAAAACAAATGTTGCTGGGGTGGGGGTGGGAGAGGGAGTTGAACCTAACTTTGTAACGCGTGGATCGATTTGGATACTTCTTTTGCTGTTGTATAGAGTGTGATCCCCCATTGCTAATAGGAGAATAATTTGGTCCTATGATGATTGATACCATGAGAAAAAAAGTTTAGTGGAATGGGGGTGAGGTATAAGGTTAAAACTAACTTTTAACGCGTGGACCGATTTGGATGGTTCTTTCTTCGTTGTATAGAGTAGAAGACACTAAAAAGTGAAAAATAAAATAGTTTTTAAAAAAAAGTTGAACCGACTTCACAAAAAGCACTCAAAAGCATAAAATAATTTTTAATTTTATATCTATTACGACATTTTGAAGTCGGTGCAAATTAAACAAATAAAACAACTACATAACCACAATTGAAATTAATACATAATACTACCTGAACGTTTCAGCTCACGGGATCATAAGAAAGGACAATTAAATATTTTTGTTGTAGTTGTTTGGTTTGTTTGATTTGCACCGACTTCAAAATGTCGTAATAGATATAAAATTAAAAATTATTTTATGCTTTGAGCGCTTTTTGTGAAGTTGGTTCAACTTTTTTTTTTAAAAACTATTTTTTGAAGACATATATTGTCGGAATAACAATGTTCCTTTCCACAGCATTAGACTTTCTTCGATACATATATTACGGTACGGGTAAAACACATCGTTGCAAATTTTTTTAAGGCTTCATATATTCGACGAATTTTGTATAGGCGGTCATTGCTTTGTACACAATTGTCCGAAAAATGAAGTGCTCGTGAAATCAGAAAAAATTTATCTTGCGAAATACGAATGCGAAATACGGCGTCTCTATTAGTTTATTCGTATCAATCGATCAATATATTGGCATATTTTTATCCCCCATAACACTTGCCAACAACATTGTTGCCAGGAAAGTATAAAATTCTGATAGATTTACATCAGTCTATTTTTGCACTTTAGATTTAGCTGACATTGCTTTTTGAAGAGTTCTGGCATACGAGTTTGTTTCTGCGATAATAGTACTCATCATAGTTGGGTTGAAAAATAAACAAAAGCATCAGCTTTCAGTATATTTTCCTTTCGACCCGGTATTGTTTCTGTGAAGTCGTGTATTGGCGATATAAGATCACTGTCAAGCCATTGTTTTTACTCGATGCATCTCCGCCTGTATGTGCGGGCGGACGTTTTTCTTCATCACTTTCCTCATCGGTTTTATCTTCTAATGATGATTCCAAAAAAGTTATCAGGTTGAATCTCACTATTTATTTATTTATTAATTTCTTTTTCTATTTCCATTTTGAAAGCAGAAATATATAAATGAAATAAATCTATAAACTACTGAAAACACATGATATTCACGTACTTTCACTATATGAATACTGCTTTAATAAATAAGAGCCTTTACTATTCGAAAACGTACATGTACGGCAATACTCTTTTGGTCCCGAAAAGGTGCCGCCGTACATGTAGGGCGATACTGCTGAAAGGGTTAAAACCCATTAGCCGTAACTAAAAAATTACACAGTTTTTAACAATATTGTGTTACCTGTCAACTAAGATACTAATAACACTAAAACTGTAGAAAATATGCGTTAAAATGTAAGACTGGTTATTTTTCTTCGTAAAAACATGTCAAACACCTGTAGGTGGGAGGGGGGGGGGCTAGACTCCCTTTCGTATAATTGTTTTTGCTTCTCACCTCGATCTACATGTTCCTTCATTTCTGCACAATGACCTAAGAAAAACTTGACAGACTACCACAATGGTAATGGTAAAAATGTTGTATCTACGGTGAAGATATTGTATATTGCTTACCCACGCTAAGGCGCTTGTTAGATTTTATGCTAACAATGATACCACCACCTTAAATCTCAGGTGATAAGATATCATCTACTCCGGATAGATCTGTCTAGTGAGACGAAGTGTCGGATCTGTCTGGAATACGATGACACCACAATGCACATATGTTCATTTGTTCTGCCTCGGCATGGATTAGAAGAAGGATCTTCAGTCGAGAATTGTTGAGCCCGGCTTTTTTTAAAAAAGCTGATCTTTACTTAATACTTTATTATATGTATTCGCGCGTCAAAAATTTAAAAATATTAATCTAAATCTAAGATTAATAATATTAATCTAAGTTTATAAAACAAGATATATAAAAAAATTTCAAATCTACAAGATACTTTTTAAAATCTCTCACATCTTTAACGGAAAGTGAATTATTTATAAGAAAGTAAGTTAATGCTTTTTCAAAATGGCAGTAAAAGCCGCAGACGGAATTGCCCGACAATGCGACATAGTAGCTTAAATTACCGGATTAAATATTAGCATTAGTAGAAAGAGATATCCAGACCTCGAAACTAAACGAACCAATTAAATTTAAAAAATCAGTAAAAAAAGCGCAAATTTTTAAGTTTGTTTAAAAGACTTTCAGGAAATAATTGTTGCCGGATTCTTCGTTAAAAATGTTACTACTCTTAATACTTAATGTGCATAGTGTAATTATTCTATGTAACATTTTTGGTTTTCAATAGATACAAACGTATATCTTAAAAGAATTTTTAAATACATTTCCCATGTTATATATTCTTTCAGGAATCGATGAATAGACCGGTCTCTGGATCAGATTTCGGATTTCAAATTCCTCTAAAAGAAGGTCCACTACAAACTATTATTGATGGCCAAGAACAGGAATTTTACGAAGAAGAAAATCAGTTCGGTATCGATGCCGAAACACAATTGTAAGTTGGACTAAGAAAAGTACTATTTAATATATTGCTAAATTTTCTATTTGTTTTAGACATGAATACTGCCTATACCCTATATCAGAGAAAAAATTACTTCATCAAATGTCTTCCGGGTTTGGAACTCAACAGTATGATAGTCGTGATGAGCAAACTATAACCGAATCTATCGAGCTTCGTCTAATGGGACAGTATAACTCAACAGATACAGATCCTGGCGACTGTATAGCTCACCATATAGATAATGAGAAACACAACGAGGCGTATCTAAAGTACCAAAAGTCATTGTTGACTCGATCACCGAGTTATAGAAAATCTATTGATAGGTTGTCACTATCAAGTGAAGCTAGCCAAAAATCACTCATCCCTTCCAGGTGTAAATCAGAGGAATATATTGACAAGTTATCAGTCAAGCGAATGGGAAGCGATAACTCCATTAACACACTGTCAATAGATCAGGAAGATCTTCTGAATCAAGTAAACTTACGCGAAGAGCTATTAAATTGCGATAAAAAGGAATTATTTCAATTCCTCTCAGAAGAAGTTGACAACAGCAACAACTATTTCAGTGACACTGTCGGATACGGCAGCGCTGTGATAGACCCAGATACAGATAGTTTAGTTTTAGATTCAAAAAAAGAAAGCTATATTTTCTCGCCAGCACGCAAAACTTCCAGTTGTAGTATTAAATCAAATCTCAGCTGTATATCCAACTCGATAATCCAACAACTCGAGAATAGACGAGGAGGAAGTATTTGTGGTTCAATAGACAAGCTGTTCGGTCGATCCGAGTCGCAAGCAATGTTTGACAGTGGCGTCGACGGTCATGATCAGGTGCCTTTAGTTGGAAATTCGGAATTTGACAATATTATTATGAGTTTCGAAAAAGAACTGGAGGAAATTAAAAAATCAACAACGTCACTTGAACGGCGACTGTCGACATTATCTGAGCCGTCTCCACAAGCAGAAGATTGTAATAAGGGTATCATTACGTCGGAGAATGGAAGTATTATAAGAAATGATGATTTGTCACACATTCAGAGGCGATGCCCACCTTTAAGTAGTAGAGACTCAGTTAAAATTAAGCGTAGAAGTTTAGAAAAGCAAAAGAAAATCGACGACGAATTTAGCGTTACTACTGAAATTAAGAAAATCTGTGATCAAATGCAGGCACCATTTACTGAAATAGGGAACACTTCGCCGTTCTTGCGGCGAAAAAGTGATTTTTATATGAATTTCGATAGATTAAAACGAAGAAGTTTAATAGAAAGAGTAGAAGAGGTACCTGAAGAGGAACGATCGCCTCTTAAAATTGAAAGTGAAAGGCTTCCAAGAAAACACGTAGCTGCTGATTTTAAAGTAGATAGTTTATCACTGAAAAGTACAGGGAGCTACGAAGAGATTTTAATCAAAAAGCAATTCAAACAAAGTAAGAAGCAGGAACCTGTAGATAGAGAAGTAATAAAAGAAAGCCCCAAACTCAAACCAAAAGAGGAAAAAGAACCTTCAATATACGAAAAAAGTCCCAAGAAAAGCCCCAAAAAGAGTGAAGTAAGAAAACTGACCGAAAAACCTTGGCATTGTCTGGTTTCCTACGTGGACGATCTCACCGTTGGAGGGAGACGCAACTCGCAGGGAGCATACAATGATCCAATGTCTTTCCCCAGTTTTGGAATTAACAAGACAACAAAGGTTCCTCAGGACTGCTTTCCACAAAAATGCTATGAGCAGTAAGTACATGTTATACAATACGACATAACATTTAAACTCACCCTTCGTTTTAAAGCTTATATTTCAGATGTCCTTGCTTCCTATCGTGTGTCGATACAAAGTGGACAAAAACGTGGACGGAACTTCGAACAGCGGTACTGTCAGTTGTAGATACACCTGCATTTGAGTGGTTTGTTTTGGTCCTCATCTTTGCTTCGAGCATTACACTATGCTTTGAAGACATTTACTTAGATAGCAATAAAACATTGAAAAAAGTTCTTTATTGGACAAACCTGTCATTCTGCGTAATTTTCGTAATCGAGATGGTGCTAAAGTGGTTGGCCCTAGGATTTTCAAAATATTTTACTAGTTTTTGGACTATTTTAGATTTTATAATTGTGTTTGTAAGTGCTTCAGTTGTACCAGCGCCTACTCTAGATGCAAGGCCGGAAAGCATAACAATTCGGCCGTTTTACCACCAAGCATCTCATTACTTCATTTATTTTTATCCATATCCAATCCTTGCACACAAATGAAACTGTACACTCTCCTAACCAAAACCAAAGAAAAATACTTATTTCATTGACGCATTCAAAGCAACAAAACGAATACAAGAGGAAGTCATCTGCTTAAAACACCAATGAACAACAATGAAAATTTTAAATAAGTGTAGGTTCACCTCAAGTTAATCAATAGAGTTGAGATTTTAAAAGTATTGCGAGGACTACTTCGAACAAGTAGAATGTCCGAACGTTTTCCTTTTATTTACTATGACAAGTTTCGGTTTGTTTACACCTTCAACGCTCAGCTGTTTGTATTTACTTCCAGACTTGTATCTAGAGTAGGCTGTGGCTGTATCTAAGGAAACTTTGTTACTTAAAAATGTTCCTTTTAGGTGTCGGTATTTTCTTTACTTATCGAGGAAAACGAAAATTTAAAAGTTTTGCGATCCCTGAGAACTCTTCGCGCTCTGAGACCATTAAGAGCAATATCAAGGTAATATTTTGTAGAGTATTCTTAAAAAGTATTATTTAAAATAGAAGCAGTTAATTAGAAATAATGACATCTTGGCGGCGCAAATGCGCACCAAAATCATGTGCGTAAATCTTTCTTCTACGCAAGCGCGGCGGGAGTCGGCCTGTATTTTTCGCGGGTTAAGATATTTTAAATTTTTTTAAGTTCAAATTTTATGATTTTATCAGAAAGGCTATTGTTCTCCTTACACATAAAACTACGCAAACTTTTAAATGAAAAAATTGATTCTATCGGATAATAATAGACTCTTAATACCACAATGGTTTCTGGCGAATGCCAGCGGTCATCTTAATATTCATCCTCGAGAACAAGTGTGAACGTCGTTTTTTTAATCCATTCTTCTTGCGATGTGACGTACTGGATGGCATTCCACACACAGGTGCCTCAGGGTAGCCATCTTGGTACTTTGCTTTCCATTTTTCACTACCGCATTTTAAACACCTTTCACACAAATGTGTTCTTTTCATCGCCTTTTTCATTGGATCAATGAATGAGTGGCACGATCTCTACGCTATGGATGCAGACTCAACTCTCGGGCGCAATTTTTGCAGTTGTCATAAATAAAAAGTCCACTTAAACTCTGGACTACTGTCTAGCTCGCAGCAATGTCCGGCCAGAGCCATGCTAACGCATCATAGGGTTGTCCTCTGAATTTTGGTTACATCTTTAAAAAAAATTTCTTTAAATATTGATAAATGCACCTCAGTGATCTAATTAAAATTTTCAATTCGATTACAAACTTGCTAAAATTTCATCAGATGTATTTCAGAATGGGCCTTTTTTTGGCTACTTTTCTGCATGATACACATCTAGAGACAAACTCGAATTGAACACTTCAGACGTTAGAGAATTATCTCTTTACGATTTCTTCCAAGCACCAATTGATTCTCCCAAACTGTTTGATCTTTAAAAAATGTTTTTCGTTTACGTTTTTTATCATGGCAACCGTGGCCAAATATTATCAATATTCTTTAACAATTTTGTGCTTTTGCTAAGCAAAAATATTTTATCTTATCTACATATGAGAAATCGAATATTTAGAGCTTTACGTAAGAGGTCAAACTAAAAGGCTTGTAAATATTTTTGCTTATAAGAGATGAAATTTGTATAAAATTAAAATTAATCTATGGTTTAAACTAATTTAGTGAAGCAACCATCGAGAATACGAAGGTGGCTCAATAAGTACCCGTCTACACATTTTTCCCAATATCCCAGCCATTTCTTATACCCCTCCAAAAAATGCGATTTGTAAAAGTTTTCAAAATAGACTTCTGTCTCGACGATGACCTCTTCGTTTAAAATTTTTTCCCGCGATCTACATTTATAAGTTGGTGGAACATCACTTTTATTTTGTTAAATGCTGCCTCCGAACTACACCTTCCAAGGCCCTTAACACCATCCTTCACCTTGTGCCGATGGAATTCTTCATTTTTCATGCAAACCGCATACTCAACAGCTATTAGGATCAATTCAGTCCAGACTTGGGCAGGCGCTAATTACGGACATTCTAAAATCCTGGATCGAAGCATAACACACCATATTGACTACACCGTACTAAAGTCTCTAAGTTGGAAGGCAAAAGCGGATGGAGATGTCTACTCAGAAAGATTTTGCCTAACATTTCCTTTCAGTTGCGAGACTACTGCAGCGTTTTCCAAACTAAAGTCATGGCTATTTAAGCAGCCTTAGAATGTCTGAAGGACAGAGGAATAACCTATTATCATTTCTATCGTCATTAAATCTCAAACAGATGATTGGCAGGAATGATCAGTGATCCAATGACGTCATTCGCCAATGATCTATCGACTTTTTGAATTGAACAGCAGTAAAAAAAATTTTAGTTTATAAAGTGAAAATAAAAATATTGAAAAAATAAAAGAAAAATTAATAATATGAACATTTTAAATTTAAAAGCCCGCAGTAGTAAATTTTTGGTATAAAATGAATATTTATTTGAAACGGCAGTTAATATAATTTATTTCCCCATAAATAAAGAATACCTTCAATTTTTTTTATTAAAAAGAAATCCAAAATGAGGGCTGTAAGTCTTATAAACTGAAGCCATGCGTGCATTGGTCTACGCGGGGCGTTCCACCCCTTGTCAGTTAATCCGAAACAAAAACGGGTAAAAAATTATTAATCTGCATGAAATTTGGGGGCCTTGTCGTTTTTAAATTTTCTGAAACTAACGGATATCAAAAAACCGGCCGTTTGAAAAAACTGTTTTTTTAGCTTCAATGGACGCAAAAAAAAGTTTAAGTCGAAAAAAAATCGCCTCGATAAGGCCCCCGAAATTTAATTTCCTTTACGGTTGAACAAATTGCAAGTCAATCGGTTCATCCGTTGAAGCTGTAGAGCGCCCCGCGCGCTGAAAAACGCTGCTTCGAGAAAAATCCAGAACCATAGAGGCAGCCTTCGGCTTCCTCAAAGTATTCGTCTTGCTGGATCTGAAGGTTGATCAGGTTAATTGATAAGGTAGCGGAAAAAGGTCGTCTCGCAAGGCGCAAGAGCGCCTCAGCTACCTATTTTCCAGCCGGCGCGCGGTTCCGCTCAATGCGCTGTAACTTCTAAACAATATCAGATCTTAAAAAATCCTTTTAACTATATATACTAGACACTATAAGGATTCAAATTATGTAAAAAAAATAGATTAATTGAACGTCATGAACGGTAACTTCCCCTTAAAACTGTTCAACCCTTCCTGTATCACGACAACTAGCAGCGCACTGCAAGCACTCACTCACTTAAGAGGGGAACTACCTTTAGAGGCCGAAAAAGAAGTACTTTTTTGCAATTTATTTTTGGGAAAATGAAGATAGAACACATCAAATTGGTATAATATTGAAACGTGCACGAGGTAGGCCACGGAACGGGAAATAGTCAACCGTGTAATGCGCATGTCCCAGGTGGCCAGAAATCAAGAAAAGGAAATGCCAAACGGAGAAAGTCAAGGACGACTCGAACCCATGGTGAATATATGAGGTGAAAATGTGTAACGGAAATATCTAGAACTAAGTGACTGAACTTTCTAGAATTAAGCTAAGTGGTATAAATAGGGCTGAGCAGTAGCCTAGGTAGTTTTAGTCGTGCTTTAGACTGCGAAGTGTTTAAATGTGATAATGCAAACAGTTAGTTGTACTTTAACCAGCGAAGTGATGTGTTAATTAGAAAAGTGAAACGTTATATTGTGAAGAAAACGTGTAAAAGAAATTGTTAAACAAACTAATTAAGTGAAGTGAATAAAATTGTGAACACTTGTGATTGAAAATAATTGTCTTAATTAATCTTTCGAGCCGGAAGAGCCCCATTTATGTTACAATATATATTTAGGGCAATGTTTAAAGATGAAAAAAAAACATTTTTTACAATATGAAAAATTGAAAATTAATAAAGTTTTGGTGGATATTGTAACTCGTCTCGCCGCTGACATCGAAATTGGCGATAGTGATCCTGGCCGCAATTCTCATCTCAAATCATAAAACCAAACATTTTTGTACTCGAGAGGGTTTTTTATCGTAGATAGACTACGATCTTCGCGAAATTCGAACATTAACCTTACAAATCAGGCTTTAAAAAAAATTTGGTTTTTTATGAAAAAAGCTTCGATTATTTTTGCGTCAAAAATGGTCTACAAATGATTTGTTTTCTATGTCCGTAGTCTATCTAGAGTAGTTTGTTATGCCCTTTAAAATGAATGCTGGATGAAGAAAATCGGTTCACTAGTTTTTTCGTAATCACTTTCGCCATTGTGAAAAACACGGTTTCGAGAAAACGCCGTCTAAAGTTTGCTCGGCGCGCTCGGCCGGCTCGGCACCAGCAACTTTCAAGCAGCACATCTTTCACAATTTCGATAATGGCCTTTTGAAACTTTGGAATAATATTCTTAAAGCACATACCTATCGATTAAAGCAATAAAAACGTCTTAAGGTAGTTCCCCTCTTAACAAGTTGGAATGATAAATTGGGGATGCCCTATGATAATAAAGCACAGCCTTGACAGGAAAGGAATTAAAGGTAAGGGAAATGGGTTGCATTGAATGATCTTGGAGGGGCGTAATTCGTACAATGGCGTTAGAAATGATAATTTTTCCTATGATATCATAAGACACAGATTATGCAATAATCATTCTTCCTCGAATGATCATTGTTATTGTTAGTATGACGAAGCGTTGGCTAACATAGCTAAATACCTTAATGGTCACCTCACATGGGTAACGGGCATAGTGATATTCTGGGCAGCTATACAGACAATGAGCTAGCAATAATCGACACTACTTTATCAGGCTAAGATATAGCTTATCAGCATGGCAAGTCGCTAACCACATGTAAACTGAATATTAAAGAAACATTCATCAAGGCGGCTAACGAAAAGTGCCAAAGGGAATACACATGCCTAATAACCCATCAGATATAGCCGCTCTTCAACCTAAAGCGATCTAAAGAAGTCAACTATCTCAAACAAAATATCATTACTGTTGTCATGACGCTCATTACGGGTAATTGCCTCTTATGAAGTCATGCTAATAGATTCAGCGCTCCCCCGAATGACTTCTGCAGGAGCTGTCAGGATAAGGAGGAAAATGAAATCATTCCACATCTCTTCTGAAACTGTCCAGCTCTAGCTAATCGCAGAAACCTAACCTAACCTAACATTATATGAATTGAATTACGAGGTAATTACTTTGTACGACTAACGTTTAACGAGATATTACCACAAGCTTGTTGCACCCTTGTTTTCAAAATGGCGGCCTAATAGGGGCTCTGCGATCGTGGAAACTGAATTTTATATTCGCCATCGACCCCCAAACAGATCCAAAAAAAAGTCGCTGCCTATTCAAAATGTTTCATTAAACTATCATTTAACTCAATTCATAAAGGCACACTGTAAAGTTAGAGAATACTGGTTTTTAATTTCAATTTCAATTCTTTATTGATTTAGATATAAAATATAAACCAACAATTAATTTTGAAAACGTTTCGGGTACTGTGCCCATATAACGCCTAGCTACATTTACATTTTAATTTTATTTTATTTACTTTAACATTATTTTATTCAAAAAATTGTCACACTATAGAATTTACTATACACGGTTTTAATTCCATTTTTTGTTTGTTCTGGCTCTATGTTTAAATTAAGTGATATATGTTGTATTTTTAAAATATTGCTTTGATTGGTGTAAAATTTCGGGATGTAGTAGTTCCTGTAATGGTGGAAATTCACCCTGTAGGCTGTTCCTTGTTACGCTACATTCCATCATCCTGTTCTAAGCATTCTTGAGGTTTTTATGTTATATAAGAAGGAAGAGAAGACCTATAATAAGTACAGGACGTAAAAAATGATTTACACTTTGTAGATAGGTATCAGACCTTAATTCGGATCCGTTTCGGAATTATACAGTGCGTTGCTTTTTCGATTTTGTGTTTTTGTATAATCTTTAATTTAATCTCCTTTGAATTTCGTAAAATTAATACTGTTACCTATTTAGGTGGCAAGGAATGCGAATTGTTGTAAATGCCCTTATGTACGCCATTCCATCTATTTTCAACGTCCTTTTGGTATGCTTAGTGTTTTGGCTTATATTTTCCATAATGGGAGTGCAGTTTTTTGGTGGAAAATTTTTTAAATGTGTCGACGAGGACGGCGAACTTCTTCCAACATCAGTAAGTAGAACAAATGTTTACGAACCAATACCTAAAGAACCTCTTATTAGGTAGTAAACGATAAATGGCAGTGCATAGAACAAAACTATACCTGGATAAATTCAAAAATTACTTTTGATCATGTCGGAATGGGATACTTAGCACTTCTTCAAGTGGCTACATTTGAGGGATGGATGGAGGTTATGGCTGATGCAGTAGACGCACGTGGAGTCGATTTACAACCGCAAAGAGAAGCTAACCTCTACGCCTATATTTATTTTGTGATTTTTATAGTGTGCGGTTCTTTTTTCACTTTGAATCTATTCATTGGAGTTATCATAGATAATTTCAATATGCTTAAGAAAAAGGTATGTCGTCACCGTAGTACTTGCATTATCTAAACGATTTCTTACAGTATGAAGGAGGAGTTCTTGAAATGTTTCTGACGGAGTCACAAAAGCACTATTATACGGCTATGAAGAAATTGGGTCGAAAAAAGCCGCAAAAAGTGATCAAAAGGCCTCTAAATCATTTTTTAGCCATGTTTTATGATTTATCCAACTCAAGACGGTAAGCCATTTTATAGCCTATCAGCGATGTTTACTAAATTTTATTTTTATTTATTATTTATATTTATTAAATTTAGATTCGAAATTGCAATTTTTGTGTTGATTTTTCTGAATATGTTAACGATGGGAATCGAGCACTACAATCAACCACATGCTGTATTTTTTATTTTAGAGGTTAGCAATGCATTTTTTACGACAGTTTTTGGACTAGGTGAGTATTTATTTCTATATATCTTTTCACAACTGATTGTTTTAATTTTTACAGAAGCAATTGTGAAAATAATTGGTCTACGCTACCATTATTTCACAGTTCCATGGAATGTTTTCGACTTTCTTCTAGTTCTAGCTTCTATTTTCGGAATACTCATGGAAGACATAATGATTGATCTGCCAATTTCGCCGACATTACTTCGTGTTGTGCGGGTTTTTCGAATAGGTCGTATACTACGATTAATTAAAGCTGCCAAGGGTATAAGGAAGTTACTATTCGCATTGGTAGTTTCCTTACCCGCTCTATTCAACATCGGTGCATTACTAGCATTGATTACCTTCATTTATGCAATTCTGGGCATGTCCCTATTCGGGCATGTTAAACTACAAGGTGCCTTAGACGATATGGTAAATTTTCAAACATTTGGCCGAAGTATGCAGCTTCTTTTCCGTTTGATGACATCCGCCGGATGGAATGACGTTCTTGAATCACTTATGATTCAACCTCCCGACTGCGACGCAAATTTCAATCGTCAAGCGAACGGAGATTGCGGTCATCCTCTATTGGCTATAACATATTTCACTAGTTTTATAATAATCAGTTATATGATTGTTATAAACATGTACATAGCTATAATTTTGGAGAACTTCAATCAAGCTCATCAAGAAGAAGAAATTGGAATCGTAGAGGATGATTTGGAAATGTTTTACATTCGGTGGTCAAAGTATTGTCAAAACTAATACATATCAAACATGCATTTTTGATAACTTTCTGCATTTTAGGTACGATCCACATGCCACTCAGTTTATTCCTTTCGCCCAATTGTCAGATTTTATCGCATCACTTGATCCTCCTCTCGGAATTCCAAAACCGAATACTGTGGCTTTAGTTTCCTTCAATCTTCCTATTTCAAAAGGAAACAAAATTCACTGTTTAGACATATTGCACGCTTTGGTTAAGCATGTTCTGGGACACGTTGAGGAGACGGACAACTTTAAACAGCTTCAGGAACAAATGGATGTAAAATTCAAGAAACAATTTCCTACACGTAAGGAATTAGAAATTGTATCATCTACAAGAATTTGGAAACGACAGGACAAAGCTGCAAAATTGATTCAAAAGACTTGGAGAGACTATCAAAGGTTTGCTTTTATGAATACTCTTAAAATTGATATTTCACTAACTCATTAAAAAAATTTTAGAATGAAAAAGGAACGAGAGCGATCAGTAAATTCAGCAGAAGATGACACTCAAACTTCAAGCCCTGGAGGTTGGCATGCTAAGTTGTCAGCTCTAAATTTTTTACATCTTCAGGTAAGTACAAACAATTTTAAATTTTACTTTTATTTAACTCTTAAATTAAAGGTGAGTCGTCGTGGTACTGCCTGTTCCAGTCGCGCATCTTCTCGAAAATCATCTCGCGCATCAGATGCTTCAGATTTAAGTGAACTTGCAGGACCATGGCTAAATTTGCCGCTCATGTTCGTATCGGGTGCTGACGAACTAGTAAAAGACTTGAAGATACAGACCGAAGAAAGTGGAAAACGGTAAAATTTTATATTAAAACATAAATCTTTCATAAATTTTCTCCGAGGTAGTGACAATAACAATTTTCAACACCTATCCTTTTATTTTTACATAGGCTTCTTCAAAACGAAATCTCAATCTACATCGATAATGAATTTCAGGGTAGAGAATCCATTTTTAAAAGGGTAATAGCTTCATTAGTTTAAAACTACAGCGACTAAGCATTGAGCATGATAAATTTTAATTGAAGAAACGCAGACGAACGCCTATACTACTTAGACCTTTTGACAAGAGGTTAAATTGCGTTGATTTAACAGTTTAAGAAAACAGTGGCACCTTTTATTAAAAGCATGAACTCATTCGCATAATGCCGAATTTATCAATTTGCATGTATGCAGTCATGCCATCATCATTTATTTATGGAATAGTCGAAAGATTTCCAAACTACATGTACGAATATTAGGGTTTTTAATAGGTATAGCATTAGAAAAATGAAGAGAATTGGCTGGCACTTATACAAAACCATTCCAATATCCCAACAACTAAGCGTATAGTAAACATTTAAAGGTCGCTCCACACTTCACGCGAGAATCTCGAAGTGATTCCCGCCGAGAAACAGCGAGAATCGCAGCGAGTTCTGTCTTGAATCCACACTCGCAATGTTTCGCGTTGGGTGGGTTCTTAGTACAGTTCTCGCTCCTTTGATGCGGTACGTTCCAAAAAACCGACAAACAATCGGAGAACTGCAGACGAAGGCGTGAAAATTACGTAAATTGGCTCCACATTCACATTGTTGTGCAGTTCTCGCCTTATCGCGAGATTCTCCCGTAAAGTGTGGAGCGGCCTTTAAGTAGACTCTTTTGAACATCCCCAATAGATTAAGAAATTAAGAAAAATAAAAAATGGAAAATGCAGAAAATCTGTTAATTGCGCATAAAAGTTTTGACTGATATCTTAACCATTTTGGAGTTACAGGGTGATTCATACATTTTAGTTTTTCATGGTATGCACATTACTCTTTTATTTTTATCTTTTGAGCTACCCAACACAGCGAAATCAAACAAACGCTAGAAAACTACATTCCCAATGACCTTTCCAAAACTGTCAACAACGTTGATCCAACTCCTACCATTGCAGGTATAGTCACTTCCAAAAGTGAAAAAATGGTTTGCGATTACCTAAAATTCAGCATTTTCCAAAATTTTCTCCGAAATTCCTATAATCAGTGCACCTCGTTTTTCTTTTTGTTGGATTGCGCATTTTGTTTCTTTTACGAAAAGGTACAACATGCCCAGGTAGAGACAGGGTGTAAAATTTATAAGTAGAAAACTTATCGGGAAATATTTGAAAATCTGCAATTTAAAGAAACTAAACTCATATTAACTCTAAAATCCTTTTTATTGAATTCAAAACGTATTACAATTAATCTTAGTAAATTACAAAAGCTGTTTAAAATGTCCACCGCCACTTTGGATGCATGCCAACAATATCCTTCTAAGTCCCTTTTTAAGGCGTATTGCAGCCAGCCTATGCCATATTTTCGTCGCTGCATTTCCAATTCTGCTAACTAAATCCTCCCTAGTGTTAACAGGGCTTGAATAAACTTCATCCTTCATTGTTCTCCATAAGAAAAAGTCCAATGGGATAAGATCCGGAGATCTAGGAGGCCAAGGAATCAGTGCACATCGTCCAATAAAGCGGTTAGAAAATTTTTCACTTCGTATTGCCTTCACAATGTAAGCAGTATGCGCTGGTGCTCCATCGTGTTGGTAAAACATGTCCGTTCGATTATGCACAGGGATCTGCTCTATTAGATCTGACAGTGTATTGTCCAAAAAGTCCGCATAAATTTCACTATTAAACAAAATGCCCACACATTGACACTGAATCTCTGCTGGAATGAGGTCACCTTTGTCCTGTGTGGGTTAGTTTTCGACCAAGTATGGAGGTTTGTGATATCATCCCTGGTAAATTGAGATTCATCCGTCCACAGAATTCGGTCCAGAAACGCCCTGTCGTCAATGTCGCGTTCCAGAAGGCAAGTTCTAAATTCCAGTCTTCTCTCGGTATCTCTTTCCAGTAGTCCTTGGACTGGGTGATGGTGATATGGACGTAATTCCTCTAGATGAATAACCCTCCAAACCTTATATTAAGATTAGGAGTGTAATCGTCTTGTCACTCGTCTTAGGGTCTTGCCTTACGATGGTGATTATTTGCTGCTCGACGTCGGCAGAAATTCCCAAAGTTTCGGGTCGTGTGAAGTTACACTTCCTGTTTCTCTTCACCTTTGGAAAGTCCGTATAAATACCCCTCTTTGGGGTGCTCGCCGATTAAGGAATCTCCTTTCATATTGCAGTACAGGCGCTCTCTCGTTTCCGTCTACTACACCATAAATGTGAATAATATCCGCGTATTCCTTAAAAGTAAATTCTACCATTTCTTAATAATTTTTGCTTAAAAACGCCCGTTTTATCAGGTACGAGTAACAGAAGGATACAAGGGTGTGAATTAGGACTAACACGAGCTAATATCGGCAATAAAACAAAATTACACTTTTATAACTTTTTTGCAGCATCCCAAAACAAACATTATCGACCTTTTATCCTTTTGTTGTTTATTTAAAGAATTTCCTACCTAAAGTGCAATAAATAATTAGGTAGTCAGGGATTTCTAAGGATGCGGTTTTTCTTATCCTTTCTCTACCCTTCCATGTTGTACCTTTTTAGAAAGGTAATAAGATGGGAAATGCAATTAAAATAATTAAAAATAATTTATTATATTGCAATTGATTCAGTTGAAGTTAATAATTCAATTATTAATTTTAGTTAAATAAAAGATTGTTTATTATTAATAACTTTTTATACACATTAATATTGTTGCATTATTTATAAAGGAGTTCTATTAAGTATGTACGAAAAATATCTATACAAATCCTTTTTAAAAGCAATATTTTATTAAACACCACTGAACTAAAAAAAACACGGAACTAAAAACTAAAAAATAATGCTCAGTAAAATTTAAAGCGCAGAAATATAGCTACCGAAAAATACCTTCCTTGGTCACTAATCACAAGCGCAACTACTTGGAAAGTACATAAACATAGATCTTTTACAAATACGAAATAATTTAAAAGCTTGGGGCGTCAGATATCATAAGTATATTACTTTAATACTTCGTTTTTGAAATAACGCCTCAGGCTACTACTACTACTTTTTATCTACATTTCAATTTATTCTAAAGCATAATCAACTATTGCTTTGTTTAATGCAATTTCTAATGGTAATTAAACAACCCCACCACATTTTTGGAAATGATAAAATTGAGTCCTATCTCTATCTCGTCTATCTTTATTACACATTATCAATAAAAACGCACTTGTTTTGATTTGCACAATATTTTGATTTTTTCCAATCTCTAGCTTAAAAAATTACAGAAAAGATCACACGCGTTTCGTCTGATTAAGCCATCTTCTGGGCTCCGGCTAAAAAAGCTAAATGTCAATAAGTAAAAGATCCCCTAACTTTGACTTTTCTTTTTAAAATTAATCTGATCATTTACCAGAAAACAGCCGTCCTGCCGCGATTTTTTGATTTTGTAAATTTCATATATGTCGATATGTTTTATTTTAGTTAAGTAGGTGCCAAACTCAAATCCTTAATCTCTGTATCTAGTTCCCGTAATCTTTTGTGGGATATGGGGCACCCGATTCAAGACAGCAATTCCAAGTAGACCTATAATTCCGAACTATCGACTTACTCTGATGAAAACCAGCACGTATCCGACTGCAGCAAAAAAGGAGAATTATGAATTTAGCAGTATATATATGTGTGTATGTATGTTTGCGGGTATGAATGTTCATCTCGTAGCTCCTAAACTACTTATCAGATTTAGACAAATTAGGTGCCATTGGATTTGCATGAATGCTCCACGTAAAGTAGACTAAATGGAGCAGCTGTGGCGAGGGGTCTGTCTGCTCCTTGTAGCTCCTAAACTACTACCAGATTTGGTAAAATGAGGTCTCATTGGAATTGTATGAATGCTCCACATAACATAGGCTATATGGTAAGCAGCGCAATAGTGCAAGGGTGGGACGGGGCGAAGCAGAGTGCGATATATTCCCTCGTAGCTCCTAAACTACTCAGCAGATTTTAACAAATGAGGTGTCATTGGATTTGTATGAATGGTTCGCGTAACATAGGGTATGGGCGCTCTAAATACAACTGAATTTTTATACACGCCTTTTATTATGATGCGAACTTAAAACCCCTAAAATGTTTTGAATAAAACATAAAGTTAAAAAACTAAAACCCACCTACGCCTTCAACTGCAACTTTAAAAGTTGTAAACAAGACTTAATAGCTGGACTTTTATTGTATATATATATATATTAGGCTGCTTCAAATATCCAAGAAATTGAAATTTTTTTTAGATTTCCTTTGAAGCAGCCTAATATATAAGTAATGAATTATTCGGCTACGTAAACGCCGTAGTCGCACGTTTTATCCCAATTAAGATAAAATTTTAATTAAGTCTGACTACGGCGTTTACGTAACCGAAGACGGTGTTTACAAACGACACTCGCTTACCTAAAATTTGAGCAACACCGGGGGCACACGCAACTTGTTAATAATAAAAATGTGACTTATCGAATTTTGTATATGGGGCATTTCACGCGAAGCGGACAACCAACAATTTTGAAGAAGTTATGTATGACCTGTTTCAAAGGCAATTAATCATATTAAGAAACTTATATACAAATAATTAAAATAGTGATTCTTATAGGAAATTGCATGCTCTTCACAGTCGTGGTATCGAATTCGAAATTGGATTTTTTTTTCATGTAAAAAAACCAAAATTTATATTTAAAATTAAATTTTGACAAACTTCGACATGTTTTATTTTTTTTTTAAATAGCTCAAAAAATAACTTAAAATGTATAGTTTCATAATGTGATCTGCATTCGAACACAGTGCAGCGCGTAGTCGGCGTTTGGCCTGTGCGATAGTTTTGTATGGAAACATGAAAAAATTTAAGTTTAAATTCTCTATCTCCGATACGAATGCAAATCACGTTCTAAAATTGTACACATATTATTTATGAACTATAAGCTACATTTTGAGATAAAAACAAAAATTTTTAAACATGTCGAAGTTAAGTAAAATCCAATTTGATATGTTTACTTCCGGTTTTATATACGAAAAAAAATTGTTTTTTCATTTCTGTAATAACAGCCAAGAAAAACATTTATTTGTCTTTAAAATAACACTATTTATTTTTTTTATATCACTTTGAATAATAGCAAATTTTTTTTTCAAAAAACCCGCTCCTCAAATTTTGTCAATTCTTTAAAGGCTTAGAAAAGGGCAACTAGGCTTCATAGAAAAAAAATAAAAATGCACATTCATTCAGGACATATAGAAGTACCAAATAAACCAAATATGAACAAAATCCAGAACCAGACATTTTTTTCGCTGTCCGCTTCGCGTGAAATGCCCCATATATGAAACTTTTAATTCACAACTCTGACCTCTGAACGCCACGTTGGGGAGCTTCCGTAAAAGTCTGTGTTGTCATGTACTTGCAATACTTTTTTGGTAATGGGTTGCCAATTTGCTTTATTAACGCCACATCTGTAAATACAAATTTTATTTTAAATACCATTCTACCCTTTGTATTCCTTCTTATCTAACTTTCTCTGTTCCATTATTGTGTTAAAGGACCAAATTAATCGTTAAATTCCCTTAACCCAAATCAACAAAAGAAATTTTCTAAACCCCCGATTTTCCTGACGTAGAAGTATTTCACTTAACTGTAGGTAGATACCAAAAGCATGAGGCCAACTTTCAAACATCCCATGAATAATTATAATCTTAATGTAAAACAATTTTTAAAAACATGATTTTGGATAATGAACGAAAATTATATTATTCAAATTTCAAAGAGTTGTTTCAGCCCTAGAAAAACGTAAGACTAAATTCTGGTCTAAATGTATAATAGAAGAAAAGGTATAAAAAACTGCAAGTAGGATCTATTGCCTAATAATCTGTTAGTTGTGTATTCTAAAAGATAAAACATTTTTACATTTGCTTAGAACTAGGTAAACAATAAATTACAAACATAAGTTTTAGCTCCTACATGCAATGCTTTTTAATCGAAAGGGATATGTCTTACACATATGAAATGCTGCTTGAAGAAATAGTGTCATCGATACTTTCGGAAGAGGGATCCAAATTAACTTTCCAACAACCAGGTAACCGCGTCATTGCAAAACAATGTCGTTGTACATATATATGTATGTACGTACAAAAGAAACACATGTGCACCAGTATCAACTCTTTGGTATTGTTGTCTATTTTATAAGGTATAATAGGTAAATGTTTAATGTAGACTCACATTTAGTCATCATTAGAAGTTATATAAATTACAAGCACAGTAGTCGAAAATGCACCAAGTTTTCACTGTTGTGGTAGTGGGCTAAAATATATCCGTTGTATATTAATCACTACTGCAAAATAAAAGTTAAGTCTTAAAATTGAAAATGTTAGAACAAATTTTAATAATTCCTTACAGCAGAGTTTCAACATATCTAAATAATGTGCCTGCTAAATTAAACCCTAAAACATTTAAGAAACTGAAATAAAACTAAATTTACAATCAACATTTCTTTCTTTCTCTAACTTTAAAATCTATCTTTCTTCAATCAAAACTTTCTCCTAACTTTTCTTACTAAATTCTTACTACTTTTTCTGTTTTCTGTGAGCCAAAGCTATTCTAAAGTTTCATTTTAAACTTTACTTTCCTCTGTCTTTCTCACTATTTCGAAGAAAATTTATGGATACTTTTCCAAAAACAATTACGATTTTTAACTGAACATCTTTTGAAATTCTGATAAAGGGGAAGCATACTAGCGGAACCGCCAAGACCTGGCAGAAGACGAAGTTTTTATAACTTCTTTCTGCGTCACCAAGATGCTGTTGACGATAGTCTTACGTCCCCATCAGTTCACAGAAAAAGTATATTGACCCTTTAATTGCTTAATAGTAGGCATAACAGTACAATTGATAAATTTAGGCCTAACACCAACAACAAGCGAGGATAAACCAATACCAGCGCCACCAGCAAGTCGGAAACGGGCGACCAGCTTTATACGCAAAAAGCCACCGTTAGAACGAGGTTTGTCAGCACAAAGCGCTTTAAGAGTTAACAAAAATGCTTTTGTCTGTATGTGTGCTCGTAGATGTGTAAGAATAACTTCTTTAAGTAACTTATTGAATCATTTCAGCGGATGGGCCACCGGAGGTCAGTATTATGGTAACGAAGCCATCACCGGAAGCACCACCAGGACCATCCTTACGGCCAGATAACTCTACTTTAGTTCATGTCCTTGTTCATCGAGAGAGTGAAGAATACAAAAACGAAGATGAGGAAAGTGACTCCAATACAACAGGTACGTGAAACTCAATCATTACGGAAACAAAAGCCGATTTATACTTTCGATACGGAACAGATTCTGAATGATGCCTTTATATTTTCGATGATTATTTTTTTAATTTTTAATTTCTGAACCGGTAGACCTAGAACTTAAGATTTCTCAACTAAGTAGTGCGGTCTACTAGCATTCACTAAAGAAAAGATTATGTAGAATCATCATATTTACATAATTGTCTCATTAACCGACTTCCCAAAAACAAAAATGTTATAAGTTCGAGGTTGATGATTCTCTTTTTGTTTCGTAGAGTAAGTTCACCGATTTGTACCATGTCAAAAAAATGTTTAGTGGGCTGTGGGGTGGGAGTTGGGTTGGGGGTGAAATCTAACTTTGTAACGCGCGGACCGATTTGAATGATTTTTTTTCTGTTATTCAGAGTATGATCCCCCATTGCTAATAAGAGAAAAAAATTTGCCTCGGGTGGGGGGAGGCGGGCATTAAACAATTTCTTAATTCACACACCTATTTGGAAGATTCCTTTTTGTTGTGTATTATATGATCCCCCATTGCTATTTTATGGAAAAATGTTGACCTAGGGTTGGAGTGGGGTTTCCCCTTACCTAACTTTGTAACACGTGGAATGATTAACATTATCCTGAATGCATAGAGTATCTATTTGTAGTCTGACAAAAAATTATGGCTTATGGTGAGAGTTGGAGGATGAGCGGCGCCTAAATTCATAAGGCATAGACGGATTTTGAGTGGGTTGCGCAGAATACGTTTCCTGATTGATAAATGATAACAATTTTGTACCTAGAGTGACCACGATGATTCTCTGACTACGATAATTCTCTCTTGCTGTATAGAGAAAAGTGGCGCACTAGGATCATCTGCAACTTTTGAAATTGCTTTGTTCGTACGAGCAGCATTCTTCGAATCGTGTATATGAAGACACTAAAAAGTAAAAAATAAAATAGTTTTAAAAAAAAAATTTAACCGACTGCACAAAAAGCGCTAAAACGCATAAAATAATTGTTCATTTTATATCTATTACGACATTTTGAAGTCGGTGGAAATTTTCTTTTTAAACTATTTTATTTTAAATCACATTTCATTTAATCTGATACTTTGGTATCTTACACACAGATCTGTGATGTATTTTTCTCCTACGGTCTATTTAATGATCAGTTTTTACTATGAGATCGCTTAGAGGGGCAGACCTTAAGCCTAGTTAACATTATGCAACAGTGATGCATTAACATCAATAATTATTGTAGATGGAGAATAATTACTTTAAATTGTACGGAAGTATAAGACGACAATGCTGCGTTTCAGGTTATGCAGATTATCCGTAAAAACAATGGAAACTATTTCATTTTAATCATTCTCCAAACGTTTTTTGCTAAGGCGCATTGTCATGATGATTTAAAATAGTTTTTGTTAACTTCTGTGACTGATGTTTTCACGTTGGGCTTTTTCTTTAAGGGGTTAGGCCACTCTAGAATTTTTTAAAAATCGATTTATTTTTTATTTATTTTAAATGGTCTCTTAGGACCTCAAAAATGATGTCCCAAAACATTATGGCCGGGAAAAACTCTAAGTACTCGATTTTGGAATTTTAAGATTAAAGGTATTGCAAAATTATTCATGATTTTTTACTACTCAAAACTTCAAACGCGTTTATTTCAAAACTTGAAATATAACTCAGATAGTTTTGAACCGATTCACTTGAAATTTTGAATGTATCTTTATAAATATATTGTCTATGAAAGTACTAGTATTAGTTTTTTATATTGCATAGTTCATTTGTTATTAACAATTTTCTGAAGATTTTTTAGGCAAATTTCCAACCTTTTACCCATCGCCATTTCGCCATTTGGCCAAAAATCAATATATCGAAAAAATCCTACGTGCTGTTGTTATATACAATCGAAAAAAATTCAAAATTAGGGAAGAATTACCAATTTTCTTCATTTATTGGGAAAGGTTCATTCACCTGGTTATAATTTCCAGACACTGCTTGCCTTTCTTTTTGTGGATTTGCAGTAAACTCTCTTATTTGTTTCATAAAAGTAACTTATTACAAAACCCACCACCGAGGAGGGATCCTCCAGCCGCTTCTATGAAAAAAATTTTAAGCTACAAAACGGTTACTAATGGTTTTTATTAATTAAAGTGAAAATATTCTACCCCATTCCCCAAGGCTCAACAAAACCTGGATCCGCGCCTAACACACAAATGTCTTAATAATAGCTTTCGATGTAGAAATCCAAAACCCCTCCGTAGTGACGTTGCCTTCTGACTTCGGGAAAACACGCAAATATCATACAACATGCCCTCTAGAAACTATCCTCGTAAAGTACGAAGTGTGGTCTGGGTAAAAATTCGGATAAAACAGAGCTAATACTCTTTTTTCTGTTGGAAGCATAGAGGCCTTTTCTTTAAGACTCCAAGGCTTCATTGTAGCCATATAAAAAGTTATAGGCAAAATATTGAGCATGGAGCCTCGAATTGTGTACGTCCTCTATGTCATCATTATTAAGAGTATATTTGCATACGCAGTGGTCGCCTGGTGATCTTTACTGGAAAAAGTGAAAGCACGCAAGAAAAATCAGAGGATGGCAGCACTACTGATTACAGGTATCGTCAGAGCAAACCCTCTTAAGCCGTTAATACCAAGCTATACCTATCGCCGGTAGAACTTTTTGACAAGCAAACCGCATCCTCATTCGCCATTAGTCTCTGTAAAAGCATACCGACTACGAACACTAACATTTCTGTACATAAGTATACCAAAACACAAGGCCAAGTTTGACTGCCTTAAATATACCAGCCAGAAATGGCAGGAAGGACCACCACTGCACTCATCCCCGGGGGAAATCAGTTACGGTAATACGCTGAAGGCTCAACGTTGGAAGGTAAAGTGTGTAAAGGTGTCTACTTGGAACACCTGGACCTAAGTATTTCTTTTCGTTTGCCGAATCACTGCAGTGTTTTTCAATACCTATCCAGACTACATCTGCATCGTTACTGATAGTCAACCTCCCTTGAATCTATACAACCTCCAATATATATTTATATACAGGGTGAGTCATTTTAATCTTCGGATGCTTTTATTTCGCCAGGGATGTGGGTTACTGCAAAATACAATACCTCAGACGAATGTTACTCGGTTGGAAGGGGGACATCTCTTGGCGGTAAAATCCCCCCACCCCCGACTTCCGCCCGTGGGGGAGGAGGCAACTTGTTATTCTTAAACGCGAAAACCCCTATTTTTTCATGAATTTCGTTTCCTCGCGAAAAAAAGAAACTTTTGTCTCCTCCGCAATTATTCTGTAAATATAACCATTTTTGAGTAAAAAATCTTTAAATTTCAAAATTTTCAATTTTGTTCTTCCAAAATCTCAAAAAAATGACGTTTTCAAAAAAAAATCTTCAGACAAAAGTTTTTTTTTTCGCGAAGAATCGAAATTCATGAAAAAATACAGGTTTTCGTTTAAGAATAAAAAGTTGCCTCCTCCCTCGCGAGGGGAAGTCGGGGGTGGGGGATTTTACCGTCAAGAGATGTTCCCCTTGCAACCGAGTAACATTCGTCTGAGGTATTTTGCAGTAACCCACATCCCTGGCGAAATAAAAGCATCCGAAGATTAAAATAACTCACCCTGAATATATTAATATATATATATATATATATATATATATATATATATATATATATATATATATATATATATATATATAACTGTTAAGTCGATGATTTAGCGAGAATAGGAACAACTCTACCAAACTCGGATATAATTCACCAGCTAACCACGTACAAGCTGGACATTAAAAGGACATTCACCAAGAAACCAAATGAAAACTGCCGCACCTGTCTAATCACTCGGCAGATCTGCCCGACCTTCGACTTATATCTGTCAAAATAGCTTATCTCATCTGAGAGAAGTGTCATGACTGACGTCGGGATTGTCATTGCCTCATAGGTAGTCACGCTAACAGACTCGACGGGCCCTTAAATGACTTTTATAGAAGTTGGTTAAATGAGGAAAAAATCCTCATCTCCTCTGCAATTGTCTGGCTCTAGCCAATCGCAGGATCCGATATTTAGGATCTTTCTTTTATGAGGCCCAAGGTGTGTCTATTCATGGGGACGGGAATATAGAATCCATGTGATATCAGAAAGAGCCCTCATTGCCTAAGTATTCGTTACCCCAAAAGGTTGCCACTCTAACTTACCTTCACAAAAGTTTACAAATTAAATTTATTAAAAATTTCACTGTTTTTCTTTTTTCCAGATAAACCAAAGAGACCTCCTGAAATCAAAATCAGCCCTGGATCAGACGGCGTACCACTGACAGAACTTTCAGCAAATCATCCTATTGTACAAATAATGGTGGAGAGCCCAAAAGAACCACCAAGTGGAGATTTTTCATCTATGGAATATAAATATAACGAGGGCGCTCCGATTAATGATAATGAAATAATTGATGTCAACGTCCAAGGCGACACATCTAACGTATTCTACGAGTATACCGAAGATAATGAAGAGCTAGAGGAAGTGAAAGTCGAAGAAACTAGCAATCAAGAAGAACAAAATACGCCCGAAAGGTGACCATCAGAAAAAGATATTTCTAGTCAAGGTGATAACGGGGACATTAGTTGACAATCCTTTACTTGAGTACTTAATACTCAGTTTAACAATTTAATAGAATCTATTTATAGCAATTTATATATGTTCTCTGTATATACCTCAAATAAGGATCAATCTAAAACCAATAGAACCAACCAACATTGCTTAAACAGGTTAATTGGATAAATGAACTATTTATTGTTAATGAAACCTCTTAGGCCTAGTTATATGAAGACTCTAACATTTACAACGTTTATTATTGTAAAATTATTGTTTTGTTACTATATCCAATAACTATTCAATGAATAGTCGAAAGTCATGCCAAAATGTGCATATTAAATTCTGTAAATATTTGTATAGGTAAGGTAATCATGTAAAATATGTAAAGTTTCCTTTGTAAAGACGTTTATATAATATTATATAACTAGTTAATGAATAGCAATCAAAAAGGGCAATAATTTAATAGCTAGACATTAGGTAGAATCGATACAAATAATTTTCCGCTTCTACGCCAAAATGCTTGTCAATATGATTTTACAAAATAAAGGTGAACTACTCGTTCTTAATCAATAATAGGATGGAATCCTCCTAAAATTATTACCAGCAAATTTCAAAAACACGACTATTACGCATTATTGCTCTTAGCTTTTAACACCAAAAAAATAATTCAGACAAAAATTTAAAAAACCTAACACCAAAATAATAGCGATTAAGAGTATTAATAGTGAAGTTTCCTTAAAAAGGAAGTAAAACTCTTTTCTTTAAGACAAATGAAATAATAAGTTTCATATACATTTGTCTTCCTGCAGAATTTGAAAACTCATAATATAAAACCAATCAAATTTTTATTTTACTTATTTTATGCACGAGTTACACATCATTTTATATTTTTATATTTATGTATATATATTTAATCTGCTTCATGATTAAGATCAAAAAATTATGACATTTAGATTCTTTAAGTTAGAAGTAATTTTTATAACTTAAATTATATATTTAAAAAAGGATGTGCTGCAGTACAAGATACGACAAGGAACTACAAAAACTTATATTTGGCCGACATTTAAAAAAATGTATGCATAGTATTTACTGTATTAGGCCATAACCACTATCGATCATACAAATACAAATTATTATGAGTATTTCAAGATTTAAATAATTTTCAAGTATAACTTCTAACGGACGGTCTGTAGCAAAACTAATTGTATTTGGGAATGAGTTAATCGATTCTAATCTAGAGCATTACATTGCCTTAATAATTTCTGAGAAGTCAGATTCTACAACTTCTAAACTACGTTTTCTTGAAACACTCAATTAGGCTCTATTATATTCCGTACCCTGGAGATATATGTATGTATATTAAGCTACAAAATAGGAATGTTCAGAAGAGCGAAAAAAATTTGCAAATCAAGTAAATAACATATCTTGAATTACTCTATTCCATGTGCAATGGAACTGAAAAAAAACTTTTCTGCGTAATGAAAAGTCCGATTAACCTTATTTTTTTTTGCAATCTTACAACACTATATTTTAAAAAAAATAATTTTTTTAAATAGCAAATAACGTCACAAAAATAGCGCTGCGGCCGAGACACCACCTTAATGTGTACTATTCAGCATAGTCTGAAATCAGTTCTATATTCTCGGAACGTTTTTGAGAAAAACGCGTTTAAAGTTAATAGAGAACGTCTATCGCGATAAGACGGCGCGACAAAGTTTGCAAGCTCATATCTTCTATTCTATTCATTGAATCGACTTCAAATTATATACACCTACTTCTTGGCCTATTCTAAACAATTTAAGATGAAAAAGAAAATTTTTTTCACCCACTACACTAGTTTGATCTAATAAGAATACTTAGCATTTTTGTACTCTCCAGCTTAACGGCTCAATCAGTGTTTTGAATGTTTGGCATTAAGGGCCAAACATTCAAAACATTGATTCTAATGGTTAAAGAAAATGTTCTTTTAAATTTTCGAATTTCACTTGCACTTAAACACAAGCTTTATTTATATTCCCTATTATTTCATAATTCATAGACTCTCCTTTTCTAAACAAAACAATACCAAAATGTCTTAAATCGGTCAACGCGTTCACTCGTTTCAGCGCATCGAGCGTTCCGTGAAAAGTATAGTACTAGCATTTAGCTAAGGCCTTAAGCTACATTAAGTTATTAAGATGGGTGCAATATCTTTTAGTTCAATTTTTCAAAAACAGCAAATAATTTTCGTAACCCAAACTTTCTGTACATGTAGGTCTGCGCAGTAAGACGTTTTCAGGTCAAAATTATACTTTTCTGTTTAATTAAACAATAGAGAAATTACAAACCTATTATTTTGCAAAGCGCTAAAGGAAATTTTATTAGACTTTAAAATTTTTGGTGCATTAACTATATAGCAAATGAATAGTAAAAAATTTCAATTATGATTTAAATAAAAAAAAATTTAAATTTAGAAATTTAAGTGATAAAATCGATAGTCGAAAGATTGATATTTTGTGCTGAAGATGTCGATAAAGATCTTTCGTAACTCGTAAAGCGTTTAGGATAATAACGATCAACGATCAATCTCACGGTCTCTAATTTTAGTAAAAGATAAGATCGACCTGAAAACTGTTCAGCTCGCCGAGCACAGATGGAGCGATTTGGCATCCTGTGACATATCAAGGAAGATGTGTCCTGAGTGGAATGAAAAGAGAACGTCATTTTTACTGAAGGGAGTTGCCAGAATCTCCGTAATATCAGTAGTAGTTATAATGGGTCACTGCCTATTTGGTAGTCATGCGTATTTCCGTTAAGCATTTCCATCGGGTTAGCCTGGACGAGGAGGAAGTTGAAAGCATTCAGCATTTACTCTGCGAATGACCTAGAATAGCCAGGAGAAGGTTTCAGACCCTTGGCAAGCACTTCCTTAATGGACTAGAAGAGTTCGCCAGCATAGATCTAAAGGACCTAACTAAGTTCTTCAATAGCTGCGGCTGGTTCAACTTATCATTGCATAACAGTACAACGTCGATCCATGTAAGATTCCTGCGTAGTGGTATCACAACGTAAGGTCCGTTGGTCTTTATAAGGCCGACTGGTTTACTACCGATGGCCGCCAACTAATATAATCTAACCTAAAAAGTAATTATATATTGTGGTGTTATTTCATTGATGTTAAAGGACTTTTTTCCTGTTTTAGGAAGTTATAGCATTTATACTTTTGACGGCTTAATTTATAATGAAAAACTCCCAAAATTTTGGAATGATATTTTTATCCTGTGAACTTATTTTATGAAGCCTCTCTAAACCCATTTATCCTTGACTTTTGTCTCTAAACCCATTATTGCTGAGACAGCCAAAGTTATTGTATGTTTGTGTCATTAGACACACTTTTCAAGAAGTGGATTTATTTTTAATCTGTCATCGCTCAATTACTTTAGTCAGACTTTAGCCCGAGTCGGTATTGAATATGAACATAATGGTTGCCCTATTCCTACGAAGAAGCGCCACCCGTTTACCGGAATTAGAAATTTATGTTCTCAGTTCTATCTGTTATGTTACATAGTAACATATTTAATGTACGGGCAACATAGGCAGCTGCTTATGGTGACAGTTTTTTTCGAACTGAGATTTTTCATTTTTTTGTATTGAAATAAGTTTATGCACGTCAAGAATTAGACGTTAATTTCGTCAAATTTCATTATTTTTTATACGTCTCTCTGGTGCTTATAACCCCTGGTGATAGGAGCACTTTACCCTATTCGATGACAAGAATTGCAAGTGGCCGTGCAACTAAGCTCTCAGCTCTGAATAAACTATATTACTATGGAACTCCAATGACTTTTTAGCGTTAAGTGAGGTTAGTAGAAAACAAATCTTTAATTCAATTAGTTCAGTAATAGGTTTGTTTGTTTCGCTGTATGGAAACAACCGAGGTAGCGCAGAATGTAATCGATGTGACGTCAAAAGGGTAGAAATTTGTCCTACACCAACGGAAGGAAAACAAATATCTGCTTGCATTCATTACACTTCATCCAATGCAAGCGCAAAAATTTCCACTTTTACGCAGCGAAACAAACAACGTTTGAAGTAAATTTTGCACTCAGTGCTAGCAGTGTATGTAGACAAAATGGAGCAAAACAAACAGACCTAATATTAAATTAAATAAAAAAATGTGTATTTTCATTATTCGTGTATTTTTATATGAAAAACATGTGTAAACCACATGATGATGTATGTAAGAAAAGACGCGGCATTGTGAAGCTTTCTAAGGGCGCTTGGTATGGGTACAGGCTATTAGCGACCTGTACTGCAGATGGATATGGTGGCAATATATGTCTGTACTCATACTTTCCCTCCAACCTAAAGGATATTTCCACTCCCCTACCTAAATTTGGGTATGGTGTACAATTTTGATCAAATCGTTGAGAATAAAAAATTATGTTGTTTTTTTGAAGATTTAAATAAGTAAAACAGTAACTTATTGAGCTCACCTAAATTAAATATTGAGAGATACTTACAAATTCCTGCTTTATTTGGCTTTTATTGTAACAAAATGCTGTATTTCCCTTTGCCCACTAATGGTTTAGCCATAGAATAAATATTAAATAGAAGAACAACTTCCTTAATTTCCTTGTTCAATCGTAAAAGAAATAGTCTGGTAATGCTGTAGAAAATTTGTACTAGAAATACTTAATACTTACTTTCTTCTTGTCAAAATTCAATTAGGGTAAATAAATTTTTTCTCAGGAGAAAAATGTCCATTTTTTTCGAATAATTCGTATAGGCTGGCGCTCAGAATATATAATTAAGAAGGAAGTGCCATAAGCTGAGAAACTTCGGCATATCTATTTAAGTAGTGGAAAGGCCTTTTCATGTGTAATCATCAGTGCATCAGGGAAGTAAAATTGTAAAATTTCTGTGGAGGCGTTCGAAACAAATTCAAATAAAAAAGCACCGCCATTGAACAGTTGACAAATGAAAATTTCCGAACGTAAACAAACTGGAAATAGCAGTAAAAACTTCGTAAAAGTATCATTTCCATTCCAGTATTTACACTTTTATAAGTAAATATAGACAATAAACAGTCATAAGAAGTTACTTATTAACTAAAACATTCCTCAAAAATGATAATCCTCGCGAATTGCAGTGATTATTTTCAAAGCACAATTCTTTGCAAAATTAAGTTAATTAGACACTTGAACTTCTCACAGAGTTTTTCAAAACACTATTTATATTGTTCTTTGTCTATTTATTTACACCAATCTAATAATTCACTTATAACTTGTTTATAAACTCAAAAAAACTTTTCTGACAAACGCTTTTGACAGAAATCACCGAAAAAGTTGACAGTTCAACTTAGTGAACTTCGCCCTTAGAATAAAGAACTAGAGGAAGCGCTGTAACTCGATTTAAGTGAAGCAAATTTCTTTTGTAGTAGAATTTCGAGCGATGTAGTGGTAGCAACAATACAGGCGTAAATTAAGTCAGATTTAGAGTGGGGCCAAAAGTAAATTTAAAATCTTGAGAATTTGTTAAGGAATAATTTAATTTTATCTTCTCTGAATAAAATATTTAAGCTGCATATTAATTTTGACGTTATATTATAGGTCAAGTGTATCATAAATTTTGGTTTTTATTGATTCAATCTTATTTAAGATTTCCTATTGATGCCTCCTAAAAATTTTGTTTGACGCCTTCCTGGTGCCAGAGACCCAAAACATTAAAATCAGTTTTCACGTTAACCTTACAAATATTCTTACGAAACTTTTGCTTTTATCCATAAATTGGGGTTTTAATTGAACTTCAAATGTTTATAGAATGAATTTAGAAGTAATTCCAGTTATGTTTTTGCAGGAAAAACGACTTCCTATCATCTTATTTCTACTTATTTGCGCACGAAAAACCCGAATATATCAAGCTGATTAATTTAAACAAATTCTGGGTATTAAGGCAAAGTCGGTCCACAAAAAAATCACAAAGTAGTCTAAAAACTTTATTGGAATGATTACATAAAGATTTAAAAGAAGCTACTTTAACAAATTTAACAAAATTTAACTTAATTCCCTCGAGGAAACTTTTTCACGCACAAAAGTAAACAACATTTGAGAGTACGAAATATATTTGTCCCATTTTCTTATATGCTTTCGTCTCTGTTTGTCAGAGACCCCAGCTGATTTTAAATTCCTCGAGCAGCTTCACTCACGGATAGGAATTTTACACGGTACAGCGCTTCCTCTAGTTCTTTATTCTAAGACTTCGCCTCCTTCCCTGTCTTCACCTTTCCAACGAGCAAAATGGCTGGTCTCACGTACACGGTTCCTATCCTGTTTATTATTTTATCTAAGGGCAGGCGTTAAATAATTGACAGTTTTTTTTACTTAGACGAAATGACTTTTAAACTTCATGCAAGTTTACTGAGCGTATTTCTCATATGGGGCATTTTCTCTCAAGGACATTAGCATTTAAAAGAGAAATAGAATTAAGTGCTAGGAAATCTTTGTTGTTTTGTTCGAAGCTTGCCTACTATTTATATTTATACTATGGTTAGCTCCTGGTCTTCTGACTGTAGCGTAATATTTGAGATTTTTTAGAAAATGTTTAATACTATTGCTATGTCTGTTTAATTTACCAGCTATTTTGCTAAGTGCCATACCCAATTCTTTATAATCTATGATAAGAATTCGTTCACTTTCAGACAATGCTGTATAAAAGAACAGCACCCTAAATTTCCCTGTTCAATCGGAAAAAAATATTCTGGTAATTTTCTAGAAAATTTTTACTGAAAAGTAAATTCCAAATATATTATAATATTCAAATAATAATTTCTTCCTGTCAAAAGTCAGTGAGCGAGGAGTAAATTCCATAGCTCTCAAGAGAACAAAAATGCTTTTGACCTGGACGAAATGTCATTAACATACAAGTTGACTGAGAGATTTTCCATTTAGGAAATTTCTTCTCAGCGGCATTTAAATGAAAAGTGAAATTAATTTTCAGGAAATTTTTGCAGTTTTGCCTGCTATTTATATTTATACTCGGGCTGTAACTCGCGGGATTTCAATATATTTTCATTAAGCTTTTAGTTGAATTAATGCATAATGACAAAATGTATAAACTACTTTTGCACATACAACTTGGGTAGAATTTATTTTACGCTGTCGCGGCAACATCAAATACTGCAAGTTTATTCAAACTAAAGTTAATATCAAGATTCATATTTAACTATTTTACATTTATATAAAAGATTTTGCATAATATATACCTTAGTATCTGAATTTTTATTTAAGATAGCTACCATCTTCGAAATTCATTTAAAAATATTGACAATCATAGGTACTTTATAGTATCTGATATTAAACTGTATAGTTATTATTGTACATTACATTCTAAGACTTTCTTATTGGCGAATAATTAAATAATAAAATTGTAAATAAAAAAAGTTAAAAAGGAAATATTTATAGCGTTGGTAAAGTGGATATTCTAATTATTTGTAAAAAATTGAATTTCGTAGACATTTAGATAGAAAAACGTTTAAATTAACTTCCTTAAAAGTAAAGTGTGATTTTTTTAAATAATATTTTTACGTTATCACTTGTTTCAGAACTCTATTTAAGTAGAGTCTTAATAAAAACATAATTTGTATTTTCGAAACCAAAATAGTAAAATCAAACACAAGGGTATTCTACTGAATGCTGATAAGAGCGTAAAAGTCGCTTAAAATTTGTCTAAATATAAAATTTACAATTTACTACGAAAAAACTCAATGTTTTGCCATCCGATTTGTATTAAATGCTTCAAGCGATTAACACTGCTTCATTTACATAATATATTTGTAGTTCAATAGTAAAAATATAAAAAAGCGTAAAGCGATGACAATAATAGAA
Organism: Leptarthrus brevirostris; assembly: GCA_964036015.1. Lineage (NCBI taxonomy): Eukaryota > Metazoa > Arthropoda > Insecta > Diptera > Asilidae > Leptarthrus > Leptarthrus brevirostris. The sequence continues at coordinate 44,255,395 of OZ038372.1, forward strand.
ATCATAATTTTGTTGCAAAGTAAACAGAAATTCTGCATGCCCACAGATATGTATGTAGTTAAACGGTGAGCAACATATTCGAAAAAACCTAGAATTGTTAATGGTTCGATAACTTTATCCCAAGTTACAGTTAACAATATTAAATTACATACAATTGATTAAATAACGAATTTAATATATTATGCATAGGTAGACGCTTTTTATGAAAGTTTGTTAATACATATTTATTATGATCCTATTTTTGCGCAGTACTGTTAAATTTATTACGGGAATTTTTATAATATGTAATAAATGCAATTTTCAAATATTTATTTCTAATTTTTGGTTGCTATAGCTAACAAAATAATTTTTGAAAATATTTGTGAGCTGGAAGGATTGGAAAGTAAATTCATTGGTTATATTTGCAGGACGAGTTATAAATTAATTCCTTTAAAAGAAAATGTTATTGCCAAAACGTAGATGTCAAATGCAGATATACAAAATCGCTTCAAACGATCAAACTTTGCTCTATGTAGAGTGCTTTATAGAAAAGTCATAATATTTCAGTGTGTTAAGTATGTTTTTTATTCGCATTATTATATATTATTTTTGAAGAAAATGTACCTTAACTTAAAGATTCGTCTACAGTCTGTACCACATACGCAACGTATATTTAAAGATCTTCTGCCAAAATTTCAATTTACATCAACTATGTAATTTTGCTATTTTTTCATTCGCAAATTTTTCACAGAACTCGAATAAACAAGCTCAACTATTGAAACTTTCGAAGTTAAGTCAAATTTTGACAGACTTTTATACAGGGATTCTTACATTTCTATTGTAAACAGTTATTCAATAAAACCACCCTCAGCCTCGATTACAGCTCGATGCGACTTCGAGAACGACTGCACAAAGTGGTCCACATTTATGTTTGCTATAGCGCCCATGATCGAGACCTATGAAGCTTGTTTTCAAAACCTTGCGCAGGATTTGCTCCTGGGAGGGTTATCTAATTTAATTAAAAAAAATAAAGGAGCTATACAAAGAAAAATATCAACAAATGGATGTACATAAAATATAATATATTATGCAATTAAAAGGTTATTGTTTTGGTATTCCAGTAAAATTTTTCCTAATCAAGAAGTACAGCAAATTTTAAAAACCCTCCTGTGGGAGAGGGGGATTGAACCCCCCGTGCACACGGACCTGCTTGTAATACGGGGTCGCTAATCTCTATCTCTCTCTCTCAATTACACCCAGACGGAGTAGTCCAAGGAATTTAAATCGGGGGAGTTAAGCGGCCACATGTTAGGAATCAATTGATCATTAAAATTCTCGGCCAACCACTACTGAGAGACGCAGGCTGTGTGAGAATAATTGGAATCCTCTATCCGACATAAATTTGCCTCTCCTCATCAAATAAGATTTATAACTTACCTCATGCGCCATATACACATGATTGTAGATTTTCCCGCTTAAAGTTCTTTGCTATGGTTCCCATCGGTTTGATGTGGCTGTCGTTGATGCACCTGTAGAATAAACCCGGTCGCCCTAAAGAAGTCTAACCATTCGGACTGCTTCTTCCTCTTAGCTGCAGATGACAGTTACTCAGACTCCAGTAGATCATTTTTAACTTTAAACATGAATGACCGGGTCACGTTCAGGAAAGTCGCTGTGGGTGGTGGCTTTTAATTTCCTACGTGAAGTTATAATGTGGCATGCTCGTAGTAAAAAAATTATATAAATATGTAATTAATTTTAAAATAAATAGATCTATTTACGTGTTATAGGATCTACGACTCCCTAAAGTTCGTTCTCAAATACATTGCGCACCCTTTATGTCTGTCTGGAAGCCATTCTTTTTGTCCAGTTTTAAAATTTTTTTTAAATAGTTTCTTTTCATTTTCTAATTCAAATTCTGCACCAAATACTACCCAATAATTGTGATTTGTCATCTTTTCTTTAATTCAATCATTATTACAAATCAAGTACAATAAACTGTAAATACGCTTTCCAATCTGCAATTAAAATTCTAAACTGCTGCTAAAACTGTTGAAAACTTATACATTTTAACATTTCGAAGTATACGCCATGCAAGGTGGAAGGTTTCACCCACTAACAAGCATTTTTCAGATAAGTTCAAAATAGCTCAGGCAAATCCGCACACTTGTATATTTAACTTTATGGACGTCCACACTTTTAAATCTCCACGCCCCAATCTTCACATTTTACCGTGATGGTTAAGTTATCGGGCAACAGTGCGTGTCTATGACTATGATTGGGAACAGTACTTTTTAGAGTTCTGTAGCAACTATGAACCGTTATAGTGTCGGTCGGTCCGTGCGTTCGTCTATCTATCTGTCTGTCTGTATTTCACAATCCTCTCACGTGTAAACCTATTAAGATAAGATGAAATTTGGTATACGGACTTAGATTGATGACGCAAAAACAGAAATGATGAGATTTTTGGACAAATAATTATTTTGGACCCATAGAGTGATAGGTGCACTCAAACATTTTTTTCACATATCCTATTGAGTGGGTTGCGTCTTTAGAAAGACGCAGCAAGAAATAAACAATAAATAACCAGAATAATTAATGAAAAGCATGTTGAACTATAAAATGACACATCCTAATCTAATATCTAATGTATGTTCAAAAATTAAGAAATATATATATCGAAAGTCTTTTATTTTACCAACGACAGTTCTTTTTGCCCTTTCCGTAGTCAGTACTAGAAGTGAAAGGCAGTATAGGCGTCGAACCAACAAATTCAGGCATACCAACAAATAAGAAGAAGGATAAAATATTTAGAATCGACTGTTTTCACCAAAATTTTAAAAAATCCTGGCCAAAACCAATAAGCTAAACTATCTTTAAGCATTATCCGTTGATTTTCTTTGAAAAATAAATGTCTAGTTCCAATAAAACCGGTCATATTGGCCATTTATCGAGTTATTTGCTATTAAAATGGCCTTAAGTTAAGCAAACTTTATATTACACCTTAGCAACTAAATTTTATAACAACGATTTAAAGCTCCTGCGATTACTGTTGTTACATTTTAACAAGATTTTGATCATTTTCCAAAGTAACTGACGTCAAATTAGGATTACCTTAAGAAAGGAATTCGATTCATATATTTAATAGCCCTATATGATCTCGGTGCATGAGTTTTACTTGAAATTAAAGATTGCACCTTTAGCGAGGTTAACAAAAAATCCTGGCGAATCCACGCCCTCTCCTAGGGTAAAAATGTTAAACTAAGATCATCTGCACCGAGGTGCTCCCCGCCCCTTTCTTAAAACAGTAAATATTGACTTAGAATTCCTACTGAGCAATATATTATATATTGGTTATTAGGTTTAATGATATGCAACTTACATATCAGCTGCTGATGGGTTCCCAGACTAGGCTTAAGATTATAAATAGTAGTATTGAGTGTTTTTCAGGCAATCCGCTTTATATAACACATGTAGACATCCAAATATAGGCAGAATAAATTTTGCAGTTTATTAAAAACGTTTCGGGCATTGTCATATGCGATGCGCCATCATAAATTTTTAAAATCCTGTAATGGATTTGTAATCAGTACCCATGAAAGCCCCCGAAAAACAATGTTTGTTCCCTAGGGAAAATTTTTTTAAATTTCGTCCGCCAAATTGCTGTGCTATATGAGCTACATGAAAATGGAGTGACTTATAAGCTATATCTTTTTTAGATTTAATTCAAAAAACATCATTTCCTTTCAACAGAATTCAGAAATACTTCAACAATATTCAAGGAAAAATCAACAACTTACATAAATCGATCAACAAATTACAATTATTTTAAATATACTGCAACGGCGTTTTCAAAATTACATCAATAATTTTTAAATTTAATTGACCTTTTTTTCTACATAAAGATCAACGTATTTTAAAAAATAAATCGTACAATCTCAAAAAATTTTAAAATTATTGATATAATTTTGAAAACGCCGTTGCAGTATATTTAAAATTAATGTTGAATTTAATTGATATAGGTATATGTAAGTTGTTGATTTTTTTTTTGAATATTGTTTAAGTATTTCTGAAATCTGTTGAAAAGAAATGAAATTTGTTGAACTAAATTTAAAAAAGGTATTTTTATATGGGTACAATTTCACTTTTAGCGGAGGAAAACCATTTTTAATTTCCAATGTTTACTGTGAGTTTGCAGCTTTTGCGAGCAGAATAAAATAACCAAATATATACGAAATGACATATTTAATTTTAATCTTTTATATTGTTGTAAGGAAAATGTAAAAATCATTAGAATTACTGATATAAAAATTACAAAAAAAGGTTGTTCTAATCTGCAGAATGCTTACCCAGAAAGAGACATAAAAATGTGAATATTGTGATCTTTTTCTAACGCCTGCATTTAATAAACGACATGACGTTTCCAATTAAGAAAACCATGATGAAAAAAATGCTTACACAGAAAGGGATAACTAGCGAAAAGTGGTACCATTTTCTTGAAGAAATTTCAGAGCACCAATCACTCCAGTATTATATATCTCAGTGATGCTTACCCAGAAAGAGATATAAGGTGTTTGTAAATATTGTCATCTATTTCTACCGCCTGCAGTAGTCGACATGACGTCGAAAATTAAGAAGACCGGGTCAAAAAAAAAGATGCTTAGAAAAGGACAACTAGCGAAAAGTGATCCCAGTTTCTTTATGAAAATTTCAAAGCACCAGTCCTCCTAATGTATATTTCAGTGATCGAACCATGTACCATGGGTAACAACGCTTTAAGAGCTTATTCGGAATTTTCACTTTAAAAAAATATTTTTACAACTTCGAGCCCGTCTTCGTTCGGCAAATCCATAATTTTTTTATAGTGACTTCAATCCCTCCACAGTTATTTTAAAAATTTGGGCATGCGCAAGCTCATTAAATAATACGAATTAATTTTTAAGGAAATGTCCAATGCTAATGAAAAAAACCCCCACTGACATTACATTTTTAAATGTATTTTAATTGGTAAAGTAATGCAATAGTCCAATGCCTGGATGAAAAACACCTTTTGTTATTAACCGTTCATAGTTGTTTTTAGCTAAGTAAAGTATGATGCATGTCGTTTGAAATGTAAAAATTTTTCAGGTGATCAAAATTTTAATAAATTAACAACAAAAAATAGTAGCAACAAAATATTGTTTTCGACCAAATCTTTTGGTGCATTGACTTTCAGCACGACACACTAGCCAAACTTTAGCCGCATTCTAAATCTTTCTTCCAAATCCAACTGCTGGCTTGAATGGTATACCATTTCATCAGCCAGTACAAGCTTAATTGGCGCATGCCCAAAGGGCCAATGCAAAAGACAACAAACAAACAACTTGCAATCCCGCGTATTAGCCCAACGAAACAGGGTTTGTTGTGGTTGATTGCAGTGTCTATATCAGAACTTAATTTTGAACTTTAATTTTACTTTGTGTTTAGGACAAATTCTCATCTAAATGTTATATAATACATGCCTTGTATAACTCTGTAGGCTGAAGAAGAAAATAAATAAATAAGAAGCAGCTGACACCCAAATGATACAATTTATAACAATTAATAACATGTGATAGAAAACTAAATAAGTAAATAATCTTTATTCCTTTTTTCTATCTATCGCACACTTCCTTTTTTCTGTTTTGCGTTGCTTTCACATTCATATTTTTGTTCAGAAAATTTATAATAATTTTGTGTCTTTAACTATTGCTTCCTTTTTAATTTAATAATGTTATATAAATTAGTTAAACATGTCAGTTATTTTATCTTCATAAACCGCATGCCCAGAGTGCATAAATATCTAAAAAATAAATCATACATTTGAGATAGTTGAATTGAATCATTTTTAATTACTTCACTATTTCCAGACTGAACAGAAAAATGTATTCAAAGATAATTTGCATACCCATAATACAAACAGCACCTGAAAAAAGTCATTCAACTCTAGGAACATAGAAGCATCTTTCAAAGCTACTACTCAGAAGGTTAACAAAATAAGCTTCATGCCTGGCCTGATATGTTAATCAATGCTAATTCATTCACTCAATACATTCCGGTAACACATATTAACAAACAAACTTGTAAAAAAATCTTTTTTATACAACTTCAGCTCAAATTTCTTGAGATTGAAAAATATTTAGCTTTGGCAACAATATTTTCATTTTAAGAAGAATTGAAAATTTATATCTCTAACATTTTGACAAATATTTGTATTGCTCGCAGATAACAAAAAATTAATGAAATGTTGATTTCAATAAAAGTCATATCATTAAAAAACTTTAACGTTTATAGTACAAACAACATTACATAGAATAAATAATTATATAGTTGATTATCGTTACGTTGTGATGTTGAAATATGATTCTACATATATGTAATATAAAAAAAATTTAATTCAGATGTAAATACGTGATATAGCATGGATTAGTTATTAAAAATTATTTGTAAATCATCGAAAATTCAAATTCTGCTAAATATAAGCAAATATTATAAATAATAAATCGTTTCGTATTTACTACAAAAATGTTTTACTTGGGCAAAGTGCACTTTGATTAACTTTTTAGTTCAACCCAAAAACGCGGAATTTTCTAAATAAGTGAGTTTTGCTACTCCTTTTCGAAGCAATAACTCAATTTTTAACAAAAGTGGATTTGGCTCTTTGGCAGTTAGAGCATGATAAGCAGCTTTACGTAGAAGAGATACCCCATAAAAAATCATCAATTTGTATTATTCTTTTTTATAGTTGTATAGATTATGTTCGCCCGCAATCCTCGTGGGAGAAGTATGGAACCTAACTTTGTAACGCGTACACCGATTCTGCGTCATTTTCGACCTAGGGTGGGCGTGGAATGGAGTGATGGACCTTGCTTCGTAACGGCGTAATCGACTGTTGGCGGAGTGGGGTCGAACCTAACAACACATACAACGATGTGGACAATTAATTTTCTGTTTTCCGGAACTATAAAACCATATGTTTCGGATAAGGTATGCCAACATAAGTGCGTTGATCGATCTCACCTAGCCAAATAAAAAATGGTACAGAGGTAGGGGACAATCTCAACCCTTTGGGAGTGTTAGGGTGACTCATAAATTAGCAATTTTTCATGGTATGCGCATCGCTCTTTTATTTTTATTTTTTTGATCTACTACAGCTACATCACGCAAACGCTAAAAAGCTACTATTTTAATGACCTTTTCATAATTGCCAACCATGTTGATCTAACTCCTACCATTGCGGGTACAGTCATAAAAGTGGACTGTTTTTATTTATATTAAGTTGGTATGACATGCCAAGGAAGATAAAGTATTAGAAAATCCAATTCCCTGAAGTCCCTGACTACCTAATTATTTTATTGCACTTTAGTTAGGAAATTCGTTAAATAAACAAAATTTCTAAGACGACAATGTTTGTTTAGGGTACACAGGTAACTAATTTTAATTACTGCTGCGAAATAGTATTAAAAATTTAAGTGTAATTTATTTAATTGCCGTTGTAAGGTTGTGTTAGCCAGTGTTCACACCCAAGTATCCTGGTATCCTGGCGTTCTGTTACTAATACCTTATGGAAAGTTTCCTATAAAAGAGGGTAAGTCAACAAGAATATCGATCATAGTTGGAACTTAAATTGATAACTATAAGTATTCTTAACCTAAAATTGCTAAAACTTGGCAGATGCGGATATAATTTTCATTTACTGTTTAGTAGACAGAAACGAACAAGCGACTGTACTGGAATTTGAAAGGAGATTTCCTAATCGACGTGCACCTCAAAGAAGGGTACTTTCGCGAACTTTCCGAAGGTTAAGAGAAACTGGAAGTGTAACTTCAAACAGCACAGAATTTCGCTCTGAAATATCGGAAGATTCTTCCGACATTGAGCAGTAAATAATCACCCGGGGCCAGACCCTGAAACGAGCCCGAGACCAGTCACAAGACCATTAGGGGTTCCTTCAGTTAAAGTTTGGAGGATTACTCATCCAGCAGAGTCACGTCCATACCATCATATCCCAAAGTCCAAAGACTGCTAGAAGGAGATTCCGAGAGAAGATTAAAATTGTTCATTTGGCTTCTGAAACGCGACATTGAGAATGGTTCTGGGCCGAATTCTGTGGAGGGATGAATCGCAGATAACTGGGGGATGGTATCACAAACTTCCACAACCTCCATAGCTGTTGGGATAATAACCCACATAGGACAACAGGCCCTACTTCCATTCATTTCGCCGCAAGTGACGGCGGACATTTCGAACAGCTTTTGTAACATAATAACATTAATGGTAATATGTTTTGAATTCAATAATAAGGATTTTAAGGTTAGTATGAGTTTTGTTTCTTTAAATTGCAGATTTTTATTATATTCCCTGATAGCTTTTCTATGTATAAATTTCTTTATAAGAAACGCTGATCATGTCAAGAAAAGTTCTGTTATTGTTTCTTGCTCCGCTCGAGTTCTGAACGGTTGCAGCTTTTTCAATATTTTTTATAGCATGATAGTATACGAATACGCAAAGTTATATCATAGTAAAAATTTTGTTAAAATATATATTTAAGACACCAAATTAAAAATATAATCTAAATGACTTAGACCCTCTTGTAAAGAAGCAAAATTTTACTGCTTTCATGTTCGGAACCCATACAACCCTTGGGCTCTACCACATATAAAAAAATACTAACATATTTTTCCTTTAGTTCCTTATTCTAAGAAAACAATAAAAGAATCATCCAAAATAACCCGTTAAACAGTTAGTTTCCACCCCCTCCCGCTACCCCAGTTCCATCAACAAAATATATGATATGGTATCATTAACTAAATATATATATATATATATATATATATATATATATATATATATATATATAATATATGCAATGAGTTGATGTCTACTTGTGTTGAAGGACTGGCTGATTTGCTGCTTCCATCGGATGACCTTATGCTTCTTACAGATTTCAATATGCCTTGAACGGTTGGGAGCGCCACTTGGACAAGGATTTCCTACTACCATCTTTTTCGGCTACTCCACAGTACATTTCGGCCTTCACAGATACTATTGCCTCTTGCGATTTATCACAGACCTGTGACGTGTTGAATGACTCGGGCAAGTTTCAGGATTTGGTGTTCTCATCTGACAGCTCGAGTACTGTCGTGAGTCCCTTGGTTCCTGAGTCTCATCATTCTTAGTTTTGCATGTCATTCTTGGATTTGATCCTATATTGACGACATCTTCTGATTCAAGTAATTTTTGTTATAACTTTAGCAAGGCTAATTATTCTAATAATTGGCTTTTTGTCTGTGATTGGACGAATGGTCTGAATAAGCGTGATATCTTGATATGCTGTAAAATGATTTTACGAATCTCTTTCTGTTTGTTTTGCTGATTGTGTTTATGTTTCAAGGTTTCGCGATTCGCGTACATATCAGCCTTGGCTCAATAGTTCCGTGAAGTACTTAAAGAATCTAAAGAATAAAGCTTGAAACCGGTTTTATTCCTCAAGGAGTGATGCTGACTACTTCGCTTACTCCATGTTACGCAACCGATTTTGCTCTGCACTTAATATATCTTATTGTGACTATTTGGAGAGAATTGAATCGACTTTGCGTGTTGAGCTTAAACACTTCTAGAGGTTTGTAAATTATAAGCGTAATTGTGACAGCTTCTCTTCTGTGTTGAGTTTTGGTGACGTCGAGAGTGGCGATCCTCTGACGACTGCCAACCTATTTGGCGACTTTTTTATCACCGCGTTTTTGACTACAGGCTGTGTACTGGAGATAAGGATTTTACTCATATAACGGGGCTTGCGCCGACTACCCTTGAATTCAAAGACATAGTGTTTGACGATGATGCTGTCCTTAAGCATAATTCTGGTTTGGCTGATAGTTTCTCGTGTGGTCCTGATGGAATCCCTGCTTGCTTTGTAAAAAACTGTCTTGCCCCTAGTTTCTACATATATTTTGTCACTTATTTAACTTATGTATCTATTTGTTGTGGTGTTTTTCCGAAATCATGGAAACTATCTGTCATCAGTCTCCTACATAAGAAGGGAAGAAAATTTTACATATCAAACTATCTGCTAAAATGTTTGAAGGCTCTGGTGTGCACTGCTCTTAACTTCCCCTGCAAGCCTTTTCTGGGTTCCTTTCAGCATGGCTTCATGAAAGCTAGATCTACTATGACTAACTTGCTGGAATTCTCTAATTGCTGTGTTTCTGTCATTGAAGCTGGCAAGCAGGTCGACAGCATTTTGACGGATTTTAGCAAGGCTTTTGACAGAATTAACCACAGCGTTCTTGTTCGTAAGTTATCCTTTCTAGGGTTCCTATAAATTTTCTTTAATTAGATTCGTTTCTATCTGCCTGATCGCAAGCAACGTATTCTATTTCGAGGTACACTTTCTAATGATATTTATACCACCTTCGCTGTCCCTCAAGGTAGCCATCTAGGACCATTGCTTTATATCATTTACATCAATGATGTATCCTTAATTCTCCCTAACTTGAGAATTCGCCAAAATTTTACGCGTTATTTCAAGTGTGAATTAAACTCTGACTTAGACGCCTTCCTAATTGGTGTTCTACAAATTTCCTTCCTCTAAATATTAGCAATTGCACTACTATGTCGTTCTCTCGATCAAGGAAACCAGTGCACTTTAACTAGACCTTAGACGGTGGCTCTCTGAACAGACTTGACAAGACCAAAGATTTAGGGGTCGTGCTAAATACAACCTTTTCATTTGACGACCATTTCGACACTATCGTAAACAAAGCTAGGAGTTTGATGACCCCTATATAACTAAACTCCTTTTTTTACGTTCCTAAGACCTGTTTTGTACTATGCTAGTCCAGTGAGATCTCCTTTTTATGCGACTCATATTAATCGCATTGAGAATGTACAACGTAGATTCGCAAGATTTGCCCTTCGCGGCCTTTCTTGGATCAATCCTGTTCTGCTACCTCCTTACGCTGACCGATTAAAGCTCGCCCCTTGAGGAACCACTGCTTTCTACATATTCCCCACCAGCGCACTAATTATAGTACGTGCAAGCTTATTACATCTATGTCTCGTCGTTCACGAGTGCGATTCGTCGCATGCGATTGTAATTTGATTGGCTGAAGTCATGTACCTGTCTTTTGACATGCTGGGCTTTTCTTATATCGCTGCGATGGTAAAAATAATCGCAGCAATACTCTTGATTTGGTTTGTTTATCTTTTTCAAAAGTGCTTGTTGAATGAAAAACGGCTTGAATAAATATAATATGTATGTATTATATGTTATTAGTTATAAAAATTAATTATTGTTATTTTACAGCAAATGAGAAAATAGCACTAAAACAAATATTCCCTTTTCTTCTTTAAAAATGTATTAACAACATTAACTTATATTGGCGTTCCCGATTCACTGTAAATATTTGTATTTTTAATGATATATACGAGTATATATATATATATATATTACTTAAAAGCACTAGTTATGAGCAAATTCAAATGTAAACAACTAATTTTCGTTTGTCAACCTTGTGAACGGGCATACGATGACAAATAATCGCAGACTGGAACAAAAGTATTCAAAAAGTGAGATGTCCGAAACAATCGCACGGAGTCGTATCGCGCTTATGAACAAGCCGCTAATAATTACTTTGATTTTATTGATTTTCACTTTTCGATACCTCAACTGAAGAATCAGCATTCGTAGGGTTACTTTTTCTATTTCTTATGTAATAATATTATTATTTTGATGTAGTAGTCAGTATTTTATGAATCTTAATAATAAATAAATAAATATAAAAAATATAATAGTATATATATATATATATATATATATATATATATATATATATATATATATATATATATATATATATATATATATATATATATATATATATATATACATTTATATATATATATATATATATATATATATATATATATATATATATATATATATATAGATAAAGCTGTTTTTGTGATGATATATTTTCATGTACACCTCTTAATTGCTAAAATTTAAGAATTAAAGGTTGTTTTTTGTTTTCCTCTAGAGGATGATTAACCAGAATGAGAGCGGGGTTATAGTAGTATTACACGTTCATCTATTTCCTGTGCTATGTCTTAACCTTGTTTCGAAAGTTTTTGGAAACAGTAAATACTATCTGTCAAAAATCAGTGCGCGAGAATCAATTTTGTAACTCTCAGAAGATAAATTTCCCTTCTCGTCGATTAATTCGCTTAAGCGGACATATATATTGGTTAAGTAATTGACAGTTCTAAAAATTCATTACTTTCGTATGAAATTAGTCCGTAAATCTTTGTCAATTCTTTCATTAAGTTTCTTTTCTCTCGCGATACTACGAAATCTCTTAGTTTAAATCAACGAATACAGACAATATTGTCTGTATTCGTTGGTTTAAATTATTACTTTAAATTTAATTTAGAGAGCGCTCCAACAACAACTGGGACATTAAGTTGGTTGCAGTTCAATTTAAATAACCGTCATTTTAATTATATGATGTTTTTCAAATGAAATTCGCATTAATTGAAGGAAATACATTTGGGCACATGTAGTCCTCCTCTTCATACAGGGTGTGGTTGCCTTCCAATCTCATTTTAAATATGTAGTGCTGCAAAAACATCATAAATAATTCAACGTTTAAATCGAACTGCTGCCAACTTAATCTGCCTAGTATGGCAGTGTTGTTGGAAAGCTCTCCAAATCTCTGTTCTGAGCAGAGTGGGAGATAAAAAAGACAAAAGTGATTTGCAGCTGAACAAATTTATTGGGAAGGGAAGTTGTCGAGCAGAGAGAATTGCGGCTGAAACTACGGTTTTGGATTTGTTCAAGTTAGGAATTAGAATTGTGGCTACGTGGACATATTGTGTAGATCTTAAATCTCTGAATTGTGAAGTTCCTTTTAGGTGTTTTGTTCACAATTTGTTGCGTCAGTGAGTGACAAGTGAAAATTTCTATAGAGAACTAGCCAAAATGAATTTTATTCTGGGTATTTGCTTGCTTTTCATTGGGGCCGTTTACTCAGAAGATGCAAAGGGGCCAAAAGTGACTGAGAAGGTAATTGATAGCAAGGAAACAACCACTTTAGAGCAATTTAATTTTGTGCAAAAATTCATTTAATTCTTTTAGGTATTCTTTGATATAAGCATCGGTGGCCAGCCTGCCGGACGGATTGAAATTGGGTTATTTGGAAAGACTGTTCCAAAAACAGTTGAGAATTTTAAACAACTTGCCAATAAGCCGGAAGGTCAAGGGTGAGAGATAAATATTTTTCAGAAATTAAGTCTAATCTAATTACACGTTTACAGTTATAAAGGCAGCAAGTTTCACCGAGTTATTAAAGATTTTATGATTCAGGGCGGAGACTTCACCAAAGGAGATGGAACAGGAGGTTTGTTGAGTTTATATTTATAAATGAAATTCATTTAATAAAAAAAATTTAGGACGATCAATTTATGGTGAACGTTTTGAAGATGAAAATTTCAAGCTCAAGCACTATGGGGCCGGTTGGTTGAGTATGGCTAATGCTGGCAAGGATACAAATGGCTCTCAATTTTTCATTACCACCAAGACTACAAGCTGGCTTGATGGGCGTCATGTTGTTTTTGGAAAAGTACTTAACATAAACGATTGATTGCTTATTGACTAATTAAATATTTATATATAGATTTTATCTGGAATGGATATAATCCGACAAATTGAAAGCACTCCTACAGATTCACGGGACCGCCCCGAAAAAGATGTTGTTATAACAAATAGCGGTTCCATTGATGTTGCTGAGCCTTTCTCAGTATCGAAATCGGAAGCCACCGAATAAAATTAAGATTATTTTATGTCCCATAAATCAATTTACACTTTCTAATGCTTAGATCGAAAATAGGCTACTTAGGTATATGCATTTACAATTACAATTGAATCGTGAGATTAAATAAGTTTATAAATATACTGTTTGATTGAACTTGTATAGTGTACACGCATTTATGTTGGAAAAGAAATTGAAACCACTAAAGGGTCTGGAAAGTATTTTAAAACTTCTTTTTTCTGAAAAAGCCATAACATTTAGTTCTACCATGGAATCCCGTCCGATTGAATCTGTTTAGCGAAGAAAATAAGGAATAATTTCCTGCGAAAATACGTTAATTCGGATTAGATCAGTGAGTGATAAGTTTGCAAAACTTATTGCATTATAAAAAAAGAGAACTCTGGCATCTAAAAGGGTTCTCAATCCTAAAATCATTTTTACTTCTTAATCTAAGCGTTGTAATTTTTGCATTCTTTCAAACATTGTATTCATTCGCACAAAATAATAATGTTGCGCAGAATGCAAAGATAAATTATTCGCCCTAAACAACTTTTGCACACATTATACATATGCTATTTAAAAAGAAGATCCAATATTCACACGCAAACGTTTTCATAACCATGCAGTATGCATTTGTTCGCAATTAAGATCATTCATCATCGCAGACTGCATATAATACTCATTCCAGGAATTGAGCCTAGTGAACCCCATCATTCAACTTCACACTTTTCGAAATAAATTCAGTCTCTTTTACTTTTTGCGTTCTGCCATTCAGATATGACGAAAACATCTATTTCACTTTTCAGTCTACAATTGTACGTAGATTCGTGACCCTTTCTAAAACTAGAATGCTCTAATATAATCAATCAATTTTCTTCTATCAGGTGCAAGAGGGGCCTTTGTCATTTTGATTTCCCCTAGATTGTCCCTTTTGAGCCCGCATTATGGAACAGCCTTTCTATCCAATACCATATCAAACTAACTTTTTTTCTGTTTCTTTTTCTGCGTTAAGCACGTAACTGCAAAAACACAATTTTACAGGAATCAACAAAACAATATTTTTCATAGAAAAAGTTATAAACTTTACCGAATTTATACACGTTTTATGTTATATTTTATTATCAATACCGACATTTTCGAGGTTGGTTTTTACATAACAGTATTACCTACTAATAATCTCAATTTGGAAAAAATTTAGTTGGGATATCAACGCAGAAAGGGGACGAAATACTCCTACAATTGTACTTGTATGCTTTTCTATCAAGATAATTTTCTTACCAAATTAGTAGAGCCACCATGGTTGGTTGGTTGGTTTTCGAGGGGGGAGGCCTTTAGTGGCCCGTTGTACGCCCCCTGCTCGGCAGCGTACCTTAAAGTCCACTGTCGAGCCAACTTATTCCCGTAACGAATTGGATAATTCGATAATACCCTGATTTCTTAACTTCTGCTAAATCTTCGCAGTAGTATGTTCTTAAGATTCTAGATCTTTTTCCCGTTAGGGCTGGGCATTGGCCGAGAACGTGTAATACGGTCTTGTCTTCTTCCCCAAATCCCCTGCATAGACTAGTGTTTGCCCTTCCTATTTTTATAACGTGAGCTCTTAGTCTTGCATGTCCTGTCACAAGGCCAACAAGTTTCAGTTTGGCTTTGTTAAGCTTAATGATCTTTTCAGATTCATGTGCATTGAGAGTTCCCCAAAACGCCTTTGTATGTCTGGCGATCTCAGAACCCGCCTCAGTTTTGTTTGTGCCTCCTCCTTACCCATTTCATGAGCCACCATTATTACGATTGGCTATGTGCTGCGTTTTTTCTTTTTTTTTTTTTGCTAAATTTGTTACCCATATACGCACCATTACCCCGCCGACATCTATGCGTATGGTCCATGTGTTAATTTTCATTCCAAAGTGAGATCAGCGCGGCTTACACATGTACATCTGTGATAATCTTAAGAATATATGTATTTTGCATAGCAACTGGAAAAGAAATTTTATTAGGATTAATGAGGTAGATTTAAGAAAAACTTCATAATTAACAATGTTTATTAACAAAACTCAACGGAACCGAACAACGGCATCAGTTCTAAAATTACTTCAAATTGAATTGAAGATTTCTAAACCGAAGTTTCGAAAGCGAAACATATAAACTTCGAAGATTTCAATCTTCAAAATTTTGGAGGTTGCGCGGTAGAAATATAAAATTTTTCAGTGCATAAAGATCAAATGCATAATACATAAAAACCGTTGTCCCTGATAGTGTTTTTACTATTATTTTGCATCTGTTTTCGTTTTTCTTTAAAAAGTGGTGGTCTCTTATGGTTGGAATAATTGGCCGAACCGTTGACAAAGATGTTGTCACTCCGAGTGATTTTAAGACAGGTATGCTATTTTCAAGTAGAATGCATTCATTTTATTCATTTCTAAAGAACGCAGTAAAAAGTAGTTTTGCTCGAGCTAAATTACATATATCGCAGTGTTAAAAATGTTAATACTGTAATGATTTCATTTAGGGTATAAAAATTAACCACTTCGAAGCCTCGAAGATTTTGACTTCAGAAGGTTTTAAACGAAGCTTCATACCTTCGGTACATGGAAATTTGAAGTCTTTTTGACCTTCGAAAGTCGCAGCTTCGAAACTTCGAAATTCAAAACCTTAAAAAGTGATGGCCCTAGTCCCGATACTTGAAAAAGTTAATAATACTATCATTATCTAAAGTAAAAATACCGCGAAATGTGGAAAATTGGACATGTTGACTTTAGTAAAAAGTAGTAGAAAAACACCTGGAACAGTTGTTTTAAAAAACCGGAATTAGTAACTACGGAAGGAAGAAATTACTATTAAATGAATGAAAGGAAGAAAATGATAATAAAAATTTCGTAAAAGCAATATAATGGGATTTTGAAAGACCTTTCGAAACCATTGAAGCGGATTCTTAAGAAATTTTTAGGATATTTTAAAACTCTGGAGAAAAATCTGGCTTTAAAAGCTAGAAGCCAAAAAAACAAACAGCATCAGGTGTGTCGCAGGGTTCAGATTTGAAGTGTAGTCATTTCTGGTTTATATTAATGACATGTGGGATATTTTTAAGTATGTCTGAATTTAAAACCAAAAGTGTTCGCAAAATATAAATATCTGACTGTAATCGTCATCAAGTGAAATTAGAACTAACAAGAATTTGTTAAGATGTTTTAGGAGATAATAATAGCTAAAATTCAAAGCGACAAATATAAAATCGAAAGAAAGAAAAAAACGTAACTAATAACAAAAGTACTAAAGAAAAAAAATTAGTCACTGTTCTTTTTTTGTAATACGAGCCAATGCAAAAGCCAATTTCGATTTCACTAGTTGAATCGAACCCAAATCGGAACTCATAAAAGAGAGCAATATTTTAACGGTTTGAAGTCAATGCCGATTTGTGGGTCGGTAAAAGTGGCAGCCGAGTTGCTCGACCAGGGTCCCATTAGCTCTAAAGTGTGCCGTTTCGTAACCACATCTCGTGACGGGTAATCAGGGCACGTCTGTGAGCGACGGATTAGGAGATCCGTGGTATGGATGTAACTGACGCTAAAGCCGACCGATTGGGTTCAAGAAGTGGGTGATCTCTCCAATTGTAACTCTTCGGACCTGGGAGCTGAATAACGCACCCAAATAACTGTGCGTTTAAAAAACATATTTGGCATAAAAACGTTATTTTTCACGTGGATCCCTAGTGCGGTTGTGTGTATGCAAGATATATACTCTCATTAGCTTTTATCGCGCACATGATATAGCAATTGCGTGACATTTACCCTTAAAAGAGGGTGGGTGCGATTATCGTAGTATGGAAGAATTATATTGTTCTTCAAATTAAGAATTAAATAAATTATTATTATTGCTATTGGTAACACAGAGGTGTGGCCAAATTATTACGATAAGTAAATGAAAATTAGAAATTCGGAATAAAATACTATAATTCAAAAACTATTCAATTTATTTCATTTTTATTACTTTGTACTTCTTCCTTTTGCTTTTATTAATGAGTGGATCCTGTCAGACATGCCCTTAATTGTTGGCACGACTGTGAATGGTTGAAAAAAATTTAGTTTTTTAGCATTTTCTGAAAGTACATACATATTTTCGAAAATATAAAAATTTCAAGTCGAAGATCGAAAAGAGAATAAAGTTATAGCCGTTTACCTGGACGCAGAGAGCGCTCCCATCTCTGCCTCACGGAGCGAGTAGAACTATAGACTATCCATGAGGAAAAATAAATTCTTCAGTGGCCTAACTTAATATGGGCTCGGAATCGGCGAAGTTTGGTAAATATCAAATTTTAACATTTTCCACGACAAGATAAGATACAAGATAATTTGGGCCAAAACCTCTCATCGTATGTTTGAGCATTCAATCGCGTTTTTCTCTAAGGACTTTTCTCGACCTGGCCGGATTCATAACTCAAACCACACTTGTTCGGCGAAAATTTTTGTAATCGCAGTGGCTTAAACTGGGGGCTTAAATAAATATAGGAAATTAAGAGGTAAATGACGTTAAGAAAGTAATTGTACTTGTGCGAGTTGCTAGCTTTAGGCCCATTTCATTCTAAATAAATAAATATAGGAATATGTACTATAGATTGCAATCGAATAAATTTAGTATTTTTTCGAGCCCTTAGGCGAATGTCAGATTTCCTTCGCTTACGTAACATATGAGGCCACCATAACTAGAGTGACCCAAATGCAAATATCAATAATGCGAGTATTGATCTAAAATTGTTTTCGAAAAATTTTAAGTGCTGAGAACTGAAATAATTTATTTTACACACGAGTTTATATGCGCACTAAATAATAATGAAAAATATGAAGATTTAATTAGTAATTATCATAATAATGCATATTAGGTATTTTATTTTTTTTTTGCAGATGGTCTTCTATGGTATTAAGTATTTAAAATTTACCTATATAAAAATGTATTACTATGTGCGACAAAGTAAAAGAATCAACAATGATATTATTGAAATAAAAAACGTTAAATTTGAAACTGGTTTTGAATGTATGTCGAGCGAACGCAAGCCTTGAATTGGATAAGTTCAAATTTTAAACTTTTTCTAAAGTAAACAGTAAAAACTACATTTATATATTTGGTTTTTTTAGAGACCAACTATTTTCGAAGTAGCGCTCCGGCCGTTGGATCATTATTTTGTAGAGGCTCAAATATAATTTAAAAACTTTGTGAATTTTTAATTTTTTGGAATAATTTACATACTTTAGATTATAGGTATTCTTTATAACATACCTATCACAAATGTTAAATAAATAATCTAGTTACCAAAGAATTGAGAAAAACTACCTTTTTTCAACACCGCACACCGGTGTCCTCCTTTAACTAAATGTGGACACAAATATATAAATTCGCATTCCTTACACCATATTTTTGTTAAATTTATTGTACTCGTTACTGTCCTTAAAACGGAAAATACTTAAACTATGAACGAGAATTGCTAATAGTGTAGGTAGAAGGCCAGTAATTCGAACACAAAGAGGTCGCGAAATGATAATCGAAAGCATAAAAAATGTGATAAAACGTTAAAGTATGCTATGAACTTACGTAACATAAGTAAAAGGAAAGGTGTTAAAATTATATGCAAATAATGATTTAAAAGCACTCAATGTCTGTCGAGCGGACCCAAAACTTAAATTGGAAGAGTTCGAATATTAACCTTTTTCTAAAATGTTATTAATAGAAGACAAACTAGTGAACCATTGGACTTTTTGAATGTGATTATGTTTTGAGAATCCTCTTTGTTACTATTAGAAGTGAATTACTACGATTGATTTTTTTTAAATATAATTTCATTCCCTTCAATTCAAGACGAGTCCGCACTTTACTCTGACGAGCTCAAGAGGTGCGTCCGTTAATTTAAGATCGCTAAGTCGGAATTGTTCGATGAGAGCAAACTTTAATCGAGCTCAATTTTGAGTCGTATTTTAGGTCTACACAACTCAGTCTATATAAATAAAATTAAAAAATTGTTATAAAATTCTCGAAAATGCGATTTATTCTATTCAAGTGTTTACATTAATTCAATGCAAATTTTTCACATATTTTCTTATACTAATCATTCCTAGAAGTAGCAAACCATTCGAAAAACCGCGTTTTCTAAAAAAATGTGGAAATGTGAAGTTATTTCTAAAATACACCAAAAACCTGCTAAGCTCTATAGAATGTGTTATATATTTCGAGGCGAAAATTTCTGGAATTAATCGGAATTGATAAAATTTGTATGTCAAACCATTTACGCCTTACACTTAAGAAAATTGCGAGAAAATAATTTTAAATCATATAACAATTACTTATTTTATTACAGCAACGTTTATTTGATGCTATATATATATGACTATTTCAAGCTACGGGGATCTCTTCAATTTTCTTTGTGGAATCGGTCACTGATGAACTTGTTCCAGCTGATTCCCCACCAATTGCGACTTCCTCAAAATTCTCAACCAAATCAGGAACATCATCATCAGCTGATGTCGAAGCACCTTTATTAGCAAATTCGCTTGCAATCTTTTTTAACTGCGTGATATCTTGTGGCCCTAATTGAGTGAGGATTCCTGGCAACATTTCTGAAATCGATTTATTTTCGCCATGTCCAGTAATAGCGAATGTGTTTGTTGGTAGAGATGCTTGAGCTTTTGGATTGTTGAAATGAATTACTGTTCCATCGTTTTTAATAATGTTCACTTCTTCAATGCCAGGAATTGTATTTACGGATAGCTTCTTCAGAGACGATTGTAATTTTTTGTCATCTGTTGCAGGAGTTGAATGAACAATTTTCTTCTTCCTCCTTGGTGTACCCTTTCCACCAATTCTTACTTGAGCTTGTAACTTCTTCAATTTTTCAGGATTCATGATATATTTTTTACTCTTTAATAGTTTTACTTCACAATCAAAATTATTAGACAAAATCACCGCGCCGAAAAACACGTGTGTCAAAAGAAGCCTGTCAAAAAAGAACCGCCATATTTTTAATTTTTTCTAGCATATAAATTACTAGAATTACAGCATTACCATATATTAAGCATATTTATAATATATTTGTCAAAATTTTATTTTGTACCTTTTTCTTACAAAATTTCATAAATTTTTTAACAAATTAGGAATTTCTGGTATAAATTGACCAAATTTAAAAAGTTTTTCGAGTACCAGTAATTTAAAAAATGTAAATATTATATATAGTAGGGTACCTAGTTTACAATCTAGAGTACAATTTATTCTTCTGTTGATATGAGTAATTATAAATTTTCTTTATATTAAATTAGTTTTATTGCAAAATTTCCTACTTTTAAACTGCAATAATTCTTGAATAAACAGCTGTTTTTTAGGAGACAGAAGTTGGCCACGAAGTGAATTGTCAAATCTTTTGTTTCTCACAGTTTTTTTTATCTTGGAACGTTTCTAGTGAGAAAATTTCAAGTAATTAAAAAGTCTAAAGGTGATTTCAATTGTATATTTATAAACCAAAAATTAAAAAAAAATAGAAGGGAAACAAGAAATATATACCTGGTTAAAATCCTGGCAATATACGGATCGTTTAAACTACAGCTAATGCAAATTTTTTGTTCATTTTTGTAGTCATGTTCTAGAAATCTCTTTCTCTTCAATAATTGACAATTAATGGAAATAATTTATCGCTTATATTAAAGTAGTTTGTGTTTAAGGTATTATTAAGATATGTGCACATAAATTTAATTTATAGGACGGCCAAGAAAGATTTTTAAAGGATGGACCCGGAAAAGTCAAGCAACAGCTCTTTTGAAGATCTATCCAATATTAATGAAACAGAAAACAAAAATGCAGGAAAAGACAAAACAGAGGAAGACGTTATAGATATCGTTGGAAATGGGCAGCTAATAAAAAAAGTTATAAAGGCAAGTGAAAGCGACGTCCAGCCTCAGAGGGGTGATTACGTTAAAATAAATTATACAGGAAAACTTGAAGATGGCACAATTGTTGAGGAAGGTCAAAGTTTTGAATTGCATGTTGGTGATTATGAAGTAATCTGAAATTTATCAATTTCAACAAACTTTTAAAAATGTTCAATTTAAAGGTTGTCCAAGGCTTAGATATGGCACTTCCGCTAATGAAAGAAGGTGAAATTGCAGAAGTGAAGGTAGATGCAAGGTTTGCTTATGGCTCGCTAGGTTTGAAAAATGAAACAGATCCACAGGCAAGCATACCTCCCGATGCAAAGGTAAGAAAAAAAAATGAAATATTTTAAATCCACGTAACAGCTATTAAAAAGTTCTAAATAAATTTGCAAACAATAATCAGCTATTTCATATAAAACTACATAAAACCGTTTAAAAATGTCGTTACTAAAAATTGTGTACGTTTTCATTATAAAACTTGGGTGAAAAGGTGAACTTTTCTTAATGCCAATTTATTATATAAAGGTGTTTTTATATGCAATAGACTGTTTAATTAAATTCGTCAATTTGAAAAATTTGTTTTCGCGTTATAGCAATTTTAACAAAAGGTTATATTGAATTTATAAGAAGTTATAACTACCAAATTTTATCTTTTTAAATGGTTTTTATTTAGCGTCACTCTAGTATATTTTTTTGTTTATATCAAATTAAATTTTGCATCCTTTTTTAATTCCGGTTACAATACAATATTATGGTACCGTTGAACGGTAAAGTGTGTCGAATCCATACTTTTCGGTGTTGCTGAGATGAATAATGGCTTTTCCGATGCCGTTACATACTGCGGTATTAAGACACCCCTGAGCGAAGTCCATTATTTTTAAGATCACTGGGATATACAATTTTAATTTAAATGTCGGTGGTCACTTTGGTTAAGACACATCTGGAAACCCTCGGGATGGGCGTGGGAAAATAAAAGGAAAAATAGGTAAAAGGCTAAAGTTAAACGATTTTATTAAACATTAGATGACTTAATAAAGGCTAGAAAATAATTATGGGTCACAAAGTGCAGCCTAAAGATATATAGGTACTCTCTACTGGTAAGAAATCGCGTAGCAATAAGTTCAGTGACTTACTCGAGTGTTGGGGTCAAGATCCACTTTGGGTCCAGGAGTCATCGGAATAAGTAATCAGGTGTTTCGATTCGACATTAATAAAACCCGGGAGATGTAGGTTTCCTCACGATGTATTTTTCACTGTCAAAGTAAGTGATAATCAAATTCTGATTTGGATTTGAATTCAAAACACCCTGATCAAAGCCCTCGATACTTACTTATTTCGGCGAGTCCAATATTACCAGAAACACATAATGCTAGTTTTTAGATTTTTCGATATCGTCATTGTTACTAAAATAGTCTGAGGAAATAAATTTAATACAGAAAATGTCGTCGTAATTGAAGTTTTAATATTCGAGTTCATTTTAAAAATCGAGAATATTTCAATTTACGCCAATTATGATTTTAAATGATATATTACTCCAAGTACTCGACATTTCTTCAACTGGAAATTATGTGCTGTGTTGGAAATGTGGTAGACCTCTTTTTTGAATTTAATGATATTTTATAGGCAATAAAACGAACTTGAAACGTTTAATTCAGGTACCTTTTATTTTTTTAAATATAAATTAAAGAACCAATACTGACTTTCTGGCTATACCAAAATTTGCACTTTAAGACACTTTCTTTATAGAGAAACAATGCAGGCACAGTGGCGAAGTTTTCGAAACTAATAATAGATAATTACGGCGCCAAAACCAATCCTCTGCATATATGAATTTCATGAACCCAATATTTTCTTTTGTTTCTAAATTTATAATATACTGGGCAAAGTCTTAGCATTACCAAACATGCATTGAACTTTTTTTTCTTTTTTCTTATAATAAACACCATTATTTACAAAATTTCGTATAGATATACATTAGTTTTTAGTCTAAACCAAACTTATTTAATACTCTTGACAAAATGATGCAACATACACTCACTCACGAAAGTGTTTGTACACACGACAAAAATCCTGTTTTTACTACAAAACAGGGATGTTTTTTTTCCAAACTTATTTTAATACATTATTATTCTTAATTTTATTAAAATTAAGCAAGAAATTGAAAAATTTCTTTAAAACAGAAATAACACAATGAAATAAGAAAATTAGCCCTCACGAAAGTCTTCGTACAGCTAACAGTTTTGTAACAAAAGTGCCGTTATAAGTTCAGAGCATGCACTCCCGTGAATTATTGTAGCCAGTTGTTATCAGTTTGTGCAGCAGAAGAGAACGTAACATTTTTTTATGTGATTTAAAAAAAAAAAGTAAAAACAATGGCAAACCGTAGAAAAGAGACAAGCATTTAAATCAGGAACTTAATAATAAAATTAAAAGGAGAAGGTAAATTGCTCCGTGAAATAGGACAGATTGTTGGGAAAACACATTCAACTGTTCAATATATTATTAAAAAGTTCAATTCAACCAAGACTACAACAAATATTTCAAAGGCTTTTGATAGAGTCTGGCATGCTGCCCTTTTAGCCAAACTTCAAACATTTGGTCTGCACCCTACCCTCGTTAAATGGATAGAGAGTTTTTTGTCAGGCCGTTCAATTCGTGTAGTAATTGACGGAGTTACTTCTGATTCCTACGAAATAAATGCCGGTGTACCTCAGGGTTCAGTTCTTTCACCAACCTTATTTCTTCTTTTTATCAATGATCTCTTATCCCTTACTCTCAATCCTATTCATAATTTCGCCGACGACAGCACCCTTGATTTCGCGTACTCATTTGATTCTGTTATGAATTCACGTGGAAATGCTACAGAAGCCAATCGGGAACGCATGTTTAGATCATTAAACAACGACATTTCCAAGGTCCTTGCTTGGGGCAGAGCAAATCGTGTTACGTTTAATGCATCCAAAACCCAATGCTGTTTAATGTCCCTTAAAAAACGCCCAGTTCACCCCCAACCCATTTCAGTAGACGGAGTGAATATACCCAATTCACCCTCCCTAAACATCTTGGGTATCGAGATATCCAGCAATCTTAGCTGGACTGATCATATATTTGCAATCGCTAAAAATGCGATGAAATGTTTGGGTTTTCTACAGAGATGTAAGAAATATTTCACCCCACCTGACTTAGCGCTGATCTACAAGTCCCACATTAGGCCTAGACTTGAATATAATTCCCATATTTGGGCAGGGGCCGGACACACCGCACTGTCCGCGTTAGACAAAGTCCAGCGTAAAGCTGTTAAGCTTATTGGCGATCCCTCAATCTCTGAGGGTCTTGACTCTCTGGAGCATCGACGGAATGTCGGTTGTCTCTCACTCTTCTATCGTTATTTCCATGTCCGTTGTTCTAACGAAATTGCTAGCCTGATTCCTTGTAGACTCATGACAACGCGCGATACAAGATCAACAAGCCGCTCCCACACCTATACTCTCCAGGTCAAATTTGGACGTACCGTCAAATTTCGGGAATCTTTTCTAAGCAGAACAACACGAATGTGGAACAGTCTACCATCTTCTGTTTTTCCCTCGTCTTATCAGCCTGAAACTTTCAAACGGGGCGTACATCGACACCTCCTTCACCCAAACTCCTAACCCATTTCCCTCATCCTTAATTCCTTTCCTGCCAAGGCTGTGCTTAAGCATCATAGGGCATCCCCTGAGCTTTGGCATCATCATATATAAAAAAAAAAAAAATAAGCCGCGAAGTAGACGTCCACCTACCCTAACTATGCGTGAAAAAAGGTCTGTTATGAGGCAAGTTAGAGAAAATCCTAAGATAAGTGCCCCAAAACTAGCCTCACAGGTAGCTCAGAAACCGGAAAAAATGTTCATTCCGAATGTGTACGGCGAGTATTAAGAAAAGAAGGCTATCGAGGTCGAAGTATGCGAAAAAAAACCCTTTATCAGCGAATTCAACAGGAAGAAAAGGCTTGAATTCGCTAAGAAGCATTTAAAGGAGCTGAAGACTCTCCCTGAGTTTTGGAATCGCGTACTATTCAGCGACGAAAGCAAATACAATGTCTTCGGAGCCGATGGAAGAGGAAAAGTATGGAGAAAACCGAATACGGCGTTCGATCCGAAGCACATTATACCCACTGTAAAGCATGGTGGACAATCTGTTATGGTTTGGGGTTGCATGGCGGCGGCTGGGGTGGTTACTTCGACATATTGAAAGAAAACTTAAAGGACAGCGTACGAAAACTGAATCTTCAAAACCCATGGGTCTTTCAACAAGATAATCCCATAGAACATTTATGGGACGAAATTGAGAGGAGAATAAGAAACCATAAAATTACGGGAAAGCAGTCACTGAAGGAAGCCATATTGGAAGAGTGGGGGAATATTCAATCAAATTGTACAGCAAACGTCAGTCCAGTCAATGCCAGATAGATTACAAGCCGTTCTAGATGCGCAGGGAGGACCGACCCGTTACGAAGTTAGACTCCCCCTCCTGCCACCCTAGGCCAAACGTTTTTCTCCTATTAGCAATAGGGTATCATCTTCTCTACAACAAAAGAACTACCCAAATTGGTCCACGCGTTACAAAGTTAGGTTTTGACATGGTACCAATCGGTGAACATACTCTACCTAACAGAAAAAGAATCATTAAAATCAATTCATAATTGGCGGAATGATCGCGTAATTGAAGTCGAATTGAAAACCTGCTCCTCTTTTGAAGTCGGGGTAAAAATGAAAAACATGAAAAGGATCTAAAAGTTGCTGTTATTGACAATCTTTTTTTTAATTGTTTGCGATGATTTTTCGCTAAGCTACATGAAATTGAATATTGGTAACTTTCGCATACAGTTAAATTATTGAAAATTTTTGAAAAGTGCATATGCAACGGTGAATCTTAAACCCACATACCCTTTATTTAAGAAAGATCTTGAAAACAAAATTTTCAAATTTTGAATTTGTTTCTTAACTGTCTTTTTAAAATACAGTTGAATTACTTTATTGAGTAAAGCCGCTTTTGCAATTTTAAGTTAACACATTTTGATAGAAGGTAAAAGAAAAACTAAAAGTTTCAAGCGAGAACATATAAATTTAGCAGGCTGAGACGAAAAAATTTGATTGTTGCACAAGTAAGCCAGACTCCAATGATCGCAGTGCAAGTAAAAGATATAACCTAATTCGATCATTTATTTCAACTATGCCGTTGTTAAAAACTGACTGGGAAGCATATGTGCAAAGTAAATGAGATAGTAAAGGCCAAAAAGCGTGTTCTGACAATAATTCTGAAACAATGTATAGTGTGTGAAAACAATCTTTCGAGATAACATATTTAATGTTGTCAATTGCATGGTAAGCGCAAACATAGCTTTACCCATTTTTACTCTGAATCGAGTCTTCACTGCTACGTGTTTCAATATATTAAATGCATATTTAAAATAGCAGGTGGGTTTTATCATCGTGTCCAATATATCAATTTTGCACTTTCTTACCTAGCGGAGCAGAGGGTTATTGAGGATACATTAGTTCCTTGTATTGACTATGAAAACTGCAACTGCAAAGAGTGAATTTTGAAGAGTCATTCTGTTCCGATAGGTCAATTGTTTTTCTAACTTAGCTAACACGATAAAGAATAAAGTTTTGCTCTGAACTAATAGAAGCCTCATTAAACACACATCTGATCAATCTAAAATCAACTTTCAGATCTCATTGAGGTTATGGCTTATCTGTTAAGCTTACAGTATTCATACAGCATATACTCGACGGAACAGTGACCTATTGCCAAAATTGATTGCAAAAATGGCTACTTCATTCAAAGCCAGCTCTACACTATGTTTTTGTTGAAACAACCAATCCAATAACAAAACTATATGTTCAGAAGCTTGACAAATATAAAATATCACCTGTAACGATGAAAGAAGCACAATATTGTCCATTTGTCGTTTAATATTTTATCGATAAAAATACTGTTTCACCATCAGATGTTGATCACTTTCACTCAATAAAAAACAGAAAATTATAGAAAATAAATCTATATCTGACAATTAGCGACATTTCACTTTTCAGATCACGTATACAGTGGAGCTATTAGAATGCAAACTTGAAGACGATGACGACATAAGATCATTTTCAGTTCGAAAGAAATTTGGGTACGCTTACTGCGGAAGGTTTTTATTTATCATAGCTTATTAGCTGCTAAATTTTTTAGGAATCGGAAAAGGGAAAGAGCAAACTTTTGGTATAATAGAAATGAGTTTAACATCGCGATCCAAATTTATAGACGAGCCCTAGAATATTTAGATGATACTGAAGGCGGTATTACAGATAGCAATGAGAGCGAAGTAAATTTTGTCATATTTTTTTTTTGTATATCACACTATTTAAGTGACTGATACATTCTAGTTGACGAACAGTGAACTGCAGGATCTTTTGGAAGACAGGCTCGTAGTTTACAATAACTTGGCTATGGCTCATATAAAGATTTCAGCTTATGATGCTGCGCTCACCTCCGTTGAGAATGTCTTAAGGTGTCAACCGAACAATTCTAAGGCTTTGTTCAGAAAAGGACGGGTAACTTGCCTGATTTCGGCGTGTTAATTTAAATACAAATATTTATCTAGATTCTGGATGCCAAAGGAGATACCAAAGGGGCTATCACTTTATTACAAAAAGCTGCAACTTTAGAACCCGACAGCAAGTCAATTCAGCAGGTAATTTAGCTTTTAGCTAACATAAATTAATGAAGAATTTTAGCTTTTGTGTATTAAGGACTTGGCAAAATTAATAATTAAATCGCGAAGGGAAGAACGTAATGAAAAGGAAATGTATCAAAAAATGTTAGGCCAAGCTAAGAAACTCGAACAAAAGAACTCGCAGAACAAATCAACAAATAATGAAGTTCCGAAGGCAAGAACTTTATTTTTAGGAATGAAAAGATTTTAAATAAGCCATAATTAAATTTTCAGCTTAAAATGTTGGGATACCTGATGGGATCAATTTTGATTGGAGTTGCGGGAGTTGCTATGTACAGATACAAATACTAATTTTTTTTACTTTTTCACCTTTCGTTCATGTTTGTTGAAACTGCTTTATTTGTTAATTTTTGTGTTTAAATTCGTTTATATTTCAAGTTAAGGGCATATTTCCATTTTTCGACCATGTTCATTTTTTTCAGACTGAATCCTCAAAACAGAAAACTTCTTTGGGATTCATTAAAAGTGGATTATCTTTTTGATTACTTTGATAATGCGTTTAAGAAGAAGGCCAACATTTTGGATTTTATAAATAATATGTTTTCTTCTCGTTAGTGAAAATGTATCTATGTATATTACTATACAATGTTCTACAATCTTTGTGTAATAAATTTGCCATCGGGAAATTTCATTAGTCTTGTAGAAGAAAGTGTGCCTCGAAGTATCTTTCAAGCAGTTCCGATTTTATAATTTGCTGAGTTGAATAATGTTTGATCATTCCATACAAAATTGCATTGGTTTTGGTTTTATGTATATATATATATTGCTTTATGAGCGAAAATAAATATATTTCTTGTAGTTGTTTACAGTTTTCTTACTGAAATTTATTACCACCACGGGCAAACGTGACAGACTACTATCAACTTAACGCACTAGAATTATTTACCGACTAATAGTAGAAACCTTAGAATAAAGAACTAGAGAAAGAGATGTAACTCGATTTTAGTGAAGCAAATTTCTTTTGTAGTAGAATTTCGAGCGATGTAGTGGTAGTAACAATTCAGGCGTAAATTAAGTCAGATTTGAAGTGGGGCCAAAAGTAAATTTAAAATCTTGATAATTCGTTAAAGAATAATTTGATTTTAACTTCTCTGAATAAATATTTAAGCTGTGAATCATCAATTTTTGTTTTTATTGATTAAATCTTATTTAAGATTTCCTATTGATGCCCCCTAAACATTTTTTTTACGCCTTCCTGGTGCCAACGACCCAAAACATTAAAATCGGTTTCCACGTTAATTGAACTTCACATGTTCATAGAATGAATTTAGAAGTAATTCGAGTTATTCGACTTCCCATCATCTTATTTCTAATTATTTGCGCACGAAAAAACCGAACGCCTTATGCTGAATAATTTTAATTCTGAGTGTTAAGACAAAGTTGGTTCACAAAAAATCACAAAATAGTCTAATAATTTTATTGGAGCCATTACATAAGATGCTATTTTAACAAATTGAACAAAATTAAACTTAATTCACTCGAGGAAACTATTTCACGCATAAAAGTAAACAACATTTGACAGTATGAAATATATTTTTCCCTCTTTTTAGTATGCTTTTGTCTCTGTAATCCAACGACCCCAGCTGATTTTAAATTCCTCGAGCAGCTTCACTCACGGATACGAATTTTACACGGTACAGCGCTTCCTCTAGTTCTTTATTCTGTCTGTCGAATAAAATGAATTGGACATTCCTTGCTATAAATGAATTTGTGTATGTATGTATGATTCCACGATTTTTTAGTTTTACGATGAAAGTGAAAAGGTCTTATACAATAGAGTATTTGGCTGATAATGTAATAAGAATCGTTGCGGTGTATGTATGAGAGTAGTATATTTTGAAGGCAGATAATTTTCAAAGAAGAATTTTACCTACTTAGAAGTCTTCGGTGGAGTAAGTGATAACGTATGTACCAATCCGGAGGTCCCAGGTCATATCAGCTTTTTTTTCTGCTGACAACAGATGACAATAAATGGCCATGTGGGGGAAAATGCCACTGGTTCGGAATTCACTTTAAATTTTAAGTCCATTTGCAACCGTCTCGAATCGGGTGAAGTTCGTCTCCCAACCCATGCCCCACAAGCGGTTAGTAACATAACCAGAACAACATTATTACGTTGTAAAATACTGAGGGCCATTACCCTGGCGAATTGCCGACATATATCTTCTATATAGAACTTACATACAGTAATCTCAAAAATTTTAAAAGCAAAGTATTTAGCGGTGAAAACACGATGTGTATAACGACTTTTGTATATGGCGAATGAAACATAAAACCTCGATTTCTTAAAAGTTGGTTTTGGGACTTAAGTGGTTATTCCGGAAAGCCACAGAATTAATTTGCAAAGCAAATCGTGGTTTAAATTTTAAACTAGACAACAGCCCAGAGACGGAGTGGATTATTTTAATTTCTTAATAAAAGCTCACGGGGAGGTCTAGTCTCGAACCCGGGACCCATGACATGGTGGTCGTACCGCTCAACGAAATAAAAACGATGTCGTGTTTGGTTCACACAATTCGCTTGAAAACTGTCGAAAATTTTCTGGACTAAATTTGCTGTCGAAAAAAGTTATCCAAATGCTAATTAGCAATATAAATGATAGTAACTTTAAAAATAATTAATTTATTATGGGTGTATTTCTTTATTCATTCCGTGGAAGGAATAGAAGGAACGGAATACGCACCAGAATAAACGGAATAGAAGCAATATGTAAACACAAAGGAATATTCCTTCCAATTGAAAGTTGAAGTCAGGTTAAAGCAATTATTCAATAAAGAATTTTTGAGGTTTCAGTTCTTTACATTATTTAAAATGAACGCAAAAGACATAATCCAACAATAAATTGTGTATTTATTAATAATTATGACTTTCTTTTCCTTCCCTTTTGATACTAAATTGTTTTTTGACAGTTTTATTCCGTTTATTCCATCTACAACTTCGGTACGAAAAGAACGCATTCTGAACGCGCCGGTGCTAATAAAAAAACACGGAAAATTAGGAATAGAATATCCCGAACGAATAAAGAAACACATTAGGCGCGTTCCGCTCATTCGGAATGAATAAAGAAATGCACCCTATGTGTTCTGCAATTAAAAAACGTAAATGAAGGTGCTGTGTGTTTGTTGTCAAAATAAACGGAATTAAAAGCCATAATTATTGTTTTTTAGATTTGTTTCTCAACAGAACGCAAGAAGTACATATAGTCTTTTAGAAATTATCTACCCAAACAAGTACTTCGCAATGTAAATTTATACGTATAATAAAAAAAATATTACGAAATACTTTAGGGCTTTGCAAAAAACAAAAAACAAATACAGCTAGAAATTCTGTAAATGCAGACGTGAACGGGAGAAATAAAAGAAATGAACTGTGGAAAAACCTTGGTGAAAAATTAAGTGAAAATGGAACCAATTGATGGCAACAGGTTCGTAAAAAAGAGATAGTTTCAAAGTGAAGAAATTTTAATATTTGCTTTAGGTCTTAAGGCCAAGCCCCTTAAGACCTAAAGCAAATATTAAAATTTCTCATCATCAAGCATCTGTTTCAGGAATTAACAATGTTCGAACATACGGCCCTAGAACAAACTTTTTCAGTTGTATACGCTGGATTACATTAACTCCAAGGTTATTAAAAGTAAAGAACTAAAGAAAGCCCAGGTTACATAGAACTTCGGTCTGGCTCCCTAATGAATTTAGGGAAACGAGGGAGATTTTGGACAGGTTAAACCGGGGCATGGAGCTCGAAACTTCCAAGTGGAAGACCATCAAGCTGGAAGTCATTACGAAAAGGTCGCCTACATGGACGTAGAAAGTGAGTTGGGATCGATAGGATCCTATACTCACTGGGGAAACCGGAAGATTTAGAGGAGGTGACATCGGAGGGAGACAGATTAGCGACCGTGACTGTGTAGCTGTACAATATGAAGAGAATCCACCTCCCACGGCAACTCTGAAAAATATAGTAAGGTATGCAAAGGACAAATATACTGTGTGGGGCAGCATTGACAATAATGACAGGAGTAAGTCCCTACTTGAATATCTAGTAAAATCAGAACTTTTGATTATAAATATTGGCCATAAGCCAACTTTCATTAATAGAAAAAGAAAACAAGTTATAGACAGTACACTTGCGAACGGGAGAACTGTTGATGAGATTGAGAATTGGTATGTATCTGAGGTATCATTCTCGGATCATTGATGAGTACTCTTTGAGCTGGGAATCAACACAGCACATCGATGATAAGACATTGAAGATGTTATCAGACTCGCATTCGAGGAAGCGTGTCCAAAGACACGTTTGAAAACAGTATGGAAACAGAGATGGATGAATTCTTCTCTCAAGGAAATGAGAAAAAGAACCAGAAAGCTATTAAATAAGGCTAATAAACACCAAAGAGAGGAAATCTGGAAAGAGTACAAAACAGCACTTAGACAATGCAAGGCAGAGTGTCGAAAAGCGCAGAGGGAATCATGGAAAGTTTATACTAGCCAAATGAAAGCACGGGTGAGGCAGCTAGACTGAAGAAAATATTATGTAAGTCGAAAAGCCAATTAGAACTTATCGAAAACTCATCCAATATGAGGTCGCTGTGAAAATCGACATCTTCCGCATTACATAGCACACGGGAAATGTTTTGGTCGCTTTATAAAAGTAACCTAGTTGCTCACCTAATAACTAGATGGCTTTTCATGATCGTATTGTACAATTAAATTAGTTGTCCATCCACAACTAGATGACTTCGATCGGATTATCTAAAATTCCCCCCAAATAGGTTACAGATTGGATTCTGCTTATCTTTTCGATAAGCCAAAATTCAACCGAATCCAATCTGTCATACGAAAACGCTTTAAACAAATTTCAATGAGTTGGATTTCATACATCGAATTATGTTGCAACAAAGTTGCAACATAGAGAAATCCAACTCAAGAAAAAACAAAATTAAAAACCGACAAATATTTAATGAGTTGGATTCCATACACCGAGTTAGTTGCAACAAAGTTGAAATGTATTCAAATCCAACTCATGATAAACAACGCGCTCTGGTTGCCTTCGACATTCCTTTCACACGGTAGCCAAACATACGATAAGCATAAGTAGTTTGCTTAATCAGCGCGGACGAAAACGATTTACAGCAACTTTGTCCAATGACAGCCATCTACATCAAGGGCAAAAGCCAAAAACGAAGAAAAAGCGCGAAAGTTCTTTTCTTCATGTAGATCAGTTGTTCACGATTCTATGAAAATAGAATCGAGGAGTCTTTTTAAAACCGCTAAAATAGTGGGTCGAAAAAGGGAAGTCTGGTTTTAAGCGTCGTAAAATGGATAACGGTAAAAAAAGTCGGGTCATATCGGTTGGTGGTTAACGTAAATTCAGAATTTTAGCGGAACCTTGTAAAATAGAAAAATTAAGTGACTGTTAAGAATTTTATAACGGGGATTGGGCCTTGCTCTTGTTGACCCGGACGGTACCAAAGGCTACATTTGGTTGCGGATAGGGTGATTTTTGTGTTGAATCCCTTGTAACACGTACACCTAATTCGTAAAATGTTCTGTAAAGTGCAATTTTACCATGCACTGAATTGAATTTAACGGCACGCATTGAGAGGGCCTCTCTTCTTCAGTTATCTAAAGGGCACCCAAATGAACATAGCCCCCCTGGGTGCTTGGGGAAAGGGCTAAAAACAGGGGAGTCAGTCCATCAGACTCCCTCAACGTACCCGGTGAGTCGGCAACGCCTGCCGCAGTCCTTCCTCCTCCTGTTGTGTTTTTTTAGGTCGGTTTTCCTCGTAATTTATTCTCGCGGTTTTTTGTTTTAGTTGAAAAAATGATCTTTTTCTGTTGTTGCGCGAAGAGCAGGATGGCATTCTTTTGTTGACTTGTAGCCGCAATGTCCAGCTGTCTGTCTTGGAGAATCTCTGCCTGACATTCATAAGGTTCCTTATCCCATTCCATATCCTTTTGCTTTAAAGTTTTTTTTTCTTTTCTCAATTCCTTTAAATATTATCGGTAAAATTTTTTTTATCACTTTCTTGTAGAAATTTTATCCATCCTTATATCTTTCGTTAACCTTCATGAGGCCCGACTGCATCATGTACCCAGAGAAAGACGGTGGCAGGCCTTATCTTAGCCGACCAGCTGACTCGGAGGCTTCATATTCTCGGCCCATTTAACAATGACAGGTGTCCTCATCCTTGTTCCCCGGCAGACGTTGTTTGACTTACCGAGAAGAGAGGTTCACTCAGATAATAGTGACCGCTATGCGTTCTGAAGAGGAGAGACATCGAGTTTGAGAGAGAAAGTTATTTTCCCATTTTTTTATTCTTTACTTATTTAGCAAGATTTGTTCGGTTGTATTCCGACTTATAAATGCATTATCAGTAATTCAGAACTAATGGTCTCAGTACCATAAACATAAATTGTTCTGCTACTCAAGGTTGACAGTTTTTTTTTGCATACATATTTTTACTTTTGTTTGGTTCGATATCTATTACGAGGACGTAGTAGGAGTAACTCTCAGTATTGCGGAGCAATAAGACGTTTGTCGCACGATCACCAATCGGTGACGCCTCGGGTGGCGTCACTACGTCAAATTCATGCACACTTTGTTACGATGAAAATTTGGCTCGTTCAACAGACCCTGTCGAAACAAAGTGTGGTCACATATTTCATCGCAAGTGTATACGGGAGTGGTTGCTTTTCGAGAGTACTTGTATAATTTGTTGCCAGGAGATTAACCTGAGCGATTGCCGTAAATACACGGGAACTAAAACTAAACGTTATAATACTCGGCAAGGTAATAGACAGCCACTTACTCAACCTACTCCAGTACAATCGCGGCCACGTTCAACGGTCAGCAGGAATTCAAAGAGTCCGTCTGGTGGATTACACCCGGACACATCTCCCCAAACCATAGGACATTCTCAAGGTAATAATCGAAGGCCGTCTGCCTCTGCACCAGCTTTATTGAGCGGCCTACAAATTCAGATCGCCGACCTGGTGAGACAAGAGGTCAGAAGAGGCATGTAGGCCTTGAGATTGAAGGCAGGTCCCTCGCGCCTCACTTCGCGAGCAATGGCAGACTCTTGGGCTCAGCCTACTCAAAATACCCCAATTGCTGCAGACTTGCAACGACCTTCCACCTTCGTACCTGGCACTAATAGACCGTTTCGACTGGTTACATCTCGTAATGGATCCGACGATAATAACGCCAGACTTCGCATCGACATATTCATCTTTAGAGTTGAAACTTTGACTCACAGTACCCTAGATGGAGACTTCGAGTTACTAGTGAGTAACCTACACGCCCTTTTTGGGGAGCGCGTTAACGATTGGTACTGGATACTGCTTAGGAGTAACCCAAACCCTCTTTGGGAACATGTACGAATAGCCCTAAAATCACACTGGGGAGAACCCACTAGTGACATTGACATTTGTCGAAGGATGCTTGCCCGTCTTCAACGGCCAGGTGAGACTTTCGTGTCCTATTGCCAGGACTTTGTAAAGCAGCTAAACATTTTAAGATCGCCCATGCTGGAGTCAGAATTCGTAGAAACAGAGCAAATCTCCTTCCTTCAATTCAGAAACATATCTGCCTGCATAAGACCTCAACTATTGCCCAGTTGAGACATCTAGTGACCGAAGTCTAAGCCACTCGAACACGCGTTCGTTCAGCGATGATGCCAACTATACCGCAGAGGCCTAATCTCGATGAATACTACGAACAATCTAACGACCACCAACTCGAAGAACCTAACGAAGAATGTCTCGACAACGTAGTAAGAGTTAATACATCCACAGACCCTATCTGTATCATTCGTACATCGACTGCACCGAAGAACCTACGGGGTTCTTCTGCTATGGTTGCGGGAAAAAGGGAACAGTGAAACCGCGTTGTCCTAACTGTCAGCAGAAAAACTCCTGACGGGCCGAGACCAACAACATCAGGTCCCGGTCGTCTTCAGCGACATCTCGGAGGACAGCCAATGCTGCAACCTGGCTACCTCGACCCCCTGTTCAACAGTGGTGGAACCCTGCGGCAGAAACCTCTTGCACCCTGAAAAGGTGAACGGCTTCCGTTCAACTGACTCCGTCGACTTCCATAATGCCAACTATTAAAATTCCTCAGCGATCGCCGGACATGTCCACCCAAACCTGCGTCTTGCCCACTGTCTTTCTCTTGAAGCCTTACCAAAAGGCCAGGAAGCGAATCTTCTCACCAAATGAAGAAGGACCCGGCACACACGCCGATGAGTCCCGCCCTAAGACGAGACCAAAGCGATCGACTCGACGATTAAGGGCCTTTTGGAAAGAAGCACAGGCCAATATAAAGAAGTTAGAGTCCGCCTTTGTCTCTGTCTGGATCAAACAGTGACTGAATTGTTGGACAGTGAAGCCAGTGTAAGCATTCTGGGGAAAAACGCGCTAGAGCTGTTAGAAAAAGCAAAAGTTAAGTGGAAACAATACCGATCGAGAAGCGAAGTAGCTAACGGAACTAGACCAGAAGTACATGGTCATGCGGACCTATCAATTACCTTCAGAAATGAATCTCACGACATTCGCTTATACGTTGTACCGAGCCTTACTCAGGAATTGTATTTAGGAATCAAGAGGAGAGAGGATTTAATCTCGCTCCTGAAGTATTGGGCAGTATTGCACAAATTGATGTCGCACTCGTATCGACGGACCCCACTCAACACCAACTATTGCCTGCAGAGCAACTACGTCTAGAACAGACGAAGAAATTGTTTCCGTCATTCTCCGTACTAGGTCTGGGGAAGACCCACTTACTGACACATCGTATAGACGTAGGAAGCGCTGATCCCATCAAACAACGGTTTTACCTAGTATCACCAGCTGGAGCTCACCAGTTGTGCTAGTGAGGAAACCGGGTTAAGTCAGCTTATGTTTCGATGCTAGAAAGGTCAATGCGGTGACCAAAAAGGATGCCTACCCGCTACCGCAAATTGATGCCATCCTGAGTAGACTTCCGCCTGCTCGAGGGAAAAAACTGCCTTCACAGTTCCTGGCCGTCCTCTATACCAATCCACCGTAATGACATTCGCATTATGCATTGTACCTGAGACCATGTGCCGCTTAATGGATAAAGCTATCCGCTATAGTCTACTTGGACGATCTGCAGTGTTATCTGAAGATTTCGACGAACACCTCGCACTTCTCGCCAGGGTGTTTTAGCTTCAGATTTATCTGACTAGGACCATATCTTCGTCCATATACAATCATCACACATTTCGGTTAACAAATTTATTGTGTTCATTTAGCGACTAAATTTTGTATGGAACTGCGAAATTTTGTCGCTAAATATTTAGCCAAAACGCTGTATTGTGTTTTTAGCAGCTAAAAGTGTGTTTAGTTTTGACATGTAGATGGCAGTTGTTTCCCAAATTTTATGTTTTAGCTTCGGATTTATCTGACCAGCACCATACCTTCGTGCATATCACAATAATCACACATTTCGGTTAACAAATTTATTTGACGAAGCTGCGAAACACAAAATATAAACAAAAATGTACGACAGTTTATTATCAAAAACACCACCACCTGTATTTCAAAACAAATAACTTTGCTGTGAAAAATATAAACAAAAACGTACGACAATGTTGCTGTCAAAAATTTTGCGTGAAAAAAAGGTCCGCCGCTCAACGAACACAAATATTGAAGTTTTTAGCGGGTAAATTTTTAGCAGCAAAATTATTTGTTTTGAAATACAGGTGGCTGCTTTTAACAATCAGCTACATTTATGTTTATATTTTGTGTTTCACAGATTAGTGAGATAAATAGTGAATAGTGTGTGATTATTGTGATATGGGAAACAACTGCCATTTACATGTCAAAACTAAATACACTTTTAGCTGCGTTTTGGCTAAAGATTTAGCGACGACATTTCGCTGCTAAATTTCCATACAAAATTTAGCCACTAAATGAACATAATACCGGGCTTAAACTTCCATACAAAATTTAGCCGTTAAATGAACTTTATAAAGAACGAATTCCCAAATTCCGATGCAATAAAATAAAGAAAAAAAACTTTATGAAAGGAAATTATGAACGAATTTTTAAACAATAATTGAAAATTCGAAAAAAAAACTTTTAAATTGTTCTGGCGTATATCCGGGAATTGTATATTCAAAATAGTTTTCATTCTGTTTGGCGTTTCTTTCCCTCCATTGACACTTTCTTTCCTTTTGCTGATTCGCAGCAGTTTTCACGTAAAATTGGCTCACCTTCTAATTAAGATTAGAATCGCAGTGCACTTAAATACACGTAACAGCATCCTTGATTAAATATTAGTTTTCTTTAATTATGTTAAATTTATATGTAACAACATTTGAAGGGTTTTATACATTGAAATTTAGGTGAATTCTATAGCTTTTGTTTACAACTGTCATGCAAATGTCAAAACTTTAGTATCAACAATGTCCTATTGGCGGTTTGATTCGTAATTTTTATGTTCATTATTTTCTCATTTATTAAAAAGGAGTCGTAGTAAATAATGAATTCTCAGTTTGAAAAACTCGTTTTTAATGATTTACAAACATTTTCACAAGAAACTCTCAAGAGAATATCAGCGAATAAAGTGGTTGAAGTATCTTTGATATCCTTTTCAACAAAATAATAATAGATTATAATTCTCAAAACTTTGAATAACCATTTAGCCGTGTGAAATCACCGTTTGTAACATATAAATTCATAAAGAGTACCGTCTTTACGTCTGACTAGAAACGTTATTTCCTTTTGTAAATATTAGATTATCTTAAATAAACTGAGCTTATAACCCTAGAAAGTAGAAAAGTTGTAGAAATGACGGGTTACAGGCTCTTCTAAATAGAGGAGCGAAGCACAACGTGCAAAGTAATTTGCTTTTGAATGCAGATTAAATCAAGCCCTTTGAGCAAAGATAGGAAACTCCTATAATGAAGGTTGAAATTAAAAATCAAAACAACACTTGTTTAACTCGAGCAACGTAAGAAATAAAAGAATTTCTTAACACGATTGGCGTTTCTAATGGAGAAAAGTTAAGCTCCCTTGGCTCGTTATCAACAGCAGCACCAAAGTGGGACAGTGAAAGTGATCATACACTGATACAGCTGTCTAGTTCGGTGTTAAATTTTGTTGGATTTTCATCTAGTTTTCGTTTTGTCGCGGAGGCGACCAGCAGCTGAAGGAAAGTTAACCCTTTGGTGCTGCTGTTGATAACGAGCCAAGGGAGCTTAACTTTTCTTCATTAGAAACGCCAATCGTGTTAAGAAATTCTTTTATTTCTTACGTTGCTCGAGTTAAACAAGTGTTGTTTTGATTTTTAGTTTAAAAATTCACTCGGGTCATGTGTATATTTCCTGCACATTTTGTGCATTTTTGAAAGGTTGAAATATTGAGATTTCAAATAGAAATCTGAATATAGCATCCGCAGTGCTCTTAGCAGTAGTAAATAGTGAAGAAATACGTGTTTCAGCATTTAGTCGAATGTGTTTCTTTAAAACATAAGACACTCGAAAACCTCTTTACACATCAGTGCCTAATAAAGAGTAATGGAAACGAAATCATTCGGTACGAAGAACTTTACACAATTCAGTTTTGCAGCGCGTTTAAAAGTTAAATATGCTTAATACTTGTTGAAAATACCAAAGTTATGTACAACATCATCGCTATGTTGTAATTAAATGTGCCGGATTTAAGGGATGAGGGTCAACATAGAGAGTGGCGTAACTCTTTTAACTTTATGAATATTTTATTACTGTTCTTCATAATATATTTTAATTAGAAAATATTGCGCCCTTGTGCTCACATAAAATAGTGATTTCGGGAAGAATGTTAAATTGTAAGTTTGGGCCCTTGCAAACAAACGATCACTAGAATGTCATGAATAATATTGATGAAAATACATATGGTCTAAAATAAATAAATGTAAAAATTTTATACGCGCATAACCCCCTTATAGACCCTTTAAATTTTAACGATATTCCCTGAGTATAGCTAGCTCACTTGTAGCAAATATATTTAAAGATACAGGGTGTTTCACAGCGCGTATGCAAAAATGAAGGATCTAGGTGAGAAACGAAAAATATTAATAAATTTAGCTATAGTTATGTCTCCTAAATTATTGATCTTTTTTACTCTTTCTGTTACCTTCTTCCCATAAAGTGTTTTTCGTTTCTCACCTAGATCTACCAAATCCTTCATTTTTGCACTCCCTGTATTGTTAAAGTCATTTTTTATCAATTACTTGTTATTTACTTATATAAGTGGTGAAAAATCTTCTAGGCAAATTTAAGATGCGGAGAAAAATGAGCAGTTGTTTGGAAAAATAAAAAATAATACGTTTTTTAATAATTAATTAATTTTTTTCGTTTAATCTCATCCTTGGTTTATTTCTTTATAATTTAATGTTATTTTTTAAAACTTGTTTGTTCCATTTGGTGTTGTGACGTTTGTTAACCGATCTGTATAGCAACAACGTCATAACTGCGTAGAGTATGTATAATTTCACAAAAAATCATTGGTACGATTCTGGAACTTTTCTAACATTATTAAAAAAAATTCGCTTGAGGTGGAATATCACCTATGCTAGCTTTAAGGAAAAATCAAGTTTTTTCGAATATAAGGGACGCATTCGTAAGCAGAGGGTAAAAATTGTCGAAAAACAATTAAAAAATAAATTTTTTAAGGTAAGAAATATTTATTCTGCTCAAAAGGGCAACGATTAAAAGTGATGGCAAGCAAATTTTCGTTTTACGAGCATGTTTCGAAAAGGTAAGGTCCACCCAGGAATAACCAAACTTGCCAGAGCATCGAAAGAAGCTCGTTAGTGAGTGGTTTTTTTATTCATGAAAATTCGTCAAATTCGGTTGAAACCTAAACTTAAGATATATGTTTTATTCATTGTTCAATGATTATCTGAAGTTGGGCCTTCAGCTTCTGCCTGGAACGTCCGAACTCGATGTGGGTGGCAAACTCATTGAACAGTCGAGACATAGAGGCGGTGAGGCACATGGAGGAATTTGTGATTTTTTAAGGTCCGGGCCAGGACGGACATGCTCACGTCGTTGAGTGTTTCGATAGAGTTAATCGACCCCTGCAACAAATCATACGAAAGAACAGTTTTAGAGATCTTGCGTCTCTTCTTATCAAGAGTGTCGAGGGAAAACAGACTAAGCCTGGCAGCATAAGAAGGATAAGGGGAGGTTACCCTAAGGAAACTGTGCTGGACTGATTCAATTCGGTTAATATAGACGGCGAAGTAAGGGTCCCAAACCGGACTGGCGTACTCCAGGATAGGTCCGACGAAAATGTAGAATAGAAGCCTCGTTATGTATGGATTATCAAGCTCCCTAAACCACCTCTTTAAAAAGCCAAGCGTGGAATTGGTTCTGTCAACCAAAACGTCTACGTGGTCCTCGAAGGAGAGACGGGAGTTAAGAATCACGCCCAGTCCTTGTCCAAGTCGAGCCTGGTCAAGGCGTGGCCGCACAGAGTCTTTCCAGGGCCTCGGAAAACAGCCAGAGCGCAGAGACAGATTAAACAAATGACAGAGGACAAATGAAAAATGAGGCTTGAACACCGTCAGGAACGCAAGAGAACATATCAGACAGGATATGGAGTTATACAGAAATCTGCTGTAAGAAGTCTGCAGATCGGAGGAGAACGGAGGGTATTAAACAAGATAGTGCTCGTCGCGCCTAGAGTAGCAGAACTTTTTCCAAGCCTTACTTTTTAGATTTTTCAGGAGTCTCAGATTGTCATCAATCAAGGGCTTTGACAAATAGGAGGAGCAAGAAGAGAAAAAAGAAGTCGGCACAGACTATGTGAAACAGGAATAAAGGACTTTGTAAAAAGAGTGGACAGCCCAATCAATATCTGGTTCAGTTCGAACAGCAGCCCAGTCATAGCCCGAAAAACGTTCACTGATAGTGGAGAAATTGGCGGACCTGAAGTTACAGGAACAGACAGAGAAGTTGGGGGTTCTCGACAGCATCGAAGCATGAAATCACTTGCAGTGCAGGATGATGGCAGGACTCTGGGAGCAGAGAAAATTAAGTCGAGAAGCCTGCCCGAGCCGTTTGCGACGTCATTGAACTGTATGAGTCCAGCGGAGGCACAGGTGTCCAAGAAGGTCAGCAGATGCTGAGGAACGCCAGAATAGGACGGCAATAGCCCCTCAGTCTCGGGAGACCGGATTCAACCGACTGCCGGAAGGTTGAAGTTGCCAAGAACGACAGCCTCGTCAGAGGGCGAGAAACCGCTGCTTAAGCTATCGATGTAATATGAACAGCTTGTCATATACTAGAGGCGGTGAACCAGGGGGAATGAAGTAGGAGTGAAATAATTTCACAAAGGAGCTCCAATGTGTCATAGTTAGCAACCTTTACGATGTTACAAGGGATGACAGGTCTGACGGCGCACAACACGGTCACGTTGGCGTAGAAGGATACCTCGCTGACAAGTTTTTTGAGTGCTGAGATAAGCCGGAGCGTACTTTTGGGACAAACTCACGAACGATTGAGCCGGAAGGCCATAAGTTTAGCCCCCAGCCTTTCAATTATCGGCTCGTTTTGATGTGTAAATTTACACTCACTCTATTGTTAAAGTTAGGCATCTCATCGGATGGCGAAGAAGCAAGCCTCTACACCTCAATTAATTCCTTCTAATCGATGGATTTATTACCAGTGAGTGCACACGGGTCGGGATCGGTAGAGGATTTTCGCCAACCTCAAAGTAGTTTATTTTATAAAATTTATTCTGTGGTCGCTTATTGTCATAAAAATTAAATTATCAAATTGTTTTTGATTTTAGTTTCCAAAGCTTTTAAATGCCTTGCCAACACATGTGGGAAAAATGTAAAACTTCTATTTAAAAAGCTTCGCTTAGCATTGAAATAAGAATTGGAGGCTCAAAGTGGAGAGTTTTATTTTGTACATGGCAACCTTAACTCTTTAGTATCCTTGAGTCAATATATCGGCTTTTCTGTTATTCGGGTACTAAGATGGTTAATGAAATTGGCCAATACGAGAGACGAGAAATGCTGAAATGTCAAAAGTACATGAACGGCTTTAAGAATTCTTAAAAGTTATAGTGAAAGCTATTTAGATTTGCACTGTGAAAAGTGCTTGTATTTTTCATAATATTACAAATTATTAAAAAAGCAAAATTTTGTTTAGCGGACATTGTACAATAACTTATTGCATTTGGTTTACAATTTCACAAATATCCGACTCCTTGATACTTTCTTGACTAAAAATATCAATAAACTAAATTTAACAAATTTAGAATTTTATTTGACATTTCCTATATATACAAAGTACAAAGGTACAAAAATGTGAGAGATGGGAAGTAGTGCAAAGACAAAAGAACCTGAAGAGGTTTGAGTGTTGTTGGACAAAAAGCGACAGTTACTGCTAAAAGCTGCGATAATTATAGGTTTGACTTTTGTTAGGTTAGGCTTTTGACTAAACTGAAATTCTCTCTGTGGTTCCTTTAACCCCTTGTGCAGAATAGGGCGTCTACTACACCGACTCTTGACCTAGGCCGGTTCTGCGCCAACGCCTTCAACTGTGACCACGATTTCTTTGTTGATCTGTATACCTTCCTTTTCTTCGCGTCTTCTCTATGTGTTGCGCGGTCGTCCAATTCGACGTCTTCCTTTGGTCCCGTGCAGGTTCCAAACTACAGCCTGGTCTTCGTTGGTAAAGTGGATCTGCCGGAGACACGGGTTAACAAAGGTTTGTAGCTTAGATGATATTTGACAGGTCACTTCGCATGTTGAATAGCCTTATTACTAAATACTATTCGATTGCAATCGATCGTAAATATAGGAAACTTAAAATTGATTGAACCTAAAGCTAGCAGCTCACGCAAGTATAATATCTTTTTCTAATCCCACTCAATTCTAAATTTTCTATATTTAGCAATAAGGCACCAAAACAGATTTTACATTTGATTCGAAAATCTGGATTTTTGTGCGTCCGGAGATGTTCTTATTCCGACAGATCTCAGCAAGAGTATTAAACGCAACTCGAGCCTAAATAATGCTATTCTGTAATCAGCATCAGCTTCGCTGTTTGCTGTAACTACGCTTCAGAGATAGCAAAATGTATCCACTTGCTCTATTTGCTGCTCTTCCAAATAAAAATCATTTTGTTTCCTGCTCTGCGACCTTGCCTGCTCAGGGCTTCGGACATTAGGACTAAATGACTCTGTTTGTTGGAAAGGAGACATACATTGTCGGCATAGTCCAGGTGCGTAAAGCGGTTAAAAAGTTGCCATCTGATTCCTCGCAAAGGGTGGTCGTCTAGGGCGCTGCACGAAACGTCTTTAATGAATGAATTTAGTACTGTAAATTCGACTTTACTTCGCGTATTTGATTCA
Organism: Leptarthrus brevirostris; assembly: GCA_964036015.1. Classification (NCBI taxonomy): domain Eukaryota; kingdom Metazoa; phylum Arthropoda; class Insecta; order Diptera; family Asilidae; genus Leptarthrus; species Leptarthrus brevirostris. The sequence goes on from OZ038372.1 coordinate 44,300,246, forward strand.
ATAAAATTTACCTTAAACTTAAATATAGGGGAAGCGTGACATACAATTTTTGGAAAGGCAATCCCACTGATATTTAATGGGCTGACTTATAGTCTCTCATACATATATCTTACATGCAGCGGAATGAAACCTTTTATAACACAAAATAATTTCGTTAAATTTTAAGCTAGTAAAAATTTTTACTATGTCCAAAATTATTTATGTCAATAGAAGCTTTATTTATATTGTGGTTAAAATATCTGTCATTTTTTCATTGAAATAAAAATATAAATTTATTGTTTTAATATTCTGGTGATTGTGCATACTGTAATCTATTGCTACTGCCTAGGTGGGCTGGGTTTTTAAGGGGTTCGGCTTATTAAAAAGTTTTTTATATTTAAGGAAAAAATTGTCGTTATCCAGAAAGAGACAACTACTGAAATCAGAATTTTTAATGGCACAAGAACTCCATTTAATACATACATATACCTTGGTGACCAAGCATTAATTAAAATATATTTTAACTACTTAAAATGTATTTCGTCTACTTAAAAATGTATTACGTCTATGCGACGAAAAAGTGTAAAACATACTAATTTGAATATCTTACATATTATGAAAAGGAGATATTTATATTTTGTATATTATAAAACGATAATTATATTTAAGTACACATACATTTTAAGTTTACCAAGTATACCTTAACAAATAAACACATAGCCTTAGAGAATAATAGCAGTGCCGACAATGTTACATATGTTCTTAACTGCTGGGCAAGAAAATTGATAGATATTTATTATCTGTCTGAAATTACTGTAGCTAATATTCAAAGATTATTCTACGTCTTTGGAGATCGAACTGCCAAGGTACGTTGTTTAAGAATGCTTATTATATGTATATTGTAAAAGCTGGAGATATGAATAAATTTTATCAGATTTTAGATTCAATTAAAAGAAAGGCATTTACAGAAGATAGCATAGATGTTCTTATTTCACTTTTACTAAATTGGCGTGATATTATCTCCCATGTTGATATAAGAGCAGCGCAGCTGGCAAGGGCTACCATACTAATAGAAAGCTCGATAAAAGTTCTTACAAATTATTATTCATTATTACAAAGCAGGTATGTTAATATTTAAAAATTGTTAATATAATATAATATATTTTGTCAACAGCAAAAAATCGTTACTTAATGGATATGCATTATTATTCAGCGAGAGTCAAAACTTTCAGAAATTAATATTATCTCTAATGCTTGATAATTTCAATGTGTTCTTATGTAAAGAAAGTTCAGAAGTTGATGATATAATTAAAAGTAAGTAAGCATACTTTTTGTTAATTATTTTAATGTTAAAATCACCATATAAAATCTCTCCGTGGTCTTAAATTTATTTTTAATTATTCTAATTTAAACATTTTCTGAGTAAAAATTAATAACTACCCATATTAAGCGTGTTCAATTGATATAACTCAATCAGCAATAAATTCATAAAAAAGGTAAAAGATAAATCTGTAAAATTGCTAATTTTATTTTATAATAATGTCAACAAAAGTCACATATAACGATTAAAAAAGTAATTCAACAACTGCAGCAGTACCATAACGAAACATCAAATTTTTTTTAGAAGGCGCACAGCTGCTATAACTCTACCTTAAAATTTGAAATTGTTAATATTTAGTATTGCTATCATCATTTCTTTTTACTTTAACCCTTTGCGCTCCAATGGTTAATCTATTTGTAACATAAGTCTCGCTCACCATCTCAAGGGGTTATATACACGCAGGAGGCTCCAAAAAAGCGATTTTTCAAGAATTTTTCCTGAGAAGACCTTTTAATTTATTAAAGTAAAAGTTTGTACACGACAAAATGGCAGCTTCTAAAAAAATAAATCGATTTTTGACTAAAATTTAGGTCTTAAATTGTTTATAAAATGGAAAATATTTATCGGTGAGAAAAAACCTTCGGTTAATTACTAAAAAATATACTTACAGAGCTTGTGTTAAAATTTGAGACTGATTCAGCCATTTCCGAGAAATCTTGCTCACCGACTTTAAAAACACAGTTTTGAGAAAAACGAGTTTAAAGTTTCAAAAGCTCTTTACATATAAGCACTTTACATATATAAATGTGCATGTAACTTCGAGAATATTCACCGGGATTGACTTAAATATCTATATATATAGTTTGTACTTAAATATATGTACATTACGAAAAAAAACGATTTTTTGAAAATTCTAAGTGTATATAACCCCTTAATACTGTAACGTAAATGGGGCTCTTCGGGCTCGACGGATTAATTAAAGCACTTATTTACAGTCACAAGTGTTCACAATTTTATTCACTTCACTTAATTAGTTCGTTTCACCATTTTCTTTACACGTTTTCTTCACAATATAACGTTCCAGTTCTCTAATTAGCACTTATCACTTCACTGGTTAAATTATAACTAACTATTCGCAGTATCACATATAAACACTTCGCAGTCTAAATCACGACTAAAACTAACCAGGCTGCCACTTAGCCCTATTTATACTATTTAGCTTAATTCTAGAAACTTCTGCCACTTAGTTCTAGATGTTTCCGTTACAATTTGTCACCTCACATATTCACCATAGCTTCGAGTCGTCCTTGACTTTCCACGTTTGACATTTCCTTGCCTAGATTTCTGGCCACCTGGGGCATACGCATTACGCGGTTCACTATTTCCCTTTCTCGTGCACGTTACAATACTAACCTTGGTTCTTACTGTTCCATTATTTACATTAATGAAGGGATCTAATTGGAATATGTACACATTTTTCTAAAAATAATTATCAAAATGTATTTATAATCATTTTTTTAAGAAGATAAAACTGATATCATAAACAAAATTTGACTTTATAAAATAATGCAATTTCATTCGATGTGCTCTCTTTTCATTAAGGAATATTATAACAAAATAAGAAAAATAAGACTGGTAGTCAGTATAATTAATATAATCTTATCCTGGCATTAGAACGTATTGATTAATTAATAAATATGAAGAGAAAACACGAAGTTATATTTCTTGAAGACATGTTATAAAATCACAAAGGCAACGCCGAGCTAATTCAAAAATTACATTACGGAAAAGAACGCGTAAACGCATAATATGTAAAAATATATAAAACATTCAAATAAAAAAATTATTTTCAATTTTATATATGATCTTCATTTATTTTTCCTTAAAAAATATCGCGGGGTTGCTGCTTCCTATATGGAAAAAAGATTGGAGTTCAAAGGTAGGTATAGGGTTGCAAGCTATACATATCGCATTTTTCAGCTGTACAACAACCGAATTTAGATCCGGGTATTTAGCGAGCCACTGGAGAAAATTGATATTTTTAACCGACTTCCCAAAAACAAAGAGGTTCTAAGTTTGACGCGTATTTTTATTTATAAATTTTTTTTTTTAAATTTTTTTTTTAAAATTTTTGTTTTTATGTCTGACCGGGCATAACTTCGTAACGCATCGACCGATTTTGATGATTCTTTTTTTGTTGGGTAGAGTATGTTCACCGATTGGTACCATGTCAAAAAAAATTTTGGTAGGGTGTGGGTGGGGGGGGGGGGGGGGGGGGGGGTGTGAAACCTAACTTTGTAACGCGTGGTCCGATTTGGATGGTTCTCTTTTTGTTGTACAGAGTATGATCCCCCATTGCTAATAGGAGAAAAAAACTTTGGTCTAGGGTGGGGGGAGGGGGGAGGGGTAGTCTAACTTTGTAACGCGTGGACCGATTTGGATAATTCTTTTTCTGTTGGGTAGAGTATGTTCCGTGGTTGATACCAGGTGAAAAAAATGTTGTAGGGATGGGGGTGGGGGTGGAACCTAACTTTGTAACGCGTAGTCCGATTTCGATGGTTCTTTTTCTGTTGTATAGAGTATGATCCCCCATTCCTAATAGGAGAATAATTTGGTGCTATGGTGAAAGGTGTGGGTGGGGGGGGGGGGGGGTAGTCTAACTTCGTAACGCGTGGACCGATTTGGATAATTCTATTTCTATTGGGTAGAATATGATCCTTGGTTAATACTACCAGAAAACAAATGTTGCTGGGGTGGGGGTGGGAGAAGGGGGGTGGAACCTAACTTTGTAACGCGTGGATCCATTTGGATGCTTCTTTTTCTGTTGTATTGAGTGTGATCCCCTATTGCTAATAGGAGAATAATTTGGTCCTATAGTGGGGGAGAGGGGTAGTAACTTCGTAACGCGTGAACCCATTTCGATAATTCCTTTTCTGTTCGGTAGAGTATGTTCCTTGATTGATACCATGAGAAAAAAAGTTTAGTGGAATGGGGGTGAGGTAGGGGGTTGAAACTAACTTTTAACGCGTGGACCGATTTGGATGGTTCTTTCTTCGTTGTATAGAGTAGAAGACACTAAAAAGTGAAAAATAAAATAGTTTTTTAAAAAAAAGTTGAACCGACTTCGCAAAAAGCGCTAAAAAGCATAAAATAATTTTTAATTTTATATCTATTACGACATTTTGAAGTCGGTGCAAATTAAACAAATAAAACAACTACATAACCGCAATTGAAAATAATACATAATACTACCTGAACGTTTCAGCTTACGGGATCACAAGAAATGACGATTAAATATTTTTGTTGTAGTTGTTTGGTTTGTTTTATTTGCACCGACTTCAAAATGTCGTAATAAATATAAAATTAAAAATTATTTTATGCTTTTTAGCGCTTTTTGTGAAGTCGGTTCAACTTTTTTTTTAAAACTTTTTCTTGTTAAAGTAAAGTACTCCTTAAATCATAGCTATATATATATATATATATTAATATATATATATATATATATATATATATATATATATATATATATATATATATCTGTTAGTTCTGAGTTTTACTCATCGCTTAGCTATCTAATATATAAAAATCAATATTTGTTTGTTCGTATTTTATGTGCTGCCATACCGGTCATCCCATTGCGATAAACCTTTGTCAACTTACTGCCCCCACTTGCGCGAAGGTTGTAGGCATAGTACAATTAACTTACAGTAGGTGGCGCGCGTGTCGTACCGAGAAATGTATTTGAAAGAATATTTCTGCAATTCTACAATATTTTCTTTCCTTTCAACATAATTTAAAAATTGACAATCGGCAAAAAGACAAACAGCAAACATTAAACGGCATATGTCATTCAGAGTTTATCGTACATATATTAAACAAAATCTAATTATTTTCATCGATGCCAATCAATGTGAGTGAATGGAAATCGAAATTATTTAGTGCAAACGCTAATTTTGTTTTAGAATCTATATCATGTTAATTGCTTCGTCAAAAAATATGCCTCCCAAACGTTCGTATAGTGGTGGGGTGGGGATGGTATGTACAAACTCGGAAACGGCTTTCGATTGAATACCACCGATCGGTGGAAAGGGGAAGTGTGGGGGGTTGAGAAGTTGGTGGTGATATGTACAAATAATCAAAACGGCCCATATTAGTGTCGAATCCATAATTTTCGGCGTCTGTAAGACAAATAATAACACTTCCGATGCCATTAAATAATTTAGTGATAATACTCCGTCATGAAGGAGATGGGGGGGGGGGAGAAGAGAGCGATATGTAAAATCAAAACCGATCGATATTAGTGTGAGAATCCATAGTTTTCGGTGTCGCTGAGAAAAATAATAACACTCTCGATTCCGTTAGATACTGCGTGAAGAAGACATGCCTAGCAGTGGGGGTGGAAAGAAAATAATAGAAAAAATTATCGAAATCGACCGACGTCAATGTAGTATTAATAGTTTTTGGGGTGTCTGAGATGAACATTTAATAAAAATAAATTATCTCTCCACTCTTCCTCCTAGCACATGCACTTTTTAAAATGACTTCGTGTTAATATTATGTGCTAGTATTCGCCTCTTTGTTATATTTGCAAATCTGACTATTTCTCTAGAGGCAACGTTCTCAATCCGTAAAATTCCTTGAGATTTTATTCCGAGCTTACCTGATATTTTATATTCCCGACCCACCTAATATTATTAACATTAATGGATGCGGAAATAGAATCACCAGTTACCAATTTACCTCTTGGAATGTTTCAATGCAAATGTGTGCACGATTATTTTTCCCTAAATCGTTTAAACTAAAAATTAGACTTATTTCTTTGCATGCATGCATAACTCCAACTAAGGCATGTTGATTCTTTGTTCACTTTTTCTAACGAAACAATTAAATGCAAATTAGAACATAACCATTTGTATAAGTGCGCAGTGCAAATCCATTTAAAAGTGAAATAGCTGACTAACAAAACATAGAAATGGAGCTATAGCGATTTTGTTTACTGTAGCACTTAATAAATTTAAATACTGCTTAAAAATAAATAATTAATCAAATCAAATGATTTAAATAATTTGCAGTAATTAATGGTGTGTCAACAGTAGGAGAAATAGTGCCTCTTCTAGATGTGAAATTAACTGCAGAAATATGGAAATTTTTTTCCAAACTATGTTCAGAAAATTCAACATTTATGAAGCATTCCATTGAAGAAGATTGTACCGCCTTTTGGTTAGAACGACCAGTTAAATTTCTTTGTGAGGAAATAAAAAATAGCATTTCAGCTATTTATGAACAGGTAAACATTTACAACTTACAAAATTGCTATTAATATTTAATTTATAGGATTCTGATCAATCGTTAGACAAACTAAAGAGAATTCTTAAAATTAATTCATTTTATCTTAAGCTTTTAATTAAGTTTGCCTCCGATTTTGAACACAACTATTTTGCGGGAAGTGCCCACATAGTGAAATCTGGAATATACACGTTAACGTAAAAAATTTTATAAAAATATCGACTTGGAGTAACTATATACATTTTTAGTAATTCGGAGAAATTAGCTGGAACAAAGGTAGAAAATTTAATCAAGCAATATTTAACTGTTGGTTTTATGAACCTTTTTAATTTGATATATAAAAATAAGGAATTTGCTCAAGTGAGTGTCCAGTATGCTAAATTTTTGGTGTATGTCTTAAGTTTTGTTTAAACCTATAGGCTTTATACGAAGAGACCTTTTCCTCTGGAAATGAATTCGAAGCACTACACATTATTTTAACAGAAGTTTTTAAGAATCTTATCGTGGAAGAAGATGTTGAAGTTCTAAATTTATATTTGTCAATTGAAAACAATTTTGTAGACAAGATCTTTAAAAATGTTCCTAAATGTAAGTACGTAAGCTTTGTACTAATATATAACTTAGGGCATTTAATAATGCAAAATTAATTAATTTTATTACAGACCCAGGAGTATTTCTAAAAAGAGAAAATTATGAAACACTAATAACTGTTATCAGCGCTTTGTGGATTTCCAAATATAATTACTCTACAGTCGTTCAATGTTCCGAGAATTTATTGACAGATGGTATTTTGCAAAATAATATACTTTTGGCCAATATATGTATAGATATTTGGCTTATACTGTCACGGTGAGTCTTATTCTATTTGGTTTTATTACTTATGTATTTTTAATTAAGAATAGCTGCAACAAATATTATCATATGTAACTAATTGAATATAGTATTTAACGTAATGGGTCTCTTCGGGCTCGGGGAATTAATTAAGACCCCCCCCCCTCTTAGAACTGTTCGTCCCAGTTGTATCTCCTTGATATGGCTTCAAGCTATCAATGTGAACGATCTTCTTTTTGTTTGTCTGCCCCCGCTGTATCCTGTAGACCACATTGTTGATGCGCGTAAGAAGTTTATAGGGTCCTTCCCACTGCTGTTAAAGTTTCGGTGATTTTCCTTTTCATCGCCTTGAGTTGAATAGCCAAACGAGGTTTCCTTGAATCCGCTAGAATTACCTCTGATGTCGTATCGTGTTTCATTCTATCGCTGGATGTCTTCATGTTCTTTCTTGCCAGTTGGTGGGTTTCTGCGAGACGCTTCCGAAGTGTGGTTATGTACTCTTCAGTTGCTTCTGCAACCTTTTCAGGTGTTCCGAAGTTCATGTCACTGGGCAGTCGAGTTTGTCTTCCAAACAGAACTTTAGAGGGTGTCTGTCCTGTTGAGTTATGGATGGCTGTTCGATAAGATAGTAGAAATATCGGAATATACCATGTTCATCTACTACTTTCCTTAGATGTTCGCTCACTGTTCTATTAAATCGTTGTACCATTCCATCAGATTGTGGATGAAGTGGTGTTGTACGCGTTTTTCTTATTACAAGAATGTTGCAAACCTGACACTTTCGTCCTTGGTCTGAATGAAGCTCATGAGGAACGCCAAATCTGCAGATCCAGTTTGTTACTAACTCTTTTACCACTGTCTTTGTTTCTTTATTTGGGATCGCATACACTTCTGGCCTTTTACTGAAATAATCCATTACCACTGGAATGTATCGGTTGCCTCGATCTGACTCAGGAAATAGTCCGGCAACGCCAATCGCAATTCTTTCGAAAGGTGTTCCAACGTTGTATTGCTTCATTATTTTTATAGGTGGTCTTTTTCTACAGGCGCAAACTGCACATTTACGACACCAGTTCTCAACGTTCTCTCTCATATGTAACCAGTAAAATCGTTCTCGTAGTTTCTCCGTCGTTATCTTTCCACGTCAAAATTGTAGATGCATTTCCATGGGATCTACCCTTCCTATGAAGAATTTCAAAATAATAGGATTGAAGTCTTTCCATTTATGAAAATGCTCAACAATAGTCAACAGTTCTTTCCTTGTAACGCAGTAATTTATTTCTGGTTTTGATAGAGCTCTGCTATAGTATGCCACCACTTTTTCTTGCCCATTTACTTTTTGTAATAACACGGCGCCAATACCAACATTACTTGCATCGGTATCTTATAGTTAGTGCTTTAAAGGTGTCTTATGCCTTCTCCACAAATGCTTTATCCTTTTATATTAGCTTATGCATTTCCCGTGCTACATCCGCAAAATTCTTTACAAAGCGCCTGTAATACGTTGCTAGTCCTAGAACACTTCGCAGCTCGTGTTTATCTTGTGGAGTGGGTCAGTTTTCCACTAAAGCTATTTTCTCAGGATCGGTGCTAATTCGTTCTGTCGATAACACATGTCCATGGTCTCCCTGAAGAGGGTACATTTTTTAGTGCTTAGTTTCAGTTTTCTAGATGTTCTTCAAAACTTCTTCCAATTACAATGATGTCATCCAAATATATCAGGCAGGTTTTCCAAGTTAAACCTCGTAAAACGAACTCCATTAAGTGCTCGAATGTTGCTGGGGCATAAATTTGAACTGCCATAATCGACCTGCTTTTAAGTACAACGCCGAAAACCACTTGGATCCTGACATGTTATCTAGCGTGTCATCTATTCGAGGTAGTTGATAACTATTTTTCTTTGTAACCTTATTTAGTCGACGATGGTCTACGCAGAATCTTGTATTCCCGTCCTTCTTTCACTAGCACCACTAGGGACATCCATGGGCTCTTCAACTCTTCTATCAGTCCTTCTTTGCGTATGATTTCCTATATAGTCCTATTATAGTCCTCGTCATCTATTGCAAAGATATCTGCAAATTCTTTAATTAACTTTTTTGCTTTAAAATATTCCCCTTGGCTGAGTTTATTAGACGGAAGTATCATTTTGGTTAGCTTTTTAAGGTCCTTCTTCGGCTGCTTGGTTTCATCTAAGTCTGAATATTGCGCCAACACGATTTCTTCGGCTGGTTCTCCATGGCCCAAGACTTTACCTTTCTTTAATTTGATGGGTTTTCCACGGGAACTTAGGATTCGTACCAATACTTCCTTCTTTTGATCGATAGTTACTAAACATTTTCCAACGGCGACATTTCTTATTTGTTCTAATCAGTCTGGTCCTGGCTCCCGGGATCACCAAGAACTTTTGCTCGTACTGTGTCTACTGTAATCGTGCATTTTTGTTCTTGAACTCTCCCGTTGATTACTAAGCTTCTATCGTTTCGCTGCGATTTCTTAATGATGATGATTACGGGGGCGTCGATTCTACTGGCCAACTTCTGCCCCGCAGAGTAGCTCTTTACTCGTTTTCCTGTTGCGAGCGTAGAGTTGGTATAGAGCTTACAGCTCCATCGCTTCTTTGTTCTCTTCGCTCTCTTTCTCTGCATTTTTCACAGCCAGATCCAGATGTTATCATCTCGTCGTCTTATAGAGATTTTTGATCATCGTCTCTTTCTGCAATCTCTTTGGAGTGGCCTTCTTTGTTGCACGTCCAGCATTTGAAACTAGTACGCATTTCCGATGCATTGACACGACAGCAGGTATCTTCTATTTCGGTTACTTCTCTTAGGCGCACGGTACTTCTTGAGGGTTGCTTGCGTTGCTGTTTTTTCCAGCCAGCCGTAACTGAAGACGGTACACCTCTTGCATATGCTGGTTCCCATATCGCAACTCTAAAGCTTGTATTAGAAATATATAGCTATACCTTGTTATGGTCGCTGTCATCTTCGTACAAGTAACCTAGTTGCTTCTATTGCAACTAGATGGCTTGTTATAATGACGTCGGCCCCCTACATGCATGGGTGGATGGGGCAAGGGCCAATGTACGGAAAGTCATACCGCCAGATCCCCCTCCCAACGATTCCCGGTAAGTTCGGCGACGCCTGCCGTCAATCCTTCCTTCCTCCTGTTTTGTTTTTCTTTTCCAGATTTGGTTTCTTTTCAGAGTTCGGTTTTCTTATTCTCGTGGTTTTGATTTTCGATTTCTTTTAAAATTGTTTTTTTCGGTTTTCGTCATCCTATCCCATTCCTACGGAATGATTTTTGTTCTTTTCGTTGCTCGACCAAGAGCAGGATGGCATCTTCTTCGACTCACCCCAATTCTCTATCGCAATAGCTAGCGATCCGGCATGCCATCCTCCATCCTGCTCAAGCATCAGCTGACAGGTGAATGTCCAGCAGAGGCGGTGACCCCGAGTGTCATCAGCTGATTTTCAGTTGATGACATCCCGAGTAATAGCCTGCCTTGGGCAATCATCAAGCAGCAGTGTTTGTCCTAGCGCGGGGCACAGCTTTTGCTTCGCCGGGATAGTCTGTATCAATTCGGTTGCTCCACCTCTAAGTGCCAAGATAAGAGCTGTAGCTTTTTCTTCGTCACTCCAAAAGTTCATTGCTGCTGCCGTTTTGAACTGTAGCCTGTATGTTTGCCAGGGTTTTTGACCGTCAAATTTTGGAGGATGAAGTCTTTTGTGCCTGATTTCTTCAGTGACTGTTCCATTTCGCATTTAACTTGTTTAATATTCGCTTGTCCAGAAATTTCTACTTCTTCCATTTTTTTCTCTATGTTTTCAAGTTTCATATCAACAGCTGATTCTAAACCTGTTTTCGCATAGAAGTTTCTATTCCAGCTTTCACTTCATCAACCGAGGCTTTAAGATCCGCTACTGATGACGTCTGTTCTTCCATCGCTGATTTTAACTGGGCCGTCGACGATCTCTGTTCTTCCATTGCTGCTTTTAACTCGGCTGATGACAATCTTTGCTCTTCCATTGCTGATTTTAACTCATATACGGAACTTTCCATCGATGATTTCTGTTCTTCTATTGCTGCTTCCAACTCGGCTGATGACTTTTATTCTTCTTTGAAAGAGTTTATTTCACACATTAAAACAATAGGTCTGTTCGTTGACGCCACTCCGAGTCAAAAAGAGTCATTTAGAGCCATTTTGTACTCTACTTGTGTTATTTGAGAAAAGAGTGGCAATCTAGATTACTTTAGAGCGAACTTTTCTGCTCCTGCTTTAAATAAGGTGCAGCTTTTTGACGTTTAAGATAGAGTGATTTGAAAGTGACTTTTTGTTAATCAAGTTAAAAAATTAAAGTATTGTGCTGCAAAATGCAGAAAGTAACAATGTTAAATTCTTGTGGGAAGATGTTTATGTGACATGCACGCCAAATACTGCAAAAGGATTAGTTGTCTAAAATTTTTTGAATGATATTTATATTCAAAACAAAATGACAGTCAGCTGTTAAGAGTGGAGTACCGCATTCAATCTGGTTTTGCTACTCGGATTAGAGTAGAGCTGTGCGCTGCTATTTTATACTCTGCTCTTTTTGAATCGGAGTAGAGTCGAGCCGAGATCTGCGCCACTCGGAGTGGCATCCGCGAACAGACCTAATGAGAAGAATTGTTATGCTTGGAGTGATTTCTTCTTCTTCTTCTTCTTGTTCGTCTTCGAAACAAAAGTCTCTGGATCCTTTCCTTCTTGTTCCATGGCTTCTTGTAGTAATGCTACTAGGGCAGTCACAGTAAGTTTTTAAATGACTATAACTACTGCTGAATAGTCAGCTATAGCTGTGGCGCTCTGATAATGTTCGCTTGGCTTGGTGGAAATGTACCCCAATAGCTGCACTGTAAAGTGGAGTAAATTATTTAAAGTTCACATTACGCTTATTTAGAGCATATTAAATTATAATAACAATGATTAATTAAATAACCTTTGTCCATTGTTGGCATAAAACTTTCACCTAATTTTCATTGCATTAATTTAACATATCTCATTTAGTTTTCTTTTGGCATCAATGTCCCTGTACCTGCAACTATGTAGTAAAATCTGTGAATTTAACAATGGCTCCTTTTAAAGTGAAAATTTATACGCGAAAAATTTTTGCTGATAATGGAATAATTGTTTTAAAAGAGAGAAACGTAAATACTCTCTAAGACTTTAGTGCAAAACATCGGAATCGCGATAATGCACCTTCTTTAAAAGATCTATCAGAAATGACAGATTGGCATTGTGCTGCCGTTTTGTAAAATCAGTTAATTAAAGCAAAATTGATCTTATTACTATGCCGCCAAAAAGAGTTGCCGCGTGATGTCACACGGGATTATATTAAAAAATTTCTCAGAAATGTAGTTGAACTTGCACCTGAGAAAAATAGCAAGAATACAGCTACTTACTCAATAAGATAATTTCAATTGAAGTTAGATTAAAATGCTCTATTATCTGTAGATTCTTTAATTGATAATCGTGTGAAAATGTGTCAGCTTTTCTGATCTACGGAGAAAACGAAAAAGGTGAAATGTAATTCTTTATTATTCTTATATTATTATAAAAAATGGACTTATACTATTATACTTTCATAAAAGACGACGCAAGTTTTTAATTTGAAAACGACGATAACAACTCTTGAATAAATGCATTGCTGTCTTAAAGAATGGAGATCGTTGGGGCAACTCGCCCTCTCATATACTGTTATTTTTATTCGTGGCTTTTGGAATTAATGTATGTTTGTTATGTGAGCAGGCAAGTACGAGAGTTGTGTCGGAAATATTACGCCCGCAATTGCCATTATCAGATCGCGAACGTGATGTTCCCGAGCCGAACTCCTAGATTTAACCAGAGCATCTGCCTCAAACTTATGGCTCAAGTACTGATTGACAGTACCGACCGATAGAGGGCACGGCAGATGTGCAGACCGCTACCTTAACTGATACAGCATCCGCTTATCAATTTGACTTCGTTTGATACTTACCAGTTATTTGAGTAGAGTCCAGTCACACAGCACAACCCAACACACAAAATAGTAATTGAGTTTATAATCAAATTTTTAAATTGAATTATATTGTGAATCAGAATAATTATAGAATTAAAGTAAATTCAGTGATATAAACATAATACAGCTTTAATTCAGTCATCCTACACGACATCACACCTGGTCACACGTAGTCCTATCGAGCCGGATTTATTCAAGGATAATGTAATAGTAAGCTTGGTATTAATCTTAACATCTAACATCAAGAACACCTGTATAATTGTAAATCGTAATCGACATACAAATGTGGAGTTGATAAACGGTAATTAAAACTTTTTGATTAAAATGTAAATAGTTCAAATATCTTAATTTTTTTTATGAAAATTAAACAATTAGAATTAAATATTATACAATAAAGAAAATAAGAATTTCAATATATTTAATTATTCCTGTGAAAACATTAATTAAAAGAAAAGTCGGACTTTGAACGCAAAATATGAAACAGTCACGAAAATAAAAATGAAGCTAAAATATCTGAAAAGCAGTCAGTGAAAACCAAATCGGAAATCTTATTCAGGAACAATTTAATCTGATCGCGGGAATTGGAACTTTTCATACGAATTACAAAAAGCAATCCTTATCAAAGAGGACCCGTGGTTATATAATTGGTCGTTTAACGGGTTCAGGAAAGTGCTGGAATAAATTTAGGGTCAATCATAGTAAGATTAGTTCTAACGCAGACGAAAAGAATAAAACTCGGAATATTTTACAAGTAAGAAATATGGTACTACGGAGGAATTTTACTCAAATTTTGTTGGAGCAAGAAGTTAAAGGAATCCGCCTCTAACGACAATACAAACCATGTTATTCCTAATTCAAATCAAAACATTTGCATTATCATCATCGAATGTTAAGCTTCCTAGGATAAATATTCTGAAGTTAGGGTTAATTCGGGTTCTTGTCGTAATCGGCGTTCATTCCATGATCTGTTTAGTACCTTAATACAAAACAACGATCAGATTCCTAAGGTACAGAAACTTTACTTTAAAACTTGTTTAAAACGAGGTTATGGAGATCCGAGTACGATTGCAAAAGTGTGCACATTAGAGCTCTCAGAAACCCGACCCGCGGGTACCCGGTTCCTACCCGGGTATCCGGTTCTCACACGGGTACCCGATTTAAGTCGGGTACCCGGTTCCTACTCGGGTACCCGGTTCCAAATGAGAATCGGTTCCATTATAAGAGTCGGTTCCAACGCCAGAATCGATTCCCTCAGAGGAATCGATTCCTCTTGAAATCGTGCAGTACAGATTCAGTTTTAAGGTCAACAGAGAAAATGTTACATTTCACTAAGGAAATGTCTAGTTTCTTTGGAAATTACAGATTTTTTTCTAGTGAAATTACAAAATACGACTTAAGATTTATTAATAAAAATTTAAAATTCCTTATACTCACTACTATTACTGACAATTTTTGCTTTACAATTTCACTCATTCTTATTAACCAGTTCATTCGACGGAATCGATTCCCGGTGGCGGATTCGATTCTCACAGTGGAACCGGTTCCATTGATGGAATCGATTCCTATTTGGAACCGGGTACTCGTTTGGAACCGGGTACCCGGTTGGAACCGAATTTTTGGTAGGAATCGATTCCTACCCGGTCGGGTGGGTACCCGGGTTATCGGGTTATCCGATTCCAACTGAGAGCTCTAGTGCACATCGGAAAAAGAAAGAAAAAATTTCAGTTTAAACGTGAATTAAAGTCGGAAATCTCGCTATGTTAAATTGAATTACCGTATTATTGTCCTAATATCAATCTTTATTTTCCCCACCAAATGAAGGATGTGTGATGTAAATTATTCCCCTTGAGGAATAGGAGTTATGGATTCCAATGACACTGTTATAGCTTGGTACAGTAGTGTTATTTGGAGACTAATTAGTTTTATATTCTAATTATCTCATAACTTAACTTATAACCTATCTCATAACGTCAGTATATTACATACTTTGAATGGAAATCATTTTTTTTTGTTAATTCATATGATTGTTATTTATGCATAATTACATATTTATCTAATCATCTAGGTATATTTTTCGGATATTAGTCATTTGACTTACATATGTTATTCACTGATACAGGTATTAGAAATAACATTCCGTACGCGAATTTCAAAAAAGGCGTAAAATTTTGTTCATCACCTAGTGGTCAAAAGCTCTTAGCAGTAGCTAAGACGTGTGCCCTCGGGATTAAATCAAAAAATATCAGAATAACTGCTTCTCTTCGATAGTTACGTTGAATACTGTACCTCTAATTGAATTCGTTTGTTTTGTATCATGAATTTTTCTACCACATATTGAGAATGATGTATATAGGATAGGCGTCATCCTGTTTCTCCCACTGATCTCTCTCTTGACTTAGTTCCGAACAGCTATCCGCGGTTAAAGGGACTATGCTATACATTATGGGCTCGGCATAGTCAGAGGATGGGTGGGATAGCCCAACAAGCCTTTAACATCCATAGGCTGAGGTTGCTTCTTCGTCTTTTTTTCTCGTTCTTTCAAATTTTATCCCATATTCCTAGTTTCCCTTTTCGCGACCCCTTTTTCTTAAGTTATCAATTTTTTTTGTACAAAGAGAGCCCGCAATAAATTGTTCGGGTAAGTGAGCCGATGGAGGAGGCAAGATCTCTCCCCGATCCGACGAACTTAGTACAGCTTACTAGGCTAGGCTCACTTCTTCGGCTATATTATTCAGCCTGCATGGCAACCTCAAAACGCCCACCCTGGTAATCCCTGAACCTTTCCCTATCCTCTTTGGTTGTGAATCCAGACTTAGTCGGGGTTCTCAAAACCCTCATTCCAATTAATGTTCACAAGCTACCGCTCGATGGCAGCAGTACACTGAAAAATATATATATACGAAGGGCCCCGTAAAATTTGGCCACTAAATATACCCAAGTACGTCTTAGTATATAAGCAAAAATATAAGTATGTTATTTAACGTGCTCACTTTTGTGACCCTAAATTGTATTTCACAATAATAAAAAGAATAAGAATAATTTTAAAAGAGCAGCAGGCTCTCAATTTTAGATGTCAATGTATTTAACCTGCTACACACTTCTATCAAATTGTATTTTCATAAATATGGCTTTTATGTCGAACAGTATCGTGTTAAATTAAGGTATAGAGTCATTGAGTCAATGGGGTATTTTTTAACAGAAAATTTTTCTCAATCGACCTTCATCGAACTGCAAAAACTAATTTCTATAATTTATTTTAATAATAACACTTATCAAACGCATTTCACAATGAAATACCGATCGTAAGGATTGTATATCTTAAAAAACCAGACTCGACAATTTTTAAGATCAATCTCAGTTAGTTGAGATTAGACTTAATTTTCTAAATACCAAATTGACACTGATTTTCGAGATTTTGTTTTTAAATTTATGAATACAAAAGCGAGATTAATCTGGAAAATAGAGAAATTTGTTAGTAGCAATATGTTGCAAATGTTAATTTTTGCGGAATGTGTTTTAGGAAATGTTATATTTCTTATTTGACCTTTTGAGAAATATTCATGTATTGAAAACCCTTGCGATGTTAAGACAAGGAATATAAATAACATTGTTTTTATACCAAGTATTTATGGCAATTTGTTGTATGAAGTCATTATTATCTTTACAGATTTATTAACAGTAAAGCCCGATACGGTTATTTTTTGTTTTGGGCTGATATTTGTATTAAGTTTCCCTTGTTCTCATCGGAACCCAGAACAATATATGTACAAAATTTACTTAAAAGTATCTACGATATTTTACCGCACAGCTGCAAGGAAGAAGTTTGGAATGATCTGCTCAAATCAGAAGAAAAAAAAGAAAAAATTATATTGACTCTGGGCATCGATAGAATTCCAGACGAAAAAAAGAGAGATGTATTTAAAGCGGAAAGGGTTAAGAGGTTACAATGTTTACTTGAGAGAAGGTTTAATGGATTTACAAGGGAAGATTATTATGAAATGGTAAATATCACACACATTTTTAAGATTTGAACCTTTTCTTATATATTATTCAAATATAACACTTTAATAATTATATTTTTTACAGATTACCAATATAAAATTACTAAAAAGTACTTCATTAAGCAGCAACGCGCCATTTCAAGATCTACTTATTAATCTTCTTACTAATTTACTGCAAAAACATGAAACGAATAAAAGCCATTCGCTGCTAATAAATTCTTTGATAGAATTTTTGGCGACACACATTGAATTATTTCCAAATCAATTAGAGTGGTTAATAAATATTTTATGTTTAAACATATCTACTGATACTGCAGTTAAACTACGTCTTATAAAATTATTAAGCAGTTTTATAGAAACCAATGAGGCACAACAGAAATTATACGATATTCTACAGAAAGACCCGAACAAACTAATAGAAATATATCTTAACTATAATTGTAACAAATTTCAATCTAATTCCTTAATGGACGATTTGACCACCGACGCCCAAATAATATACTTTTTCAATAAAATGCCAACGTATGATTTTGTCCATAAATGTAAATTTCTAAAAAATGAAGAATTTGAAAACATCAAAAGGGTAAAACTTGATAAAGAAAACCCATTACTGAAAAATATGTTACAAAATGCTTATACAGCTTTAAATACTTTTAAAGAAGTTACGCCCACAGATTCTGATATAAAATTAACGACAGAAATTGTAAAAATCTGCGAACAGATTCTCAATGCCAGAAATAAATGACCAAAAGCGACTATTTTTGTTTCAAACTATTTTTCTTTGTATGATTTTTACTTCATAAGATAAAGACTTTAGTTTTAGTGTAAAGCAAATAAAGCTTCAGGTACAATATTCAATCATTGTGGATCTCGAAAGGTATTTTGCTCTCGGTTATCAGGTAAGTACATGGTTTTGCCATTTTATTCCTTATAAAACAACCTTATTTTTCTTTAACCTTCCTCATTATAGGCAAATCGATTACTTACCGATATCGAAAAGAATAATTTACGAAAGGAATAATTTTATTGCCTCTTATAAATTTGTACATATAGTTTACAGATTTTATGACTTATCTTAACTTACTTCTACATGCTTATATTAACATTTACCAGAAGTACTTATATTTTACCTTTTATAATAATTATATATGTAATACAAAATTTCTTAAGTTTTAATTGATTTTTAAGTCTTACTTCTAAAAATGAGGCTGAAAAAGAAGTTTACATGTACCGATATCACAGGCACCCGAGTATTTACCCATGATGTGCTGAGTTTCACGGATACACGGCAACGGCTGCATGAGAGTAAACTCATAGAGCTAACAAAATCTGTTAAACTCCTTTTCCTTTTATAATTACCATTTACTTAATCAAAGAGTGAGAGAGGCGGAAATAGTATACGAAGATCCGCACAAAGAGAAGATGCCGAGAATAGTTGCCCGCCGGGCATTGACAGTTTTTGCATAACATACAAAGTTTCACTTCTGACGCCGTTAGTTTTTGACTGACGCATAAATCTTACTTTTTTAACAATCATAAAAATAAGGTCTGTCTGTTTGCTTTTGTGTGTAAAACGTGGGTAAAAATCAAGTAAAAATCGTTCTTCTGGTGGAGGGGATGAAAATGCAAAAGTTAACAGACGCTTTCTGGGTAAATTGAGGGCAACTGAAGAACTATCAAAACTCAATTGCAGTGCAAAGATCAGTGTGTTTATAAGAAATCGCAAAAATAATTAAAAATGAATAACAATTTACTGAAAAAGTTAATAGTTCCCCGTGTTTATTTCAGTTTTAATTTTTAAACTGTAACTTGCCAAACACCAATCAGCTGTTAGTTGTCAACCATAAAAGAAGAAGCTGCCGAAACTTTGTCCACACTCATCAGCGTTTGTAAAACTTGGACAGAAGGGGAAATTACTCGACTGTCAAATTTCTTCAAGTCGAAAAGTAAACAGACGCAGTGTGCACGAAAACTTTCGGTTTTGTGTAAAAATTTTCGAGTAAACAGACAGACCTTTAATAGGAGGGTGGGAAAGAGATGATGTCGAGTATAATTGGGCGTGGTACAGGAAATAGAAAAGGATGGTGATATCTACAAAATTATGCAATTATTTTATTTTGTTTAATTTGATGTTATTCGATTTGCATGCATCTTGGCATTTTGCATCCAATTTTCCACGTTTAGGTAAGATTATGGTGGCGTCCATAGTCTCGCATAGACTACTGTTTCTAGAACATTTTCCGTAATGAAGGTAGAAACAATTCTCGGAAAGCAACTATTTCTTACAGTGTACAGTAAATTGGGACTATTGGACGCCTTTGCAGCACATTTACGCCTTTAACTTAGCGTAACTTGTATAAACATTAGAAAAGCAAAAAACCAACTTTCGTAAATATATTATGAAAAAAATTTAAAATGCTATCATTATATGCAGTTCTGCATCACATTATTTTTGATGCAATGTTGATGACGAAGCTGCTTCGGTATTTGAACGAATCATGATAATGTAGACGTGGAATATTTTCTTTAAGAAGACGTTTTTATTTCCGTTATTAATCAAGGAATTTTGTTTAACAGACCCAGGACTCTTCAAAGGTTTTTTCGACAATACCTTATAATATATGTATGCTTCGTAAGGTATTGAGGCAAGCAATACAATTATAAGGTATCGTTAAAAACCTTTTGGAGTAGGTGTATTGTTTTGACCATATTTAAAATACATATTTTGTTACATTTTCACCTATAAACTAGCTGCGGTAACGGATAACGTAATGTAAACAAAAAGAAACATTGACAAAAGTAAACCATAAATAAGGTAAGTGGAACATCGTGTTCAAGTAGCCCGCCTGCGTGACCAATTAGTCTCAAGATAAGGAAAGCCGCAGATATCCTTTTAAATGAAGCTCAAGTGTTTGTACTAATTGAAAATCAAAGAAAGTTGTAATGTTCGAATATAAAACCACGGTTGCCATGTAATTTTTCTTTGCCTGGGAGCAGCCTCAAGGCTATAACTCCACTGGAGCAGCTAAATTAGCTATTGCTCCAAAGCTAATTAATCCGCGAGAAAGAGCAGCTATACTAGCACGACTCTTATTAAATGAAACTCGATATCGCACTAATTCATTTATTTAAGTTTCTTACTCTCTATATGTACAATTATTGTGTTTACTAAAATTATGAACTTTAGCCACATTCACAATTGCTAAATATTTTGGCCCCTTTTGTAATTAATTGTTAGGAAAGAAAGTAGCGTGCCAAATTGTATATGTTTGTCATTCTTGGATGGCCCACTTACATCATGCAGCGCGAGATTGTTTTTCCGTTTCGAACTGGACGCCGTAGGTGCGTCCCGTGCTTGTTTGTTTACCTAGTGCAGTGTGTCGGTAAATGAATAAAAAATAAGATTGTATTGCCTGGGTTAGTCGTAAAAGCTTTTCCCATTGAGTGATTACTCATAGGCAATGGAAGTGTCGCTGACCATAGTTAACGTAGGTCAGGAAATTATGCACTGCACTTTGTGTATCACAAGCTCGTGGATTTTTATTTATGTTATTGGGTATGTCATGTTTTTTAATGACTTTGGTAATTTATAAAATGTTGTTCTATTTTGGGATTATATATTTTGGTATATTACAAAGTGTCCATTTTGTATTTACCAAACTTAGCGGATTTACTCGACAGAATTTCTTACTCCGTAGTTACAGAAATCAAGAATCTGCGAAGGTGGTTACCTTATATAGATTTTGCTCACTAATACACAAACAAACTTTTTTTTATAGCGACATAGCGAACGACAGAGTGCAGGGTCTAAAAAAAAATACATATACAAACTAAAAATTGAAAAAAAAACAAAAAATGAATTGAAAAACTACATAAGTATTTTTTCAAATTATGATGAACAAATTTCTTGTTGTAATTTGTCCATAACTGAAATCGTTGAATGAATCAACGACGAAACTGAGAATTCAGATTTCGGCAAATTTGGCGACATGGTGAAGAAGAATGTCGCATACTTCTTCAATAGGTGGTGTTCGTTGACATATTTGCATTAAGAATACTTGGGAAGACATTTATTTTAATTAAATGGACAGTGTGGTTAAACAACACGAAGAATAGTAAATATTTGTGAATAATTTTTCTTACATGAAAAAATTATCAATTCCTTATTTGTTTATCTCATCTCTAATATTCGAATTTCTGCCTTGGCGTTTGTGTTATTTTTGATGTAAATAATGTGAAAAAAAATTTAAATTGAATATCATTAAGTATTGTTATGATGTCAGTATCCAAAACCGCAATTAATCGTTTTTTCAAAATTGACGCCGAATTTTCGTCAACTATCGTTGTTTCAAGTTTTTCCCAGCGAAAAAATAAGAAATTTTTTACAAAAAAATATGAAATTTTTTACAATAAACAATTTTTATTTAATTCGGGCATAGTTGCTAGTATGAAGAACATTATGTCAAAATTTGAACATAAGCGAGTCCATGTTTTTCTTTTTTCAACGTTAGCCGGAAAAAAGGTAATTGTGAGAAAAACGCATTCAAGTTGATGCGTTGGCACGTATACGGTTTCATTCAGAGAAGCTGTTAATTACGAACTATAATTATGAAATTTCTTTATAATGAGTGTATACTTTTTGAAAATTTAAGAAGAAAAAATTTTTTTTCCAATTTTTTGACCAGACCGCAAAAAGTTTATCAAATGAGCCAGAGAGACGTTATGCCTTAAAAATATAACTGACCTTTCTGCGATCTGAAATTTAATTTCTGTTTTCTAGTTCATAATCTGTTTGATTCCGCATAACTCGTTGAACCTAAACGGTTTTAATTAAATAGGTATAATTTTATTCGTCTTATTATTATAAAAAAAAATTTAAATTTTCGAATGGAGGTTATATTGTTTGTCCAGGCGGATTTTAGGTATCTAAACTTATTTCTTTAATAATCAATATCATTAACAAACAAAAATTAGGTATTATTTTTACTTATTTTCCCTTTTTTCCAACTTCATAAACTTCTGAGGCTCCTGTACTCAAAAGTGTAAAAACAGAATGTCTGTAGAATTACTCGTTGCTTAATCCATCTGGTTTTTGTAGACGTTCACCAATTTATTTTATCCAAACAATTGGGGTATCGTTAAAAAAGTTTTGGAAGGAATTTATAATTTTTCTTGAAGCGAAGCTTCTTAACGTAGGCATAGAAAAACGTTATTCTCTTAAATAGGGTGTGGATATTTTTACTTATAGAAAGATTGTTTAATTTACTTGAAGTAGAACAAAATAACTTTTTTTATAGCAGCAATAGTTTAGACGCCAAGACAAACTGGAAAAAAATCACCCGCTGGCTCCACAACAATGAAAATTTGTCGAAAATTCAGCCCACTTGGGTCCTAATGTGTGTACGTAAAATTTCTTACTTCAAGGCTTGTAGTTTAAGGTGGTCTTGGCTCTGTTATAAAATGAACTGAGCGATTTTACCATTATACATATATATATATAGAACAGCGTAAGAAGCTTCGTTTCTCTCGTGCGTCCACTCACCGACACACCCGTTTTTTACTATTCCTCTACCTTCCCTCACACTGCATTTCCGAAAATATTAGGCAACAGATCTATAAAAAAATCTTGAATATCAAAGACATTTGAAAGCTAAAGAAAACTATATTATTTTCTTAAATTTATTTTCCACTAATTATATGTACTTAAAGTCATCGATAAAGTAAGGGATAACGTGTTTGCCTTCCACCATGAGAGTCGCAAGTTCGAATCCATGATTGTTTTCTGCCGACAACAAATTATATTCAAGGCCATTATAGATTTACTGGCAATTGTCATCGATTCGTGTGAAGTGCTTTTATCGTCCCATGGCGTAGGAGTTCAATAATCGGTTGCCCTGTGTTATAATATGCTATATCTAAGCCTTAGCAGGAATTCAAAGTTAGAGAAATGAGGTAAGGAATTAAGTAAAGGAGGTGATATTAAACGCTTTCTCGTGCGCCGCTCTTTTATATACAAAAAAAAACATAAACGTTACACTTTAAACACATTCCCCTCGAAATGATGTTTTCGCAAGTAGTTGACAGTATATCTCGGTCAATTTAAATTGGATCAACTTCAATTTTAAATGTATGTATATATTTATTCTAGATAAAAATGTCTTCTGTTAAGCATCGCTGTTTTTTTAAATGAAAATTTATTATTATTTTCAGCCCGAATTAAATCCATTTTCTCTGAAATTTTCAAATTTTTTCTTTGAGATTCTGCCCTTTTATTAAAAATTAGTTTTTTTTTTTAAATCGGCCATGCTTAACTGAAGCTACTTCAATATATATTACAAAAATAAACCCAATTTTTTTTTGCGATAAAAAAAACGTCCACGCAGGACTGTCGACCAGGGGACCATATACGGCATGCAGCGGTTACAGCAACCTCTACAAAATTAATACGAACTATTATTTTTTTATAAACACATTTCTGAAATGAAGTTGAAAGTATAATTTTTTCAACCACCCATCATCTACATTACGACTAGTTCTCAGTAAGCCGAAAATAAATCCTTAGTTTTTCAAGTTTTAGGGAGTTGTTCCCTATTAAGAAAGATTCTTTAAATTTAACCTCGCGGGTATACATCTGGTCGGAAATCTTATTAGGTATAAATTTCCAAAGTAAATAAAAAATATAGCACCATTACCATTTAAGAAATAAAACAAAAAGAATATTTTAGTATCTCAAGCTGGATATACGTGTTAAGTTATAAAAACTTAAAAATACATTATATTTGTTAATACGGAATATAAGGGTCAAAATCACCAATTAAATTCTTTAAAATTAAATTTCTTTAAAAATTAATAAATCATATAAATCTAAACATTTACATTACCATAACATCAATAACTACAACTTCAGGGTATGTATTTCAAAGTTTGGATATTTTTGTTTATAATATAAATTTGAGACTACTCACTTTTGAAATAAGGTATTCTAGTTTATATTAAAATATTTAAAGTTGGACTCTACATTGTCTTAAATTATAGCATTCTTATAATACATAACATTTCTAAAGCACTCTTTATATTTCTAAGGTGCATTTTGTTTTTTTTATCATTGGTTTCAGTTTAGGTTTGTTGGTGGCCACCGGTAGTAAACCAGTCGACCTCACATAGCCCTTGATATGGTCCATTGCGATACCACTACGATGGAACCTCACCTGGGTTGATTTAGTACTACCATGCAGTGATTAGTTGAACCATCCGCTGGTTAGGTCCTTCATCTCCACAATGGCGAACTCCTCTATTCCGTTAATGAAGTGCTTGGCAAAGGTCTGAAATCTTCTCCTGGCTAGTAAAGCACATTCGCAAAGTAAATGATGAATGCTTTCAAATTCTTCCTTGTCCAGGTAACTCCGAAAGAAGTCGTTGGCAGGAATGCGCATACGAACGGCATGAGTGTTAAGCAGGCAGTGACCTGTTATAACCGCAGTGATATTACGGAAATTCCGTCGGCTTTCCTTGAGTAAAAACGTCGTTCTCCGTTCATTCCACTCTGGCCACATCCTCCTTGATATATCACAGGTTGTCAGACCGATACACCTGCGCTCGGCGAGCCGAACAGCTTCTTCTTTCACCAGAACATCGGACGCTTGACTGTTCCGATACAAGCAAATTTCACTGCGCCTTTGCAGATCCTTGTGCGACAGCAATACTCTTGTCGTTCTTTCCACTGCCACTGACAACCTTCCCACTCTTCTCTGTTAGGTATTCTAGTAGAGAAAGCTTTTTCGAAGCTTATTGTAGGAACGGTATAGCCAGTGCTCTCCTCCAGATAATCTCCCGAGTAAGCTATTAGTATCCTGCTGTGTCCGTAGTCCGAAGTTTTCCAACTAATGGCATTACGAGCAGCTTGTACTTCTACCGTGAATGTCCAGTGGTGGGTGAATGCCCGAACAGGCGGCTCTTTGAATTTTGGTGGGCTTCTTAAGGTTAAAGACCATTTCAAGAACAAGCCACCAAACCGGGATTCTATAAGTCAGGATTGGTCTCAGAATTGATGTATACATCCAATAGACTATACGGGGGCTAATTCCCCACTTCTCCGTAGAGTTTTTTCGCAGGTATAAAACGCTATCAAAGCCTTTTCCATTCGTTCCTCAATGTTGATGAACCAGTTTTGTTTGGAATCACGAATGATTCCCAAATATTTCACTTGAATCTTCACCGTAAAGGTGTTGCCCAAAAGCTTGGGTGGTTCAAAGGGTTCAATCGCCTTCTCCCCGTGAACAGCACTATTTCAGTCTTCTGGGCATTGGCTACTAATCCACAGTAATTTGCCCATCTACATGTAATGCCCAAAGCTCACATTTTTATATTCAGTCAACTCGAATATTATAGCAAAACTCGAATAACTGGGGCTCAGATAACTAAAATTCTACTGTATACTTTTCTTCTATTTAGGAAGTTAAAAATTAGTATGCAGGTCCCAATGTAGAGTCCGTTGAGCAGTGTTGTTTGGCTCTTTTCTAAGTGATGGCTTATCCACATTCACTTTCATCTTCGAACACCACTGTCTTTCACGGCTTGGTATAGACTTCAGAACTCTGGTCAAAATGAGAAACTTAAAAAAAATTATTTTATTCTAATCAATATTTTGGGACACGTCTTAATGTATTCCAAAAAGTCCTTTTTTATTTTTTATTTAAAATTGTCTTGATAAATTAAAAAATTTTGAAAAAAGAATCTTTCTTATCAAGGACATATGAAAAGTTATAACGATCTTCTATTGATATTAATTTTTAAGTTATTGATTATATATTCCAATATAGATACAGAAATAGCAAGATCGAAATAAACTACCGATAGACAACTGAAGATATAAAATGTGATATATATTAACTAGAGTAGTTTTTTAGACATAGTGGTATCTAAGATTTTAGAACAGTATGTTTCCGCACATTATCTGATACCTTTTAGATCGCTTAAATAGGTAAAAATAATACTGGCAGTTTTTAAAAATAATTTCGAAATTGCTTAGAGTCCCGCAAGACCAGTTTTCAATCGTCGCCATCTGCACATTGCTTCCATAATCCTTCCAGTATATTGATAATAATAATATTAAGAAAAACAAGATAGTTCTTGCAACTTTTCAAACACTACGCGAAATTTACGTCAACATAGTCGACCAGGAGAACTTTCGTAAATAAGCAGAATTGTCGCATTTGGAGTGATCAGAATATACATGGTATCCTTGAAAAACCATTTACATGTGTGTACAAAGATTAACTGTTTAATAGGCATTTTCGTCTGCAGGCGATATCTTTGAAAATAAAAATTCCAGTGCTGTCACAGTGAATGGAAAATGCTACAGAAGCATGATTACCTATTATTTCTGGCATAATTTTGATCTGAACGATAATATGTGGTTTCAACAAGATGGTGAAACAATCAATTTCTTGAAACAAAAATTTAGTGATCGTGTGATCTCTCCAAATGTTAATGTGATCGAACTAGCCACCAAAATCATGCGACTTCAATAAGCTCACAACACTAAATGATTTAAAAAAACAACTTTTATCGTGTTATTACTGACCAATACAATACAATTAATGATTTTATAACCGATTACGGGAATTAAAAATAAACCAAAAAGACTTAGTTTCTTTAAAATATTTATTATTATTTCAAGCTGTATTCAGTAAGGTTTTACTTTATGAACATCTTTCCTATCTTTTGATATTATCTTCCAATTATATGGTTCTTTTGTTTCACCTTTTTTCCAAAGCGACACTATACCACCCTCACCTCCAGTAACTAAAATGTCATTCTATAAGAAAGAATTTCACTGAATATCATTTATCATCAAAACTTTTTAAAGGATCTTACTTCAGGACAATATATACTTTCCCTGATAATTTGTTTATTATTATCAAAAATTCCATGTGGAACTAGCTTTTTACTCTTTACATATACAGACCTTAATACTTCTCTGTAAATTGGGAGTTATTATAACAAAAATAAGTACTATATCTTAAAAATCCTTACCCTTTATTAAAATTAGTCCCGGCTAGCAAAAACATATTACCTTTTATGTCATTATGGCAATTAACTAAAACGCAGTCATCAACCGCTGTTCGTTTAATAGCACCTGTTACATCTGATCGTGAAAACTCTGACAAAACATCCCCTTCAACATTGTAAATGTTTAAGTTATTGATGTGATCAATACACGATAAAACTTCATTGTTATATACATCTTTGTGCCTGCAGAAATTGTATTAAGCATATTTTAATTTAATCTATTTAATTCTCACCAATTTAATTTTTGAGCTCCACTTTCGCTGTTTATAACAACTTTTAATGCGCTCTCTTCCGTATCCTCAGCCAAATCAAATATATTTATTAAACCATCCAGGGAACTGGTACTTAGACAGTTTGGGTTGGTCGGATGAAATCTAACTGCGGCGATATCATCCTGATGACTCTCCCAATAGCCTCCAAGTATTTCCTTTTTTCGCAAATCAAAAAATAAAATGTATGAATCACTTTCAATTTGCTCTGTGCCAGCACATATTAGGCGACTGTTGGCATTAACATCGAAACAAATAATTGGCTTCCGTTTCCCATCTTTAATATCTTTAAAAAATATACATTTATATTTCTACGACTCTGGTAATTAAAGTTGATGGCGATCGTAAAGCAAGACTACTCAATGTAGCTGTAGATTAAATTTCTCAGTCCAAAAGTTAACACTGAAAGAGGTTTAATGTGCTATTCTGGTTTTTTATGCACAAACGAAATATATACAGCAGTCTTGCTCTGAGGTCGCCATAAGTTCTAATATTTATCATCAAAAAAGCAAAAATAAAGTATAGAAAGACATTGTTTAACTGTGAAAATTTAAAAAAAATGCTTGCTTGTTTGAATCATCATAATTCATTCAAAGACAAGGCGATAGCCTAGAAGAGTTCATTCCTAGGTGCAACTAATCGTTCGCCCCTTTATCATCTAATCGGAACTTTTCACGAAATTGTACCTAATACTGTCGAACCTAAAATTATTATGTGTATTACGTATCTGCGTAGTTAGTAGTAGAAGTAGTAGTTAAAATGAGTTCATATATTAAATAGTAATTTTTATTAGCAAGTTCTGTGATTTACAACTATATAAGACCATACGAATCGATTGGGATATTCTTCTTTCTCATAGTACTTCTCACAATATTTTTAAAATCTCAATTTGGAATATACTTGAGGTGAACCTACAAATGTTCTGAATATGTGGTAACGATACAAAGTTTCTTCTTGAGAATTTTTCTTTTAAATTACGGAATTTTAAAGAGAATACTCTCTTGTGTTCACTTTGTTGAAGTTAAGTTTGAGAAAAAAACGGAAAAAAGTGAAATACGCACGACACGCTTGGAGGAAGTTCCGGGCTTGTATCTAGAGTAGGCTGTAAAGCAATGGTTCACCACAAATCCATAGTATAAATATAAATAGTAGGTAATCTTTGAATAAATCTGCAAAAAATTAATGAAACTTAATTCCATTTTTCATTTAACTGGTAATGTCGCTGCGAGAAAATTTTCCAAATGAGTAAATTTGTATGCAGTGGTAAAAGTCGTATCGTCCAAGTCAAAATTTAACCACTGAATTTTGAAAAGAATAATTAATTATTCGACAGCTGGAAATTATTTTTCAGTACACATTTTTTGCAATTGTCATTCATTCTTTCACGGTGGAACAGGGAAATTTAGGAATCTGTTCCACTATTTAATATTTATTCTATCACGTAGCTATCAGCGATCATGCCAGTCCGATATGCACTTAGCCTTAGTAAAAAAGGCATGTATAAATTCTATAGCCTAAAGTTTTCCAAGATATTTTCTATTATTAAAGCTTATACAATGATCAGCATCTTTTATAGATTATGTTTGAATAGCTTCTACTTGTCCATGTAACAATATTCTTCGCGAGATCGAAAGAAAACTACGAATATTCATACTAATTCTATTACCTTACGGGGTCTTGCCTAGTTAGCAAAGCAAAAAGATATGATATTCGAGAATTTTTTTTAACAATCTAAATTGTTTTTTATAACAAATTCTTTATTTACAGTACATATATTCACCTAGTTCTAGATAATTAAAAAGCTCACGAACCCCAGATGCGGCGTTCGATTTCTGTTCAGATTCACAGTTCGTCGAAGGCTTCAGGGCGCAAACCTACCGGAAAGAATCGACAGAACCGCTGACGGTACCGCTTTTACAAAGTAAAAATGTAAAGTGCAGAAACGAATTTGCTTGAAACACGACTCGTGGCAAGGATAAGAAGAAATAAAAAGATAGCGGAACATCCTTTAGAGCGATGAAACGAAAGTAAATTCTTTCCCCTCTGATTGTAGAAGAAACATTCAAAGACCAAAGCGAAGAAGAAGAAAACATTTTAGCATGGAGGGGGAAAGATTATGGTGTGGGGTTGTTTTCGTGGTATGGCGTTGGCCCCATATTCGAATAAACGATACCATGTTCTAAAGAAAAGGCACCGAGGAAAATAATCGACTAAAATTTAGTTCAAAATAAGAAGTTTAATAGTTTGGACCACGTTTACTTTTAGAGTTTATTTTTTAAGGAATTGTAATGCATTAAGTTGAAACAAAATGAAGCGAATGCTTCAACAATTCACATTGACGTGGCCATCGAAGGATCGAAATACTAAAAGGTCAATGTAAAGGTGTTATTAATATCCGCTTAATACATTAAATTAAATTCATTTACTATTGAAAAATGCGGACCACATTACCACCAAGTCGCTTAAAAGAAGCTTTTAACAATTGGAATTGTAGAAAAAAAGAGGATGGGTGGTCGCCTTGCGCGTTAGAAGTGAAACTTCTAAATATCTACAAAATACTGCGTCGATTGTTGTTCCCGATCTTCTAGTCGATATTTTTCGATCATTATGGCGAAAAAGATTACATTGAAGTGATCACTCAATATAATTGGTATTTTGCGACTTTTGTTCAAAGCTGCACCCTACTCGTGAATAAAACTAAGACTATTTTTTTCATTTTTCAACCGCAACAAAAACCATCTGACAACTTTCCACTACTGTCGTATTCATTGGACGTAAAATCCATTTAGGTAGGGCTCTTCTATCGGTAGAATTACAATAGATTGCAACTCCACCGGTTCTCACGTCTGGGCGTTTAAATTTAACACCGCAATGAAAATTAGTCCTATCCTTGGTTTCCTTATTTTGTACCAAAGTCTAAGAAAGAAAAAAATTATGCGTCAGTCCAAAACTAACGGCGTCAGAAGTGAAACTTTTTATGTTATGCAAAAACTGTCAATGAGTGTGCAAATTCTCGGCGTCTTCTCTTTGTGCGGATCTTCGTATACTTTTTCCACCTCTCTCAATTTTTGGTTAAGTAAATGGTAATTAGAAAAGGACAAGCAGTTTAACTGATTTTGTTAGCTCTACGAGTTCACTCTCATGCCAAAACTCCTATAGGGTCCCATAAAAAGTTTCACTTCAACAAATATTGTTACGACGAAAGAAGTTTCACTACAAAAAATTATCAATCTTATAACGTAGAACTTAAAGTAAATGTTTTTAAGTGTGAGCACACAAATACTGAACTGAGTTTCGGAGCTATCTGGAAAGCCAAACGACGGAAATTTGATTTCACTTACTTTGAAGTGAAAAATTGATCAGATAACAAGTAAGCTTAAGACCAAGGATAACTTCACGATCATATAAGTAAATAGATTAAAACCTACTTATTCAGATTTATTTCGTTCCATCCATTTCCTCTCCCTCTCATAAAAAATATACATAAAATTTCTATTGATATATACATATGGGTGATTCTACGGCATTAGGTTTTTAGGTTGTAGTTGAAACAACATATTTAGTATTCGCACTCAAATTGGAAACGTTTGATTATTCAAACAGTACAATATTTGCGATCTTCTTTTATTTTCAAAGAGGTCAGTGAATTTTGACTTTGCATACAGCTAACTTATTTCGGAAATTTTATGAAATATAGTAAAAACCAATTAACTTTTGAAAAGTTTTAATAAATAAGTAGCAAATTCCAAAGCATTCACATAATGTCGATATATAAAAATAATTACATACAAAACAAATAATATTTCATGGAATACCCAAAAATTCAGTCTGGGGAAGCCTGCGTATATTGAAAAATGGCTCAACCAGATTTATCGTTGGATGTTTGCTTAAATTATAGTTTTCCTGTCGGTTTTGAGGTGATAACACGTGCTTTAGTGTGAAGAAACAAACAAGTTCCAATTCAGATCAGGGAAATAATTATTACATTGAGAAAGGAGAAAAAATCACTTCAAGGAATTTATCATATTATGAACAAAGACGGTCTACAGTTAAAACAATATTAAAAGTCTATAGTGAAAATGTATCCCTTTACCAAACTGCCACTAAATAAATTTAATAAGTTCGATGAACGGAACATTCAAAAATTAAACTAATGAAAAGTCGAAAATATTGTGCAGGATATTGCATTACGTGGTGAGAAAAGAGTTCATCGGACCAAAGTTATCAGGTTATTAAAAAACATGGGTATAATAGCAGATTACCCGAGGTACTCCCTTCATCAGCTCCAAAAATGAAAAAGAAGAATTTGCCAAAACACATTTGAGATAAAAAGTTTAGAACTTTTAATTTTGCATATTTATAATTTTAGAAATATGGTCGCTATTTTTAAACATGGGAAAGTTTTGGTCATAATTTGGGAGTGCATGTCGGAGGCTAGTAGGAAACCTCGTTTTGATCGATAATAAAATTGATCAGTTCAATTATTTAAATATATTGAAAAATAATTTATAGGATAGCGCAAGGAAAATAGAACTTAACCATGGATTCACTTTGCAACAAGGTAATTCCCGTGTTGTTCTACAAAAAAGGTGAATTCATAATAAACATTTCACGAAGAGGTAATGAAAACCTAACTTCGTAATGAGTGGACAGATTTAGATAATTCTTTTTTAGAATAATTGCTAATAATGAAAAAATTTGGCCCACGGGTGGGGTGGGTAGTCTAACTTCGTAACGCGTGGACCGATTTTGATGAGTTTATCTTTGTTTAGTAGAGTATGTTCCCCGATTGGTAGTATGCCAAAAAAAATTTTGGTGGGATGAAGGTTAGGGGTGAAAACTTCGCGATTCGTGGACAGATTTGGATAATTCCTTTTTGGTTGTATAGCGTATGATACCTAATTGCTAATAATGAAAAAAAATTTGGGCCTAGGGTAGGGAGGGGGGGGGGCTATCTTCGTAAGGCGTGGACTGATTGGGATGATTCTTTTTTTGTATGTTGTTAGTTTGTTTAATTTGCACCCCCTTCAAAATGTCGTAATAGATATAAAATTTCAAATTATTTTATGCTTTTTAGCGCTCTTTGTGAGTCGGTTCAACTTTTTTTTTAAAAACTATTTTATTGCTACATAATTTCTAGAATAAGTTAGACTTGTGCACCTTAGTGCAATTCTGTGAATTTTTCTTAACATATTGTTGACCGGTAATTCTATGCAAAAACCCAAGCTTTTTTCTACAATTGTGTATTAAAATTCATAAAAATAAATTGACATTAATAACTTTATTAACGCGTATTGAAATAGCATCCACCTACGTGCAATGGTTCACAATAGATAGCAAACTTTACATATTCTGTAGAAATTTTTTTCCTGTAGTGCCTATTTTTCTAAAACGTTATCTTTTAGTTTTCCTAAAAGCTTGACAGGTGAATATTTGTAAGGAGAACTTTTCGAAATACAAGAAGAAGTGCAAGGTTCCATGCTCGATTTGAATAGTCAGTGGATCCATTCTCTAACTATTTCTATTTTATTACATTTTGTAATTTACAGTAACAGTAAATTTTGAACACATTAAATAAAGCTACGAAATCACTAATTAACTAAAAGTAATATGCAGTTTTTGTTATAGTTGCATAAACTGAAGCAGGTTCAAACACGAGCTAACTCGTGACAGGTCAACAAAGTTTTTTTTTATACGATGTGGCCAAATAATAGGGGTCAACCCTTTGATGCGTTAGCATGGTTTTAGCCGGAAGGGAATTAGGGTAAGGGGAGTGAGGAAGATTGAGTCTTGTATTTGCATTGCTGCGAGCTAGACAACAGCCCAGAGACAGAGTGGATTATCTTATTTTCTTAATAAAAGATCGCGGGGAGATCTGGTCTCCAACCGGGGGCCCATGGCATGGTGGTCGTGCGGCTCAACGCATTGATCCCACTTCGTCTTGATTAATGAATAGTGAAAGGGGAGATGATTTTTATAAATTCCATTTGGAGGACTTAAATTAGGTCTACTGCTCCGATTTTCGTGCAAAAATTTTCCGTGTAAAAACTTACTTGAGTAGAATTTGTTTAAAACCGAAAAAGCGAAAGAATCAATCTAATGCAAGTTCACAACTTTAAGTAAACAATTGTCTTTTATACAATAGGTCTGCCTGTTTACTTCTGTGTAAAAAAGCGTGGGTAAAAACCAAGTAAAAATAGGTCTGTTCGTTGACGCCACTACGAGTCAAAAAAAATCATTTAGAGCCATTTTGTATTCTACTTTTTTTTATACGATGTGGCCAACTTACTACTACTTGTGTTATTTGAGAAAAGAGTAGCAATTTACTTACGCTTTGTGTTCTTTGAGAAAAAAGTTAAACTCTTTTCGACTTCTTTTATGTTTTTTGAGAAAAAAGTAGCAATCTCAGAGTACTTTAGAGACAACTTTTCTGCTCTTGCTTTAAACAAGGGAGTGAATTGAAAGTGTTTGACTATTTGTTAATCAAGTAAAAATTAAAGTATTGTGCTGCAAAATACAAAATTTAACAATGGTAAATTCTTGTTGGAAGATATTTTGTGATATTTTTGCTGACGTCACCGCTTCCCCACCTGCAGGAAAATTCAGGAATTTGCAGTAGCTTTAAACTGCCTTACTTTTCCTTACTGTCACCGGTTGATGTCAAATACCTGACTAGCTTATTTTTGAGGTTATATTGGCACTCTTCTAATTTTTCAGGAACTTTCATAAAAATGTTTTTGTACTTTTGACAACTGTACCCCCACCACACAAAGAAGGAAAATGCAGGAATTTTCAGCTGCAGAAGTACGTGAATAGACCTAATGTTAACTTTGCCAATTTTTGACAGTACTATATTTAATGTTCAGCCGTGTGCTCTTTACGTGTGTTTTAGTCGACAGCTCGAAGTCGGCAAAGTTCAAAGTTGTGAAAGTTACCATTGTGTTTCCCGCTTAACAACTAACAGCTGATTAATGTTTGGCAAGTTACATCTTAGAAGTAAAAATTGAAATATTCACGGGGAACTTTTAACTTTGGCAGTAAATTTTTATTCATTTATATTTATTTTTACGATTTTTTGTAAACGCACTGATTTTTGCGCAGAAATTCAGTTTTGACAGTTCTTCAGTTGCCATAATTTACCCAAAAAGCGTCTGTTAACTTTCGCATTTTCATCCCCTCCACCAGAAAAACGATTTTTACCCACATTTTACACACAAAAGTAAACCCAAGCTTTTTTCTACAATTGTGTATTAAAATTCATAAAAATAAATTGACATTAATAACTTTATTAACGCGTATTGAAATAGCATCCACCTACGTGCAATGGTTCACAATAGATAGCAAACTTTACATATTCTGTAGAAATTTTTTTCCTGTAGTGCCTATTTTTCTAAAACGTTATCTTTTAGTTTTCCTAAAAGCTTGACAGGTGAATATTTGTAAGGAGAACTTTTCGAAATACAAGAAGAAGTGCAAGGTTCCATGCTCGATTTGAATAGTCAGTGGATCCATTCTCTAACTATTTCTATTTTATTACATTTTGTAATTTACAGTAACAGTAAATTTTGAACACATTAAATAAAGCTACGAAATCACTAATTAACTAAAAGTAATATGCAGTTTTTGTTATAGTTGCATAAACTGAAGCAGGTTCAAACACGAGCTAACTCGTGACAGGTCAACAAAGTTTTTTTTTATACGATGTGGCCAAATAATAGGGGTCAACCCTTTGATGCGTTAGCATGGTTTTAGCCGGAAGGGAATTAGGGTAAGGGGAGTGAGGAAGATTGAGTCTTGTATTTGCATTGCTGCGAGCTAGACAACAGCCCAGAGACAGAGTGGATTATCTTATTTTCTTAATAAAAGATCGCGGGGAGATCTGGTCTCCAACCGGGGGCCCATGGCATGGTGGTCGTGCGGCTCAACGCATTGATCCCACTTCGTCTTGATTAATGAATAGTGAAAGGGGAGATGATTTTTATAAATTCCATTTGGAGGACTTAAATTAGGTCTACTGCTCCGATTTTCGTGCAAAAATTTTCCGTGTAAAAACTTACTTGAGTAGAATTTGTTTAAAACCGAAAAAGCGAAAGAATCAATCTAATGCAAGTTCACAACTTTAAGTAAACAATTGTCTTTTATACAATAGGTCTGCCTGTTTACTTCTGTGTAAAAAAGCGTGGGTAAAAACCAAGTAAAAATAGGTCTGTTCGTTGACGCCACTACGAGTCAAAAAAAATCATTTAGAGCCATTTTGTATTCTACTTTTTTTTATACGATGTGGCCAACTTACTACTACTTGTGTTATTTGAGAAAAGAGTAGCAATTTACTTACGCTTTGTGTTCTTTGAGAAAAAAGTTAAACTCTTTTCGACTTCTTTTATGTTTTTTGAGAAAAAAGTAGCAATCTCAGAGTACTTTAGAGACAACTTTTCTGCTCTTGCTTTAAACAAGGGAGTGAATTGAAAGTGTTTGACTATTTGTTAATCAAGTAAAAATTAAAGTATTGTGCTGCAAAATACAAAATTTAACAATGGTAAATTCTTGTTGGAAGATATTTTGTGATATTTTTGCTGACGTCACCGCTTCCCCACCTGCAGGAAAATTCAGGAATTTGCAGTAGCTTTAAACTGCCTTACTTTTCCTTACTGTCACCGGTTGATGTCAAATACCTGACTAGCTTATTTTTGAGGTTATATTGGCACTCTTCTAATTTTTCAGGAACTTTCAGAAAAATGTTTTTGTACTTTTGACAACTGTACCCCCACCACACAAAGAAGGAAAATGCAGGAATTTTCAGCTGCAGAAGTACGTGAATAGACCTAATGTTAACTTTGCCAATTTTTGACAGTACTATATTTAATGTTCAGCCGTGTGCTCTTTACGTGTGTTTTAGTCGACAGCTCGAAGTCGGCAAAGTTCAAAGTTGTGAAAGTTACCATTGTGTTTCCCGCTTAACAACTAACAGCTGATTAATGTTTGGCAAGTTACATCTTAGAAGTAAAAATTGAAATATTCACGGGGAACTTTTAACTTTGGCAGTAAATTTTTATTCATTTATATTTATTTTTACGATTTTTTGTAAACGCACTGATTTTTGCGCAGAAATTCAGTTTTGACAGTTCTTCAGTTGCCATAATTTACCCAAAAAGCGTCTGTTAACTTTCGCATTTTCATCCCCTCCACCAGAAAAACGATTTTTACCCACATTTTACACACAAAAGTAAACAGACAGACCTAATCTTACCCAAAAAATTTAGCTGCGGCACATTCATGCTGGGGTGAACGTTGCTTAGATGTCATTTCTATCATCTTCTTTTATTAAATGAACTTGCAATAAATTTGTTCCTTCGCTTTTTCTGTTGTGAGCATATCCTTCCCTTCCACTCAAGTGTTTTACACGGAAAGTTTTTGCACCAAAATTGGAGGAACAGACCTATTAAACTCTAATAAAAAAGTTATTTGAGCTGGTTACAGAAGGTTTCCCCTTAATTGAATTAGTTCGGATGCTCGGACTAGCTGATCTAAACCCTTAAAATAACAATCACAAAATTCGGAGAGTACCTACCTTCAAAAGTATGTTCTATTTGATTTGTCCTCAAGTCATATATATTAATGACTCCATTAGTTACACCAACGAGCACTAAATTTTCATTCTCTGCGAGAAACTTTACACCACAAGTGGGAAATTGTTTTTTTTCAAGCGAATTACTAATCTCCTCTGATTTATAAACTTTTTCCGTGTTAACATTAAATATGTATAGTGCACCATTAGAAGCGCCAACAGCAAGTCTATCAAATGACCTAAAAAACAACAGTATTGTTTCTGTTTTTAAAGTATAGACTTATTTACTTGGTTCTGTCTAAATTTAGCAGGTACACTTTCTTTAGCGATATTGATGCCTCACCGGAAATGCAGTATTTTGAAGGGAATTGAATTTCTAGTTGGGATTTATCCAATATATCTTGATCTTCTGTTTCTGATTCTTCAGAAGAGTTGCTTTCAAGTTTTAAAGATGTTATATCATCCATTTCCTTCAGAGCACGTTTCTATAAACTTTAATAAAATTCCTAAATCAAGAAACTGATATATTTATAAATTATACTATATTATACCCACTTATCTCTGAGACAAAAATTTACTGAGACTAAAAAGTTAGTCCAAAATGTTATAAGGGGATGCTTTCATTGACTTCTGTAGTTTAATTAAACCTTGGTACTTGGTCGAAAATAAATGATGCGCAGATTTATTCACTGAAACACCTTTTTTTAGATATGTAGAGTTAAATATTTTAATCACTCCGTTAGCTTGGAGTACTGTAAGAATTTCCAAACTAGTCGCCCTGGCCCTCCCAGGATTTACAAAAACAAGAACTGTCAAATGCCAAAAACACGTGCTTGGCTGTCAGATGGAACATGGAACAAGTGCAGGGTCAGAAAACTGCAGCAAAGTTTTACCTGCACAAAATAGCGGATTATGCAATTTACAAAAATGTAAACACCGATCAAAACAGCTGTATCAGATTATCCAATTTGTAATAACTTTCGCTGTCACAAAACTTTTCGGAAACATATTTTTCCAATTTACAAAAAATTGACACAACTGAAAAAATTCCAACCAAAACCATTTAAAACGATTGGCGTTTCTAATAAAGGAAAGATAAATTCCTTTGGTTCTTCCTCAGCAGCTGCGCCAAAGGATTACCTTTACGTAGATTATTCAGATATTAAGTAAATGAAAACTTCTTATATCGCAGTAGGAAAGTAA
This sequence comes from Leptarthrus brevirostris, assembly GCA_964036015.1. NCBI lineage: Eukaryota > Metazoa > Arthropoda > Insecta > Diptera > Asilidae > Leptarthrus > Leptarthrus brevirostris. Next base: position 44,338,804 of record OZ038372.1, read on the forward strand.
GAGCACCTAGATTATAAAATAAACGTGTATATTATAAGTAGGAGTGCAACGAAAAGGAAAACGCCCCCCCCCCCCCCTATCCAATCCTAATACCAACATTTTTCATAATTTAGGCAACGAAAGGTAAACCTAGGTTCCTTAATGTGATCATGGATTCAGCTATGCGAGCTGAATCCCATTCCTTATTTCCAATCCTAAAATTAGACACAAAGGCGTAGATATAGTATGGTATAAAAAACAAATTATATATAAAATTCAAAAACAAAGAATAGATAACTACTGCCAAATGTAACAGTCGGACATCCAGACAGGGAACACCACATCAGCCAAAGCACTGTCTTAGCAGACACTTCAAATTCCGCCTAGATATGTCCAAGTCAAAACTACCGAAGTGTTGGTTGAAGAGGCGGGACATCGACGTGACTGGCTCATGCATGCCGTAAAGAGTGCGGTGGCCTGGGACGAATAGGAAGTCGTGATTCCTCAAGGTGGGTTGAGGTATAGCAAAGTTAACAGCCTCCAGTAATTCCGGTGAATTAATAGTTCCCTGGAAAAGATCGAACATAAATACTATTTTCGAAATATTGCGCCTCATTTCTAGAGAGTCCAAAGAAATTAATCCCAGACGATCGGCATAAGAGGGAAGCACCCAATGATCATTCCAGGGCCTCGCTCGGCTGGCTGTCAGACAGAGACACCTTCTCTGTAAGTAATGGAATTTTAAGCTACATTAAGCTACTTGTCTGCTCATTAAGCTACTTGTCTGCTCGGAGGTCGGTGGAGCTTCTTGGCCAGGCAGTTTCCCGTCTTGGCGAAATCTGGACTGGCGCAAGAATTGAAGCCGTTCCCAGGGATAAAATCCCTTGCAGACCTAGGACACGGGCCTGCATACCAACTGAACCTTCGGATCCTGCAGAGATCCTAAAGTTCATCCAAATGGCCAACCCTGAACTACCTACCCATGATTGGAAAGTAGCCCAGGTGAGCGAAGTCAAGAGAAACTCAAGGCAGGTCATCGTGATCCTAAATGAGCAGTCCCTTGCCCCACTTCCTGAATGCAATGGCATTATTTGCTATGGCTTCAGCTCTATCAGCCTGAAGGTCTATGAAAAGGACCTAAAGGCGCTAAACAATGCTAGTAAACAAGAGGAGGATTCAGCAGCCTGCTCAAGCAACACCGGGGAAAAGGAAGGAGTACAGAGTGTAACGACAGTCTCTGCCGTTGTCACTCCCTCACCAGAAGATGGTGATGCGATGGTCGACGGTATTATGGCGATTGACACCCTCCCGGATCCCGGACCAGAGCTTTAGGACCAACTCCTTGGTTCCTTCACTGACGAAGATGCCAGCAATGAAGGTTAGACTGCAAATTAACCTCCATCATTCGAAGGCAGCGTCCGCAGCCCTTCTCCTTCCTCTTGCGCAAAAAGGAGAAGAGCTCATAATTGTCCAAGAACCTTGCATCATCAGAGACAAGGTTTGCGGACTCAACATTAAGGGGTATAAGCTCCTCTATTTACAAGGTACAGGTAAACCATGGTCATGTATCCTCACTTAGAATAATATTAATGCACTTATTCTCACACAGTTCAGTGATAAGGACACAACAACAGCCATACTGGAGCTACTAAACAACAATATCTGGATAACCTCCAGTTATATGGTGCACGATGTGGCGGACATTCCTGGTACAATACTCAAGAATGCAATCAAGGAAGCCACTAGACAAAAGAAGACGCTGGTGATCGGAGCAGACGCCAACGCTCATCATTTAGTTTGGGGCAGCTCGGACGTCAACGAAAGGGGTGAGTTACTTTTTGATTTTATTCTCGGAACTAACCTCCAGATTTATAATGTGGGTGCAGAACCCACTTTTACTAACTCAATTAGGCGGGAAGCTCTAGACATTACCTTAGTCTCAGAACAATCCGCCCACTTAATAACGGAGTGGAAGGTATCCAAGGAACCATCCTTCTCCGACCACGCCTATATTGAATTTGGTATAACACTTCACAAGATGATGTGCCCTCCCTATAAAAACAGGCTAAGGACAAACTGGGACCTCTACAGGATGGTCCTCAGTAATAGCCTGCCTACTACAGGTCCACCCGTAATTGATAGTAAACTAACACTTGACAAGATGGTGGACACTTTGACGCTTGCGTGTAATGAGGCGACACAAATTTCCTGCCCCGACAGGGTCCGTAGAGGCAAGCCCAAACCTCCGTGGTTTTCGAGTGAGATCATGACCAAGCCTCCTGACCAAAAGTGATGGTAGTTGAACTTCATCCAGTCTTGAGTCGCTGGAGTTACTTGTAAACACGCACTTTCCGGGATGCTCGGCAACCAGCGGTGTTGAGCTGCCGGATACTCCAAGCGACCATGAACTGGTCCACAAGATACTTGATGTAAGAAAACTGAAATGGGCGATACGAAGTTTCAAGCCCTATAAATCACCGGGATTAGATAATATCATCCCAGCTGAACTACAACTAGCTTCCGAGATACTTATTCCGTGGCTAATGGTCATCTATGAGGCTTGCCTTAACCTCACCTATATTCCATCCTCATGAACGAAGGTGAAGATGGTCTTTATCCCTAAAGGAAGAAAAGCCTCACATTATAAGCCCAATGATTTTAGGCCCATTAGTCTCTCCTCCTTCCTGCTCAAAACCTTGGAGAGACTCTTAGATATCTACATTAAGGAGACAATCAATCATTCCAAGTTGTCTCTCTCGCAACATGCTTACACTAAAGGTAAGTCCGTAGAGACAGCCCTACACGAATTTACCACAATCATAGAGCATTCGCTACTACAGAAAGAATATTCACTTGCAGCCTTCCTTGATATTGAGGGTGCTTTTAACAATATTAGATCAGAGGCGATAATGGCATACTTGAGGAGGCTTGAAATCGACGATCCTCTCATCAAACTTATTGACCTCATGTTAAAAAGCAGGGTCATTATCTCCAGCTTAGGAGGATCCAATATCCAAAGAGTGGTAACTAGAGGTACCCCTCAGGGAGGAATCCTTTCACCACTCTTATGGAACTTAACTCTGAATGAGTTACTCATAGACTTGGAGTTGTCCAGTCACAAGGTTATTGCCTATGCCGATGATATTGTCCTGATATGTTCAGATAAGCACCCCAATACACTGGCTGAGGTGTTTCAACACGCCCTCTCCAAGATTTCATCATGGAGTGATGGGTGTGGTCTAGGTATAAACCCAACCAAAACAGAGTTAATACTCTTCTCTCGGAGGCATAAAACACCTCCTATTAATTGCCCTACACTAGACGGGGTTAGGCTTTAACTGTGTAATCAGGTTAAGTATCTAGGTTTAGTCCTAGATAGAAAACTTACCTGGAAGCCTAACATCCAAGAAAGAGTACGGAAAGCTACAGTAGCGCTGTACTCGTGTAAGAAGGCTATAGGGAAAAGATGGGGTATGGAACCACGCATTGTGAATTGGCTCTATACTAGTGTCATACGGCCTATACTCATGTTTGGGGTGATTGTCTGGTGGCCGGCACTAAATATAGCAACCCATCTCAAAGCAATGGACAAAGTTCAGAGGATGGCAGCACTGCTGATAACAGGTGCCCTGAGAACCACACCTTCTAAATCCCTGAACACTATTCTCCACCTTCTACCGTTGGATCTCTTTGTTAAGCAAACCGCATCATCAGCCGCCATTAGGCTTAACTCAATCCAGACCTGGAACCGAACTGATTTCGGTCACTCCAAAATATTGCACAGTAGAACTGCCAGCAATGTCGACTACACCTCGCCCAAGCCTTTCTTTGGAACAAAGTTCGATTCCTTCTTTCCCACCAGAACGGAATGGCAGAACTCAGTGCATCTCTATACTGACGGCTCCAAATTGGATGGCAAAGTGGGTGGAGGAATATTCTCGGAACATTTGGACCTCGATGTCTCATTCCGCTTACCTGACTACTGCAGCGTGTTTCAACCAGAAATCATGGCTATAAAGGTAGCTGCGGACTGCCTGAATCAAATAACGCTACCTACAGACAATGTATGTATTTTCACAGATAGTCAGGCAGCTATTAAATCCCTTTCGGGAGTATACACAACCTCCAAAACGGTTGTAATATGTCGCTCAACACTAAATGACATAGCTGAGCATCTGAAAGTACGGCTCATCTGGGTGCCTGGACATAGTGATATTCCTTGCAATTCCAGAGCCGACGAACTAGCGAGAATCGGTACCACACGCCCTGATTCGGACATTAACTACCAGCCGGGTAAACCGCTAGCTACATGCAAACTGGAGCTCTCACAGGAGGACCTCAAGATTGCTAACAATAACTGGCAAGAGGAACACACCTGCCTGATTACCCGACAGATATGGCCAAAGCTTGACCCTAAGCGATCAAGAGGGCTCATCCTACTCGGACGCAAAATAATTTGCAGTACAGTAGCCGTAATCACGGGTCACTGCCTCATAGGTAGGCTGGGCGTGCCCTCAAACGACTTCTGTAGGAGTTGCCACGACGAAGAGGAAGAGGAAACCATACTTCACCTCCTCAGTAACTGCCCGGCCCTAGCCGACCGTAGGAACCGGTTTTTGGACTCCCCTACTTTGAAGAGTTAAAAGAGCTGGGCTCCACGGATGTCAGAGACCTGACTCGATTTATCAGGATTTCAAAATGGTTCCCGACGACGAATTAAGGTTGAACACTCTTCACAACCCAGTCAAAATTATTTTGACTTCCCGTGAACTGGTTCCACTGGATACAAGAAACTGGTTCGGTGCGCAGGGGGCAACATGTTAACCCTCTTATTCCTTATTTTATTCTATGGGGTTGTTAAATTCAAGCCTCAATGTGGTGGCACGAAGGGCCTGTTAGGCTTAAGTGTGCCTTCTTAGGCAGCCACTTTAACATAACCTAACCTAAGATTAGTTCTAACGCAGACGAAAAGAATAACACTCGGAATATTTTACAAGTGAGAAATATGGTACTACGGAAGAATTTTACTTAAATTTTGTTGGAGCAAGGAGTTAAAGGAATCCGCCTCTAACAACAATGCAAACCATGTTATTCCTAATTCAAATCAAAGCATTTGCTTATCATCATCGAATGTTAAACTTCCTAGGATAAATATTCCGAAGTTTTCGGGTTCCTATCGTAATCGGCGTTCATTCCATGATCTGTATACTACCTTAATACATAACAACGATCAGATTCCTAAGGTACCGAAACTTTACTTTAAAACTTGTTTAGAACGAGGTTATGGAGATCCGAGTGAGATTGCAAAAGTGTGCACATCGGAAAAAGAAAGAAAAAATTTCAGTTTGAACGTGAATTAAGGTCGGAAATCTCCTTATGTTAAATTGAATTACCGTAGGTCTGTTCACGTACCTGCAGGAATTATAATTCCTGCGCAGGAAAATGCAGAAAGTCGTTTTCGTACTGTTTGACAGCAGATTTTTGCTGACGTCACCGCTTCCCCACCTGCAGGAAAATTCAGGAATTTGCAGTAGCTTTAAAACTGCTTTACTTTTCCTTACTGTCACCGGCTGATGTCAAATACCTGACTAGTTTATTTTTGAGGTTATATTGGCACTCTTCTAATTTTTCGGGAACTTTCAGAAAAATATTTTTGTACTTTTGACTACTGTACCCCCACCACATAAAGAAGGAAAATGCAGGAATTTTCAGCTGCAGAAGTACGTGAACAGACCTAATCTTTATTTTCCCCACCAAATGAATAATAAGGTCTGTTCCCGTACTTCTGCAGCTGCAGCTGGCTGCAGTTTACTTATTTATGTGGTGGGGGTGAATTCACTTCAATACGGAAACAACCAGCTGCAATTTTCTGAAAAAGCAGAAGAAAATTTGTTTTGGAGAAAAAACTCTTTTTCTATATATGGAAACTAAACAATCACAGTTTTTTCTTATAGGCTACTTCACTTCCTTAATCCGGCGCCTAACTTTTAGGATATAAAACTCTATAAAAGGATTCACAAATTTCAAATTCACTCAATGGACGTTTGGGCAGTTGTCACTTTGACATAAAGAAGATTTTTTAAGCATATTGCAGCTGGCCAAAGTTGCTGCAGAAGTGAATACAGGAACACTTTTCTGCAGTATTCTGCAGTTTTCTGCGGAGCGCTTATAATCTCTGCAGGTACGGGAACAGACCTATAGTAATCTTTGACCGTGGGGTCTGTTGGCTGTCAATTCAACTTCAGCCGAGACACATTTAAGTACTTGCAAGTATTTGAAATGTGCGCTTGGAAAGCAGCTAATAATATGACGAGGTGAAGATACTGCAGAGGTTCTTTCTTAAGAATCTGCTTCATCTTCCACTCCAGACACCTAATTATATGATTCAATTAGAGTCAGGTTTACCTAGTACTTTCAGTTATACCCTGATTTATCATCTTGACTACAGTCAGGATAGGCTTCCTTACCGGTTGACTCATAAGATAATAGAAAAAGAATGATATTGCTAAGTGAGTTTTTTGAAGGCACTTGTTGGAACATTTTATTTTGTATAAAAATAAAACACTTGTTTTGTTCCAAAAAACTTAATTTTATTCGCGTTTTTATAAACTTTAACGACGCGTTTCGCCCTATAGAGGCAACATGCTCCCTGCTGGGGCCAAAAATGACAGAGCACAATCGGGTTTATCTAAACATTTAAAAAATATGAGACATAATATAAATATTAACAATATAAAATTATTAAAGCAACAAAATACGAACAATTTGAGATAAAAAAAGCTATAGCATCAAATAAATACATTTTTAATGATCAGCTAGATGAGTATTCAAATAGTCCGTTACTAGAGCCGCTAACATACCAAATAACTAGTGCAAGGCCAGATCAGCTAGGTTAGTCAGTCAGTAACCTGATGATGCCTCTATAGGGCGAAACGCGTCGTTAAAGTTTATAAAAAACCGCGAATAAAATTAAGTTTTTTGGAACAAAACAAGTGTTTTATTTTTATACAGAATTATATTGGTTCATAAGCTGGGAGGAGTTGCGACGGAAGCATGATACTGTCGCTAATATTTTAGACACGATTAGCAGACACTGCAAAAAGCTCAAAAGGCTTTAAGAAAGGAAAGTAATTGGCTTTTGAACGGTTTTTAAGTCTCTTACGCACACAAGTAACTAGCTCAATCATGTGCTTCACATGAATTCTTTTTATTGGTGGTACATTTTTCTCTTCGACAAGATTTGGTGGTACTTTTTTGACAGAAGTCTGTGATTCTGTCCGGATGAGAACAGAATTTTGACAGGAGTGATTCTCTCAAATAATTTTGACAGGAGTAAATGACTGCACACTACCTGTACTCTTTATTTGCATGTATATTCTTATGGCTTTAAAAGCTAGATATATTTCGTTTTACTGTGATGCCAGTGTAACTTTTTCAAGACTGGCTGGGTAATTTAGGGAGCCGGTTATCTAACGAGACCACGACCGACGCACCCGTAGAGGAAAGAGCGACAACGTCAAATACACACCAAGGTTACGGAGTAAGAAGAGTGTATTAAATTATTTGAATAATATTTATATTTTGAAGTGTAAATTTAAGAGACACATAGTGAATCAAAACCCCGTGCGAAAATCTAGAGCTTTAGAATAAAAGTGAATTGTAGTGAGTGCCGGCGAGCTTTATCTCTTGGAGAAAACCAGCGACCCACCTGACTACGAAGAAAACACGTTACAAATTGGTGCCCGAGCAGGGACACCAAGATAACCTGTTATGAGCTTAGATTTTGTTAATAATATGACGAACCCAGAAGACGAAATCATCCTTCTTGGTGACTTTATTTTACCTAACGTTCAGTGGATATTCAACGCTTATGACGATGACTACCTGCCTTTCATTTGTCTTACTGCTAGAGACTTCCATTTTCTTGACGCCATATCCTCCTCTGGTTAACACCAAATGAGTAATGTAAAGAACTTGATGAAAAGACAGTGAGCGCAAAAATTGAAGGAAAAATAAATTGGGAAAATTCGTGCAAATAAATGGTCTCAACAAATAAATAAGTAAAAGATTTATTATCAATATACGATGCGCTCCATATCAAATACTGCTTTATCAACCTTTTATGGGAAAAACAACGAAAAACGTTTAAACGCTTGAAAATTTGCAAAATTGCGCATAGCCCGAGTGAATTTACAAAAAAAAAAATTGAAAACAAGCAAGACCGGTAGAACTCGAAGAAAATATAAAAAAAATCCTTAAACACACGATAAACGATTCTAATAAAAATGAAAAGATTATGCGAGACTTTACATGGCTAATTAATTTATGTAATAATACATCAATAACAAAAAAGGCTTGGTATTGAAAAATAAACTTTATTTATTAAAACACAATCCGGAACTGCCAATTAGAGCGTAAGTTTTTTACCATTAGCAGCATTTGTCTTAATATTCAATCTGTGCAAATGAACATATTTACGCATCACTTCGTTTTCAAAACTTTCAACAAGGTTAAAGACATTGTAAAGGGACTAAATAAACGTTACATAAAATCGTCATAATCGTAATCGTATCCATAATCACCTCCATATTCACCAATGCTATTTACCTGGAAATTTAATTATTATTACAACTATTTTTTAATAATGCAGTACTCTTACCTTGACATTTTCCTCCTCAAGACGAAGTTTAACTTTTGTTTTACCTTTTCCAGAAGGCTTTTTCGCCTTTTCCTTTTCTATCTTTTGTTTTTCTAAATATAAATTGTCCAAAGTCATTTTAATTTTCTTTAATTCAGAAGCTTGCACTGCGAAAACATGAATTAGTTATAATATTAAATAAAAAGAGCAAATTCATACAATTTGCACATATGCTTCGCACTAATTCTTCTACAAATCCGGTAAATTCTTCATTACTTTTGTATACAGAAACTTTATTACTAATTGCTTCAGCAAACTCAAAAAATTCGGCCTTAGTTGTTGGATGCATTCCGTCTATTCCACTAGGTTGTTCTGTGACTCCAAATGTGTCCATGGCAGTTTTAAGATCCTCTTCTTCTTGGATTTTTTGAAGCCTTAATTTTTCAGCTAATTTCTCTTCAGGCGACTTACTTTCAACCTTTTCTTTTTCTAGTTTTTCTTCAAGCTTTAGTATTTATTAGATAGCAACATACACTTTTATTTATAAAAGAAATATTACCTCTTTATCATTTACTTTGTTTTGTGGTGGCTTTTTGGGTTTCGTTTTGACTGGTTTTACTTCCTCTTTTACTTTTTCTTCATCCTTTTTTTCTTCTTCATCTTCCCAACTTTCCTAGAAATTTATAGATATGAACATAATAAAATATTTTTTTTTACTTCTTTTCCATAAAGTGTAAGAGTTTTTTAATAATTCATTCTACTACCAATTTAAGACTTCTAAAGGATTTTATATACTACCTATATAAATATTGTAGGTTTACAAGAGAAACTTACTATATACTGGAAACGAGATGTTTGTGAAGCTTTTTATTCTAAATGAAGAAAATTAACAAATTTTTATTACTGAAGTTCTGGTACGAACATATTACATTTGTCACTAATCACAACTACGCTAATATGAAATTGTGAGTCTGAAATATTCAAACAATAAATAAAAAACCTTGACTAAACTGTAAAATCGTTATGTTAAATACAATAATCGTCAATGTTGAAGACGGCCGTGTACTCTTGTGCGCTGACGATATTAGACTATTGTAAAATTTGTATTTTTATTTTCAAAACTCACGGGGAGACCGAGGCTCGAACCATGGCGTGGCGATCTTGCCACTCATCGATCCAATCCCGTCTCTATTTGATAAATTTATAATTTTGAACATTATTTTGTTGAACTTTCCTGCAAGAGTTGATTTTGTAACAACAGCAGAATATTGCTCACAAATTGAGTAGGGGAACACATTTCGTGAAATTTCCTGCGAATGCATTATAACTTCAGGAAGAGGTTATTTGATTCGAATGCAAATCTACCTAGGGAAAGAAATTTTGTTATTTCTATTTATAAAATAATTCAGCTTTACGGAAAGAAAAATTAATGGAAAAGTGGTGTACAAACAAATATCTCTCGCAATTTGTAAGTTCGTCGTGGCCAGTAGCGGAAATGAAAACAATAATTTGTGTTTCCTTCAAGCGTAATCTGTCGTCAGCAGCCGTCATTTATGTTTTAAAATGCAATATAAAAAAAATCTTGTTCTCCTGAATCATTCTTTCGTAGCTCCCTTGTTCTGCTTCAGATAGCGAGCACAGTAGAACACAGATATCTCTGAAACATCAGCAACCAAAGTTTTTTTCTAGACTTATTTGTAAAACAAAAACACTATAGATTTTTATAAGCTTTCACTATAATTGAAAGTTACGGACATTTATCTGACGAAATACTTAATACTTTTGGTTGAATTTTCGCAAAATAATATTTTAAAAATATTTAACATATTAAGTTCAAAGTAAGAAGTTCCATAAAGCAAATGAAATTGAGTTAATAATTCAACAGTGCTTTTAAAAGGAAGCGTATTATACAAGCGTAAATTTCGGACAAGGTGCAATTTCTTTGTAGAAAGAAGGTCTGTTCCATCGATGTTCATGCACAAACTTTCCGTGTAAACATGCTTCGTGCAAACTTGTATAAATCAAGAAGAATAAAATTCATGGAACACACGGAAGACACGAAATTTATTTAAACTGCATGGCTAATTGTAAATTATTAATCTAATCCATTTAAATTACCAAACTGCCCTCTATTAATAACTTTATTCACTCACTAACCTCACTTTCTAAACAAAAGCAATGAACAGCTGTTTGTACTTTTGCAAGAAAAGATGACCGATCTGTTAAAGACAGGGTTTGCGGACTCAACCCAAAAAGATACAAGTTCTTTTATGTTCAAAGTCATAGATTCAATATAGCCCTAAGGAAGCTGCTTGCGGAAGCCACTAAATAAAGGATAACGCTGATTATCGGAGGCAACGCCAATGCGCATCACAGTCTGGGGCAGGTCGGACAACAATAAAAGAATTGAATCACTATTCTCAGTACTAACCTGCAAATATGTAATGTGGGTATAGAATCTACCTTTACTAACTCGATAAGATAAGAAGTTCTGGATATTACACTATTCTCTGAACAGTCCGGTCATTTCACAACTAAGTGGAAGGTATTCGAGGAACCATCTTTTTCTGACCACGCTTACATTGAAATTGGACTAACAAGAAGTTCAGTTCTCCCTACAAAAATACACAAAGAACTGACTGGGACTTATATGAAACTGCCCTAGAAACCGAAGGTCCCCCTAGGAACCGTTCAAGTATTACGTAACGCAGTTAGGGGGGTCTTGTAAAACGTTACTGTGCGCTATAGGGGGAAGGGGGTCAAGCAACGCGTTACGTAACATTAAGTTTTTGTTAAAATTAAAAGTCCAAACTCTTAACTCGTGACTCACGGCTCAGTTTATATGGTATATCTACTCTATACATATTTTCTTTACATACGAAAAGTAAGCCAAAGCCTCCATAGTGGTCGACGGAAGTCATCACCACTAGAACGGAGTGTCTAGTATTGCTGAGTCTACAAAGGCTCCGGATGGTCATGATTCTTAGTGGAAGGAAGCTGAAATGAGCGATACACAGTTTCAAGCCATATAAATCTCCGGGCTTGGATTTTATCATCCCAGCTGAACTTCAATTGGGATTCTTATTCTGTGGCTGCGGGTCATCTATGAGCGCTGTCGGAACCTCATTTGTATTTCACTCTCGTGGACTGAGATAAAGGTAGTCTGCATTCCTTAAGGCGGAAGGGCCGCAGAATGTTCAAAGAGCACGTGGATTATATATGTGGGAAAATAGGTAAATAGATTGGGTTTTTAAATAGAATTCGAAAGTCTCTTTCAATGCTTACGACAACAAAAATCTATAATGTAACAATAAAACTGCATTTTGAGTACTGTTTCGGAATGATGGATAGTTTATAGAAACTTTAGCATAAGGGAATGAGAGCAATTTCCTGTTGCAATGAATATGCGTCTATTAAAGTTATGCTGGAGTTATTAAAGTGGATGAGTGTAAGAAGAAGGATTGTATTAAATGTTTTGTTGTTAATCTTTAAAATGAAAAATGGATTATTGCCTGGGTATCTGAGTGAATATCTGATGTACACATGAATGAGTTTAGGTTAGTAAATTTTACCACAGTAAGAACACAAAATTCTTTAGTCTTGCATGTCCTGTTACAAGGCCAACAAGAAGTTTCAGTTTGGCTTTGTTAAGCTTAATGATCTTTTCAGATTCATGTGCTTTGAGAGTTCCCCAAAACGTCTTTTTTAACGTAACCCAACTTATTTAACAAAATTTTTTTCAGCATTCAGGTCTGTTTCTTTATCCGAATTCGGGATCCCCCGTGCACAAGAATTCGCACGAACGTACCCATTTTATATTTCTTTACTTTCGTGAAAGGTCGAAATGAGGGGAATTTTCCTGACATCATCGCTTCCCCTCTTGCAAGAATTTAACCGTAAAATTTTGCCGAATGTTAAATTTCAAAATTAGCGAAAGTTGTTGGTGGTTCATAGTGAAAAATTGTTCATCATTGAAATTAATTGTTCATCATAAATCAATAAAGACATTTCATCGTTCTTCTTTTTATAATAAATTATCACGAAAATGTTTCTTTACTTTTTCTTTCTTGCTTGAAATTTCCCCCACCAGTCAAGTAAGTTTTTATACGAACATATTTTGCATGAAAAGCTAAGAAACCGAATACTAAAAAAAATTTAAAAAAATAGGTGAATGTAATTTCAAATTGCCCAGTGAAGTCGGAATTTCAACCCAGTTTTAGCTTTCTTAAGATGTAATATATAATCACAGACCTCTCTCTTTTTGGGAGATTGCTGAGGTGGTTCAGATCCACAACATGGAAAATTTGATTTATTCTTCTGTTATTAGAATCATTAAAAACAAGTGAATTTTAACATATTTTCAATTAAATTTGTGATTCTAAGAAAAGTAATAAAAATGTTAGCGCTACACTTGTATTGCTAAAAAGAACTTAATAATATATAATAAATTAATGGACATAAGATAACGTAACAGTTAGTTCTTTCGAACAAAATCCGCTCTTAAAATGTGTACATAAACTTTGAGAACTTGGAATTTGGGGATTTTGTGCATGGGGATTGAGTTTGGGGATTTTATGTTTGGGGGCATTGAGTTTGAGGATTTTTCATAACCTTGGGGATTTTGTTTTTTGAGATTTCATGTCTCTCCCACATGATTTATTTTCTGATTTCATGGATGGGTATGGTCAGGTTGCGCATTATTTCTGTGTCCTTCTGAGCCCCTCCGCGCCAGCTCATTTGCTTTTTCATTATCTGGGATGCTGCAGTGCCCGGGTACGTATATAAGGGTGACATCGGTTTGTCTCCCTAGTCTCGTGAGGGTCTGTTTACATACCTTTATCGTTTTGGATTATGCCGCGGCGTTAGTTAACGATTTGATGGACGCCTGGCTATCTGTGCATAATGCAATCCTGGAGAATCTTATTCTCCGTTCTATTAGCTGTTTAGCTCCTATCTCTATCGCTGTGATTTCAGATTGAAAAACCGAGGAGGAATCGTTTACCCCGCATTTTAAGCCGTCTGTGTAAATCGCTTAAGTGTTTTCTTGAATCACATTGTTGATCCATTCACTTTTTGTCGGGAACTGAGTTTTGACAAATTTGGATTACCAGTTTTGAAGTCCCAGCAATCTTCTTCCTCAAAAAGTCGTATTTCCATTACATACTCGGACGCTCTTCTCATGTTGGGTTTGCATTCCCTTACCTTCCACAGTTTATTCATACTTTTACGAGTTTAGTGCTACTTGTTTAACATAGAATTGGTAAAGGTTTGATACCAATTTACTAATACAAGGAATATTTTATCTTATATTATTGAAGAGAGAACACTTCAAAGATTATTTTAATTTTATTGAATTAAGACCTCATTAATAAGTAAAATGTTATTGCAAAATTACGCGAAATCTTGGGTATGGACATGTAAAATTTACTAATTACTTTTTTATATAGTTTTAATTCAGATCATTCAGCATTTACTTTGCGAATGCCCGGGACTAGCCAGAAGAAGGTTTCGGGCCTTTGACAAGCACTTCTTTAATGGAATAGAAGAGTTCGGCAGCGTGGAGCTAAAGGACTTAACCAGGTTCCTCAATAGCTGCGGCTGGTTCAACTTATCACTGCATGGCGCTGCCGACTAACATAATCTATATAGTTTTCAAGAAATTATATATCATGAATTTTTGACCACCACAAAACAAGTCTGCACAACACCGAAACTAGAAGTGACCAAATAAAATTAGTCTTGTACTAGATTTCTGGAAAGATGATTAATGTCAGAGCCGCTAAAATTACGATTTCCGTTACGGAAGTTGTAAAATTATTTGAAAAGAAATATTTCTCATTACTGTTAGGTTTATGTACGAAAATAAACTTCGCAGAAGAAAACATAAAAAACCAAAGCTATTTAGTTATAAAAGGAAATATAAAATCAATTTATTGGTTACAATGCACAGAATTTGTGGTAAATAATGAGCCTAAAGCTATGCAAGGAAATGGCATCCTTGACCGTTAACATTTCCACAAAATATATGATTTCTTTCACATTTTCTGCATGCATCTATCTAATAGATAAAACTATGGTTTCAAGAATAAGTACGATTTCTTCCATCTATTACTAGATGCAAATTTTAGTGCAATTACTTAGAATTATAGTAATGGATGGTTTGAACCCAATAATTCAAAATTGATAGCTGTGACGTTAAATATAAAAAGTACACAAGGCTATTATATTGACAGCTTTAATCATACAAGAAAACCAAATATACTGAGTACGTTCATAATAGTTTTAACAAATTAAGCCGATTTTTACACATCGAAATGCCTTTAAAGCACACTGGCGATTAAGTATTACAGATATATTTACCGGTAAAACTTAGTATTTGCTAATGACGTTTTTAAAAATCTCTGTGTACCGGTAAACTATTTTTTAAGAGAAATAGTTTATTCTCTTCATTATTTTGCATACTAATGTAATTAATCCGATTAAATTCCGTAAGACTTAACATTTTTAGATCTACCGAAGGTCGAAGAATGACTAAACTCTTGCACACGAATCGCCCACCTAAAACTATTCAATTTTTTTTATATAATATACCTTAACATCTTCATCCTCGTCTTCGCCTTCCCATTTATTAATATTTTGGACTTTTGGTGCTATGACCACGTTTTCCTTCTCCGCAAGAGCTTCTGGAATGTCAAGGAAACGTCATTATGGTAGTTGAAAAGGATATCATCACAAGATTTTACCCCAGTCTTCATCCATTGTACATCCAGATTAAAACTGTTACTTCTAATTCAAGAAAAGTAATTTTTAAGTCTCCTACAAAGAGATTTTCGTCCAAAAGAGCCCTAGAAAATATTTACGACGTGTACGCACGGTACATCACAATCACTTTTGACATTTTCTCACCCACTGAACTTTCTTAACTACAAGGTGGTCAAATTTCGATAAGTTTGCATTTCACTTAACTTAACGAATGTTACACAACCAGATATGAATCTGAAAGTTTTTAAAAGATCTTAAACAATTTCATGTCTTTTGTAGAACTTTTGTAGAATTTGGGTTATTTAAATTAACTGCATTAAATTGAATATGCTTGATACTAAATAATTATATAAATTAGCAATTTGCAAAATTTTTAAGATTATTCCTGTTTATTATTAAATAGCCTAAATTTGATATTTAATCCTCATTGAAAGTTACAAAAATAAAAGAAAATATATGGCAGCACCAGAAGCACATATGATTGTCAGATTATAAAATAATTCCATGGTATTTATTTACGTCTTGCAACATATTTTGAAGTGATGAAAAACGAGTATTAAATTATAGAATTTAAATTGGTTGCGTCAGAGTCACTTTTTACAAGCGAAATAAACAGAAACATACACAATTTAAAGAAAAAAGCGTTTTGAGTGTACCTAGGTTTGATGAAAAATTTGGATTGACATTTGTATAAAATTTTGATTGCTTTTCACATCATAAATTTCATAGAAAACATGACTAGAGAAAGTGATTTCTAGACTAATTAAATTAATTGAATTCATATTTGTATGAAATTTGCTGGCCCAACACATTTTATTGCTTTTGAATTGTTTCATCAAGTTTCCTTAAAAGTATAAATTCAGCCCACACAAAATCACTTCATAAATTGCTCTTTAGTTGTCTTTGCAATTCGGTTTAAAACTTCGTGCTATGGCTAAAATTATAAGTCAAGAGACTTTTAATGAAACTATTCAGGAAAATATTGTGGAATTCTCAATGTCACCTGATGAAGCAAGAGAAGAAACTGTTAAACAATTCGAGGCACAGGTAAATGCATGTGGTCTATAACTCTTATCAAATAAAAAAACATTCTACTATAAATTATATGTGTAGCCCAGACACAAAGAACGAGTTCTCAGTCTTAATCATTCCTAAAGTCAAAATTTGCAGGTGAATCATCAGGGAACGCACCTCTCTTTTATTCTAGGCTTGATTAAGGGAAAGGTTACATGTTCCTTTGAAACCTACATGTGGTTCCATAGGTTTTAAAACTGTTGTAGTTAAGGGTAGTAGCACCCTCTCGCTCTCCCAACAACTAGTTTGTGAGCAGGTTTAATTAAAAAAATAGTGAAAAAAAAATAAAGTGGAAAATGTTATTCTAATTGTCTTCGTTTATAATAGATGCATAAAAAGTGCAGAAATTGTGCAAAGTGCAATCGCGATGACGCGAAAAGTTTAGATATGTGCTGTACATTAACTTAATCGAAATAATAGTTAATTAGTTACCTGTAAGTTCAGAAAATAAAGGGGATGTTAAAATTCGTCTTACACAAATTGGAAATGTCTGTAAAATTTATTATTTATTGGTCTACTAGTGTTTACTAGTTTTTACTTACCGTAGGTTTTGTCAAGTTTCTTTTGTCGGAGCAAAGTACAATTTTGCCTTGTACCTTGGTTCATC
The DNA here is from genome assembly GCA_964036015.1 of Leptarthrus brevirostris. Taxonomy (NCBI): domain Eukaryota; kingdom Metazoa; phylum Arthropoda; class Insecta; order Diptera; family Asilidae; genus Leptarthrus; species Leptarthrus brevirostris. Next base: position 44,355,864 of record OZ038372.1, read on the forward strand.
ATGAGTTATACCTTGGTTCTAAGAAATAAAACAAGAAAACAACTTTTCATATATTGTACCTACATAATAAATGAGAAATGGTTTATTTAACTATTTATATAGATAAACTTTAGTATTAGCTTTTAAAAGTAGACTGGAAACCGAATTGGTGTCTCTGTCGTTACTTTTAAAATCTTCAAACTCAAATAAACTAAGGCGAAAAAATTTGGGGGTCTGGTGGGGTGACTTCCCTTATATGGTTCCTGTCCCAACCACCCATGCACCCGGAGGGCCTCAATCTTCTGAGTGCCCATTATAATCCAGAAAAAGAAAAGAGGACCCGCCCACCGATATCGCAGCCGCCCTAAAAGGACGACCAGGAAAGAGAAGAGAAAATAAGAAGTTTTTATTTTACGCACCTGTAACAACAGATTTATTAATGTCGAAAAAAATCCTTTTATCTCTTTGCAATGAGGCTCTGCCGCTAAAAAAATTCCATAAACCACAACAACTATGCCTAAAATTAATACATCATTGGCGAGCAAACTACATGGACAAAGTATATTTAAATGCTAGTATAATGAAATTCTTTCTTGTCAATGAAAGCATAGTGTTGATAATGATGAAGTTTGTCTTCAATCCCGAATAAACTTCTAGGATGATGACTCACAATTATCATCTACCTATTTAAAGTAATTTTTAATTACAATCAATGGAAAAACTAATTTATTTTTAATTTTTTTTAGAATAACAAGAACTAAACTTTTACAAGCCTATGTCCCTGACAAGTAAACTAAAATATAAATTCTATGAATGTTTGATTTGAAGAGTATTAGTTGTGTCAGGTTTCATGGTAGTGTGATTGTACGGAAAATATTTAGTATTTATTAAAGTATTTTTATTCAATACTAAACAAAATTCTGATACAGTCTGAACCGCAATCAATGTTATTAATGGTTAAAGTATTTTAATTAGGAAAATGTTGAGATAGAAAATTATTTTTGCTTTCTCAATTATTTAATTATTATATATTATTTATTAATTACTTAACCTAGCACAAAAATATGAACGTAATAACGCATTACCCGAGTGACTATTTCAAAATTTTAATAAAACGAAATTGCAAAAATTTTCTTTAAAAAACTCGAGCAAAGAAAGAAATATTAAAATATTTCTTTACACGATCGGTGTTTCTAATAAATAAAAGCTAAACTCCTTTGGCTTTTCCAAAAATACTGATCTAACTTTTTTTTTTTTGGTCTGCAATTAATTCCTAATAAACAATATTGACTTTTTTAATCTTTCTCTTCTTTGGAATAAAATTTGTACTCAATTTTACTTACGGTTCTTTCTATTGCTGGTTCTTAGCGATGCAACAGATGCAGGCTTACGACATTGACATAGATGAGGTATAGTGGAATGTAGTTACAAAGAAGTGCCGAAAACATCGATATTGGAAGAACCATATTTACTGACTAAATAATACCTACTTTTGTTAAACTCAGGATTAATGAAAATTTTTTTTATAATCTTTAGCAAAGAGTCAGATGATGTTATGTTTGTTTAAGAAGAAGAAATAACTCAATAAAGCCTGGACAAATTGTTTGTTCATGGCAGCTTGGAATTTTCGTCAGCAAGAACAAAGTTTTGCAAAGTTTTGAGTAAATATGGAATAAATTATTGTGGGATAAAGTTTGTGTGCCAAAATGAGTAGCGTCAACATTTAAACTTGCAATTCAGCTTTTTTTTTTTTTTTGATGTTGCCAAAGCTCAGGGGATGCCCTATGATGCTAAAGCACAGCCTTGGCAGGAAAGGAATTAAGGTTGAGAGAAATTGGTTTGGAGGTTGAGTGAAGGCGGTGTCGATGTACGCCCCGTTTGAAAGTTTCAGGCTCATAAGACGAGGGAAACACAGAAGATGGTAGACTGTTCCACATTCGTGTTGTTCTGCTAAGAAAAGATTCCCGTCCAAATTTGACCCGGAGAGTATAGGGGTGGGAGCGACTTGAAGATCTTGTATCGCGCGTTGTAATGAGTCTACAAGGAATCAGGCTAGCAATTTCGTTAGAACAATGGCCATGGAAAAAGCGATAAAGAAGTGAGAGACAACCGACATTCCGTCGATGCTCCAGAGAGTCAAGGCCCTCAGAGATTGAGGAATCGCCAATAAGTTTAACAGCCTTACGCTGAACTTTGTCTAACGCGGACAATGCGATGTGTCCTGCCCCTGCCCAAATATGGGAATTATATTCAAGTCTAGGCCTAATGTGGTACTTGTAGATCAACGCTAAGTCGGGTGGGGTGAAATATTTCTTACATCTCTGTAGAAAACCCAAACATTTCATCGCACTTTTAGCGATTGGAAATATATGATCAGTCCAGCTAAGATTGCTGGATATCTCAATACCCAAGATTTTTAGGGAGGGTGAATTGGGTATATTTACTCCGTCGACTGAAATGGGTTGGGGTTGAACTGGGCGTTTTTTAAAGGACATTAAACAGCATTGAGTTTTGGATGCATTAAACGTAACACGATTTGGTCTGCCCCAAGCGAGGACCATAGAAATGTCGTTGTTTAATGATCTAAACATGCGTTCCCGATTGACGACTGTAGCATTTCCACGTGAATTCATTACAGAATCAAATGAGTACGCGAAATCAAGGGTGCTGTCGTCGGCAAAACTATGTATAGGATTGAGAGTAAGGGATAAGAGATCATTAATAAAAAGAAGAAATAAAGTTGGTGAAAGAACTGAACCCTGAGGTACACCGGCATTTATTTCGTAGGATGCAGATGTAACGCCGTCAATTACTACACGGATTGAACGGCCTGACAAAAAGCTCTCTATCCATTTAACGAGGGTAGGGTGCAGACCAAATGTTTGAAGTTTGGCTAAAAGGGCAGCATGCCAGACTCTATCAAAAGCCTTTGAAATATCAAGAGCGACGATTTCGGACTCACCGAAATTATGGAGACAATGATTCCAACGCTCCGTTAGAGCCGTTAGTAAGTCTCCGGTTGAGCGGCCAGCGTGGAAACCGTACTGGCAATCGTTGATAAGATGGTTATTTTCTAGATATTTCAACAACTGAGAGTTGATGAGTGATTCAAAAACTTTGGATATGATCGAGGTTAGTGCAATTGGTCTGTAGTTAGAGGGGTCGCATGCCTCTCCTTTTTTAAGTATCGGCTGGACATGAGCAAGTTTCCATACACTTGGAAATATTCCTGTTGAATATGACAGGTGAAAAAGTTTGCGCAGAGGTTTAGCCAAAGCAGAGGCGCAGCATTTTAAAACAAGGGGCGAGAAACCATCAGGCCCAGTAGCTTTGGACACGTCGAGTTTCGAAAGTACTCTAAAAACTTCCCGAGTGCGAAAGTGTAGCGGCTTTTGCCTACTAATGCACTGTGATGGAGATGGAAGTGGCTGCGATGATGGTGGCAAGTACGAGTTAGCAGCAAAATTAGCAGCAAACATGTTGGCCTTGTCCAATGAGTCAGTAAAAACATTCCCATTATAAATGAGTGGTGGTGTTGACGAACAGGTGAAATTGTTCTTTACGGTTTTTACTAGAGACCAGAAGCCCTTACTACCCTTTTGAGTAGAAAATACCTTCCGTCTGATTCTCTGGTCGAAATTGAACTTAGCCCGGCTAATTGCTGAATTGCAAATATTCCGCGCATCTCTATAGATACGTCTCAATTCCTCTGAAGGGCACAATTTATATGCCTGGAAGGCTGCTTCCTTCTTTTTAATGGCTGCGAAACAGTCATTATTGAACCAATTGGTGTTAGTTGGTTTGATGTTCTTGAAGCTATGAGGAATAAAGCGATGCATTCCAAACCATAGGATGTTCAAGATATAATCGGTGCTTCTGTTAACGTCCTTCATAGAAAAGCAATCAGACCAATCCAGCTCTCTGTGATATTTATTAAGTCCCGCCCAATCAGCAATATTATAATGCCACACTAATCTTTTGGTGGAGTTTAGGTTAGTGGTTGTCAGAGAGGAGATGGAGAATTGGGCGGAGATTAGACAATGGTCCGAATTACCCAAGGGAGACGTCACCGAAACCGAGTATTTTTCTGGATGCGATGTTAGAAATAGATCTAAAATATGCGCGTTGTACCCCAAAGTATCAGGAACACGAGTCGGACACTCAACCAGTTGCTGTAAATTAAAAGACTCACTAAATAACTCGACGTGTCTTCCAGACGGGCTTGTGGTAGAAGAATGCCTGAGCCACTGTGTGTTGTGGATGTTGAAATCTCCAGCAAGAACGATTTCAGAAGAGGGGGATAATTTCAAAATCTTATCGATATCGGAAGACAGTTTATCGAAGGAGCACACAGTGTCAGTGTCAGACATATTCGGGCTGCGGTATAAAAAGCAGAAGTGAATAATGTGCCGATAGAGTTTAAATCTAATCCAGACATAATTAAATTCTGGATTAGTAGAAGAGAATTGAGAATTTGTACTAAACTTGTACATGTGTCCTACACATAATGTAGGAAAAGATAATAAAATATTCCTTGATATTATCAAAAGTTGTTTTTAGTTTGCACTCAACATTTCATTACCATTGTTATTTATCTGGCGAATCATAACATGTATTAAAATATGATTTTATGAAATAATTACAAAAAGTTCTTAAAATCTTAAATAAAAAAATTTCATTTATTTTAGGAGTACAGCCTTAGCCTTTGGTAACGAGAATACCACGAAAAAAAGCCTTTTTGGATACCAATTTTCACTTTAATACATCATTCATTTGACCTTTGCAATATTGGAATTGACATCACTAAACACCAGCCTAAAACTATACAGCAATGACTACTTATAATAAGACAGTCGAATATGTTGTAAGGTTTAAACTAATTCTAAATTGTTTAATCCGATATTTAAAGTGCAAAATTATTTCGAAATGCTTTTCATTGCTTGAGCCTAAGATCTTTCATATAATTTTATTTGCTTATAAATATGGTACAACTTGTAGTTAAGTAATTATTACAGCTACAAAATGCAAATAGAATTACAAATCGTACACATCTTTGTTTCTACGAATTTATAAATTTTTGTCTAAGGCATTTTATATATTTTCATACCTAAACTTGATAATAAGTCTGTCTGTTGACTTTTGTGTGTAAAACGTGGGTAAAAATCAAGTAAAAATTGTTCTTCTGTTGGAGGTGATGAAAATGAGAAAGTTAACAGACGCTTTTTGGGTAAATTGATGGCAACTGAAGAATTGTCAAAAGTAAATTTCAGTGCAAAGATCAGTGTGTTTACAAGAAATCATAAAAATAAATAAAAATGAATTATATTTACTAAAAAAGTTAATAGTTCCCCGTGTTTATTTTAATTTTTATTTCTAAGCTGTCAGTTGCCAAACCTCAATCAGCTGTTAGTTAAAAGAATAGGTCTGTTCACGTACCTGCAGGAATTATAATTCCTGCACAGGAAAATGCAGAAAGTCGTTTTCGTACTGTTTGACAGTATATTTTTGCTGACGTCACCGCTTACCCACCTGTAGGAAAATTCAGGAATTTGCAGTAGCTTTAAACTGCCTTACTTTTCCTTACTATCACCGGCTGATGTCAACTACCTGACTAGTTTATTTTTGAGGCACTTCTTCTAATTTTTCAGGAACTTTCAGAAAAATGTTTTTGTACTTTGTAGTGACCACTGTACCCCCACCACATAAAGAAAAAAAATGCAGGAATTTTCAGCTGCAGAAGTACGTGAACAGACCTAATAAGAAGAATAATTCTGCCGAAATTTTGGCCACACTCATCAGCGTGTGTAAAATTTGGGCAAAAGGGGAAATTACTCGACTGTCAAATTTCTTCAAGTCCAAAAGTAAACAGACGCAGTGTGGACGAAAACTTTCGGTTTTGTGTAAAAACTTTCGAGTGAACAGACAGACCTAATAACATTCGGACTGTTCATATGTTGGAACCATAATATGTCTATATTGATCACCATTGACGGTAACGGCAGCTCCATCCTCATTGGATCATTCTGGCAGTAATAAAGTCTCATGAACAGCTTGAGGATTACTTTCACATCATATACGGCAATTTTGTTTAATCACATATTCATTCAATCCTCCTTAAGGGTAGGTTCTAGTCGAGCGGCCTGAAATATGGCTGAAGTTTATAAATTTTTTTCTCGCAGAAGAAGGTAAATAATGTATAATTCGACTTTTTTAGCTATTAGTACATTTACTTAAGTTCACAAAAAATGTTTTTTAATTCTTTAAATTGTAAAATTTATGAGATATCCACGCTCTTCTGAAGCTATGTAGCGCATGCAGAATTCCGCCTTCCTCTTTTATCTGAAACACAAAAATCAAAGTTATTTGCAAAGTAGAATAAATTTTCATGGACCATTTTTAGAAAAATTCAGTGATTTTTGAGAAAATGCCGACCGTTTGAAGAAAAAAGCCTATCTTTTTGCCCTTTTTTGTTGTTCATAGTGGTTAAAAAAAATAGTAAATATTAATATTTTTTGTTGAAAATGGTCCATGGCCCCCTAAATTTAATAGTCTTTATTTAATAGAAGAAAGAAGTCAATCGGTTAAACGGTCCGACTGCAATTCTGCACGCGTTTAAAGTTCGACGAAGAAAAAAAGTGAAAAAAATATAATTTTTGTTTCTTACAGCTAGTCAGCTGTTCCTGGACCATAGAGCAATCCTTCTCTTCCTTGTGAAACTGATTTTGACTATTATATTCAAGGAACATTATTTTGTCCAAATATAAAAGAATGATTTTCGGCCGGTACGCGTTCTCACTAAATCGGCTGCAACTTTTACGGTTTTCCGAACTTTCTCAAATTGTTTTAGAGACTTATTCTAGACACTATAAGGATTTAAAATATGCAAAAAAAGAAAATTTAATTTTTTGAAATTGCTCGACTAGAACCTACCCTTAATGAATAATGAGTGATCAGTTTGTCATAGTCAGCGAATAAACGACGCTAACGATGGTCTTATGCTTAAGTTTTTGAACCAGCTGTATCTTTTATAGATGTAAAGCAATATGCCGAAGCAAAGTTTCCCATGTGGTGAACGGACAAAACCCAAGCGTTGCAAACGACAACGAATTATCTTTCCTGGCACTTTCCTTCACAGCAACGATTGTTTCAGGTGTACCAACATGGATTGTCTTGTTGTTTGGCGTTGATTATGTAGTGAATAATTCGAACAAAATCTATCAATAACAATACGATGAATATCGAAATTTTAAGTTTTTTAAACGTTAACTTTTTATTTTATGTAGTATATTATGTATTTATATTCTGCACCACAACTCGTAAAGCTCATCGTTAATATGGCCGATCTGGTTCTCAATTCTACCGTCTAGTTTAGACCAAACCAGCATGGTAAATGGCACTTTATATATTTAAACGCCGATGTTGTTGTGCCACTCTTGGCGTTGAAATCTCCATTACTGTTTTTATGATATATCAGGCCTTATCAAAGGGGTCACTAAGGCCAAGTAAAAGACTTATTTAGTTATATTCACTTTTTTGTTCGGTGTATAGTACTGAAATACTTAGATGAGGTGGTCTGGGATCTGGCAATGATAATATGGTGAAATATTGGCGATCTGCCCAGAAGTCGGCTAGCAATATTAGTAAGCCTATAATTGTCATGTAAGAGTTTCATTGGTATTATGGCAACTTATATCAATTTTAGTCTGGACGTAAGGTCGCATACCAGAACAGTATTAGCGTATAAATCTATTAACTGTTTAATAATCATTTAGTAAGAAAGAAGAAAATTAAATTTTTCTAAACTATGTTTTTATTGTAAACAGATTGCAAAAAACTCATCTTAAGTCTCTTACCAAGAGTAAACAAAAGTCATTTTTATGTGGATATAACACCAATTAGCATTATGTCCAAAGTCTTGCGGTATTAAGGCCTATGTGTATTTAGGACCTTCATTGCCATAAGTCACTATGGTTATAGTCATTATGGTTATCCGACCAAATGATCTACTTCCTCTCCATCTAGCTTTGTTTAACCCTAAAATGGTAATTTTGTATTGTGGTAGTTTTTACTCCACCTTAAACTCAATACCAAGAGCGCATTTACATAGCGTATAGATTCTTTCTAAGCCGCGATGTTCTCACTCCATTCACTTCATTCAAGGCATAATATCTAAAACTTAAATGTAGTGAATTATATATGGGAGCTGAACTAAACATTTTTACAAATTTATTTGTAACTTGAATATAATAAAATAATTTAGCCGAATAATCCATTACGGACTTTTTTCAGGGTATCAATTTAGCGAACATAATCAAGGATTTGTCAATTAACGAAGCAACAGGAAAACCAGTTTTAAATGAAAGTATTGATAAATTAAAACGTCACATTTCCAGTGAAGAATGCCTAGAAAATTCCGACCTAATAAGTAATTTAAACCTATTAGAATCTGAATGTAAAAAGGTGAGTGCCATTTCATATTATATTTATATAATTTAATGTGCTGTTTTAGTCGGTGCCACATAAAGTGTTAGCTGGAAAAAGTGGCGGCCATGAAATAATTGTAACTTTACTTGAACAAAAGCTTTCTGATATTACTACAAATAAAGATGTGATTTCTGCATTATTAGCAGCAGCTAATGCTTTAGTTAATAAACAGCCCGATATATTCGATGCAGAAGCCCTCGCAGTTATTATAAAAATACTCGCCAATGAAAAGGACATAGTTTTGCTGAGTGGAGCTTTACAATGGATGGCTAAAGCATGTGTTTTACACGAAATAAATAGACGAAATATAATAGAAGCCGATATAGTGACACATCTAAAGCCGTTAATATCTATTAAAGATCCTCAGGTAAATTTTAGTATTTTCGTATTGACAATTATGTACTAAATTCTACTTTTTTTTCTGTTTAAACTTCTACACAATCACATTCCAGATAATTCGTGACGCTTGCACGGTTTTTAGATATCTTGTTCTGGATGATGATGTTAGAGTAGAATTTGGTAAGGCACACGAACACGCACGTATTATTGCCAGCGAAGTTATTGTAGATCTAACTAAGCTACTTCCAGGTGAGCATAAGTAAGCTAATTGTTTCGGACTAACGTTTATATTTTAGAACATGACGATGAAAATGTTCTATGTGATCTGTTGTTGACTATTGCATCACTAGCTGTTCGTCAAGAGTTTTGTTTAGCCGTAGAAGAAGCAGGAGGGATTAAATACCTCTTTGAGACTCTGGTATGGTTTAAACCTGACAAAATTTAGAAATATTGTAGAAAATTATTATTAGGATCTATATTTTCCCACATTGGCAAGAAAATAAAGTGCGACTGTTTTTTTGCGACCGCAAATATGTAATATTTAAAGCAGCTATCGCAGAATATATTTTCTTTCATACATCGGCCAAACCAAAAAGATTTATTGTATAATTTCCTGAAATAATAGTTACATGAATGCCTAAACAGTTTGTGGTAAAGCGCGAGCAAAAATAATGTTCAAATAATATAACTTAACAATATTACTAATTTATATTTTTTGCACACACACATGAATAAATTATGGCTACGAAGGATCGGCACTGAATTCGCCAATTTTAAAATTTCGATATTTGTAGTTACAATCTAGAACCAATTCGTCAAGAATTCAAGTCAAGGGATTGTGCTAGGTACTATGAAACACCCACTCTGTTTTCTGAAAGAAATTATTTCAAACTTTCATATTGAAAGGCACATATAGTGGTATTTTTTCAATTGCATTGAAATCTTTAAAATATTTCTGTACTTTAGAGAGTACAACGACTTAGAAACACGTGAAAATTATTACATTTCCTTTTATTGGTGGGTTTTTTATTACCTCTTTAATTTAGTTGGGCATACCTTCTATGCATTTAGCACCTATTTGAATATTTGTTACTTCTGCAAAATTTAGAATTTAGATTTGGAGAGTTAATACAAAATTGCCTGACCTATTTCAATGTATGATACGGAACTTTATCTTACATGGAAGGTGTGGCAGAATGGATGATATGTAAGTAAATTCTTATGTAAAATAAGAACATTCCGCATAATTTTCTTAAACTCATCTTGTCCTCATTTCACCTTTGACAAAGTACTTAAGGCAATCGCCTCTCCGAAATGCACTACCATATAATTATTGACATTGGGTCTTTAGACGTTCTTTGTAGACAGTCTTCTACGTATACTCCGCTGGTCAACATCTTACAAAGCAATATGATTCCATCATCGTTTGCAGCTCAGACTCATAGCTGTAAAAGTAAAGTAAAGTTTGAAAAATTAATTTTGTAATAATTTGTACTCTACTCCCAGCAATTTAAAAAATTAAGAAAGCATTAAACTTTATTTTTCTAATCATTAATAATAAAGTGTTCATGTTATTTGGCCCACTTTAATCGAATATTTTGAATATGTTGAGTCAAACTCAAAAAGAAACTCAAAAGAAAGCCATTTCTTGGATCTTGTCTTTCTTCAAATCTCTGTCAAACTATCATATAACCCCTACATAGAGTTACTTGAGATATCTGAATTGCTTTCTCTTCCAGATCACGTTTGAGAGCCTCAGTTGTTGTACTGTAAGAATTATTCGTCGGTCCGCTCTGGGAGTAGTTTTCCTGATTCCTCTACAATATCACGCAGAAATCTTACAACCCTTTAAGAATACCTGTTTCAGTGAAATAAAACGCAATTTTTAACAGAATATTTTTAATTACCTAAAAAGGGTGCCATCAATGCATTAAAATGGAAACGGTTACTCCTCGGTTTACCCATTCCTTAATTTGGGAAAAGAAAAAGGTCATAAAGGCATACAATAAGTACTAACACATTAAGCTAAGATGTGAAAATTATTACACGTTTCTAATTCGTAGGTCACCATTTCAGTCCATTTATTTTCACAAACGAACCGAGACTTCGCCATAACTAAATGAACGCCGTTATAATTAAATGAAATCCGTTACAAATTCCATAGAGTTTTTGGCCATTTACCTGCAGCATTATAAATCTAATATTTATTTAACGCTTGAACAAAACTCTTAAGTCGTAATAATAAAATTTAAAAAAAAAATCTAATTTGTCTTCTTGTAAATTTAAGCCTTCCTTTGACGTGATCGGCTGTCAGTGCAGGTTTAAACCGATTTTGTTTGATTGGTGCAATTTTCTGCATAAATTTTTATACATTAGTTTGCGCTAATTTTGACTGAATTTGTTACGTTTTAGATTTCACCGCGACGTTTGTTAGTAATTTGATTGACGCCTAGCTATCGCACATATTGCTATTTTAGAGGATTTCACTACCCATTGTTTTTTTTATGGAAGCGGGGAAATGCATTTACGCACCTAGGTCACCGAAGCCACCCGTGTGCCGGACTCGCCTGGCCAACGACCAGTCCTACCGGCTAAAACTCCCCAGCCCCTATAGGAGGAGCATCACGGAACCCTCGAGGAGACATTACCTCACGGTGGAGTCGTATAGAACAGCCTCCCACGAGGCCCGTAAGTCAGCAGGACTCCCCAACAGGAGCCTGCAATCGGCAATCCTTCGCAAGTGGTCTTCCCCCTGCAGCATGACCCCAACTATATTGTCCGGGGTGATGCTGCCCGCCTCCGCCTCCAGCTCAGCCCTCTCCGCTCTCCATCGGACACATTCAAAGAATGTGTGGAGAGCGGAGTCCGATGGAGAGCCGGAGTATACACAGCAAGGGCTCGGCACCTTCCCTATGCGATGGAGGAAGGCCCGAAAATCCCGTGCCCCGTCAGCATTTGGGTAGGTAATAGTCTACCTCGCCGTGCCGACGGTTTAGCCAAGTGTCCAGCTGAGGGATCACCCGGGCTGTCCACCGGCCCCGCGACTCTCCATCACATCTTTCTTGCCAGGACGCCATGGTCCTGACCCGAGCCACTCTCGCGGCCTCTACCCCCCCCCCCCCCCCAGATGGGTTTCTCCCGATAGACGAACTGCCGCTGCCTGGCTAAGAAGTCACTGGGTATGAGGTATGACCCCCGCGACCACTAGCACTGGCGGTTTCGAGACCGTGCGGTAGGAGCTTGCAATGCGGAGAGCTGCTTGGCGTTGTACCGCGAGTATTCGCTTGCGGTACCTTTCCCAAATCATTGCATCAGCCCAGACTTCCGCTCCGTAAAGCATTATGGCCTCGGTAGTGCGGAGCAATAGGCGTCTTTTGCAGGGGTGAGTCCACCAATGTTGTCCATAACCCTGCTCAGCGCTGACGTTACCGCAGCCACCTTATCGACCCGACCCTTGATCTCGTCCCAGAAGGAGAGCCTACAATCGAGGCTCACCCCCAGGTATTTGACCCTTTTCGTCGCGAATCGAAAAATCTGGAGCTCAATTTGGCTTGATTGATCTCACAAATGCCATGGTACTATGGCACATTCACTCAATTTTATCTCATAAAATCGTGCTATAAACAAAAAAGAGCCAAGAGCTATCTTACAACCGAAATAAAAATACTTACGTTGTAAATTGTGGAGCGGACGTTTTATTACGATCCTTGCTTTAATTTCTTAAAGACTTTTACAATGACAGTTTTAATATTCTGACGGTACGAAAACATTTAAAATCGAGTTAATCAATTTGGCTTCTTAGTGGCTTTATGTATGCCACTTTTCATCTCACAAAAAGTAAAAAAACATGTTTTGCAAAGAATTTCTTAATAGAACGTCGATATTCACTGAACAAAAGTAGACAAATACACTGTCGCTCACAACTATTCCATTGATTTGTATTTTTCCCCACGCATGAGGGATAAGCACCACTTTACCGCACCACTTTTATCAGCAGAAAAGAATCATGGTTCGCTGATGGTGGGAGTCGAACCTGGGACCTCCGGGTAGGAAGGCTGACGCGTTATCATTTTCTCCGCCGACGTCTTAAATATTATTATAATAAAGTCATTTCATCTCTTTTATATGTCAATTTTATTCCACATTTCTCGAAAGTCTGTATGATCTCGCTCCAACATTGAAGAATTTTTCTCGTCAATTTAAAAAGCATCAATCGTTTAACAAAGTTTTAAATATAATTTAAACAAAAATATTTCTAGCTTAAATATCCAGATTCAGTAAAGTTAAATCGTGAAGCTCTCAAATTCATACGAGCATTGGCTGGCCATGATGCAGTTAAGAGGAATATTGTGCAAGCAGGTGCCGCGCCTATTATACAATCTATTCTTGATAACCATAAAGTAAGACATGTTTAATATTATTATATACTCTAATAAACCTATCATACAAAGAAAAATGAAACTTTAGCGACCGTTGCTTTGGTTTGTATTTCAACACTAACTTTAAGAGTTAAAGAAAATAGTGCAGCATTCTTTGAAACTAGTGTTGCCGAAACAATAGTTGAAACGATGAGACTTCATCCCAAAAATAAAATTGTTCAAGTAAGATATTAACAAAGATTATTGGTTTTTTAATCAATCATTGTTTTAATAGAGAAATGCAGCCTGGGCTATTCGAAATATGGTATCCAGATCCCGAGAACAATGCGAAACGTTTCTATCTCATGGTGCAGAAGACTTACTTAATGCCGCAATGGTGGAACATCCATCGATTAAACAAGATCTAAAAGCTGCGCTACGTGATCTTGATTGTAAAGTTGAACTCAAGGAGGAATGGACTGGGAAATCTGAAATAAAAATATCAAACTAAACTTATTTTTAAAGTTACTGAACAACTAACATTTTGCATCGTACACTTCAACATATATTGCTTAACATATTTTTTATATCCCATCATAGCTTAACATACCAAAATAAAATATTTACTATATGAAAATCTTAGGTGTTTTCATTTGAAATATTTTACTCATCTTTACCCTTTGAAGCCCACAGTTGCTTATAAGCAACCGCGAGTTTTGACATCTGTTAAAGAATTACACTTACATATTCTGCCCATCTTAAAGGTTTTAATACCCGCATGTAACATTACTTATTAGCTTAAAAGGACAGATGACATTGGTTGACTTAAGGGGAATAACGGAACAGTTTTATAACTCGTGCGCAGTGGTATTAACACGTGTGAAAAGTTGGCAGCAAAATTAAGCACTTTTATATTAACAAAGTTTGCTTGAATTTTTAAATTGTTGGTTAAAGGTAATCTTAATACGTTTGTCATCACAAAACGAAGGTAAGGCGCCAGTTGGGCAAAATAAATACAATGTAGACAAATCTAAAACTGCACCTTCGTAGTTCAATAATAAAAGGGATCTCTAAGCAATAAAATCTCATTCCGCCAAATAACCAAATGAGGCGCCAGTCTAAAATGAGATTACGCGAAGAGGTAAAGTACGCTGTCTTCACAAAACGAAGGGAAAAACCCAAATTCGTAGTTCCTTTAACAAAAAGGGATCTTTAAGTAATACATTATCATTCCGCCAAATAAACTCGTAAGGCGCCAGTCTAGAATGATATTATGCAAAGAGGTAAGATACGCAGACTGATAGAGAAGTTAGACTTCTTAGAAATGTTCGATCTCGCAGTTTAAATAGTGTCGCATGCTAAAATAAGAGTTCAGTCTTCAAGATAAGTGTGTAGTGAAAATTAGATAGTAGTGAAAATTAGATAGTAGAGAATGAGATATGGTGAGTACAATTCTAGATAATTTGCAAGTGGTCTAGGTAATTCTAAGAGGTCTACGTAAGTAGCATAGTTGAATTACCGGGTGACCGTCATTATATATTAGGCCTAGTAATTGTGCATGTGTGATGATCCTCCGGGTGACTTGTGTTATAGGTCTAGGAGGCAGTATGTGTGTTTGTGTAAATATGTGGGGTTGCTCACTGAGACGTAGTCTCACATGTTATTTTCTTTTATTTCAGAACATAATAGTGTGCAAGGGCGTGCCGAGGCGTAAATATAAACAGTTGTGACTTTTGGATTCTTCCCAGTCGTGTCTAAATTGTGTGATCGAAGGAAGTATCCAATCAAAAAAAATATAAATTAAATAAAGTCTTGTTTTTAAAATTCTTAATAAAATCTATAATAAATAATAGTGTATAATACGTTGCTTCAAATGCTTGATTACAAAGTTTTGAAGACAAGTCAATATTTCATATAAAAAACTGCAAGAAATGAGCAATAAAGGTGTTTATAAATAATCTGTTTTTTAGTGACTGAATTCAACAGAAAAGGTTTATCGTAAGAAGAGCTCGAAAGGCTTCATTTGTGAAGGAATTGTTAGCCATTATGCTAAATTCAAAATCATAATCCGTATCCAAAATCGAAAACCAAATCCGTTACTGTAAATCTCAAAAACCAGAAAATTCAAAATACAAAACCAATAAAAACCCAAAAACAAAAAGCGAAATCGAAATACAAATCTTTAACAAAGTCAAGCACAAGTCGTAACGAATAAACAAAGCAATCTAAAGAACACATTACTAACTCAGATATAAGTACCTTCAATGCCGTTCAACAAGAGAATGACCACGAAATTTCTGTGGGGACGCTTCAAGGCACTCTTGATATACTCGAGCAGCATTAAAAAGGTTAATAACTTTTGAATCGCTGCAGATATCGAGTTAATCCTGTTTTGTTGTAAAGAGCTTCCTGAGAGCCTCTTAAGGGAAAAAAATTATATCCTTCGTGCAAAAATTTTACAGGATCAAGGATAACATAAGAACATTTTGTGCAAAATTTTCCCAATATTCATGTTTGAGGTCCAATAACTCGAAAATTGATTATGACATGTTGAGTACCATTAGAAAAAAAAGTTTTATATGTTGGGCTTGCGACGTCCTTGAAAGGACTTATAAGCATTTAAGTGAGCAAACCTCTTTTGAAGGAACCAAAATTTTCAAACGCGATTTTGATCAGGACATTTCAAAGAATCCATTGGTATAGTGTTTCCTACACATTAATGAAAAGAAGAATAAGCGTCGACACTGCCATGTAAATGTGACAACCATGACATGCTCCAAATGCAAAATATGGCTGTGTATTACTCCAAAACGAAACTGCTTTTTGAATTATCACACCAAATTCCCTATGTTATTTTGTTAATTTTTTATTTTGTTGTTTTGTTGGATTTTGAATATTTGAGTATTTCAAATAGTGACTGAACTTATTGATTACATTAATATCATTCTTTCATTTTCATTAAAATCGGTTGCTATTACTGAGAAAATTAAAATAGTTAATATACTAATTAGAAAGAGGATTTGCCTTTTTTTATTTTAACGGTAATTTAATTCGATCAATTTGTGGAGTGTAGTACAAAGAGATGAGAGGTTCATTGTAAATTTGGTGAATATTGTTTCTGATTATTGAGAAAAAAAAGGTAAGCATTTGTATTTGTTCGACCCAGAAAAATCTTACATTATCCTATTTTCTTATTTACTGGTCTCATTAATTTTTGTTTCCCGTTTCAGTTGCTGTAATTGAACACAGGTAAACTTCGCCAAATTAAAAATTTGCTTGATAAGGACGAGACTAACCGTGAAATCGCCAAGTGAGCTAGAGTCATAGCCTGTCAAATACATGACTTGACAGCACCTTCCAAAAACAAATGACCTTTGCTAAAGCTCTAGAGTGTGTATGCCCATACACGAAATCCGAGCATCAGAAGAAACGCCTGACACTAACGGCACCAATGAAGATTATGCAACGATTATTTAGTCCTTCGAGATGAAAACTAACTGCTTTGGTTCCAATGAATGAAAGTGGGGATGTCCGATCAGGAGTTGAACGCTGCTCACGGATTGTCGGCAGTATGAATACACAACAGCATTAGCATCCTTGGAGGCTTGTTTCACTGAGGCAAACATGTGCTAGATGTTATCTTTCGACAAAATTAAAACCCGAATTACTGCGCGGGTATCTAAACAACAGACGCATTTTTAGGGAGAAAGTTCAAGCGGTCTGGAAACCTTTCCAAGCACTGAACTTACAGTGGATAAAACGTCTCGTTTGAAAGTTTCGGATTCATAAGACGAGGGGAAAATAGAATATGGTAAACTGTTCCACATTCCATTTGTGTTCTGCTTAAGAAAAATTCCTGAAATTTAAATCGCCAATTAGTTCGATAGCCTTTCTTTGAACTAACGCGGACAGTGCGATACGTCCGATCACTGCCCAAATATGGGAATTATATTCCAGTCTTGGTCTAATGTGGGACTTGTAGATTAGCGCCAAGTCAGATTGAGTGAAAGTTTTCTTACATCTTTGTAATAAACCCAAGCTGAAAATATAAGAGTGGTCCAGCTAAGATTACTGGATAGCTCAATACAAAAGATGTTTAGAGAGCACGAATTGGGTACATTCACTCCGTCTACCTAAATGGGTTGACGGTGGACTGAGATATTAAACAACATAGAGTTTTGGATGCGTTAAATATAACAGTTCGCTGTCCCAAGCGAGGATCGTAGAAGTGTCGTTGTTTAGTGATCCAGAGATGCGTTCACCGTTGATTTTAGTAGAGTTCTTACCAGAATTTATTACAGAATCGAAAGAGAAGCCGAAATCAAGGGTGCTATCGTTAGAGAAACTATGAATGGGATTAATAGTGAGAGATAAAAGGTCATTAAATAAATAGAAGAAGAAGGATTCGTGAAAGAAGTAACCAAAAACTTTCCTTCCATTTTAAGAGAAGAGGGTGCAGACGAGTGCTTGAATTTTGGCTAAAATGGCATGCATAACTCAATCAAAAGCTTTTGAAATATCACTAGCGACGATTTCGAAATCTCCAAAATTGATAATGATTCCAATGTTTCGTTAGAGCCGTTAGTAAGTAATAATCCTTAATAAGATGATTATTTTCTAGATATATTTGAGAGTTGATGAGTGATTCAACAACAGTAAATGAGCGATTCAATTCAATAAAGATAGGTTCAACACACTAGAAAAAGGGCCAAACAACATCGAACAGCAGGCTCAAGATTGGAATCCCCACAGAATCCAAGGAAGACGCCAAATTTAACGACCACGCAACACATGGAAAAGATCCGTCGAGAGGGAACGTATCTTGATCAACAAATCGTGGCCACAGTTTAAGGCATTGGCGCAGAACCGGACCAGGTGGGGAGTCGGTGTAATAGGCGCCCTATGCCCCATAAGGCGTTAAAGGGACTAGACAAGCTCAATTGGTCCGTAGTTAAAGGGACCGCATACCTCTCCTTTTTCAGCTGAACATGAGCAAGCTTTTATGCAGACTTAAACACTTCTGTTGAGTATGATAGGTGAAAAAGTTTTCGCAATAAGAATAGGAGTAAAATTTAAAAACCGAGAGTACCTTAAAAACGTTCCGTCAAAGTATAGAGAATTTTGCTTACTAGTGCAAATGTGAGATGGGAAAGGCTGCGATGAAGACAAGTAGGAATTAACAGCAAGCAAGTTTACAGGTTTATCCAAAGAGCTAATATTAACATTCTCAGTCAGAGCAAACTGAAGGATTTAATTATTCAGCAGCCCTTCCCCCTTTCCCCTTCAGGGGAAGGGGTAGTCTAACTTCGTAACGCGTGGACCGATTTCGATGATTCCTTTTCTGTTCGGTAGAGTATGTTCCTTGATTGATACCATGAGAAAAAAAGTTTAGTGGAATGGGGGTGGGGTAGGGGGTTAAACCTAACTTTTTAACGCGTGGACCGATTGGGATGGCTCTTTCTTCGTTGTGTAGAGTAGAAGACACTAAAAAGTGAAAAATAAAATAGTTTTTAAAAAAAAAGTTTAACCGACTTCAAAAGCGATAAAAATTGCGCGGTTTTGTGTTGCGCAAACAATCGGCGTTGTACACGTGGGATATCGTTTTTCAGGGAAGCTTGATATAATTGCATTGACACGCTAAGAACAGCAACGGAACGTAAACCAGTAGCCCGTTTCTGTAACTTTAACGTGAGTATTTTCTCACTATGTGACGTAAAGCTGAGTCAGAAAATACTTACGAAAGTTACAGAAACTGGCTGCAGGTGTTTTTATAACACTGATACAATTATACAGAACCCAGAGTTTGCAAATTTATGCAGTATGCTTAGGGTCATTAGTTTGGTGCGGCTTAACATTAATTCAGGTTCCCAAATTCTGAGCACTTCTCTTTAAATTTCTTGTTAAGATACCCAGATACACAAATTTGTCCATTTTACCCTCAATAAAATAAAAGTACATACCATCTTTTTATTGTAGCTCTAAAATTTCTTAATTCAAACTCTGTTGGTTTTTTCCAGACCTTTTGTTTTCCATCAGACCCAGTGCGATGAATCTATATAAATTGACCACACGGCCAAACTGTACAAACTTTTTTAAAAAGGTTAGTGGGGCAGTATAAGTGATCATAACTTGATACAGCTGTTAGATCGGTATTAAATTTTTTGTTGGAGTTTCATCTAGTTTTCGTTTTCTCGCGAAGGCGTCCAGCAGCTAAAGTAAAGTTAGCCCTTTGGTGCTGCTATTGAGAACGAGCCAAAGCAGCTTAACTTTTCTTCGGTAGAAACACCGATAGGGTTAGACATTTTTATATTTCTTACGTTGCTCGAGTTTAAAAACAGTTTGTTTTGATTTTTATTTTCAAATTTTTTTTATAAATATGTACTACTCAAAACAATTAAGAAAACAAAAAAAATATCTAAATTTTTTTTAGTGATTTTTGACGGGCTGTATCTAAGCGAGAAATAATCGTATCGAGGAGCTGAAAAAACCGTTTAAGGCTCCAAAACTCTAGTTTTTGAAACTTGCAGCCAAAATATTTTAAAGGCCACGGTGCTCACGCAATCGAAAGGAATAGGAATAATATTAATATTTCTCCATAGAGTGCAGTGCTTTAATGCTTTTTTTATTATTTTTAATTTTAATTTTTGTAATATACTCAATAAGAATTACTACTATCCCCAAATATATTTTCTTTGAATTAAACATAATTTTCGTTAGTTAAATAAAAAATAATATGGAGAAACTTTTTGGGAAGAAAAAGGTCTACAAAAAGCCTGGAACAGTGTACACTTATTCATCACAGATCGCGTACAACAAAAAGCATTTTTATGTTTGGAGTAAAAAGTAAATATTGAATTTGCAAACGTTTTTTCGCATGTAAACTTAAGACGTAATTGTCGTGTTAGTAAAAACACGCACTTTAGGTGCCTGACTTCTATTTAAAATTTAATAACTACACTCAAAACAAAAATTTAAGAAAATTATAGGCACATATCCTATTCGGCTATTTCTAAAGGATAGCGTCGACGAAAGTCATTCATTCTAGTGGTGGAATTTTTCGAATACTTTACTTCAAAGTTTTCGTCTGGATAGTTTTATCTAGCTTACGTATTACATAAAACTGCCCACTAAAATCTTGGGGCTTCTATGCAAACAGCAAAAGCATGATTGGTTTTATAGCTTGGGACTACATAAATAGATAAAATGAAAATAATTTAGTTTATTAAATTAATATAAATTCCGTTCAAAAAAATTAAAAAGAAATTTATTTACAAGAATTGTCTTAATACTTTTTCATTGGCTATGATAAAAACTTCTCTATATCACTTGTAGATGCAATCTTCCTTAATTTTCCGTTCTTTAATCGATCGCTTATTGACTTCGGTTTCTCTTTTCTTTCTCGACTACGAACAGAAAAAGTAAAGCTATCTTTCCTTTCAGAGCCTCCGACACCATTAAAAGCTAATTGTGAATTTTGTACTTTTGTGCTTTGCACTAACAGACGAGGTTTTTTGAAAATCGAATACTGAAAACCACTAAAATTATCAATTTTAAAATTAATTATTTGCAAATTATTACCTCAGTTAATTCGCCCGACGAATTTTGCACTGAAACTGGTTGATTGCGACTTTCTTCAATCTTCTTTCTGGGCGCAAGGTTTAGTAGTGGTGCTAATCCTACGCCACTTTGTTTTATATTGAAGTAAGGTGAATCAGACTCTTCGATTTTCTTAACCTTCTCTGACTAAAAGGACATTTGTCATACAAAAGGTAAAATTGAAAATAAATAGTTTGAGCAAATAAAATCATAATGTCTTGTCTATTTTATTAGTTAAAACAAATTGTTAATTTTTAAAAGGATTATTCATAATATGTATGTAAAATAGAAAAAATAATTAGAAAAACAGCAAGAAACAATAACTTATATGACCCAACAACAAAAAGCAATAAAGCTACAAAACTTAATTTTATTATAACACATACTAGTGAAGGTGAAGGCATATTTGTACTATCTAGCAGTCGAAATTTTTTTGTAGGAACTGGACAAACTGGAGACTGCATTAGATCGTCTGAATTTTTGGCGGGATTTTCTTTTTGTTGATCTAAAGTTTTTACCTGTAAGTATTAGAAATATGTATATTGCGTGTCAATTGTTAAAATTAAAATTATTAGGCAAAAATTTATGAAAAATGCTTCTTTTTGGCATATGTATCGTTGTTTATCAGTCACGTATCTGCATTTTCTTTACAATTGGTAGCATGTCAAAAAAATTTTTGGAGGGATGGGGGTGACACCTAACTTCGTAATGCATATTTATTGTATAGAGTATCATCCCCCATTGATTATAATAAAAAAATTTGGCGCCAGGGTGGAGTGGAGAGGCAGGGGGGGGGGGGGGGGTAGTCTAACTTCCTAACGCGTCGCCCGATTTTACTAACTTTTTATTTGTTGGGCAGAGTATGTTTCCCGATTGGTACCATGTCAACAAAATTTTGGTGGGGTGCGGATGGGGGTAAGGGGTGAAACTTAACTTCGTAATGCGTGGATCGATTTGGATGTATAGAGTATGATACCCCATTACTTATAATGAAAAAAATTTGGTCTTAGGGTCGGGGAAGTGTAATCTAATTTCGTAACGTGTGGACCGATTTGGATGATTCTTTTTTTGACGTGTAGAATATGTTGCCCCCCGATACAACAAAAATTTATAAGGTGGGATGGTATGCGGAGGGGGCGTTACCCCATTTCTTAACTCACACACCTATTTGGAAGATTCCTTTTGTTGTGTGTATTATGATCCCCCATTGCTACTCTATGGAAAAATGTTGACCTAGGGTTGGGGTGGGGGGAGGGGAAACCTAAGTTTGTAACGCTTGGACTGATTTAGATAATTTTGAATGCATAGAGTATCTATTTGTATTCTGACAAAAGTTGTGCCTTATGGTGAGAGTTGGAGGATAGGCGACGCCTAACTTTATAAGGCATAGATGAATTTTGATTCGGTTGCGCGGTTGACTGATAAATGATAACAATTTTATACCCAGAGTGACTACGATGCTTCTCTGACTACGATAATTCTCTCTTGCTTTATAGAGAATGGTGGCGTACTAGGGCCATGTTAAGAATTTTCTTAGGGTATTAAAGGCTGACCGTGACTAATTTCGTAATATGTTCCCGGAATTGGATAATTTTGTTAGTGCACTACCTCAGCAACTTTTGAGTTTGTGCTGTTCGTACGAGCAGCATTCTACGAGTCGTATATATGAACACACTAAAAAGTAAAAAATAAAATACTTAAAAAGAAAATTGAACCGACTTCACAAAAAGCACTAAAAAGTATAAAATAATTTTTCATTTTATATCTATTACGATACTTTGAAGTCGATGCAAATCAAACAAACAGATGAAGATAATATATAAAACTACCTAAACGGAATCAGTTTGTTTGATTTGCACCGACTTCAAAATGTCGTAATAGGTATAAAATGAAAAATTATTTTATACTTTTTAGCGCTTTTTGTAAAGTCGGTTCTAATTTTTTTCTAAAACTATTTTATTTAATACAATATGACATCACGTACATTACAGACATCCAATAAAATTTCATTACATTATATGGTATTTGGGCTTATCCCGAATAAGTAGTTTAACAGTTTCAAAATACTCAAACCAATTGTATTTGAATTAAAAGTAAATCTTTAACGACTGCCACACGCATTTCCTTCAGGTCATGCGTGCAGCTGCACAATGTAGGCCTTTATGACAGCGACAAAAGATTAGTTTTTTCAATAAACTTATGCTGCTATCAGCTTAAAAGAAATGCAACTTTATCCTTTATAAAACTCATATAATTAAAGGATTTCCGCAAAAACCGACCAGGTACATATTTATGAATTGCATTGACAAAAAACTGGTCTGCCAAGTATAGCCAATAAAAAAACCCGCACAAATGCGAGTTTGAGTCGCGCACCGAGTGTTCCGTAATATCTTTTATGTGATAACTACAAATTAACGATTTTCGGATTTTTTTTTCCTTTACTAATGCTGAGACCTTGCTTCTTGCCAAATTTCATGATTCTAGATCAATGGGAAGTACTATAGGTTTTGATTTATTTGCGGGTGTGTCTTGACAGTTCCTTTTTTCGTTTTGAGATACGGAACCCTAAAAATAGAGAAAATAATTGTAAAGCATTGAATCCAATGCAGTAAATCATTTCCAGTGAAAAAACACGGGTCTTATGTTATTTTTGTTTTACTTTTTTAAATGTAATTTTTTACCCCAAAATAATACAAAATATATATACATATATTATGTAGCAAAACCCTGTTCTTGTCCCAAAAAGGTCCTGGAATAACTCCATTCGTAGCAATATTTTTTATTATATGCGACGAGACTGGCCGTCGTCTTACTACAACTTACTTCACCGACGACTTAAATTAAAGCACTAAACAAGAGCCCAACACCCGTCCGAATCATACACAAGAAGTTTAGACAGTCATACGTGGAGATTTCAAGATGGGCTTTCGGCGACGATTATATTAGGCAAATCTAAAATTTAGACGACCAGCAAAAAGCTCAAATGAACAGAAAACATGCGCGCATACAATATACAATATTATCCTAAATTTCAAAATTCACCTCGTTTTATCATTGGAGCTTCATTAGTGGATAAAGTTCGGACCCCATATCGATAAGTTCACAAATGTATCTCCTAAAATCTTGAATTTGAGTTATAAGCTTTGATACGTTCAAGTCAAAATGTAAAGGAAAGTAGATATTCAAATTTCATAAAACTTTTTACGACAGCTTTTGAATCAACGAGATGCCAACTAATCAGATATAGAATGTGTTAGTCCTTGTGCGTTGATTATTTAACAAAAAGTATACATTTTATTTAAAATGAATTTATTGATCGATTTGGTTGTAAGTCTATAACTTCCGATGGAGTCTATTTTGGCGTATAACGTTTGGCAAAATAAAATATAATCCCATTATTTTATCCAAAAATCTAAAAATTATTAAAAAGTAGAGAAACATCTGTGCACTTAACCATCAATATATTTTGTGAATAGAACATTGTGTTCTGACCAGAAATAAAAAAAAATAAAATAAATCGACAATTCTCCCGATCAAAATCCAATAGAAACTTAAAGGGCTTATTTAAAATCTTAAGTATACAGTCGCCCGAACCCAATCGTATATATCCTAAAGGGAAATATTGAAGATATTTGAAATCATGACAAAAATCTCAAGCCTGTATCCAGAAGAATTAAAAATGTTGTGGAATAAGAAGGTGTGGCTAAATTTTAATTTATACAAATTCTGACTGTAATCATATTAAATGTGAAATAAACTGTTCTTACTTCTACCAATTCAATTATACCAAGGCTGATAGCAAACCGTGTAATTGAGGAGCATAAGTTGTATTGGAACAACATTGAGGGGCAAGCTCACTCAGCGAGCCTTATGCCCACAACTTCACCTGGCAGATCCAAGGAGCTCCTCAAGCTGAGCAGGTTGGATGTCAGAACACTGCATGGCGGCAGGTAACGCTGTCAACTGAGGAAGCACCTGGTAAAAATAGGCAGAGCCATTGACCCCACCTTGACTTTGTCTGCAGGATGATGAGACCTCACTACACTTATTTGTGTATGCCTTGCCTGTTGAACCTCTTCGGAGGGACGGGCTCGCTATAAGGAGTTGAGAGGGTTAGCACAATAGGCCCCAGTGGCCACAGCGCTTGAATGGATTCCGTGTAAAAGGTAAGCATAACCCCGATTAACCGCTGCATTCGAACCCGAGCGCAAGCGTAGAACCTGGTGTGCCATCATAGGAATTGCAAGGCTGTTACAGGTGGACGAAAGTGACAAATTTGTTTTTAGTAAGAGAACGTTAAAAAGGTGAAAATCTAAAATATTTTACTTAGACGGTATAACTAATGTTATCGTTGTTATTTTAAATGTTTTTGGAGTTTTTCCTTCTGCGTTAACTACATTATATGACTTTTTAGTTGGAGATTTTTTATAATGCACTCAATTCTAGTTTACCAGTAGGAGTGTACTGTCTTCATTTTGACGCAAAATAAAAAATAGGTCTGTTTGTTTCGCTCCACTTTTTCTGCACTGAGTCAAAATTTACGTCAAACGGCGTTTGTTTCACTTTAAGGGTAAGCTTAGTGCAAATGTATAGCGTTTGTTTCGCTGCAAAAAAGTGGAAATTTCTGCACTTGATTTTATGAAGTGCAATGAGTGCAGACAGATATTTGACATTTGTCAAACAAAGCCGATCTTAATTGAAGTGATTTTAATTAATTATCAGACGAGTCACACATAATTTCTTGCATTAAAGTCGGCAATATATGATATTTTATTTTATTTGTGAAATTAAAAAATTGTATTAACCAAAATACGTTCCGTTAAATATAATTGACAGCAAGTTACACTTAAAATGTTTGTTTGGCGACAAATTTCTACACTTTTGACGTCACACCGAGTACACTCTACACAACTTCTGCGCTTTTCATGCAGCGAAACAAACAAGCCTAATGCCGCCAAATGCAGGCCGGACTAGCGCAATTATTAAAATAACGATTTTTAATTAAGAAGCGATAGAGCCCAGACCGTGTCTTTTTTTTCTGATCTTTTTATATACCAGATAGCTTATCAGACGTAATATAATCGTATTAATCTTCATTTACTCTACACCTTATAGTGAAATTATTTCGAATTTTTTGGTTTGTCCTTTTTTAAAGTACGGACAGCGATTTTTAATAAAGAAAAATGTGTGCAACTCATGGTGTCATGCTTATTTTTGAATCTCGTTTTCTTACAAGCTTTCAAACGACACCTAACTTGATGAAATCGAAACTTTCGATTTCACCCTACAAAATCAAAATTTAACATTCAAAGCTACACGGCTGCAACTTTCTAAGAAAAAGAGTTCGGAGAGAATTTACTGTGAAGGTGGGCTTCCATTAAGCTTGTTGTAAAAACGCAACTCAGAGACAGGCGGACAACAAAGCGATTCCCTTTTATCAATTATGGTACTTTTAATAATATAAATTAAGAAAAAGAATACTTACAATTTCATTTAGTCGGTAATTCTCACTTTCTAATTGTACTATTTTTTCTTCCAAAGACCTAAAATAACCGTGTTCATCAGCCCCTTGTTTTTTATCGTAAATTAATTATTTTCCTTACCCCTTTTGTTCTCTTTCTTTCCTCAGATCATGCTGCGCTATCTTCAATGAGTTCCTTAAATCTACTTTTTTACTTTCACAAACCCTGAGTTCTCTATAAAGTTAATCAAATTATTAAAATAAACCATTTTATTTAGTTACGTACATACCTTTTTAAGGTTGCTACCCAAACACTTAGGGTTTTTGGATTGTTGTCTTCTTTAAGCATTTTTTCCACATCTGATGCTGTTGATGTTATAACTGATTCTACAGAACCCATTAACTCAATTTTATTCTTCAGTTCTTTAACCACTTTCTTTAAATCATCTACTATCTGATTTTCACTTTTTAATATATTCATCTAAGTAGCAGAAAGTTTAAATTTGCAATTTAGTAGAATTAAATCATTTTACCTGTTCATTAAAAGACAAAATTAGAGAATTTTTCTGTTCTACTTTCTTCTCTAGTGCCGTAATTGTTTTCCTACAAAAAGCTTATGTATATTCTCATCTGTACAAAAATTAAACATTATTTTACCTAGTCTTCTTTTGCGTTTCTTTGAGTTCTTTAATCTCATCTTGTGCCTTTTCTAATTCTTTATCTTTTAATTTATTTTTAAATTCGGCATCCTCTAACTGTTGCTGTAATGACCCAACATCAATACGACTAACATCAATATTCGCGATATTAAAATAAATTCTATGAATGTGCTTATCGTGACATCTATGACGACATTGCGGGCAAGTTTTTGACCTAAAGTTTTGTTATTTAGCGCATTTTTTTATAATTAAACACACTCACCTCTCAAGCCATTGTTTTAAGCAAACGTAATGGAAAATATGTCCACATGTTGTAACATAAACATCGTCTGACGAGGAAAACAATTCCGCACAAATCACACAGTTTAAATTCATGTCTTTATGTGAATTATTTAACAACTTTG
Organism: Leptarthrus brevirostris; assembly: GCA_964036015.1. Lineage (NCBI taxonomy): Eukaryota > Metazoa > Arthropoda > Insecta > Diptera > Asilidae > Leptarthrus > Leptarthrus brevirostris. Next base: position 44,383,144 of record OZ038372.1, read on the forward strand.
TGTTATCAATTAACAATTAAATTATAAGCATTCTTGCGACGTCCCGCCAACTTTGCTGTCAAAATATTCACCGGTAGGTTTTGATTTAATGGGTTTAATAAAGCACTTTGAAACGAAGGAAATCAAGAAATGTTCCAATTTATAAAGAGTTCACATTTTCCTATGAACAAAAAGAAAATGAGGAATTAAAGGGCCAGTTTCAAAAATATATGAAATATGATTAAATTATTTCAAATGAGGATTATATTGTACTACTTTACATGCAACAAAATAACTTTGCTTAAATGAAATTCCAAGAAAAATTGATACTTAAAGTGGAACTACTGCTCTTGCCAACGCAAAGTGAATGATTTCGGCGTTAATTGTATATTAAAAATTCTGTTTCATAACTTCTAAATTCAGTGCACTCAGTAAATAATAAAAACTTGATAATTAAAAATAATGGTATTATAAAATTAAGTAAAAACGCCGAATGCAACTACTAAATTGTAGTGATCGAGACTCTAGGAATTTATTGAAAACAGAACATTGCCAGCTGGGCTTCCTTTTCCGGTGAGCTGTCAAAGACATTGGTTGTTAAATAAATTTCTAAAAAGGTATAAATCGGACGAAATCTACTATAATTCCCTTTATATTCAATCATAATTTGATAAAATATAATTAATTATACCGTTAACTCTTACGATAAAATCCTATTTTAGTTCTTATTCATTTAATTCTTGTGTTTTTTTAGGTAAACAGACATGGCGAAGTCAAAGAATCACACAAATCATAATCAAAACCGAAAGGCCCATCGTAATGGTATTAAAAGGCCAAGGAGGAATCGCCACGAATCTACATTAGGCGTAAGTATTTTAAAGGGATTCATTAAAACGTTTCCAATGTATAAAAGTATCTGGTCAATAAACTAAATGTAAGACGATGGGAACAACTAATTCCAATTTAGAGGATGTAAATTTGGACCTAGTTATACGCCGATTAGCTAATTATCTTAAGGTCTGTTCGCGGAGGCCACTCGAGTGGAGCCGATCTCGGCACGACTCTACTCTGATCCAAAAAGAGCAGGATATGAAAGAGACGTCGACTGCTTACTCTAATCCATGAAGTAAAACCAGATTGATTACAGTACTCCACTCTTAACAGCTGACTGTTACTTTGTTTTTAACATAATTATCACTCAACGAATTTTTAGACAACTTTGTCTCTAGAATTTAACATTGTTGCTTTCTGCATTTTGCAGCACAATACTTTAATTTTAACTTGATTAACAAAAAGTCAGACACTCCCAAATCACTCGTTCTTAAACGTCAGAAAGCTGCATCTTGTTTAAAGCAGAAAAGTTGACTTTAAATTAATCTAAGTTTGCTACTCTTTTCTCAAAGAACATAAAAGGAGTCGAAAAGAGCTTGAATTTTCTCAAATAACACAAGTAGAGTACAAAATGACTCTCGAGTGGCGTCAACGAACAGACCTTTAGTTTGATTAACTTAGCTTGAGAAATGTTACCTTACCATAATTTATATCCCATTTAATTTGCTATACTATTTAGCCCCGGTGCACAGGAATAATCGCTGGACGCGACCCTTTGCTTTTAGATTTAGGCCCGGTTCACACGAAAGGCAATTATCTCACATTGCTTTTATAGGTATATTTATTCATTCCGAGTAGAAGCAATATGTAAGCACAAAGGAATATTCTTGCCAATTGAAAGTAGAAGTCAGAATAAAGCAATTATAAATTAAACAATTTTGGAGGTTTCGGTTTATTTTTATATTATGTCTGTTCCCTGACTTTCAGTGATAAAAAGGAGTAGTTGGTGGGAGCAACGCGGCCCTGAGTCGAGGAAGGCGGAGTGCTTTTCAGTGCTTGATATGAGAAATGACAATTCATAACACTGCACAGACCAGAACATTTTCAGTGTCATTGGCGTGCACTCTTTCGTTTATTAAAATTGCCGGAGGAGAGGGTAATATCATCCTTGACTTTGTGCGTTCATTTAGAATGAATAAAGAAATACACCATATATTAGGTCTGTTCAATGGGCAGCAGTACAGAACAGTTCCGAGCCGCTCGGGGTTTTTTGAAAGCTGTAAAAAAAACCTGGAGCACAGCCTACTCTAGATAAAAGCCCGGAAGCTGACATTAACAGCTGAGTTGTGTTAATAAACCGAAACTTGCCACAGTAAACATTAGGAAAAGTTTAGGGAATTATACTTTCTCGTAGTATTTTTCGCAAGATTTTTAAAGGCTCAAATGAGCCCATTGAGGTTAACCTACAAATGTTCTGAACATGTGAACACTATAAAAAGTGTTTCTAATTACAATTTTTATGTGTTTTAAAGGAAAAACTCTCTTGTGCTCGTTTTGTTGCAGTATTGAGCTTAAAATGCGTCGATGACATCAGCATTTCACTTTGGTTTTGGTTACGAAAGTTGCAGTTTTATTTGTGTGCAAGGATTGGTAAAGCTTTGGTACAATAGGGATGATCGATGTTCACAAACTGAACATCTACTGATCTCCACATACATAGTGAGGAAAACTGAATTTCTATTTAGAGAGCAGCAGTAGGAGCAACCGGCAAAACTTTTAAATTCTGGTTTTCAGCATTTGTTATTTGAATCAATATTATTCTAATATATACATAATAAAATAACATAGTTAAGCAATACTGGGTTGATAGTGTTACTCAAAGTTGTCACAGGGTTTTGGCTGCTGTTTTTGCTTGCTTTGTATACGGAGGTAGTTGAGGGTCAGTTACATTATCAAATAAAATCAGAAAAAAAGAGGTGACGTTAAACACGCAGACTGTTGAAATGGCATTTTATTTGAGCTTTAGTCATGTTTAAGTAAAGTGCATCCCAATGATCATTCAAAAGACAAAGAATTAATAGGTTCATTAAAAGCGTAGTTAGGCCGACAGATGTAAAGAAAGACATAATTCCCGAAAGGACGACAAGGAACTAAGATATTCAGTCAGGTTAGTAGCTTCGGTTTATTAATTGTACCCTGCAAACATTCATAAACGAACAGAATATTAAAGACCCTGTAGTGCCCACAGAAAGAAGCTTTAGTATATTCGTGTAGGGAGGCAATATAACAGGATTGTTCTATGAAAGGCTACAAAGCGCAAATGTAAGACCCTACGTTTTATCGCTTCGAAGAAACTAATATGAACCAATAAAATTATGACCAGACCGCGGAAGTGTACTCTAAAATCGGTCTAACTAAAAAGCAATAAAGAGTCTTGGTGACAAAACAATCATCAAACTCAGAGAGCATTTCTTTGCGAAGCTCAGTTTTAATTTTAGTTAGTTGTCTTCGACGTTCACGTTAAAATCACCGCTCAGTATAATTGGGATTTTATCCCAATTTTTGTTCCATAAAGCTGCACCTGCTGCAGATTCTCTGTCCCACAATATTCTTCATGGAAAGGCCTCGACCACGCATAAATAGATAGTTGTAAGCCCACCTTTAGATAAGCCATATTGGAAGTGCCCATAAATCGATTAAAGTGCAAAACAGCGAATTAAAAATAAGCGTCCGAAGGAACTTACCAACTTGACAGCTCCACTTTCTGTCTGTAATTTCCGAGCTATTCGCAGCAGTTTCGAATTTGTCATCGAATGCAGAACCGTGAGTTTTGAACTATTCTGAGCTGTCATTGAACGCGCTGGAGCGCTCCAGTTCGAGTCATCGAGCAGACCTATTGATACTTGTACTATAGGTCTGTCTGTTTACTCGAAGGTTTTTATACAAAACTGAAAGTTTTCGTGCACGCAGCGTCTGTTTACTTTTGGACTTGAAGAAATTTCCCCTTTTACCCAAATCTTACACAGCTGATGAGTGTGGACTTTCGGCAGTTTTCTTTTTATTTTATGGTTGGCAAATCAGCTGATTGATATTTGGCTAGTTACATCTTAAAAATAAAAATTTAAATAAAAAGGGGAACTATCAATTTTTTTAGTAAATTTTTATTCATTTCTATTTATTTTTACGATTTCTTGTAAACGCACTGAAATTTACCTTTGACAGTTCTTCCATTGTAATCAATTTACCCAAAAATCGTCTGTTAACTTTCGCATTTTCATCCCCTCCACCAGAAGAACATTTTTACTTGGTTTTTACACACGCTTTTTTACACAGAAGTAAGCAGACAGACCTTATGTAAATATATGAATGCGCGGTATCGTAGAGGCGGGGCAGCTACTAAAAGATTGATTTGCGTGAATTACTACGTTGCAACAACGTTACTTTTACATGCCAGGCAACTCTGCCACAAAATGCTCATTCACTTTTTCTACCCAGGGCGACTGAGGATTTAGATGTAAGTTCCGGGGAACGGCATGGGAGAATTACAGATCATGCGCACAAGCTTGACACATTTATTCGTTGTTATGAAATTTTTTTCTGTTCCACAACATTTGTTGGGCATGCGCTTTATTTATTGAAACGGTTTCGTTGTTTGGAGGTAACCAAATTGGCAATTTTCAGTCAGCATTGCACAATTTAAAAATATGAAAAATTTGTGTAACTACATCTAGAAAAAATCTTAGCTTTTTTAAAATGCAAACTTTTAGGAAAATACCCAACCCAACGGACCACAGAACTGACACTTTCCGGTGGGTCTGGAAATAGTGTGCTTCCTTTGTTAAAAGTCTTGTGAGATCATTTCCTGACTAGTCAAGTTTATTTATATGACATATTTTCCTAATTCAAATAGTACAACAATTTTTATATTCAAGGTATTAGAAAGCAAAACTTGCCTTATCAACAAAACATATTTTATTTTTGCAGCACTTTCAACTGTTAATAGCAAAATTGTCTAAATCGTGTTGCTGTTTAAAACGTCTCTTATTGCAAAGCAAAATTTGCAATGTTAAGTTTATTGTTTTTCAAAAGTTGTCTAAATTGTATCTTCCGATCAATTAAATTTTATCCGTTGCTTGAAAAAATTCTACGAAACAATGTTTTGCTTCCTACACAAAATGACGGTGCGGATTAGCCAATTTTGATTTTTAACGCCTCATATAAATTATGATACTTTACTGCATTAGAAGCATAAACATACACATATTTAAAAAACACCGTATTTATAATTAAATTTTTTTCAGATGGATGCTAAATTCCTGCGCAATCAGCGATTTGCGCGAAAGGGTAATATATCCGGTGCCGAAGCAGTGAAAAGGCATGAGGAACACATGGCCAATCGTGCCAACAAATCAAAGCCTATTAAACTATAATTTAAATAAAAGTTTTGAAAAATAAGGATATATTTCATTGTATAAAACCTGTTTTTTTAAAAAAAGAAGTCCGGAAATCTTTTTCCACATTTTACAAACTGCCTAATCGTTAATTTCATAGGAATTTAAATTTAAACATTTTCATTGCCTTGGTTACAAAAGAAGACACTTGATGTGGGAAACAGAATTTGGAGCTAAATAAATAATAAAGACACATTTGAAATAACTTTGCTAACAGTGGTACTCAACATGTTGAATTTTTTCACGCACCCTAGCTAAGTACGAACAGAATAAATGTAGCACTGTCACTTTTGAAATTTTTCTTGAGAGTAGTATTGTTATCCTTAAGTATTCAAAAGTTGCTTTAAAAAACTTAATCTCAGTTAAGCAACAGTATAACTTAACAAAAATAAAAGCACTTGCCTCCCTCTACCCCCGAAACGCGGACATTTTTTTCAATAGGACTGATGTCCGGACTCCGAGGTGGCCAATTTTGAGGGGGAGAATATGGTTTTCTAAAAAATTTTATACTGCCTTAGTTGTATGACAAGGTAGTCTTGCTGGAAGAGGTATGGTTTTGAAGTGTCGAAACGTCTTATCGTAGTAAGTAAGCCACTTTTGCAATATTTATATTTTTCAGCATTTACTTTTCCATTCCATTATTAACAATTTCTTTATTCGACTTCTATAGTTCGCAAGTGCATTGTCTTGTGCATGCTTGTTAGATCTTGATGTGCTCGACGAAGTGTAAACTTTACAGCTTGAAATTGTGTACGGTGTATTTTAACTCCTATGAGTTAAAACGGGTTAGTATTCCAGGGTTAAGAGCGTTTACGTCGTTTTATTTCGTATTTTTGTTCTTTCTACCGGTTCTAGGTTTTGATGTTCCCAAGATCCGATAATTCGTTAGAATTTATTTACTTCTCTTCGATCATCTTCTCTTATTTCCACATTTCCCTTACAATACCTCTTGGGGTAAACAACTGGAACTCATTTCAATGACAAGTCCTTTTTCTGCTTCAGTAATGTTGCGGCAATTTCTAGAAAATTGAAATAAATATAGGTTTAAAGGGATATTACCCTGGGCATAGGATGTCTGATAAAATAATTACAAGAAATTAAAAAAAAGTTTCTCAAAATTTATTGTTTATAATTTATGATTTAACCTTTTTAACAAAATTTGTCCAGGACGTTTATACAAGTAGTTTTAAAATACTTACATTGATACTCATATTGCCCAAAAATTAAATATTCTTCACTATATTTCTGTGGCCACTGGTCAAATAGTGATAACTCTTAAATTGACAATTTTTGTTGTATTTGTGATTCTGCTTGTTTTGGCTAACTATTTTTTTCTGTATACTTATTATAAGTCCACCTTCAATAGAAAAGCTGTAATAACAATGATACGCTAGTAATATCTCGTGTTTTAATTTTATATTTGTAATTTTGTATGTTTAAAAAACCGTAGTGAAATACAGTCAAACCTCTTTTATCCGGAACTCCAATAACCGGCAACCTCCAATATCCGCAAAAATTTTTCTTTGTACCTTTTTAAAATTGTCACTCCACAATCCGGAAAAAACTCTAATATCCGGAATTATTTTTTATCGAAAAGTTGAAAATTCAGGATCAGTCAACTTTGCTAAACTTTTTTCGTACATAATTAATTTTTTCCTGTAACTAGTTTATATCATACATACATAATTTGTGATTATGTACAGATTGCAAGACAAATTAGTAAAACCTCATTTTTTCCTGTAAATGTCCTCATCGTCTTGTAGTTTTAACCGGTTATGTTATTATTATTATTGTTACATATGAAATGAAGTTTTATTTAATAAAAATTAATTTTAAAGGCATTTTTGAACTACTATAGGTACATAGTTGTTTGTTTTTTTCTTCACTCCATTATCCGTAAAAATCGTTTTACCAGAATAAGCATAGTCCCGAACATGCCGGATAAAAGAGGTTTGACTGTATTTCAACTTTGGAGTTATTACTAGTTGACCAGTAGCCACAGATTTCTATAACACCTTCACTTTCTTTACAAGTAACTAAACGTTTCAGAATCAACGACTGGGTCCACAATGACATAATTCTTCACGAATTGCGATAGTTATATCATTCCAGGTCGGAGGCATTTACAGCATTAATTACAAAAATTATCTATGTTTATGGAAAGTGAAAAGCCGTTGTTGAAAAAAAACCGAAAATGCGGCTTACGTGGCGTACACACATTTTTGTTATGAAGATTGTCGCAATGTTTATACGTATAAAACCATTGTCGTCTGTGGGGGCATATTACCATTTTTCTGAAATTTAATTTTTTATTTGCTCCTCCCGAACGCTTATCACATAGAAGTAGTTAAGAAATATACTTACTTTGGAGTAACTTTGTCTTTAAAACTGTCAATATCAGAGCATCTAAAAAGGCGATTGAGCTTGGCTAAAGTTTTAACTCTACGTGGCAAAGTTTTATTAGGAAAGCTAATGTAGCGGATTCTGAAAAGGTCAAACTTTTTAATGCGCTCAGGTCCATACTCTGTTATTCCTAAATATATGCTCCAAACACTATACCAGTATAGTTCAGATAGGTTACCTTATATGATAAGTTGGAAAATTCTGGGACAAAATATCTTTTGGTCTGGTGAATGGCAAGATTTAGCAGAAAAACGCAACGTGGAGTTAAATGCAAGTAAACATTCATCTAGAGAATTGGAGCGGCAACTTTCATGAATTGTTGAACTCGAGAGGATATGGTTTAAACATAGGGCTTTAGACAGTGTAAAAACTACAGTCAGACATGGTTTATACGACCGAACAAAACTACTTTAAAAATGAATTTTCAATTAGAAAGATAAGCCTGATTCTCAGATATAGATGCGGTCTACTGAATCTAAATGCCAGCCCATGAAAAACGGAAGGTAGTAGCTTTTGTTCACTTTGCAATCTTATGGAGAGTGAAGACTTGATGCACTTCTTTGGTATATGCCCGATTCTATCTGAGTTTCGCATAGGGATATTTGTGAAAGCAACTTTGTCTGAATCTGAAGTTATTGATATTTTAAATTGTAAAAACAACTAAAACGATATATATCGGCTTGCTACGACAGCTTGGAGATATAGGGAATTTCTTATATCCGAGTAAAACTTGATTTATTCGCTTATAATTAGTTACCTTTCAGCCCAATAATTTACCTGTAAGAACAGGTAAACAATATTATTATAGGTATTTCTGATAACTCCTTTAACGGAGTTGGATCAATTCGTTGAGCCGCACGACCACCATTCCATGGGCTCCGGGTTCGAGACCAGATTTAAACAATCCACTCTGTCTCTGGGCTGTTGTCTAGCTCGCAGCAATGTAAAACAAGACTCAAGTTTCCTCACTTCCCTTACCCTAATTCCCTTCCGACCACCCTAGGATTTGGCCACATCGTATAAAAAAAAATGTAGTTGTTATGCTAAATATTGCATTGTACTATGCTATATAAACTATTGTCAATCTCGACAGACGGCTTTATCGTTAATTTAAATTTTATTTTATTTATTAAAAACCTTATTTTTTATGCGCATTTTAACATTTAAAATGAACAATTTCTGCAAAACAAAACGTAGCGAGCAGTCAGCTTACTACATCTCAATGTGTCAAAATATGTTGTATCACCTACTCGAATAAGTTATCAAATATCAATAAAAATAAAAGGTTTTTTTCAGTTTTTCAGCTTGCGAAAATGGCTCTACCTCCAAAAGAATCTGGAGAATTTATTGTCCAACAAGCAAACTATTTAAAAGTTCATGAAGCGGGAATAGACAAGCTGAAGGATGTAATTTTAGAGGGTCTGCGGGATAAAACTATTAGCTTTGATAAATTTTCTGAATAGTACAGGAAACGAAGCACGAAAAAATAGGGTTCCTTCGAAAAATTACCTACAGGAATTTGACTTGATAAATCGTTAGGGGGGCATAAAAAAAGCTTAACTCTAGATTTCCGAATTCCCCCCCCCCCCTGTTTTTGAGAAAATCCAAAAAAACTTTGGATGCGTTTTTCTCGGAATCTATGGGTTTTAGAGAAAAGTTTATTTAACAAAAAATGTTCAGGACATTGTTAACTACATTTTTTGTCATTGAAGCCAAGTCGTACGACTAACATTACAAAAGATAGGTGGCGCTAAAGTATCAAAAAAGTGGTTTTTTGGCATTTTCGTTAAGAAAAAATAATTTTTTCATAATAATGTAAATGGGAAAGTTGTTCGTCACAAAAATACCTACATTTTTAATTTAAACAATTTTTTTGTAAAACTTACCGTTCTCGAGCTGGAGCTTGCCAAAGTGTGAAAATTGTACTTTATGGCCGCGCTGAGTCGCGTATTCCATAATTTTGATTTTATTTTTATATTTTAGGATTAATAGACCATATTATTTATTTGATTTTTTCATTTTCAAGTATAATTCTGATAAACAAAATTATCAAAATTATGGAATACGCGACTCAGCGCGGCCATAAAGTACAATTTTCACACTTTGGCAAGCTCCAGCTCGAGAACGGTAAGTTTTACAAAAAAATTGTTTAAATAAAAAATGTAGGTATTTTTGTGACGAACAACTTTCCCATTTACATTATTATGAAAAAATTATTTTTTCTTAACGAAAATGCCAAAAAACCACTTTTTTGATACTTTAGCGCCACCTATCTTTTGTAATGTTAGTCGTACGACTTGGCTTCAATGACAAAAAATGTAGTTAACAATGTCCTGAACATTTTTTGTTAAATAAACTTTTCTCTAAAACCCATAGATTCCGAGAAAAACGCATCCAAAGTTTTTTTGGATTTTCTCAAAAACAGGGGGGGGGGAGAAATTCGGAAATCTAGAGTTAAGCTTTCTTTATGCCCCCCTAACGATTTATCAAGTCAAATTCCTGTAGGTAATTTTTCGAAGTGTAATTCGTTTATTTCCTGTACTAGAAGGCAATTTCCATCCAAGCAGTAAAGATATTTGGGCTCTGGAATGGATATTTGTGGTTGACACTTTAAATTTCTGCTTTTGGACTCCTGGTAAGGATTTTAATTACTAAGTTGAAAATTTTGGAATTCTGTTCGTTTTCTAAAATGGAGTGATGCCGCATCATTCTTTCATCGTTCGTTTTCTTTCTCCATTTCTTTCCAAATCTATCCTAAAAATTTAAGGAAAGATTAGGAAAGATTTCATGATTTGATTGCGTGCGTAATTGAAACGATATATACATATCATAAGTTGTTAACATTTTTCATAACCGAATAACTAGTAGAGTGAATAAATAGTTTGCGGTTGTTTTTAGCAAGTCGGGAATCTTAGTTTGTTTTTAATAAACAATGAGCTATATCAATATATGTATGTATAAAATGACTATTGACAGTTTATTTTACTCACGCATGGAATAGTTCTCGTTCATTTTGGTATAATTTCAGATCGTTTTTTTCTTATATATAAGGAGAGAATGTTTCTTCTTTTTGACATCTATCTAAATCTATCCCTGTTACAGAAAACGAAATATTTTCATATTTGTTACAATATTCAATCCGTGCAGGCCATTTTTTTTTGTTAAATTGAAAATTTGAAGTTTTTTGATTCTTTGATTTATTGGCAATCCAATATATATGGATGCTGTTACACAAGTGAAATTTCCATTCATGACCGTATTCTTGTGAGACTTAAACATTAAAACTGTAAAGTACATCTAGATAAAAAACAATTGATTTTAGAGCCTTTATATTGGTGCATGTTATTATGTTTGTGCACAAGCATTAGTATAGAATTGCAGCCCGGCATCTAAAAGATGTAATTTAATTACAAGGGGATAAAGGTCAATTATTTAAGTTTTAAATTGAGTGTCGTGAATGCAGTAAGTGACTACATACAATAATGAGTTGTAATACTTCAATATCTAGAAGATTTTGAAAATTGTTTTATTATTTTATTCAAGATTGAATAATATTCGTATATATTATATACGAATATGCGATGGTTCAGATACTAACCCACCACTTGCCTACACCTGGCTAAGGTGTAGGCCCAACCTGTAAGAAATACTGAAACAAAAGAACAAACAAAAATTAAAGCAAAAGCATTGGGATAGATGGGGAAGGGATGAGGAAAGCAAGAAGGGGAAGAAGCGTTAAGGAATTCCTGAAACTAAAAGAAGTTATTTATAACATATTTAATTCACTAGGATATAATATAAAAAAAAATTAAAATTAAACAGGTTAACTCAGCAGTCCATTGCTAATATACACAGTTACACGCTGCTTGAATTCTTAATTAAATATTATTTATATTACGAAACTTAAATATACTTTGATCAAAAAAAATTAAGGTTCGACTTATTATTAAGCTTTGTTTGTTAATATTTCTTGTGTATTTATACGGCTGTCGTATTAGAAACATCTTAGATTATTGCGCCGCCCCCATTCTGAGCCTTGACCGAACTTTTGATTGTTTACACGAATCATCATAAACTAATCCCTGTTGTGTTCCGCACATGTGTATATTTGCTTCCTGAGCAAATCGTTATCTTCTTTATCTTTCACCGAAGCAAAAGTAACACCTGTGGTAAACGCAGATGTGAAATCTTCCGGTGTAAGAAGGTTTGCTGCTGGAGCAAAACACCTGCGCGGTATCGAGCTTCTTCATCTAAGCGGAAGCAAAAATGACAAAGAGACTTTTAAGCTTCCGCTTAAGAAATTTTTTTAAATAATAGCAAGTAAGTAGACAAGTGAGTTAATCGTAACGCGAGTAACGTGTAAAAATAATTGAAAACGGCATTCACTTAACAAAAGTCCGACAAGGCCGGACAGATCCAACTAGTTAGAAATATATTTTTCCGAATAATAAAATATTATCGTAATTATGATTTTAAATAATTGATCGGGATTATTTTTAGAATACAATTTGATTTTTATTCGTAACTGAAATGATCATATATTTGCAGTAGCTTGGCTTGGGTTTCCTACAGAGATATAAGAAATACTTCTTCTGACTTGACACTTATCTACCAGTCCCACATCAGGCATATGGAATATAACATTATCCACGTAAGATAAAATTCAAAGAAAGGCTATCTTTATTGGCGATACTACGACCTCTGAAATAAAGGAGTGACTCTGGTGCCCTGACGGAATGTCGGTTGTCTTTCACTTTTTTATCACTATGTTTTTGTCCAATCAAATGAAATTTTCAGCCTGATTCTTTGAACCATATTACAACGCGTGATAGAAGAGCTTCAAGTCGCTCCCACCCCTATACTCTCCAGGTAAAATTTGGTCGTACTGTCAAGTTTCGAAACTTTCAAAGGAGGCGTACATCGTCACCTCGTTCACTCAAAACCTATTAACCCATTTCCCTTCTAATTAATTTCTTTCTTTCCAAGGCTGAAGGCTGTGCGTTGGCATCATATGGTATCCCCTTGAGCTTTGGGAATGTGATTAAAAAAGTATTAATTGAATACTATTTAGTACTCTTATTATTAATGTTATAAAAATATGATTAAGACCATGTTGGACAAGCACGTAAACTATTTTTTTTACAGTGTTGGTTACAGTTTTCATTGAAAGTACAAGAAAATCTGTTTTATAAGAACCAGATATTAAATTAAATGATGATGACAATGATTACAATGATTTCACTATTCAGGTTAACAAAGACCCCAAAAAACTACTGTTGAATTTGTTCATTTCTTGAAATTGCTACATTTTCATCTATTCACGTACAATACCAATTGTACCAATATATGTTAATCAGTTCAACAAATCGCAAGTAATACATATATATTTTCTCTAAGCATTTCTGGCTTAAAGCTTAATTTTAAGCTTACGAATTCCTTAAAAATTATTTTATTTTTCAAACACGACTAAAAACATATTAACTATATTATTTATTTATAAAAATTTTAATTCTTAAATATATATTGCAGGTCGTTTAAGATGGAGCATTGAAGGTATCGGTGGTTGTTTTGCCCTATGCAGTGCTATGAATCGTGCCATGAAGGAAGGCTTTGAAATAACAAATTCGAATTTTTATGCAAACATTACCCTAGAAGAACTTGCCCATATCCTCCGCCCCGATAACGGGGTCACTCAAGTGCCTTTGTTAAAAGAACGATTAGCACATCTCCATGAAGTTGGAAAAGTTTTAATTGAAAAGTATGATGGTAAATTTGAAAACTGTGTAAAGTCATGTAATCAATCAGCACAAAAGTTATTGAATTTAATCGTTGAAGAATTCCCATGCTTTCGTGATGAGTCAGTTTATAGGGGACAGCGTGTGTCTTTTTATAAACGTGCACAGATTTTGATTGCCCATTTATGGATTTGTTTTGAAGGAAAAGGAATAGGACATTTTGACGATATTAATACAATTACAATGTTTGCCGATTATCGGGTTCCGCAAGTTTTAGTACATTTTGGCGCACTTAAATATACTAGAGAACTGTTTGACGTTCTGAAAAAAGGCACTATAATAACGAATGAGCATGAAATGGAAATTGAAATTAGAGGAGCGTCAATATATATAATAGAAGAATTAAAAAAGAAGATACTGCACGAAATTGAGAGAAATAATAACCATATTTTGCAAGATAATGTAAATTCGATTCTCTTGGATCACTTTTTGTGGGACTATAGAATGCGATTTGCTAAAAAATTGGCATCAATTCCTTTTCATAAAGTATTGAGCACTTATTACTAATTTGTTTATCAAAAATCTCACGTGTGAACTACTCATTAAATTTAAACTATTTTTGCAAAATGAAAATACTTGTAATGTTTTTGTTTGTTATTAGGTCATCAGCCGCACTAAGTATTTCTTTCACAATTTTAAAACTTTCTATAGGTTCTTCATGTGCAAGTCGATTTTGAAAGAAATTTCAAGCAAAATAATAAATAAAAAAAATAGGGAACATTCATTCACTACCGTATTTCACCGGTATAATTATAAATCTTGTATAAATATTAATTGTATATATCAGTATAACTGCGGTATAAACTGGGCCACTAATTAAATAAATCCTCGCCGGCGAAGTCACACTTTCATGGAACTCTTCGCAAACGTTACGCCGCCGTAACAGAAACGAGTCGTTAACGTTTTCGCTAACTCTACGCCGGAGGCGTACCGTTTGTGTAATACTTTAGTGTGTCGTCTACGAAATGCCTAGAACGTGTCTAACGAAATGCTTTCAGCGTGACGTAAACGCAATAGTTTTAGCCGCTGATAAATCCTTTTCATAAAGTTCACTTTGAGAATTTTCACTGTAAAATTTTTGCACGAGATGTATGTTGAACATAAACGGTTAAACTCCACTTCATCTTCGGCGCAAAAGTTCTGACAGTGAAGGGTCCCATAGCGAACTCTAACTGTAAAATAAATTAATAATGTAAATCGTTTTTGAAAAATGTGGAGAGGAGAAAAGAAAGTTAATTCATTCATTCATTTATTTTTATATTTAAAATATTTTCATTGAATTTCCACAGTTTGGGGTGTGTCGACAACAGCTTCACGTTTAAGAACAAGAATACACTTTACCTGTACATCTAGTATATAGGGTGTTTTAGATCTGTTGATCTGATGTGCCAAAATAAGTGGGGGGATAGGTCTCATCTAGCCAAACAAAAAATTGTATGGCAAGATGGAGGACAGACTTACCGGTTTGGGAGTTCCAGGGTGATTTATAATTTTGCAATTTTCACGGTATGTATATCATTGTTATTTTTATTTTCTGATCTACTAACAAAGCGACATCAAACAAACGCTAAAAGCGGCCTTTTCAAAATTGTTAACAATGTTAGTCTAACCCTTGCCATTGCATGTGCAGTCTCTGGCGAAAGTAAAAAAATGTTTTTTTATTTTTATTAAATTTGTATTCTTATTACCTTTCCTAAAAGGTACAACATGTCCAGGTAGAAATCAGGGATCAGCGTTTCTGATAAAGAAAAACTAAATTCCTTTAGCCCTTCCTCAACAGCATCACCAAAGGGTTAGCTTTTCTTTAGCTGCTGTACGCTTTCGCACAAAACCGAAAACTAGATGTTAATCCAACAAATTTAATCATCGATCTGGACAGCTGTACCATAGTATAGACATAGTATAGATAAAAATAAAAATCAAAACAAACTACTTGTACACTCGAGCAATGTAAGAAATATAAAAATTTCTTAACATGATCGGCGTTTCTAATGAAGAAAAGTTAAACTCCTTTGGCTCGTTCTCAACAGCAGCACCAAAGGGTTAACTTTTCTTCAGCTGCTGGACGCCTTCGCGAAAAAACGAAAACTAGATTGAACTCCAACACAAAATATTTTAATTTTTTTTATTTTATTTATTTTGCTGCACATTTTGTGCATTTTGTGAAAATAATTTTACCGCAAGGTTAGCGTGACAGTGAAAGTGATCTTTATTTGATACAGCTGTCTAGATCGGTTTTTAAAATATTTTGTGTTGGAGTTCAATCTAGTTTTCGTTTTTTCGCGAAGGCGTCCAGCAGCTGAAGAAAAGTTAACCCTTTGGTGCTGCTGTTGAGAACGAGCCAAAGGAGTTTAACTTTTCTTCATTAGAAACGCCGATCATGTTAAGAAATTTTTATATTTCTTACATTGCTCGAGTGTACAAGTAGTTTGTTTTGATTTTTATTTTTGAAAATTAACTCGGGTCAAGTGAATTTTTGCTGCACATTTTGCGCAGTGAAAATAGTATAGATATGCTATCTATTCTAAGGCTGTACCATACTTACATTGTCACACCAATCTTGCGGTAAAATATTTTCAAAATATACACAAAATATGCACATAATGTACTCTTGACCAGAGTGAATTTGTAAAAAAAAATCAAAATAAACTTTTTAAAAATGGAGTGACGTAAGAAATATAACTGCTGCTGTTGAGGAAGAGCTAAAGGAGTTTACTTTACCTTTATCAGAAACGCGATCTTGTTAAGAAATTTTTTATACTTCTTACGTCGCTGTAGTTTTAAAAGTGTTTATTTTGTTTTTTTTTCTTAATCTTAGTAAAGCTGTTCGAGTTGTACTGCGCCACTTTCAATGCATGCCAATAACCTCCTTGCAATTCGTTCTTTAAGGTTTATTATAGCCAACCTCTCAATTATTTTCGTCGCAACAGTTCCAATTCTGCTAACAAATTTATCTCTGATAACTGGCCTTGAGTAAACTTCATCCTACATTCTTACATGTGGATAAGAAAATTCAAATGGGGCAAGATCTGGAGATCTAGCAGGCCAAGGAATCGGTGCACCTTGTCCAATCCAGTGGTCGGGAAATTTTTCATTTAATATTGCCTTCACAATGTTGGCAGTATGCGCTGGTGCTCCATCGTGTTGATAAAACATTGCCCTCAGATTATCCAGAATCCTGTCCTCTAGTAGATTTGGCAGTGCACTCTCGAAAAAGTCCGCATACATTTGGCTATTATGTTCTTGCGGCAAAATGAATGGCCCTATTAAGTGGGTGTGATGATACCCGCTCAAACATTGGCATTTGGGCTGAAAAAAGGGCCCCTTGTTATTTGTGGGTTAGTATTTGACCAGGTATGGAGGTGTAGAAACTTGTCATACCATCCCCGGTGAACTGCGATTCATCCGTCCAAAGAATTTGGTCCAAAAATACCAGAAGCCAAATGTAAAATTTTAATCTTCTCGGAATCTCCTTCCAGTAGTCCTTGGACTTGAATACGCTGATGTGATCGTCACTCTGCTGGATAAATAACCCTCCACACTTTAACTGAAGACATTTTGTCTTGCGACTCTTTTGAGGGTTTTGCCTGAGTGTGGTTATTTGCTGCTCGACGTCGGCAGAATCTTCTGATGTTTCAGCTCGCTGTTTGGAGTTACATTTCCGGTTTCTCTTAACCTTCAGAAAATCAAATTCTCCTCTTTGGGGCGAACACCGATTAGAGAATCTCCTTTCATATTCCAGTACAGCCTATTTTATGTTTCAGTCTATTACAGAAAAAATTATTAGTAAATTCTGCCAATATTAAATAATTTTAGTAAATATTAGTAAATTCTGCCAATATTCAATAATTTTAGCTTAAGAAACCCGTAGATGCCCGTAGCATAGTATAGATATAATATGGTATCTATTCTAAGCCCGTAGTATCGATTGCTTTTCAACTATGATCGACAAAAAAACAAAATTACACTAATATTTTTATACCGTTTTTGTAGCAATAATTAAAATTTATTACCTGTATACTCTAAACAAACATTTTCGACCCTTTGTCTTAAAAATTTTGTTTATTTAAAGAATTTCCTACCTATAATTGTAGGTAGTCAGGATTTCTAAGGATGCGGTTTTCTACTCCTTTATCCACCTTGCCATGTTGTGCCTTTTTGAAAAATTAATAAGATGGGCAATTTAATAAAAATAAAAAACAAGTGTATTAATTTCATGAATATTCTATGGACTTATTCTGCACTTTTACATCTCACTCACTGATAGGTATTTTACACAGTCCAGTACAGCTGTTTCTCTGACTGGTTAAGCAGAACACCAAATAAGGAAGAAGAAGACGCAGTTCCGTCCGCTGGAAAAATCGGGGAAATCAACAGTTTTTTAAGTAGTAATTTTGCACTTCCCTCATTGTTTACATAAGAATATTTATAAATTGTGTTTCCGTGGTAGAATAAAAGTAATCTTAATTCAATTCAAGGTAACCACATAATATCTCAACAAACAGTTAACTTTTTATTTCCATATCAGTGCAAGTGCATTTTTTGTCATAACAAGGTATTTCATAAGTTGAATAAATAACAGGAAGATAAGAATATTTCAAGTTCTTTTGGTTTTCAGTTTTCTTCTGCTTGTGAAAATGGCTCTCCCCCCAAAAGAATCTGGAGAATTTATTGTCCAACAATCAAATTATTTAAAGGTTCATGAAGCGGGAATAGACAAGCTGAAGGATACAATTTTAGAGGGTCTGCGGGATAAAACTATTAGCATTGATAACTTTTCCCAAGGCAACTTCCATCCAAGCAGTAAAGATAGTTGGGCTCTGGAATGGATATTTGTGGTTGACACTTTAAATTTCTGCTTTTGGACTCCTGGTAAGGATTTTTACTATTCAGTTGTAAAAAGATTTTTTTTTTTGTGAAATCGTGTTCGAGTATTAGCGGGGTAAAGTTCTATTTGAAAACTAGTAAGAAATTTACCGAACTGAAAGTGCACCTCCATAAATTAGTGGAAATGATTTCGACAAATAATTAACATCTATAATGTGGGGAGAGCGGCCGACAAAATAATAATATAATACTACAATTGGGAACTCGGTTTGATATTACCACTCCAATATACCAAAAGATTTCACAATTTTTATAATAAACAAACATACAAACTAGAAACATGGGAAACCCGAAAAGGTTAGCCAATTAAATTGGGTATCGCCGTTGTCAGTTATTTTATGTACTCTTCTCGATTTTCTATTCTTTTATGAGATGGTATATTTATTTTTCTCTCGATATTGGAAAAACTACATGTGCCTTTACAAGATATAGTTTTTGCGAGATGGGACATGATCGGTTTTATTTGTTTTATTGACTCTTTCTTGCTTATCTATTTGACAGTCTAGCAACAATTAAAAGATTGCTTGGATGTAATATTTAAAATATTATTCAGAACGCATTCGTTATTTAATCCGCACTTCAGATTTTCCATTTAAACAAATTAAAAAGCTTAATTACGCACACTCAAATTAGAGCGGTTATAAATTACAAACCTTTCAAACAACACGCAAGCAAACACTTTTAATCATACATACCTATTTTCATCTACGGTTAGAATCGCAATAGATCGTTTCATGATTTTCTGAACCACAGAAATTGTTACGAAAGAAATGAAAAAGATATGGGTAAACAACTTCAATAATAATTTTGTTAGAAATGATATAAGCATATTTGTTTCAAAACATTTGGAAAGACTATAATGTTGAGATTTAAAAAACTGGTCCGATATTTTAATTAGAGGCTTTTTATTTTATACATATGCATTTAAGTACAGCCGGTGTATACAAAGGTGTGCAATCTTTTCTTTAAGATTACAGTTTAAAAGAATCAAAGCAGTAAAAATTAATTCATAGAAATTCAAATCTTTAATAGTTTAATAATATTATACAAACAAAAATAACTAAAACTTCTAAATAAAAATAAAAATACAAGAAACTATAGGAACTCGAAACATGTATTCCTTGATGCAGGTGCATATAATTAAGAAAGTCGATCATATGATTAACATTTGTAAAAACTGCACACGTATTGTATGAGGCATAATCCCCATTCCATCAGCCTTTGCATTTGGCTCATTGAATACAATCTTCATGTTGGGGGGTTATGGTAGTGGTTTGGATATATTTTTTTGAATAGAAAAAAAATACAGGGTGATTCAGGTAAAGTTACCTTTCGATATGCGACGTTATTCCTTGACGTGAGCTGATCAAAAAATTGTCTCATGTACTCTCCCTAGAACCCCTCGTTGAGGCCCATCAAAAATTTCGCAGGACTCATTATTTGGATAGCTAATATAGTTCTAAAAAAATCTGTGAAATAAGATACAACATGCTTGTAATAATATAACTATGGCAAAATTTCGCAGAAAAATGTTTTTTTAATAGTGTAAAAATTTGTTCAAAAATAACATTTTTATAAAAATAATGTATTTATTATTCCATAAATTATTACACAAAAGGTCTAGAGGAACTTTTACGTAAGAGCGGGCGCTCTAAAGGATCGCGAGTATTGCGGTACTCACTGTATGTACTCGCTTCCACTCTCTTCATTCTGCCTATTATTGAAACAAATAATCGCAGAACTTTTTTTCTGTAACTATAATACGAGGACTATATTTTTCTTCTGACTTAATTTAAATGGTCTTGTTATAGGGAGGGTCCTTTCTGCTGATTTCTTTCAATTTATTTAAAGTGAACTGGCAGTCAGCTTTCCTCAATATATTTATAAATATTTTCCATCGCTGTTGTAATACTTCCATATTCGGGACGACCAACTCTATTTTTAGTCTGAGATCGCTTGAAAGAAACTCATCAATTTGAATATCTAGCTTTAACAGCTACTGCACATATGAAGCGATGAGTGACAGCTTTTGCGAGATTATCACCACGTTCTTCAGCATACTCCATTATTGAACTTCGACATGAACGGCGAAGTTCTTTTTTTATTTTCTTCAGAATCTAAAATTCACACTATTTCAAAAGAAAACAGTTCACTTGATCGTGTTCTCACACGAGATGTGCTTAGAGATGAACCTGCTTCGTAAGCATCTCTCTGTCGCTTGACAGTGAACAGTCACAGATTTTTTTCTTTTAAAAAGTCAGTACTTCCATCACTTCTTCCAACACTCAATTAACCTTTTTATTCCACGTTCAACCCTCAAAATGTCACCTCCTGACAGCTATTTATTGCAAATAAAACAATAATCTTCCATGTATATATGAAACTCACAATATTTAAAGTATATAAAATTACGCATACGCCCGAATAGTCGTTCAAAATGAGTTCAGTTGAGATTAGAACAAACGACACCTTATAGAGACCCTAACAAAAGAACGACAGGTTCATGTCAAGATCACATTCATTTCAGAGAAGGGCCTAAATTCCTAACGGGGTACTTATGAAATCTTCGTGGTGTTAAAACTCTTAGGTGATGCGGAAGAGAGTATATACAGTGAGTAGTGCAATACTCGCGATCTTTTAGAGGACTTTTTCTCATGTATAATCATTTTTATGAAAAAGTAACTCTGGACCTTTTTTGTAGAGAATCGACTCAGCCACAATTTATTATCGTTATCGAGATATTTGCGAAAAACCGTAAAAAAAACCTCGCGTAATTAATCGCGCGGCACTCGGATCGATGGAGAACTTTCACACAACATTTATAACACTAAAACTAAGCTGCCTATAAATTTTCATTTTTTATCTATTTTTTTCCAACTTTGGAGAAATCTATGTCTAATTTTCCTGGACAAACACATATTAATCATTGCATAATTTACATAAATTATTTAATTCTGAAATAAATTTTGCAGGTGGCCGTTCAAAATGGAGTGTTGAGGGTAACACTGGATATTTTGCACTATGTAGTGCTATAAATCGTGCCATGAAGGAAGGCTTTGAAATAACAAATTCGAATTTTTATGCAAACATTACCTTAGAAAAACTGGCCAATATCCTTCGCCCCGATGACGGGGTCACTGAAGTGCCTTTGTTAAAAGAACGATTAGCACATCTCCATGAAGTTGGAAAAGTATTAATCGAAAAGTATGATGGAAAATTTGAAAACTGTGTGAAATCATGCAATCAATCAGCACAAAAATTGTTGAATTTAATCGTTGAAGAATTTCCATGCTACCGTGATGAAGCAATTTATAAGGGACAACGTGTATCTTTTTATAAGCGTGCGCAAATTTTGATTGGCGATTTGTGGGCTTGCTTTCAAGGAAAAGGAATAGGACATTTTAAAGACATCGAGACAATTACAATGTTTGCTGATTATCGAATCCCGCAAGTTTTAGTATATTTTGGTACACTTGAATATACCAAAGAATTGTTGGACGTGCTAAAAAAAGACACCATAATGACGAATGGCGATGAAATGGAAATTGAAATTAGAGGAGCTTCGATATATATAGTAGAAGAATTAAAAAAGAAGATATTAAACGAAATTGAGACTAAATGTGGCGATATTTCGGCGGAAAATGTCAATTCGATTCTTTTGGACCACTTTTTATGGGACTATAGAAGACGATTTGCTAAAGAATTGGAATCCATTCCTTTCCATAAAGTATTGACAATTTATTACTAAATTGTTTATTATAAATTTTATATGTGAGCTATTTACTGAATAAAGTTTATTTTTGTAGCATACGAAATTACTTTTGTCGGAAGTTCATTAAGAAATAAAAACTAAAATAAAACAATTTTTTATTGGAAGTAACAGATACAACAAAAATCTGATGACTACGTGGAGAAAGTAAATTTTAAATATTATTTGTCTGTAGAACCTTCTTCACTATAAAACAGTTTTCGAAAAGAAAAAAATATATACAAAAAATTAAATTAGATGCCGTAAAATCTTCTAAGAAATTCAGCGCAAAGTATATCCCGCAAAAAAAGTTTCCTAGAAAATTTGTCGAAAATGATTCCATGATATTTAGGTAATTAAGGATATCTTAAATCTATCTCAGTAGTACAGGGAGCAATATAAATTGAATCGATTCTATTTTAGCTTCATTTGAAAGAACCATAATTTAAAATTAATGTTTAAATACTGCTTTTGAAAGTTTCTTTTGAAGTGAATATTGAGATATTCGTTAATTTCTAGTAATTTTCAAATTAAACTTTGCGAATTTGATTTTAAAAAAAGTGTTGAAAACTTATTGAGTGTTTACAATTTATATCAAAACAGGACATTAAGAAAAGTATAAAGGGAGACTATTGAAATTAAAACACGAAAATGTGTGCGCCAGGCAAAGGTTTTGGCATCTACGGTGGACAGGATAGTACGAACTGGAAATCATCAACCTTAGTGTAGACGACTAGCAAAAAAGCCTAAACTAACAGAAAACATGCGTACATCGAGGTTTTAAAATATACAAAATTACCGTAAATTTTAAAATTCACATTTTACATTTGAGGTCTGTGAAGTTAGCCCATGAATCAATCGAAAATTATATTTTAATAGCTCATTCGTTTGATTAGGGAATGACCATGTTGACCCACCAATTAGTTTTGTTAACCCACTTTTTGAAAACGAGATATTCAAAAAGCAAAAATCAGGGCTAACCACGCTTTTTTCAAATTTTATGATATTCGAAAATCGGTAGCTACATCGATTGACCATAAATATATGTATATATATATAATCGTTTGACCACGTAGACCAACCCCTTAAAATTGTTTACCCACCCGTTATAACAAAATTTTTTTACAGTTTTACAGTTTTACAGTGTGGACTGCGCTGTCTTTTACTCAGTTTTTGGCCACCACACGAGAGCTGCGTAGGTGACCACGGGTCTTATAATTGTTTCATATGCCCAAAGGGCCATTTTAGGCCATAGACCCCATGTTTTGCCAAAGAGTCTTCGACAGTCATAGCCTTACCTGTGACCCTATTGAGATGAGGATTCCATGTGAGTCTTTGATCTAGAATCCTTAATAGATATTTGATCTCACTTGTGAATTCTATCCGTGTTCCCTAGTACACCAAGATTGTACCATATTGGGAGCATTTTGCAGTCTTACTGATAAAGTTCTGTCCTGCTTGCTCATAATGGTAATAACCAGGTCATCTGCGTAGCCCTGGCATTCATAGCCAGCATCATTCAGTTTAACCAGGAGATCATCGATAACAAGTGACCACAGCAGTGGGGAAAAAACTCCCCACTGAGGACAACCTGTTGTGGCCCTTAGTTACCAATTTGTCCCCCAGCCTCGCTGTGATGTTCCGGTTACTCAGCATCCATCCATCCATCGGATAGTCGGCAGATCAATACCTCTGTCGATGGCCGCTCCCTCAATGGATGAGAAAGACGTGTTGTCAAAAGCACCTTCAATATCAAGGAAATCACAGAGGGCAACACCCCTACCATTGACAGCATCTTCTAGTTTTTCAACTAGACTGTGTAGTGCTGTCATGGTTGATTTGCCTACATGATAAGCATGCTGGTTGGCGTGTAGCGGCGTTTCTTTAAGAGCACCGTATCTGATGTATTGGTCAATAATTTTCTCCATTGGCTTAAGAAGGAATGAGGGTAGGCTTACCGGATGATATGCCTTGGGTTGCGCCGCTGGTCGAGCCCCACCCTTGGGTATAAAGGCTACCCACAGATTGGGGATATAGCTGAGCTGATAGCTGGCCCTGAAGATTTTAATGAGTGTTGGCAACAGATCATCTAGACCAAGCATGTCAAACTCAAAGGCTAAGATGGGCCGCAAAATCACAAGAACTGTAATATGCATAGAAAGGCTTATTTTGTAAAGATTATGAAAAAATAACAAGAGTAACGACAAAATTTTTTTTCTTTCGCTCAATTGGTATTCTCTTTTTCCAAGATGAGTATCTGTCAATCTGAATGTAGCAAGAGACTTGATTTCTTTCATCAGTGAGAACAATTGTTCGCACTTGCAAGTACTTCCGGACATTGAAATAATTTCACATGCGAATTGACGAGTTTCTACAAATTGCATAGGCAAATTTAGGCACCCTAACTTCGTAGGATTTCTTCTTCAAATTGGAATCACATTGGATCTCAATTACTTCCATTTGCATATTGCAACAGTTTACTTCGCGGGCCGCTTTCCACTTGTTTCCCAAAAGAAAGCGGTGCCGCAGAAATATGTGTTGTGGGCCGCATCTTTGACATGCCTGATCTAGACCCTGCTGCAGGAGAGCTGGGAAGATTTGTAGGCTTTAAAGGAGTTAGTTTCCCACCTTACTATCCCAGCTGTGAAGATTTTACCAGAGGTACTCCTCAGTCGGCGTGTTAACCCACAGCGCACATTGAGTGATTGAGTTCCTCTGTACTCTCTGAACACTCAGGAAAGTGGGTCGCCAAGAGTAGTTTCAATGTTTCCTCCGAGTCAGTGGTATAGGATCCATCAGTCCTCTGGCGGAGGCTTATGCCATTGGTGTGATCTTTTAAGAGTACTTTTTGGAGGCATGCTGTTGTAGTTGGATCGTTTATCTCCTCACAGAACTTCCCCCAGGTTTTCCTCTTGTACCTCCTTAATTCTTTGTTATACTCAGTCAGGGTATTCGTTCCAGGCTCCTGAGCGCTTGGCTTTATTGAAGTTTTCTTGATTTAGCTCTTAGTTTACTTAGTGTCCTGTTCCACCAAGGCTCCTTGCTGACTGATTTTCTGTGTCTAACAGGATTAATATTTTCGTAGCTTTGGACGATCAGGTCTCCTGGGAATCTAGCGGGGCGTTGTGTTGTACGTGAGGCAATACAAAAGACCGATAGTACTCCAATATGGTTTATCATATATTTACAACTATAATGGGAAAAGGGGCGACGTGTGTTCTAAGCCGGTCCGACAGCAATTAACTTGACCGCCTCGCCATTCCAATTAATTCCTAAGTTAGTTGCAGTAGAACTCTCTTGAACACATGCGCATACAACACATCTCCCCTTTTGAGATTTTTCCTTGACTTTAAAAAAATAAAAACAATATATGTATTCATGATAACGTTGATACAATAATCTTTGCTACTAATTTAAATAATTTCTTTTAGACTTCATTTTTTTCCAATAAATAAAATAATTCCAGCGTCTGTAAGTCTCGATAGCACTGCCCTAAGTTTTATGTCATGATCCTCTATTCTTGAGCCGTGAACCAAGATGTCATCCATATGACAAATGACACCTGGCAGTTTATAAAGAGTGTTTTGAATTTTCCTCTGAAAATGTTCTGGTGCTGATGTAATTCCAAATGGGAGTCGTTGGAAACAATAACGCCCGAAAGGTGTTAAAAATGTTGTCAACAGTTGACAATTTCGAATTCGCATCTTATTTAGAAAAATATTTGGCACCTGCAAGTTGTGCGAGTGAATGTTCACTGCATGGAATGGGATGGACCTCTCTCTTTACACTGGCATTCAATTTTGTTCAATCAACACATTAACGAATTTCCCCATTGGGCTTATTTACAATAACAACGGGAGCAGCACACCACTCTGTAGATTCTTCAACGGGCTTAATAACGTTGAGCTTAACCATTTCATCAAGTTTTTCGCGTACAGGATTACTATTTTCGTAGCTTTGGACGATCAGGTCTCCTGGGAATCTAGCGGGGCTTCATCGAGTTCTTGTACGTTCGTCCTGATGTGCTCCCGATAAATTTCCCAGTTAGTTAGCTTGGGAACCCTGGCTGCTTCCAGCTACACGCGAGGGGCCTCCATGTCAAATCGTATGTGTTTGTGATCTGATAGAGAGGGCTCATCCGACACGTGCCAGTTAGTTATGCTGTTCTCCAAGTTTGGACTGGCTTTCGTAACAATGTTAGTAAAGGTTGCTTTATTGCCTTTATTTAATATTTCAATATTGTTTTTAATGAAATAATCTAATAGGTACTCACCTCGTCTGTTTATCCCGGTGCTTCCCAGATTGTATGGTGGGCGTTCGCATCAGATCCGATGATGAACTTCCTATTGTGCTTTTTGCAGTAGCACAATAGCTGCATGACTTCCCTTGGAGGTGGTGGTTGGTCAGAGTCTCCAGGGAAATAAGCTAGAGGTAGCTTTGGTATGATGGAGATTGATTTGGAGGAACATTAGAGTGGCTCTATCGGCTGCCCTTGGCTGAGTGTGACGGGCCTTTTCCTTTGGGTCCATTAGTGCTTCGGGATTTAGGACGGCCTGTCGTCCCCTCTTTCACAGGGCCTTTTGCTTTGTTGGTGGCTCGTGTATTTTTCCCTGCCACTTCCACATTTTTGCCTGGTTCAATGTAGGCCTTGGAAGGCCCCAGCACCGCAAATGCCGCTTTGGGTGTTGTGGGAACCAGGTCAGTACGGGTTGAGTGCAGCCCCGTGCCTGATGCGGTCGCAGAACATCCCACTTTTTGGCCCTTTGAAATTGAGGAAACCAGAGCCGTCTGCCCCGCTGGTTGCTTTGCACCAGCTGCGGTTTTGATTGGTGCTGGAGTCGCTCCAACTCTCGTTTCCGTGAGACTTGCATCTGCAGTCCGCTTCGTCGGGTTATTAGCTCCTTTGGAGCTGGACCCCGCCGAAGACTGGGCCTTAGCAAAACCACTTTTGGGCTTGAGCTGCACTTGATCAAACATGTAGTTGGTCCTGAATGAGGTCTTCTTGAGAGCCTCAGACGAAAAGTCGTCTACTGAGAAAACTATTACAGTGGCGGTTCCCTCTGTCTCCCTCTGCAGTATCCTCCAGGCCGAGACCCTCAACTTGGTCAAGGATCTCCTCATTCTTTAGTTCTAGGCTTTCCGGGAAGTAGCCTACCAGGAATTTGGACCGAGGAAGCTCGTTCTCCTCGACCTCCGTTGTGGTTTTTGGAGTTCTCCTTTTGGCCCTAGTTGACCCAGGGGGGGAGTCCTCTGTCCGGTTCCGTTTAACGTTGTCTTGTGCCACTACTCTAGGCGCCATCGCTAGTACTCTAGCTGCTGTTGTGTCATGTCCCTGTGACAGCAGTTTTTTGAACCGTTTTTTGCTAGCTTCGCTGAATTTTTTGCTCATTAGGCTGCTGTTGTCCATTACCTCCTCGGGGTTTTTCCTTGAGTCCTTGGCAGCCCCATTAGGTTTGTCAACCGATTTGATAATGAATTCCTCATTGGAAAAAATGGACAGGTCAGACAGCCTGGCTACCCTCAGTATTTTTTAGCAGTTCAGACAGCCTGGCAGGACTTACCTTGTCCTGGTCCATTGGCACGTGTTCTGCCATTTGAGACCTTAGGTTAGCCTCAGAAGTTTGCACTTTTAGAGGAGTGCCACTCTCAGTATTTCCTTTTTTTTCCATCTGTATCCCTTTAGTTTTTCCATCTGTATCCGAGTAGGGGAGAATTGACAGTCCACCGCGACAGAGATCCCCGATATCTCGGCCAGGCTAAATAAAACCGGTGGTCGCCAGGTATCCGTGTGTTGGTTAACTAATTGACAGTTCTAAAAATTAATTACTTTCGTATGAAATTAGTCCGTTAATCTTTTTCAATCCTTTCATGTGTTTTTCTCTCTTTCGCGAGACAACGAAATTTTTTTTTATATCAGAATGGTACAGGTTCACTGTAATCCTTGTCACTCGGTCTTAATAATTGAATAAAAACATTCACCTGCAAATTGGATTCACAACAAAACGTTTTACTCATACGAAATGAAATTTACAACTACATACAAGATTTTTCACGTATTTATCGAAATGTACAAAATATGTACATAAAAACACTCCGTTTTTTCATCTCGAGCGGAGCAAGAAATATATAAAATTTCTTGATATGATTGGGGTTTCTAATAAAGAAAAAATAAATTCCTTTGTGTCGTAATCAACAGCAGCACTAAAGGGTTAGCTTTTCTTTAGCTGCTGGACGTCTTCGATACAAACACAAACACGTTCTATTTATCAATAACTGTATGTATCAAGCGACCTGAAATCTGGTAAATTTGGCGAGCAACAGTCTTTATGACATTGTATAAAATCGAAGGTCTTCTCCCTACAATTTAGTGTGAGAGTTAAATCTGGAAGGTGCACTTTTATCGAAATAGTTTGTTTTTAATAATAAGCAAAGGGCGCAATGGAAATATTTTACATATTTGGTTTTTATGCGCCAACAGTTATTTTGCCAATTTCACAAATTCGGTTATTAGAGTTCAATTGCCTAGAATTTTAATATTTTATATATTGCTGTAAAGTTTTATACTAAATTGTAATGTGCCTCTTTTTTGCTTTCGTGTTAATAATTTCTAGCAAAAATATCACCTCAAAGATTAATTTTCTGTGTGTAGTATTATAGGAATATCAATAACAATATTAACTTTCAAAAAATTTTAAAGGTTAGAAATAAATCACGACATATGTACATAATTATTTTTTAATTTACTGTTAACTTAGAAATTGTCTATGCTATTTAACGTTACCCTGCGCTTCTTACAATCGCTTTCCGAAATTGCCCCCTCAGTTTTGATGATTTTTAATGACGAGTTTCCGGGTTCCACTTGAACGTTCTCTTTCTCAAATGAAGTTGTATTATTTTTATCTGTTGAAGAATTTGCATCTTCCACTTGATCTTGCATCAGCATTTCTAATTTTCTTTTGTATTGTTCTTCTAAGGATTTCATCTGTAAAAAAGATAAAAAATATTTCTTCAAAATACCTAAATTTGAATATAAAACAACATTTAGATTTGCAGTATCCAAACCATAATAAAAATAAAATTATTTACTTGTAGTAGATCTCTGATGTGAGGACGATTATGTAAATGTAAATTAAAAATTAATGATAAGAATTGGTTGAGCAGATCCTAAAAATTTTGTTTTTTCACTACTATTCTTTATTAATTCTAACGCAGAAATGAGATAAAGAAAAATTCATGCAATCAAAAACATAACCTGTAAAAAAAACCAAGTCTCACAACTCATTTCTTCTATCGTAAAAAGTTGTGAGATCCATGTAATACCAAGTCGGTCAATTTATTCAGTCCCTACTTAAGGGTCCTTCTGTCTTAAGTTATTACGTAATTGGCTAACCTAACAACATCTTATAGTGACCATATCAATATTTAAAATCTTGTATGTTTTAAATAAATAGATTGACTTGGCAATCGCACTAAACACAATTTATCTTTTTTTATTTATTTTTATTAAAAACACAATGTATCTCACAAGTAATATTATATTAAATTAGATTGTTTAGTGCGATTGCCAAGTCAATCTATTTATTTAAAACATAAAAGATTTTTAATATTGATATGGTCAGATGTTGTTAGGTTAGCCAATTACGTAATAACTTAAGACAGAAGGACCCTTAAGTAGGGACTGAATAAATTGACCGACTTGGTATTACATGGATCTCACAACTTTTTACGATAGAAGAACTGTGTTGCGAGACTTGGTTTTTTTACAGGTTATGTTTTTGATGGCATCTCATTTCTTTTTGTAGGTAGTCTTCCTTTTTTTCCGGTACTACTTCTTGAGCTTCAGCTAGTTTTTCTCAAAGCCCACTCCCTGTCTCTATGGGTTTTTCTCGTAGGCTTTGATGTTACAATTTTTGACAAGTCTGGACGGTAAATGCTTCTTAGTCTATTGTATTCACAAATTGAGGATTCCTGCGCTTTAATACTTCTAAAGTCGACATTAATTAGATGTAAGCCGTCCAGACTTGTAACTCTCGAAAGTGCCACGTAAGCTTGACCGGATGTGAATACTGCTGAACCGATATCCATCAGCGCATTGGAGACGGAGTTGGATCAATGCGTTGAGCGGCAAGACCACCATGCCTTGGGTCCCGGGTTCGAGCCCAGATGACCGTGAACTTTTATTAAGAAATTAAAATAATCCACTCCGTCTCTGGGCTGGTGTCTAGCTCGCAGCAATGCAAACAAGACTCAAGTTTCCTCACTTCCCTTACCCTAATTCCCTTCCGGCCAAAACCATGCTAACGCATCAAAGGGTTGTCCCCTAGGATTTGGCCATATCGTATAAAAAAAAAAAAAAAAAAAAAAAAAAAAAAAAAAAAAATTTAGACTTAGGCCCTGACTTTTGTGTATAGTTATAGCATAGGCTATACATATATTCAAATTTAGGTGCAAGCGAGCGCAGTTATTTACATTTACATTCTTACTTACGCACATATGAATACGCACATACGTAGCTGGCATGGCAACACTCATCATACATAAATTACATTAAAATATTTTTTTTTGCATTAGTAATATTTAGGACCGCACTCGTCAAACGTCGGTTAAAGTTAATCCTTATGTAAAATTTTTATCTCTCATTCACTATAAACACAGTCAATATACCTAACAGAAAATTAATTAAAACATCAAGCTTAACAGAGGATTAATTGAACTAATGTACGGCACTCACTGCCGCACTCAAAGTTTTTTTTAAATTAATAAATTACTTAACCCATTATTTTTCTATGTCCCATTCTTGCTTTTTCATTCCGTTGACCATTTTACAAGTTTTGACCATTTTATTACAAGTTACCTTTGAACATAATTATTTCTAGGTACCTATCTACCCTTATTATTCTATTTTATTATATTATATCTAGGTACCTATCTACACTTATTATTCCATTATTATTTATACGTATACAGGTACACTGGTTCATTCACTGCAAATGTATTAATTAATCTGGGGTCCTATATTTATATGGGATTACAAAGTTATTAATGCAGTTGGTGTATCTAGAAAACTTAACCGAAATTGCAAAATATTTTAGTTTTTCCTTGATTTATACACTAAACACTAATTGTATTCTAAATTTGAAGCTTCTATGTCTGCTAGAAGTGCCTTAGAGTTTTGATGATCAGTCAGTCAGTGAGTGACAAAATTAAGAAACTTTGATTAGTTATAATTCTTAAACTACTGGTTCAAATTGAATGAAATTTGAACTATACCGTGTTTATACAATGCCTGCTTGGTTACTGAAAATTCGGGCTTCTAATTTTATCCACAACGAAGTTATAGGGGCGTCGAAAATGGCCTGAACTGCTTCGAGAAAAGGATGGTATGGCGGTGCCGCTTGTTTTTGACCGACTTGGCGACGATGTTAAATGAAATAATTTTCAATGGTACTAGGTAACCAATTTGAGAAATTTCAAGAATGCTGATCAAACAAGAAAATCAAATCACAAAAAAGTTTCTAAAATTCCTCGATTCAAAAAACCATAGAACTGAACTTATATCTATTTAATGACAAATTATTGTTGCTATTTGGAAAAAGGGGGCTTGAAATTCGACTGTAAGTACAATAACAACCGGAATAACGGACGAAAAAATATTGAATAAAATAATTAGTATTAAATTTGTATTGCTAAATAGTTGACACTCATAGTCTTACCTTTGATTCATATATTTGCTTTAAGGAAACTTCTTGTTGGGCTAATCGTTTTTCCCATGACTTTTTTCGGTGTTCGAGAATTTCTTTAAATTCATCAACTAATTCTTTCCGCAATTGAATTTCTTGTTGCACAATTTGCTTTTCTAATTTCATGACTTCTTCGCTGAGTCTTTCATTCTCACTTTTTAGTCTGTTTAATGATATATATTTGAAAAATAATATTTTATAAAGAAATGAGAGTACTCACGTTATGTTTTCCTCATATAGTGTATCAAATTCCCGACTATTTGAAACTATAGAGCTATGAGGACTGACAATTGTTTGGGAAGCATGAGAAAGAAACCAAGAGTAGCGTTTACGAGAATGTTTTTCAAGAGTGGGCTTATAAATTATATTTTTTGCTATTGAAGAGAAACTTAGCACATTCAAATTCTCTTCAAAATACTGCTCTGTTGGAGTAATATTTACAATCATCGTTATTTTCTCCTTTCCTGTTAATGCAGTTTGCAAGAGGAAGGTTAGCTTAGACTCCCTGAAAGGAATTATATCAGCTACTCTTTTTTGCTGATTATTATAAGCAGCATCAAGACAACGTCCTAAAACCATTAGTGATGTGTTAATACGTTGTGCTTCCTTTAGTCTGCTTCCAACGTTTCCTGTTTTACCAAGTCTCTCGGATCCAGCGAGATCGCAAAACTTATAACAATTGTGTGTGAAAATATCTGGATAAGAAAATGTTATAACATCAATGAAAAATATGCAATGAGAACGGCTTGAATTGGTGTTAATCGCCGTTGATGCATAAGTGACCCTCTTTAATCCATAGTGAAGCAACTTGTATGCTTCTAAACCGCTTTTGACATATATTGATGTTAGATTCTTTATAAACACTTTTCCTTCATTTGAAATTACTTTAAGGCCCTTTCTTTTAGTATTGTTTATTGTCATGTTTGGATTAAGTAGATCATAGACAACTTCGTTATATATTTCAGCAAAAGAAATCCAAATAAATACTGATTTATTTGCAATATCAAGTGTTTCAAAGAGTTGTTCCTCATTTATTTTCTTTTGTATTTTACTGTATAATTGGTTGACATCTGCACACATAGACAGAATAGAATTGCGCACAGATTCCTCATTTTTTATAGAACTATCGTCTAGTAGCGTTAAGGTATTGTTAACCACTTTGACACTAGGCTGCGTGAAAATATTATTAGCGTAATTTTTGAATAAATTCTCCATAGAGCGCGGAATAATCCCAGGATTTTCCAAGTCACCTGTTTAAATGAAATAATAAAATAAAATATATTAAAATTGTGCTATATTTTTCTTAGCGAATATAAAATAAATTATATAAGAATTTCGAGAGAGTGTGAAAAGTTCTTAATTTTTTTAGTTTTATTTAAAATTCTTTGCTTTTAGGGGAATGGATTCTGGTAAAATGGTTGAGTTTTAAGAACTTTTTTGAAAAGTAAAATAAGGCCGTTATTTCTCAAACTTAAGGGTTTTTTTTTGGTTATCTGACCAATTAAAATGTTTTCTTTAACACATTCAGCAGTAAAATCTCTGAATTGATGGCATTTTTTTAGGATGTGGCCAAAGCCTAGGGCACAAGCTTTTGATGCGTTAACATGGCTTCCGCCGGTAGGAAATTAGGGTAAGGGGAATGAGGGAACTTGAATGTTTTTTTGCATTTCTGCGAGCTAGACAACAACCCAGAGACGGAGTGGATTTATTTTATTTTATTCTTTAAAAACTTACGGGCTGACCGAGGCTCGAACCCTGTAACGAGGCGTGGTAAAAATGCCGTAGTCTTGAGAGGTAAATTTGGTGCACTGGTTTGTGCAAAAAATGTTTTATGACAAGTGCTCAGGACTGCCTGTCTACGACAAAAATTTTGCTGAATGTGGACCAATTTATCGGTAACATTTTTCGGTTCTATAACAAATGGCATAAAATTCGTTCCAGGTTTTCAAGATTTTTCACACAAATCAGAAGAGCAGACATATTGTGTCAACAGCAAAGGAGTACGAAAAGTGCCAAACATATTTGTTACTAGTGTGAGTGATCAAATTAGTGAAAATTAAGTCGATCACAATTTAAAGTTGCAAAATGATGACCTATGTAAGAGTAATCTTAATTATCTTAAACTTTAAAGTGCAAAAGTATGAAAATACCTGTAAACGAATTTACAATGGTATGAGGGTAAATCAAGTCTCGATGGAGTAAGAGATAACGTGCTGGCCTTGCTGAGAGACGCGAGTTCGAATGCCACCGACGGCAATTTATGATGCTTTTTACTAACGACAATCTAATAAATTCTCTTTCAAACAATTGAAGTTCTTTTCCCGTAAGGGGACATAGCGAGAGATTAAGGTAAATAATAACTAAGCGGATGAATTCAAGTGGATTAAATTTCGACGGTACAATAAAAAGAGCCTCTAAACAAAACCGCTTACAAACAGTAACAATAGAAGCGCCAGGAGGTGCAACAGTGAATTGGCTGCTCTTAGACAAAATACAACCAATTTGCGTAATAAAGTTAAATATTTAAATGAGAGATTTTTAGCCAAATTGGCTGCCTTTTGCAATTTTTATTTGGCTTATATTGTGTCTATTATGTATCTATAAATCCTGCGCGCCTGATCTTTTGAGATTTTTTTCTCAATCCCCTTCTGAGATAAGATAGTTGATAGTCGTCGGTGTAATGCGCATCAGACAAACTGTCAAGCGCACTCTAAATGATGAATAGACAGGCTTTCGTGCAGCGATCACATCAACACTCTCCGAATTATCATAGAGCAATCCGCCGAATGGAGGTCGATTTCGAGGCGTCTGACAGCATTGATTGCGAGTATATATAGGCAGCTTTACATAGGAGAGGCATTCTAGAAAAAATTATCACCATAATAATGGAGTCCTACTCAGGAGCCCAATGTCATGTCCTACACAAGGGAATATTGTCGGATCCCTTCCAAGTGCTGAACGGAATGAGACAAGGATGCATGTTGTTACCTTTGCTTTTCCTGATCGTCATTAATGACGTATTGTGTAGCACCCTAGATGACTACCCATCATGGCAATGGATAGGCCACACACTAAAAAAAAAGGCCAAACGACATTGCTCCACAAGCTCAAAATTGGAACCCGCACTGGACCGAAGAAAGATGCCGAATTGGACGATCGCGCAACCCGTGGAGAAGAAGGCACCGAGATTATCAAATCAGGGCAATAGTTAAAGGTGTTGGCGCAGAACCGGACCAGCTGGAGAGTCGGTGCAATATACGTCCTATGCCCCACAAGGGGTTCAAGGACCCGGAGAAAGTTGTCGGTGATGAAAGTGATAATGTTTGGGACTTCGAATCCGAAGGATTCAGCTTCGAATTCCACCGGTGAAATATTTCACATATCACTGCAGTTATAGCAAAAGAACTAGGAATGTATTGATAATGTGTTAAATGGGGCGCCCCTTGAACAATATGGTTGTTTTACTTATTGCAGTGAAAGACGAATTAAGGGGTCACCTTGAGATTTTGAAAAATTCGATTTTTTGTTTTTAGGCTAGATAAATTGTTTATACTTCTAAGAATATTTCAAGTGTTTAAATATTTCAAAATTCCAATTATTATCGGAGTTGTAGCAATTTGAAGTGAGCGCGGCAGATAATTGACCCACAATCTCAGGTAACGACCGGACAAATGCGAGCAGACAAAGTCATGCAATTGGTATTGTTGAATATACTTTTATATTTTATCTTTGCTCGATGAGAGACGATGCATGCTTTGTGCACGACTGATTGGTCCAAGAATCTCAGATTGATGGTGATATAAAAAAAATTGATTTGATTTGATTTGATTTTAATTTTTAAAACACTTCCACGTTCATATACATTTTTTAAATTTAAAAATTTCTATAAAAATCAGATTTCTTTTCAAATAGCTCTCATCTACAAAAAAAAAATTTCACAAAATTTTTATCTACGCTTCATCATAGAAATTAGCTTTCTAAACAAGGAACAATTTATTTTTAATTTTTCCGACGATGCCTGATAGAGAAAATAAGTACACCATCAGCAAGAATTTTCAAAAAAGGGACCCACTTGATGGCTCATATCTCCGTAGTTATGCAATTTTTTTATTCGTTATTATTTCAAATTATTCATAAAACTACTATGTATATGTGTAAAATAAAAATTATTTTATATATTTAATAGCTGCGTCAAAAAATTTTTTATACCTACTTTTACGAGCGCCAAGGTGGTATAATCCCTTAAGTCAATTCGGATTGAGACGACGCTCAGGACTATCCTTACCGTAAACTCCATATACAGTACTGTGAAAATTTTTAGGACCACTTAAATGCTTCGGGAAATTTTATTTTTTCAAAGCACGTTTTTCCTTTGCTGAACAGAGGGGGAAAATCAATAGGGGCAAGTAATAATCTTTGAAGTGTTTTTTTACATTTTACATAATTTTATTTAAATTTAATGATTTATAAAAAAATATAACAATTTAATTTTAAAAACCATTGTGAATAATTATGCTTTGAAAAAATAAAATTTCCCGAAGCATTTAAGTGGTCCTAAAATTTTTCACAGTACTGTATTCAAGATACAAACAAAGTTTAGCACTGTAATACCGACTCTTAGCAAGTTGGATTGCAGCATTCGTTTTGTTGCAATTAATGGTATAGAGTAACCCAGCTTTATCTATCTTGAGGTATTTTTAGCGCTGAAATAGGTACTCACTATGATAATTAGAACTGGAATCTTAGATGAAAATCAACTACAATACCCCGACTTAACAGATTTACTTTTTAATGGAAATTTTTTATCAAATAAATAGGAGATCAATTACGTTAGTCTCAACTTTATCATCAGTGGGGACAATATCATATTTTGCATCCCACCCCATTTGTTAATCGCGATATGAGATAGTTCTTAAAGAATCCATCGCTTCCAAAATTAAATCATAACTGAAGAACAGAATATAATGATCCGATTACTTGGTGAGTTGATTTGATCCTGAGAAAGAACTTTTTAAGCATTGATTGAAGCCTGAGAAAAGAAGATATTTAAAACGTAAATAGCATTTTATTGTCGAACTAAGAAAACAAAAGTAAGTTGAAGTTAATTATGAATGAGATCAACGGAAAAAATTACCATTTTGACAGAAAATTTGATTTTTTTTTGTAGTACGCTGTTTTATTTTTATTTTATGATACTATTTCGGCCCCTTATGCAATAAAAATAATTAGTAATTTCTTTTTTTGCAATAAAAGTGGGCAAGCTTTATTTAAAACTATATCAAACTTCAAGTCGATAACATTAGCAGTTGCTGAAATTACCAACTGTAACAGACGGACAGACAGACAGACAAAAGAAAGCCCTTTTCCGATTTTGGTACGGAACTCTAAAAATGCCTATTCTCGAGGCAGTAAAAAATACATTGAAAAATACATTGTGAAACAGGTTAGGGAGGTAATCCGTTGCGTCAAATTTTTGTTGCATGTCAACGGGGAGGGGGAGGGGTGTTGGGTGGGTGGGACAGCGATGTTAGCTGTTTGCCCCTGGAAATTTGCAGACCTCTTTTCGCGGAGCTCCGATGATGGTCGCCATTTTGGATTTTTTATTACAAAAAAATCATTGCATACCATAAATATATAATATTAACTATAAAAAACCCTCAGTCGCCTATATTTATTCGTTTTCCTACGAAAATTAAAAATATGAGCACCTGCAAAGTCTCCCTTAAACTAGTTTAATAGCACCCCATTATTTTTGCATTATCAACAAAAATATTCTGCCTCGGGCCAGAATCCGCATAGTTGTAAAAATCGGTAAGCAAGGCCAAGAAATTTACTAAAAATGAAAGTAGGGTTTTGATTATTGTTGATTTATTTATGTGACTTAAAATAACATTTAAAACAACGTTTTTACATTCACGGCAGGGACAATTTTTTGTTAAAAAAAATTAAACCCTTAGCACAATGCAGCACTTGATGCCAGCACCAAAACTGTTAAAAACTGTTAAAAAAATCGCATTTGGTGCCGGCCATAACAATGAATAGTCGTTCATATGAAGTTCTTTCATAAAAATGTTTTTATCGGTTTGTTTTATATAAGCACGGGTAATCTTTGACTAATTCTATAAGTTTTCCTCGAAATTCGTTTTATTTGAAAGAAATCCCCGTTACTTTTACTTGACAAATGACAGCACCGAGCATCAAATTCAAACTATTTTCGATTTCGACGAGAGAATCAATCCTGGTGCTGGCATCAGCATAGCTATTCTGTGATGTTTCATATTGTTTCATTTATTTTGAATTGACAAGCACTTCACTTCAATCCTGGTGCTGGCATAAAGTGCTGCATTGTGTTAAGGACTTTAATAAAAAAAAAGCCGATAACAATTATAAAATCTTTTTACTAATTTTCACTCATTATCCTCAAATGGAAAGAAGAAACAGATAACGGAAAAATGGTTCTGGCCGTATTTTTGGACTTAAAAAGGGCATTTGAGACGTTTGACAGAGGTATATTGCTAAAGAAGCTATCGAAATATGGTTCTTACTGG
Organism: Leptarthrus brevirostris; assembly: GCA_964036015.1. Taxonomy (NCBI): domain Eukaryota; kingdom Metazoa; phylum Arthropoda; class Insecta; order Diptera; family Asilidae; genus Leptarthrus; species Leptarthrus brevirostris. The sequence goes on from OZ038372.1 coordinate 44,421,526, forward strand.
CATATAATTAGAATGCTTTGCATCTTATTTTACAAGAAGAACGCAACGCACTAGGATTAACAAGGCATTATCTTACAAGTTAGAGACTACATTAGGGAGTACCGCAAGGATCAATTTTGGGAGCATTACTTTTCGTAATATATATAAATGACATTGCAAAAATACTAAAGCACACTAAAGTAGGATTGTTCGCTGATGATACGCATGTATATATAACTGGAAATCTATCAGAAATGGTACGTAACTTAAGGAAGACCTAGAGAATCTTAAAAATTGGTTAAATATGAATAAACAGAAGTTAAACTTGAACAAAACAAAATTCATTAAAATAAAATGCCAGTATTACGTAGATTTAGACATTGACGGAGACAAAATCGAAAGTGTGGATAGCATGAAAAACTTAGAAGTTATACTAGAAAAGGAATCAAATTTCAAATCGCATGTGGACTATATATGCAAGAAAATATTGAAGAAAAGAGGAGTATTAAAGAGAATATGACAAAACATTACAATGACAGCAGCGATAAATATATACAACTCCATAATAAAAACGCATTTTGAGTATTGTTCATCGGTGTTAATTCTTATTACGGGAGAGTGCTTTCAACGACTTCAAAAAGTCCAGAATAAAGCAATGAGGACAATTCTTATTTGTATTAGATGGTCATCGAAGGCATGCCTGTTGCAGTCATTAAAGTGGCTAAATGTCAAGCAAAAAATTGTATTGAATGTAGTGCTGTTTGTGTTCAGAATGAAATATGATATGTTACCAAGGTACTTGACGAGAAACTTGAAATATGTAAATGACTGTCAGCCACATAGCCTAAGAAGTGGTAGTAATTTTAGATTGAATAGGTATAGACGTTCCGAAACTCTATATTTTACAAGGGACTTGATGTATTTAAATCGCCAAATGAAATAAAATATGAAAGAAATATATACCAGTTTAAAAAATTAATTACTGATTATATAAAACTGAACTTTTAAAATAAAATTATAAGAATTTGGATATACTTGTAAACATGACAGAAACGTAATAAAGTATAATTATTATTTTTATATTATTTAAAAGAACTTCTTATGAGCGATACTTCAATGCATTCTGTTAGGATCAGAATTGGTGCTGCATTAGAGCCTTTAAGTTAATATAATAAATTGATTCTTAATCAAAACAAAAATATTTTTTTATTTTCTATTATATATTTATTTAAAAGAAGACCTAGGGTTTGTTGGGAAGATAGTTAGGTTAGGGTGGCGGCTATCAGCCCTACAGCCGATCAGCCTCACATAGACCTATAAATGGTTCGTTGTGATTGGGAAGATAGTTAAAAAGTTTTAAAATCTTAATAGACGTTACAGGCAGAAAATAATTCTAAGTGTATGTGGGTGTAAAATAGACGGGATGTTATTTTATAGAAAAATTGAAGACAAGAAGCTCAAGATTTATGGGGAACTATGATATTGATATTAATTGTTTGTCAAGGTTATATAGATATTATAGTATCGCGGATATAGATTCCGTTCGAATTGACTATAGAGGCAACTCAAACCTTCTTCATTAAATGTAAAAAGGGTACTGTACCTAAAAGTGTAAACGTTTTTCCAGATCCTGAAGTTCCATAGGCAAGCACAGTCAAATTTTCACCTGCCTCGATTTTACTACGAATGCAGCTATTGTAAACGGCGCACTGATTAACGGGTCCATCGAATATATCGTTGAATGTAAAATGTTTTTCTAAAATATTTTTACCATTTGTGGAGTTGTCCGGTTGGGATGTTATTAAGGTAGTTCCATGGATTTTATAATACGAGCAATTATTACCCGGAATTGGACGCATTCTCAAATACACAAGGGCACTTTCACTTTCGGGAAGGACTTCACTTCCAATTGTATCTTGAGAGAGGCATGAATCCTCGCCTTCTTCGGATATTAAATTACATAAATTCACTTTCCTTTCTGGTCTAGGCCTGAATCTCCTATCAACACTAGGATCCCGCGGTACAATAAATGATCGTAGATCCGGTTTTGAAATATTTCCTTTTTGCATTTTAATATATATAAATAAAGAAAAACTAAAATCTCCAATAATATAAATAAAACACTAAATATAAAATCCAATTAACGGTTTTGACGATAAATCCGTAATATTAGCGGCAGTGCGTTGACGTTTTAGCAGATTCATTTAATTTTTCAGTTGCTTGTTTTGAATTCAATCGATGCAGTGCTTCTCAACATAATGTTCTTCTTCTTTGTCTCTGCAAAATTTCGTAGCGGGTAGCATTATTTTATTAAAGTTTATTTAACAATATTTTATCTAATTTGATTTATATAATTATAAATGAAATAAAAAACTTAGAACATAGTAATAAAATTCTAAGATATATAATTTAGTAGTATTCTTAACTTATGCACACACCGAAATCCCTCTCCAAAAAATCCAATTGTCAAAAACTCTACACATATTTGACAATAGGGCGCACAATCGCATCACGTGAATTCCTCTTCTTGTGTTGGAAGGCTGATTGATTTTGATCAGACAAAAATCCTTGTCTCCTTCTTGCAATAATTGAAATACAGCTAAAATTTGTTGTTAAGTAGATTTTGCATAAGTTGTTTTCTCACCAAAGTAAGTTTCAAAGCGCAAAGTGATATTATAAGTAAGAAATCGAGTTTAAAGTGTTCAGTGCTACAGGGCTTCTCTTAAAGCTCGTTGTACTGGCAAATTTTGCGATAATTTGTGGTCTATAACATTAATAATTTTGCTTGTGTGCATTAAACTGCAAGTGCAACGAATGTAGCGTAAAATTGATCTTAAAAAAAGAGTTTTCTTCAACTTTTCGTAATATAAGGCTTCGTTAATACATAAAAAATGTGTTTATATAGATAATATGTTGGAAAAATTCATTTGATATATTCTTTCGTAACGTAAGTGATTAAAAATTAAACTTTAATAAAATTTAGATAAATCTGGCTAGTTCTAAATTGGATCCAACTGTCATGTGACTGTCAAGAAAACAGCTGACTTGAAGAACTGTCACGACTTGCTTGTTGTCAAATATCAGTGCTTAGTAGATTTGTTACAACTAATTGTAAATATTCAATATTCTAAGTCTTATTTTATCATTTATATTAAATTAGATATAAAATGTTTTTTCCGTACTATAGCAGAAGAGAAATCAATGAAAAGTTTTGAAGCGCTTCAGCGCAGGAATTCGGTTAGGGTGCAAGTGCAGGTTGGGGAAACGTGCACCTGATTGAAACTTTGTGCACGGTGTTTGGACGTATGTTTGATTGGTTGCTGTTAGTCACATGGTTTGATTGCTTATTGTTGTTTGGTTTCTATAAGTCACTATCAAACGCTCCAATGCGAATATGTGTGCTGCAAAGCGCCCTGCAATGTCCCGCGCTTCTTCCTCAATGTGAACAGGCTCGTTCTGTCTTAACAACACCATTCAACTTCGCCCCATGAATTGCTGAATATCAAAAAATTGCTCCAGAGCGGTAGATCAGCCGGCAGTAGATTTAACAAGTGATTGTCAGCTTGTTAACGAAGATTTGCTCAATAGCTGCAAGATTCAGCTTAAGAATGTGAATTGCTGAATCATGCAGCCGTAGTGCAAACCTACATTTGCGAACAAGCTCTGACTCAGTTCAGCTGAACTTGGCTATAAGCAGTACAAGTCGGTTAAAATAATTAATATTTTAATCTTTATTTTAACATTTCAAAACGCTATCAGTAAAAATTGATTAAAATTTTGGACAGCTTTAATTAAATTCTTGAATTATTTACAATTTTAATTTATAAAAAAACAATAAGTATGCAAAAAAACATTTTCCAGCTTTACTTAATACAGTATTTTTTTGAGAGCATTATAAGCAACACATGGTCACGTCTGACTAATTCGATTTATTTCTAACATCAGGGACGTCCTGATTTTGCATGCGCTAACATAAAATAAAGAACGAAAAGAAGGGATATCTAATGTGAAAACGCTGGCGAGTTGATGTATAAGAGATTATTAATTTTACCTGATTTTAATGTTCGACCGAACCATCTATTCCCTTACAAGCATTAGTGTACACAAAATCGTATTAAAGGCGATAAAATATAAAATCTAATTAACTTTCCCTTAGGGTTTTCGTTTCAAGCCTAATAATTCAAACGCTAACGCCTAAACTTTGCTCTTACTCAAATTTTACACATGGCGAAGAGCGTAGACAATAGTGGTTAGAATCCTTGATTAACTGTTCACAGTTAATATACATAATACAATACATAGCGTTTCTGTTCTATCTTATCTGCTAGTAACTTATGCTAACAATGCCTTATTCCTCATATACTATGACAATTATTTATTAATAATTTTCTTCATTAATGTTAAGTTTATGGTTATTTGTATTTTAAGAACAGGAACAAGGAATGTTCTATATTTTATATTTTTGATTTTTTACTAATCTCAGCCTATGTTTCATTGCATTAAAGTACTATAACCTATATTAAGAGTTCTCTCACTTTTTTTGTTTAATTTTGATTTCGCTTCTTGTAAATTCAAAAAAATGAACTAAAAGATGCGGTATACGAACACTTTATGGTAACTTGAATAAAGTGACCGTTAATAACAAAAAATCTAAGTTATTGCTAGCTACTAATTCTTCTGCTTGTTCGAAGTTACCTGTTAGTCCTTTTACATTCAGTAGAGCGCCGTTAAACGTTGTTATCAATCATCCTTGGGCTTTTTTATTAATTGCTAGTATATTACACGTTTACTTTCTGCTTCCAAACAGCTAGTGTTTGAAGTGAAAAATTAAAAAATGAAGGTCGGGTCAAAAATTACCCGAAGGGCGCTTAAGTATTAAAGTGTATCTGTGGATTGAAGCTGGTTTTATGCCATTCGCTCTCGTTTTTTTTTAAATTTTTTGTGAAATTCCTTCAATGTAAGTTATTTTCCTGTAATATAAGTTGTTATTATTCTAACCATCTTGTCTTTTTTTTATACAATGTTGCCAAATCCTAGGGGACAACCCTTTGATGCGTTAGCATGGTTTTGGCCGGAAGGGAATTAGGGTAAGGGGAGTGAGGAAACTTAAGTCTTGTTTTTTGCTTTGCTGTGAGCTAGAGAACAGCCCAGAGACAGAGTGGATTATTTTAGTTTCTTAATAAAAGCTCACGGGGAGATCTGGTCTCGAACCCGGGGCCCATGGTGGTTTTTCTTTTGGAATTTATACCTTGCATCACCCTCTACACTCTGAAGATACCTGAGCCGTGGTTTTTCCTGATAGTAAACTTTTTAGTATATGCCTCTGCCGAAGCTTCTTTGGTGCTCTCATAAATTTCTTGCATTTTTGTTTCTCGGTTTTTTTGACAACCTGTTGCATCGCTGGATCCCGAGATTGAGGTTATTTACACTACCCGCCTGTTGCCTGGTGTTATTTTTGTTGTGCTTTTTGTCGGTTTCTTCATCTTGCCGATATATTTCTATGTTGCTTGTGCGGTGAAGCTGATGGTAGCTTCCTTGCGATGGTGTCTGCAATAATTGTTACCATTATACGTGTGCTAAGCGTGGCGTTAAGCAGAGTGCTGAGTTTACATGCCGCAAATGCGCCTTGTCACACTTGGATTTTTCAAACTCTCATTTGATAAGTTGCATGCTTTCATGGAGGGATCTGAAGTTGTTCTCAACGAGATGAAATCTCACTCCCACAACTGGAGGCTCTTCCAGGATGCTTACGACGAGCAACGAAACCTGGCTGAAAATCTTGAAAGCGTCAAAAACGTGATTCTTGATCTGGTAAATGATTTGCGCACACAGTCGGAGAATACTAGGGCCTGGGCTCGCAGACTCGACGGCATTAAGCGGATCTTGAAGGATTTATATTCGTTGGCTCCAACCGACCTTTCAGGTTTCGCCACTGAGCATCTCGTCACTCTTGAGAAGAATATTGCGATGATTGGAGGTGGCCTTTCAGCCTGCACAAGGGCTCTATCTGAGCATTCCTCCAGGTTGGACTCTATTGTCTGGAGCATTGCGAAATTCGCGCCCGCGTACACTCGGGCTGACGTCGTGACGTGTCCATAGTTGCCCTTCTACCAAGACTCGTAGTCCCTCTTCACGGCGAGGGGCTGTTCTTCCGAGCGATCAGTCCTCTACATTAAAAGATGTGCGCTTGTCATCTGCGCAGCCTGGTGAACGCCATGTGACTTCAGAAGATGAGATGTGCTTACCGAAGGATTCTTGGCCATCTCTGGCCGATGTACATCCATCTTTAATTCGTCCAGCTGAACTACCACGGTGGGTTTTTATCACCCGCATTCATCCTGGAACGTCAGTCGACGATATCATCAACCATGTTTTCGACCGTATCGGTGTTCCTCGTGACCATATTTCTTGCAAAAGGATTACACCTTCATTCATGAATGGTGGACGTGCTTACTCATCATCTTTTAAGCTGCTTATTCCTGAGGAATGGTACTCTGCAGTGTTAGCTACGTTAATCTGGCCTCCGAACTCTATTGTGCGAGAATTAATTCTCGCCCGTCCGTTTATAATTAAAACTAGTGGGGTGTTTCCAGATTCTGGGTGTCGCATCATTGGTGCAACCCTTGAGGTACACACGAACAACTTCCCAGTTAATAACAATTTTCAATTGTTATTAACAATATTTAATTGTTAATAGCGATAAATTTCATGATCATAGAACAAACGAGTAAGTGAAAACTCAATAAAATTCATATTATTCGATTTATCGTTTTATTTATCATTATAATCAACTATTTATGGTTTTTTTATCATTTTTTTAATGTTACAAAAAACTATAAAAGTTCTGGATTTTTTTTTAAAGTATCAAGTTGTATCAGAACCAATTAGATCAGATGAATCTTTAAAAAAAAAACGTTCGCCCACTTTTATCTCATTTAAAAATACTTAAAAAATTTTAAATTTATAAATAAATAAATTAATGAATTTAATTTATCATGATAATTTCGTTGTAATTAGATGCAAAAAAATTTTAAAAAATTATTCCGTTATAGCATTAAAAAATATGAAAACCAAATAAATGCACTCTATTTGGAATTCATTTGTTATTAATAATAATAATAAAAATAATTAATATTGCTGAACAATTTTCAATTTTCAGAATCAATTTTCAACCAGGTAAAACCATTTTTTATGATTATAAATTTATAATTGTTATAAACAATTATTTATTGTTATAAACAATTATTTATTGTTATAAACAATTTTTCATCATTATAAACAATTTATGTTCATAATAAATTGTTATTATCCGACTTTTTGATGTCCCGATGGTCATCAGAACAAATTATATCGAAGAAATCCTTTTCAAGAAAGTCTGAAATCAACTTTTTTTTCAGTTTTTTTTCTTTAAACAAAAAAACGGTTGAACCGAAATTGATTAAATTTCTTTCAGCTCTTATTGACAATAATACACTTCGAATGGCACCATAGCGAAGTCGTTATCATTTTTTGTTCGCGAGATTTCGTTGTCGAAAATAGTGGGTCCGAACGTACGTACGTACACACACACACACACACACACATACATGTGTTCAAAAACATGCGTAAAACACTATGATAACTCTGAAATGTAAAAAAATGTTAAAACTAAAAATTGTGAAAATCGAGCCCATTACAATAACTTCCTATATGTGGGATGTTAAAAAAAGTCGTTCAGGAGATCTCAGTACGCGCCAACGCAACTGACTTGCGTTCCAAGATGAATAGGCTTTTTGTTGCCGCCAACTCTGGATTCGACGTTATATGCCTCTGAATCCTGGTTTTGCGGTAAGTTTTTTGACATGGAAATTTTTGATTCTGAATTCCAGGTTTTTCGTCGTGATCGGCACCTATCATATATGGATGCTCCTGTTGGCGGTGAAGTCCTTTGTGCAGTGCATAGTGGACTGTCGTCCACTTCGATTGAGATTCCTGGTGCTGAGTATTTGGAATATGTCTGCGTCTCCTTACAATCTCTTAACAAGATCATTTATGTTATGATCGTCTATGTTCCACCTGCTTCACCGTCCTCAGTGTATGAACTTTTGTCTTCAGCTGTGAAATAGCTTTCAGAGATGTCTCCTTGCGATGACCTTTTGCTGCTTGTTGATTTCAATACGCCATCCATAACCTGGGAGTATTCCGCCAATGATGATTGCTTGCTGCCACATGTATCAATGGCCCCCCAACATCAGGGTGCTTTTCTGGAATCCATTTCTTCGTCTGGTCTCCGGCAATCATGTGCTGTTGGCAATGCTTCTGGATGCTTGCTCGACTTGGTGTTCTCCACGGATGACTGTGGAACCATGGTGAGGAGATGTATCTCTCCTTTGCTTCCTGAATCCGAGTTCCATCCTGCTTTTCATGTGGTCTTCTGCTCTGACCTTTGTTTGAATGTGCCTTCCAATTCTGATAGTTATTGTTACGACTTTAAAAGGGCTGATTACTCTGTAATAAATTAAATTCTGGCAGGTATCCCCTGGGACTGCTTTTTTCGAAAACGCGATATTGATTTTACTCTAGACTTATTTAACGACTTTATGTTTTCATGTTCTGTCTCTCTCGTAGTGACGAAGATTATCTTATATTTTGGGATCTCCGTGGTCGTTATACTTCTGAGTCCGAGCTTGCATATCGGAATTATCTTACTTAGGTTGGGCGGTCTATCTGTGTTAATCCCAAAAAGTTCTGGAACTTCATTAATCTTGAGCGTAAGAGTGACGGCTTCCCCTCTGTTATGTGCCTTGGTGATCGGAACACCCTTTGACTGCTGCCAACTTCTTTCCTAGTTTCTTTGGAGTTGCCTCCTCAACAAATAACTATGATATTAGTTTAGGAGATTTTAATTTTTTGACGAATTATGTTGTTGTTTTTTGACGATGCTTCATGATGCATATTATGAAGTTGCCCAATAGTCCCGATGGTGTTCCCGTGTCTGTCGTAAAGAATTGTGCACACTATCTTACTCCTGTCTTTACTTATCTGTTTAACTTGTCCATGTTCTGCGGTATTTTTCCTAAACTGTGGAAATCGTCTACCATTTTTGCTCTCCATAAAAAGGGTAAAAAGGACGATATCTCTCATTATAGGCCTATTGCTAATTTGTCTGCCATCGCTAAGCTTTTCGAAGCAATAGTTTGTGATGTCCTTACTTTTCACTGTAAACCGTTCTTGGGATCCTGCCATCACAGTTTTATTAAAGGCAGATCAACGACTACTAACCTTCTGGAGTTTTCTAATTATAACATTTCCGCCATTGAGGCTGGTGAACAGGTTGATTGTATTTTTACCGCTTTTAGTAAGGCCTTTGATCGCATTGACCACAAGTTACTTGTTTTGAAACTTACTATGTTGGGTTTTCCATTTCTTTTCGTCCAATGAATTTCTTCCTATCTCTCAGGCCGAACACAGCGTGTTTAGTTTCGCGGTTCCCTCGTGAAATTTCGGTCACTTCTGGGTTGCCCCAGAGCAGTCATTTGGGTCCGCTTCTATTTATTATTTTTATTAACGACATGGGCTCCATCCTAGCGAACTCGGAAATTTTATGTTACGTTGATGCTAAAATTTTTCGTGTTGTCTCTGACTTTAACGATTGTTTTACGCTGAACTCTGATCGTCAATCTTTTAATTCCTGATGTATTGCAAACAATATGCCTTTGAACGTTGATAAATGTACGTTTGTAAGAAGGAAGGCTCCATTGATGTATGACTATTCTGTCAGTGGCAACTTGCTAACTAGACTGGAAATAGTAAGGAATCTTGGTGTTATTTTTGATCCACATTTGTCTTTCATAGATCACATCAATTACATTGTTAACAATGCCAACGTTTCCTTGGGCTTTGTAAAGAGATGGTCTAAGGAATTTAATAATCCCTTTATCACTAAGCTTCTGTTTTGTACCTTCGTCCGGCCCGTCTTAGAGTATGCCTGTCCCGTTTGGTCTCCGTTCTATATGGTTCATAGTGCTCGTATTGAGGCTGTTCAGCGCAAGTTCCTCAAATTTACATTGCGTGGCCTTCCATGGAATAACCCCTTGATTTTTGCCGCGTATAAAGAAAGACTTGGACTACTCTCTTATTCAGAAATCTAAAAATGTATCCTAGATTTCAAAAACTTATTGCGGAAAAACTATAATAGGTATAAATTCGAAATTTGAAAGGGATATAAAATGGACTTTATAAATTAGGGATACATTTTTTATGCAATTTTCTCATTTTTACAAAATATACAGTAATTATTCTAAAAAAAGTTTTTCTGACGGCAGCATACGCTGAGCAGTTTTGTGAGGGACGTGCTAACCTGAAACCAGCCAGTTTGGAAAAATAAAATTATATTAGCTTGTGTTAGCCAGAATTCACACCCTTGTATCCTGGCGTTCTGTTACTCGTACCTGATAAAAATCTTGCTATAAAAAAGGGTCAGTCACCGAGAATACTATCATAGTTGAAAACAAATCAATAAGTACGGGTGTTTTTAAGCAAAAATTATTAAATAATGGTAGAATTTACATTTGAGAAATACGCGGATATTATTTACATTCATAGTGTAGTAGACGGATAAGAGAGAGCAGCTGTACTGGATTCCCTAACCGGCGGCGAGCACCCCAAAGAGGGGTATTTACGCGGACTTTCCAAAGGTTAAGAGAAACAGGAAGTGTAACTTCACACGACATGGAGACACGATCCGAAACTTCGGGAACTTCTGCCGACGTCGAGCAGCAAATAACCATCATCGTGATTCAGGTCCCTGAGACGAGCACGAAACGAGTCGAAAGGCGATTAGGAGTGCCGTCATCTAAGGTTTGGAGGGTTATTCATCGAGGGAGATGACGTCCATATCATCATCACCCAGCCCAAGGACTACTGAAAGGATATTCCGAGAGAAAACTGAAATTTAGCACTTGGCTTCTGGAACGCGACATTGACGAGAGAGCGTTTCTGGACCGAAATCTGTGGACAAATGAATGTAAATTCACCAGGAATGTTATAACGAACTTCCATAACCTCCTTACCTGGTCGAACACTAACCCACACACGGAAAAGGTGACCTCATTCCAGCAGAGATTCAGTGTCAATGTTTAGGCGGGTATCATCGGGAATAATTTGGTAGGACCATTCACTTTGCCGCAAGTGCTTAATAATGAAATTTATGCCGACTTTTTGGACAATGCACTGCCAGATCTAATAGAGGAGAACTCTATGGATAATCTAAGGGGAATGTTTCACCAACACGATGGATTACCAATGCTAAGTGAAAAATTGTCCAACCGATTGAACGAGGTACACCGATTCCTTGGTCTGCTAGATCTCCAGACCTTACCCCATTGGTTTTTTCTTATGGGGAACAATGAAGGATGAAGTTTATTTAAGCCCAGTGAACAAGAGGGAGGATTTAGTTAGCCGAATTGGGAATGAAGCGACGAAAATACGGGAAAGGCTGGCTGCAATACGCATTAATCAGGGACTTAGAAGGAGATTGTTGGCATGCATCCAAAGTGGCGGTGGACATTTTGAACGGCTCTTGTTATTTATCAAGATTAATTGTAATTATTTTTAAATTCAATAAAAAGCATTTTAGAATTAATTTGTGTTTAATTTCTGTAATTTGTTGATTTTAATAATATTCTCCGATAGGATTTCTACGTATAAATTTCTACATATTTTCTCTAAACGCTTGAGATTTCCCTCCCCCTTGCCATACAATTCTTTGTTTGTCTAGTCGAGATCTATCACCCTACTCATTTTGGCACGTCAGATCTGAACACCCTGAATACAAATTTCAAGTGATCCCGTATACTACTATTATATAATCGATTACAGAAGACAAATTTATATTGTTTTTTTATTAATTTTAAAAATTATCAAACCTGCTTATTTTAACATTTAAAGCTTTGAGTATTTTGTAAGAAAACATAATATAATTTTATTATAAAATTAAACTTATTTTTATATATAAAAACGTAAACACATAGATGATAATCAACCCCTTAAATAGTCAATAGATTGTTGTGCGTTTTAATGGCACGCAATCAATAAATTACCTGTTGTGAGGAAAAGTGTTACAAGGCTTTTCTCATTTCCGTGTTAATAAATTTTAAAAGGTTCAGACATTGGAAGTACAAATTCTCTTTCTTTTTCTATAGGTACGAAGTTGAAGCTACTGACGTAGCATGAAATATGTTTTACTTCAAGTGAATGCTAATGTGTTACATTGCAACTACTAAATAAAAAGCTATTTTTTCTTGTTAGAAACAGAAACAAATATTTATATGATTTATATTTATTACTCGCCCTATTTTCATGTGCACGAAAAAAGTCGATGTCAATCAAATTTGTAAATAATTAAAGCCATATGTATTTTTTGATAACTTACTGTCTCCTAACCAACTTCACTAAAAAAAGGCTGCAATAAAACTCTCTTCCATTAATAAAGGGTTCATTTATTAATGGGGCGATGTTTAAATGCAAACTTTTTTAAAGATTATTCTACAACTGTCTCTTGTATGAATAAATTATGAAAAATTTTTATTTTTAGTTATTGGGTTGGTTGAATCATTTGCTCTACGTATTAGTAGAAAAAATGCATTGAACGAACCAAATTAGAACTTTCCGCGTACCTACTTGTACATGCACAACTATTCTATTCTCTTTGTTGGACAAAATCGGTTTTCGCGGCTGCACAAACTGACCTAATTTTTATGTTTTTAATTCTATGTGGTAGAGGAAATATTAAGCAAGAAGTAAACAAGAAAACAAGAAGTAGATAAGTAAGAAAATGGATACACTCAATTATACTCTTTCGTATGAAGAATGTCACTCATTGATAAATAAACACACTTATTATAAAACTGTGCATTGCCGCCATTTTTCTTGTACGATTGTTATTGAAAAGAATTCAAAGTCGCAAATTTTCAATCAACATTTTTCATTTCTCATTCCTCTTGGCTTTAATAAGGTTGCACGAAATTTGTTCCTTTACTTTTTCTTGATGAACCAATTTACCCCTTCTGCACGAGCAAGGTTCTTTCCAAAAGTTAAAGAAACAAATTACAAAGTTTACTGTTTACTTTTATGTAAAAAATCATGAAGAAAAACTAAGTAAACATGCATTTCTAACAATAGTGATGTTACCAAACACTTTTTGGGTAATCAGCAGTCAATTTTTGTAACTGACGTAAGTATTTCCTCACTCGTAGTGACGTAGATGTAAACAGAAGTGTTGTTGCCTACAACTTGTAGGAAGAATTTCTTTGTGCGAAATCGTACAGCCATTGTCATTGGCGGCAATTTGTTTATATTTTAAGTAGCGTTGCTGACTATACTTTATTCTCTGTACATAATCATACAAATAAGTCTTGATAACAATCTTAGATTTCATTGTTAGCCTTTTTTTCAACAAACTTTTGAAACAAACAAAGAAAATAAAACCATACAAGGATAATCAATATTTTGCAGATTGAAATTTTACTGGGTGTGCAACGCTAAGAACAGTCTTCGTTAAGGCTTTTTAACAATCATACAAGGCTTTAGAGATTTCTGGTTTAGCGGAACCAGCTGCTGATTATAAAATCAAAATTTTGCCATCGGTGGTTACAATAGATATATTTATTTCGAAAAGAATTTGAAAAAATTTAATCTTAACGAAACTGAGTCTTCCCGGACATGTGAAAGTCGATACGATCAGAGCTCCCATTAAGCAAACGAAACATCGGTGAGACACGCTCAAGAAAGCCATAGTTCGTTTGATGGAAAGGTATTTGGAGAAGGTTACCAGTCGCCGAAAATCCTGATTTTATTGTTTTCGGCGTCAGAGCCACATATTACAAACAATACCGGCAATGTGACGTATTTCCAAGACCTGTTGCGAAAATAGGAGTAAACATGTCAAGTTTTTGAAAGAATACGAAGAAAAAATAGCGAAAATTCAGAAAAAATTTCGAAAATTTGAGTAAAAATGTCACCTTTTTAAAACACTAGTTTAGAATACGATGATCAATGCGCGAAAATTGTAGTAAACATGTATGTGAACCACATTTGCAGCCACCAAATCCAAGGCATAAACCGACAGATGGGACGTATGGTTGTCCAACAACCGGGAGCTTTTTAGGGTTGACATGGCTAAAAATTCAAATGAATGTAAAATTAAATAAAAAATAAATAAATTTTGTCAGCGGATTTTACTAATTAAATTGGTCGATTTGATATGGAGTGACCCAAAGTAGTAAAATTGCTAAGAATATTATCACGTGTGTTTAAGGACTGCAGTTTTAAAAAGTTACCAAAGAGGTTAGCGATTATCTCTATTCTCGGGACACATTACTGAGGGGTACCCATCGTAGTTACGCTTAGAATCGGCAAAATTCCAGAACCGCTTGGACCTCGCGTGCAAAATCGATTTTATTCTTCCCGGATAATTACTGTATAAAGATTCTAGAGCTGAAACGAACAGATCAGGTAATCGGCATCGCTCTATTTGGGGTTGCGAAGTAATGTCGCTTATTCGGTGTCCACCTTAAAGAGATGTTGCTATACTGCGACAAGCCAGAGGATACAATGCTGTCGATCATAAATAATAATGGCGGGAAGCACCCACGGGGGAAGGCACAAAGCTGTCGTCCTCACGGGAACAATCCCAGTAAGTACTAAGCATATTAACATCACGTCCGAAGAACGAACAACACCAATGAGGTCGCCAATGCATACGGCGAGTCGATAGTAGATGTAAGAAGTTGAGAAAGGCGTAACATACACCGTGGCAATGCAAACGTCGTTATATAAAAACCACTAATTATAAATGTCCAGTAATAAAACAGAAAATTTAGTTGAAAATTACACAGAATTTTTGCTAGTCGATTTGAACTTCTGTTCTTTTATACTTAAGTATCATTATAATTTTATGCTTATTATTATCTAATCAGGGTACAACCAAGAAAATAAATTATTTAAAAAAACGTGTTTAAATGTGCATAGGTAGAAAGGAAAAATATTTTCTATCTAATACCCCCCTTAACTTATTATAAGAATGCTGTACATATAGAAGAAAAAGAAGATAATAGTAATATCAAAATGAACCCTTAATATCGTTTTTACTAAAATTGCCTTTTGTAATTTTCTTATAGTCAGCCCCCACCTGTTAAAAATTCACTATGACTGAATATTGGTTAATTTCTGCTCCTGGTGATAAAACTTGTCAGCAGACATATGAAACAATGAATAATGTCACCAGTAAACAGAATAATCTCTGTATCAATTACAAATTTCACATCCCAGATTTAAAGGTAATTATTAAGATAAAAAAAATAATTTTAAGGAAATATTAAAATTATTTGTTTTTAGGTTGGTACTCTTGATCAACTAGTTGGCCTATCCGATGATTTAGGTAAGCTTGATAATTTTGTCGATCAAGTAACTCGAAAGGTAGCAGCATATTTGGGTGAAGTACTGGAAGATCAACGGGATAAGCTACATGAAAATCTTCTGGCAAATAACAGTAAGTTTCTCTTTGGAATTTAAAAAAAAAATTAATTAAATAATCCAACGAAAATTTAAGACGTATTTCGTTTGGAGTTTATTGAACTTTAGCCAATTTACAAGATGTATTGTGCAAAATTCGATTCTTTCCATTTAATTAAGTAGTTCGGAATGCTATTATTTCTCTTGACTTATTAAATTTATTAGTGTGCACAATTTTTTTTTAAAATTATTTCAACATACATATAAGTAAACTTTTCTAAATGATGTTTTTCTAAGAAAAGGCGATTTTAAAATTGAGCGATATGTTTTTCAAAACAAAAAAAGAACTATGGTTAAATTCAAATACATTTTTTTTATCGAGAACATTTTTAATATTTATTTTTGGAAAGTTAAAATAGCATAACTAATTAATAAGGAAGGAAAGAAATATTGTTATACTTATTTGAGTCGCAATATAAAGTAAATAATGTACATTACATTTTTAATGTATCTGATAGTGCATTTCACTACCAACTAAAACGATTGTGGTAAAAGTAACATTAAAATTGCAAGCAACGGGCAAAGCTATGAAACTGATTACATACAAAAATCAGTGAATAGCAAATATGTAGTAGATTTAGTAGTCAGCAAATCAATTAATGTCATCTGTGTAGTAAGTGATAACGTGTTGGCCTACCAATGTGGAGGTCGCAGATTCGAATCCCATTGGCGGGTACCCATGGTTGTTTTCTGCTGAGAATAGATCACGATAAAAAGGTCATGGAAGTTGCAGAGAAAATTTTAATAGTTCGGAATCTACTTTAAACTCTCCGTTTTTGTCTCAAATCAGGTGTAGTTCTTCTCCCACCCCATGCACCACAGGGAGTTACGTGAATTAGAGGAAGAGAAATAAACTAATAAGGTCGTCGGTAAAATCTATGCCACACTGGACTAATATTTTGTTTTTATCATAAGTTGCAATCAATCTGTGAAATCTAGAAGAATCCTTTCATGAAGTAAATATTATGTGATTTTCTTTGTTAGTAGGTCTTCGAAAACAAAAAATTGTACTGTTATAGTTACTTGAAAAGAAATTTAAAGTTCCTAGATTGTATCATTTATACCAATTAGTTATTCAGTGAACAAGTTCTATAATTAAAAAATTAAAAATCAAAACAACACTTGTTAATCTCGAGCAAACGTAAGAAATATAAGAATTTCTTAACACGGTCGGCGTTTCTAATGAAGAAAAGTTAAGCTCCCCTGGCTCGTTATCAACAGCAGCACCAAATGGTTAACTTTCCTTCAGCTGCTGGACGCCTTCGCGACAAAACGAAAACTAGATGAAAAACCAACAAAATTTAACACCGAACTAGACAGCTGTATCAATTTATGATCACTTACACTGTCCCACTAACCTTGCGGTAAGATATTTAAAATATTTTCAAAAAGGCACAAAATGTCGCGAAGGCGTCCAGCAGCTGAAGGAAAGTTAACCCTTTGGTGCTGCTGTTGATAACGAGCCAGGGGAGCTTAACTTTTCTTCATTAGAAACGCCGACCGTGTTAAGAAATTCTTATATTTCTTACGTTTGCTCGAGATTAACAAGTGTTGTTTTGATTTTTAGTTTAAAAATTTACTCGGGTCAAGTGAATATTTCCTGCACATTTTGTGCATTTTTGAAGTTCTATAATGTTAAATTTTTTCCAAAAGCGCATTTATATTAATATAGTGCTTCCTTATGTTTACAATTGTAAGTTATAATCATCGTTACAATTATTAAATTCGATACACTTGAATTTATAAAAAAACAATTTTAGTTGGCTTAAAATTTCTAATATTAAAAACGGTGCATTTGCAAATTTCAATAAAAACGGTAAAATGTGAATCAAAGACAATTGTTTAGGAGTGTCTGACTACTACATATTCAGTTACACAGTGTTTGTAAACGTGGTCCTTTCTTTATTACTTTTATTCGAGTAAAATTTTAACATTTCCACTAGCCCCAATGCCGCACGCTGGTGGTCACTGGTGAAATGTTAAAAACAGACAAGTCGACATTAGCCAGGACAATCTCAAGTCTAAACTGACATTTAAATAATAGATGGTTTTTACTACTTATACTTTATCGCATCCCCCATGTCACAAACCTTTGAAAAAATACCTGAATCTATCATGTACTTTTAAAACTTTGTTCAGCTAATGCTGCAGATATACATCCTATATTTGACCGCTATTTAACGCCCTCAATCAAAGATTCCGAACGTCTAAGTCGACAAGAGTTAGATATTTCGTATAAAATTTCAGAACCTCTACAAACTAGGCCTACCGATTTTTGGGCAAATCTAAATATTATCGTTTTAAGGAGGCTTTGGTACAGTTTTTGGCTAGTTATGGGAGAAATATCATTTGGTACCAATAATCCATTGATTCGATGAAAAAGTGTCCTTAATATAAAAGATAAATTAATATCCTTTAAAAACTAACCTCTAATATTAAATGGTAAATGCAAATTAATAATTTAAATAAGCATTCGATTTTTCTATTGTCGGCGTAAGGTAAGGTTTCTTACTAGACGTCTTTAAATTATCCTCGCAGTGTATTATTGGAGTCAATGAGTGCAACAAATTCGGACATCTGCAATACCAACTTATCCCCACGTTTTTGGGGTTGCTGAAACCGAATATCATAGTAAAAAAAGTTTTTATCAGTGCTCACCCCCTCAAACAGCCATAAACCTCCCCTTTATGGTTTTCGCGCACGGACGAGCAACCTAGGGGTGGAAAAATAATAATCCTCGGCAATGGTTGTTCACATCGAAGAGAATAGAAAATTGATACAAGCGGAATAATAAAGAAATTAAATAGGCCAAGGAGCTTTAGGATACCCCTTGAGGATTGACACTACTCTCCCAGGGGGTGGAAGTTGATTAAAATTTTTATTTTTTATAATAAATTATGTATCAAAAATCGGTTTTTCAATAAATACAAAATTGTTTAAATATATTAGCATATTCTACGGCACTACAAAGAGATTTGCATTGCCCTTGAAATGAATTGAAATTTCAGGAGTATAATTTAAAAAAATTAAAACAAAATTAACATTAGTATTATCATCAGGATCGTTTGTTCCTGTCGGTGTTATAACCTCTTCATCATCTACGGGAAAATTTTCGCAATCCGTGCCTCAAAAATTTTTACAAAAACTAATACAATATAATCCTAACTTTTTACATCCACTTTGTTTTGAATATCTTGCTGCACAAGTGGAGTTTGAGCTAAACTACTGACGGAGACGGACGTGCAGCCGTGTCTTGCTCCCCAAAAAAATGTTTAATTCGGTTGCGAAAGCGAACTTTTAAGTTAAAAATATTCAAAGTGCTAGTGCCATCTTCGCCGAAGGGAAGGGCTTTTATGCTCTATTTAAAAGCACAGTCTGGTGAGTCCGTTCCGATTTATATCTATTTTCTTCTATCCAACATTTAATGTACTACAATCGTGCTTCATTGAAAGCGTTTAACGGGTCTCCACTGTTGAGCATTTGGCTGCCGTTGAGATCAAAGTTCAGCACAGCACTGCTGCTGGCTTTGTTCTCACAGAGGCGGCTTTCCTTCGCATCTGTGGATCCTGTTCGTCAGTCCTTGTGTTTGTGTACGTTTTCGATTTGTTTTATTTTGGGCAAATTAAGACCGGGACTATGCAAAAATTTTTATTTAATTTTTGCAAAATTCGTGGCTTGAAAAGTAACCATTTTTCGGTTTACTGCCACTTGATCGCGGAAAATCCGGCAGTTTTTACACTAAGCGAAACCAAGGTTGTTTCCGATTCTGATATTAATCAATATCACATTCCGGGTTATCACTTAGTGCCGCTCTTCTCTCCTCAGAGGGGAATCGCGTTTTATATTAGAAATGATGTGCCATTCTCCCATCTCCCTGAATTCTCTTCTACTAATCCAGATTTTAATTATATGTGGATTAGATTTAAACTCGATCGGCACATCATTCACTTCTGCTTTTATACCGCAGCCCGAATATGTCTGAGACTGAAACTGTGTGCCCTGTAAAGAATCATTGCTGTGAATTATCGTAAGGAAATTCGCGAAACGGGGGGTTTCTAGCCGTTTGACGGGATAGAAAGGGGTAGTCTTCTGAAACAATTTTGTTTCAAAATCCTCGAAAACAGGGGGGAAGGAGGGGTAAACGTTTAAAATCAAAAGAAAAATGAAAACCATTTTCCAACATTGAAATATATATTAAAATAAAGCTTATTTTATTGCGAACACGGTGGTATTAGGTTGTCTAAGCAAAATTGATCAAGACTTTCTGTTGTTACGCTTTAAATTTCGAATATTTGAGAAAGCGAGCGGTGCGCAAGAGAAAAGCGTTGAGCATGCTAGGAGGCGGTGTAGGAGCACATCAGGCAGCAGTCGTGAGAAAGAGAGTGCGCATGCTCTTTTTCCTTGCGATAACTAATATAAAAACTATTTTTAATATAACAATATATAACAAAATACTACATAATATGTACTTCTTTCAAATTTTATCTATTTTATAAAGGAACAAAACAAATACATATTTTACTCACCAAACTTGACTCCTTCCTGGTTCGCGGGAAAAGAGGAAGATTTTTACTCGCGTGGTATCCACAAATTGCCCGAAAGATATGAAAAATGTATAATTAGCGATCACTTTGAATAAACCGCTTGTTATCATTCTTCCAAATTTCATGTTTTTTTAAAAAAAAATCCGCATTTCATACTTGTACTCCTGGTAGGTCTGAATAAGCTTGTTTCAGTATTAGGCAAAGTATAAAGTTCGTGTAATTTTTCGCGGATCTCAATTTAAATATGAATACAATTCAAGTCCTTATTTTTACTTAACTATGATGTATATAGGAATGAGATCTTCATAAAAAACTTACGTCAGAAAGGGCTGGTATTCCAGTATGTAACGTGTTTCATGAATCATGCATATGGCCCTTGATTCAACTCTCGACGAGGTCGGTCGCTTAATTTTCTCCAAACCCTACATGTAAGTGTGTTATCATCTATACCCTAAGCTCCACAACTGATTTTTGCCAATGAGATTTGGTTAGGTTCGTATTGACCCGAAGATGTCATATAGTTTTATCTGACTTGGCAGCAGTTTTATCTGACTTGAAAGCACAAATTTTCCAAATCCCATAAAAATTGATATCGACAGGTCTTGACAAAAGGATTTCCAAAGTGTACATTGATGGAAATTAAAAATGTTAATGCTGTCGTGTATACAAGAAAATTCTTTCAATAAATATAGCAGATCCGTTCATCAGTAAGAAAATCTGGTATTATTTACTCATGGCAAGTATAAAAGTTCTTATTAAGGGGGAACAACACGTGGACGGTTTTGAAATTTTTTTTGGAAAGTTTGAGTTATGGAGAATATCCTTCTAGAGTATTACAATTAAATTCATGAAAATAACGAAGCTGCAGTGCTTTTAGTTATATACATATATGAAGGGTCCACGGAAAGAACGTGCGTGGTTACATTTTTAAAAATGTTCAGGAGAACATTTCTAAAGAGTTGAGACTTGTGTAGGTTCATGTGACTTTGCAGGTTCCTTCCATTAATGGAAATTTTTATACTGGGCCACTAAATGGCATAAACTAAACATAAAATTTAAAAAATTTGACTTCGCACGTTCTTTGCGTGTACAGTATATCTATCTCCGTCAATTTAAATCGGATCAACTTCAATTTTACGTGTATTTATTCAAAATGAAAATGTCTTCAGTAAAGTGTAGTCGTTTTTTAAATGAATATTTCCTATTTTTCGCAGTCCGAATAAGTCGATTTTTTCGGAAATTTCGGAATTGTTTTTTTGATTAAAAATAGTTTTTTTTTTTAAATCAGCTATGCTTAACTGAAGCTACTTCAATATATATTATATAAGAAAACACATTATTTTTCCGATAAAAAACGTACGCTCAGGACAGTCAACAAAGGCCATGTTGGGCGTGAAGCGGTTTACAGCAACCTCTGCAAAATTAATATGAACTATTATTTTTCAATAAAAAATTTGTGAAACGAAGTTGAAAGTATGTATTTTTCAACCACCCATCATCTATAATGACACTATTTCTCAGTGAGCCAAAAAATATTCTCAAAGAATACCTCTGTTTTTCACGCTTTAAAGTGTTGTTTCCCTTAAGCCTAATCTCCTATTATTTCGTTATGCTTGGTTTGTATTTTAATATGAAAAAAGAAAAAAAACTTTATTGCTTACTTCTCTTGCACAGTTGAACATTTTATAATTATGCTGAAATTTGAAATTGTATACAAAGATGAAAAAATTGTGCACACTTTTTATGCAGATTTAAAAACTAATAATAAAGCTAAATATTTTGCTTTTTATTAACAATATTTATATTTCCAGAGACGTTTAAAATATTCCCATTAAAAAAATATAAAATGAAGATTTGAATATAAAGTTTAGAGATTTTATTTTATATATTTAATTCAGATTTTTTTAAATGTAACAATTTTGTTTTAGTTACTATTTGAGTTTCATGTCATTTCTTTATATCATCAGCAATCACACTGATCCGTTTTAACGGGTCTTGCTTTTTATCATATTTTTTCTCTTCATGCCATTTTTTCATTAGAGACCTCTTAATAAATTTATAATTATTTATATATTTATGAATGGGTCGCAAACGACGGTTACACTAAGAGTAAGAAAGCATGTTTCTTTGCGAGAGCAGGAGTAGGTGGTGGATGATAATATGAGTCACCTTTCTTAAAAGTGCTCGAAGGGAGCATGCGTTGGTACGAACAGTGTTAATAGTCATAGATATGTAAATTATATTAACTATTTTTATTAAAATTTCAGTAAAATAGAAATATCAAAATATTTTATTACGTTGTATAAAAAATTGATTAGTTTTTAAATCTACAGGACATTTTTATACTAATTTTTACTGAAACTTTCTCTAGTTTTGAATACCGCTAATTTTATTTGATGTTCTTACTAATTTGCAACATTGTTACTTTTATTGCAGCTTTAAATGTTTTTTACATGCCTTTATGTTTCTTTAGATTAAAATAATTTAGATTGATAAATTGGAAGAAAATTTTGTTTGTAGGAAGAGAAGAGTAAATTTAAATTGGTAAAGTATAGAATAAATGCTTTACTTTAGATTGTAAGCATGGACTTATATTTAGGAAACGTAAATAGTTTATTGACAAAACTGAATCATATATACATATCTATAAAGTATCAACACATTTTCTAAATTTTTCTAAATTTGCAAAGGTAGAGAAGGCATTTCGTTTGCTTTAATTATAAAAGCGTTATGCAAACTCCTGATATTTCCATCAAATTTTCACTGTGCAGTTTTTTTCTTTTATTCATGCATGATCCGTTAGTAATTTTTATCGTCGTTTTATCGTGAAAATTGTTTAAGCTTCTTTGAAATGCTTAACTCATTCCTTAAATTTTATTTATAAATTTTTCTTTTCTTTATTTTTTTTAAGATTTAGTTTCAATATTTTTTAATTTTAAAAGGAAAAGGCATTTAATACAAATACTGCTTCGAAATAAATTAAAAATCTTCTGTAATTGAACTTTAAACCTAAGTAATATGCTTTTTGCAAGAAGGTCCCGGTCCTCCTGAAGAAAATAATCAGACGGAATTGACAGGTCAGCCGTCGTATTTACCTAATGGCCAGGAAACATGTTCTCCATTGCAAAGGAGTCTTTCGAATTCAATTGGTTCTGAACACGATTTTAATACAACATGTGCTTGCAATAGTGAAACCCCTAGTGATGAATGCAGTGACAGTTTTGATTGGTGGTTTCACAGACACAGGGGTTCTAATAAAAGCAGGTAGAATTTGTCGCTTTATTCGTAAATTTTTTTTGAAATGCTTTAAAACGTCATATGAAATAATAATAACAAAATAGTGAAACATAACAGAGAGTAATAAATATAGACTCTTTTCGTTAACATGTGTGAAATTAGTCTTATTCTTTTTTGTTATTAAGAAAGGTAAATTATTGTGACTGTGGAGTGGATTTTAACATTATTTAAAACTATTTTTATTAACTTGTAATTTTTCACAAACGAACGGTTGCCGAATAGAAAAAGTTTTTAAGGCATTTCAAGGACTGCATTTATATTCGAATTCCTCAATCAAATATGTCACTGGTATTAATATTCCGTTTTAAATTTCATAAATATTTTCAATTCTTGTAAATATAGTAGAAGTCGATCATCAAGTCAAATTAATATGGCGGGTGGAGTTAATTCAACACATAGGTCATCTCCAGTGAGTAGTTGTTGTGGCAGTAGTCAAGGGAGGTCAAGTCCTGATATTGATTTAAACGGGGACGGCGTAGGCGAGCCTCCACCTATGCCACTTAGTCCAGGTTAGGTCCTGGTTAAGATAATTTTTACTATGGCAAAACATGTTCTTTGACGATTTTCACTTTTTCTTTTAAGTTCTTAAAAATATTTTTTAATTTTATTGATAACTGTGTCTGTATTATGTTTAGAATAATTTTATAAATTTTTTAAATGTACTTTCCTTGCTGTTTCTTTACACTGTTAACTGTCGATTATGTCAGAAATATATCTGTTCCACTGTTGCATTGTTGTAAATCAAAATGTTTTATTGTTTTGAATACAACGCATTTTGTGAGCTACTATTGCACATGTTGTATTTTATTGATTTAATGACCTTCGTGCTAACAAAGTTGCACATTTTATTGTATATATGACTTAATTAATTGTTGTGTTGAAACTACACTGAAAGATAGGTTGAGCTTTAAATCAAGACTGTTTATTAATAATCTTTTGGAATACAAATATTTTAGAGTATGAAGTGCATTTAATTCTTAAAAATTCGTACTATCACTAGGCTCTTCTTGCTCAAATAAATCCGAAAGAAATCGTAATAATAAATTCATTGTAAACTGTATATGGAAGCTGCAGGGTACATTATTGCACAAAGGTTAGTGAACATAACAAGAGTCACTATAGATGATTCCGCAGCACAGTTATCCAGAAGTAATGTACAAAATAAGTACAATCATTTTTAATATGCCAGCATTCAATTCATATGCATTATTGTAATAAAAAATTGGGCCGTAAACTCAGGTTAAACATTGCTTTCAGCAATTATCACGTGAATATTAAGTTTTATTTGTTAGATCATATTCAATTCGTTAGCTATTTATTAAATATAAAAGTATTTTCCTTTAAAAAAATTCCCTATAGGGTCTATTTAATTAAAAAAAATCCCTTTCGATTTACTGATTAGAAAGCTTTGACATGACGCAGACCCGTGAGAGGTAATTAAAATGGAGTGAGTTTAGTTTCTTCAAAAATGATACGACTTGATTCGTACATAATGATTCCTGTGATGCCTTCAAAGGAAGTTATTAAAATATTTTTTTAATTTTCGTTAATCAATTTTTATTATATAAATTTAAGATTAATGAAGAGGTTTACCTATACCCCTTAGTTGAGTGTAGTAGAGAAAAAAATGATTTCTAAAATTAAAATTAAAAATTTATTGGAATGCGTGTTCCGGCGGGAAGCTCACTTCATTCTTATTACACCTCAGTAAAGTACGCTACGATAAAGGCAAGCTTACATAATTAAAATGTTTTTGCTTAGTTTTGATTTTTACAGGTTTTGTCAATACTTATACATATAATATAGAACAAATTGTTTATAATTTAAAATACAGTCAGTCAATAAATCGATTGAATTATAGAAAGTAGAAGTTTTTGAATATCATAGTGTTTTACTAAGAAGAAGATCTGGGTTAGAATTCTGTATTAAGTGTTTTATTTTTGCACATTTGTGTTTTTTTACACAATGTTTAATGTTGATTCGACATTTCATCTTATTCTCCTTTTCCTTCTATTAAAGTAAATATAGTATGCATTATTCAGATTTTCCATATCTTAATGGCATAAGAATAAGTACCTATGTGTTTTTACAAATTTGTGCAAATGCCATCGAGATTAAAATAAATTGATATCATAATTCAATCGAATTTTTCATTCATGCTTTTGTCTGGCAAGACTTGTTTAAATAGATTGAGAACAATAAATAATATTGTATACATTTTACGTCGGACGTCTATTGGTATATAGTATGGACCTTTGTTTATGGTTTTGGATATTTACATAAATTTCTAAAACATACATATTAAGATTGCGCGAAATTATAAAGCTGAAGAAGAAAGGTTTTTTAAGGTAGATTGTTTTTTAAATGGTTGTAACAACACAAAGACGAGATTACTTATTTTTAGATTAGTTGGTGGCCATCGGATTGCAACCGGTCGGCTTTACATAGACCTTAATATGGTCCGTTGTGATACCATTTCGCAGGATTCTCACCTGAACCGATTTAGAACCGCTACTTCTGCTTGAAATACAATGCAGTGTTCGATACGTTCAGAGAAAACACCGCCTCCCACCCCATTCTCTACTTTTGAGCTGTCCGTGAAGATCGGTATACCTGGCTTTGGCAGCCACTGTCATCCTTTCCTCTCCTCTCTATTAAGTATTCTCCTCATTTCTTCCCCAGGGTTTTCTTGCAGGCATAAAACGCTATCGAAGCTTTCTTTACGCTCTCCTTAATGTTGATGCCCCAGTTTTCATTCTTAATAAATAATTCAAATTAACGGAAGGTAAAAAAAATGGCATGGATGCATGGAGTGAGACTCTACAATACTTCGCATCCTAGTTTGAGTAATGTTAGTTTGTCTCGTGGACAATATTCCTTCAAGATTTGTTTTTGTAATGTAGCTGAAGCCCTATGTTTTGTTAGAGTGGCTATGGCCGGAAGGAAATTAGAGTAAGGTGAATGAGGGAAATTGAATGTCTTGTTTTTGCACTGCTGCGAGCTAGACAATATCCCATAGGCGGATTGGATTTTTTATTTATTGCAATTGCAAATTGAAAACTCATAGGTAAACCGAGGCTCGAATCTGCATTCATGGCGTGATAATCGTATCACTCATCCAGTAGTTTAATTCCGTTTATCGAATGCGATAATAATGAAGAATCTTTTTCTGAAATTACCCAGGTTTTACTTTCGGGGTTATTCGTAGGGCACTCTTTACGTCGTTATCATAAACACTCAAAACATTTCGGCAGAGAAGGACCGAAAGTTGTTATAAGAAACCGCTTTTCTTATTCTTGTTAATAAAAAAAATGTTAATACCTTCATAACGTTACAGGATATCGATCGGCTTATTTTTTAAGTTTTACAGGTCAAGGGATAATATGTCGCACTTCATAACTCTGTAAATTGCAGAATATGTTACCTTTTATTGCAATTTAAGGTACTTTATTCTTGGCTCATGGTGCTTGAACACACGACAATGCGTGATAAAAAAATATATTGCTTGTTTAAATCACAAAATTTGATCTTATATGTAAGTTAAATTGCTTATAATTAATTTATTTTGTATTTAATTTAGTTTGTAATATAATACATTAGCTATTCATTTGAAAAATATGTCAGTTTTTTAACGCATAAAATTCTTGGCAAGAATTGAAATAAAGTTCTAATTCTTATTAGATTGAAAGAAGTCCACGGGGTCACGACCGGTTGTTTAATGTTTATTAGTTTAAGCAGCACAATATTAATATTTGTTAGTGGGTTTTATATGTTGATAACTATCTCTATCAGACAAGATAGGAATTGATAAGTCCGGGAGTATATCGCCAAAGATAAATGCCTTCATGGAATCAGTAACGGCGTTACTAGCCTAGTAGTTGGGCTATTGAGTAAATGCCAGTTATTTTTTTCCGATTCCTACATGTATGACTAATTGAAAAGCCCAGAATGACCACTTTAATATCTTATTTATCAAATTAATTTTTCAATATTTCAAGGGTATTCTGCTTAATAATCTTTTGGGAGGCGTTGTGTTTCTTATTAGAGATTTTAAAATGTAGTCTCTACTTTTTAAAGAATTTACTGTTTGACTCGTGATCTCCACAGCATTATTAAGTTAGTTGACGGTCACCGATAGTAAACCAGTCGGCCTCACATAGACCTTAGTATAGTCCGTTGCGATTTCCCACAGAATTACCAGGATTAAAGTTCTCATCGGGTGTCTTCCGCACAAAATTTGTTGTTGTAATGATGCGGAGCTTTGTTTTGCCGCTGAAGAAAATTTAACAACAAAAAAATACAAATTTCGATGATTTACAGTCAATTTCGTGTAAAGGCTGAAACAAAACGGCAGCGGTAGCTCAAATTTAGAAATTTAGGTAGCGCCAGGACCGTGGACCGGACTAGGAAGCAGCGCAGCGGCAGCTCTTTCACTGATTGAGTTTGTCAATTTCGCTTCGTTAAAATTAATTTAAAAAAAAATTGTGGCAACAATTTTAAGTGTCACGATATCTATTATTTTATCTGTCAATACTAATATTATGCTTACGCCTTAAAATTGTTAAGTCATATTTATGTTAACAGAAAAATTAAGCAAAAAATATTTCCGGTTAGTGCACTGATACTCTTTTTGTATTCACGTCATATATGTAGTTGGCTGGATTGAGTCAGCGGCAGCTCATTTAGATTTTGAAATAACGCGAGCTGCGCTTGTCCTATATTGAACAACAGGCCTTCTTTGAGCTGCCGCTGCTACTGCGATGTTGTCTGTTCTGTTTCAGACTTAACGGTTGCCGAACAACAGGAAGTACTCACCCAATTTATACAATTTTCGGTATATCTGTGGAAATTTTACAACACTTATCAACCAATCGATTTACCGACGAGGATTGCCTTTGATTTTTTTCATGTTCTAAAAAATTTAAATATTTCAATAATTTAATTTAAAATTAAATTTGCAAGTGTTAGATAGTCACCGTAAATCTGATTAATAAATACTTGCAATATTATTATCATATTATGAGTTCAGCTTGTTATACAGATCATATTTTAATTTGCCCTTTTTAAGAATGGGTCGGTCCCTTCACATCGACTATTTGCATTTATTTTTAAACTGTACTTAAAAGGAGCGAAAGCTCCTACTCTAAAATCCCGAATCGCATTCCCGCAATATCTAATTTTCGAAATTAAAAGCCTGAGATTATGTAAAAATAATAACCCGAAATTATACAGAATTTATACGTATGTAAGTTTGTCTGCTAAATTGTCACGGTTAAATTACCAAGCCATTTTAAGTGAAATTTGGTAGGAAACTAACTTGAAACCCGGAGAATATGGAATATTGTTGTTTAATTCTTTACTATCCCCCCCAACCCCTCCTCCTTCCTTTGATATTGGTATCGAATGAAAGAGATTGGTGAGTAGAATACTAAACAATTTCAGCAGGGAATGAAGAAGCAGCCGCCAAAACTTTTTTTTCTGATTTTTCGTTCGGAAAATTGTGATGTTGTATTTTATGCTTCAGGATTTTGTAATTCCGGATTTTGTGATTGGAGAATTGAGCCGTTTATTTTGAAAGTGGCATAAGTCACCTTGTGAAATCTGCCAAATTTGAGACTTCAGATTAAAAAAAAATTATTAATA
Source organism: Leptarthrus brevirostris (assembly GCA_964036015.1). Lineage (NCBI taxonomy): Eukaryota > Metazoa > Arthropoda > Insecta > Diptera > Asilidae > Leptarthrus > Leptarthrus brevirostris. The sequence goes on from OZ038372.1 coordinate 44,450,541, forward strand.
AGCGTCAGATTTTTAATAGAGTTATGTTCATTATAAAGGTTATTATGATTAAAAGTTACGACAATAAAAATATTCCCAGTTTATTAATATTTCTAAATAAATTGGAATATAAAAATAAAAGTACCTCCAAAAGTGATTTATGCCACTTTCAAAATAAACGGCTCAATTCATGATTTGGGATTGTGCAAAACGGGTTTTTCAGGGTGCGCGATTTTATACTGCGAATTTCGAGATTTGGGAGTTCGTCGGTAATCCACTTTCTGTTGCTATTGTCAAAAACGAAAATGAATTTTTAACATTTGTTTTTGCATGACAAACATATTACAAAATTTTCTGTATTTTATTTTGTTTTGTTCCGCACTTCCTTAAGCTTATAAAATGAAAAGTTTCCAAAGCTTAGTTGAAAAAACTTAGGGATTAATTTTCGAAAAAGGTGAATAAATATTAAATTTTTGTCAATAATGTATTATATTTTGTTGTTCTGCTTTGAGTGTATTTGATGCTTTTGCATTCACTTTTTCTTCTGTTTTTGATGACTGCTTGTTAGAGCTTAATAGAATTTTCCTTTGGTATTCAGATCACTTTGTTGTGTCTTTTAACGATTTTTGCGGTGATTGATTTTAAGGCAGAAATTTACTTCATATGTTTAATAGTAAATGTATTTTGAACTATTTTTTATTAAATGATATACAAATTAAATAATATATTAGTATTTTATAGATTCCTTGTAGTAAGTGTTATTTAAGAAAGTAGAAAGCTGTGTGATTTCATCTAAAATTTTATCTAGTAAAGATTAGAGATAAAAAATATTGTCAATCCATTTTTATAAGAATTTATAAGCGTTTCAAGGACTTTTAAATATTTAAACTGTGAAAGATTAATGCAAAGTCGTAAATATAATATTTCTATGCTATTTATTATAAATTTGACCTTAACTCCGCTGTAAGCTTACTCGATTTAAAATACACAAATCCTTTAAAGTGTCTAAAATAAGTATTTATATTTCATACATTTATAATAAAAAAAAAATAATAAAAATATAATAATATAATAAAAAAAAATAATAATTTGGAGACGGAGTTGGATCAATGCGTTGAGCGGCAAGACCAACATGCCATCGGTCCCGGGTTCGAGACCTGATGACCGGGAGCATTTATTAAGAAATTAAAAAAAATAATCCACTCCGTCTCTGGCCTGTTGTCTAGCTCGCAGCAATGCAAACAAGACTCAAGTTTCCTCACTTCCCTTACCCTAATTCCCTTCCGGCCAAAAACATGCTAACGCATCAAAGGGTTGTCCCCTAGGATTTGGCCACATCGTATAAAAAAAAAAAAAAAAAAAAAAAAAAAACCTAAACATGTAAAGCGGATGACGTTTGCGGATAAGTTTGAAGTCGAGTCATTCCACGAAAAAAATCGTTAAATTTCTTTCACCGACTTCATTGTTGTCGTTTACTGTAGGGGGGCAGGGCATATCTAAGCAGAAAGTAGCCAATTTTTTTGTGTTTCGTTATCTTCTGGAGCATTGAAATTTTGCGAGATGATGTGTTTGAATCATTGCACAAATTATATCTTTGGTTCCTCTTGTCGTATGAAAAAATGAAAAAGAGAAAATCTTACAAAGGTAGTTCTACCTTAAAAAAAAAAAAACAAAAAATTGAAAATGTTATTGACTTAATAATGTTAACCATATTCATTATAATCAAGGATATCTATAAGTTGTTTCTGTAAAATATTTTTTCGTCGATCTTTACTTTAACTTTAACTTTCATCATGGGCAAATTTAGAATGAATAAAAGAACATGTCATATATTTTTTTATATAAGGAGAAGATTCTAAGTTCGACGCGTACTTTTTTTTATGTTTATTGAGAATTTCGTAACGCATGGTCCGATTTTAATGAAGATTTTTACGAAACAATTCATAATAACACTTGTTTACAACTCTAGTAGAGGAAGTAATATTAAAATTTCTTCATATTACCGACGTTTCTAATTAAGAAAAGCTAAATTGCTTTTGCTCTTCCTCAACAGCAGCATCAAAGAGTTAGCTTTTCTTTAGCTGCTGGACGCCTTCGCAACAATTCAAATTCTATATGATATTCCAACTAACATTAGTTTGGACAGCTGTATCGTATTATTATCACTAACACTGTTTCACCAACGTTTCGGTAAAATAATTTTTGAAAATACAAAATATTGTCGAAAAATAGGCACTTAACCACAGAGAAATTAACGATAAAAGAGTATGTTCCCCGATTGGTACCATGACGAAAATTTTTTTGTGGGGGTGGCAGTTGAACCTAGCATTGTAAAGCCTGAACCGATTTGGATTATCTTTTTCTGTTGTATTTAGTAGTAGTAAAAATTGAAGAAATTTGACCCTCGCGGGAGGTTAGTCTAACTTCGTAACGCGTAGACTGATTTGCTTGATGACGCGTAGTCCGATTTGGATGATTTTTGTTTTGTTTTATAGAGTATGATCCCACATTGCTGCTATTGGACTTTAGGTGGGGTGGAGAGGAGTAGATTAACTTCTTAGCGTGCGGTTCGCTTTGGATGATTCTGTTTTAGAGTTATACAATATATTCCAAAAATGTTATGGTGGAGTGAAGGTGGTGTAGGAGTATTCGTTTATTGTTGAACAGAGTATTTTGCTCAATTTGTACCATGACAAAAATTGTGGCTTAGAGTGAGAGTGGGCGGAGAAGCGGCACTTAGCTTCGGACGCTTTTTTGAAGTCGGTTGAACTTCTTTTTAAAAAAATATTTTATTTTCTATCGGGAAATAGAAGAAACATGAATAGAGAACTAGCAGGATCTAATTTATTTATCTTGACTTACATATATATTTTTCCTTACACAGCCGGAAAGTGTCGATTGTAACTATCCGTTAAAGTGTCGTTTGGAACTTTATACGTATAATGAAAAACTTAAGCCTTGAATAAAATAAAACAAAATAAGACAAAACAATCCAAAGAATTTTTTAAGGGAAAAAAGGAGTATTCTATTGTGACGGATAATATAAATATAAAATATAAAGCCTTTCCCCCTTTATTATTCAATATTTAAAGTAATAAACAAATTTTCAGTTATAAAAAATAGATAAAAAAATGCTTAACAGAGATCCAAGGTTGAGATGGAAAAAACGACGTTGATGTTGGACATGTTTGCGACTCTCCAGATAATCTAAAATATAGGGTTGTCGCTACAGCCGAAACTATGGTTAAGTGAAAATGTTGAAAAGTTTAGTAATGGCCGTCAATTGAAAATACAGTTTCGGTTTTATGATTGTCTGTTTTGCAGAAATAAGTATTTCAATGTAGTTGTACTTCCGGCTTGTATGTACATCCCCTGAAGATGTGTGCAAAGTGGCAACCCCGTCGGTTCAATGGTTTCCTAAAAAATATGTCAGCCCATCTTGAAAACATGGTTTTAAAAAAACGCATTTAAAGTTTTAAAAACGTCTCAAAACACTCTGCTCTAGCAACACAGTGGCTTTCGAAAATCAGGTATCTAACCTGACCCGAATATATTCTTCTGCATAAAATACCTACTTGAATCAATGAGTGACTTTAAATTTGAGCGGTAAAGCCTCATTTAAGGGAGCGGCCGAACGTCCCTAGAAGTAAGTTTTTTTTTCAGTAATTTACTTAGAAATATTTGTCTCATAAATACATTAGCAAATGTGCCACAGATGGGGCCTATTCATAAACACAGGTTTGCACAGCAGCTACAGCAGCGATTCAGTTGAACAGAGCGAAATGCTGGCTAAATCATTCATCTGCGGAGCAAACCTACCTTTATGAACAGGCAAATGCCCTAGACTAAAAAATCGATACACAGTTTTTGGTTGGTGAAGAAGATCACTATTGGATTTTGTGACTCAGACGGTCGACTCACAGAAGCCCTGAAGAGAGTTTTTCGAGATAAAAAACAAAAATTAATATGCAGCGGCTAAGAAAAATTGAGTTAAAAAAATTAAAATATTTAATTTAAACTTATGGAGAAACTTTAAAGACCTTTAATGTTATGGGTTTAGGAAGCGTCTTCTATATAAATATATTTATTCAAATAAAACTCTATAACACAATTTTGCAATAAATTAATTTTTTACTGATTTGCAAGCTGCTTAATTTGCATAATATTGCTTTGTGCTCCCTTTACTATCAATGTAAATATAGTTTATTAACACGCTTTGGTTTGGTAGAGATAAATAATATTAACCAATTACACTCGTCAACTAAAAATTGAATAAAATATGATTTTAGCCGATCTTTCAACCTACATCACTCGATTTCAATGGGATATGGCCAAGTATCCAATTAAGCAGTCTTTGAGGAATATTGCGGATATCATTTCTAAACAAGTGACGCAAATTGAATTGGATCTAAAAACAAAGTCTAATTCGTATAATAACTTAAAGGGAACGTTGCAAAATCTAGAAAAGAAGCAAACGTAAAGAAATCAAAATGTTTTAATAAATTTAGTTATTAATGTATTTCTCTTTACAGAGGAAGTTTGCAAACTCGAAGTCTTGTTGATTTAGTTAAAAAAGAACATTTTATTCTTGATTCGGAGTATCTAGCAACATTGCTGGTGGTTGTTCCAAAGTATTTTCGATATGATATTAATTTAAAAAAAATACTAAAGTAGCGTAATTGTAGGAACTTAGCCACCGATTGGATCAATGGATATGAAAAACTTACGGACATGGTTGTGCCACGATCATCCAAACTAATATTTCAAGACAACGAACATATGCTTTTCAATGTCACACTATTTAAAAAGGTCGTTGATGAGTTTAAATTGCATGCACGCGAAAAGAAATTTTTGGTAAGAGATTTTGTGTACAACGAAGAAGAGCTAGCAGCAGGCAAAAATGAAATCACAAAATTAGTTACTGACAAGAAGAAGCAGTTTGTAAGTATTATATTTCTAATATCGCATGAAAAGTCTTATTTAAAAAATTTATATTACAGGGCCCCTTAGTAAGATGGCTTAAAGTCAATTTCAGTGAATGTTTTTGTGCTTGGATTCATGTTAAAGCGCTAAGAGTTTTTGTTGAATCTGTTTTGAGGTGAGTCGTGTTAAATTTATTTGTGTACATTTAGTCGAGTGCTTGAAAAATGTTTTTTTTTCATTTTTATGACTTCCCCTGAAATTGTTGAGCAATTCGTTTTGCTACGATTTCATTCACTATATGCTAAAGATAAATAAACAAATTTACAAGTCTTGAAAAATTAAATTTTGCCATCTTTATGTCAACAGTTGATGAAGTAGTGTAGCGTGCGATGACTTGTAAATAGTTGAAAACGACATTGTTATGGTTGCGATGTGTCTTGGGACACCATAAAGGATCATCGCAGAATAGCAAGTCTGTAGGAGGGCAATGTTCAGGTGTGGTTGGATTCGGCTAACGAGCCGCTAAAATTCCCAATGATTATCATTCCCGTTTCCCTATTTCCTATCCCCGTCAACTTCGTTTTAATTCGTCACTTGTGTGGGTTTTTCGGCTCATTTGTTTATAAAAGCTACCTACCCAACTTCTGTAGGAATATATGAAAATTGAGGTCAAATATAATAAAAAATATCCGTACCTCAGAGCAAAAGGGTATTAAGTCACAAAATGTAAATTTTACAGGAGAGCGTAAAATACAATAATTTATTGTATTATACAGGCTACAAAACAAATATAAATAATTATTATTTCTACTTGTTTTGAAGCCTGTATAAATTAGTAATTTAAACTTGATTTAGATTACTTATTTATATTTATGTATTTATTTCTTTTGGACTTAATACGCGTTTGCTCTGAGGTACGGATATATTAAGATATATTGGTTCTGCTCTAAAACGTGTGTCCTGTTGTTCGTGTCAATTAGTTTGCTAGCTTTTATGTCATTGAGTACGTTTACGTGCTTACTTGCCTACTTAAAATTTTCTCAAAACTCAAGCAGGATATTCGATTGATTTATTTATTTAAAATGACATTTAAGATTTGACGTTTTATATTTCGGAATTGTGTTATCTTTTGGCTATTTTAACTTAAATAAACCTATAAATCGTAAAACATCAAACCAAATAATACCCATCACAATTTTTGTTTACTATCTTCTTCTTATTTTACACTAATCAAAACAATTAAGGGAACAAAAAAATATCTAAATTTTTTAGTGATTTTTGGCGGGCTGTATCTAAGCGAGAAATAATCGTATCGAGGATCTGAAAAAAACGTGTTAAAGCTCCAAAACTCTAGTTTTTGAAACTTTCAGCCAAACAATTTTAAAGGCCACGGTGCTCACGCAATTCAAAGGAATAGCGGAAGAAAAAATTTTCAAAATGTTTAGTCATTTTTTTTTGGTGCACGGACTCGGAAATTTTTTTTTTATTTGACCACCCTATGAACCAGATAGCCTGTTAATTCAGCTTTAATTATCTTTTTTGAAATCCTTGATACGTCGATTTGTCGCGGAGTTTTTCGATATTAAACGAAAAAGGACACTTTTGTATTCAACCATGGATATCTCAGCAACCAATGATCGTACAGAAAATTTAAGGGCAGTTTCGGAAACTGGAATACATTTCCTAAAAGAATTCGTCAAGACATAAAAAATAATAATTTTTTTTTATCCGTAATTTCAATTTTCAAAAAGTCAAAAAAAGTGACTTTTTTCCTTGTTTTGGTAAATTGACCGCATCTTTGCAAATACTGATGGAAAGGCTAAGGTTTGTAGGAATTTTTACAACTCAATGTACGCACAATAGCCCTGTAAATCCGCAGATCGATCTATTCGACGGTTCCTTCGGCCCGATCGGTCAAAGTTTTGGAAAAAATTAAAGGAACAAGAATTGTGATCTCAAACATCGTGTCATCTTCATAAAAATGGAAAAATCTTTTTTTTCAACTTTTTATTTTTTTATCACTTTTATGCATCAGTCACTTGGTAAATTAAAAAAAAAATTTAAAAAAAAAATTTGACACTTTTTAGAAAATGAAATACTGAGATGTTGCTGCCTCGGCTTTTAATCACTGCCTCCAACCTGTCACGCATATTCGAAATGCAGTTTCGAATCATCGACTGCGGAAACCTCCAACAACTGTTTTGTAAGAACATCTCAGTATTTAATTTTCTAAAAAATTTCAAAAATTTTTTTTTTAATTTTCGATTTCTCAAAAATTTTTTTTTTTAAATTTACGATTTTTTTCAATTTGCTTTTTTTTAAATTTACCAAGTAGCTGATGCATATTTGTGAGAAAAGTCGAAAAAAATGATTTTTCCATTTTTATGAAGATTACACGATGTTTGAGATCACAATTCTTGTTCCTTTAATTTTTTCAAAAACTTTGACCGATCGGGCCGAAGGAACCGTCGAATAAATCGATCTGCGGATTTACAGGGCTATTGTGCGTACATTGAGGTGTAAAAATTCCTACAAACCTTAGCCTTTCCATCAGTATTTGCAAAGATGCGGTCAATTTACCAAAACAAGGAAAAAAGTCACTTTTTTTGACTTTTTCAAAATTGAAATTACGGATAAAAAAAAATTATTATTTTTTATGTCTTGACGAATTCTTTTAGGAAATGTATTCCAGTTTCCGAAACTGCCCTTAAATTTTCTGTACGATCATTGGTTGCTGAGATATCCATGGTTGAATACAAAAGTGTCCTTTTTCGTTTAATATCGGATATCTCCGCGACAAATCGATATATCAAGGATTTCAAAAAAGATAATTAAAGCTGAATTAACAGGCTATCTGGTTCATAGGGTGGTTAAATAAAAAAAAATTTTCCGAGTCCGTGCACCAAAAAATAAATGACTAAAAATTTTGAAATTTTTTTCTTCCGCTATTCCTTTGAATTGCGTGAGCACCGTGGCCTTTAAAATTGTTTGTCTGAAAGTTTCAAAAATTAGAGTTTTGGAGCTTTAACACGTTTTTTTCAGATTCTCGATACGATTATTTCTCGCTTAGATACAGCCCGCCAAAAATCACTAAAAAATTTAGATATTTTTTTTGTTCCCTTAATTGTTTTGATTAGTGTATATTTTGTATTCTCAATCTGCAACTTTACATTATTTCAAGCATGATTTATTTCAAGTCAATCCAACAGAACTTTGTGATTTGAACTTGAAGTCAATGCGTGTTTACATGCTATTTTAGTTACTTGAAGTTTATTTTAAGTATACATGTAATCGTATTGATTGTTTCACTTAATCTTAGTTTTATATTACCATATGCCATGGGCGAGGTTCGTGCATTAAAGCTTGAAGATTGCGCCGAAGTATACCGCAACAACCTTTAAAGTCAACTAAGGGAAGCATAATACATTGACGGTTAGCAAAGTAAATTTATTTGATGTGAAAAACGTTAGCATTGGAATTTGTTAAAATTTGCTTCTAAAAACTGTGAATTATAGAAATGGTAAGCCTAAATTCCCCACAAAAGTGGCAATAGACGATTGCTTGGAAAAAGTTCGTTCATAAGCTACACAAACCTTTATTTTACATTGCCATTAAGGTATGATACTACCTCAATCTTAATCTTAGACTTTAGACCCCCTAGTACTTACTCAGTGGTAGGTTCGAAATTAACTAAAATCAGCCCGCTGCGTCTATCTGTTTGAAAGCGGATTTTATTCCGGTTTTCATCAATAGAAACAGTGTCTCTCGGTGAAGGTTTACGTGTATAATTAAAACATATATTAGTATTTCTTGCGTACTCCGGCTAAACAGTTTGATGTAAGTTAAAACATTGTATGGCAAAAATATCGGCCTCAAATAGTTCTACACAAAAGTCCGCGATAATATATAACTAATTTTTATATTTAATTTTAAGTTTACTACATATTATAAAGCAAAGTCTGTCGCCGCGTCTTTTTGTCTGTGCACGATTTTCTTCGTAACTACTGAACGGATGTTGTTTCGGTTTTCACAATTAGATAAATTGATTCACGGAGAAAGTTTAGATTTTTAATTGATGAAGGTTTTGTGTAAATTAACTGACTTATGACGATGAATATCGGTGAGATCGAAAGAAAAGTAATTGTCAATAGGGTAATGCGTAAACCGAGATATGTGAAAACAATGTATGACAGTATTGTTCCTCCTAAATAATTCTACAAAAAGTACCATTTAACATATCGGCAAAAGCAATCTTGTCGTATCTTGAAAATGGAGGTTTGCAGTAGAGCTCATTACGCTTTAACCAGAGAAGATAGAAAGGTAATTCTTGGAGTAAAAGTTCTGAAATAATGGTCATTAGACAAACAAGATGAAATTATCCTAAAGTTTGTGTAACATAGATTTAATACTAAAATGCATAAATTGCATTTTTTGAGATACGACAAGGTTGCTTTTCAGCGTCGATATATCTATCTATCTCCTAAGATTAGTCCACATTATGGAAAAGCTTCTCAACAAATTGAAAAATGAATGATAAGAAAATATAAATTCTTACCAAACTGAATACGTTCTTTGGTTTCTGCATTAGTAGCAAATACCGTATTTGAATTGTGCTATTTGGATGATTTTATAAGGTTAGTTTTGAATACGCAAACACCTCCTTGGTGCGGATACAAATACGATATATATGTAACCTGGAATGAAAAAAAAGGTCTTACATCCGTACTCCCCCTCAGTGACGTTATCCTCGAGAAAGTCTCCGGGAAGTCGAAGTCCTGCTCCATACACAAGTTCGAAATGTTAGCAGTTAAGTCCTTTTTTTTATGGACGAACGTTAACCTAATAAAACAGTGTGGAGGACTATAACCCTATTTGCTGTAGTATGGCATTTTAGATTTAGCAGATGACTTAACAATCAAAAGAGGTGAGGCAATATTTGTATCTATTTGATGATAGCAGCGGTCCAACAATGTCAATATTCACATCCGTCAGACGTCAGATAGCGTACTTTCGGCGAAGATGACGAATAAAACGTCAATGGTTTATGGTCCGTTTCACTATGTGTATTTTACTGTTGAATATGTCGCTAACAACACTATGTCGTAGGTTGAATACTTATTTTGCGTCTCGTTGAGCTTCCTGGAAAAAAACTAAGTTTTCGTAACGTACTATCGTTGGTTTGCTGTATTATCACTTCTATAGCCGTATCGGATGCGTCCAACATTTGTGATAAATGCGCTTTAGGTTCGGAATGTGCCAAGGGGCTGCAGATGCAAGGCTTTTTTTTCTAATCTTCGAACACCATTTGTGCTTCCAAATGAATATTCTGCAGTAATTTTTCTAGTTTACAGGTATAAATTTTTGTGGAATAAGTTATGTTTCAGTAAAATTCGGTAGGAAATAGCCTATAAAAATTAATAGTCGCGAAAATTTTCGTAAAGCGTTTACCCTAGTAGGAAGTTCACAATCAAAAATGGCTTGCACGAAGAAGAAATACCTTTTATTTTATTGCTGGTTACTGTTAACATGTAAATTTTAAACAGCACTTTTTAACAACAAATTAAGTTTTTAGCGATTACAACAAAAGTATGATCTAAAAACAAAAATTTTTATGTAAAGACCGGAAAAAATTTAGTAGAATTTAGCTTGCCAAATTTGATTTGATTTCAAATGGGTTTAGCCGCTTTTAAATTTTCTACAAATTTTTAAACAATTATTTTTACAAGAATGAGCTTTAAGGTTTATAGTATTAAAAAATGGTAAACCTCATAATCGATTCCAGAGCTCCAGAGTAATTTCCGAGTTATCAAATAGTAAATAACATATACGAATATTAATAAACTTAAATTTTGAAGCTTATTGTTTTTCATTATCCTTTTTCACCTGCTTAATTTAAATCTGTTAATTGACAAAGACAGAAGAAGGTTCACTGCATTTGTGCGTTTACTTAGTTGAGGTACAACCCTTTTTTAGGTTTCATAACATCTAAGAACCATTAGTCTCCCCCGATCCTCTTATTTATAAACCTACTGAGATGAAATTTAATGTGCGGATGTTAATTGATGGCTCAAAAACAGATTTGATGAGATTTTGCGAAATTTTTTTTTACTCTCATAGAGTGTAAGCACACTTTTCACTCTATGAGAGGGAGTTCAAAAAAATCCCAATGAGTGGGGTTTTTTAGGAGAAATTCCAAAATGCAACAAAAAATGTTTTAGGACCTTTGAATCATGAGATATTTGCTTACAAAGTTGTTATCAAGACGACCCCCTCTAATTTTTAAACTATCGATGCAAAATATCTGAAAAAAATCCAGAATGTAACCTCCAGTTAGTACTTTCAATAAAAACTATAACACTGTAGAAAAAATACGGAACCTTATCATGTGAGTGTCCAACGTAGTCTTAACTAATTATAATAATTTTCTTATTATTACAAAAGTATTAAATACTATTCAATTAATATTATGCCCTATGATGCTAAACCAAAGCCTTGGCAGGGAAGGAATTAAGGGTAAGGGAAATGGGTTAGTTGCTTTAGAGTGAAGGAGATGGCTATATACGCCTTGTTTGAAATTTTCGTGCTCATAAGACGAGGTAAAAACAGAAGCGGTAAACTGTTCCACATTTGCGTTGTTCTTCTTAGAAAGGACACCTGAAATTTGACAGTATCACCAATTTAGACCTGGAGAGTATAGGAGTGAAAGCGACTTAAAGCTCTTATATCGCATTGTGATTTGCTTACAAGGAATCAGACTAAAAATTTCGTTAAAAAAATGGTCATCGAAATAGCGATAGAAACAGTGAAAGGCACCCGACATTTCGTCGGTGCTCCACAGAATTATTCCTTTCAGATATTGTGGTTTCACCAATTAATTTTATAGGTTTTCTTTGATTTTTATCTAAGGCGCACAGTGCTGTCTCCCGGGCCTGTGCTCAATTATAGGTCTATGCCTGATGTCGGACTTTTAAGTCTATTTTTTACTACCTTCATCCTACCGCTGCAGTATAGTAATTTTTTACAGTGATTTTCGGCGTAATTTCTTCCATACGGGTCTTTCCCTATCTAATCGGTTTAATTAAACCTTAGTTTATTTCAATTCTTGTAAACATTAAGAATTTTGGTCGAGGGGTGGGGGGGGGGGGGGGGCAATTGCATCGATTGCCAACCCCCCCTCCCCCCTCCCCGGATCGAGTCTGCTCCTTGCTTTAAGAAATTTCTCGTTTTAACGATAACCTCAGCTTTGGTAGAAAAAGATTAAAGGGTTAAGGGATTGAGTAATGAAGATAAGGTGAATGGTGCGTCAATGTTCCAATACTTTAATTCTTTGGGAGATAATGGGCTCACCAATAAACTTATAATATAAGCAAGAACTAATAGCTTATTACTTACGGTAAACTTTAACTACCGTGGAGAGTCTTATTCGCCCGGCCTTCAGCCAAACGTGGAAGTTGTATTTCAGGCTACCTGTAATGTGTTGCCAATATGTATGACGGTAATATGTTGAGCAAAGAAGAAGTGATTCAAAGACCGGTATAACTTTTATGTTTTAACTTTTATTACATCAACATGTTATCAGCTTCAGAGCTTATTGCCGATTCATCAACACTGTTTTTGCACCTAAAAGAATATACTAAGAGTGCACCTTATAAATTTCATTGAGAAATGGTAGGTCATAATTCGTTGATCACCCACTGCTGTTTTTCTCGTCTCGTTATTATAATAACATTTTGCAGACGGAATTGTGCTTGACGCCTGCCGCGATTGTTCTTTATGTCAGTGCGTCAAGTGGTTTGTTAATTAGCCATGCCTCAAACGTTATCCAAGCAATATAATTTTATATAAAAATAAATTATAATGATTTTTATAAATTTTCGCTCTGTTGAAATTTTCTTTATTGGCGCGCACACATTGTAAAAGTCAAAAAGAAATGTTCGATTGAAAAACAGTGTGCCATGGAAATTGCTATTTATCAAATTTTTTACACTGCCAACCTACGAGGAAGAAACTAAAAGGAGAGGCCCATGAGCTTAGATTGCGTGGCAATTTTAAAGTAGTGAGGAATTTGCACGCACACTACAATTAACCATTGCAGGCGTCTAGAAAAAAATCTTAGCGGAGGGGGCCTGTGGCCTAACTTGCCGCCTTAGGCGCTTAATTGTCTTATTCTTTTTAATAGGATTTCTTTTTAACTTATGTAACTTCAATTCTAATTTTGAAATTTGTTCTGTGGCCGTTTCTTCTTTAAAATAATGCTTAATGCCCTATATAAGTACACAACATAAAATATCATTAGTTAAGTAACAAAAAATGCAAGATTCGGTAAACCTGCGGTGACATCACAAAAGCAAATACTATAGGAGTGAGTTACTGGACAAAAAGGGAGAACATTTATCTGTGGTATAAATAACTAAAAACACATATTACGTAATCTAAACAAAAGCACCCTTAACCATACACATATTTCAAAATCGAAATTGCTTTTTCTAAATACTTTCTATGAAAATACATTTAGGTTTAGTTAATTTATAATTGAAAAAAAAAAATAAAAAAATAATACTACTCACTCAAAAAAATTAAATAATAATACTACTCGTGTGAAGTTTCTCACGTTGAACGGAGACCTTGTAGTTTTCCTTATTATAATTTGAGTACAGCATCTATTGATGTGGAAAATTCAATGTCTAAATCATATAAAATTGATATAAGCCTTATTGCTTAAGTAAAATTAGGGCTTACCTCAACTCCGGAAGTCTCCATTTCTTGATACCCAATAACATTTGCATGATTTTCCACTTCGACATTATCCGAGACATCCATTAAATACTCGAATTCAGTATCACAACATGTTTCCTACAAAAACATTCAACATTTACAAAGGTATATAAACTTTAATTTATTTGAAGGAATTACCGATTGTAAGGGAACATTCGCGATATCCTTACTATTACATCCCAGTTTCAATAAAGGAACTGCATTTTCTTTTAGGACAGTCTTTCTTTCAAACCTAAATAATTCCTCTTCATTAAAATGTTCCGAGCATACATATGTATTTTTAGAAATTTTTATGTCCCTTCATTTTTAGGAAATCTGAATTGAAAAATGAAATATGTAAAATAAAGTTTTTTGTTAAATTATTTGCAAAAATAAAAGTTCAGAGTTGCCCCCATAGATAACCATTTGGTTAACACGGCACTGTCCATTCCTACAAACAAAAAATATGGACACCAAACTTTGTAAACAAATTGTTAGTTTTGCTTAGAAATGAATTGTTGTTGTTCTTGGTGTGAATTAGATTATAAAGTCTAGTAAATATAAGGTTTATTAAAAACTTACGTGTGAAAGGATACTCCCAGAGGTCGGCGACGCATCCTATTTTGGCAATTCAAAACAGCGCACTTCATCACGAACTTTAGTGCTTAAAAACAATTCTTGAACTCTTATTGCACTAAGCACTTAATACAATTAAATGTTTTTTATGTTCTCAAGAAATTTCACCAGGAAACACTTTTAATTCCAATTAGAATTTTGAATTTTTCACTAACGAAAATTAATTACTTTCATCAACCGTCATCAAGATGCCAATTTTGACAATCAGCCTACAAGTTTTCCATGCAGTTTTTGCCTCATTCACACACACGTACTTTATACGTTCCGTCCTCTCCTTTTAGTTTCTTCCTCGTAGCTGCCAACAAAATTTAATCTTCGTCTGCCAGTTTTTTAGTGTTTTTTCTATGTATTAGGTGTTGTGAATAAAAATATGCAGTTATTTTTTTTATCACGTATGAATTTTATTTGGTTAAGAAACATGAATTATAAAGAAAATATTAAATAGTTCTCCAGAAACATGTGAATAATGTGGTTTGTAAATTAAAGGTCTACGATTTTTTGGAATATTTGGCTTTGAAATGTCCTGATGGAACTTTTCTCCATGTCAGTATTCAATTGGCTTGGAGTGGAGGGTTGTGAATCGTCAATCTTAAACGATGGAATTGGTATAGGTAAATTGTCATTATGAGGAACAGGTCTTGTTGCTGAAAATAAATTAGGGTATCGAACTGTGTGCCTTTGGATTAATGCCTTTCATTAGAGTAAGACAAAAATAGTAGTCTGAAACATGTCCATGTCATGGGAATAGGAAACGGCATATGACGTGATCCTTTCTTCCAATCAGTTAAAGTTTTTACACATGTTATGCAACAAATATGTGGGGCCCAAGCTTTGTCTTGATGAACCACCGCAAAACTAAAATACTCGCGGTAACACTTCAAAACAATTTAAATTAAAAGCGAAAACAAATATATAGCACTCCTTTTTACGGCCGTTCATATGCGTTTATCGCTACAATACCGAAAATGAACTTGACCTCATCACAAGAAAACTGAGAGTTCGTGTGGCATGACCACTGTTGATCAGTGTTATTGGTCGATGAGTTTTATTTATATTATTATTACATTATAAGGGTGGAGATCGAAGCTGTCAAATGTTGTAATTTTGGGCAAACGAGAAAGATACGAAGAAATAAAAGATACTAATAGAGTAAAGGATCAACTGAAGGGTATTCCCGGACGGAATAATGAAAGTGTTTGTTGGGTCATAAGAATACATACAGCAAGAGTTTTTGTTATCAACCTCCTTCATTTTTCCGTAAGGGCCGAAAATAAGCTAATTAAAATTTTGTATTATGTAGTAGATGAATGTTTTTGAAAAAATTAACAGTTGCAGGTATACAAGACCTTTTCTGTTTTTTAGTTTTTGAGGGTACATTCACAATTTCTTTTATATATTGCAGATATAATGTCTCTCTGTTCACATGTTTTTTTTCAGAATTTTCCTAGTGTGAGTTTTGTTATTTTTCGAATTTTTTTCTATTTGGAAGCTGTCAAAAAATTTGAAATGTATGTGCTAATTTATACTTTAAATAATTAATACAAAATATACCTTTTTTGGCTATAAAACTGCTTTTCTTAATTCAATGTATTTATAAAATAAATGAAAAGTACATATTTAACACATTCATCAAATCTAACTTTAAAAAAAGTTTTGTCCAAAATTTCGAGCATACTTTGTTAAAACATAATATTAATTGATTATTTTTTAAAATACAATACGAATACTTTTAGTAATACATAGCTTTTTTAAGAAAATAAAAACATATTCATTCTTCATTGCTATCTTCTTCAATTGCTGGACAAACTTGATAGAACTTGAATAAATTATTAAGTGCACAAAATACGTCCGAAATATTCTCCTGACACGACTGAATTATCTAAAAAATTCAAAAGAAACTGTTCAAAACTTGAGCAACGTAGGAAATATCATTTTGTTTTAACACGATCGGTGTTTCTAACTAAGAAAAGGTATAGGTTTAACTTTTGTTTAGCTGCTCGACGAATTCGCAAGAAACCGAATTAACATCGTTTTCGGTTTCTCGCGAAGGCGTCCAGCAGCTAAAGATAAGTTAAGATAAGTGTTGCTGTTGAGGTAGAGCCAAAGGAATTTAACTTTATTAGAAACGCCGATCGTGTTAAAACATTTTATATTTCTTACGTTGCACGAGTTTTGAATAGTTTGCTTTGAAATTATTAAATATTTCAGCAGGTCGAAAAATACTTGATTGATATATTCCAAACAGTCTAAGAACAGTCTGCTGAAATATTTACTAATTTATTGGAATTCACTCAAGTTAGCCAGCTATGATAGCTATGAAGACTGCATACGCGTTTATTTTTCTTTAAAAAACTTAATTATCACTAATAAGTATTCGGAATGTATTTATTATATTATATATAAGTATTCGGAATGTTGTAATACATTTTTTTTGACAAAACTGTTATTCCAGTCAAATTTGATAAATGTGTTAAATATGTACTTTTCATTTCTTTCTTTCAGAAATAAATTGAATTAAGTAAAGCAATTTTATGACCGAGAAAGGTATATTTTATATCATTATTTATTTTCTGCCCCCACTCCTTTGCGTACAACTATGTCTCCACGTACCATCCCCGGAAGCAATAAGATCTCTCGAAAGTTTTTGTTTTGTCCCATTCATCTTCACTTTCGTGCGTTGTTATTGTTTATTTTGCTATTTTTTAAGTATGCTCGTACCCTCATCTTTCTCTTATATATAAGTCATTCTTTGTTCATTGCTCATTTATTGCTATTTCTTACACGTGTTTTCCTTTTTATATTGCTTAATTTATTTTATAGAGGTAAAAAATATTCGCTTCAAAATTAAGAACTGAGCAAACGACAGCAACAGATAAAAAATCCTTTCCAGAGTTCCATTTAACTGTGTTAGGGATAACGTGCGCACATCCTTCACTATATACGATTCCTTCATTTACGGTATTCGCACTTATTCTTGCATGTGTTTCAGGAAAGCGTCTGCTTTTTAGAAACGTAAGCTATCAGTTGATACCAGAATTATAAAAATCGGTCCAGCCATCGTGATGGGTATATAAAAAAATAAACGCATAAACACTATATAAGCCATTTCGAAAGTAGTTTAAATAAAATTTTATTGACACTATCTAACTATTTACATTGTTTGGCAGGTATGGATTACCTGTAAACTTCCAAGCTATCTTAATACATCCGAATAAGAAGAGCATGAAGCGACTTCGGGATGTTCTCAATCAACTTTACGGTCATTTAGATGGATCTGCGTCATCGTCTGGTGGCGCTAATGCAGATGTAAGTCCCTTACGCTATAAACATATTTTATATAAACTTTTATTTTCAAAATTTAGCAAAATATGGACATGATGAACTTGGGTTTCGGTCAAGCAGAATACTATCCTTATGTCTATTATAAATTAAACATCGATATGGTGGACTCAAAGGCGGCGGCTTAAGTTTTAACCAACTAAAAGTTTATATTAATAAGCTAATTCGATGGTCATTTTACCACATTACATTTATTATGTAGATCATTTATGTTTTTACTTTGCTAGTTTTTTTGACCGTCTCTTTTAGTCCTTAGAGAGAAACGTCCTAAAGTTCTGATGGCTTTTGTTGAATATTATTAAAACTGTTACAGTATTTCGCGTTGTTTTAATTAATTTAAGGTTTAAAATTTTGCAACAAAATAAAAATTAATTTGTTTTTAGATAAATTTACAACTTTTCTGTAAATATATTGTACATGTACCAGTCAAAGAAAGTTCTAACTCAAACATTACATACAATAAAATATCATGCAATCTGGCCAATAAAATTCAATTCCATTAGATACTGTTAATGTTATAACCTAATTAGTTGTAATATGTTTTAATATTTTTGCTTTGCAGAAGTGCACAATTTTCAAAAATGTTTGATTATTAGTTTTTTCCCCAACTTTAAGACAAAGCAAAAATATTAAATTGTTAATTTTGAAATGAGAGAACAATAATTATTATATAAAGAAATGTGTATGATTTAAAGAAACTAAATATGTATAAAGTCTTTCATGTAAATATTAAATGAGAAAGAAGAAACATTCCAAGATCATTAATTGCTACTTTCAATCTTTTATTTCTATGTAAATTAATTTATGGCAGCGTGACATTCGTAGTGGATGCAGATGCTTCAGGAATTGTAACGAATTTATTTATGTTTGATTTTCCATTACCTTATTTCCCTAAAAATCATTTTCAGCAACGTTAACTAAGAGATTACAGTGTGGTTTATCATATAATTGTTTCGTACGATGTTCTCTTATCGATTCTACAATATATATTGTACATGAACACAACGTAACGTATCCAAATTTTACGTCACGGGTGTAGAGATGGGGGGACTTGAATCTGTTTTACCGGGCGGTGTGATGCGCCTACAAGGAATTAGGCTAATAATTTCCTCAGAACGATGGCCGTAGAAATAGTAACAACCGGCACTCCATCGACGCTCCAAGCAGAGACTGAACATCTCAATGTCCATTAAATTCAGGCCTTTCTCAATTCCGTCGGAATATCAATCCGATCGAATCTTGTTTTTTGAGTGCAATTTTTCTTTATATTCTCAATTCCGTTGGAACGAAAATTTGTACTGCCCTATTAATATAGCTTTCGATATCAGCTGATATCTTTCAGCAAAATTCACCAGTTAGAAATTGAATGAATATATTAAATGTTTTTATTTGTGTGCGATAAAAATAAAATTAATATATACATGGAGTTTCAGAGGTGTGCCAAAATAAGTGGGGTTATAGATCTCACCTAGCCAAACAAAAAATTGTACCTCAGCCGCTCGGGAGTTACAGGATGATTCATAAAGTTACAATTTTCATCACCATTTTCCTTTTAACTTTTAATTTGCTCAACGCAGCGACATCAAACAAACCCCATAAAACTACTATCCCAATGACCTTTCCAAAATTGTCAACAATGTTGATCTGACTGTTACTGTTGCAGGTGCAGTCACTTCCAAAAGTGAAAAAAATGTTTTTGGATTACCTAAAATTCGGCATTTTTCAAAGTTGTCTCCGAAATTTATGTAATTAATACATGTTTTTTCTTTTCATGAAGTTGCTCATCTTATTATCTTTACAAAAAGGTACAGCATGGCAAGATAGAGAAAGGATTAGAAAAACCGCATCCTTACTACCTAACTATTTGATTGCACTACCTAATTATTTGATTGCACTTTATGCAGGCAATTCTTTAAATAAACAAAATTTTAAAGCCAAAGGATTGAAAATGGTGTTTTTTTTTGTTACATAGGTAAATAATTTTTAATTAATTTTGTTTTATTGCCAATATTAACTTGTATTAGCCAGTGTTCACACCCGAGTCTTGGCTTTCGGAACCTGGGACCTCCAGATTTGTAGGCCGGCACGTTATCACTGACTGCACCGACGTTAGTCAGTCAGAATATCGATCATAGTTGAAAAACAAATAGATAACTACGAGTGCTTTTAAGCTAAAACTATGCCAGAATTAACGTAAAAGAGGCTGTTGTACTGGAATATGAAAAGAGATTTCCTAATCGACGAGCATCCCAAAGAGAGGTATTTTCGCAGACTTTCCGAAAGTGTAATTTCAAACAGGACTGAAAAAACGGAAGATTCTGCCGCCGTCAACACTCGCAAAGCACGACCCTGAAATGAGCAAGAGACGAGTTTCAAGACGATTAGGAGTTTCTTCAGTTAAGGTTTGGAGGGTTATTCATCCAGCAGGGAGACGTTCATATTATCCAAGGACAACTAGAAGATCCCGAGATAAGATTAAATTTTTTTTTATCTTTTTCTGGGCCAAATTCTGTGGGCGGGTGAATTTCAATTCATCGGGGATAGTATCACAAACTTCCACAATCTCCATACTTGGTCAGATACTAACCCACATCGGACAAGGAGACCTTCCAGTCCAAATTCTGAGCCACTTTTGGAGTACCATTGATTTTGCCGCAAGTGCTTAGCGAACTTTATGGAAAATACACTGCCAGACCAACTAGAGTACATCCCTATGGATAATCTGAAGGCAATGTTTTACCAACACGATGGAGCATCTGCGCATTCTAGTAGCATTGTAAAGGAAATAGTGAAAGAGGTTCATTAATTCCTTAGCCCGCTAGCTCTCCAGATCTTATTCCATTGGATTTTTTCTTATAGGGAACAATAAAAGATGAAGTTTACTTCTTACACAATACACCTTAAAGTGGGAATTACCAGGGGAATATTGGCACGCATCGAAAGTGGCGGACTACATTTCGAACAGCTTTTGTCACATTATAACATTAATTGTAATAAGTTTTGAATTTAGCTTAATTTCTTTAAAGATTTTTAAAATAACCTTTTGGGAAGGTTTTCTACGTATAAATTTCTACATCCTTAATTTACTGGACATATTGCCCCTTTTCAGAAAGATAATTAGATGGGCAATTTTATGAAGATAAAATATAGGTGTATTAATGGCGAAAATTTGGGAAAATGCTGAATTTTAGGTAATCGCAAAACATGTCACATTTGGAATCTGCAATGGTAGAAGTTAGATCAATATTGTTGACAGTTTTTGAATTCACATTGGGATAGTAGATTTTGGCATTTGTTTGATATCTCTGCGTTGAGTTGATCAAAAGTTAAAAATAAAATAGTGATGTGCAAACTATAAAAATTGCAAATTTGTGAATCAATCTGTAACTCCCAAATGGTTGAGATTGCCCCCTAGGTGAGAACTATCACCCCACTTATTTTGTCACACCAGATCTGAAACACCCTCTATATGGAAAGCGTAGCGTTAGGTACAATTAGTGCCGAGGTGAAGAAAAATTTTCATTCAGCGCACGTATTGGAAAACTCTTCTGTATTGAATACATCGGATTTTCGCAAGTAAATCGTCATTGAATATATGTATACTTAAAAAGAACATATATGAATATATGTATACTTCAAAAAGATTGAAGCTTTGAATACGTGTTGAGGAAATAAAAGTTAAAATGGGTCCAAGAAATCCGGCCTTCAACCCAGAGACAAATTAAAAGCATTCCCAAAAATTTTTGCTGAAGGCAGTTACCAGCATAGAACAGGCCAAGATTTTGTATTTCAATTGCCCAATCAACATCTTCACGAGCCTTTACTCTTATACAATGGAGACGAAATTGTTTTCTAAGTGGATTTATCTAACTATACTTAAAAAAGGAGAGGCATGCGACCCCTCTAACTACAGACCGATTGCACTATCCTCGATCATATCTGAAGTTTTTGAATCACTCATCAACTCTCAGTTGTTGAAATAACTAGAAAATAACCATCTTATCAACGATTGCCAGTACGGTTTCCGCGCTGGCCGCTCAACCGGAGACTTACTAACGACTCTAACGGAGCGTGGGAATCATTGTCTCCATAATTTTGGTTAGTCCGAAATCGTCGCTCTTGATATTTTAAAGGATTTTGACAGAGTCTGGCATGCTGCCCTTTTAGCCAAATTTCAAACATTTGGTATGCACCCTACCCTCGTTAAATGGATAGAGAGTTTTTTGTCAGGCCGTTCAATCCGTGTAGTAATTCAGTCAGGGTTCAGTTCTTTCACCAACCTTATTGCTTCTTTTTATTAATGATCTTTTATCCCTTACTCTCAATCCTATTCATAGTTTCGCCGACGACAGCACCCTTGATTTCGCGTACTCATTTGATTCTGTAATGAATTCACGTGGAAATGCTACAGAAGTCAATCGGGAACGCATGTTTAGATCATTAAACAACGACATTTCTATGGTCCTCGCTTGGGGCAGAGCAAATCGTGTTACGTTTAATGCATCCAAAACTCAATGCTGTTTAATGTCCCTTAAAAAACGCCCAGTTCACCCCCAACCCATTTCAGTCGACGGAGTGAATATACCCAATTCACCCTCCCTAAATATCATGGGTATTGGGATATCCAGCAATCTTAGCTGGACTGATCATATATTTGCAATCGCTAAAAGTGCGATGAAATGTTTGGATTTTCTACAGAGATGTAAGAAATATGTCACCCCACCTGACTTAGCGCTGATCTACAAGTCCCATATTAGGCCTAGACTTGAATATAATTCCTATATTTGGGCAGGGGCAGGACACTCCGCATTGTCCGCGTTAAACAAAGTCCAGCGTAAGGCTGTTAAACTTATTGGCGATTCCTCAATCTCTGAGGGCCTTGACTCTCTGGAGCATCGACGGAATGTCGGTTGTCTCTCACTCTTTTACCGCTATTTCCATGGCCATTGTTCTAACGAAATTGCTAGTCTGATTCCTTGTAGACTCATTACAACGCGCGATACAAGATCTTCAAGTCGCTCCCACCCCTATACTCTCCGGGTCAAATTTGGACGGGAATCTTTTCCTAGCAGAACAACACGAATGTGGAACAGTTTACCATCTTCTGTGTTTCCCTCGTCTTATGAGCCTGAAACTTTCAAACGGGGCGTACATCACCACCTCCTTCACTCAACCTCCTAACCCATTTCCCTCCATCCTTAATTCCTTTCCTGCCAAGGCTGTGCTTTAGCATCATAGGGCATCCCCTGAGCTTTGGCAACATCATTGGTACGTTGGAGAAGTCAGTTAAATGCGCATTTGCAGCATGCAGTCGTTCAATAAGTGCAATGCCGATGTAAATGCATTGCGTTCGCTCGGTCAATTTGACAGTTGCTGCAAATTAGCTGCGCACTTAGATAAAATAAAAAACAGGATAAGCCATTACGTGTATGAACCGTGTATGAGACCAGCCATTTTGTTCGTGGGAAAGGTGGAGACAGGGAAGGAGGCGAAGTTCACTAAGTTGAGCTGTCAACTTTTGATTTCGTCGATTTCTGTCTAAAGTATATGTCAGAAAAGTTTTTTTGAGTTTATAAACAAGTTATAAGTAAATTATTAGATTTCTGTGACTAAATAGATAAAGAACCATGTAAATAGTGTATTGAAAAACTCTGTGAGAAGTTTAAGTGTTCTAAATAATTTAAAAACGCAATGAATTGTGATATTTTGTGCTGTGAAAATAATCGCTGCAATTCATGAGGATTATCATTCTTCAGGAAAGTTTTAGTTAATAAGTAACTTTTTATGACTGTTTATTGTCTGTATTTACTTACAAAAGTGCAAATACTGGAAAAGCAATAATAATTTTACGAAGTTTTTATTACTACTTCCAGTTAGTTTACTTTCGGAAATTTTCATTTGTCAACTGTTCAATGGCGGAGCTTTTTTATTTAAATTTGTTTCAAACACCTCCAAAGAAATTCTACAATTTTACTACTTCCATGATGCACTTACAGACGAAAAGGCCTTTCCACTACTTAAATAGATATGCCGAAGTTTTCTCAGCTTATGGCACTACCTTCTTAATTATATATTCTAAGGCTGCGCATTTGTTGCATTTGAAAATTTTTAGCTGGCAAAGAATTTGTTTGTGGTGTTATCTTAAAAGCGGCCTAAAATGGATTCGGACTAAGAGTAAAAATGTAAATTAATATTTTTTAGTTTATGTTGCAATTAATTCTGTACTCTCGAGTGAACTTTCTGCTTTAAACGATGAATTATTCAAAAACGGTACAGAATTGGGTGAAAAATCAGAAAATGTTTCTAATTTGTCAGGTTCGTCTTTTAAAAAAGATGTTATTATTGCTCAAATTGCAGTTAAGAGAATCACTAGGGTTATAATACCAAATTCAATATTTCTGGGAATATTTTTAGACTGTGAAACAAACGACCTTCTTCCTTTTGCATTTAATCGTTCACCCCAGTAGTCAGTTTTGACTGCATTTTGTATACATTCGCATGTTTATAATGGCTGCCTTTGCATGAGGGTTGAAACTAAATGCGCATTTGACCGACTGTTAGAACGTACCCCATATAAATAAATAAAACGTAAGTGGGCTTAATGTAATTATTAGTCACTCATATTGTTTGTTTTTGTACTTTTCGCCCTTATAATGGAAATTTATTTTAAAATCAAAATAAAATACCTATTTTATAATAACCTTACCAACACGATTCCGGAAGATTTTTTTTCGAGAGCTGGTTTGAAATTTCGAACGGAATAGGGAATGGCAGTATTTTTCGATAGGATCAGGGAGTCGAAATGGGACCACAACCGAAATTATAAATCGGTTACGGTCAACAGAAACCAAATTGGGTTTTTAAACTGCAATTACGGAGACGGAGTTGGATCAATTCGTTGAGCCGCACGACCACCATGCCATGGGTCTCCCGGGTTCGAGACCAGATCTCCCCGTGGGTTTTTATTAAGAAATTAAAATAATCCACTCCGTCTCTGGGCTGTTGTCTAGCTCGCAGCAATGCAAAAAAACAAGACAATTCAAGTTTCCTCACTTCCCTTACCCTAATTCCCTTCCGGCGAAAACCATGCTAACGCATCAAAGGGTTGTCCCCTAGGATTTGGCCACATCGTAT
Organism: Leptarthrus brevirostris; assembly: GCA_964036015.1. Lineage (NCBI taxonomy): Eukaryota > Metazoa > Arthropoda > Insecta > Diptera > Asilidae > Leptarthrus > Leptarthrus brevirostris. Next base: position 44,475,306 of record OZ038372.1, read on the forward strand.
ATAAAAAAAACAACCTTAAGCGTAATTGATTTTCTTCAATTCGGTAAGAACCGAAACGTAAAATTTCATTTTCGGTTTCGGTTAAAAACCCCGTAGATGTGAAATTTTCGGTTTTGGTTACAACTGAAACGTTAGGGTTTATTATAATATATATTATTATAATTTGCCTTTTCCAAAATAAGAGTAGATTGGTATGTGGGGGGATAAATGCTTCTCCAAATTTACACCGTCCCCCGCCCGTCCACTTCCCCGCCTTCCCCGCATTGGAGTCGAAAATAACCTCTACCTCAGTCCGCTCGGGATAAAAAATAGTCGCTTCGTGAGTCGAAAATATCGCAAGACCGGTCGTATAACCTCTTCTGCTATACCAATTTAAATCGGTCTTTGAATTTCGGTCTGGCGGTTACGGTCACATATATTTAAGGTCTATTTATTTCGGGACCATTTGATTTCGGTCGCTTTATTTAGGTACACTTTAAATTTCGGTACAGAAATTAAGACCGGTTAAAACCTAAACCGGTTACCTAAATATGATAGGTTTCGGTCCCGTTTCGACTCCCTGTTCTTAACGCATAGACCTATTTGGATGACTCGTTTTTGCTGTATACAACATTTTTTCGCATTTCGACTACGAAAAAAAATGTTGACCTAGGGTGGAGTGGGTGTCACAGTCTAACACCTGTACTGATTTAGAGTATTCTGGATGAAATTAAATACTATTTATATCATGACAAAAACTGTTGTTTATTATGAGAGTTTAGACAGACGCGGTATCTAGCTTCGTAAGGCGTAGACCGATTTTAATGATTTTGATTCTGTTGTACAGAATACATTTCATCATTGGTAAATGACGAAAAATTTAATACATAGAATGACTACGATGTCTCTCTGATTATGATAATTCTCCGTTGATGTATAGAGTATGTTGGCGCAAAAGAGACATGGTATGAATTTTGTATATAAGGTAAGGGTGTGAATGTGTGACCGTGAATTTCGTAATATGTGCACTACCTCTGCAACTATTGCAATTGCTTTGTTCGTACCAGTTGTTATCTGAAGATACTAAAAAGTTGAATGATGAAATAGTACTAGGGGTGATGGAACTAAATTATTGGTCTTATGAGTTGTGGTTTCAAAATGAGCTCTTTTTTTGCACCTGAGTAGGCTTCCTATGACCACCTAAACCAACTAATCGACCATAATTGCTTAAAATAAGCACACGTTTGAAATAATTAGCCCTAATATGCTCGTACACTTAAGTAAATATATTGTATTATTGTAATATTGACACTGTAACTGATCGCGGCTGATGACATAGATTGTCATTGCAGTAGTTAACTTAGTTAATATTTTTTTATATTTACTATTAAAATTTTTTTTCATTCTTTAATTTTTTATTTAGGTTATTTTTCATTATACTATTTAAAATACTTAATTTTTTGTTTGGTTCATCTCGGATCCGGGAATAATTTTGATAAAAATTTCGGGTTTTATTAAAAAAATCATATTTAATAAAAGAGTCCGTGATAAGAAACCTAACTAATCCGGGCTGTTGACATACATAGGAATATTATTCGCAATTATTTAATCAGACCTTGTCAGAATTTGTAATCTATTTCGAGTATCTATTTTAAAGTCTCTGATTGCGTATTGAGTCCAATATTTTATAAATAGGTATTAATTTAACAGTAAAACATAGGTAACAGTTAATTAGAAAGTTGGACTATGTGGTTGGCTGCAAAAAATAATAAAAAGAGGGGAATGAAAGTTGAATATTTTCTGACAGTGATTTTGTCCGGTTTACCAGATAAATATTTTTTCAGGGTGACATTAATGGAAAAGTAAGCTTTGTCCTTACAGGGGCCGAATAGAATGCGAGCAAAGGCCTTATGAATATAGCATGCAATATGCTCGACCCTTACTGCACAATATAAAGAAATTACGTAGAGGTAGGAAAAATACACCAGGATCTCTCAAGAATAGAAAGAATAGGCATTACCTTCTGAACTCTCGATTAGAGTGAAAGAATATAGCTATCTGTTCAGACAGTCAAGCTCTCAATTAAACCATCTATCACTTCTACAATAGTAGTGGTCTACAAAGACACCCCAAACTAGTGGGGGCCGCCAGTTCATCTTAATATCACTGACAACGAAAAGATAGATGAACTGACTAGCGAGGGCTGAGCTGGGGTGTCAACCGTTACTCAAATATATAGATAGCTCCATGTATCACTAGATGCAAAAAGAAAGTCTGGTGCGATGAACACTCTAGATGAGTTACGCGTACGAGTAAGCATAGCTCTTGTTGCCATTAAAGAGACATCATTTAAATCATGTCTTAAGTACAACGTTTTCCATTATAATAATTAATAAACCACAATTTGTTTTATATGAATTGCAATAGGCAGTTATTGCAATTCATGTAAAACACATTGTGGTTTATTAATTATTATAATGGAAAACGCAGTACTTAAGAAATGATTTAACTGATTAATGGCATCAACAGCTACGGTTAAAAATGTTCAAATAATAACAGAAAGATAATCAATGGGAAGCTGCACTTAGTTTTACACAATCTACCAACAAAAAGGAAAAAACACACACATATAACCGTTGATTGCTATTACTCACTTTTCTCAAGGAATTTACCAAAAATTCTCAGAAAAGAAGAGTTCTCTAAATCACTCTCTCGTTCGACTCCAAATAACTTAGCATCCATTTGGAAGGTGCTACATATGTTTAGTGAAATAAAAACACTTACTAAGTTAGTTTGACCAATCATGTCAAGAAATTAGTTTTTAATGTTTCTTGCTTAGTAGTCGGTAAAGTAAGTGATAACGAGTCCGCCTAACAATCCGAAGGCCGTGGGTTCGAATCCCACCGATGGCGACCCATGATTATTTTCTGCTGACAACAGATTACGATGAAAAGGCAATGGGGGTTGCAGTGAAAATAGCAGTGATTCGAAATCCAATTTAAATTGTAAGTCCACTTGCCACCGTTGCCTCGAATCGGCTGAAGTTGTTCTCTCGCCCGATGCCCCGCAAGGGTTTAGATATTAGGCAAAAAATATCATACAGGAATAATCTCTACAGCGTGAATTCCATCTTATGAATAGGCGTGGAGAATACGTGTTCATGAAGTCACTCCATTTAGCTACGATTGACTTAATCAAAGCCTTTGACGCTTTGTGTCACAAAGCAATTTTTGGAAAATTCAGACTAAAGGGATATCAAGGGAAGTTCGTTTAATATGTCGATAGCATTTTACGTGACGAGAAACATAAAAAATAGAAGGTATTGCATACACCACTGTCGTCGGTGGAGTAAATGAAAATGGCGGTTTGAGGTTCGAATTCCACCGGCGGCGACCCACTGTTGTTTTCTGCAGACAACGGATTACGATGAAAAGGCTGAAAAACAGAGAAGATGTCGGTGGTTCGGAATCCACTTTAAATTGTTGGTTCACTAGCAGTCGTTGTCCCAAATCGGGTGAAGTTTTCCTCCCGCCCCATGCCTCAGAAGGGATTACGGGAGCTAGAGAGAGAGAGAGATATTGAATACACCACCGAAGCATGCCGATGCGTCTCTCATCTGATAGATAGATAGATAGATAAATTTATTTGGCACTATACTAAAGACCACAAATATCTTATTAAGCCCTAAAAATTACATGGTTTATAAAAAAAATATATACAGAAAGAGGTAGCTATATTAAAAGAGACTTATTGCTGTCATTATTGAATATACATATACATATATGTAGGTATAATGGTAAAAGTAACAATTATTAAAGAAAAGAAAAAGAAAATGAAATAGAAAAGGTACTGTAAGCATCTACGAGTATATATGCCTTAAATAATTTAATGCAATCCATTTCAAAAGATAAGCCTGTGCACCATTCTCACTCAAAAACAATCAAAATTCTCCAACAGACCAAGGAAGACCATAGCCGGAGCACGCACGCTGAATATTAACAGGAAGAGAGTTCCATTTGCGAATTACCTGAACAAAGAAAGAACGCTCGACATATTGTGATAGATATCTCGGAATAAGTATATTACAGTGTCTGGTCGACTGCATAAACTGTCGGTTCTCCCAAAGATATGTTGGTTCTTTATTATGTAGTCTACGACGAGTCAGATATGTCAGAATAGAAGTTCCTAGAAGCGAAGTCACACACGCAGATGTAAGTGCATAGCGTGGAAGCTAGTATATATAGCGTATAACATCATTATAGGCTACTTTTAGTTTTCTTTCACACACAGAGTCAAGTTTGCTAAAAATAAGGCTGCCGTATGTGAAATGTGGGAAAACTAGAGCTTTGGCTAATTTAATTCGAAGATTTACTGACAAAGAACTCAAACTCCACGGCTGCCTCAAACTATTATATATTTTGCGTAATATTTCAGAAATATAACTACAACAGGTAAACTTAGAATTAAGTTTAACTCCGAGGTTCTTAATGGAGTCGGTATAATTCAAGACAGTGTTGTGAAAGTGCTAGTTCTGTACACAGCCAAACAATTTGACTTGGAATTTACCAATGCTGTAATGTTACTTTCAGATATTAATAATTATAACAATTTAATGGAACTGCAAACATAACCCATTTCCCTCACCCTTAATTTCTTTCCTGCCAAGGCTGTGCTTTAGCATCATTGGGCATCCCCTGAGCTTTGGCAACATCATATATAAAAAAAACATATACGTTAAATTATCTGACGGATGGAAAATTAGGAGACGGAGTTGGATCAATTGGTTGAGCGGCACGACCACCACGCCATGGTTCCCAGGTTCGAGATTTGGTCTCCCCGTGGCTCTTTAAAAATAGAATTAAAAAAACTCCACTCCTCTGTGGGCTGTTGTCTAGCTCGCAGCAATGCAAAAACAAGACATTCAATTTACCTCACCCCCTTATCCTAATTCTTTTCCGTCCAAAGCCATGCTAATGCAACAAAGGGTTGTCCCCTACGCTACGATGAATACGATATTTTCCATCATGACGTTTTCATGAATAAGACATCCCCAACGTTAATCAATATTCGAACATGTAATTTTAATCAATATTACATGTTCGAATACCATGAATAGAACTAATTCAAATCAGAACGCTGTGTTGTGTGGTTGGACAGGTAAGAGTATCAAATACCTTGCTAAGTCCGCGTAGATAGAGTCAACTTGTTTAGCTGCCTAAATAGTAATTTGGAAATAGTAGTTTCGAAAACTCTAGTAAGTTTGTAGTTGTCGATTTACCTATAGGAAGCTCGAAATGAGAAATTGCCAACAACAGTAAAAATGTAGCTTTCACCAATAAAAAAGCGATACTATTTCTTTTGTCTCTCTTATAAAGCGGAAAATCACAAAGGTCTTCTATAACTTAGGAAATACCTCAAATTTGCAAATAACGCAAGGGCCGGTGAAGGTTAAAAATCAGCAATATGAAATATGTTTAAATATAGTGGCTTCGTCAAACATAAAATCGTTCATTTCCAAAGAAGTGAAAGACAGATTTATAAAGTATGTAATATCCCTTCGACTAATATCACAGTTAAATCACAGGGTCATTGCTTTCTAAATTTCCTAAGAATAGGGACCACAGGATTATTTAGATTTATAAAGGTTGAAAACTGCCTAGGCCTAGTGTGTAGTAAGCTTTAAATCTCAGCGGCCGCCGAACCAGCAATAAACCTATCACGGTGATATTTTCTGGGTCCTTCAAACCTTTGTGGGGCATAGGGCATCTACTACACCGGCTCTATACCTGGTTTGGTTTTGCGCCAACGCCTTTAATTGTTACCACAATTTGTTGATCTCGGTGCCTTCTTTATCTACGGATCTTCTCTATGTGTTGCGCGCGTCTTCCTTGGGTTCCGTGCCAGTTCCAATCTAGAGCCCGCTGAGCAATGTTGTTTGACTTTTTTCTTAGTGTGTGGCCTATCCATTGCTACTTTCGCCTGCGAATACTGATGCTTATCCCGTCTTGGTGTATATGCCTGTATAGGGCTTAGTTTGTAATGACCTCCGGCAGATGGATCCAGAGTTTTGTACCTTAGATGGTATTTGACAAAGATCACTTACCATGTCCAGCCGTACAACAGAACAGATTTCACGTTCGATTCGAAGATCCGGAGTTGTGTGCGCCTGGAGTATTGTTATTGCGCCAAATCTCAGCAAAAGTATTAAATGCAACTCAAGTCTTATTGATGCGAGCCTGTACATCAGCTCCAGCTTCACTATCTGCTGTAACATGCTTCCGAGATAGCAAATTTTTCCACTTTTCCTATTTGCTGCTCTTTAAGATAAATTTCCTTGTTGTTCTAGGTGCGTAAGGTGGTTAATAAGTTTCTATCTAATCTCTCGCGATGGGTGGTCATCTAAAGTGCTGCCCAGTACATCATTTATGACGATGAGGAAAAGCAAAGAGATTATGCATCCTTGTCTCTCTTTTCAGCACTTGGAATGGCTCCGACAGTCTTCCCCTTTGTAGGGCTGACATTGGCTGATCACGTTTTTTTCTTTCATTTTTTTATACGATGTGGCCAAATCCTAGGGGACAACCCTTTGAGGCGTTAGCATGGTTTTGGCCGAAGGGAATTAGGGTAAGGGAAGTGAGGAAACCATAAAATTCTCATCACCTTTCGAAAAACAATACCTATATAATGCTTTATTTTTAAATTCTCAAGGTGTGTTTATATAAGAAAAATTAGAGCACATTGAAAAAACAAATGAGTAAAATAATTTAGCAACATGATCAATATCCTGATCGTTCAGTAAATTACCCCATTAATTTAACAAAATTTTAGTAGTATTAATCTGAGTTAGAAATATATAAACATGGTTAGTTGGTTGAAGTGGCGCCCCAGGCTCCTTGCATAGCGTCCAATTACCACTAAGGTGTGCCGTTTTGTTACCACATCTCGTGACCAGTAGGAAGTATATGTCAGTGCTCGAAGGGTTACGAGATCGGTTATTGGGTATAGCTCACGCTAGACTCAGCCGGTAAGGTTTAAGAAATGGATGATCTCTCCAACTTTTGGCTTGAGACCTCCTTAAGAACATTAAAAAAGAAGCTGTCTAGTGCACGATGCCTGGCTGAAGCGACAGCTGGACATTTGCAAAGCAAGTGAACAAGGGTTTCTTTATCGCTCTCGTCCTTTCAGCTGCGGCAGTGTGTGTTAAAGGGAATAAGCAGTCTAGCCGCATCAGTTACCACTGGCCAGTCTCCCATTATAACCGAGACCGCCCAGCAATTTCTCTGGGGGATCTTTGAATGAGTTCATGGCTTTTACTCTTGCTGAAGGACGGCCACATCGATCTGAATATGGCACACGTGGATAGGTTGCCATGGATAAGCAGTACGATTGAAAGGTGCCCCTTGAAGCTTCCATAGAAATATGAATAGTTCCACAGGGCAGCATTGTAGGGCAGTGTCATGCATCGCCAGCTCATCGGCCCGCCCATTTCCCTCTATGCCCCTGTGACCAGTACCCAGAGCAAGGTGACTTCGAGATACTCACAGACAAGGGAAAGTTCATCCCAACAACATTCTACCGTTTTGGAAGATATGAAAGTCGAGTGGAGAACGTTAATGGCAGCCTGGCTATCGGAGAAGATACCAATCTGTCTACCGGGGGTTAGTGTTTGTTTTGGGATCTGACAAGCCCTTAGGATGGCGAGTACTTCAGCCTAGAAGACTGCCGCATAATCCCGAAGACGGTAAAGATCTTCATCTAAGAGCCATCGGTGAATATCTTTGTTTCGAAGGCCTCCATCATTCAGCCGGTCTTCCACTCCGCTCTGGTAGGAATCTTTACCGCGAAATTTTCCCCGAAATTCAGCTTTGGGGTGACGTAGTCAGTGAGAGGAGTGGCCTCTTGGCAACAGATCCAGGATTCTACTATGTCCATAAGGTGTGGCCCTCCAGCATCCTGATCTAATATATTCTATACATAATATGTAGATCTAAGGGTAGAAGGTACAAAAGTTCGGCTAAAGCAGCTGTTGAAGAGGATCTCATGACACCCGTAATGCCTATTTCTGCAATAGCTCCGTACGGACATTGTTAAAAGCACCTTCACCGAAAATTGTCCGTCGACTGAATATATTATTACCAAAGATCGGTGTTAATCTTATTCATTATTAATTTTTCGTTTCTGATGTTAATTAAGATTTAATAATAAGATTTAATTTGATTACTTGCTGATTTCACTTTTGTCTCACCTTGCAGGAGTTGGTGAAATGATGAGATAAAAATGACAAAAATGGAAAATCATTAAGGTCAAGTCAACAAGAAACAATTTTTGATCTATTTTTGGACAGTGCTCTTGCTCTGAGGAAGGACAGACGGCATGAAACTTTTAAGTTATGGGTCTTATGAATTTTGGAGTGTAATTAATTCCATGTATTTCCCTTTTATCGTATAATAGTTACACAGCTTGAATTTAATTTTATTTTGAAACCTTATAAAATATTTTAATTTTCAAGAAAAATTTTACGGTTTACCATCTTTGTTTTTGTGTCTTCCATTCGTGCCGAGGCTGTGCTGGCAGGAAATCGTCCCGGCTTCTTAATGAGCTTTTGCTTAATAAAAGTTGTTATAAGTTGTTATTGTTAAGCAATAGAACTTTGTTGTGATCATATCTAAACAAACGTAAACTTTCACTTCCCGCATTTTGGAAAGTTTTGTAAAAATGCGCATGACAGACTGGCCTTCGAACATATTGTGTTTCTTCACCTATGTATTTATTGACTTTGCTAAATCAGTTTTAAAATATAATCTTGCATTCAACTGAAAAAATCGTATTAAATCTTCGATAAATCTTTTAACCTATCTGTTAAGTAAATGACCTACTTCAGGTGATCGAAAACAATGAAGATAATCCTAGGAGAGGTTTGAAGAGGTTATATCTAGAAAACTTTTGCTTATCACTTAGAGGAGCGATCAAGCGCATACTTTAAGTGTTATCATAGTCAGAAACACTTGAAGTTGTTAATGAAATAAAAAGAGGTAGATGTCCAGCAGAGTGAATGGCGTATGCAAAAACAGATTGAATTAAGGTAGATAAACTGATATGGTTTTTTGTGTCTAAATGTAAACAGGTCAATGATATGACTATTGTTATCTTTGCAACATAGAAAAGTATATTAAAGCCCGATTTCTAGCGGGGCGATTAGAAAGTGCTGATACACCTGAGAAAGTTAGTTTGTGCCATAAGTTGGTGAACTTAAGTGTTTTTAAATATGATTTATACAGTCGTGCAGGCGATTATAGTAGCTCTTTTGGTTTCCGATGTAAAGTCTTTGGATAATGGACTGGCCCTAACACCGCCAATGGGATGGATGCACTGGCAACGGTTTAGGTGCATAACTGACTGCAAAACTTATCCCAATGAGTGCATTAGGTAATTTTAATTGGTGTAATGTAATGGCGCTTAGAAAAGAAGTTAATGTTTCGAAATAGTGAGAAATTGTTTAAGAGAACGGCAGATCTAATGGTTTCCGAAGGATACGCAGATGCAGGATATGAATACGTTATTATTGACGATTGTTGGATGGAAATGAAAAGAGACAAAAATGAAAGACTCGTGCCTGATAGGGAACGTTTTCCGAATGGAATGAAGGCAGTTGCAGATTACGTTTGTTCTCTTGGTTACTATCTCGATATAGTTTATTAAAATTTATTTGCCTAGATTCATTCGAAAGGACTGAAATTTGGCCTATACGAAGATTATGGAACACATACTTGTGCCGGATATCCTGGCATAATAAATCACATGGACATAGATGCTCAATCTTTCGCGGATTGGGATGTTGATTATGTTAAACTTGATGGCTGCTATGCTGATATTGATGATATGGATATTGGTTACCCAGAATTTGGAAGACTTTTGAACAAAACGGGACGACCGATGGTGTATTCATGCAGTTGGCCAGTTTATCAGGAGTATCAAGGAAAAATTGTATGCAACACTAATTAATGAATTATTCAAAAGTTTATTCCAATTTACCTAAAACTAGCCAAACTATGAAGCTCTTAAAGAACATTGTAATTTGTGGCGCAACTGGGGTGATATTGATGATTCCTGGGAATCTATGAAATCAATTACTGATTACTTTGGAAAAAATCAAGACCGAATTCAACCACATGGTGGTCCTGGACATTGGAATGATCCTGATATGGTAGGAAAGCAACAGTTTTCTGATGTTTAAAGCTAATAGTTCTGTTAATAGTTAATTTTGGGTAATTTTGGATTGAGTTTTGATCAAAGTCAGGCTCAAATGGCTATTTGGGCAGTACTAGCAGCTCCTTTATTAATGTCTGCTGATTTAGCTACTATCAGACCAGAAATTAAGCAAATTCTTCAGAACAAGTAAGAAATTGTTTTGTGGCGTTACACAATTTTTGTACTTCACGTTGGTGTTTTTAGAGAGGTAATTGGGGTCAACCAAGATCCACTGGGAATTCAAGGAAGACGATTGAGCTCCGATAACAATATTGAAGTAAGTAGTATGTTTGTGTTAATTAAAAATATTTAATATTAAAATCTTTGACTCGACTACATTAACTATAACACAAAATTTGCAACATTTTCTTTTAACAATTTTATATATATCGAGATGTTAATTAAGAGATGTTGCAAACTTATTCCATTCTTTCTTCTATTAAAGTAGTTACAAAAAAATTTAATATTAAGAAAAAATAAAACAGAGGTTTAGTCCGCATCAACTTTAGCTATTTGTGAATTAAGTCTTTGTCCGAAAAATACTTTTATGCTAAAAATAATATGGTGACAACTTAGAACAAAAGTCTAGAAGAACTCACTCATCAATCGCAAGTATACTGCTCGGGGCGGCGCAGTTTATAATCATAAAATAGTAGATATCCCCATTTCTGAACACATCAACAAACCACCTTTTGACTACGTCTTTATTTTAAGCAATTTTAAGGCTGCAAGTGAGTACTCTTTCTGCAGAGCGAATGCTCTATGATTGTGGTAAGTTCGTGCAGGGCTGTCTTTTCGGACTTACCTTTATTGTAAGCATGTTGCGAGAGAGACAGCTTGGAAGGATTGTCTCTTTAATATAGATATCTGAGAGTCTCTCCAGGGTTTTGAGCAGGAAGGATTAAAGACTAATGGGCCTAAAATCGTTGGGCTTATAATGTGAAGCTCTTCATCCTTTAGGAATAAAGACCACCTTCACCTTAGTCCATGAGGATGCAATATAGGTGACATAAAGGCAGGCCTCATAAATGACCATTAGCCACGGGGAATCAATATCTCGCAAGCTAACTGTAGTTCAGCTGGGATAATGCCATCTTATCCTGGTGATTTATAGTATCCGGCAACTCAGCAACACTGATTGCTGAGCACCCCGAAAAGTGCTTGTTGACTAGTAACTCCAGTGACTCAAGACTGGATGAAGTCCAACTACCATCACTTCTAGTCAAGAGGCTTGGGATGCTGGGCGTTGTTGAGAGAATTTTCCGCAAGCGACTCGCTTCAGAGGTGCTTTCGATTTTATTACAGAAGCCCTCCCACGTTTTGCTTTCCTAATCAGCTTCTTAAATTTATTGAGGTATTCTTTATAAGAAGTCAAGATATTAGTTCTTTTCGCTTAGTTAAAAAGCTTACGAAACTTCTTTCTTAGGGTCATGATTTCACTCGACCACCACGGAGGTTTGGGCTTACCTCTGGAGACCCTGTCGGGGCAAGAAATTTGCGTCGCCACATTACACGCAAGCGTCAGGGTGTCCACCACCTTGTCAAGGGTTTGCTTGTTTCCAATTACAGGTGGACCTGTGACAGGCAGACTATTGCTGAGAACTGTCTTGTAGAGGTCCCAGTTTGTTCTGAACCTGTTTTTATAAGGAAAACATATCTGCTTGAGGAGTGTTATCCCAAATTCGATGTAGGCGTGGTCGGAAAAGGATGGTTCCTTGGATACCTTCCACTCTGTTATAAAGTAGGCGGATTGGTCCGAGACTAACGTAATGTCTAGAACTTTCCGTCTAATTGAGTTAATAAAGGTGGGATCTGCACCCACGTTACAAATCTGGAGGTTAGTTCCAAGAATAAAATCAAAAAGTAACTCACCTCTTTCTGTTGATGTCTGAGCTGCCCCGAAAATAGAAAAAAATTGAACGGAAAATTTTCAAAATATATCCGTTTTTGCCCCAAAATTTAAGTTTGAAATTACATTTTTTTAAATCCACTGGGAGTAATTAAAAAAAATTAGAGTCTTTAACAACATTGTGTTATCTGTAAATTGAGATATTAATAACGTCTGTAGAAAGTATACGTTAAAATGTAACACTAGGTAACTTCATCGTGAAAAAATTTCAAGCTCCTATAGCTTGGGGGGGTGGGGGAGGGGGTCTATCATAAATTTTTTTTCCTTTCTCGCCTAGATCTATCAGTTCCTTTATTATATCACACGACCTAAGAACTAGCCTATGCAGAATACACTACTCCTGCACCTGTGCAACCGCTTTGTTCATAGAAGTATATCTAAAGATCCGAAAAAATTAAAATATTTTAAAAATTATATTACTTTTATTTACGAAATTTTAAAGTCGATGCAAATTGAACAAAGCAATTATCTATCTAAGGATAGATTAATATATTATGTTTGTATAGACTAAATATGTCTCATTGGATGTAGGTAGTTGTTTCGTTTATTTAATTTGAACCGACTTCAAAATGGTGTAATAGACATAAACTTAAATATAATTTTAACCGTTTTCTGTGAAGTCAGTTTAATATTAATGTTGCTGTCTTAAACATGATCATCACATTACTTAACCGGTTAACACTTCGTTACAAGAGTGCAAGACCATATGCGGTGTTAATGTTTGGTTACCGCGAAGGTGCTAATTAAATTTTATTTTTGTGTACGATGTACGATGTTAGTTTCAAGCAGAAACATATAATCCGTTCCTTAAAGAGTTTCCACCTTGAACTTGATTCTAAAGTTGGCTCCTTTTACAAAGTAAAAACTAATCTAAAAATCAACAACAAAATATTCTTTCTAAATTTCACATACAACAAATAAAGAAGACTTTTTGTATTATATTTAGATTTGGGCGCGACCTATAACCCCAGTAAAAGGTAAAGAGCACTCATATGCTATCGCCTTTGTTAGCTATAGAACCGATGGAGCCCCATATGCAATTGTCAGACCTGTGAAAGAACTCGGACTTAAAAACCAGAACGGATACATGGTCAAGGTGAGAATTTATTTTCTTTTGAAATTCTATTTAAAGAGCTAAATATTATTGTTAATTCAGGATCTATTTAACCCAAATTTTGAGGCCAAGATAGTGAAATCGGGTGATTTGTTCAACGTCAGAATAAATCCCACAGGTACGACAAATTTTATTTATGTTTGAAACATTTTGATTATTTCTGTTCTATTCCAGGTGTACAATTTTACAAATTTACAGCTCTTTAGAAATGTTACGATATCTTAAATTAGATTTTTTGTTTATAAGATAAATATAAAGAAAGATATTTGTTATTTGTCTGTTTTTTATTTGACCTTAATGCATCCAACTGTATTTACCGGAAATAAGACTGTATTTTTTAGAATCAGGCGATGCTTTTACGTACAAGAAAAGATAAATGGGCAGATTTCAACGGATAATGTTTACACTAAATGTAAATGTTTAGCTTCATTATTTCTTGACCGGAAGCTCACTGTTTGTACAGCAAACACATTTTGGAGTGCTTCAATGGATCTAACATATTTGCAACTTGAGTAATCCGTTATTACTAGAAAATTTCGTTTCTGGACGCTGGAACCAAATTTTTATGAAAACATGAGGAATTTATTTTTTAGAAGTGGATAATTGTAATGATATCTTATAATAGTAAGAAGGAGGGTAGGGTATTCGTGAGGCTATACAGAAAACATAGCATAGATCAATATTCGTAAAATACTAAAATTTCGATAAACGAGATTAGAAGGCTTCATCTATCAGTCGGCAGTATTACCAAAGAACAGAGTATTATCGGGACTTAAATTACCCATATATGAATTACGAGGAAACGACAACAGGGCCCAGCTTATTATGAGACCGGTGTGATAAGCGTTGGCTCCCCTAGCCTGATCCAAGCCTTACCCACAGTTTAAAATCATAACCTGGTTTGTTAGTCTCTGGCTAAGTCTTGGCAAAGCTTTGGATAAGCCATGAATGTCTAGGTCTTTTAGTTCACACTCAAAAGCCGAGGATTCGTTTTTGGTAAACGGCCAGCTATAGCTAAATTTTAACTGCCAATCTTTGGCGTTCCAGCCTTTGCCTCATTCTAAACCAGTCTCTTTCAATATTTAACAATATAATGTTACATACAGTGGAAATCGGTTAACGCGAAATCGTGGGGACAAGCGCAAGGTTTTCGTGGTATCCGAATTTCGTAGTAACACCTTCAACCCATAGAACTCCACACGAAAAGAATGGCAACCTTGGAAGCTCTCAGACTGAGAGAAAACAGCCAATGGACACCACAGAGTTTTGGACATGCAGCCATACTGAACTTTTTTAATCAAAATGGGTTGCACCCCTCAACGAATTATATGAAGCCACAATATGAAAACGGAAAACCCTTTTCCCAACAGAGAAGATTGGAAGCACCCTGAAAACATAATTAAAGGAACTGACATCTTCACAGAAAAGGGGATTGGAGCTGGAGTTTTCTCGGAAGCCCTGCAAATAAGTAAGTCGTATAGACTCAGCAACGAATGAAGCATCTTCCAAGCGGAAATATATGCTATAATAAAAGCTGCATTTACTGCCCAAGAAAAACAGATGTCAGCAACTGAGATCACTATTTGTATGGACAGTCAAGCAGCACTCGAAGCGCTGAACTGCAACGTGATAAAGTCAGAATGTGTGAAAAATTTTATCACAGCCCTAAGAAATATTTCACACCATACGGTTAGGCTCTGCTGGGTTCCAGGACATGTCGGCATAGACATAGATAGCTGGTGGAAAGGGTACACCCTCCCCTTAACACAGCAAAAAGTCAAATTGATAGGCATTACTCCAAAATGACTTCGGAACGGTGGCAAAATATCAATTACTGCTTCACAACACGAAGTCTCTGGCCGAAGCTGAATCATAGCAGAACTTCAAATCTCTTATCCTTCGATAGAAAGCGCATTCGAACCCTCGTCGGTGTCATCACCGGGCACTGCTCCATAGGAGCTATGGTCATTAGACTCGGCGTACCATCGAATGAGTTCTGTAGAAGCTGCAGAGATGAAGAAGAAACTGAGTCCATAGTGCACCTGCTCTGCGAATGTCTGGCTCTAAAGAACGACGACTCGCCTGTTTGGGAGCAAGGTTTTTTTTTATACGATGTGGCGAAATCCTAGGGGACAACCCTTTGATGCGTTAGCATGGTTTTGACCGGAAGGGAATTAGTGGTAAGGGAAGTGAGGAAACTTGAGTCTTGTTTTTGCATTGCTGCTAGACATTATCCCAGAGAGGAAGTGGATTATTTTAATTTCTTAATAAAAGCTTACGGGGTCATCTGGTCTCGAACCCGGGACCCATGTCATGTTGGTCTTGCCGCTCAATTTGGACGACCTAGCTGAGATAGCACTGGTGGACCTAAATAGATTCATACAGAGATCTGGGTGATTTTAAGTTCTGATCATGCTTCTTCTTTTTAAGGGCATTCAAAATGGGCCTTCATGGCCTCCGGGTGAACTTGGTGCTTCTTAGCAACAAACAGCCCCACTATAACCAACCAACCATGTGTGGGATCTTATAGTACAAGTCTTCCAAGTTTGCTCAAATATCTTTTTTTCGCCGAGATATCGCATTTTGAAATTTTCATGATTTTCTCGGTACATGAAAAGTATATGGTCACCTTATTCAAGTTACCATAAAGTTTTCGTGTACCGAGAAATTCATGAACATGAAAATTTCAAAATGCGATACATCGGCGAAAAAAAGATATTTGAGCAAACTCAACGGCACTTGAAAGAAGAAGACTTGTACTATAAGATATCATACATAGTTTTTTGAAAAGAATCGCGGTGCTCCATAACCCCAAATATGACAAAAATCAGTGTTTTTGCACTTTTAGGTGGGGATATCTCAAAAACCTGACGTATAGAGCAATTCTGAGCCCGGATATTCGGTTTTAGCGGGAGAAATTACTTCTAAAAGAACTATTGGGAGATCTAGGTGAGAAATGAAAAAAAAAATGTATGGGTAGGGGTCCGTACCCTCCAGGTTTAGGGATTTGAAATTTTTTTACCGATGAAAAAAACCAGTCTTATATTTTAATGTATACTTACTAAAGTTTTAGTGCATAATGTACATAATGGTCTTTAGAAACCTAAATAATGGAGTGCTTGATATGCGGAAACATATATATGTATATATATATATATATATATATATATATATATATATATATATATACAATTATCAGAGTTACTTTGACCGTTATACTTTTCAATTAAACTAATATCCAAGGGCTTTGGTCAGAATTTGCAAACTATTAACGCCTTAACGTTTCGCTCGTTGTCACAGAGCTTCATCAGAAGGTCTTATTGCGTCAAATCATATAAAAACAACTATTTTTAAATTTTTTGTAACGGTCACACATTTAAAACTAAAATAACTTATGAATTTACACTTAACATGATAATAAATTAACATGACGTCACGATTAAAAACCCGAAACTATACAAAAAAACTATTATACTATAATTACAAAACCTAACGTCATCTCCTTTGCGACCAGTCATCCAACCAGCTGAATAGATTAGAATTTCTGAATGGACACGGGTAGTAGTCCAATTGTGATTTACTGTATAGGAAATAATGAATATGGAGCGACAAAAATAAGACTCATTCAGTGGAAAATGTATATATTTTCATAGTAAATAGCAGAATATAGAGCTAAAATATTGATAATCAAACCAGGTGGTGCCACAATTATTATTCCGCTTACTTCGAAGTAATTATGCCATAAAATTGAGTGCTGTTTATAGCTAATATACATAATTTTTTGAAAAGGTCTTTGCCCGAATGAATTTTGATATACATAGCAAGGAAGCATGTATTTTAAGCAATTGGTAATCGAAATCTCAAATTTTTAAAAATGTGTTGATTAGGTATTTAAGAGGTCTTACCTATAAATTTAAGAAAATATATTTGCTAAAAGATTAAGATATTATATATCCTATGAAATAAACACAATAGCCTCAATATTAAAATTTACATACTATAATGAAGATTATATTAATATACTATAGATTTTTGAATTTAAAAACTTATACACTTTTTTTATTACACAAAATTTATTGTGTAAATTCTAAAATTTTAAAATATATTACAATAGAGCCTGCTCGTTTGCTTTGGGGCTGATGATGCCTAATAAATTTTGTGGAATTAAAGAAAAGCATATAAAATAAATATAAAATTTGTAACTTCAGAAATGTCCAGAAATATATTCCACCGAACAATTTCTGAAAAAACGGTTAGCGTAATTAATATACTGTAATGGATAGTAAATTAAGCCGTCACTGTTCTCTTCGTAATACTTGTATCAAGCGACAAAGTTTATAATAGTCTTGAATTTTATAATAGTCTGCCCCTAGGTAACAATTGGCTACAGCCGGCAGTTCTTTAGGCTTGGATGAAGACTATTGATGTTCCAAAGGTGTTGTTTAGATCTTTAACAAAATATTCTCTCCACCTCCGCAGTTGATGCTCCTCTGTAACATGTAGGGATTCGCCGGTATCTCCTACAGGATGTTAAGTTGCAAGGGTCTTTTCTGCCATTTTCTTGGTTCGCTTTCCTTTTTGATTTGCGATAATGTGACATCACTTATCCGTGGTCATCTTGCGCTCTCTAAACGCCCAACGTGTTCTGTGCCATATAGCTCGCAAACCATTCTTTCACCATTTGTGGTCGATGTAGTCCTGTGTTAAGATGCGGTTCCCTCTTTTTCTAAGGTATTTTTTGTACCCACAACGTTGTATCACAATGGGCCTAAGTGTGCCTTCTTCGGCAGCGACTTTAACCTAACCTAACCTATGATGCGGTGCAATAGCTTTTTGGCGCAATACGGTAAAATATGCGTTGCGGATGTTTGGTATTTTAACCTTCTGCACATTGAGACGGGACATATTAAATGCTGTGCTAAGTGCGTAAGCGAAACTTAGCTATAATATCATGGTGATCGTTGCCAATATCAACGTTTTGTGTTGCGACGACAAGTTGCCGCAAGTTACAAAATTCAATAAACGATTCCCCATTGGCTTTCTTGTTTCTGAGTCCAAACTTCTTAATTACATGTTGCTGGTACATAGATGTTGTTTGAGCCAATCTTGGCGTTGAGATCCCCCATAACTATTTTAAAATCATTTTAGGAGCCTTATTGAAGGTGTCGCCGAGGAGTTGGTAGAAGGCGACAGAAATCAATGAAGAAGCACGTTTGGATTAATAAATGACATTTCTACGATCCTCGCTTAGGGCAGGGCAATCGGTTAGGCAGTTCGCATCCAAAACTCAAGTTTTTTAATGTCCTTAAAAAAAAAATACTTTAGGCAGGCCGCACACAGAAAAGACCTTTAGTTGCCAACTATAGCTGAAAAGTGAGAGTTGAATTGACTTTTAGTTGTTCTCAAGTCAAGTGATTTTTAGGCGCACACAGGACAAGACTAGTAAGCAATCAGCTCTTTACTTGATATTGATGGGAGGGCTAACAGTTTTGATCGCATTATTTTGTGCTGGTTTTTGCGAAGAAGAGCAAAGAAAAAAACATATAAATTATAGAAAAACAAGTTTATGTCAAACAATATAAAAACGTGTTCATTTGTTGTTTTTAAAGAATTTAAGTTATTTCAATAATATTATCGTTCATTTATGTAGTTATATTTACTGTGCCTAAAAATTAAAAAAAAATTAGTAATTTACATATCTGCGGAAAAGAGTGATACCGCAGAAGTAAACAGCCCTGCAAAAATTATAATAACCCAACTTACCGATTATTTTCTAACACAACAGTGCTATCGAACCGCAACGGAAATATGTCATATAAAGTTAAGTCTTCCAATAGCTTCCCGACTTACATCTGTTTGGTCCCGCTTACATAATTGGGATCACCTTTATCGTACAAACATGGATTTTCCTCCACTAATTTCAACAATAACCGGTTAAGTTCAAATTCACTCCTCCTAATACTGGACACTGCCATTGGAAATATGTATAACACACAGAAAAGTTTATGTTTTTCTGTTTATACCAATAGCAAGTCCGTCCAACTCTGAAAGCGATTCCGACTTCAACTGGAAATAAAAATCAGTTGAAAACAGTTTGACGTTTCAGTGTGCGGCACTTGGCACTTCCTATAATTACATGCACTAGAAATATTCAGATAATTTTAGTTTCCAACTGACTAAAAATCACTTCAGTGTGTGGCCTGCCTTACTCCATCTCACTCGTCAAAAGCCGAACATACCGCACTGTTTGCGTTCGACTAAGTTCAAAGAAAGGATATATGAAACTAATTGGCGACTCTATAATCTGTGATAGCATTTGCTTTCTGGAGCATGGATGGAATGTAGGTTGTCCCTAACTCATTCATCTAATTCCTTCTGGATACATAGCAATGGGCGATTCAAGAGCTCTAAATCACTCCCATCCTTACAATGTCCAAGTCTAAGTAGAAAACACGAAAGTGGGACAGTTTATTATCTTATGTTTTTCCTTGTCTTATGAGCCCGAAACTTTCAAACCAGGCTTACCTCTTTCACTGTGTTGTTGTAGATTTGGCATCAGAAACCTTACCGTGCCTTAGAAAATGCTAAAACACAAAATTAAATCATCAACGATTATGCGAGAAATTGAATATTAAGAAAACAGAGCGGCATTATCTTATCAACCCATACCACAGACTCAGCGTAAATGGGTAATAAAAGTATGTGAAATTTGAAAAAAATTATCCAATAAGCGTTATTACGGCTGAGTTTATTATGGAAAAAAGGAACTAAAGACAACCGGAAGAATTTAAGAAACTGACTATTTCCCTAATTTTTTCCCCGAGACCGCCTTGAGGTTTTCAAAGAAGTACTCCCCCATAGCCCACTTTCTGATTCTGGCAAGAGCCGGACATTTACAGAGAAGGTGATTAATAGTTTCTTTTTCGCTCACGTCAGCGCAACTACGACAGTGTGTATTTTTAAGGGGTGCCCAGTCTAGCTGCATGCTCGCCTAAAAGACACCGGTGCGTACAGACCGCAGTGATTTTTGCAATAACAGCTCTCAGTCTGTTGAGTAGATCTATTATAACTTGGCCAGGTTGCTCTGGATATGCAACATGCCTTCAGAGCGCTCCATCTGGCATTTGCCAGCGCCAAGGATTGCAGACACAGTTCCATCTTAAAGGAACCTAGTGGGATACGAATATCTTCAACATGGCCACATTGTAGAGCTACGACCTCTCTGGCAAGTTTGTCGGCCATCTCGTTCCCTGCAATGTTTCTATGGCCGGGAACCCAGTGCAAGGTTACGTTAAGCAGAGCGCCCAATGAGCTAAGTTACTCCGCTCTAGCCCCTAGGCTAGGGCCTAGCGCCCTAATGGCCGGCTGATTATTTGTAAAATGGCGATGTTCTGTTCCGGTGAATGGATACACAGAAGCAGGGAACACGGCTTTATAATCGCAAGCACCTCCATCTGGAAGACGCTCGATGTGTTCTGTAGACGATTAGACTTCGATATATTCAGTGTCTCACAGAACACTCTTGTGCCAACACAATTGTGCAGTACTTTTAATTAACTTTACTCATTACTCTTTGTACTCAATTTAAATTTAACATTGAGCAGTTTGGGACCATATGGATATTATATATCTTATGTGAGTAAGTACGTGTGCTCTGCTCAATGCCTCTATGATGGGAGTTATTATCAAAAATGACAGTACTGTTAGTTCGTTGAGATTGTTATTTTGGACGTCCAGGCCGAAGCAAAGGAAGAAAGGAATTGTAGCGAAAGATGTGTTTAAGAGAAATCCTATCCATCACCTTTCTAAAACATCTAAAAAAGCTTTAAAAACTGTTAAATCACTTAGAAAAAAGGATTATCAAGGCTGTCAAAGGCAAAGCTATTGTAATTTTAGACACTTGTGAGTACAAAAATCGTATGAAATCCATTTTAATACTGATTCTTACAGAATCCTGAATAAAATCCCCTTAAATAAATATATTAATGCAAAAAATTTTCTTTGGGATGGTGATCGCTAAAAGAAAATGATGAATGTTTCGACCGAAAGTGCAAGCTGGTCATCATCAGCGTGGTACTTGCACTTTCCACCACGGACATAAATGACGGAAGGTTTTAAAGTTTCTTTATTTGGCGTCTATTTACAATTTTGTTGAGTTAAAACTACTCAGCTAATGCAAACATTTTTGTCAAAATGTTATTTACTTACGAGCTATTTTTATTTGGCCCTGAATTATTACTCTATTATTAATTTTACATTTAATTTGCTTAATATCTAGTAGCTCTGTGCGCCTATTAGCTAATCTATTAGTATTTAGACAGGTATAAAAACAATGGCTCTATTCAGCGGCACTCAGCCTTCTCAGCGTAGGCTGACGTGCGTGACGTCAGGCTATGTTGCAGCGGCTTGATTGCGCTGAATGATAATTCTAAGTTAGCTGCTAGTTTAGTTAATTACCCGCTGTCAGCCTTTTTAAAACCTGTGCATTGTCTGTTACAGACTTCACTCGCTAACTTGAAAGTATTTAGTTTCCATTTTCACTAAATTTATCACTAAACAAAAACTGATGGAACAAACAAATGGCAAAAATCGTCTTCTTCTTACTTAGCCTACTTCAGCCGAAAATATGACAAGAGGCTGAGTTAGCGGCTTATAAGAAAATACATTCAGAATACCTTAAGGTTTCTAAAAATCCAAAATGCTCCATTTCGGGGTTCCATGACGGAATGTCAAAAACTCAACTCCTATAAGTACTCAGTTTTAAAAACTAAGTACGAATTATTTATGAAGAGGATTTTTAGTCCATCAATTTCATAAAATACCAATACTGGTTAAATATTGCTTTATCAGAAAGTTTCCTTTCGATAAACTCTTAGTGGAAGTCATTTAAAGATGGAGTAAAAGTACTTGTTTTACTTCCACAAACTAGGAGCAACAAATTAATGCAGTTAATAACTCGCTTAAAGTGTATGAACCTTTGTTGCGTTTTGCGTTGAAACTGAAAACCCCCATCCCTTATATGCCTCGTGTTTATGGCTTACCAAAGATTCACAAGCCAGGAGATAGAATGCGTGAGATTCATTGACAATACGTATACCCTTCACATAGATTATCTAAGTTTGGTGAACCTCTTGTTATTAGATCATTTTTGAATTTTTTCTAACTTCTTTGTATTAAGTTTTGTTCTCTCGTAATAAGTTTTATAATGCAGTTTTTTTATATACATATATATGATGTTGCCAAAGCTCAGGGGATGGAAGTGGGTTAGGAGGTTGAGTGAAGGAGGTGTCGATGTACGCCCCGTTTGAAAGTTTCAGGCTCATAAGACAAAGGAAAAACAGAAGATGGTAAACTGTTTCACATTCGTGTTGTTCTGCTTAGAAAAGATTCCCGAAATTTGACGATACGTCCAAATTTGACCTGGAGAGTATAGGGGTGGGAGCGACTTGTACATCTTGTATCGCGCGTTGTAGTGAGTCTACAAGGAATCAGACTAGCAATTTCGTTAGAACAATGGCCATGGAAATAGCGATAAAAGAGTGAGAGACAACCGACATTCCGTCGATGCTCCAGAGAGTCAAGGCCCTCAGAGATTGAGGAATCGCCAATAAGTTTAACAGCCTTACGCTGGACTTTGTTTAACGCGGACAATGCGGTGTGTCCTGCCCCTGCCCAAATATGGGAATTATATTCAAGTCTAGGCCTAATGTGGGACTTGTAGATCAGCGCTAAGTCAGGTGGGGTGACATATTTCTTACATCTCTGTAGAAAACCCAAACATTTCATCGCACTTTTAGCGATTACAAATTAATATATGATCAGTCCAGCTAAGATTGCTGGATATCTCAATACCCAAGATATTTAGGGAGGGTGAATTGGGTATATTCACTCCGTCGACTGAAATGGGTTGGGGGTGAATTGGGCGTTTTTTAAGGGACATTAAACAGCATTGAGTTTTGGATGCATTAAACGTAACACGATTTGCTCTGCCCCAAGGGAGGACCATAGAAATGTCGTTGTTTAATGATCTAAACCTGCGTCCCCGATTGACTTCTGTAGAATTTACACGTGAATTCATTACAGAATCAAATGGGTACGCGAAATCAAGGGTGCTGTCGTCGGCGAAACTATGAATAGGATTGAGAGTAAGGGATAAGAGATCATTAATAAAAAGAAGAAATAAGGTTGGTGAAAGAACTGAACCCTGAGGTACACCGGAATTTATTTCGTAAGAGCGGTTGAGCGGCCAGCGCGGAAATCGTACTGGCAATCGTTGATAAGATGGTTATTTGCTAGATATTTCAACAACTGAGAGTTGATGAGTGATTCAAAAACTTTGGATATGATCGAGGTTAGTGCAATTGGTCTGTAGTTAGTGGGGTCGCATGCCTCTCCTTTTTTAAGTATCGGCTGGACATGAGCAAGTTTCCATACACTTCGAAACATTCCTGTTGAATATGACAGGTGAAAAAGTTTGCACAGAGGTTTAGCCAAAGCAGAGGCGCAGCATTTTAAAACAAGGGGCGAGAAACCATCAGGCCCAGTAGCTTTGGACACGTCGAGTTTCGAAACTTCCCAAATGCGAAAGTGTAGCGGCTTTTGCCCACTAGTGCACTGTGATGGAGATGGAAGTGGCTGCGATGAAGGTGGCAAGTACGAATTAGCAGCAAACAGGTTGGCCTTGTCCAATGAGTCAGTAAAAACATTCCCATTTTAAATGAGTGGTGGTGTTGACGAACAGGTGAAATTGTTCTTTACGGTTTTTACTAGAGACCAGAAGCCCTCACTACCCTTTTGAGTAGAAAATACCTTCCGTCTGATGCTTTGGTCAAAATTGAACATTGCCCGACTAATTGCTGAATTGCAAATATCATCTATAGATACGTCTCAATTCCTCTGAAGGGCCCAATTTATATGCCTGGAAGGCTGCTTCCTTCTTTTTAATGGCTGCGAAACAGTCATTATTGAACCAATTGGTGTTAGTTGGTTTGATGTTCTTGAAGCTAGGATGTTCAAAATATAATCGGTGCTTCTGTTAACGTCTCTCATAGAAAAGCAATCAGACCAATCCAGCTCTCTGAGATATTTATTATTCTTTTATATCCTTTGCCGCTGTTGTTAATACATGTATTTTCATTATTGACATTTCAACAGTGTTGTTCTCATCACTTGATTTGTATATTTGCTCGTATTTTAGTTTCAACTGTACATAGACCTTGATGTTTTTGCTAACCTGTTGTACTCAGTTGGAAATTTTGTATCGCTCGAAGATGAACTCTCTGTTCGAAACACGTCCGCTTTGTTAATAAAAATTTTGTAAACAGGACTCTAGAAAATTTGTTATAGTTGAGTCCTGTCGGTTGTTCAATTCGATGGCCTGTTTGTTTTATTCATCTACAAGGTTTAATGTTCGCCAGAGCAGAAAGTAATTCTTCAAAGGTGTTAGTCATATTTAATGACTTAGTGTCTATTTACCACCCTCAAATTGCCGTGTACAAGGAAAGTACACGGAAATACATGGAAAGTACAAATTTCAGAACCAAATACCTTGATGAAATCCGCGCGCGCGGATTAAATTTAATATCTTTCTTTTCGAAAATTCAGAAATTGTATAATCAGATAACGATTATTAGTTATTCCATATTACCGTCGAAAATGTGTTGTACGTTTTTGAATCATCTCCATCTACAACTCGTATTTCGTCTTGTATACTAATTTCATCAAGATATTTTGGTTTTGAAATTTGTACTTATACTTTCCGTGTGCACATAATTACACGGCAATAACAAAAAAAACCTGTTACTGAGTTTGTTCGCAACTCTCAACCGTCTGCGAGCTGTAGAAAGGATTTATAGTGGTTGGTCATCTTAGAAT
This sequence comes from Leptarthrus brevirostris, assembly GCA_964036015.1. Lineage (NCBI taxonomy): Eukaryota > Metazoa > Arthropoda > Insecta > Diptera > Asilidae > Leptarthrus > Leptarthrus brevirostris. The sequence continues at coordinate 44,500,430 of OZ038372.1, forward strand.
AATTGTACTTTTGTCAATAAATATAATTTTCGAAAAATTTGAAACCCAAATTATCTTACCTTAAACTTTCCGTAGTTTGTCTAAACATAGATACAATTTATAATATGGGAGGCTATTAAGGCGACATATAAGAAATAAAACAATCCTGATAATGTTTGTACCCCTTTAATGGTAGAATGTATACAAATTTATGAAATAACAAGCACAGACCCTTCTATACATTAAAGCTTAGCACGTGAACAAATAATATCATCTGTGAACATTGACAAAAATATATAAAATTTTCGCTGAGTGGAAATTTTGTTTAAATTTTAAATATATTGACCACTGTAAGTTTGGTGGACAAGGAATTGCACAAATAGAAGATAAATTACAATGTTCTTATTATGTACGTCACGTTAATTCCCTTTTTACCATTGTCCCTCACCAATTACATTGTGTACCGTTTTAAGACAGCTTTTCGTCTGATATGAACATTTATTTTTACTTATTGTCAGAAAGTTATATATCTAAATATACTAAAAATATCATTATGAATTACGATTGCACTTCGTTGGTAACTGGTACTCGGTCATAGGTCCTTCGATGTAGCTCGTCTACATTTTTAAGATAATAGGTCCCAGGAAAGAGAGCTTCTATAGATCCAGAGGGCTCGTAAGGCGCCATGTGATTATTCTTCTCTCTGATATCCATTAAATTAGAGAAATCTTCAGGTAGAACCTCTTGTCTTTGATCTAGAAGAGGTTTAATATACGCCAGGCTAGAAACAAACTTCTCAAATTTGTTAATGTCGTTTGTGACCGATATTGAATACATGGACGATGCTAATCCGGAACCATATGAAAACAGTGCTATACGTTTACCTATTAAATTAGACATGTCTTCATTGATAAGCAAAGAGACTAGCCCCGAGTATACTGAGGGAGTGTACATATTACCTACTTGATTGGCAATGTACAGAGATTTTTTGGTTTTTGATTCGAAAGTGTTATTAAAAGCAGTCATAAATGCTTTTTCTACGTCCCGGTCGAAATAAGTATCCTCAAGTTTTAAATTGTTGAATTTTTCCAAGTTAGGATAGCGGACCGCACGCTTTTCTTCACTTGTGAGCAGAAAGTCATTTAAACACAATCTTCCGAGGGACTTTTGCACTAATTTACAAAAGGGAGTATGGAACACAACAGCGTCAAGAGCATCTAACCCAACTTTGGTACTGTCTGGAAATTTACTTTCGTATTTTTTTCGGTAAAGTTGGTAACAATAATCCAAGGCGCTTAAATAGCACTGTATAGAAAGCTTACCATCGACAGTTGGATACTCCGACCCTAAGTTAGGTTTATAGAAGTCATAAGCATGCTTCATGTAAGTAGCCCTTAATCCACGATCAAATACAAGAGGTGCATTTGGTCCAATGAGCATTGCTATAGCTCCCGCTCCACCAGTTGGCCGGGCTGCACCTTTTGCGTAGACTGCTATATCTCCGCAAACCGCAATAGCAAAACGACCATCCCAACTGGATGACTCGACCCAGTTAATAGCGTTGAAAATTGCAGCTGTCCCACCGTAGCAAGCGTTTGTTGTGTCAATACCTTCGAGGTCCGTCACACCATGTGGAGCAAATAATTGCATTAAAACAGTTTTAACACTTTTAGACTTGTCGATAATAGTTTCCGTGCCCACCTCTAGTCTTCCAATCTGCGAATGTTTGATTTGATGTCGTTCCAGCAACTTGCTTACCACAGTCAGGCATAGGGAATTTATATCCTCTCGGTCTGAACAGAATCCCATCTTGCTTTGGCCAAGTCCAACGGTGTATTTTCCTGCAGAGACTCCATCGAATTTCTCCAGCTCAGATTGCTCGACATATTGTGATGGAAATATCAATTCAACTGCTAAGATTCCAACGTTATCTGGCCACATTGTTCTCATTATTATTCCTTAATCGTAGATAAGTTACTCTTTAAAAAATTCCAAGCTTTTCGCAGCTAACCTCTGAATCACGCTCAAATGTTAGGTAATCGTTTAGATGAAAATTTATTAAGTAGACAATTCTATTTGCACTTTCTCCCAAAAAATTTAAAGACGACTCAACGGACTCCAAACTTCTGTCACTTTTGCCCAGCAAGTAATTGTACAAAGACTTTCACCTTTTCCAAACTTTCTTTTTTGAATTGTCCACTGAATTCTCCAGGTCAAAATCCACTCATGTATGATCTTTGTTCTTGGAGAACAGTCCAATCACATTTTATATATTATCTTTCGGCTTTTGTAACTAATTGCTCTTATTGCGATTTGAAACTCAGACCGAGCAGCTCTATTCACGAAGTTCAGGTTATAGCCTACAAAACCACTTCACCTTTTGATATCCGTAACTGACACCCAACTTGCCAAATAGAGTTAATTTTTAAGACTACCCAGGAATTGTAGTAGGTAGGTAAGCTACATTTCCTCCTCACAAAATTTATACTACACGTTCACCACCACTTCCAGTTATATCCGTGACGTTTGTCAGTCCAAGTCCATATGGAATACGTCAAAATGCGTATTGACATAAAACTATTTGAAAATGTTGAGCCAAGTGCTTTAGCGCCATCTGACGACTGGAGTGTTAAGTAAATTTCACATTTGTTAGGTTTTTGGCACCAGAACGTTTCATTTTTATTCGATCCTCTCTGCACAAACACATACAATTTCTGCACTAACACTTAGACAGCTTTACCAACCCATTTACAATTTCTGCACTAACACTTTTAAATTTATTTAGGGAGCTTTACAACACAATGCCATAGTAGGTAGATTAAGTTGGTTGCATTTCAATTAAAATAACCGTCATTTTATTTATAAGTTATTTTTAAAATACAATTCGCGTATATTTAAGGAAAGACATTTGGGCGCATGTAGTCCTCCTCTTCATATATCGTGTGGTTACCTACCAATTTCATTTTAAATATGTAGTGCAGCAAAAACATCAAAATTAATTCAACGTTTAAATTGAACTGTTGCCAACTTAATCCACCTACTACATTGTTGTTGTAAGCTCTTCGAGCTCTTTCAAAGCTCTTCGAGCTCTTCAAAATTTTTCTTTCTCTGTGCTTTTCGGAGTGGAACAGTGGACAGTGGACTGATGAAGTTGGCTCCAGTGTTAAAAAACATGATATTTTTAAAATGATTAATGAAGGAAACTACCACCTTCGTTGCTAATTTGTATGTTGAAATTTTGTTTTAAACATATTAGCTTCTTTGTTTGTAAAATTTGTATGTTGCAATTTCATTTTAATCATAAAGTATCACAAATAATTCAAATAACCGACCGTTAACCGTTGCAACTGAACGGGAACTGGAGCAAACTTCGGTCTATCAACTACTAAGTACAAAAAGCTGACCTGTTGAATTAGTTTGTTTAGTATTTCCAATCAGTGCGGTCGAGAGTCACAAATTTTTCGTGGACGTCGTGGATATATTGGCAAATCCTCAACCGTCAATCAATATACGTCGTGTGTTGATCTTCTAAGTGAAATTACTAGATCTTGTGCACCTTTTCGAAAATGTCAGCTGATGCGGAACTAAGCAACATCCTCAATCGCCGTCAGCAAATTAACGAGGCTCTGGAAAATGGCCCTCACAGGTTGCTTTGCCTATGGCCCTCACAGGTTGCTTTGCCTACGGCCTCCTAATGTCAAGGTCGTTCGATTATTATTGAACATGTTTTGAAGTACGACTTAACATATTTGTCCCTTATTCAAGTTCTAGTACTGTAAATATACAGTACATTTTTAACAGAACTATAAAATATCAGAAAATGATAGCCCGACAGAATTTCGCTTTTCATTTCAATGATTTCTTGTCGAATTACTTTTTCCGCAGCATCCAACTGCAACAAAACCTGTTTGGTGCAGCTTCGGGAGACAAGCACCAGACCATCTAAGTGCAGCGTACAGTCTGGTAATGCACGTAACATCTTATGCCTTGCATCAATCGATAGAGAGGAAAATGCCGATAATTGAAGTCAGGATGAGGTCAATTATCTCGGGGAAGCAATCACTTTTCTTTGTTTTATTCATGGGGGCGGTTTTCTGCGTAGTCTTATTTGTAGGTATAATCAAGTTAGCGTAGGAAGATTTTCTTTCTTATTTCTTCGTGTTCTCTAGATGTGAAATATGATAAATTTTCCAGATGGCAGGCCAAAAACATTCACAGTTCGTACGTACCAATACTAAACGTTATATAGTCGAAATTAATTTTTCAAAACTACTAGATATCTCGGGTGCTACAATAATGAAAAATTGAAAGTTTCGAAAAAATGCAACAATTTTTCCAAGTTATTTTAATTTTATTTTATTTGACGTTATTACAGATGGGATTTGGGATAAGAAAATTCATGAAATTTATAAATAGAAAGTAAATTTATTTAAAAGTTTTTGTTGCCCATTGCTGCCACAATAAAATGGTTCTGTACGTAATATGGTAATATGTACTCGTACATCATAACATGTAGCAAAGTTTTTTTTGGTAGAATGTAATTAATTCCTTTTCAATCATCAAGCTTGACCGGTTTGTAAGAGTTGCTGAATCTTCCTAAGTTGTGAATGTTTATTAGCAATAATCGTTTGCAGTTCTTAGTAGATTATACATACAAAAAAACATCAAATACTTACCTTATACATTTTTTAAGCTATCCTTTACCGGCGTAATTTATTGTCTGTATTTTTTTATAAATTAACTTTCTCTGTATTTCCTTACAAGACGCACAGGTAAGGAATTATAGATGTCAGTATCCACAAATGCCACTTTCTGGCGACTTTAATTATACCGGGGTGGTAAACCCCTCAAGGTGGTTAAAAAATGGCCGACGTTCTATATATCGAAATATTTAATTTAATTTAATTTCTTCTACAAATCCTATTTTATGCATTACGCGGGCTTTAACTTACACTCTATGGAGTGATGATATTATATTTGGCCCTTCGTATTTTACTACATGGAATTAGGCATATACATACATAGGTACAGTAGTAAAATAATAATAAAAATACCGACATTTAAAATAGTTTGTAAGTGTCGACCGTAATTCATCATTATATGTATTGTAACGTAACTGGGGGGCTCCGCGGGCTCGATGGATTAATTAAGACACTTATATTCAATTACAAATCTTCACAGTTTTATTCACTTCACTTAATTTGTTCGTTTCACAATTTCCTTTCCAGTTTCTTCTCTATAGTTGATTTCAGACTATTTCTGCATAGAAATTTCCATCTCGGCTTTAAGTTCCGCTACTGATGACTTGATGATTTTAATTCGGCTGTCGACGATTTTTGTTCAGCCATTGATGCTTTTAGTTCGTTTACAGACCCTTCTATTGACGAGTTCTGTTCGTCCAATGCTGCCTTTAATTGTTCCTTGGAAGATTTCATTTTACACATCAGAGCATTGAGAAGATCTGTCATGCTTGGAGTATTTGTTTCTTCTTTTTCTAGCTCGTCTTCAAAACCAAAAGTCTCTGGATCCTTTCCTCCCATTTCCATAGTTTCTTGTAGTAACGCCACCAGGCACATTTATTTCCAATTGCACACGTAAATCATTCAATTTACGCTCTATATTCAGATTTACTTCACTATTTCACTTCAATTTCACAATCACACCTTTATTTTACTTTATTGAAGTGAAAACTTCTTTAGGCGCGCTGAGCACTTTATTTTGTGGGTATTGAATGAGACTGAGCCGTCACGCTCGGCTATGTACCTTTTTTTTGTGTGACACGGTTGTTTATGTACATTGACACAGTTTCTGCGTGTTTACTATTTTCTCAGTGACCTTTTTTTGCGTGACTCAGTTGTTTATTTACTTATTCGTGAAATATTTTTTGCTTTGCACTGGAAATTACTATAATCTGGTGTAAATTCAACTATTTAACTTTTTTTATTATTAAAAATTTTTTGTGACAATCTTTCCAAACATAATGGCAATCTGCAAAGCGTGCTCTATTAAGTTACTTACCAATGGTGTGGCCTGTGATGGAATTTGTGGTGATACTTTCCATGGTACATGTCTGGAGCCCTCTACTGGTGGTCTTGCTACATGCAAGGATTGCTCCAATATAAAGCCCTGCCATGTTTTACGTCTTATGAAACAAGTCATTGCTACGCTTTCCACCGACCAATCATTTATAGGAGATAAGGTCAACGAGATATCTTCTAACTTGGCCGGATTGCAGATTCTGTCCGATGACTGCGCCGGTTTAAATTCAAAACTGAACAAGCTGATTCAAATCGCAGAGGCTTTGAGCAGTGACTCGTCGCTGGTTTATAACAAGATTAATGTGATATCTTCGAAGTTAAGTGGGCTCGTGGCTTCCTTGGATGACCTTTGCTTAACACAATCTACGTCTGGTTCACCATCGCCCTCCATCGGCCAGCCTGCAATTATGCCACTCATAGACGACATTCGGCGCGGGGTCCGGCACGTCAAGCAGGATATAGATTCGTGCTCTACAGCCATTGAAAGAAACTTTAAACTCATAGGCTCAGTTTCCTCTGATATTAGGTGTTTAACTTCAAAAGGCTCTCTCGGCTCTTCTTTTCATCTGTCTGACGCCATTGCTGCATCTGGTTTGGATTCTGCTTCTTCAGGAACTACATCACCGAATAGGAACTGCCCACTCGCCGGGATTCAACATCTGCAGCTCCACCTCAATCAACCGAGAAAGTGGTTCCTACAAACTCGCTTTCCTCTTTGGCGCAGCCTGCTCCAGATGTTGATGCTAGTGTTGCTTCGATCGTGCCCCAGATGGCGACGGGTACTGGTGTCGTCATCAATGTCTCTCCGCCATTGTCATCCCAATACACTTCCACCGCACCTACGATTAACAAATTTGGCACCACCTGGACTGTATTGGAATGGGAACAGAGACTAAAGAGACTAGGCAGCAAATACTCATCTTCATCAAACAACCATACTTCATCAAACAACGTCCTTCTCCCATACCTAAATTTAGCATTCAGCCTAATCGTAAGAACATTAGCACTAGTAACAACATAATCTCACATCACTCTTCCGCACCTCTCACCTTTAGCCCTAAACCTAGTGATCCAAACTCCAATTGGCAATTCAAAATGGGTGCATTTCCAGATTTTAAACTAAGTACCCGAATCAAGTATCCTAACTTTATTTATTCTCACACCCTTAACCCCTCTGATCCACTTACAGCAAAGCCCTCGAACACATCCATCCCAGCCGACAACCCTATCACCACTGTCTCCAATTCTGTATACCCAGCGCATCCACCCAACCAAACACTCTCAACTTCTTCTGAGTGCCCACCTAGCCACAAGCCATCATCTTCCGACCACTCCACCACCTCTACTTCGATTTCCATCTGTCCCACCCCTCCTCTATATACACCTAACCTTGCACCCGCTACTTCCTCCGCATGCCCACCTTATTGCAAGTCATCATCTTCTTTCACTATCGCCCCTTCTCAAACTTCTTCTACCTCCGCTAACCCGCTAACCAAAACTCCTGCATCCGAACATAACTCATTTATCGATCACCAAATCCCACTTACAGTTAAATTGACTTTGCGCTCTGCGGATTCCAACGATGGACGATACCTCTTGTGCCGTTTACGGGACCGTCGCATTTATGAAAACGTACATCTATTTCTAGCCTATCTGCACGACAAACCGAATTCCGGACTGCACACAGACCCAACAGTCCCATGAATCATTCAATATCCCTTCCCATAAGGTTTCAGAAGATCTATCCCCCTATGCTGCGTACGTCAGTTCTCGCCGCATTTGCCATCTCCAAAAATGTCGCAACGACTCCTTAAACTACTTTCGCTCCTAACCCCCCCCCCCCCGCCTTCTCTTTTTCTGACCTCCCCCCTAATGCAACTGCGGTCCAATCAAGTACCTCTCCCCAGCAGCTTGTCAGTCTATTACCAGAACGTCAGAGGACTTCGCACAAAAACATCCAATGTTTCCCTAAACTCCCACAAATTCCCGCACGATATCTTTGCCTTAACTGAAACCAATCTAATACCAGGAATTCTCGACAGCGAACAATTCCCTCCAAACTATACCATTTTCCGTGTTGACGGTTGTGTAGGCAACAATGACTCACCAGGCCGTGGGGTTCTCATAGCTGCTCACAACCGCTATGATGCCACCCTGATTAAGACCTATGACTCTTCAATATCTGAATTTGTATGTATCAAATTAACACTGAATAAGTGTATTCTGTATATTCTTTGTTGTTATATTCGTCCCTCTCAACCTCTAGAAGCCTACGAGCCCATAATTGAAACGTTAGACACCATGCTTGAGAACGCTAACGCCTCCGATGAATTCATTGTACTGGGTGACTTTAACCTACCCCGTATTCAATGGTCATTGTCTGAGGGCTGTTCACACTTTGTCCCCTGCCAATGAAGCCTTTTTTACTGATCAGCTCTCTGTTTCTGGTCTTTTTCAAGTTAGTGGAGTCAGGAACTTTCTGGACAGACAATTAGACTTAATCTTTTCCTCAGGCCCAGTTAACTCGGCTGTCGCGGAAAGCGAACATCTCCTCTCCTCCCTCGATCGTCACCATCCTCCCCTGTTCCTCGTTTTCTCCTACGAACACTCTCACGCCCTTTCAAGCTGCGAGTCTTCTCTTTCCTTCAATTTTCGTAAAGGCGACTTTGAAAAATTAAATCACTTGCTCCTCAACTCCAACATTGGCACTATCCTATCAACATCTTCCAATAGACGTTGCTGTAGAGGCGTTTTCTTCGGAAATACACGCTTGTCTTACACAATTTATCCCTCTTCTTCCTCGTAAAAACTGCTCCTCCTACCACGTTTGGTACGACAAAGAATTACGATCTCTCTGCAACAGGAGAAATAAACGTTGGCAAACTTTTCTTCTGACGAAGACTGAGTCTGACTATTCTTCCTACCTATCTGCTTACACCTCTTTTTCTGAACGTTGTGATACCCTCTACCATGAGTACCTCCAACGGATGGAAACAAGCCTCATATTCGACCCCAAGTGTTTTTATAGCTTTATTAATTCTAAGAAGAAATCCAATGAAACGTCGTTTACATCTTTCGACCCTGACCCCGAACAAATTGCCGACAGTATTAACGGGCTAGAGGATGACTTTCACCCCGGTCCTGACGGCATTTCGGCCATCGTTTTGAAAAAGTGTGCCATGCATCTAGTTCAACCCCTTACTTTGCTTTTCCGCCTCTCGGTCACACAAGGGGTTTTCCCTCAATTATGGAAAAACTCTTATATTATTCCCATATTCAAAAAAGGCTGCAAGAACGATGTATCCAACTACAGACCCATTGCTTAATTATCATCCATACCTAAACTATTCGAAAAATTGGTCTATGATTCCATGTTCTTCCACTGTAAGTCTATTTTCTCCCTCTCTCAGCATGGCTTCCTCAAAGGAAGATCTACAACCACCAACCTTACCGAATTCGTCTCCAAAACACTATGTGCCCTGGAAAACGGTAAAGATGTTGATGTTATCGCTACCGATTTTAGTAAAGCCTTCGACAAGATCTCCCATAGCGTTATCCTGTGTAAACTTGATCGCCTAGGCTTCCCCCCTCGATTCATCTTCTGGATTCAATCCTACCTCAACAACCGTCAATACAATGTTCTTTTCTGCCCATCCATTTCTAACCCCATTGTCGCTCGTTCCGGCGTCCCTCAGGGCAGCCACCTCGGTCCATTAATTTTCATCCTTACAATTAATGATGTTGATTGTGTCATCTGATACTCAGAGCTGTCCATTTATGCTGATGGCATGAAAATAATTAAACATATCTCCTCCACAACCGACTCTCTTCCTGTCTTCGATTCGTTCACCACATGGTGCATGAAAAACTTTCTTGAGCTCAATGTCTCGAAATGCCAGTCCATCTCTTATTCCCGCAAGCGTCTTACCTCCATCCCGAGAACCTACATGTTAACCAACGTACCAGTCCGTATCGTTACCTCTTTGTGTGACCTAGGAATAATCTGTGATAGCGAACTCAATTTCCGTTCCCATATTAACAGTATAATTAATAGAGGTAACTCCGCGCTAGGGTTTGTGAAGCGCTGGTCTAGAGAGTTCTCCAATCCTTATATTTCCAAATCTCTCTATATTTCCTTCGTTAGACCTCTTCTTGAATATGCCAGCCAGGTATGGTCACCTACGCAAACAACCCACATTAACAGAATTGAATCTGTCCAGCGTAAGTTCATTCGCTTTGCTGAACGTGATCTTCCTTGGGTAGACAGATTCAACCTTTCACCTTATGAAGACCGTCTGAAACTGATCGACTAACAACACCTAAGTAAACGTCGGGATGTTTCCGACGTTCTCTTCATTCATCAGCTACTAGCTGGTGCCATAGACTGCCTTTCAATCCTGCAGTCTTTACCCATCTATACCAACCCTCGCAACCTTAGGCCCACTCCCCTTTTCCGACTCGACCGCCATCGCACGAACTACGGTCAACGCGAACCAATTACCAGAATGCTAAGAAAAGTCAACGACCTTCCCTCCTTTGACTTCCATCTGAGTAAAACATCCCTTCACAAAGCCTTATATCTTTAGCCCGCCCATCTTGATCGCCTTTCCTAATTCTCCTTCCTCCCATTATTATCTGTTATGAATTATTGTTTATTTTAGTTTGTAGTATTTATTTTGTTATTTTGTATTTTTTTTATGTAATAGCTTGCATTAAGCTTAAATAAATAAATAAACTTCTGGTGAATAATAGCACTAATATTAATTAAATCAAATATCAATCAACTAATTGAAAAGTAAAGCAAGCGAAAATAGATATTGAAATAAAAGAAAACCATTCCAATATTTTCTGTCACACCACCACCAAAACGATCAAAGAAGAAATCGTCGCCAAAAAGGGTTCGTCACTATTTGCTTCGAAAAATTGACGCGCAGACTGACCATCAATAACTTCATCGCATGTAGCACATGTAAAAAGGATGTGCATTTGAAATGCGCTTTAATGTGTGCCAGCTTACAAATATTATATACTATATTCATCGCAATTCAAACCTAGATGTACCCAGTGATTATTACTTCATAGTTTTACATTTTCAGTGGATTTTTTGAATGCTGGGGACATTATTTTTTGCTTTACCAAAAAAACTATCTCCCGAAAATTTTCTGTTTTAAACTGAATCCATATACTTTCTTCGGCAAAAGGTAAGGTATTGGGCATGAGCTTTACAACGCTATCTCTGCCATCAAAATTGGATGATCCGATCAAAAGTTATGGGCAAAAAACAAAATCTGTTGTACAACCGGGAACACTACCATATATAAAAATAATAAGAAGTAGAATTAGTTACGGAATTGTGTTAGATTAGTTCAGCTTGTTGATAATCGCGAAACGCGTCGCGTAAAATTCAAAATATAAATTAAATACTTGAAGAACAAAAAACAAGTGCCTGTTATTAAAAATGTTGCCAAAAAAGTAAAAATATTGCTTTTTTTCTTCCTCTTCTCTCGAGTGACACTCACCATAGTTGGCCTTCTGCAGAAATAATAATTATAAAAATTGCTAAATTCTAGGCTATTTTATTGTCATTTTGTACTCATTAGTGCAAATCATTAATAATCCAAGTTTTGGTCACTTGGTCACTCTAATTATGAGAACTGTTTGTCTATGGTATTAGGCATTGTGCTATCATTATTTAGCAAACCTTAGCTGGACAAACTATATAGTTCCCATCACAAGAACATAAAAAATACCTTACTCTATTCAAATTAGCAAGTCCAATGTCATTGCTATTGAAGTGGTCCAACGTCGATTACCTTCATTGGAATACTCGGATGACTTAAACTTATTTCTACGAAGCTTCTTAAAGTTGCAATAAATTTCGAGTCGCTTCTAATTGCAACTCTTCATTTGATTGTATCAATTACCACCTTTGCTGATTTCGCTTTGCCAATCAAAAACTAAACTTCTATTTCCTGGCTAAGCATTAGTCTTTCAATTTTGAAACCAGATTATTTTGGCAAGTTCTTTCCATCTTTCTTAATTGACAACTATTGATGTTAAGATACTACTTCAGCCAGTAGTATAACTGAAAATCTAGAAAACAAAAGTCACCTTCAAAACTTAACTCAACTACATATTAAGTAAAAATAAAGAGCTTTGGTTGCACTTTAACCGTGTTGAAAACTTTAAAATAAATGTACCATTTACCGCTTGTTTTCGTACATAATAAGACTTTAAAAGTGCTTCCAGGTTTACTGAAATGTCGAACTACCTTCAGACAATAATTGCCCACATAAGTTCTACATCCCTCTGAAGGGAACACAAAATTTCCTACTTCTCCTAAGTGCACCCTTTTCCTGAATAAGAATGTTTTCAGCTTGTTTCGTAAGTTGTTATTGTTAGTTAAACTTAATAGCGTATGAAAGAATACTAAGTATATAAGAAAATACATTTATTATATGCACCAGTCAGTCAGAAGCCTTGTTCTACAATGTGCTTCTACATACATAATATGTATGTGCACTTGTAGAGTTTTCATTGCGAGTTTTCCATGGTTCGCAAAGCAATATGCAACAACCCCAAAGGAACAAGAAAAGGATTTCATCCTCGAAGGAGTACGACGAGACATCGAGATAAATATTTATAGTAAGGCACTTGTACTTTCTTTATATGTTCCCGCCTTGATATTGCATTAAAATAACTTGATAAATTTCGCAGAGAGATAAAAATCTTTAAAGTCGACAATTCCGACCATAATCGCAACCATATGGTGCTTGGGAAAAATTTTATGGCACAGATGCGCTTGGTGCCTTTTATGTCATTCCTTCCGAATGACTATACCGCCAACTTCCCTATCGTGTTTTTGAGCTTAAAAGCACTTAAGCGGCTTTACGTCCTACCTCATATAGCTCGCTTCCCTTTCCAGGACCAAAAAATTTTTAGTGTTTTTCTAAAGAGTGATTACGAGCTTTAGTAGATGACGAATAGTTAAGGTTCCATAAAAATGCACACCAGGAACAAAACCAAGCCGTAGATCTCATCAGAAATTTCAACCCATAACCCTACTGCATAGAGGGTGGATATAAAATTTTCATTTGAATTTGAATCGCTTCAAGTATAAGGAATGTAGTTTAGAGTTAATTCTAACTGCAATTAAATTCAAATTCAAAAGAACAAAATGGTTTAAATACTTAACTCCCATTACTAATGTTATTTGACATAAAAGTACACAGATTTTCCAGTTTAATTTTAAATTACCGACGCTTATAACAGTGGGTAGGGCCCCTATGCAATATTTTTTAATGATTATGTTGCTTCATTAAAAAGAGTTTACCTTTTGGTTATTTATAAGAAGTAATTTCATTGCAAAACATTATAAATTGTTTGTAACTCTCTTTTGCGAATAGCTTAATGGATGTTTTCCTTAGGTTAGGTTGGGTTACAGCGGCGGCTAGAAAAGCCCCTCATAGACCATACCTTGTCCATAGTGATACCACATTCAGATGCCCTACGTCCTAGGGTTATCGGTTTGTGAAAGTCGGAGAGCTACTCTACTCATGTCAGACGTATCCGTCTCCGTTGCGAACTTTAGATTGCTTCGCATGCCAATGCTCGAAGCTTTTTTTAATCCTTCAATGAAAAACTTGCCTAGTAACTGCTGTCTCAGCCTTGCGAGTACAGGACAACGGCATAAGAGGTATGGTATGGGCTCTCGACATGGCTGCACATAGCCACAAAATTTTTGAGTATGCACCGACGTTAGACAGTGGGCGGTGTAGATCCCGACCATAGTTCTACATTGAGTTCGAGTAAGGTTGAGTAGGCAGGATATACGTGGTACCCTGCACGTTGGTATCTTGTACTTTGGTTTTGCGAGGGTTGATGCCAAGCTCCCTGGTTTTTGCCCAAGAGCTTAGCTTCTTTAAAGCTCCTTCCGTGATTTCGCTATTCGTATTCAAACACTTGCCAGATGCTACTACATCATCGGCCACTTTTACAGCACCCCTCTCAACCGTCACGAGTGTATCGGTTATAACCAGCAACCATGAGGTATGACCCGGTCCACAGGTTTACGGAGGTTATCACTGTTCTGTGTAGTATTTACAGCAGGCGGCGGAGCTGAAGCTAATGTACAGGCTGGCATTAATAAGACTTGACTTGCATTTAATACTCTCGTTGAGATCTGACGCAATAACAACATCTCCAGACGCACAAAACTCCTGATCTTCGAGTCGAACGTAAAATCTGTTCTGTTGTACGACTGTTCAAAGTGAACTGTCAAATATCATCTAAGCTACAAGCCTTTGTCAACCGATGTCTTCGGCGCATCCTTCACTTTACTTCACTTCACGTCTACGCAGCGAAACTACGCCAGGGGCCGGCAATATTTTTAAAGAATTAATTAAATAAAACTTTATATAAATTAACGAAATAATTCAACGTGTGACAACACACACATTTTTAATTAAAAAAAGGGAAAATAACAATTAAGTGATAAAAAAATACAATTAAATAATTATACTTTAAAAAAAAATTAAAAAGAATAATAATTTTTCTTTGTGTAATAATTATTGAAGCTAGATGTAATGGTATTTGGCAAGTCTTACACTTAAATTACGTAGGCTTTTTAATATTATTCGCATAGTAAACACGACAATACCTTCGTACATCCAACAACAACATTTGCAAGAGAGAAAGAAGAGGGAGAAGAAATTTATGGCTTAAAAATTATATTATGTGTGTTATGTTATCCCACATGTCAAGACGGGATAGACACCAGTATTCGCAGGAGAAAGTGGCAATGGATAGGCCATACACTAAGAAAAGAGCCAAACAACATCGCAAAGCAGGCTCTAGATTGGAGTCCGCACGGGATCCAAGGAAAACTCCGAATTGAACGAGTGCGCAATATATGGAGAAGATCAGTCGAGAGGGAAGGTACCCAGATCAACAAATCGTGGCCACAGCGGATGTTTTAGCTTCGCCCGGTCTAATTCCTTTGATTGAAATTTCATGCCCCAAGAATTTTATTTAATTTTTCAAAAACGCACATTTCTTTATATTAAGGGTTAGATGGGCTTTTCTTATCTCTTTTAAAAAGTCGTTTAAGACTTCCAGATCCTTTTCGATACTTTCTGTAGCGATAAGGACATCGTCCATGTAGCAAACTAAATACGCTGAATTTAATTGCTTTGTTATCTATGATATTAATCTCATAAACACGCCTGGAGCGTTCGTCAACCCAAACGGCATTCTTTTAAACTCATTATGTCCGTCTGGGGTAACGAAGGCAGTTAAATGCTGACATTCTGAATCAATAGGTATTTGATAATATCCCTTCATCAAGTCTAGTGTTGTGAAGTATTCTTTATTGGCCAACGAATTAGGCGTGTTTTCTTTATTAGGTACTGGAAAATGTTCTCTTCGCGTGATCGAGTTTAATTTTCTATAATCGACGCACATTCTTAGCTCGCCATCCTTCTTCGGGATCATCAGCACTGGGTTGGCATATTCTGAGGTTGAAGTCTGAATTATATCCGCATCGCATTTCCTTAATTTGTCTCTTTATTTCTTGTCCATAAGCGACTTTATAGGGTTGATAATGAATTATCTTCTTGTCCTTCAAGTTTACTTTCATTTGTAAGATGTTTGTTCTACATGTTTCTTGCAAGTGGTTAGCGAAGCAATCACGAAAATCATTTACCAGCTTCAATAACGTTTTCTTATGTTCCTCATCGATAGTAGCTGGTAAGATTAAATCTTTTACATTGAATGGGTCTTTCTTGGAATTAATTGGTTTCGAGGGATTGTATGTCGTTTGGATTATTGTAATTTAGTAGGTTCACCAAGTTTTTGTAACTTTAATATCTGGGCGATCAAGGAAATTTCTGCCTACGATAACAGGAGTTGATTGTGCTACAACAAGCATGTCAATTTTTAATTCAACATCTGAGATGCATAAATTTGCCCGCATTTTCCCTAGTACTTGACATTTATTTCCTCCAAACCCAATCAAAATTAGTTCGCACTTTTCAATTCCCCAACCAACTTCTGCCACTTTACTTTCCCAGATCGTCGAGCACTCGCTACCTAAATCTACGTATGGAACTAGCTAGCATTCCTTAGCGATATGCCCGGTCTGTCGGCAAATGTAACAAGTTCTTAAACTCGGAGGAGCACTACATGTAATTGCAAGATGTCCCACTTCCCCACATCTAAAACATTTCTGACTACCGCCTTTATACGTTTCGCTCCTTCTATAAATTCTTTGATGTAGTTTCGTAGATGCTTCTGTGTTTTTCGATTTCCCCTCTCGATATATCGGAGCCTCATAGGGGTGCTGACTGCCCTTTCTAATATTCCTCCAATTTGAGTAGCTTATTCTATCCTATCGGTTTAAAATTTCTCTTTGCCGTTCTTGACACTCTATCTCCTCGTACCGTTGTATATGGGCTAACAATTCCGTTAAACTCTGACAATTCTCAGTAAGTACCATATTTGTTAAATTGGGATCTCCTAATCCGGAAATAATATATTTTATTGTGGTTTCCTCCTTTAAATTAATCTGTTTTGATTAGGCTGCCACACCATAGAAATAATTTTCAACGCATTCATCGCGTCTTCTTTTACCTGTCATTATTTGAAATATTATTGATTTATCATCTTTTTGCGTAGGGAATGCCTTAATAAATTCCATTTTAAAATTAAACCACGAAGTAATATTGGTTTGCTTTCGTTCCAGTACCGAGCTGCACCTTCTAAACGAAATATGGCATTAAGCATAGTAGCTCTTTCGTCCCACCCGTACACTTTCATTAAGTTTTCGATATTTTGCAGCCATATTCGAAGGATCAAATATAGGTATAATGTGACTTACTGTCGTAATCCCCGTTCTTTGAAAGGTGTTAGGATTAATACCGCTAGAGGATTCAGTTGAATCTTCTACACTTACACTTGCCTCCCCTTCTTCTGTTGCTCTTGCTGTTTTCTCTACGGCAAAGTCTTCCTCATATGTCTTATTTTGTGCCCTTAGTCGCTCAATTTCTTGTTTCATCTTTTCTATCTCACTTTTTAATGATTGCACAATAGCACTTCCTGATTCATCATGTTTTCTTTCAATGTATATTTTGTATTTTTTTAATTTTTATTATGTTTCGGCATAATTTTAAAACATTTCTTTATGCCAGGACAAAATTATAATTCAATTTATTAAAATTATAGCAGGTACAATAATAGTTCATAGAATTATTATTTTATTACGATTTTAAGCGTCTATTGAATACATCTAACAAATTGCGATTTTGTTTAACGATAAAAGAAATTACATGAATTATTGTGATACTAGAACGAAAATTTAATTTTCAATTTAAAATATATTCCAATATCAAAAAGAAATTGTCGAATTATAATTATACCATGAGACGAATTATCATTGTTCCATAAAACAATTTCAATTAAGACATTAAGAACATCTACTACACCAACTCTCCACCTGGACTGGTTTTGCGCCAACGCCTTCAACTATGGCTACGATTTGTTGATCTGGGTACCTTCCTCTCGACGGATCTTGTCCATGTGTGCGGTCGTCCATTTTGGCGTCTTCCTTGGATTCCGTGGGGATTCCATTCTAGAGCCTGCTGTGTGATGTTCTTTGGTTCTTTTCTTAGTATGTAACCTATCCATTACCACTTTCGTCTGCGAGTACTGGTGTCTATCCCGTCTGGGCCTGTAAGTGACCAATTAACAAAGGCTTGTAGCTTAGATGTTATTTGATCAATAGCCATGTTGAACAGCCGTACAACGGAACAGATTTTACGTTCGATTTGAAGATCTGGAGTTTTTTGTGACTGGAGATGTTGTTATTGCGCCAGGTCTCAGGAATAGTACTTAATGCAACTCGAGCCTTATTACTGCGAGCCTGTATATTAGCTTGAGCTCCGCCGTCTACTGTAGCTATGCTTCCGAGATAGCAAAATTTATCCACTTGCTCTATGTGCTGCTCTTCAGGATAAAGTTCATCTCGTGTTCTGGGATCCAAGCTCTTCTCTGCTTAAGGCTTCGGACATTTGGGCTACACGACTTTGTTTGTTGCATAGGAGAAATATATCTTCAGCATAGTCCAGGTGCGTAAGGTGGTTAAACAGTTTCCATCAAATCACTCACGATGGGTGGTCATCTGAAGCGCTGCACAATACATCATTAATGACGATCAAGAAAAGCAAAGGTGACAGTACGCATCCTTGTCTCACTCCATTCAGCACTTGGAAGGGCTCCTACAGTTTTTTTGTGTAGGGCGTGACATTGGGCTCCTGAGTATGATTTCTTTATGATGGTATGATAATAATTTTTTTGGTATGCCTTTCCTACGTAAAGCTGCCCATATATATTAGCGATCGACACTGTCAAACGCCTTCTCAAAAATCGACAAACATCGGCGGATCGCTCGGTGATAATTCGGAGGGATGTAATGATGTAATGATGATGTAATCGCCGCAGGAGAAACCCTCACGATAGCCTGCCTATTCATCATGAAGACGATTTTAGCCATCAATTTAGAGACTGCAGTTAAAAGACAGATACCGCGACAATCGATACAACTCCTCAGGCCGCCTTTTTTGGGAACCTTCACAATTACGCCTATTTTCCATTCACTACGATAGGTCTCGGTTTCCAAATATTCCTGGATTACTGGGAGAAGAATATCAGCCGCAGCAATGGGATCCAACTTTGGTAGTTCCACTGGTATTCCATCAATCCCTGGGGCCTTACCGAGGTCCATCGACCTAATTTCGTCAGCCATCTCCAATCTTGTCGGAGTTCTGGTGTTAATGTTGGCCGCAGCATTCGGGTGTTCAGGCTTATGTGAAGAGGTATCCGAAGGCCCGAAGGTATTATTTAGGACTTTAGCAAAATATTCTCTCCATCTACGCAGTTGATGTTCCTCAGTGACAAGAAGGGATTATAGGATGTTGTGTTGTAAGAATCTTTCCTGCTAGTTGTTTGGCAATCTCGTACAGATCTCCACTGTCGTCGCGAACGCGTTTCTGTAGATGTGGATCGGTATGCAGTTCGCATCAATTCTTTTTGTTGTAACGTTCGGAGCAAAATTGATGCGTTCTCTAATCTGCTTCCTGTATTTTGCACCATGTGGCGACAATGTTATATTGATATTATGTACATCATTTTAAATGTAGAATTAATATTATTAAAATATAAAATTATAAAATTATTATTATGTACATCATTTTAATCCAAGAATTTTAAATTTTACTATTTAATAACAAGCATTTCATATCTTAAATTAGAATTATGCACATAATTTTAATTCTCAATTTAATATTATGTATATAATTGTAATTCTCTAAAATAAAATTCTCGAATTAAAATTGTGTTCATAAAAGAAGAAGTAAAATTCAAGAATCTTCTTTAATGGGAGTTAAAAAATGATGTTAGATTTAAAATGGGATCTTCCAGACCGACTTTGATACGGTTAAAGAAATTTAATAAGAAAAGTATTAAACTGTGTCATCATTATTTAATGATATATATTAATATTGCCGGTCGGATGGTAGTATTTCTTTCCTCTCAGAGTCTTAAATTGTGGTGTGCGGAGCGGTGGTGTGTGAAACTTTCTTGAGGGCTTTCAAGCGAGGCATACGGATTCAGGATGTGGAAGCCTGGGGCGGATAAAAGGCCTTAAAGAAAGAGAGAAAGAAAGCTCTCCGAAGAAAAAAGACAGAGTCGTGGAGGGACTTCTGCTGGAACACGAGAAATATCTCTAAAGTCTGATGACTTTCGAATATGATCTGAAATGATAGGTCGCCCGACTCGGACTGGTTCGGGAAAGATGTCAGAGACCTGGGACGAAACAAATGAAATCCTGTTGGAAACTCACTTTTCGGGAAGCTACAAATAGGACATGCCGGGGCATCTGAGGAAACAGGGGCGAATGACACGGGTCGCTCTGAGGCGGAAAGGATTGTGTTGTTTGAGGGGATAAGACGATCTATTAGATCGTTTGAACCATTCAAGGGAGAAGGATTAGATGGTATATTCGCAGCCCTACTCCTGTGGGGCAGTGAGATTGTAGCTCCAATATTTAGGGGAATATACACAACATGCCGTAACAAGCAATTGAGTAAAGTTCAGAGGCTAGAGTGTGTGGGGATAACCGGGGCCTTTTAAACCACACTGATATTGGTGTTAGAGATGATACTGAGTTTGCTGCCATTAGATATTATATGTGAAGAGAACTGCTGCATCAGCAGCTCTTCATATGGATCGATGCGAAAATTGGTACAGGTTTCGAGATTACCATGGGCATAGGAAAATACTGGAGCTTGTTAAAAATAATATACCGGAATTGGTAATGCTTGTCGACGGCATAAGCAAAGTTAGGGTAATTGATAGATGCAATGAAAGGCTTATGGGGGATGGTTCCCCCCCTAAAAACCGTCTAACCGAAGTTATACTTTTCACGGATGGATTCAAAATTGATGGGAGAGCAGGTGCAGAAATCTTCAGTGAGGGCCTGAATTTGAACACCCACCCACTCTGGTCTATGCACTGAATTACCTGGTGAACAGAGGAAGGTCCTGGATAGGGATCGCAGGGCTCTGAGATGGCTAACATCACTACTAACAGGACATGGTGTCATCTAAAGAAGAAGAACATTCTCGAGGATGATACCTGCAGGCTGTGCCTGGAGGAGCAAGCGATAACAGTGCATATAGCACAAGAAGAAAGCTGATGGGACACCATGGAAGGTGGCCTGTCAAATAACATCTAAGCTACAGACCTTTGTCAACCGGCATCTGTGGCGCATCCATAACATGCACTGGCCGGAAGTCATTACCAACGAAAACTTACACAGCCTTACGGGCCAAGCCGGGATAGGTACCAGTATTCGCAGACAAAAGTGGCAATGGATAGACCACAAACTAAGAAAAGACCCAAATACATCGGTCAACATGTTCAAGATTGGAACCCGCAGGGTCCCAAGAAAGATCCTTAGAAAAGGAAGGCACCGAGATCAACAAATCGTGGTAACAGTTAAAGGCATTGGGGCAGAACCGGACAAAGTGGAGAGTCAGTGTATTAGACGCAATATGCGCCACAAGGGGTTAAAGGACCCAGAGAGCGTTTTTTGTGGATTCAGGTCAACTTTTTTTAATCAAGTTTATAGTTAATTAGCAATTAGTAGAGTCTTTTTGTAAAATTTTTTTAAATTTACTAAGAAAATAAGAACATCAAAATATTTTTTAAAACTTCCTTGACATTCAACTAACAGAATATTAACTCGTTATCACGTTATTTATTACCACAGAACATTATTGTAAAAAGTTATAGAACATCACTACATTCAGCTTTGTAACAAACCTATACCCAATTTAATTACGAGAATTTCTATGTTCACTTCAAAACGTTTGCAAGGAAAACCATTCAAAATCTTCACACCTCATTAAATTTTGTTGTGAATTGTAGTGAAAATATACAAAAAGAGGATTTCATATCAGTTCTCACTTCATTACACTCTATTTGTCCCTGTAGTTTATTTATTTATTCAGTTCCAAAGGGGTTTTCCTGGCAATGTACTGAGATTGAATGAGATTCTTGAAGGTAATTCAGGTAAACATAGCTCTTAAGAGAATCCGGGAACATAAAAATTCTTTAAGAAGTACACGATAAGACAATTGCGATAATAGCTATTGTGGATGAATCTTGTTCTCTATTGTTTCGAACAGCAATGCCAAGTCAAGTAAATGGATTCGTAACAAAATTTATGCGCTGTAAAATATTCATGAATGAGTTATAGAGCAGATTACATTCTCCTTTGAGGAAAAAAGCAGTATTTATTAAATGTATTGTGACTCCGTTGGGGCGAGAAAATAAATCTTTCGGAGATATTGCTTGGATTGAAGGAAAAAGTTTGATACTTTCTATGACTTAACTCGTTTTCGTTAACTTTATGTTTATCTTTGAACTGCTGACATGAATCTAAACTTAGAGTGCTAGTTTAAGTTCTGCGCTCCAAGAGTTCTGAATAATTTTATGAAACTTTTTAATTTCCCTCGAGTTTGTAGTTTCCTTCTAGGACGAATTTTAAAATTCAATTTGACATAAGAACTTTTGAGACATTGTTAATGGCTTTCTTGTTTCTGCAGTAGAATAATTTACAATAGGTAGGTATGTTGCATAAATGCCAAAAGTGTCTGACTTACAGAGGAATAGTAGAATTAATAGTTAATTAATAGTTGCCAGTTTTATTCAAAATTCTATGTTACCCTCTAGTCCATGCGTCAGGGAGCATTTACCAACCCTTAAATTACAAGTTCTCCTAGTTTGCTGAATTTTTGCATGTGGTTTTAGGCCCCCCTGGAAACACTAAATCCACATTTTTCTATATTTATTCTGTTTTAGGGGGGGGGGGGGCAGGGCTATATCTCCGCCGCTTTTCATCGTACGGCGATAAAAAAGATACGATCGAAGAGGGCGCTTCAAGCGCTACAACGCCCATGCCGACTTTTGCGTCATCGTCAACCCTTATCACCGAGGGGGCGTGGGAAACATTTTCGGAACGCAAATTTTTTTTTCATTGAAATTGACTATTTGCTATGCATTTTTAAACATTTCATGCATATACACATTAGTTGTAATTAGTAACACATAATTAGTATAAAGTGGGTTGTAAGTTAGGAATATTCGTAAAATGATTGGGTACGGTTTTTCCTTAACAAGTCAGCTTTTATTTTTATTTTTACACATTAAACGTATTGCAATATAACGTATACATTTCAAGTAGACTCTTTTCCACACCGCCACTGAGGTAGAGCGCGAAAAACGGCGAGAGATGAGGACGGAGAGCGCTTCTCCTTAATTTGCGAACTGTCAAAGTGATTAACGTGAATTGTCCGATGGTTTAACAATTTTGTTTTGTAATTACATATAAAGTTTCGAGGGTTTTCTACTATCATATTTAGTGTAAGTGTAAGTTTTTACTTAATTTTGTGATATAGATTCGCTAGATGAAAACCTTAGAATATAAAACAAAAACAGGAATGGCGATAGCGTAGGATATGAATCGTGTACATGAGCGTGTTTTTTCCAGATGAGAACGAATAGCCAAGAGAAAGTGAGATGGAATGAACTTATGGGACCATCTTTCCCAAAACTAATTTGGCTGACTTTGAATGCGGAGTGTAAGAGAAATTAAAAAGTGTTTTAAAAGTGATATAAAATGCTAATTGACTTAAAAACTATTACTAAGTGCAGTGGTTATTGTGGATAATGTGTGTTTTACCTTTCAAGTTGTGAGAAATTCGTAGATATTCATAAAATTGAACAATGAAGTGTAGTGTGCTTTCTTGTAGAAATAACTATAAATTTCCAGGAGGAAAAGACGCTTGGTAAGACGCTTGCGGGAATAAGAGATGGACTGGCATTTGGAGACATTGAGCTCAAGAAAGTTGTTCATGCACCATGTGGTGAACGAATCGAGGTCATTTTGGAGAAGAAGAGAGTCGGTTGTGGAGGAGATATGTTTAATTATTTTCATGTCATCAGCATAAATGGACAGCTCTGAGTATTTGATGACACAATCAACATCATTAATTGTAAGGATGAAAATTAATGGATCGAGGTGGCTGCCCTGAGGGACGCCGGAACGATCGACAATGGGGTTAGAAATGGATGAGCTGAAAAGAACATTGTATTGACGGTTGTTGAGGTAGGATTGAATCCAGGAGATGAATCGAGGGGGGAAGCCTAGGCGATCAAGTTTAAACAGGATAACATTATGGGAGATCTTGTCGAAGGCTTTACTAAAATCGGTGGCGATAACATCAACATCTTTACCGTTTTCCAGGGCACATACTGTTTTAGAGACGAATTCAGTAAGGTTGGTGG
Organism: Leptarthrus brevirostris; assembly: GCA_964036015.1. Taxonomy (NCBI): domain Eukaryota; kingdom Metazoa; phylum Arthropoda; class Insecta; order Diptera; family Asilidae; genus Leptarthrus; species Leptarthrus brevirostris. Next base: position 44,524,351 of record OZ038372.1, read on the forward strand.
TTGTAGATCTTCCTTTGAGGAAGCCATGCTGGGAGAGGGAGAAAATAGACTTACAGTGGAAGAACAAGGAATCATAGACCAATTTTTCGAATAGTTTAGGTATGGATGATAATTTAGCAATGGGTTTGTAGTTGGTTACATCGTTCTTGCAGCCTTTTTTGAATATGGGAATAATATAAGAGTTTTTCCATAATTGAGGGAAGACCCCTTGAGTGACCGAGAGGCGGAAAAGCAAATTAAGGGGTTGAACTAGATGTAACGCACAGTTTTTCAGAACGTATTTAAAGACAACATCTAGTGCATACTGTCTTAACTAAACTTCTTCTACATTGGCGTCGCGTGACCAGCTGTGCATACAGGGTGTTTCAGATCTGACGCGTGGAAATGAGTGGGGTAATGGATCTCTCCTAGCCAAACAAAAGCAATATCAGCTAGTTACAACGGGGTTCTTAAATTTCAGTTTTTCATGGTAAAGTAAAAAAGAGTGATGTGCATACCAGGAGAAAACTGGAATGTATGAATCACCCTTTAACTCCCAAACGGTTGAGATTGTAACCACCCCCCGTCATAAATTTGTTTGTTTGTCTAGGTCAGATCAATCACTCCATTCATTTCCGCACGTCAGATCTGAAACACCCTGTATAGTATGTATAAATAAACACCAAATACAACATTTTAACTGAAACATAAGACATTATTATGCATATTTAAAGGATTTTATACACGGCCTTTAGTTTTCGATATAATTGATTTAAAAGGAGTGTGTACTTCTGATTTCACCAATAATTTATTGATTTGTTAACTATGTACAAAAAGCCTATTGTTATTTTCATGTCGGTCAAACGTTAAATTTATTTCTCTTATCCTTATTTCTAATGATTTAAAAAAGGTTTATAGGGCGGAAATATTATTATTAATATTAGTGCTAAATGAGAATGCATGTACTTTCTCTCTGTAGTTGATTAAGCTGTTTTGCAGATTGTAATGGTAACTGAGTGTAGTTATTGTCGAATGCTGACACCTCTTGTTGCATTATATCATCGGGTAGCGTTGATTTTGGAAGGCTACTGCCAGTACTCATTAATAAATTTTAATTTATGTTAATAAGTGTTCATTTGTCGCACACTATTGGAACAGGTTAGAGAAATCGGTTAGAAGTGCGAGTAACCCCCTACCCTTACATCACTAAACCCCAAATCCGGTTAGGGTTACCGTTTTAATTGCTGACTTTTTTATCAAACTTTGTATATTTAGAAGATCTTCTTGGTCGTTTAAAAAGGTGGGGTGCTCAAGTCGACGGGTATGTATTTTGTTATTTATGTACACCCATAATTTCCGAAGGCAAGGGTGACGTTGATGGTAACTTTATACTCTATAGGTTATATGTATTTTCTGGTTCCATAATTTAAATGTTGGAACTAGAGTAGAGGTTGGCCAGGCTGGTAACACGATTTGAATGATTCTGGTTCTTTCGATCAGAGTATGCTCCCCAATTAGTGTCACTATAAAAATTTTGTTTATAGTTGATAATTTCACATCCAGAGTATGTTTCTCAATTGGCACCATGGTAATATATTATTTAGAGAAAGGAGGGTGTCAACTCAACTTTGTAATGCCTGGATTAATCAAAATGGTCCTTTTTTCCCTGTAAAGAATAAATTTCCCGATTAATTCTATAACAAAATTTTATACGTCGGGTGGCGCGTACATACGCGGATGCCCCCAGGCGCTTATCTATCGCGCTTAACTCGTAATGCGTCACTCCACTTTGTTTAAGTTATCTGATTGGTAAGTGATCCAAATTTTGATCATCATGTGATTCTTACTTATATATAGAGTATGTCCTCGATCGGTATGTTTGCAAACGTTAACGATGGGCGAGGGAGGCGATGGCGCCTACCTTTGTAATTCATACCAATCTGAGTGGTTTTTTATTGTAAAGGGTATGTTCCCAGGTTGATACGTCTAATCCATTGATTTGGATGAAGTTCGATATATGGAGCGTATTCTTTGTCTAGTGTCATCATAAAAACGTTGTTACTAATACGGAAAAATGATAGGCGTAGTAAATAGCACTTTAGCGACCGTCAAGCTCGTGTGTAAAATAGAATCCCATTTCTACGATGTCATCTTTTTATTCTCTCAAGTTTGTTCACTCAATCAATCTTACATAACATTGTGCGTGATTTTTCCTCCTTTCTCTGTTTATTTTTGTTAGGGCGGTGCGTAACTTTTGCAAATGCTAAAAAATAAAAACATAATAAAAAGATTATAAAAAAAATTTGGACTGAGTTAAAGTAAAAAGTTATATTTGCCAAATTAATATAAGAAAGCAACTGTCTAATAATACCTACAGTAAAAGATACTCTATAATCGAATAAATAATAAAAACACTTGTTATGTTTAAGTTAACTGAACTATCCGTTGTTGGTAGACTTTTGAAACCAATATTCTTTTCTTCAATTTGGTGTTTTTTTCGTTCAAATTTTGGTAGGTAAATAAAAATGTGCGTTTTCGTCTAGTTTTACCTATATAGTATAAATAACACTGCAATCACTACAGGAAAACAAACACAAAATTGACAAAAAGAATATTGGATATTGAATACCAGCAAGAAGAATCTTAGCCAAATACAAAACGAAAAGAAAAAGGTAGTGTCATGTTTAATGAACAAATAGATTTTAAAAATTTAAGTCCGTTTTTGTTAACTTAGTGGACTACAATTAATAAAATTTCTTTGTATTAGTAGTAGTCGAAGTCTGTAGCTGCATTAGTGTGGGTTTGTTTGTTCTACAAGCTCCAATTATTATATTAGTCCCCTGAAGATGACCAAAGGGATCGAAACGCGTCGAATAGTTAAGTCAATTTTTTTAAATAAACATTTTGTTTGTGAAATTTAGCAAGTGTTTTTATTTTTTATTCGTATATGACCAAGTTTCACCAAGGGCCAACTAGTAATGCAGTTATTTACATTATATTCTATAGTATTAAACTATTTAAGTATAGCACCATCAATCCGAGATGTGAGCTGATTTGAACAAATAGTGTTATATATTTTTTCTTAATAATTTTGCACCGACTTCAATATGTAATAGGTAGTCCTGTTGATATAATTTCTTGCTTCTTAGCGCATTTTCTGAATACCTTCAAATTTTTAAAACAAATATATCAGACATACACATATACGCAAAGTAAAATGAAACTAATTTCTTATTATTATACTACTAAATTTAAAAGATGAATAATTAAATTATTGAGAATGAGATTGTTTCTGAAGAAAGCAGTTTACTTTGGTTTCTAAAAATGTAATTCGTTTGCAAGCTTGAATTCCATAAACGAAACTTTTGATAAATAAAATTTGTGGCAGAAGTTATCGAACCATTGGTCTGAGGTATTCCTTCTCAACGCCTTGAGGGGGAACTAATTGCGGTCTTTGAGTGGTTGCATAAATGAAATAGCGCGCATTACAAAAGAAACCAAAATCAGGTTTAGATTTATTAATTAGTTGAATATTAATTAACGAAGCATTTAATTAAATTTACACCTGATGAAGTTTCAAACTTTAGATACCAGGGCCTAACTAATTAAATTTTGGAGCTTAAGGAAGGATAACTCAGGTGGCATGCTGGGGTTAATTTTTATTAATTTATACAGTGAGTGAAATTTGTATAAACGCACTTAAGAAATTTCAGTTTGAGTACAATCCCTGTTATATTAAAAGCAAGAAATGAAACAAAAGTAAAGTTGAAGTATTTTATTAAGTTGTATTGTTTATTAACTCTTTAATGTCTTAAGGAAGTTAACTGAACTATAAAACAGACCATTATCTCACAAATACTAAGTTTAGCGAAAAACTACTGTGTGCGAAAAGTAAAATATTTATAAACGCGTTTAAGTTCAATTAATTAAGTTTATCCAAATTAATAAAAAGCTTTTAAATTTTTATTAACACTTTAAAGCTAAAAGTATTCTAATACTTTGTTCATCTGCCATTCGCTTAGGCATAGATTAATTAGACGTTGTTATGCGAAAACAATCCAACCCACAGAGTAATGATTTCGAGTTATTTTTGTTTGAAATTGAAATAAAACAAATCTTACTAATCATAGTTCTCTAGTTCCCGTAACTCCTTGTGGGGCATGGGGCGGTAGAATAACTTCTCCCGATTTGAGACAATGATTGCAAGTGGATCTCGAACCACTGACATTCTCTCTGTAGCCTGCATGGCCTTTTTATTGTAATCTGTTGTCAGCAGAGAGCAACCATGGGTCGCCGTCGGTAGGATTCGAACCTAGCACCTCCGGATTGGCAGGACGACACGTAATCACTTACTCCACCGCTGGCTTAATCAGACTAATCATATGAGATAGATTAGTTTAATAATATTATGATTTATTAGATATACTAATTGTATAATTTTTGCATATTTAACATATCTTTTCATTCCAACACCGCGGTTGCAGAAATTTTGAAGCGATCAAGAAAAGTTAAAGGGCACTATTACATCGAGATTATTCCATCAGACGCAAGAGGCAAATAATGTATACATAACGCCATGTACTAAATATGGTCGAAGGAAGCGTACAAATTTATATTCGTAATGATAAGATGCCGCTAGGAGGACATTGGTTAAGTTATCTGATTGATAAAATTGAGGAAAGAAATACCGACACAACTACCGCAACTGATATAACACTGAATTGTTTCTCAAGAACAGAAGGGATTAAAAGTATATTAAACAAATATGATAGTTTGAACTATTCACAACAATAGGATTTTTTCGTCTGTCGAAATTTAAATTTGTTTAAATATAGAGGTGATATAGGTAATGAATTTATATGTAATGCAAGTGATAGTAAGTTAAGAGACTTGGTAGGTATAATCAGCAAAAAACATCAAATGTAAATGATATCAAAATACTTTGTAATAATATTGGAGGGTTAAAGGGTAAACTGATATTTCTAGGATTTTACAATTTCATTAATGAATTCTATTATTTCTGTCTGCATGACACGCAAGTTGAAGAAGAAGTTGTTTCTTTTGATTTATGCTGGAGGCGCAAAAGAGATTTCTAGGTATGAACGTGAAAGTGAAGGTTACCTTTTGGGAATTAAGAAAAATTTACCGAAGGATCGGGTGTGTAGTATATTGGTATGAATCCAATTATTGAACTAAAATATGAATCGAGTTATATTATGGTTTTACCAGCGTGCTCCAACTGTAAAGAGGAATTTATTTCGTATGCTAATTGAGTGAATACAGTGAAAGCTACAAAAATTTCAATGTTAGAATTGGGGAAAACCAAGAGCTGCCTGAGGAATTTGACTTTAGTCCAAAGGTGAAAAGTTGCAAAAAATCAAAAGACCAGGTGATGAATGTAAAAGATTTGTGAAACTTTGTGATGACTTGGCCCATTCATATTGAATGGATAAACTTATAAAGATTTTAACATTTATACATACAGTGACTTTACTTTTTGATCTAATAAATAACTTTTGTAGCAAATAGTGATTGCATTTTTTTAAAGGCGCTGGGAGTGGAGAGGGGGTTGGTGAGAAACGCAAGACCAAAGATTCTTCTGCTTAAACGACTAATAATTTATTTAAAGTTTTACATTAAGTTTTTTTGAAAGAAAAAAAGCCATTTGATCAATTAGTTCAGTTTAAATACTAAAATAAAAGTTTCTTACCTTTTAGTACCTCGTGTGGCCTACTTTAGCTCGATTAATTTCTGCAATCCTTCGTGGCATCGAGTCCAACAAATGCTTACAGATAGAGACAGAAATTTTGTTTCCCGTAGCTTTGATGTGGCTCCAAAGCTTATCCACATTCCTGGAATCCTAATGTATGAACTTGAGTTTTGTATGATTATCATAGAGAAAGACCGCAGTCGGCAAATTAAACACCCAGATATTGCATTCAAGTCAATTATTTTGTAACTGAGTTCAGTTTCAAGAGAATCAGTTTGATAATGAAGTATAGGTGTGATCTTGTCAAATTAAATTCTAGTCCATGGAGGAGGAGAAGGAGTATGTGCTGTCTGAGGATGAAACCTGTCTGAGGATGAAATCTTATTGCACTCCTTTGTATATGTCCTATTAGGTCTTAATTTCGTGAACAGATTTCAGGTGAAAAAGTACTTATGGAAGTATATATAAGAAGTAATTAAAGCGTTAAATAGAAAAAAAAACATTATAATGATCTTTTTCTATTAATCACAAAAGCATGGAAATACAGGAAATTCTTTCTTAATGAAACTTGAAGTCAGTATCAATATATTGTTAACTCTTTTGCTATATTATTTGCAATGTGTAGCTAGTAGCTAGATTAGCATATTGGATTTTCATTTAGAAATAGTATGATGTATTTTATGAAGTATGACGAATTCTAGAATTTGACGAAATATCATATACTTTCGACCAGTTTTTAAGAAGATAAGCTGCTTTAAAATTTCCTGATCCCAGAACACCCAGACAAGCCTGGTTATTCGGTGGCAACAATAGCTGTTGCTTTTCAGTAAAGCTTTTCTTAAAGCTTTCTCATAGACCAAAAACAAATTGCGACTGCTAGACATTCCACAGCAAAATAAACAATTATTTCAATAAAATTTATAAAGTCGAGGATGTGATGCGTATCACTCGTCAGTATGTACCATGAAATAATTTTGAAAAAAAAACTTGAACCGATTTCACAAAAAGCGCTAAAAGGCATAACATGATTTTTGATTTTATATCTGTTACGACTTTTTGAAGTCGGTGCAAATTAAACAAACAAAACAACAAAAGTAATAATCGTCCTTCCTTATGCCCATCTTTTAAAACTGTCTTGGGCAGGTGTGCTTTTCAGATAAGTTTGTGTTTTAGGGTTTAATGATAAAACAATATTTGCGGTAGAAAGAAGAGTAAGTACAAACCAGAATATATTCGGCTCACCTTTAATTATGGTTTGGTTGGTAATATCAGCAAAAAAAAAAAACACGGAGGAGTCGGGCTCGCGCAGTTCGGGTTCCGTAAAATAAGATTTTTCAGGAAATTTAATACTGACGAAAAAAGTGGTAGTTTTCCTGTTACATATCTATAACTTATAGGAAAAGAACACTTTCACGGTTTTGAAAAGTCGGTTTTTTGTTATATTTATCGAAAGTTTGAACTATAGAGAACATCCTTCTAGAATATTACAGTTAAATTCATGAAAATAACGAAACCATAACGCTTTCTTGTGCGTCACCCTCTTTACTACTTTACTATTTGTTTTTAGCCCGAAACAAGTCGATTCGGAGATTTCGGACTTTTTCCTTGAACGTGAACTTGAACAGGAATGTTAACCAGTGGACCATATTCGGCCTGCAGCGTCTTACAGCGATCTCTACAAAAATTAATATGAACCATTATTTTTCAAAAAAAAGAAAAATCTGATACTAGTTTAAAGTATTTTTTTTCAACTACCCATTATCTACTTGACCACTATTTATCACTGAGCACAAACAAATTCTCAAAAGACACCTTACCTTTTCAGGCTTGAAAGTATTGTTCCCCTTTAATACCTACTAATCCTGATAATATCGAAATTTTAGCTTTAGGAACCTAGAAGATCAGAGAGAACAGTGTCTTTTCGCATATTTTAAAAAATTGCTAGCTTTGACTATGGAAATATGTGCGCGTCACAAAGCCATAACATTATGTCAAATGTCAAATACCTACGTCACGTGACTGAAGAGTGATCTTATAAGGGTCCGTTTTTTCTAGGGCTTCACGATACTCGAGATAATTCTCGCTGCCTGTATCGGTCTCGACACGATACCGAGACCGGCAGCGAGACCAATATCATTGATAACAGTGCGATACCGAGAGCGAGATTAAGGTGATGAGAGTGGACGAGATATTAGTTTCTATCATTTTATTGTGGACAATTTTTTTTAGTTGTTTAAGCATTTATGTCGCTCCGAAAAATTTCAATTGTGTGATTTATGGGGTATCTAAGTATACACTGCTCTCCTCAATCGCTTCTTTCTACATTATTTCCTTCTTCAGATATTTGCGCTTTATCCCCAATAGCAAACAAGAGCCTTTGCTACCTTATTTTGGCGATGGGAATATGAAGAAAATGCATATATACATAGATATAGCACTTGTCCTCGCTCCCCGTTATCCCACCGAAATACCCTTTTTTTTAACTTGCCGAGAGCGAGATCGCACCGAGACTGGCCTTTATCTCGCCGAGATTGCGACGAGAGCGAGATCGTCTTCACCTTGACGAGACCAAGACCGAGAAGTGCCAAAGTCTCGGTCTTGTCTCGGTGTCGTGAAGCCCTAGTTTTTTCCTTTTAAGGTACTGAAGTCTAAAAAAAGATTTTTCAGTTGTGAGTTAAGATATCGACTATTAAAGTTTAAGATATCGACTATTTTAAGTAGAAGACCACTATTCATTATGCCGATGAATAATAACATAGCAATTTACTATATGTTAAATAAACATACAGTAGCTTGCAGGCTTATTAGACTAGTTTAATTCTTCTAGTGCACCTTCAAACGTGTCTGCTCTAACCACAAAATAAATTTGTAAATAAATTTTATGATTATGTTGAATTACTTTTATTTTGTTTTATTCCATTTTGCTTATGTTGAACTTATGATTTAAAACATGTATGTTGCATATATGTTGTCTGTAGTTGTTTTGTATTACTGCAGCCTAATAATAAACTGGCATTCCCGCAGGCACCAGACGTTTTATATACGGATATATTATGTGTGCCCATAATAATGAAAGCTATCTAAGTCAACTCGTAAAATGTGTGAAATTGTTAGTTTCAAGTAAAAAAAAGCATCGATAAGTTGTCCGTAGAAGATCACTTATACTTCATTGGAATGGTTATTATGTTTGCAAGTCGTAGCAATATAATACCTAAAACTTTTCAATATTTTTAAATGGATTGAAAAATAAATTCTAAAATTGACTTTGACCACTTTCATAATTATGTGCACATATATATCTGCATATATATACTATACCCATACAGCTTTATTGGTGACTTCTACATGGACAAGAAATTATTCCCTACTACTTTTCTGGTATCAATCATCCTGTACGACAACTTTGCTGGTAACTTCAGCCAGAACGTAAGAGCCAAGAAAGTTCCCTATTCCCAAGATAAGGTGCTTCATTGTAATATTATCCTGCAAGACTGGTTTTTTGTAACATCAAGTTTAGAAGTTTATAAATTTTACAAAAGAGAGATACCTCTTACCAAAGGAAAGCTACTCTCTGTTAAAAAAAGCTATCAAACCATTTCACTTTATTTTAAATAGGTGGTACCCCTGCTCAAGGTATGGTACGCTCTTATTTTATCAACATCAAAACACAAAAAGAAAAGAAAATATTTTATTTAAAAACCTACCCAAGATAAGGTACCCTCTGGTTTTGTAAATAAAAAATAATAAACATTTTACTTTAGAGTTGCCATCCCCCACCCCCCTAACGGTATCCTCGAAATAAAGATTCACCAAAAGGAAATAACAGTAAGCAACTCTTTACCAGTTGTAAAGTGCTTACCATTAACTCACTATCAACAATATAAGTTAAGGAGAAAACCAACAACCAACAACTTTAAAACAACAGCTTTATCAACAGCACGAAAGAAGAAAGAAAAATCAAGTCAAAATGAAATTGGTAAGCAGAAAGTATATCTCTTTTACTTGTTTGTTTTTATTTAAAATTGTAACATTACCAAACCAATACGCTGTTCTTAAAAAAAAATTTTGAACAACCTTTTAAAAACAATATCTTTGTTGCTATAAAATAATTTTACCAATCTACCTATTTCAAACCATTTAACTTTCTTCTTTCTTTCTTTCTTCTTTCTTCTTTATACGTTACGTCTTCATTGGTTGATTCGCCAAGTTACGTATCGTTAAAATCAGTGTAAATTTAAAGAAAGTGAAATTTTATCGATTTAAAAAAACTATTTTTAAACAACGCGCAATGATGAACGATGAGAAAGATGTTTCACAAGTCACATGTAGAGAAGCTTGGTTCTTTCAAGCGGAGGCACTATTCACGTCTAAAATAAAATAGTTTTCCGTATTTCAAGCACTGCTGGTTGAAGTGATTACAAATTTACTCGACTTCATATAAAATCCTCCTCATACATAGTAACAAATATGAGAGTTTATTAGGAATCTTAATTAAAAGATTTTCGGAATCCGAAGAAAAAAGATTAGGATTACGTCTATTTAATACAGAACTTGGAGATAGAAGACCTTTCGAATTTTGTAGGTATAGGAAGGTTAATATTTTCATTGACCTATAAAATTCGAAAGGTCTTCTATCTCCGACGAATCGCTAATAAAGAAACTGTGGCCGAGAAAATTACCAGCATCAACATCGCTTTAAAAGCATCCGGTAAACAGAATATTACAGAGCTTCAATTGATTATTTAATTAATTAATTTAATTATTGCCGCAGATTTTTTAACAGTTTACTTAAAAAACCAAAAGCTATTAGATGAAACAGCAACATTGAGTGTTAGTGGAATCACGATAAAAGAAAATACTCCTAAACCCCCTTACTACGCAATAAGTAACGATTATGGCAAAATTTTGCAAAGATTCCCGATGCTAACACAACCGCCACTACGACTTACCAGTCAAAGACGACATAGTTCACCATCAGGAACGTAGAGACAAAATTCGGGCCGGGGGGGGGGGGGGGGGGGGGGATTAACCACGTACGGGCCCCCGGAAATGAATTTTGGGCCCGGGACTAAGTGTTTACTGGCCCATATATAATTGAATGAGTTACTTTCAATTTAAAATCTGTCTAGCATATAACACTTTTTCGATCCTGAAACATTTTTTTATAAATATAATTAAAAATTTTTCTGTTGATGACCTAGGTGACGGGGCCCTTTTTGACAGCCCCCCGGACCCGGGAGATGTACCCCCCCCCCCCCCCCCCCCCCCCCCCCCGGCAGCCCTGTTCACCATATAGAAACTACAGGATAACTTCCTTTTTCACGTCCAAGACAATTAAATGGGTAGAAATTCAAAATAGCAACATTAGAATTCGAACACATGGTAAAACTCGGTCTTTGTAAATTATCATTTTCTTCAGTATCTTCTCCACTACATTTAGTAGCGAAGAAATTTCTACAGTTTGACGACCTTGTGGAGATTAGCGCCGGCTCAATGTAGTATTAAAGACCGATACCCTTTACCATATATTCAAGATTTCTCAATTAATTTAAATGGTTGCACTATTTTCTCAAAAATTGATTTAGTAAAAGCCTATCATCGGATTCCGATGGCTATAGACGATATACACAAAACAGCTATTACAACACAATTTGGATTATTTGAATTAAGTAGAATGCCTTATGGTCTAAGATATGCGGCACAGACATTTCAAAGATTCATGGACCAAATTTAAAAGAAATTTAGATTTCGCTTTTGTCTACATAAACGATATATTGGTGGCCAGCAAATCTGAAACCGAACACAAGGAACATTTAAACAAAATTTTCAAACAAATATCTTAGTTCGGAATTAACATTAATCCAACTAAATGCATTTTCGTAGTTGGAACTTTAGATTTTCTTAGCCATAAAATCACTAAAGATGGTATTTTACCTCCGAAAAAAAGAGACCAAATCATCAACAATTTTCCTTCACCAAATAACATCAAACAAATTCATCAGTTTCTTGGCATGGTTAACTACTACCATAGTGTACGCACGACGAAAAATACATTGCGACGTGCAGTTCACAGGCTTGTTCCATTGCCATGTAAATTGCTGTAGCCAAAGATGAAACAGATAAACCAACTTCTTCCAAACGCCAGAACACTACTGATGAAACATCAGTCCAATCGACTATCCAAACCCAGTCATGAAAAAAAGATGCGTTCGTCTTTTCGTCCGTTCATGACTTCTTTATTATTGATTGCCATTATACTCCCACTCATTTTGAAAGTATAGGAACAACAAACCTAGTCAGAAGTGAGTGGAAATTGATACCCAATTATTAGCTGCTTTTTTTTGCAGAAGATCAAGATATCTAGGCAAAAAAACGATCTGGATCATCTGAAAAGTTAATTTTAAAAGTTGGTAACACTCATAGGTTGAAGTAAAGCGAATTACTATTAAGGAGATAATGCAGAGGAAATTGTTGAGACACGAAATTAACAGATGCTTTTGGAATCTTCGAATTATTATTAACAAATAAACCCCCCGGGCCCGGGCTTTCAAAAGGGGCCCTATCATCTACGTCATCAACAGAAAAAATTCTTCTATTTTAATTATATATAAAAAAAATGTTTCACGATCGAAAAAGTGTAATATACTAGACAGATTTTAAATTGAAAGTCACTCATTCGATTGTATATGGACCCGTAAACGGTTAGTCCCGGGACCGAAAATCCTTTCGCGGGGGCCCGTATGTGGTACCCCCCGGGCCCGAATTTTGTCTCTACGGGCCTGGGTAGGCCAGGTAGCACTCAGTCATATCGGAGCGGAAAAGTGCGGCACTTTTTTTGACTACCTGTGCCACGTTTGTGCCTTTTACCTGTTAGCCCTTAGAACTTTCTTTGCGTGCATTTTGAGCTGTACGTACGTTACAATGTCCGATACACGGTGCATCATGTATACGTTTAATGTGTAAAAATAAAAATAAAAGTTGACTTGTGAAGGAAAAACCGTGCCCAATCATTTTATATGTACTTTTACGAACATTCCCAACTTACAACCCACTTTATACTAATTATGTGTTACTAATTACTAATTATGTATATATGCATGAAATGTTTAATAATGTATTGCAAATAGTCAATTTCAATGAATAAACAATTTCCGCTCCGAAAATGTTTCCCCCGTCCCCTCGGTGATAAGCGTTCACGATAGCGCAAAAGTTGTCAGGGGCAAAGTTGTAGCGCTTGAAGCGCCCTCTACGATCGCATCGCCGTACGATGAAAAACGGCCGAGATATAGGCGATACAAGTGTTCCACCTGTTCCCCCCCCCGCCCCCCGCGCTTCCCGAAATAGAAAAAATATATAAAAATATGGATTTAGTATTTCCAGGGGGGCCTAAAACCACATGCAAAAATTCAGCAAAGTAGGTGAACTTGTAATTAAAAGGTAGGTAAATGCTCCTTGACACCTGGACTACAAACAGTGAGGTCGCACAAAATAAAATTACAAGGAAACAAAAAGTTTTATTGAAAATTCAGATTGTCAGGAACCTTAAATAAGAAGCTACATGTTACCACAGATCTAGGACATACAGTCTTATCGTTCTAGGAACTATGTACTTGAATTCTTATATTATAACAAAGTCCCAATTTTAATTTTGAGTTCCATTGCTGCCCCGATTAATGCATCCATCATAATAATTTTCTAGCTTACCTTAACCAGTAGTTCTTTTCAATGTTAAACATTTTCATGAACAATTTAATAAGCAAAGATTTATTTCCATAATTATTATAGTCAACTTTATTCGATATTTTCTACCGAACACCATTAACCCAGACGGTTATGATATTATATTACGAGGAGTTTCATTGTCAGAACTTGCTGAAGACGAGACGCCATTGTTTGCTGACCCATACTTGCAGGACGGCAGAATACTTTGTTGACTTGCTCAGCAAAAGCTTTAAGGACAAAAGAGGTTGCGATGGGCTTTAACTTGTACCTCAATTTATTAAAAGGAAATAAAGTAAAAAGTTTTTAATACCTTTAATCGGTTGAAAGCCATTTTAACTTCCGCAAAGGCGATATAATTCCGAACCTCTGGAGCATAGGTACAAAGCAGTAAATGTTTTATAAAACGCTCTGTTATAAGCCTTTTTGTTCATTGTCCGGTATGTTAGAACTTTTAGAAATATTTATGTTTAAATCAAAGCATAATTAAATCATTAAATTACCTTAATTACATAGAACTTTTTTATTACTGAAAGTTTAACTATAACAAACATTTAAAGTTGTGTTCTTAAGATCGGAAAGTATCTCAGGGATTAACGAAATTAAGTCATGATTTATAACGAATCCCGAAGGTTATCATTGGATTTTGATAAATAATCTGTTTAACAGCAAATAAAAGCTTGTTTTTGAAAAACTTTTGTTTAGTTTATTTTATTTGATTGTTTTTTAGTTTAATATTCATTTCGTCGACCTTATTTAAAAATCTAAAACCATGCGACATCTTGAAGCGTCCGTCTGTTATGCTTTTAAAATCTTGTAGTGGTGGTTTTAGTCCATGGGGCATTTCACGCGAAGCGGACAACCAACAATTTTGAAAAAGTTATGTATGACCTGTTTCAAAGGTAATTAATCATATTAAGGGGTTACATACAAATCAAAATGGAAAATTTTTTTATTGCATATTCTGAAAGTACATGCTTTCGAAAATATCTGTGTGATATTTCATCCAGATCGGAGCACTAGATTTTAAATGACAGCCGTTCGCAGCGCGCTAGTTCCATCTATAAGCAGTTGGCGAGCGGCGTCCAAAAACTTTAAACGCGATTATCTCGGAATAGAGTTTTTTGAAAAATACTGTTGCGGTGATATCTCAAAAACTTTTCAACCGATTTTCATAATTTTTATTTTTATTGTTCATATTCATAATCTCGTGTACTTGAACGGTTTCTTTTTCATCTAAAAATTTTTGATTGTTTGCAATAAATTTTTGTTTAGAATTTTGAACACCTCAAAAATCGATTTTTTTGTCAATATGGTTTTCTTATTGGAAAAATTTTTGTTTTTCGGAAACCGAACCGTTCAAGTACACCACAATACAATTTTCTTAAGTAATTTTTTTACTATTTTGATTTCAGTTAAGCGGTTCGTCTTGGAGAGTGTTCACCGCAAGCCTCTGCAAAAAAACGCGCTTCGGAGGAGGGGCAATAACTCCAACAATTTTTAATATATTTTTATAATTCAATTTGTTTTTTTTTCTTCGATAGTACTACCAACAAATTATCTTTCGCTTTTTCTAATAAAATTTACATAACACCCTTTAAAAAAATCACCAACTTAGCTCACTTTTTACCCTCAACTTAAGAAACTTTTTTGGATTTTTTCTTCATATAAAAAATCCAAAATTAATATTTAAAATTAAATTTTGACAAACTTCGACCTTTTTAATTTTTTTTTAAATAGCTCAAAAACTAACTTAAAATGTATAGTAAATGCCTGTTCAGTTTCATAATGGGATCTGCATTCGAACACAGTGCAGCGCGTAGTCGGCGTTCGGTCAGTGCGATTGTTTTGTATGGAAACATGAAAAAATTTAAGTTTAAATTCTCTATCTCCGGTACGAATGCAGATCCCATTCTAAAATTTTACACATATTATTTATGAACTATAAGCTACATTTTGAGATAAAAACAAAAATTTTGAAAAATGTCGAAGTTAAGTAAAATCCGATTTGATATGTTTACTTCCGGTTTTATATACGAGAAAATTTTTTTTTTCAACTCTAATAACAGCCAAGAAAAACTTTTATTTGTCTTTAAAATAACACTATTTACTTTGTTTCTATCACTATGAATAATAGCAAAATTTGTTTTTCAAAAAACCCGCTCCTCAAATTTTGTCAATTCTTTAAAGGCTTAGAAAAGGGCAACTAGGCTTCATAGAAAAAAAATAAAAATGCACATTCATTGAGGACATATAGGTAGAAGTACAATTACACCAATTATGAACAAAATCCAGAACCTGACATTTTTTTCGCTGTCCGCTTCGCGTGAAATGCCCCCCCCCCCCCCATGTTATGTTCTTCAAATTTGGAACTAGTGATTCTGCAGATTTAGGTCTCTTTCAGGTAATCTCATTTATTTACTCCTTGGGAATGTGACCGCCATACGAACAGTTTTTAGTTCGACGAAGATATTTCTGCACTGGACTGAAACTGTGTTAAGATACGGGGGATGCATTTTTGATAATTGAATGGCATTCTGGGATATTTTAATTTCATCACAGTACGTTTTCTTTTGCTTGGTGAAACAACGACAAATATTTGCTCATGGTGGCTGTATCTTCCATATTTTAATGGGACACTGGGAAATTTTGTACTCATCATCGATACAATCGTTTACTTGGTCGAAACCTTTTATATATTCGTTATGATTGATCATGCTGGTATAAAGACTCATCGTAAAATTCAGTAATTAGACCTGAAAGAAAAGCTAATTACATTAAACAATACTGTAAAAGACGACCGGAGGATACATAGTTAGATTCTAAGTTATAAATATCTCTATATTCATTATTGTTATTCTTTCATAGCGATTAGTTTATTAATAGCGTTTTATAAATTATAATTTCATAAGCCTATATTCAAAATTAGTATACCTTTTTTTGATTCACGCAATATTAAATAATTTTCAGTATTTGAATTCTACTTCGAAATTGAGACGATTGAGCTATATTATTTTGTTGCAGCATATTTTGGAGGAATTTGAAAATGTTCTATTATATATCATTGATTTACGAATTAGAGTCTTAAAATGTATTATTTTTAGGAAGAATAACCAACACGACCGTTTTGCTCAAATAGTTACATTTATGGATGCCCTCGAAGTTCCTTTTTCCACGCGTGAAGTTTCGAGTCGAAATACAGAATTTTATTGAAAATAAAACCAAAATCCAGACTTTCGAAAAAAAGAGAAATACAATCTAAAATAAATTATAATACTACAATACTAAAATGAGAGACATTATAAATTAAAAAAACGAAACATCACTTAAAACAATCTCTAAATTACGCTAAACTAAAGTGCAAAGACTGAGTCATAAAAGATTGAAACTACTCTGAAATAAAAAGAACAAATATTATAAAAGTGTTAAGACAATTAATAACCTAAATGATAATAAGCAAACCAAAAGTAAATAAATAAAATGAATATAAATTAAACAGTTTAAAAACATAAAAACATTTGTAAGGTGCGTTTTTCGAAATTAATTAACTCAGCCAAACGAAGGCGGAAATGATCATAGTCAGAAATGGCGGCACTTATAAAAGTTATAGGAGATAAGCAATCTATCTTCTTTTGGCTCCATCTGGTGAACACGCAGCGTCACCAAGAAAGATAAAAAGGTTTTTGGGCACCGAGGAATAAAGTGAAAAGTGCAAGTGCGCGAGTATAAATAAAAGGAAAAACAAGTAAAATATAACAAAAATAAATAAAGGAACCGTAATTGAAGTATCGAGGAAGAACCAAAAGCCTGGATATGGATCGGGTCGATAAGGACTGAAGGAACACGTGATGAAAAGGGAACTTTAAAAAAAGCAAAGTTAAGTACATGATTTTCTTGATATTTTCGGTAAATGGTATATATTTTCTTGATAAAACGCGGCTGGAAGGTAGTGAAAGAAAAATATTTTTTTAGTAATAAATTCTCATTAGTTAACTCTTTTTTTTTAGTTTAATCGGTAGGTTTCGTGGTCTAACCTGCCTTCGCAAACACCACGTGGCGCCATTTTATTTTCACCTGAGCTGGTGTCTATTCACCATATATATAGTAGGACACGTCATATTAGATGTTGAATGACGTCACATAGTTTACTGTACAAGGGGGTTGATAAGAAAATAATCTTGAGCCGTACGCCATATTGGATTTAAAACAATATTAGATATACTAATGCAAAATTTCAGCTAAATCGGTTGGAGGGACTGATTTAAAATTCAGTTGCATGATTTGACCCAAACAGTCTAACTAACTAACAGGTGAAGTTAAATAAAAGCTTGTAAAAAAGATTGATTGAAAAAATATTTGGACGCAAAAGCGAAGATTGGATTTTATAATAACCCATGATGTTAACCTTACTGACAATATATTAGCCGTTTTAAAGAAATATAAAAGGCTGTTAACAATTTGGAGCAGGTTTTAAGTGTGATCCGGAAGGTTTTTCGTTCTCTTTCCAAAGATTACGCCAAAATCTTATGAAACAACTTAAGGGGAATAACACTTTGATGGTTTTGAGAAATCGATATTTTTCGAAAGTTTGAATTATGGACAATATTATCCTAGGATATTATATTTAAATCCATGAAAATAACGATGCTACAACGAATTCTCGTCGCCGCGAGTTTGTAATTACACTAGTTTACGTGTGTGGGAGTACAAGTCTTCGTCTTACAAATGCCGTAGAGTTTACTGAAATATCTTTTTTTCGCCGAGATATCGCGGTTTGAAATTTTCATGTTCATGGATTTCTCGGTATACGAAAAATTTTGGTCACTTTTCAATACAATAAAATTAAATAAATAATAAAATTTCAAAATGTGATATCTCAGCGAAAAAAAAGATATTTGAGCAAACTCAGCGGCATTTGGAGGAGGAAGACTTGTGCTATAAGATTTCCATTTTTTGAAAAAGAAAAAAATTTACAGTACCACATAACCTCAAATATGTCAAAAAGCAGTGTTTTTTTCACCTTTAGGTTAAAATATCTCAAAAACTTGACGTGATTGAACAATTCTGAGTCGGGATTTGGTTTCAGCGGGAAAAATTATTTCCAACACAACTATTCATTGTCCATTGTTCTTGTAGGGTAGTGTTGTTATCAATTTAATTTAAAAATAAATTAATAAATGAAACACTACTTTGAATAGAGAATACAATTTATTTTAGAACCGAACGTGTAGAGATTAAAAAATTAACTATACTGACTACAATTATTTTACAAAGGTTTAGGCTTAATGTTTATACAACCTGTTTAATTGCAGACGCTAAGTTGAAAATTTAATTGAAATGTATGGGTAAGTGACTTTTTGAAATCTAAAATGAAGAGTTGCAATTTTGTGGGAAATGTTTAATGTACATAATTGTATCGGTACATGTATACTTATGCTGCGAATGTAACTGAGCTGGGCATGTAACTCGCGCTCTTTTATAAACATGCTAAAAACTCAAAAGAATGTTTGCGCACCTGGTTGACAGTATATCTCCGTCAACTTAAATTGGATCAATTTTAATCTTACATGTATTTATTCTACACAAAAATGTCTTCAAGTTGTCGATGAAGTAAGTGATAACGGAGGTCCCACTTTCGAATCGCACCGACGACGGCGACCCATGGTTGCAATCGTTGTGTCGAATCGGGTAAAATTGTTCTCCCGCCTCATGCCCCACAACGGGTTACGCGAATAATGAATATTTACTAATTTTCAGGTAATTTCGAAATTTTCTCTTTGTGAGACTTCCATTTTATTAAACAGTATTTTTTTATTAAATCGCCTACGTTTAACTGAAGCTACTTCAATATATCCGATAAAAAACTTCCACGCAGGACTGTCAACCACGGGGCCATGTTAGGCGTGCAGCGGTTTACAGCGACCTCTACAAAAATAATATTAACTATTATTTATCAATAAAAAAATCTCGGAAATGTAAGTGAAAGTGTGTATTTTTCAACTTCCCATCATTACATTACCATGATATATAAGTGAAGCAAACAAATTCTCAAAGAACATCTTTTTTCAGGCTTCAAAGCATTATTCCCCTTTAAGCATTTTAAATTTAATAAAATAACAGAGATAAACATCATTTGCAAATTTCGGGCAAATGTCATATACTTCCTTATTGAACAGACTGTACCTCCTTTGAGGAATAGTCCTTAGAAGGATAGAATGGCACCTATGAAATAAATAACATTACTTTGTTTAGGCAATATTATTTAAGTTTTTTGTCATTCTTCATTCTTATTCAGTGAGATTTTATAGAAATATTTCTACAAGCTTCCTTATGTGACTTCTCGTCCTCGATACTGGTAACACAGCTCTTCGTTAATCCTAATTAATTGAGGTCGATTACATACATAAATCTTCCATTTACTCCAAAATAGCCGTCTACAACAAATCACACTATTTCGCGAAAGGAAATGAAAGTAATTATACTTAACCTTTACTGAACTGAACTAATTTTGGTGCCCTATTTTGACTGAACTAACTCTGCCAATGACAAATGCGGTCGTTATTCCTAGTCAGGACTTTATCTAGTGGGGAGCGTTCGGACGAAAACCTTAGTTATTTTTCCTCGATATAGTGCAAAAAATGTATGAAAATATTGTAAAATTATATTCAAAATCTTGAATTATTAGTTGGTTCTTCTTTGCTAACATAGAAGGTCGTTGTTTTGTTCTTAACATCGATTGTGCAATATTTTGCATACTTTAACATCCATGTTTAGTCTCTCAACATCGATGTTTTGTGAACATCGATGAATATCACTCATCCCTATGGTCGACTCGCTTATATTCCAGCAGAAGATCAGTCACCTTTGATGGAAAATGTACCCTTTGTACCTTTGTACCTTTTCCAAAAATTTCAAAATGGACGCAATTTTGTTTTACTGTTTAGCGGTAATTATTTTGTGATTAAAAAACGTTATAATAAGTAAGCATTTTAAATAGTTTGGAATTGATCTCGTGAGAATTTTGTTGTTTAATACATTTTGGTAAAATGGTATTAAAAAAATATTTTCTGTATTTTGTAGTCACCTAGGATATCGGTATAAAAAAATTAAAATTACTTTAGACATAGAGTTTCAAAGCAATTCCACGTGATTTTTTTACTGGGATGCTTAGATATGTCATTTAGTGAATGTTTCTTAAATTTTAAAACGTTTTAAAAGCCGATACAACAAATATTCTAATATATATTTTGTATATCACGACAACGCTCCTTTGTTAGTAAAAAAAATTGTGACGAATAATTGAAGAGAAATTATTTCCATTTTTTACAGGTTATCCTATATAAGTACCAAATTAATTGATTGACAAAAGCACCATTTTTTATGTGAAAATAGCACTCGCCCACGCCTTCATCTGCGCGAAACTAGTTTTTAAATAATTGAGAAAGTTTATCGAGGAGGACTTTTATACTATAAAATTCAACGAGGTAACGGTTTTCCTTTTTCCGCATGAATTTGCTTATAAATGTCGGCAATCTTGAACATGCCAGATATAATAAATAATCACTACTTACTACTACTTTCTGATATCAAGAGAACTAATGGTTAATTTATTTGAAATTATGCCATAAAACATTTTTGTAGTTAGGGAAATTTATTTATACAGAAAGATAAACTAAAAATCTTAGGTTCTCCAGAACTTATTCCGAATATTGTAACAATCTCATTACTGAAACTTTTTCCAACTCAAATGGTTAAAATACACAAATGATCCATTAAATTGGTAGGAACGGACTGGAACTTTTTCAAATTACCGGGAAAGTTTTCAAGTAGTTGCCGGACTCACCAAGGGCAAACACCAGATGAAAAACTTTCGCCCTATCCTTCTTTAATTCTCCTAAAACTAACTAAATTTCAAAAGACTCGACAAAGTTTTCTTTCGTAGTTAATAATCGCATAAGAAGGCAAATCGTTTATCACAACGAATACCAATTTTTTACTATAAATGATGAATGTAAGCTGCAGCCAAGAAAATACTCAAAAAAGTATCAGCACAGAGTTTACTAATACTTTTCCCGACCCTTCGTGATTTGGAAGCACAAATGACATACTTGTGTTCATAATATCCGAAAATTTTCTTTTAGCCATGCAAACAATTTTGAACAGAATACTTCGATAAAGTTGACTAGAAGATACACATGAATAGAGTCAAAGATCTGTGACTAATCTAAAAGCACTCAATATCCAGGCCAAAAAGGTCCAATGGCAATTTAAAAAGAGATCACGACTTACGAAATTGTTAAGCTGAATGATGCCACCCCATTTTGACTACTTTATTGAGCAATAATTTATAAAGAAACTTCCATTTCTGGCATATACCCTTTTAACCGAAATCTGTTTTCTCATCTTTTTCGTGCATCGTGGTTGCGTAGATAATCGATTTTTAGGAAGATCAAATATGGAAAGTTATTTCGATTAAATGGCTGTAACTTCCTGTTGCCGGAATATATGAAGTAAGCTCATTAAAATTTATGAAAAAGCAATTTAATTCAGATCACGAAATTAAGTGGCCCCAAATATATTTCTCTGATTTAT
This sequence comes from Leptarthrus brevirostris, assembly GCA_964036015.1. Classification (NCBI taxonomy): domain Eukaryota; kingdom Metazoa; phylum Arthropoda; class Insecta; order Diptera; family Asilidae; genus Leptarthrus; species Leptarthrus brevirostris. The sequence goes on from OZ038372.1 coordinate 44,546,351, forward strand.
TTATAAAAAAAATGTAAATGCCGCGACCCGATGATAAATCTCAGAAAATATTTTAAACAAAATCACATACATTCCTAAGCTTATGGGCACAGCTATATGTATGCACATAAATTCATAATAATTTTCTTAGAAATAAACATTAAGAGGAAGTTATAGGAATTCAACAGAATCCTTTTAATCATTACAAGGAAATTATGGAACGTGTATAGAATTGATTTTTTGTGGAAATTTGTTTGATAAAATTTTTATGAAAGCACTCTTATTTATATCTCCGGTTCGACAAAATCAAAAACCTTCAATTGTTTTTAATTTATGAATTTATTAATATCGCATATTGGCACACTTTTATTTAATAAAACTTAATATTACTAAGTAAACACAATGATTTTCTTACCACCTAATTAGGAAGATAGTTGTAATTGGAATACTTGAAGATCAACAGGAAAATCTATATCTGAATGTATTCGATCAGCTTATAAATTAAGGAGTTTTTCAATTGCAGGCGGGGATAAAAAAACTGCATCAACTTGCTACAAAGCAGGCATTAATTAATTCACTTTGTCCTTAATCTGAGTTTAAGTTCGATTCTTACATTTATTGCGCAAGGAAAGTGTTCATGCAGTGTTTACGGTATGTTCAGTTATTCCGAGCTAGATATTACAGTCTAGAAGGCGAGCCTTGCCCTGAAAGATCTGCCGAGCTCGACGAAGATGTCCTGTAAACCCTGTAAAGATATACGCAAGTTTCGAACAAAACTGTAAAAATTTCTAGTCAAACCCAGCCGGAAAAGGAACTATTCTACAATGCATACCTGAAGCCTTTCATGTAAGGTGACGGTCAATTCCGCTTCATTAAGGGAGTCTTCTACCTTACGACGCCGTTTTTGATACTTTTTTTCGAATATGAGTCGTAGGGACACCAATAATGCGATTAAAATGCGGTTTTGTGGGTTTAACTCGTTTATTCTTATACTTTGAAAATTATTTTTTTTTAATTTTTATTGTTTCTGGTTTGACCTTTGTGCGACTTACGAAAAGTTCATATCAAAGCGGTTGACATGGTTCAGCTCATGAAAGTTGTCTAAAACAAAAAATCGAAAAAGATTTAATTTTATTATCGTTTGACGAACGGAATTTTCTAAATTTAAAAATTTTGCAAAATAGTCAACATTTAGAAAAAAATTAATTTTTTTCATGTTTTTAGAGACAAAAACAGCTGTAAAAATTGGAAAAACTAAAAATTTTCAAAAGACCTTCGTCAGACGATAGCGACGTGTTTTCAAAGATTTTTTTAAAAGATTTGAGTTAAACGATCAATCATTTTTTTAAAATATCATGTTAACCAATTACAAAAACGCAATTTTTGGGAAATCTCATTAAAAGATGTTTTTTTAAACCAACAAGGTAGAAGACCCCCTAACAGTTTATTCTTATTTTACTACTGCATGTCAGTAGCAGGAAGTGGTTCGACCTTTTAAGTTGCTTTCTCCTACATTACATTAAAGCGAAGAATCATACATGCCCAGGAACTATAATGGAAACTTGTTCTGAAACTAAATTTCTAAGATTTGAGGTATCAGAACTATAACACGCGACTTGTCATCAGCAGACTTATTACAGAATACGATTCGATTGCAATCGATCATAAATATAGTAAATTTAAATTATTGATTTATTATTTCCGATTCCCATTCATTTAAGACACTGGAAGTACACGTAAAGTATAGGGAAAGTACACGGAAAGTACACGGAAGTACACGGAAAGTACACGGAAGTACACGGAAAATACAAGTAAAAATTTCAGGGAATACACGGAACTACACGTAAGTACACGATAAGTGTAAATTGTCACTTCCATATTCAATTACTGGTAATAGTTTATCACAGCCTGTTCTAGATACAAACCTGGCGGGGGTGGGGGCTGGTAGCCCCCAGTTAATAAAGCAACCAAAAGCCTGAATAATACACCTCTTCCTCCCAGAAAGTCTAATAAACATTTAACGGGACGTGGACGCAATACGTTCCGTCAAATTGTTATTAGTCTTTCTGGGAGGAAGAGGTACACAACACGTTCCGTCAAATTTTTATTGGACTTTTTGGAGGAAGTGGTGTATTAATCAGGCTTTATTAACTCCCCTCGCTAGGTTTGTATCTTCAACAGGCTGTGATAAACTACCGGTAATATGAATATGGATGTGACTATTTGCACTTATCGTGTACTTACGTGTAGTTCCGTGTAAGCCGTGAAATTTGTACTTGTACTTTCCGTATAACGTATACACGGAAACTACACGGCATTTTGAGGGTTGTAAATAGACTGCCTTTAAAATTTCGTACCTACAATATTGTTAATGTTAGATAAATGCGTTTCGGATCTCTAAAATATGGTAGTGATATCTGTATAAGTGAGTACCATGAGTACCTATTATGCCAAACAGTGTAGTTGGCAGCAGTCAATTTTAGTGCATCTCTGGTTAATTTTAAGACACTTGAAAATTTCTCGCTGTTAAGTATGATAGATGTTACGTCCCCACCCTCCGTTCTTCCGCTATATGGTATCCAGTCCGGAGCAAGTTCTTCTTAATCACTTGAGAAAATATAATTTATTTTCATGTGTCATGAAAACTTGTGCTCCAAATTGAAATGTCAAAATAAATGGAATCGATTTATGATCTTTGAAATCGAAAAAAAATTACACATCGATCCGTTCTGAATCGATTTTTTCAGTTCGATCCCCCATCCCCAATTAAAACTTCTTCGTTCTTTGAATACTTGTACTCTCCGGACCGCGAACAAAATTCAAAATCATCATCCTCACTATGACTTGAAAACGTAACGTTCGCACTTGTAATGTCGGCAACGTACAGATTGTCAATAGATTATAAAGGAGACTTCGCAAATTTGTATGGAGATTGGTCCATACGCCGCCACTTGTGAAACTGCTCTGATAGTGTTGATTGATATTTGATAAGCATTTATGTGAGGGCGTATCAAAATCCATTCTGAGGTTTCCATGTTATATCAATGTGTTAGTTACATATATTACATAATCACATATACATGACGCATGGAATTAATGCGCGGTATCCGACTGCAAAGGGTTAATTTTCCTAGCGGAAACGGGAACAATTTTACGAATGCAAGAAGCCTGTCATGGAAGGCGCCGATTAATTCCGCTTTTTTGCATGCCCACGGCAGTAAGCAGTTCGAGCTTTTAAGTTGCTTTTTCCTACATTACCTGGAAGCGAACAATAATACATGCATAGGGACTATAACGGAAGACTTGCTCCAGGTTTTAGACAGCTACATTATCTAAAATTTTTAAGAATTCAGATACATATCAGTAGTACAATAATACTTTTACACGCAAATTTCTACTCAAAGAAATAATATTGTAATGTCGGAAACTCGACTATGGAAAAGCGTGATTCACTTAGCAACCTCATAGTCGACTAGATTAATGCACGCCCAACTTTCTCCCAGCTTCTTTGGAATCAACTTGGAAGTCCACTTCGTCTGCCTTTTTCGCCAATAAGCTTTACTGATTCCAACAACTTTTCCACACGGTAACGTTTGGATGAGATTTCCAAAACTTCCTCATCTTCAGTTTCTTAAATTATAGGCAAATAAAACTTTTATCTTCTCCCATCCCTAAGACTAACTTAAGGCTAAGTGGACGATGATTATTAAGCCACAGTTGTCCTCTTTCAAATGATATTAAATTCAATGTGATAGGATTAAATTTGAATGAGCTTTTGAAAAAAAAACCTTTTTTATGATGTAGCCAAAGTCCAGGGGACAACGCTATGAATCGAAATGAGTTTACTCCGTTGACGGGAATAAGTTGACGGAGGACTGGGCGTTTTCAAGGGATTTTTGCCACTCTAGAGGCAGAAAAAATAGGCTTTTGTGGGGATTTTTTTTTCAGAAAACTACAAAACAATTCGAGATTCAAAAAAGGGTGTTTATCATACATATCAGTGACTGTATATAGTAATTTTTTTGAAGCGATTAATTTCAAAATGGCAGCTGTGCAGTGTTTTTGCGATCACGTCTCCGTTTTTCTGGGGTCTACGGCCGGACAAGCAGCTCCTTCTTTATTTTTGAATTATGATGAGCCAATAATTTTTTTTTCGATTACGTATAACAATAGCTATAGAAGTATGTAGGATTTTTTTCTCGATATATTGATTTTTGGCGAAATGGCGGATTTCTAAAGTGAAAAGTGGAAAATTTGCATAAAAAATCCTCAGAAAATTGTTAATAACAAATGAACTGTGCGTTGTAAAAGAAAAATCCTTCGTACTTCTATAGACAATGTATTTTTAAAACTACATTCAAAATTTCAAGCGAATCGGTTGAAAAGTGTCTGAGTTATGTTTCCGGCGAACTTGAAAAATACAGTTTTGAGATAAACGCGTTAGAAGTTTTGAGTAGTAGAAAATCATGAATAATTTTGCAATACCTTAACTCTTAAAATTCGAAAATCGAGTAGTTAGATATCTTTCCCGGCCATAATCTTTTGGGACATCATTCCTAAGGGCCCATTTAAAAAAATTCAAAAAATCAATTTTTCGGAAATTCTAGAGTGTCCTAACCCCTTAAAGGACATTAAACAGAATTGAGTTTTGGATTTATTAAACATAACACGATCATAGAAATATCGTTGTTTAATAATCCATACATTCGCTCTCGGTTGATTTCTGTAGAGTTCCCACTAGAATTCATTACAAAATCACAAGAGTACGAGAAATCAAGGGTGCTGCCGCCGGCTAAACTATGAATAGGATTGTGAGTAAGAGATAAAAGGTCAGTAATAAAAAGAAGAAATAAGTTTGGTGAAAGAACTGAACCCTGAGGTACACCGGTATTTATTTCGTAGGGATCAGATATACCTCCGTCAATTACTACACGGATTGAACAGCCTTGTAAAAAACTCATTTAACGAGGTTGGGTGCAAACCAAATACTTGAAGTTTTGCCAAAAGGGCAGCATACCAAACTCTATCAAAAAGTACGCTAGAAATTTCCCGAGTGCGGAAGTGTAGCGAATTTTGCTTACGAATGCATTGTAATGGAGATGGACTTGGCGGCGATGAAGGTGGCAAGTACGAATTAGTATCAAAACTGACAGCAAAAAGGTTGGCCTTGCACAATGAGACAGTAAAAACATTCCTATTATAAATGAGTGGTGGTGTTGACAAACAGGTGAAATCTTTCTTTACGGTTTTTACTAGAGACCAGGAGGCCTTACTACCCTTTTGAGTAGAAAATACCTACCGATATGTACGTCTCAATTCCAATGAAGAACGCTGTGGAACAGTCATTATTGAACATATTAATGTTAGTTGGTTTGATGTTTTCGAATGTATGAGGAATAAAGTGATGCATCCCAAACCATAGGATGCTCCAGATATAATTAGTGCTTTTGTTAACGTCTCTCATAGAGAAGTAAACAAACAAGTCCAGTTCTCTGAAATATTAATTAAGTCCAGCACAATTAGCACTTTTATAATGGATGTTGGATGATGGAGTTTAAATCTAGTCCAGACGTGATGGTAACTAAATGCCGAATTTGAAAATCCCGGAATACAATATCCTGAAGTCTTAAAGTTACAAAATCCCGGAACACAAAAGCTCGTAATATAAACTCCCGAAGAACGAAATCCCGGAGATAAAGCTTTTCAGAAATATAATGCGATATTAGGTAAAGCATTAAATTAAAAAAAAATTAAGGTAATTATTCCGCCCTAATCAATTTATAATGAACATTGTTTTATTCACAATGGGGTAAAATGCGCGGCCAGATTATGTAACGCTTTGTGAGATATTTGATGTGAACTTTGTGAAAAAATAACTCGTTTGGGAGATTATTAAAGCCACTCCTGCTGGCTTCGAAAGTAATTGTTTACATCTTGCAGACTTTTAAAGTCATTAGCTAGCTAAGAATATGTTTGTATCACAGAGAAGACTACATATTTGCACACAAAAATATTTGTACACCAAAATTACAACTTTCCTTTTTCAAACCATTTGAAGATTGAAAATTATAATTTTGTTGTACAAATATTTCCTTCTTCATAAAATAATTTATAAAAGGAAAAATTACTTACTAACCAGTCATTTTTTGCAAACTTTAAATGCGAATTTCTCGCGAGCCGATAGCGAATGCCGCGAATTTCTTTTAGATTCATAATCAGCGCACAATTTCACATCACATAATGTTCATTAAAATTTAATTAGGCTGGAGTCACCAAATGGTAATTACCATTTCTTCGATGCCGGAAATGCATATTTTGAATTTATGCATGTTTTCATGAAATCAAATGCGGCTGGGCACATTTGTATTCCGGGATTTTGTGTTCCAGGATTTTCTGTACTACCATTTTGTATTTCGGGATTTTACGTTCCGGGATTTTACTTTCCGGGATATCGCATTCGTGATTTTGTATTCTGGGATTTCATACCCAACCCAGTCCATACAGAATTAAATTCTGTATTAGTAGAAGAGAATTGAGGGAGATGAGCACATCATTTCTAATACAAACCACAAACCCTTTGGGAGAGAAGAACGACACTAAGTGATAACCAGGAACATGATGATGATTAATATCAGCAACCGAGTTAAAGTTTATTTGGGGAGCAAGACCGGCGTTACGTTCGACCTCGACAGCAGTCTCAACTCTACTGTTATTCACATGCATCAATATTAAAATATAGGTAATCACAATTCGTGTAAATCCTAAAAAAATTATTTTCGACTTAAAATGAATTTTTCATAAAAATTCGCCTTTTGCTTAATATTTGAGAATTTGGGCCATCGCTTTTTGTGATAACGGGTTAGGATAAACGATGATCCCACGGAAATGACAATTTTCATTTAATCTAGAACCCATCGCCAAAATTCTTGATATTGTCAAAGACTAAAAACAAATTATAAGTTATGCACTCGCACTTCATTAAGATTTTATTTTATATTTTTTATTTTTAAGAAGGAATCACAAAACACTTGTTAAGTTCCAAAATTGTTTAATTATATTTTTACACTTGTTTTTTTAAAATTCTAATCCGACGCGTTTCGCCTTGCTACATTATCAGGGAGAGACTACACTAAATAAAGTCTAGCAGTACCTATCAAGCTCAAACAGAACATTCATTAACGGGCTTTTATAACTAAAATCTATTTGGTCATTGAGTAAATATTTATTTAATTGTCCAGCTTTTTTTTATTTCATAAATTACAAATTTATCGAACGTATCCCCTCCATCCAAGTAATGAAGAACGTTAATATTATTTAAATTTGTGCTATGTTTCCTACTAAGTAAATGTTTTGATAAACCGGAATGTGATCTGTTATACTTCATCCCAGAAATATGCTCATCAAATCTTTTAACTATTTTTCTCTTTATTTTACCAATATATATTCCCTCTTTGACGCACTTTCCATGTATGGTACTTTTTTCCAGATTTTCTATTCGTCTTTGTTAATATTATTATTTAAAAATGGGAAGATTCTTTTTAATGTATTCTTTTTCGATTTATCTTTCAATTGCTTATATATTATTTGTAACCATTATTGGTTGTAATTTTTATAATAGTCTTAAGTTGTTTTTTGAAATTTTTTTCTGAATCTTTATAATCTATCGATCATAGCATGAAAAGATGCTTATTTGATATTCCAAAGGTGACCTGAATTGAGAGGAATGACGGCGTCTGAGAAAGAGTCATTTCTAAAAATATCGAAATCTAGCTTATTATCAGAGATAGAGATTTTTAAGTCAAGAAAGTTAATTGTTTTATTTCCTAATTCTAAAGTAAATTTTATAGAATGGTCCAGTTTATTTAAAATCTCGTTTAACAGTAAATGTGATCTGCCCGTTCAAATTACTAAAATGTCGTCTACATATCTATATCAGCCAACAATATACTTTAGGAGATTATAGTCAGAGTTAAAAAGATCATCTTCTAATTTGCTCATAAAATACTCAGCGAAAAACGGAGAAGCTGTACTGCCCATCGCAAACCATCTAATTGTATGTAGACCTTATTATTAAAGTGAAAATAATTTTGTGATAGGGAAAATTCGGTCAAATTTTTTAATTGTAGGTATTTTTCAGTGTTTAAAATTTTGTTTCCTTATATCTTTAAATAATATATCTTTTAATTTTTTTATAGGTATAGAAGGGAATAAGTTGCATACGTCGAATAATACTAATTTAGCATTGTTTGGAATTTGTAGGTTATTCAGTTTCTGTACCAAATCAAATTATATTTTTTAATTAAAAACTTTTCAAAGAAATAATTGTATAAGAACATTACCTTAAAACTCAATATGTATAACGGCGAGGACTATAGTAACTTTCCCAATTTAATTACCAAGAACTTTTAATATCGAATGTTCATGTTAGAAATTTTTTGCTTACATCAAGTATTCGTTAATGTTCTGGAGTGAAACGAAAACACACTTTCACTGAGTTTCTGAAATATTATGTTTTGTTGAACCATAATGGATTATGTCGCAGAAATTTACGTGAACTACAAAGTAATTTACAGTGGAAGATTGCGCAGAGCCAGCCACTGCAAAGGCAATGTAGTTATGAGTGTAATTTGCATCCCTTAAAATTCCTCGTCGGATAATGCCTCTACTTTGTAGTATGACAATGACCTGCAGTATTTACTTAATGATGCTCGCTAGCAATTTATGCGGTTTAGACTTAATTATAATATTTCGTTGGAAAGCATATTTAGAAAGTATAAAAGAGATGATTATGGAATCTATCCAAAGATTAAAATTATTAAACTTGCTGCCAGTTAGCTTTGTGGTCGTACTTAAAGTATGAAGTATTAAAATTAAAAATTATAGTATAGTAATAAACATAATGACCATTTACTCATTTAGAGAGGCTCAACTCCGTAGTGGTAACTCCTACTCTTGGTATGATGACGCAAGCTCATTTACCTGTTTTTTCTCTTCTGAGTATTACCTTTCCAACCAGAACAGTATTCAACATTTTGGACCCTTTTGAAAGACTCCCACCTAAATGTACCACAAAACTTCCTAGTGACATGGCAATAATATTTATATTTCTCTTCGGTAATTCTTAAGAGATGGAACTTCTAGCTTGGCAGCCAGCCGACAGAACTAGAAAACAACTTTTATTGTCTGTCGTTCAGTTTTTTGGGATACAAAATAGTGAGGAATAACGCGGTGGGAGAGGTAAACGATTATATAAATTGTACTTGTTTTGCGGTTAAGTTTAAAACCCGATTTATCGCACTAATGCTATAATAATAATAATGGGATTCGTTCTCCCACCCGGGGACACTATTGAACCTATGGAGGAGGGCGAACTCTACAAGTATCTTGGATTCCAACAATCACGTCATATACCTCACACGGATATAAAGCGGACGCTAGAGACCAAATATACAGGCCGCTTGAACAGTCTTCTGAAAACTAGCCTTAATGGGAAAAATCTCATTAAGGCTATAAACACGTATGCAACACCAGTCCTTACTTATTTCTTTCGGGTAATTAAATGGACGCAGACGGACTTAGAAACCCGGCAGGAAAAGCGAACGGTGTTGACAAGGTACAGGGCACACCATCCTAACTCCTGTACCGAACGACTAACACTACAGAGGTGCGAGGGCGGTCGCGGCCTGATAGACATAAAGTCACTGCATTATAAACAAGTGAAGTCTATCAGAGAATACTTTTATAGCAAAGAAGATAACTCTTCATTGCATGCAGCAGTGATCAAAGCCGAAAACAAACAAACACCACTTGATTTGCACAACAGAATGCTGGATAATAGCCTAAACATAGTCACACACACAGATAAACAGCAAGCATAGTCACAGAAGTCTCTCCACGGAAAACATTACGCTGACTTGAACCAAAATCATGTCGACAAAGATGCGTCGAACGCTTGGCTCAGTCGCGGTGATTTATTCCCTGAGACGGAGGGATTCATGCTTGCTATACAAGACAAAGTCATTAACACGAGGAATTATAGGAAACACATCCTTAAAGATGCAGTTCAGGATGACACCTCTAGACTTTGTCATTATCTTTTGAAATAATAGAACACATAACGGCTGGATGCAAACTCCTTACTCAAACAGATTACTTGCATAGGCACAACCAATGCAATGTCATACACCAACAGTAAGCCCTAAAACACAACCTTATTACACCCGCCACATACACACTATATTACAAATATACACCAGACAGTGTTCTTGAAAACTCCACACATAAAATATGTTATGATCGATCAATAATAACTGATCGGACAATACACCACAATAGACCGGATATTACTCTCATAGATAAACACAGCTAAACAACATACCTAATGAACATTGCAGTACCCAACACCAACAATGTGCAGAACACTTTTAGGGAGAAGATTAGGAAATACACAGATTTGGCACACGAGGTGCAGCGAATGTGGAAAATGGACAAAGTGACTATCGTACCAATCATCTTGTTTTCCGCAGCCGTTGTACCGAAAACACTAATCACAAATATACAAACACTAAAGTTACATAAAAACACTGCACACACACTACAGAAAGCGGTTGTTCTGAACACTTGCCGAACGGTTCGAAAATTCCTAAACTACGGACTACTGGACGCTACAGACAACGTTAAAGCCGCTTTCGAGAACGCGATTGCAAACAAACAATTATATAAATATTGCTCGTATAATAGTATAAGACAGTTTGTGAATTCCAGCTACGGATTACCAATAGGAAAGGTAAAGTAGAAGTTAGTTTCAAAATTTCTCCTTGTTCAGTGAAATAACAACAGAAAGATCATTCTCTCCTTTTTTTCGTCTTCTAAACCCTTTTAAGGTGGGTTTTTACTAATATCGAGTTAAGCACATTATCTGATGAATATTCATTAGAATATGGTCATAGATGATCACCAAAAAAGGAAGCAAATTTCACTTTTTTATTCACTTCACTTTCAAACTCCTTTACAAACTTTCTTGATTGCACTTATGCAACCTTAATTCTATCTTCACTTTATACAACTTGACTGATTAAACTTCACGCTTTACACTAGTTAGATCCCAACTAATGTCTTCACGGTTTACATCACAACCTTTTCAACAATTTTCATTACTTGTCTGTTTTTACTTATTACTAATTAATCTATATTGCTAATTAAAATATAGACGTAATTTCAAGCTTTTTTCCAACAATCATTGGTTATTTAATATTATAATACCTGGTCGAAGCTAGGTATCGCCTGCTCTATCAACCCAACCCAAGACCGACATTTCTGTCTTCATACAAATTGAGTAAGTAAATAATAAACAACAATAAACGAATTATGAAAATCGTTTCATGCTCTACAAAACTAGACTCTCTAGATGGAAAGTCTTTCTCATACTAACAATGGAGTTACATACACTATAGAACAAAACTAGATTCGAAATCGGTTCACGCGTTGCAAAGTTATGTCACACCCCTCCTCCGCCCGCACCCAATTTTCCTCCGCCTCCCCTCACCCCTCCTCCACTACGTTAGGTCAAAACTTTTTTCATAGTAGAAATGGGGGAACATATTTCATATAAAAAATAATCTTTGGAATCAATTTATGAGATATGAAGTTATGCTCCCCTCCCACCCTTACCCTACGTCCCCTCTTCCGCCCGCACCCAATTTTCTTCCGCCTCCCCTCACAACTCCTCCACTACGTTAGGTCAAAACTTTTTTCATAGTAGAAATGGGGGAACATATTTCATATAAAAAATAATCTTCAGAATCAATTTATGAGATATGAAGTTATGCTCCCCTCCCACCCTTACCCTACGTCTACGTTTATGGGATATGAAGTTATGCTCCCCTCCCACCCTTACTCTACGTTTCGTTTTTGGGACGTCGTCGGTAAAAAAGGAGGCATCAAAATTGGTGCATGAAACACGAAAATAAGCGGCACTCCTGATCCGCCCCACTGTAAATACAAAATGAATGGCCAGCTAGCAATGGAGTAACATGTTCTAAACATTAAAAAAGTTCACCCAGCCATTAATATTTTTGAATTTGGTATATAATATGGTTTTCCGCGTTATAAAATATATTTATGTATTTTTACACCTGATAGCCTACTAAGTCCTAACAATTTTCACCCTGATAAATTCTTGTGTTCTGTCACTTCCGCAATTCCGCAATTCTCTAATTCGATCATTGCCACTCCCGTTTAGTTTTATGTTCTAACGACCCAACAACACTTCCTCCTATCATGCGAGAATCTTCATTAATTGCGTCTTGGGCTGTAAATAGCTTAGCAAACTTGTGTTATACCCCTTGCACTTTGTAAATGGATTATGTTACTGTACAAGTGTCCTTGATGAAGTGGGGAATATCCAGCACCATCAGGGCAAAATAAGCATTTTGTCCTTTAAACAATTCCGCTTTTAAGATGCTAAGGGAGCTCGGATTGTGCACTGTTATGTTAGAAATACAATAATGGTTCCGTTTATGTACTAAGCTATCTACTTCTATGCAAATAACAGCTTTTCCGTTAAAATCAATCATATGTTTGTTCTATTCAAACCAAAGCAAAAACATGACCAGGAATGACCTTGGAACAAAAAATTAAAATGGAGAAACTCCGAATTACTGTTTTGCCCTAGAATAAAAAGTGCGAGAATGTGAAAGAGCTGGGGCATAATAGAATTGCCATCTTGCGCTATTATTAGATTCATTCTTTAGCAATCAACCTACTTGAGACGATAAGGGAAACTTCCAATTTCCAAGCAGAAATCACTGCAGGTCTGCAGCTGACTTTTTCGTAAACTTGGGCGCTTTGCGGATGTAAACAATGAGAGAGACTGGAATGTAAACAAAAGTACTTTTGGAAAGCAGGAGCGGAACACCCACAACTGGGAAGCTCTTTGTACTAAATTACTAAATAGTTCTAAAACGTGCTTGTTTCCGTTACTTTTTTCTATCAATACAATAAGTTTTATGTCATGTACTACTACTTAAAAGCGTAATATTTTTGGACATAAAGTGTTATTTAAATGAAAGAGTCTTTTCAAAGGATTGAACACCTGGATTCAAAGTTACTTGGAACAAGATAGTTTGTCAGGTGAATGGTTAAGCTTTTGAAAGCGCTTTGCAATATAAGCAGCTACACAGAAGCTTTTCCATCAGTTGGAAGATGGTCCTAACACGGTCTGTTCGGTGAGCATTCGGTCTTGATTATTCTTAGTTTGTCGCGTGTCTTCTATCTGAAGTGGTCAGTTTCTTAACGTATAAGTGAGGTGAAAACGGTCAGTTTTTATCAACAATTGCTAGTGATAAATGTAAAATAATTGTTAGTGTGGAATCGGTGTAAAGTGAACACAACCATTGATAGCTTGGTTTACTTAAGGCAGTGCACGAAATTCAAAAGTGTTTTCCATCCAAATTCGAATTTGTGATTAAATTCTTATTAATTGTGTGGATAACCCTTTTATGTCGAAGATCAAGGGACTGTTTCATTTATCTTGAACTTGCGTGCAAGTGAATTTGTGATTCGTGTAGAAAACTTTTTGCAATTAATGCCGTCTGTTTGTGGAGTGCGGGTGGCCTAGCTTCTCACCAAAACTAGATTTCGATTCGAAAGGGTATAAATTCTGCTTCGATTGTAATCTGGAGATTTGCTTGGGATTTTATCAACATTGTGATATATTTTATAGGGATGAAGGAAAATGAAAATTTATTTCAGGTTTCTTCCATCATTTCTAATTTAAAGTCGAAAAGTTCATCTTCCTGTGCTTAAAATGATTAAATTAATTTAAAGTTGAAGATGGTATAGGTTTCTCCTACAGAGAGCAACAATTGGAGTACTAATCTTGTTAATAAAGTTTTAAACTAATTTGACTTATTGCTTCCGGTTTTAAGCATTTTCATTTTTTAAAGTGAAACGGCGTTAGTGTTTCATACGATTTTATTTGAGAAAAGATTTTGTAACTCTTGGACGGTACGGTGCAAATATATTTTCAACGTATTGTTTTGTTTTGAAAACTTATTACAGTACGTTTATGCGATTGTTTGATAATTTTTTTGAAACTCTAATATTTCATAGGGTTTTTCATGAGGATAGCTCTGACTGTTTTTGAAGATTATGAACGTATCGTACATACATATGTATGTATATGAGGAAGTCAACACTTGGTTGCTATACTGAAAAAAATAATGTAGCGTTTATCCATTTGCGAACCCAAACATGCTTATTTTTTTATGGTACAGATTTTCTAGAGCACCATTAATGTACTTCATATTGAATTTCCACTTTAATTTAAAGTTTCTGTATCTCTCAGTTTCCACACTTCTTGTGAGGTACAAGAGTACAAATAGTGTCTTTCCTTAAACAAGTTTAACTTCTTAAAACTCTAAAGTTAAAAGTTTCAAGTTGAAATTGCCTTAAACACTGTACTGTAGTGATTTACTTGTTCTTCTGTTCTGATTTTTTAACAAAGTGCTCAGTTCTCTAAGTTGACAGCAATGAATTTCAGGTAACAGCTTGTAAAGCGATTGTTTGGGCCATCGTTTCAATCAGCATTAAATCAGTGCCATATTGACACATCAAAACCTATACGGCCCGAACCCTACAGTTTACTTTCTTCAGGCAAAACAAAAAAAGATAGGTAATAGTATTTAAAATGGTGTAAGAACGTGACAGGGTTCCGTAGAGTTATTTTATAAATTTTTCATAAACTATTTTTGTACAGTATCCGTTATAATTTTTATTAAAAGTACTAACTAAAGGCTACAGTCGGGATTTTTTTCAAATACTTTGAACAGTTTAGAAATTAGAGGGGGTGTATAGCTTTGACAACGACTTTGAAAGTAAATACCACGTGATGGGTTAAAATCAAAGGGTCCCAAAATATCTTTTGTTGTATTTTAGGAGACATATCTAAAGACAACAATTTTCAGTACACTTTTCACGGACGCTATGGCGTGCAAATATTTTTCAATGGAAATTACTCCACTGATTGGAATCAGTGGAATTTAACATATGATTCTTTCTTACATCGACTCTCTACCTGGTTTGGATCTCCGTCAATGCCTTCAACTGTGGCCGCCATTTGTTACTATTCGTACCTTCCTTATCTATGGGTCTTCTTCAATTCAGCGTATTCCTTGGGTCCCTTACGGGTTCCAAACTTTGGCTATTTTATTAGTATATATGTATATGGCCTATCCATTGCCACTTTCGCCTGCGAATACTGATGTGTAGGGTAAGGTTATATTATATTAAATATATATACAGTATATATAGAATATGTATTATATATAGAAAAGTGCTTACAGTTTTAAAAGGTTTTATTTACTTTCACCTGTCTGTTCGTCAAATCTTGTAAGCAGATTTTGACCCACTTCCCAATTGAGCTGAAATTTAGCATACAATGCAACATAGTACGATATAGTACATACTCGTATATCCAATATGGCGGACGCCCCACGATGGCTAATCAATCTTTTCTTCACAACCCCTGATATGTGTATCACTTTTTCCTCACAACCCCAGACAGAGGTAAGAGAGCGTTTGATAAGTAGAATGCGATGAACTACGTGACGTCATTGTAAACCCAATATTGCGGACGCCATAAAAGAATTTTTACATTTTTCTTTACAGCCCCCTTGACATGAGTTTGACAGGTAAAATACTATGAACTATTGGGCGTCATTCTATATATAATATATTGATAGTACAAGTCTTCCAGAGTATCTAGTTAAAATTTGAGGTCGATTGGAGCAAAACTGCTGGAGATATAGTGCGTTGGGTCTCCGTCCATCCGATACATCCCATATACAAAAGATCAGTGTTAAAACTTTAAACCTTTAAAGGCGTTTTTCTCAGATTTAGTTTTTCAAAGTCGGTGATCACTGTAACTCAAAAACTACTCATCCGATCCTTCTCAAATTTTGCACACTTCTTTTATACATAAATTACGAGGTAAAAACGTCGGGATTTTGTATTTTTGATTATTCTAATTAATTTTACAACAACAAATTCGCCGATTTTTATCAATAAATTTTCATAAATTCAAAAAATTCGTCTTTTTTTACTTCTAAATATTGAAAAATCAATAAAATAAACAAAATCTCGACGTTGTTACCTCGAGAAACTCATAAACTAACGAAATCTTTTTGGTTTTTTGTCAACATATGTTCCAGTAATGAGTTATGATGATCACTGCAAGGTATCTTTTTTTTCCAAAGTATCTTTTTATTTCCTTGTCAGTAGCTGTATGTTTCTAACTTTGTCAATTAGGTCAACAGAATTTTTAACAGCACGAACAGATTTAAAATTTATACAATACAGCTACCAAGTAATGCTAAATTAGTGTCGTTTGATGTTGTCAATCTTTTTCCGTCAATTCCTTTAGCAAACTAAAAGATAATTTATAGAAAGATATAGAAGACACATTACGAAATTCTGAAAAGTCATCGCAGCTAATAAGTCTTATTGATCTACATATGTATGGCTCAAAACTATTTTAATTTTGATGGGAAAATATATACGCAAAAGGATGGACTAGCTATGGGTAGTGCTCTTCCTCCGTTTTTGGCAGAATACTTTATTTGTAAATTCGAACAATCTTTGTTTAGCTTAAACGGTGAACACATTAAAGATATACTTGTTTGGTATCGATATGTCGATGACGTAGTTTGTATATGGACGGACACTTTGCGACAGTTAAATAAATTTGTTAATGACATTTTAAATAAATTGGACAATTCTTTACATTTTACTGTAGAAGTAGGTAATGACAAAATTAATTTCCTTGATTTGACTATTTAAATTAATAATAATAAATTAGACTTTACAATATTTAGAAAAGAGACGTTCTCAGGTGCAATAATTCCGGCGAATTCAGATCATCCGTCGAACACGAAAAAAAGGGCTATCCTTTCTATATTCCCAAGTAAATTGTCGAATATAGAACAAAAAAATTGACCATGCACAACATGAGTTTCTGGGTTTGTACCTATTTACGCATTTTAACATGCTATTCTTCATTTTCTGAACTACAGCAGTTCCTCAAACAGTTCATTTAACTTACAG
The DNA here is from genome assembly GCA_964036015.1 of Leptarthrus brevirostris. Classification (NCBI taxonomy): domain Eukaryota; kingdom Metazoa; phylum Arthropoda; class Insecta; order Diptera; family Asilidae; genus Leptarthrus; species Leptarthrus brevirostris. Next base: position 44,563,433 of record OZ038372.1, read on the forward strand.
GTTCATTTAGCTTATTGCAAGGCCTTTTCATAGTTAATTTAGTACAGTTCAGTTCTTCCATTATTAGGCCTTCTAAAGACCTAACTCTTTTTAAGGGGGTTGACTGCTATCATTGTATTTCCCCACAAACCTACTTTTGCTGAGATCTGGCACAATAACAACATCTCCAGACGCACAAAACTACGGATCTTCCGGCCATGATTAGGCCACACACTGTAAAAAGCCTAACAATACAGTACATCATCTAGATTGGAATCCCCACGGAATCCAGGGAAGACACCGAATTGGTCGACCGTGCAACGCATGGGAAAGATCCGTCGCGAGGGAAGGTACATATATAAACAATTCATGGCCACAGTTGAAGACATTGGCGCAGACCCGACCAGGTGGAGAGTTGGTGTAGTAGCCGCCGTATGCCCCACAAAACTTTAAACCAGAGAGACAAATCTTAATCCAAATTCAGATATTTAATAATATGTTATTTAATAATATTGTTAATTAATAACAAATTAATAAATTATTTCTGATAATATATAGCAGATGTTTCACAGCGCGTGTGCAAAAATTAAGGAGATCCAGGTGATAAATGAAGAAAATGTTATGGGGGGGGGGGGGGGGGGGGGGGGAATCTTCCCCGCCCCTATCAGCTAAAGCGGCTTGAAATCTTTTCACGATGAAAAAACCCAGCCTTGCATTTTAACGCATATCTTCTAAAATTTCAGTGCTAGTGTCGTTATGAATATTTAAGTTGGTTTTAAAGACTATGTTATTTTTTTTACTGCTAATAGGTTTAAAAATTGATTCTCAAACTTAAATTTTGGTATAAAATAGTGGCGAATGTGTTCTATTTCGATGAAACTTGAAGCGCACAAAAATCTTTTCCCATTTTCAAGTTACGTTACCAAACGTACAGCTCATACCTGCCCTCCTAAGAAAAATTCTACCTGGCTCCTAAATTGTTGATCATTTTACTCCTTGTGTTAAAATTTGCGAGTCCTGAAAAGGACTAGGTTGATATTAGTGCTAAAAAAAGGAAGTAAAATTAATAATTTAACATATTTTTAAAATGTTCTCCGTCACTTCAAATTCACAGAAGATCTCTTTTTCGCACGGCTTTTTTCAAGTTAATTGTTGCTAGATTGTCTTTAATTTTATTTCCAGTATCTAAAATTCTTGTTATGAGTTAATCTTACTGACCCGTATACCATTTATTTCATGGTCCCCCATAATTAAATATCAAATAAGGTTAGGTCGGGAGAACGAGCTGGCCAAGAAAAAGTACCACGCCGCCCTATCCAGCTGTAATTACAATTTAACCACTTGAGTACGTTTCTTTCACAATGGGCTGGCGGCCTGTTTATACAACGTACTCCTTTATATTTCCTAGGGCATATCCTTCATTAAGTCGATTTTTTTATACGATGTGGCCAAAACCTAGGGGACCAGGGAATGAAGGTTTTGGACGGAAGGAAATTAGGGTAAGGGAAATGAAGAAACTTGAATGTCTTGTTTTTTGCATTGCTGCGAGCTAGACAACAGCCCAGAGACGGAGTGGATTATTTTAATTTCTTAATAAAAACTCACGGGGAGACCTGGTCTCGAACCCGGGAACCATGGCATGGTGGTCGTGCCGCTCAACGAATGGATCCAACGCAGTCTTCGCCGTCTTAGATCGTTTTGTAGGAAGTTTAAATAATTGTCGCTGTTTAACCTATATGGTAAAATATTTGGACCATTAAGTCGATTACCTACAATTCCTGCCCACAAGTTTACGGAGAATCTGTTTTTGGAAGCGGTATGTCGAGCAATTCTTGGGTTTTCTGATTATGTAAATTTACTATGCCATATTTAGTGAATTGTGGTTCATCCGTCCACAGAATCTTATCCAAGAATGTGCAGTCAACAAAGTCTTTTTCAATTATACAATTACAAAATTCTCTACGGCTTATTTTGTACTGCGGCTGAAGTTCCTGTACGGGTGTCACATGGAAAGGATGAAGTCCTTCTCTTCGTAATACTCTCTATACCGTCACTGCACTAACACCTACGCTATAAGCTATGCGTCTTGTGGAAGGATCAGCTCTGCTTGCCGCGAGAATTGTCTCCTCCATTGCTGAAGAAATTAACCCAACATTGACCCCCGCTTGTGTGAAAAGTGTTATTTCCCATAAAATGTTTTTGGTTTCTCACCTAGATCTATCAGATCCTTCATTTTTGCATATTCAAATAAACCGTCAAAGGGAAACATAGTTTTTCTGACATGATTCCACTTTGTTAAGTTACAAAACTAGTGATAATGAAAAGAGGTAGAATCCAAAAATTGGACCATGCATTGTTGTTGTTTTGACGTGCAACCAATGCTATTTCCTCAGCAATTTCCCCCTAAATTAGAAGAAATTATAGAGAAGAGGACCTATTTTTTGCATGCTCTCTTTAAGGGGAAAATGGTTTTCAGCTCTTTCTGCTACCTGTTACTTTATGCAATTGCTACACTGTTCAAAACTGCTTACACCAAAGTATAAGGGTCTTGAAACTTATAAGTCAAATCAAAAATATTCTGTCACTGTTTATCATTTCAAAAGCTCCCTGCTGCTTGAAGTGATGAAGTCTGAACATGTTGGCAAACTTGAAATTGTAATCTGGCACAAACAAATGCAAATTTCTCGATCGGAGACAAGGTTAACTTGAAAGGAAAGTTTTGACAAATTAAAACCTCCTTTCGTCTCAGAGTATGATTTTTACACAGAAGGTAATGCATTCGTGTCACTGTTCCACATAATGACACGAGCAAACTTCATTGTTCTAGGCTATGCAAATTTTGCAGCACCATTGATCTGGTGCTTTGCTGGGTCACCTATGCGCTCTGGGGTAGCTTGAATTGGAGTTGATGCTAACGTGAAATTCACAACAAACATTAAAACTCTGCACATTCTAGGTGCTTTATAAATAAGCTGTGGAACAGTACATATTAGCGATGGTGTCGCCTGATTTGACTCCATGCAGGGTGTTTTAATTGCAGCGAGATGTAAGGGAATGCATGTGATCCGTAATTAAAATGTAAAGCGTTTAATTGATTGTTACCTTAGCGTAAATTTAAAATGGGCTAAAGGACATGAATTAGTAATTTAAAAATAGTTATGATATTTTCACAAAATTTTATAATCTGTTCCAGGTAAAAAGTTAACACACGATTTTAATTTTGCAGGAAATCTCCGACGAAAGCATTATTATTTGAAGTCAATATAATATATAATACAGAATTGATATTTTTTTATTTAAAAAATTTATTTCTATATATGTACTTATATTAGATTTATTTTAGATTTTTTTTTCAAAGACGATGCAGAGTTCCATAGCCAGTAGGGATGGGCTATACCGATAAGATTTATCGATGTATCGATATTTTGTCCCTTGTTATCGAGGTTTTGACCTCGATATCTTATTTACTCGATTTACCGATAGTCGCTGTAGTATCGAGAACATTATCGTTTAACCGCGAACTAAACTGGAGAGGTGAGATAGTACCGAGAGATTGTTGGTGCTTTTAACGCTTTTCTCGAAGATTTGATGAGATGAAAATATACTCGCCATAGTACCACACAACGTTTTTTGAAATATGAAAAATCCAAGTGATTAGTTATCAGCGTATGTTTGACAAAACTTTAAAAGGTTTTAGTAGAAATCGCTGTAAGAATATACATATATATCTTGCAACTTTTCAAAGGTAACATAACCTGATCAGATGAATGATGATCGCGTAAATAAATCTTCAATTTTAATGTTATTTACTTTATTAACGGCATTTTCGGCTGGTTCCAAGGTAGATTTTCTTTTCATATGTAGGAATATATTACTAGAAAAAATTGTTTTTAAAATAAAAGTTGAACCGACTTCACAAAAAGCGTTAAAAAGCATAAAATAATTTTGAATTTTATATCTATTACGACATTTTAAAGTCGGTGCAAATTAAACAAACACAACCCCACCAACATTTTTTTCTCATGGTATCAACCAGGGAGTGTACTCTACCCAAAAGAAAAAAAATTATCCAAATCGGTCCACGCGTTACGAAGTTAGACTACTCCTCCCTCCACCTTGCCCCCCATCCTAGGACCAAATTATTCTCCTATTATCAACGGGGGATCACACTCTATACAACAGCAAAAAAGAACCATCCAAATCGGTCCACGCGTTACAAAGTTAGGTACTACTAACTGGTCATTAACCAAGAATGATATGAGATGAGTATCTTCCCACCATTTACATTATGAACCAACAGATGAGCGAATTGATTGAATTTGGTTCGGACCTCACCAATTAACATTTAAAAGGCAAGCCATGATCGAATGTTCAAAGACCATATATATAACTTAAGCAACCGTTAAAATACACATCCAGTTTGTGTGTATAAACATCGAAATAGAGATAAATCAAATTTCCAAAGAAAAGTCTGGTAAAATTAGCAATTGTACTAGTTTTAAACACATGCCTTACGACTGAATATCATCAATATTATTTTAGATTAGAACTTAACAAAATACCCAAATCTTTTCTCTGAAAAATTTAACACGATGGTGTAATGATCGGAGAGTTATTATTTTCCTCATACACTGGAACACGGAAATACGGAATGGAATGCACAGGGAGAAATTGCCATATATACATATATATCCGGGAGGTTAGTGGGTCTTTTTAATCTGATTGTTTGAAATTGTCATATATTTTGACTTAGAATATATAGTTTGAAATAGTTACAGATTGACCATTTATATCGCTATTGACACGTGTGAAAGTGGTGCTGAAGTTAATCTGAACGTCATCAATATACATATGGATTTAAACACTTTCGGCAGGTAATTAATAAAAATTTTAAATAGTGAGGGTCCTAGTATTGATTCCTGTGGAACGTAAAAAAAGAGTTCAAATTGATGTCGATACAAACAATATTATCGCTTTTAACGTGCCGGCATCTATCATTCGGGAATTTCTGGATAAGTCAAGCACTAACAAATGTGTAGATTTAGCACTACATAAATATTAATGTTCAACACAGTGAAAAGCCTTTAAAAAATCCAAGAGCATCAGAATGCTTACTAGATTTTATGTCGAGCGCCAGAAATATTCTTAAATCTGCACAGCGATTTATTTCTCTAGGAGAAGCGAGGTGAAAATCTTCCAGAAGTCACCGGTAAGTCCCTGCACTGCAGTAGCGTGAGATTCTTGCTCACTGAAAACACCCTTCCGGGGATTAACCGAAATAGACCACATAAAAGCGGGTCTTTTTTCGTTTCCTTCTAGTCCACCTTAGCGGGGCCAACTGAGTGGAATTTAGTGTCGCCTCTAACCTCGATTATATGGGTCAGTGCAACTATGTTCCTCCCACATTCTGTTGGGATCCAGTTGGCGAACTCCTAACAGACAGAATCTTCTGCTAGTTACCGCGCGCCTTAGTCAGATACCCAACAATTTCCACATACTTTACCACTTAAATTTGCTTATTTCAGGATAGTTTCGAGTCCAGGAATACACCCAGGTGCTCTACTGTTCTAAATTTCTTGAGCTCAGCACTATGTCAGCTAAAGTCTAGATCTTTCCTTTACTTTATAAAGATTATTACAGAAAGGTTCAGTTCTACACACCAATGCTCTACTCCTCAGAGGGCACCCTTCATGATATCCGCTGTCCGCTATCCGTCCGTATGTAAACTTTCTCCATTCTATAATTGGTATGTCATTTGCATAACCAACGTTATGTATGCTGATCTCATCAAACCTATTTAGGAGGGAGTCCACTACGAGCTTCTACAGTGTAGGGGATAGCCCTCCTTCCTGTGGGTAACCTCTGCTGAGTATGCTCCTTGTTTTTGAGTCACTTGTCTGAATATTTACTATATTGTCGATCAGTTTCGTTATGAGCGAATCAAGTGCTGCTTATAGACTTCCACAGTTTATTTTGTCGAAGGCCCCTTCAGCAGGTCTTCTTCTGTCACCCGCACCACATGATGGAGTGCAGTAAGTAATGTTCCTGTTTATTACTGATCGCGTACAAATTGAGTGTTGCACCTTCAATGCGATAAACAATCATTCTCTCCATTGTTTCCAGTAGAACGGACGTCGGACCTATCGGTCTGAGGTACTTTTCCTGAGTTAAATCTATTTTCCCGAGTTTGGCATAAAGGTGACTTCGCCTCCATTTATGTAACTCGAATATAACCCGTTGCCAGGAAAGTGATGTATATACCCTTGAGTTAAATGCTAGTACTTCATAGCCCCATTTTAGGAGGGCCGGAAATAGGCCGTCTCGTCCCGCTAATTTGAAGAGACTAAACGACTCGATTGATCACTTTACTTCTATAGGGCAAACTTCAGTTTTAAAACGAACAGTGCATTTTTTTAAGAAACAGCCATGTGTTATCTCTTTGGGAAGAATGATTTGTCTGTATATTTTTCTATGACATCAGTTTTTAAGATTGCTCCAGAAAGAATATATAAAACATAAATATTTAATAATTACGCTGTAACATATGTAACATACAAATATATATTTCCTTTTTCTATTAACAAAACACATACTATTCCAAAACATACTTATTTCCTGACCAAATCAAACATCAAACTCACGAGACCATTTCTTTACGAAGCCCAAACAATAACATTTCAATAAGATTTCGTTTATATAATAATTATGACGTATAACTTTAAATTTACGTGTATATGACATGACGGTTGAACCAAAACTTCTAAATATATGCACCGATAGTTGTTCCCGATCTTGTATTCGATATTGTTCGATCATTGTTCAGTTTTAATGTTTTTGAGTTGTCTTCTGGCGTGGCGACGTTCACATTAAAATATAATTGGTATATTATCCCAAATTTTGTTTTTGTTTTGTGTCCGCACCCTCTGGAATATGTACAAGCAACATTTCGTGTATAAAATTAATGATTTATCAATTTTTTTTTATCTGGTGATATATACACAGCCACAACACGAATCATTTGTCGGCTTTCCACAGTGCTGCATTGTATTATTCATAGACATTTGATTTTCCGTAAAATCCATGTTAGTAGTACCAACAGTTCTTCTATCGATAGAATTATGATAGATGGCAACTCCACAAGTTCTAACGTCTGGGTGTTTGAGTTAAACAATGCAATCAAAATTAGGCATATAACTTCTTTCCTCATTTTGTAGCAAAGTCTAAGAAAGAAATAATATTGTTATGAGCGTTTCATTTTTCGTAACGCTCCTTTATTCATAATGAAATCTTACCCTAATGTGACAAAAGAAATTTCATTTCAAAGTTGTTAATTTTCCGTTCCAAAATTTTTATGGAAAGGCCCCGATCCCGCATAAATAGATATTTTTAAGCCTACCTTTAGAAAGGCACCCATAAATTAATTAGTGAAAATACAGAGAGTCAGAAATATTAGCCTGAATGAACTTGGCAACTCCAGATATATTGGCAACAGGTCGTTATTTACATTGTTCTTATGGCCCTTCTTATTTCAAGTATCTTATTTTCTTACGCCATTCTACAACTTCATTCTAGCATCGATATTAAGGAACATCGATGTTTAGAGTTCGATTATTATCGATATTCGATGTTCAGTTGTCGATGTTCACACCGATGTCAATATCGATGTTTTGTTAATACCGCTCATCTCTAATGGGAAATCCTGGTAATTACATTAAGAAAATTCATTTTAAATTCATGCTATAAATATGTGGTGTTTAATGAAAGCCAGAATTTACGGAAAAGTTGATGTTTCGTAAGAAGATTTGTGCGGTTTTAATGAAAACCGATTTAATATCTGGGGTCGTGAGAATCTGTGGTAGCTTTCAAAAAATTTTGAGGAGCAACCAAGGAGAATTTCAAATTAGATTAAAAAGAACTGAAAAATGATTATTTATCATAGCTGTGATATTAGATGAAATTTAACTTGCAACTGAAATATTTTTCTTAGAACAACTAAAATTTAACTATACTTTTACCAAATATAACGATTTTTAATTAACTTTTAAGGCCCTATTAAGCTGCTAAGCTGCTATCAACTGGTAAACGCAAAGATCTTGCTAGATTAAAAACAGAAAAAATTAATTAAATTGACAGTTTGTTAATACTTACCGTGAAAGCCTTTTGTTGAGAACTTCAAACAAAATTATTATACAGACGTTATTATTACACCTTTGGCGAGTTTTACATCAAAGCGGCATTCAAAAATAATAAAGCTGAGTAAACGTCGTTTCACAATTTATCAACATTCTACGTGAACTTTGTTTGAAGTAAATAGATAATAAATTTCTCAAAATATTACCGATTATGAGAATTTCTAAAAATAAATTTCGTGAAATGCTAACATTTTGTGTACAAGAAAACATATGTTACATATTTCACTGGATATTTTAAAAACAAACAAATGGGAGGCGAATTTCATCTGCTCTTGTGGGCATCGATGAAGTAGTCTGAAAAACTCTGAGGTATGTTGCTTAGTTTACACAGTAGTGTATAAATCAATATTACTCTCTAATACCTTATACTGACGACACCCGTTTATTACAATAAATTCTATTATCATAAATAGAAATGATAAAATTGGCACTGTCGTACAGACGACAAATGTAATTTTTACTTAATTATGACTTTCCGACTTTCCTTAATACATTCCTTTTTGTCAAATCAATTTAAAATGACCAGTGCTACCGTTATTTTTATAGTCATTTTTGCAAAACTTACGTTTATGTAATATAATTTTCGAGATAAAAATTTCTACATTTATTATAATAACAGCCACCGTCGTCGAAATACAACTCCTCATACAAATTCGAATACCTTTTTGCATTTGTTGACTTCGCTCTCAATTTGACTTGTCGTTATATACAAACAGTTCCGATACCAATATCTAATATGTAATTGGTTCGAGCACAAAAATGTGCTCAAAATTGAAATAGCTATTTTCGTACAAATTTTAAACATTTTAGCGCTAAAAAAATTTTCAAAATCAATTTTCTGGGTCGTCGCTGAGTCTACAAGTACGCAATTGGTCTTAAAATATTCCTTAGAATCCCCTATTAAGCCCCATGTTATGTAGACGCGCAAGGCAGTGACCTCTTAAAGCTTAAAATTTAATAGGTTTATTGATAAAATAAAGTATTTAGAACATATGCAATGTTAAAGTACAAAGCAATGTTTTAATAAAATTATATTAACATAAGTTGCTTCCTCTTCTTTGACCTACAACACCGACCCAAATATAGTGATTATAATTCCTTTCTCAGCTACTACAATTTTGGTTTTCCGTAGGTACCGTCGATACACTCCCGATGCCGTCAAATAATTTGGTGGTAAGACATACCTATGAATGGGAATGGAAAGAGGGTAACATGTACAAATAATCGAAAATGATCCGAGCTAATCTCGGAAATGGCTAATCCGATTTCGATGGATTTTTCACGGCAACGTTCAGTATTTTCTTATGCATACTGCTAAGGCTATTGCTATTAGGCGGGTGGGGGGGCAGATACAAATAATCGAAACGACCGATATTAGTTTCGAATCCATACTTTCGGGGTCAGTAAGATGAATAATGGTACATACTCCCGATGCTGTTAAAAAATTTGGTGAAAAGCCCCCCCACACCCCCCCCCCCCCCCCCCCCCCCAGGATGAAGTTGGTGGGAAAGTAACATGGACAAATAACCAAAACCGCCCGATATTAGTGTGAGAATCCACAGTGTTCGGTGTCGCTGAGATGAATAATTACTCCCGATGTTGTTAGATACTGTGGTAATAAGATAACCCTAGGCGTGGGACTGGAAAGGAAGGGACAGAGAAAAAAATAATCTAAATCGACCGATGTTAATATTGAAGTCAGTGGGGTTTAGAAAGGATGGCCGAAATAATGTTTAAAACTTTGGTCTGGCCGTCTCAACCTACATCTAAATCCAATTGAATCTCTTTTGAATTTACTGAATAGGAAGGTACAAATATATCAGCAGAAAAATTTAAAAAAATAATTAAAGTTTTATCTATAAAGGGGAAAAGATTTCTTTGTGAGACAATCGTAAACTTAGTAAATTCCATGCAGGCTCATAGCAGGTCAGAAATAAAGAACCACGGGTATGCAACTATATAAATATTAGTTTTATTTAATTTTAACGATTTATTTATTTATTTTATTTATTTATTTACAAAGTTTCATCACAGGCTGATTACTTAGCAATACAAAAGCAAAGTAATAACAAACGAAAATAAAAATAGACTAAAAATAACGATACAAATCAACATATCAAAACGGTTACAAATTAAAATACAAAAACAAAAGAAAAAGTATATAGAATATATAAAAATATAACAAAATAATACTCTTATAAGCTTAAAAACGACTTTAACGGAGCTGATATCTCGCATTTGTTTTAGAAAGATTAAAATCGAGACGATTGGAAAAGCAATTAAAAAGGCGAGACATTGACGACAATGGCTCATTCAAACCGTAGTTAGTGCGGTGAAACGGAGCCTGGAGAAAGTCACTTTGTCTAATAAAACCCTGCAAGATATCGAAGATAAAGGAAGTAATAGATCTGTTGCGCCTATCCTCTAGCGAGTTCAAAGAGAGTAGCCCAAGTCTAAACGATGTAGGCAGAGAGAGATTATTGATGCTATACTGCCTTCTGTCGAACTTTTGCTTGTAGTCGGTTTCAACTCTTTCAACTGCTCCTCACTGCTGCTCATCTTTCATAGATAGCATTGCGGCATCTAGATGGACGCAGTGCAGTGGAGTTGTGAATGACTCAGGTAAGCTCCTTGATCTGGTATTCTCTACTGATTCCTTTGGTACTTATGTGAGAATACATTTGCCCCCCATGGTCACTGAAACTGGTTACCACCCTGCAGTTCATGTTACTTTTTGTATTGATCCTGTAATTGTTAATTCTTACGATTCTATAGATTATTGTTATAATTTTAAAAATGCTGATTTCGCCATATCTTACGCACGGCTTTCTGACTTAGATTTGAAAAATCTTCTTAAGGAACTCGACGTCGATAAAGCCGTGTTGAATTTTTGTGACAATTTAGCTGTTTGTTTTGCTCAATGTGTTCCCATTTCCAAATCTGTAAGTCAGTATACTTTCCAACCATGGTTAAATAGATCTGTTAAACACATCAAGAATAGATCTGTTAAACACATCAACGTCTCTGGAGGACGTTCACTCTACGCTTGTCGCTCTTGATACTAATCTGCTTCCTTCTGCGAGCCCATCAACAGCACAATTAAGATATATATATATATATATATATATATATATATATATATATATATATATATATATATATATATCAAGATTAGTATCAAGAGCGGCAAGCGTAGAGTGAACGTGAATAGCACTAAAATCCGGTAGAACACCTCATGCGACCTTCCAAAAGCATAAAAGAATTAACCTGGACTACCTCAACAATGTCCAACAACCTGTTCATCTTGGTGGTGAGCGTTCCAGTGTACTCTGACAGAAGTCTGAGATCAGTCCAGCGAACCGAGAAGGAGCCAACCCTATCGGCGAAAAAGGCCAGATCGCCAGAAAGCGCCTCCACCATGCTCCTCACCAGTCTCAGAACGTGGCATGGCTTTATATCAGAACAATCCCCACACGCCGTGGTGCTAGAGGATCTAGTTCCACGCTTCAGACAGAACGGGTGAAACTACAAACCGCAGACTCCATTGCAGTTAATTTCGTCCAGGGAAATCACCTCTGCATATGCACCATAAGAGGCAGTGATAGAAGCCATGATCAATCAAGGGGAAAAACGAAAGAAACAAAGAGCAGATCAACCAACGGAGTCAAAGGAAAAAATTAAAGACACAGAATATTAAGCAGTTGAGACGAGCGCAGTGAGGAGAGACGGTTCTGGAGATTCGTGAGCTCGAAACGTAACTGTGACGGATAGATCTCTACGTTCAACCACCTGGTTGTTTACAATATCTTTGGTCGCTTTTTCAAAACTGCTTTTCTTCACAATGACTGTGACTCCATTTTGAAAGCATGTAGCTCGTCCCTTGTTTCCTGTCTTTATTATTAAGTAAGTGGGACATATGATTTATAGACCTATTACTAATTTATGTTGCATTGCCAAGGTTTTTGAAGCTTTAGTTTGTGATGTTTTTAGTTTCACTGTAAACCATTTCTTAGCTCATTTCACCACAGTTTTATAAAGGGTAAATCCACCACAACTAACTTATTAGAATTCTGTAAGTACTGCGTTTCCTCCTTTGAATCCGGTAAGCAAGTTGATTGCATTTCTACTGAGTTTAATAAAGCTTTCGACAGAATCAATCACAGAATTCTCATTCATAAGTTACACGTTTACACGATTACAAACCCTATAGGCAGTTTTAAATGGTATAATTGATCCCACCAAAAATATTTCATGTAAACTAGGTTGCCAAGACTCACAAGCTCATAACGCTTTCACTATTAGGAAGTTATCAGATCTCATGTAGAGCCAAGCCCATAACTCTACAAGGTCTAACTCTAAAAGCCCTAACTCTAAAAACACTATATCTTGGTCGAAAAGTATGGCTTCGCCGTTTCATGGAACTATTGCGTGGCATAACATTAAAGAACAGTGACTTAATTTCTTACCATAAGTGCATGGGACCGTCTATGTGACGGCCGCGGTTTGCAGAGTTAGAGCTTGTAGAGTTAGGCCTTGTAGATTTGGGGGTTTAGCTCTAAATTAGATCTGATAACTTTTAAACAGTGGAGGTGTTATGTCCTTGTGAGTCTTGGCAACCTAAGTACTTTACCTGAACTACATATTTTTGGTGGGATTTCATTTATTTTTGTAAGATGACCTAGGTATTGCTTGCACGCCAGCAGTTCATTTCTTCATTTCTTCTTCACTTACTTTTTCATTGTTTATGTACTAATAACATCCAGTTTTTATATAAAATTTCAGCTTCTAGACCTTTTGGGAGTACCTCCTCATAAGAAATTTGATATACAGACCTGGACGGTGAAAGTTACAGATTTCTTAATTTTGTTATTGTTTGTGTGCAAATCCACATCCGCATACCAAATTTCAGCTTTCTAAAAGTTTTGGAAGTTACCAATGAGAAATTGTTATATAATACAGAACCGAATCCCCTTTTATGAGAGGTTGGAGAAATTTGATATACAGACCTGGAGGGTGAAAGTTGCAGATTTGTTAATTTGTTCGTTGTTTGTGTGTGCATACCAAATTTCAGCTTTCTAGGACTTCAGGAAGTACTTGGAGGTTTTGATAATCATGAGAGAGGCAGTGACGAAATCAACGTATTTTAGGTATTAATAAAATATAAAGTATAAAAGCTAGGCAAATGAAACTTAGTATGTTTTATTAGTCTAACTACCATACATCATATTTTGAGAATTTCGGTTCGCTAGTAATATCTATCTTGAAGCTATGAGAGTTCGAAAATACGACGAAACGCTTCGAGAAAATGTAGGTAATGCCCTGCTAGTTTGTTTAATTTCTTTAATTTTCCCCGACTTCAAAATACCCTAATAGACATAAAATTAAATATTATTTTATACATTTTAACACTTTTGAAGTTGGATTGGCTTTTTTTAAACTATTTTTTTACAATGAAAATTTTGTTTCAAATACGATTTCAATGGAAAAGAGCAAGTTTATAATTAACTTTTTAATTATAAACTTGCTTTTGATTATTGTATAGAAAAGGTAAATGAATTTTTACCTTTTCACGCACCTGATATTAACGCAAAATAAAATTGTTTACAAAGAGTAACACAAAGTTTCATATATTCTGGAAGTAATATAGTTTCTAGTATAAAAATGTTAAGCTCCTCTCGTCATTCTTTCTAACTTCAAACAAAAATCCACGTAAAATGAAAGCCGACCGTTAATTGCATAGAGGTTCCATGCAAAAGGCCCTTTTTTAATAAGCCCACACTAATAAGCCCAGACTTTTATTCCATTATGCTTGTTTTAAATAGATCCAGCTTCATTATGTAATAGCTCTGTATGAACATGCCCACGTAAATCCTTCCTGACTTGCACTTTGGAATATGTTTCAAAGTCATTATTCTACCTGCTGCTGGCAGCCATAGAGGAATTGCGGCACGTTCTACAGGTGTTGTCTTTATGTGTGTTGCCTGTTGTGCGGAACCATATATTTTGACAAAACCTTAAGCAAATCATAAATTATCTCACCGTCAGTAGATCTGTTTCAAATATTTCACAACTTTTATTGAATTTTTGTTTGTTGCTTGGTACGTCGGAGGCACAAGTCCACATAGCCTTTCAAAAATTTCCATTCTGGCGACATGATTTATTACCAACATAAGTGAAATTTCATTACCAGGGTAATGTTGGAAGAAACAACCCGAAACCTGAGAAATTTATAGCATTGCATTGAAGACATACCTATTGCTCGTAAATCTTTAGCATGAAGTGAGAAGCTATTTGGCTACCAGTACTGGCACGCTTCGGGGAGTTAAAAGAATTGTATTATTTGAGATCAGTGACCATACACCAGAATACCTACAAAATTGGACCGCCAAATTATTAAACGAAATTGGTTATAAATGACTAGTGATGTGCAGAATTTTTACTTGATTTAAGCTGAATGGAGCCAACGAAAAATGTTCCTTTCCGTAATAAATCAAGTGTGGCACTTTGCCAAGAAAAAAGAAAATGGACAATATCCAGAAAATGAAGGTCCGCATGAAGGTAATATGACCCAGAAATTAATTAGGGAGAGTGACATCGGAAAAATTAAATTAAAAGATAAAATTGCTTATAAGTGCCAATGTACGTGCAAAAATGTCGATAGTGATGGTGTTAACAAGGGATGCAAATATACGTCTAGTTCAGTTAGAATGTCCTTTGGCATAGTGTACTTACTTCTCGGTTCGGTGTTTCTGTGTATATTCGCACTAGCGATATTGTTTTATTCCCACATTAGCAATCTTACAGATATTTCAGTGTTTAGAAGAAATCTTAGAGAGGAATTCAGCAAGGACACCCTACGAGCTGTCGTGGTTAGCATTATTAAGGAGAACCGACAACAGACTGAATATTTTAAGTATGAAAGGTATGTAATCGTAATTTATTGTTTGCATGTTTTTTGTTATATACATCTGTGCTAAAAATTAAGGGAATTTATTGGTCTTCCTGAGAAAGAAGAAAGCATCTCTATCTAGTTCCCGGAACCCATTGTGGGGCATGGGGCTCGAAAAGAACTTCACCCAATTCGAGATAACGATTGCAAGTGGACCTTCAATTTGAAGTGGATTCCGACACATTGTCACTGACTCCACTGATGACAAGAAAGCATAGTATAGATCATTATTCATAAAATACTAAATTTCAAATTCGATAAAGGAGGTTGGAAGTCTTTATCTATCAGTCGCCAAGTCAGCTTAAAAAACATACCCTGGTTTAGTTGTGTTTGGCCAAACTTTGAAAAAAGACTTCCGCTGAGCCATGAATGAAAATCCTGGATTTTCCGGTCTACGCCGAAGCCCCAGAAAACACTAAAAAGCCAAGTAATGGTTTTTTCAGTCCAGTGCCAAGCTATGGCCAAGTGTTAACTGTCAATCTTTGGCATTCTAAACTTAGCCTCACTCTAAGCCAGCTTCTTTTAATATTTAACATTATAATGTTACATACGTAAGTAGTATGAAGTTTGGAGACTGAGTAGGGCCAATTGGTGGATAGGCACGATCACTACACCAAGATTCCAGGGTTCGAGGCCCGGTTCCCTTTGAGCTAATTAGAAGTTAAATAAATATTTACTCCGTCTGTAGGCTGTTGTTTAGCTCAGACATTCAATTTCCTTCATTTCTCTTACCCCAATTCCCTTTTGGACATATTAAACGTATCATAGGGCTGTCGCCTAGGCTTTGGCTACATCATAAAAAAAAATTTTATTTACATTGAAATAACGCTCTGACAAAAACATAGTCATGATTATAATATAAGCAAGTTGCTGGACAACCAAATTGTAGATGCTGTTTTACCAGATATCTACAAAAAGTAAATACAAAAATATCACATTTTAGCTACGAGCAACCGTTGTAAATAGCAGCGATAATCAGATCAATATATGTATAATTTTTAATACATTTAATCTTAATGTTTTCCTCTTTCTTACCTGACAATACTAACATTAACCTGCTTAATTTAAATTTATCAATTGACAAAGATGAAAGAAGTTTCACTTTATCTGTGAATCTAGGTGAATAAAATTTTTTTTTAGGATTCCGTACCTAAAAGATCAAAATAACCCTTATAGTTTGACTTTGGTCTCTGGCTGGTACTATTGCTTTCGACTTGAAATTTGGTATATTTTTCAATTTTCTATCTTTGAAATGTGGATATATAGATTTACACGCCGTTTTCACCAGCAATAAATTGTGTCAAGAAAACTGTTAAACACAACCTTCTTAAAATTGCTGATTGTCTCTGCTAAGCACAATAATGTCAATGAATTTCATTTTTAAAAATGTCATTGGACAGTAAACAAGAAGCCATAAGTACTCCTTTTGAGTCACTGAGATAAATACATATACGTAATGCATATGCATATAGCTGTGTATTCGCAAAGTAAATTATAAATGCTTTCAACTTGGTCCTCGTCCAGAAAACTCCGACAGAAGTCGTTGGCAGGAATGCGCATGACGTTACGTAAATTCCGACGGCTTTCCTTCAGTAAAAACGTCGTTCTGCTTTCGTTCCACTCTGGCCGCATTCTCCTTGATATATCGCAGGCTATCAGACCGATACACCTGCGCTCGGTGAGCTGAACAGCTGTTAGGTCTTTTTACCGAAATAAGAGGCCGTCTGATTGATCTGTCTATTTGAGAAGCGTCCAACTGCGAACCTTCTTTCGAAAGAATATCAGCCGCTTCGTTTTACTTCACATCTTTTTGACCGAGAACACGTCGAGAATCACCCTGTGTGCAGCCCCCAAACTTTGGAGACCGGTCCAGCATCTGCGCACCAACAGTGATTTGATTGTGTTTGAGCTCTTTAATGTCCGCTTCATTGTCGCTATACAAGCAATTTTAACTGCACCATTTTTTATACGATGTGGCCAAAGCCTAGGGGACATTATTGATGCGTTAGCATGGCTTTGTCCGGAAGAGAATTAGGGTAAAGGGAGTGAATAAACTTGAATGTCTTGTTTTTGCATTGCTGTGAGCGTTTGCTTTTTCTATGACGCTCTTCTCGCTCGTCTCAGCTGTGAATGGAAAAACTGAATATTTGTCGAGCTTGTTTGATGGATTTTCGTGTCACCCTGACTTCATCGTTCTTAAAGAGGTGCTGCTCGTCGGTTGTCCCTGTTCACTGTTCAATTTACTTTCTACTGCGGCCAGTTCCCCCGGAAGGACTCTGTTATTATTTCCCTTCACAAGAAGGGTGACAAATCGGACATCTCTAGCTTTCGAGACGCTAATTAGTAACGTTCTCCGTTTTCATTGTAGACCTTCCATAGGCTCTTTCCACGGCTTTGTTAAGGGTACGTCCACCACCACCAACCTAATCGAGTTCGTGCATCATTGGCTGCCTCCGATTGAGGTAGGCCTCCAGGTCGACTGCAAATTCACGGATTTCAGTAAGGCCTTTGACAGAATTCACCATGGGATTCTCATTCACAAGCTTCGTCTGCTCGGGTTTCCGCCGCTTTTTATTGTTTGGCTGTGCTCCTACTTGCCGGGTCACCGTGCCTTTTTCCGAAGTGCCCTATGCAATGAGATCTCTGTTTCTTCCGGCGTTTCTCAGGGCAGTATTCTCAGGTCTTTATCATTTTTATTAATGATGGCTGAATATTGTGTTATGTCGATGATGCCAAAATATTCTGCGTCGTATCTCGTGTTGATGACTTGCTTTGTTAAATTCTGACGTTCGCATTTTTCATGACTGGTGCTCCAGTAATCGTCTCTCCATTAATTCTAATAAATGCACCGTTATGGCTTTTACCTGCAGAAGTCTCTGTGATTACTCTCTGGGTGAAAGTATGTTGAGCAGGGTTGATCGGGTCAGGGACCTGGGGATGATTTTAAATACCGGTCTATCTTTTGAGGACCAACAGCTAATAGTCAGAGCAAAGGAGTAAAAAACCGCCTTGTGGGGTACCCCTACAGACTGCTCTTACAGTCTCGTGGTTTCCCATGTATATGTCGGCTACTTATCATTACCTCCATCCATTGACAGACATAGGAGTCTACTCCATAATATCTTAGCTTATCGCTGATAGCTTCAGTTTCAACGTTTTTAAAGGCCTCTATGCCCAGAAAAGTACCCATTATGAATTCTTTACATCTTACTGTTGTTTTAATGGTGTCTACCACCTCATGACTGCTCAACTGATTTTCCCTTCGTGTAAGCGTATTGAGCATTGCTAACAAATCTAAATCTAAAATCTACGGGTCTCTCCAACTTTTTCAAAAGAAAAGAGGTTAGGCTAATTAGTTTGAAGTCCTTTGCCGTTATGTGCCCGTTCCTCCCCGCTTTGGGGATGAAGATCACTAAGACATGTCGCCAAGCGAAATGGATGAAGGCGTGTTATTTTACGTAAGCGCTATGTGAAGTCTTCAGTCTGTGCTGGATGTTGCTCTTCCTCTGTTCGGTGCTATACACTTGTAATGCACTTTGGGGCTTTCACATCGAACAATTAAAGAAGTATGCTTATTATACCGTAGTTACACGTAATTAAACATTTATCTTGCTTGGGATAAAACGTGTGACTACGGTATTTATGTAGCCGAATATTTCATTACATATATATACACAATAGAGGTCCAGCTACAAAATATTTTTTACAACTTTTAAAAGGGCAGTTAAAGTCGTAGTTGAGTTTTAGTTTTTTAACATTATTATTTATTTAAAAAATTTTGGGATTTTCTCTAATTTCGCTTAAACTTGTATCATAATAAAAGGCGTGTATAAAACTTAAATTGTATTTAAAGCCCTTAGTATTTATACTTCAGCAAGATATTGGCTGCGCCACGCGCCGGTGCGCTATTTGACATGTATACCGCATGTTATGCAGAGCATTCATATAAATCCGGTGACACCTCATTTGTACAAATCTAATACTTTTTAACACCTTTTCTGAATTCGATTCAACTTTTCTTTAAAAACTATTTTATTTGAAAAATATATAAAATAATTTGTGTCTTCTACTCTTTACAAAAAAAAAGTACCACCGCGGTCCACGCGTTAAAAAGTCAGGTTGTACCCCTTAGGTACAAAATATTCTCCTGTTAGCATTGGGGGATCACACTCTATACAACAGCAAAAGAACCATCCAAATCGATCCACGCTTTACAAAGTTAGGTTCCACCCCACCAACATTTCTGTTCTCGTGGTATCACTCTACCCAACAGAAAGAGAATTATCCAAAATTGGGTCAACGCGTTACGAAGTTATGACCGGTCAAACATTAAAAAAAATACACGTGAATTCTTGGGAAATAAGTAAGGTAAGCTAATATTACAATCAGGTGAACTAAATTCTGTTTCGAAAAATGATGAGTTTGTGAGAAATGAGTAAAGTAAGCTAGTGTTACAACCAGGTGAATTACAATTCATGAAAATAAAATAAAAACATATTATAATTTACTTCTTTGTTAAATTTGCTGATTATTTATGTAGGCACCTGGGTGCGTAATTCCTTCCCCTAAGTACGAAGGGATGGCTAAACCTTGTAACCTTGTAACCTTTTTATGTATTACCTACTGTCGGACAGTTATCCGTATTGAGCAGCTGTGCATTTCGTATTTATGTAGCTCAACTATTATATTTATTAATTACATTCAATTCCCGTTCATAATCAATGAGCAAAAGGGTGGAACGACCCTAGAGTAGGAAAAACTTTTTCCAAATCCATCTTTTGCAATTTAATAACATGGTTAGGAATTAAAGGTGAAAGCAAAAAGTCATCAAAGCACAAATTGTTGCTTTGTTATACAGAGAAAGCACCACTGAAAATCTTTTGCATTACTTCGTAGTGCCTGGAATACTTGAATCTGAAGTTTATTTGTTTGTAAATGGTTTTACTTTGCTTTCCTGGGAAATACCTTAAAATACTTTGCTGTAAAATAATGTAGAACATTTTGCTGGGCTTTTAAATCCATAAATTCTATCATCTCCTGGTAAATAGTGTAAACGGAATAGTTAAAAACACAAAACTGAAAGCATCATACTATCTTTACTTTCTTTACAGATTAACTAACTATTTCCAATGATTTGCGCTAAATTAATTTTTTTAATTAAATTGGAAAAGTAAAATATAAACACATTAAAACTGAAATCATCTCTACAAACATTAGTCATAGCGGTAACTGTTTAATTTCCTTGTTGACAATAACCGTTATTTAAAAAATAGTTTTAAAAAAAAAGTTGAACCGACTTCACAAAAAGCGAAAAAAGCATAAAATAATTTTTAATTTTATATCTATTACGACATTTTGAAACAAACAAACCAAACAACTACAACAAAACCCGGTCACACATAAAAAAAAATAAAAAAAATTAAATAAAAAAAGATACACGTCGAACTTAGAACCTCTTTGTTTTTGGGAAGTCGGTTAGAAAGGAGCGAAAAGGGAAATTTTTCAAATTTAATCATAGTACAGGTGCTTCAGGGGAAGCTGCGATTTTCTAAATATGTCGTGACCTTATTGAACCTTTTTTGTACAGAGTTAATAAATTTCCTTCAATCTTAACCCTAAAACGTTTTTTGTACAACTCATATTTTTTAGCTGCAGTGAAGAAAATTTCCAAAATATTTTGGTAACAGTTGATCGAACAGTGAAGATTATTGTACTGAACAACAAGATTCTGTAGATGGCAGCTAGAGCTCCACTTACGAAGAAATTTGCTGCGTAGAATCCGCAGAATTGGGCCATCAGGTCAGGATTTTAAGATATTCGAGGTTATGTAATCGAAAATGGTTTTTTTTGGCTACTTTTGAAGTTATGTACAGGGTGCATAAATTTTTTTAGTTTTCTTTCTAGTTGTATCATTCAATGCGACTCTTACCCTTCAAAATAAGCTATTGAGCGGTTACCTACGATATTTTCTTCCAAAATTAATTGAACCAGCCGCAGCTATTGAGAAACTTGGTTAGGTCCTACAGCTCCACTCTGGCAAACTCCTTTAGTTCATTAAGAAAATACTCGCCAAAGGCCTGAAAGATTCTACTGGCTAGTCCAGAGCATTCGCAAAGCAAATGCTGAATACTTTCAGCCTTTTCCTCGTCCAGGCAAAAAATACAGTGACCTATTATACCCACAGCGATATTTCCGAGATTCCGCGGGTTTCTCTTCAGTAGAAACACCGTACTCTTATTATTCCACTCTGGTCACGTCCTTCTTGACATATCGTAGGTTGACAGATCGATCCACCTGCGCTCAGTGAGCTGAACAAATTTTAGATCGATCTCTCTTTTAACTGAGATTAGAAGCCGTCCGATTGATCTGCCTATTTGTAAAGCGCTCATCTGCGAACCTCCTTTCGCTAAAGCGTCGACTGACTCATTACCCGTCACATCATTATGATCGGGAACCCAGCAGAGGATCATCCTGTGCAGAGCCCCCAAGCTATCGAGACCGGTCCGGCATCTGCGCCCTAGCAGTAATTTAAAATTTCGATACGCTTTTGTAGATCCTTGTGCGACAGCTATACTTCTGTCGCCCTTTCGGTGGCCAGGACCTTTGCTTAAAACATGCTGGAGTGGTCTGGCAGTCGATACGAGTTCCGTATGCTGAGGTGGTCGGAGAGAACTCCCGCTCCCACCCTGTTCCCCACTTTTGAAACATCCGTGAAGATCCTAACATGCCTCCCACTCCTCCCTACTAGGTATTTTAGTAGAGAAAGCTCTATCGAAGCTTACCGTAGGTGCTAGGTCATAAGTATGCTGCTGGGTCCGTTGTCCGAAGTTTTCCAATTGTTGGATTCCTTCAGTCTAATGGCATTACGAACCAATATATATAATTTCGGTCTGTCCGTCAGTCTGGATTTATGCCACAGCTCTCCCATCCTCTCATTTATAAACTTGTTAAGATAAAATTTATTGCACCGTCGTTACGAAAAGCAGATGTGATGAGAGTTTTGGAGAAGAAATAATTTTTTGTGGACCTCCCTCTCATAGAGTTAAAAATATGCTGAAATTTGTTTACCTACCCCAGTGAGTAAGCTGCCTTTAGATGGGTCTCCTAAAATGCAAAAATGTTTTATCATCTTTTGATTTTAACCCTTCAATTACAAGATATTTGCTTGCAAAGTCGTCACCAAGCGAGCCCCACACACACTTTTATCTCTAAACTATTAATACAAAATATCTTTAATATAAGGTTTTCGGTTTTACCATTAATTAGTGGTCTAAATACCAACGCGAATTTACATTATTCTTACAAAGTGAAATATAATTTTGCCTTCCTCTTTCTGCTAAATATCCCTGTTGCACCGATTGAAATATGGTAGAGTTCAAAGAACTTTGCTTAATGTGAAAGTGTGGCATTACTAATTACCCAAAACCACCTTAATTAAACAATTCTTTTAGCAACGTTTTGCTGTTTTGCTTGCACTTAATTCAAATTTTCAGTAACATAATTCTTTGAACTGAATATGAACACAAAATAAAATAAAATAGTCTTGCCGTAAATTAACTACTCAAATTAGCTTAACGACATGCAATTTTCCGGATGCTTGCAAGACCATTCAGTGTTTCCACGGAAATACTGAAGTTTTCTTTAGTAGAAATGTTTGTTCGGTAGTTTCTTGTTTAGTTTAAGTAAAATTATTTAAAACGCTGTAATTTAGTTTAATGATGCTTTTTGGGAACTTTTAAAAACGTCCCACGTCAAGACTAGTTTCAGAAACTTTTTAAAACACATCCCCATTCCCACATAATATTCAGAACTATGCTGAAAAGTGAACACAAAACTCAAAAGTCATTCAGGGGTAGCAAACACACCATGAAAATAAATAGTGTCAGCTTTAGGAAACTGCCTCTGAACAAAATAGATTGCAGTCAAAGGCTCCTTCTGGTTTTTGCGTTAATAAGTGCCATTGTGGGGCAATATCTAGTGGGATAACATTTTTGCATTAAAGTGTTTTGGAAAACTTTGATAATTTTATTTCCTCTCGGCATTAGAGTTGTGCTTGACAGGAATTTTGAGTGTCACATTCAAGGACTGGCATCAAGCATTGCAGAGGCAAAAACGCCTCCTCTCTATGAACTTTTACTTGTTGTAAAGGACTTCACAATACATGCGTGTTATTAGAAGGCACATTAATAGCTAAGTTAAATATTTTTAATTATTTTATGTGGGTTGTATATTATCATAGTTTATAAAATACCACTTAAACTCTTAAGGGAAGAGAAATAGAATTTGACAGCGTTGTAAGGCGAAGCATGCGGACTCTTTACTCCATCACCCTCCGGAGTGGATCGGTATCCTCAAATCTGATATCATTCCGTTCCGAAAAGTTTTGGTATTATCATATAATCGTCATATTAATCTTCGTCGGTGTCATAACGTGTTGACCTACCAATCCAGAGGTCCCATATTCGAATCCCACCGACGGCTGGTTGTTTTCTGCTGATAAGAGATTACGATCAAAAAAATCGTGGGGGCTGCAGAAAAAATGTCAGTGGTTCGGAATCCACTTTAAATTGTAGGTCCACTCTCCCGACCCATGCCCCACCAGGGGTTATGGAAACTAGAGAGAGGGAAATTAATCGAGGGTGAATCGATATCATACCTTTTGAGGGCCATCTAAAATACAAAAGAGTCTCTAAAGCTGGAAAACACAATAGTTGTTAGTGGATCAAAGTGGCTTGCTCGAAAATAACAATGGACCGCGCTGTACAAAGGCGACAGACCAGACATCAATAGTGGCTGAAGGCGGTCGTGCTGTTAATATAGTTTGGAAGAGTTTGCTCTCAGTGAAACAAGCAGTTTCTACCTCGCTTAATCATTTCCGGATGAACCGAACTAGCTCCCTAATATCAGCAGATCCTAATTCGGCTTATTCCTTACAACAGGGAAACCTAAATACCGACTTCAGTACTGGTAGACCAGAATAATTGCAGAGTTCTTTCCGTATTCTTAACCGTAGAAATTTCAATTCATGAATAAATTATAATTATATAATGTTAGCAGTAAAACATATCTTCATCTCATACATTAGTATTACTTTTAGTGTTCCGCACCAAAATGATAAAAAAGCGACCCTCGCGGTGCGACTTTGCTTGTCTGTCTGTCAGACCTGCTTATTTCAGTAACTACTGATGCTGTCGACTTGAAAACTGGAATAGTTTTAAAGAATGCTTGTCCACCGTTGTTGCAAACAAAAAAATTTAAAAAATTATTTTTATTGCAAAAGGCGCCGCAAGTGGGGCGGTCACAATTTTAAAGTTAGGTAACTAGGTCAAGTGGGGTATCATATGATAGGAATTGATTTGCACATTATAAAATATATTTTTATTTTACTGATGAGTTATATCCGAGCTTATATTCTCGGTAGCTCAGGAATAGAAGAGTCGAATTTGGCGTTGTAAGGAGGCTTTGGTTTAGTGTAGTCGACATTGTTTTTATAGTGTAAGTGATAACGTGTCGGTCTACCAATCCAAAGGTGCCAGGTTCGAACGGCGACATGTGGTGGTTTTCTGCTGACAACAGATTACGATCAAAAGGCTACTTTAAATTGTAGGTCTCGAATCGGGTTACGTGAATTAGAGAGAGAAAGAGAGCAGTTCCGAGAGCACGAGACATCCTTATGGTGTCTGCCATGGCGCGTATGAACTTTTCCCTTCTGTACTCACAGTAGGATTAGTTCCACGTTCGATCAAAGCATCCTCCAGCCTTCGAAATTCTATATAGTCAGAGGCTCCTTCAATGTCCATTATTGCGGCCATCGCTATGCCCTTGCCATTAAGCTCTTCTTCTGCCACTCGTACTATCTCATGGATTGCCGTTTCGGTAGATCTCCCAGGACAATAAGCGTGCTGGTTCCTACTTACTGGATATCTAACGAGCGCAGTCCCTTTGATGTGGTAAGCCACAGTACTCTCAGCTTTCAACAGAAAAGACGTCAGGCTCACGGGTCTAAAGGACTTCGGCTCAATATAGTCTCTTCTTCCCGGTTTTAGTAGAAATATAATCTTAACCCTTTAATTCTGCCCTTTGCTAAGCTTATGTCTAAATCCGCCACTGAATTTAATCTCAAATAACGTTAAGTTACGTAATAATATCGTTTATTCAAAGTGAAGAATATTATTGAGCGTACATTAGTATTTAAGATTATTTAGCAGAAACTCGTTTAAATTAGAAAGTTAAATTAAGAAATTGTAAGAGAATTTCGGGATAACAAGCATAACAACGCCAGGAAAGCCCTTGGGTTTCTCTTTATTATACAACAACCAGTTCCAAATTTTGCCACTTTTTTTATTGTAAAATAAAATCTTTAATAACTGAATTTTCTTTAAATTTACTCTTTTCGGACATTTACAGCACATCGCTGCCTTATAAGCATGAAACTGTACGGAATGAACGGAAATACTCAAGAGAAAGTTTGAAACGTGATCGCAGGGATATATCCTTACAAGGTAACGTAAATGGGCATACATTTTCTTCTACAATATACAAAGCAGTTTCGAATAACGAAGTGAAAATTATACTAAAGGTCAACCCGCCATCGAGTTCTTCAATCCAAATTATCGAAAGGAGCTGGAAAAACAGGATGCTGAGATTATTCGGAGAACTGGACATAAAGGAGCTGCACCAGACGGTGATAATTGGGTTTACTTAACCACTTACTGCAGAGTGCCCGTAAGTTCATAAATTTTAATATTTTATTGTCTGACATTTTCATTCAACTACGAAATCCCAAATAATTGAAATTTCATTTTATAAGCAAAACCAATATCCCACTCAAATTCTAAATGGTACATAATTAAATCAGTGCAAATTAATAAGTATTTATTGATTTGTAATTTCCGGGGATGTACATTTGCATGTATGTGCCGAGAAGCATGATTCTGTCAACACCAGAATAAGGGTTGTATTCCTTTCATATCAATTTTTAATTAATACTTATTTCAATAGTGGTACTCACTCGTAATTGCTTTCATGAAATAAAATGATATTTTGGTTATTTATAAATTGCATGCAGTATGAAAAATCAAAACATTGAACTCAGGTGAAAGATAACATTTTTGAATATTGAATGTCCATCAAGACCTAATTAAAAACGGAACAAAAGCACAAAAATTTAAATACAATGAATAATATCCAAAATCGACGAAGTTTTTGATGACGAGTTAGTTGAATCAATTAATATCAATAGCTTTCTGAACGAAAGTGAAGCGGATTAAACAGTTGAGTTTCGGGTTAATTTAATATACAGGGCCTGACTTAATCCTTTGAGGCTCTAAGCAATAAGCATAAAAAGGCACCTCCAAACCGAATTTTTTTTTTACTTTACTGAATCTAAAACTTTAAGTACGTATAGGTTCAGTATTTATATAGATTAGATTGAGTATTATAAGGTAGGTGTATAACAATTTTTAATTTAAAAAGATCCTAAGACAACAGATCTTTGTTGGTTATGACCTCCTCCCAATGGATGTTAAAAATGTGTTGGGGACACCAGTTGACAAAGGCTTGTAGCTTAGCTGGTATTTGGCAAGTCATTTTTCATGTCAAATAGATGTACAAAAGATCAGATCGACTAGACATTACACTGGCGGAGGGTCCTTTTTCAATTTCCTTTGCTTCCTGTAGAAGGCGTGGTTTATCACCTTGTGCGGCGAAGGTGATAGCGACGCTCCCGAGTATCTAAATTGAAAAAATCAAATTGATTTATATTTGTAAGACCTGCAATCAGGCATTGACCAGAGAAAATTAAAAAATTTACAACCGTTCAAAAATGGGGCACGCTTAAATACGATTGTTGAAAAAACACATGTTTTGACCCCCTACAGGAGGGGGTCAATTTATGAAAAATGATTTTTTCAAATCAAACTCTGGTCAATGCCTAGAATTTTGTTAAATAAAAAGAACAAAACAAAAAGTCGATTCGGTCAATCCGTTCTCTTGCAATTGAGAACGCCTAGTAAAAAAGGTGTTTCGAGATAAAGCAGTTTAAAGTTTAACTCCTTTTATATTTATACCTTTTCGCGCGACATTACAATCGACGGTTAAGGCACTTAGGGTCGGCGTATCGAATTCAAATTTTCGGAGAAGGTTCTGAGGACGTCTGACAATCATATTATTAAAAAAAAAAACAAAATTCAATCGGAAAAAAATTGTTCATCACCATAACCCCTTAATAACCCATTTTCTCGGGTATTAAAGAAAAAGCCTTAGGTCAGACTGGGACTACGCCCTACATCTATTATCTGGCATTATTACCTGACCGACCAACTTTATCAACCTACTTGCTGCTAATTCTAATTAGCCTATTTCATCAAGCATCTTCCATCTTCGCGTAGTGCACCAATAGCCGCTACACTTTCGCACTCGGGAAGATTTTAAACTACTCTCTAAACTGGGCGCAAATTTTTCACTTGTCCTACTTTACAGGACTGTTTCCGACTATATGGAAACTTGCTCACGTTTAGCCGGTACCTAAAGGAGAGGAATAACACCACTCTAACTTTGGTGCTATCTAAAGTTTCTGAATCACTCATCAACTCGCCCAGGGGACACGCCTATGATGTGTTGGAAAAGAATTAGAGTAAAGGGAAAGAGGGAGTTGACTATCATTATTTGCATTGCTGTGAGCTAGACAACAGCTCAAAGGTGGAGTAGATTATTAATTAATTGCAATTGCAAATTAAAAACTAACAGGGAGACCGAGGCTGGAACCTGTATTCATGGCGTGCTGTCGTACCACTCAACCATTTGATCCAACTCTAGAAAATAACCATTAGTACGATTTCCCTGCTGGCCGGTCACTCGGAGATTTATTTGAGGCTTGTTTCCATAAGTTTGGGGAGTTTCTAATAGATATTTCAAAAGCTTTTGATAGAGTTTAATCAAACTTAGAACATTTAGTCTAAGCCCTCACCTCTTAACATGGATAGCAAGATAGAGATACATCTGACTCATATGCTAGTGTACTTCAGGGTTCAGATCTTTCGCCATTTCTATTCTTCTTTTTATCACTTCTTCTTTTTTTCAATTCTAATTATACCTTCGCTGGTGAAAGTACCCTTTACTTAGCATACACTTTTAATTCTTTAAAATATTCTCGTGGGAACTCTAAACGATACGCATGTCCGGAGCATTAAATAACGATATTTTTACGACCCTTGCTTGTGGCAGATTAAATTAAAATTATGTTTAATGCATCTAAAACACAATGATGCTTAATGTCCCTTAAAAAACACGAAGCCCACTCTCAACCTATTTCAGTCGACGCAGTAAATATTGGAATTCGCCTTATCTAAACAGCTTGGGTATTGAGATATCCAGCAATCTTAGCTGTACCAAATAGTGTGGCCTATCCCCGGGCCCGGGCTTTCAAAAGGAGCCCCGTCATCTAAGTCATCAACAGAAAATTTTTTCCATTTTAATTATATATATAAGCAATTTTTTCACGATTGAAAAATTGTAATATACTAGACAGATTTTAAATTGAAAGTCACTCATTCGATTATATATGGGCCCGTAAACGCTTAGTCCCGGGGCCAAAATTCATTTCGCGCGGGCCCGTATGTGGTAGCCCCCGGGCCCGAATTTTTTCTCTACGGGCCTGCCTATCCATTAGCACTTTCGCCTGCTAATACTGGTGTCTATCCCGTCTTGGCCTGTAAGTCTTTGTAGGTCTTCGTTGGTAATAACCTCCGGCCAACGGATGTTAAGAATGCGCCGGAGTCACCGGTTTATAAAGGCTTGCAGCTTAGATGGTATTTGACAGGGCACAACACAGCAGCCAGTCTTTCCGTATTTTATGTTACTGTAGACCCAATTCTGCTATCCAATTCATATCTGTTGTTAACTGGCCTTGAGTAATAATACCAGAATGCACTGGTGCTCCATTGGGTTGATAAAACATTGCCCTGAGATTTTCCATAGGGATGTCCTCTAGTAGATCTGGACTGTTGCAGTCTTTTGCATTTTGGACTGGCGTTTTGCCTTTTCACTGTTTTTCTGCAGAATACTTTGTTTCGAAGGTACATCTTTTTAGTATATGCCTCTGCCGAGGCACTGTTGACTTGCTTTTCCTCAGACTGCTTCGGTGCCTGTTGAGAAGGAGCCTACTGGATTGATGCTATCATTAGCTGTGATCTCCTGCTGGCTCTGCATTGTTGTCTGGATTCTTCGCTTCACGTTGCTTGTGTTCCTGTTGTCTTCCGACGGCTTTTTCTGGAGATCCTGAATTGGTTCCTGCTTTTGTTTTTGTTGTTTCTTCTGCTGGTGCGAGTGCTATCTCTACCTCAGTTGACTGATCAATATTTAGTTTGGGCTCCAACCTTTTTTCGCCGCTTGCGTTTTGGTATTGTTTATTTTGCTTGTGTGTTCGCTACTTCCACGGTTCCCCAATCTGTTGATTGATGAAAAGTATCTTCGACAATGTTTTTCAGACCTTATTTGAGGGTATTGGCACTTTAAATCGCAGAACTAACGACATCATTAGGGCTCTGGACAAGTCCAAAGATAATTATGCCATGCTGCTTGGCAAATATCACGAGCTCTCGCAAAGATTTTCTGCTATGTCCAGCGCCATTGATGACATGTACGGAATAATTGCAAACTCTGAACATTCGTCCATTTCCAGTTCCAGCAAAGTTCTGCCAATTTGCGAAGAGACACGTCGTAGTGTTACGAAATTTAAAGTTGACTGTTGGTGTGATGGACGAGTCCCGTGTTTCTGTGACTCCTCAGGCGGTTGACTGCATTTCTTCTGGTGTCTCAACGCCGGCCGATGGCTCCCGCTCTTCTAGACAGGGTCCTGCGCAGAATACTCCGGAGTCGGCTTCTGCCTCTAACGCGGATAGTCCGGATGTGATTGTGGGCAACAACATCAGCACTTTACGGCCTGCTAAGATCCCCAAGATCTAGAATCCATCCCGAGACTACTGAGGACGAGGTCATCGCCCATCTTCTTTCTCGTACTGGCGCTGCACCGGGCACTGTTGCATTTAGAAGAATTTGTTCCTCATGCAATCCTTCTGGCTGTTCTTTTACTTCATTGTTCAAAGTGCTGGTTCCGGAGGATTTATTCAATCAAGTTCTTTCCCCTGAGATTTGGCTTTGCAATTCCAGTGTGCGTGAATTTGTCCCAAGAACTCGACTTGGCTTTGCCGATGCGTCCTCAAAAAACGGATTTCGAAAATGTCGACCTACTACGCAAACGTAACTGGTCTTCGTTCCAAAACGGTAAGGCTCTGTAATGGCTCCAGCGATATTTGCTTCAACGTAATTTGTTTGACGGAAACGTGGCTATGTCAAGGAATTTTATATGCGGAGCTGTTTAGCTCTGACTACATTGTTTTTGGCCGTGACCGTTACGCTGATTTGCTTGATGCGCGCGTTGGAGGCGGTGTTCTCTGCGCTGTGCGTGCGATGTTCCATGCAGACTGGTTGTAATTCCGAACTCCGAAGAAATAGAGGTTTTATGTATCGCTATTGGCCTGCCTGGTAAAACTGTATTCATTTCGACCGCCAATATTCCTCCAGGTTCTCCGCCTTTTTTTTTTTTTATATATATATGATGTTGCCAAAGCTCAGGGGATGCCCTATGATGCTAAAGCACAGCCTTGGCAGGAAAGGAATTAAGGTTGGGGAAAATGGGTTAGGATGTACGCCCCGTTTGAAAGTTTCAGGCTCATAAGACGAGGGAAAAACAGATGATGGTAAACTGTTCCACATTCGTGTTGTTCTGCTAAGAAAAGATTCCCGAAATTTGACGGTACGTCCAAATTTGACCCGGAGAGTATAGGGGTGGGAGCGACTTGTAGATCTTGTATCGCGCGTTGTAATGACTCTACAAGGAATCAGGCTAGCAATTTCGTTAGAACAATGGCCATATAGACAGCCTTGCTTCTTCAGGCTTAACATAGACGTGCAGCATATCTAACGACCATGGAAAGTGCCAGTACACAGTAAGGTCGACTTCTCCGTGATCAACAACTGGCTCTCAGATTGTGATTGGAGTAGCGTCCTCAATGAACGAGACATTAATGAGGCCGTAAGATATTTCTACAATTTACTGTCTATCTGTTTTACTTACTGTGTCCCTATTTCTAAATCGAATAACTCAGGTTCTAACCAGCCTTGGTTTGATTGTTCCTTAAAACATTTAAAGAATGTTAAATGTAAGGCCTGGAAGAGGTTTTGTTCCTCTAGGAGCGACGCTGACTATTTAACATATACTTATAATAATTATATTAGCAGAATAAAAGCGTCTTTACGCGTCGATCCTAAACGATTTTGGAGATTCGTGAACTTGAAACGCAATTCTGATGGCTATCCATCTTCTTTGTCTTTCGGAGACATCGAAAGCAATGAGCCCCTGACGATAGCAAACCTTTTTGCCGATTTTTTTAAAACTGCGTTTTTGGGCGATACCTGTGATATTAGCTTTAAGGATTTTACCCATTTGACGAGGTTTCCACCGACTTCTCTCGAATCCAAAGACCTAACGAAGCTACGATTTTGAAGAAAATCTCTACCTTGGCTGATAGTTTTTCAATTGGTCCTGACGATATCCCCGCCTCACTCGTGAAAAAATGTGGTTTCGTTCTCTCTCCCATTCTGTGTTATTTATTAAATCATCTCAACTCGTTGCGGTGTTTTTCCGAAAGCTTGGAAAACCTCATTAATTATTCCCCTTCACAAAAGAGGTGATAAATTTGAAATTTCGAGCTATAGACCAATTGCTAATCTTTGTTGTATATTCAATATTTTTGAGGCACTTATTTGCGATGTTCTATACTTCTACTGCAAGCCTGTAGCATGGCTTCATTAGGGGTAAATCAACTACCACAAATTTATTGGAATTTTCAAAATTTCTGCAATTGAAGGTAGTTAGCAAGTTGACTGTGTTTTTATTGACTTCAGCAAAGCTTTCGATAGAATAAATCATAGCATTCTTGTTCTCAAACTCTCCCTTCTCGGGTTTCCGCGAGTTTTTGTAAATTGGATTTATTCGTACTTGTCTGCAGGCACTCAGCGGGTTTCTTTTCGTGAAGCTCTGTCTGATGTTATTTTCAACACTTCCGGTGTACCGCAGGGCTCCCACCTCGGGCCATCGTTTGTTATAATTTATATCAATGATTTATCTACGATTCTGTCTCACTCCAATATTCTTTGTTATGCCAACGACACTAAGATATTCCGCATATTCGATATTTCGTGTCAGACAATGCCGATTGCCTACTTTTAAATTCTGACTTGGATGCCTTTCAGAATTGGTGTTCCATTAATGACCTTCCCCTAAATATCGGCAAGTTTACATCTATGTCTTTCTCACAAAAAAGATCTCCCTTTACCATAGAGGGTTATCCTTTAACAAAAATTACAAAGACTAAGGACCTAGGTGTTTGGTTGTATTCCCAATTTTCTTTCGAGGATCATTTTGATGCCATAGTCACCAAGGCTCTCTGGGTTTCGTGAAGAGGTGGTCAAAGGAATTTGATGACCCTTACATTACAAAGCTTTTATATTGCACTTTTGTCAGGCCTACTCTGGAATATGCCTCTCCAGTCTTTTTGCGTTCGACTGCATTCGGGTATCTATAGACTCTTCTGTTCTCTTGGCTTGTTTTGGCATATCGGTTCCGGTTCGCTCCCAGAGTAATCACGACTTTCTTCAGTTATCTTTGTAGACTGTGCTACATCCGTCCATCGGATTTAGCCCAGAAACACCCAGTTCTCCATGTCGCATTCCAGAAGCCAAATGCAAAATATTAAACTTTTACCAGAATCTCCATCCAGTAGTGCATGGTGTGAGATATGATAATATTACTGTCATCCTCCTTGATGAATAACCCGCCAAATTTTAATTTAAGGCACTCTTAATCGTCTTGCGACTCGTCTCGAGATTGTTTCAGGGTTTTGCCCGGAGAGGGTGATTTTTTGCAGCTCGACGTCAGCAATTCTGTGCTATTTGAATTTACACTTTCGGTTTCTCTTAATTTTCGAAAAGCCTGCGAAAATGCCCCTCTATGGAATGCTCATCGATTAGGGAATCTCCTCCAGTCGCTTCCAGTACAGCCGCTTGATCGATTCTGTCTACTACACAATATATGTAAATTATATCCGCGTATTCCTCAAAAGAATTTGTTGCTTAAAAACACCCCTACTAATCGGTTTGTTTTCACCTATGATCGACATTCTCTTTTATTGCAAAATTTCCATCAGGCATCAGTAACAGAACGACAGGAGACTAGGCTGTAAACTATCGCTAACACAAGCTAATATCGGCAATAAAACGAAATTACACTACTATTTTTATACTTGTTTTGCAGCAAACATTAAAATTAATTACCTATGTATCTTCAACAAACATTTTCGACCCTCTGCCATACAATTTTTTGTTTGGCTGGGGGAGATCTATCACCCCACTTATTTTGGCACACCAGATCTAAAAAACATTTTTAAAATTGAAAGTTATAAACACTTGCTAAGTTTCACAAAATTACTTTATTAAATTTCTAGAACAAAAATCTGACGCGTTTCGACCTTCTAGGTCATCTTCAGAGAACTAATCTGTCTAACTGATCGAAAGTACATTGAACTGTCTATCAATATCTCACAACTACATTAATATTTTAAGGTTTAGGTAAACAGAGATGGACTTAAAAGAGAACTTGTATTCTTGAAATCTAATTGTTTATTAATTAAACAATATCCTTTACTTTTTGCTGCTCTTATTTCTTTAATTTCATACTTATCCAAGACTCTCCCTCCACCCAAACTATGTAACAATTTTAAATTTTGTAATTTTGTGAAACCTAGCAAGTGTTCATTTCCTTCAATTTTAAAAATGTTGACAAAAAAGTTCCACCAAGTGCCTACAGCAAACACCATTAATTACATAAATAGATCGGGAAAAAACCCTGTAGATTGCAGTACCTCTGCACCTGTTAAAATTGGTTTATTATACGAGCAGCATTTATTTTTCGAATAGGATATCTGAGGTTACTAAAAATTGACAAATAAAATAAATTTTTTTAAAAATAGTTGGACTTTACCAAAAGGACTCAGAACCATTATTTTATATTACGACATTTCACAGTGGGTACAAACGAAATAACTACTTAACCACACTCGAGAATACTATGAAGCTATCTAAACATTATACCAAAACCCAACAATGTAAAACGAAGGCCCAGCATCTTATACAAAAGGAAGTGACTATTTGTACTTATCGTGTACGTACGTGTACTTAATTCGGGATCGTTCGGCTTCGTACTTTATGTACTTTTATGTACTATTATACAAATGCGGGGGGAAATATGTACTATTATACAAATGCGAAAATAAAGAACTTTCCCGAATAAAGTACACGTATGTACACGTTAAGTGCAAATATCATATCATATCATATCATTTATTCAACAATTAATGTACACAAGATCCATAATCTTATAATAGTACAAGCCTTTACAAAAACGACACCAAGGCAAAGACTGCAATGGTACTAGCGTTTGCTCATCATTAGTTGCAGCGATCCCGTAAAGTCCTGAAATGTAGATTTTTTCGCTACGTTCTAAATACTGATTTTCAAACTCAACCTTTCATATTTTGAATTGAATTGAATAGTTGTCAGTTAAGAGGAACATCTCCAAAAATGATAAACAAAAGGTTGACTAATGTTTTTCGGATACTGTTTCGAATTGCCGGTTAATGGAGGTGGAGGAGATTTTCTAAAGTTATCCATTAGATGAGTAAGTGTAATATTTCAGAACAATTAATTCATTGAAAATTGTTTTCCGATAAACTGATCTAAAGGTAATTGATTTGAATCAGATGGATAAGAATAGTTCTTCTTATCATTGTTTCTTTCTTCGGAATTATACGTTTCGAAGATCTGGTTTAATCCTATTCATCTTTATAAAAATTAAAGTAATTTACATTGTTCTTAATTACCAACCTAATACTTCGGTGAGAAAATACGCGATGTTGGAAGCAAACTTTAAAACAATTGGCTTTGCAGCACTATTTGAATTAAAATGTAAACAGACCTAGTGAAAAAATTACAGGCTACGATTTTATGAACTACGAATCGGAAGAGATAAAACTGATGCTTGTGCAGCAGAGAGAATTAAAGTCAACATTTTCCTTTAAATGGATTTGGATTTTGTAGATTTCATGTAGTGTGCACTTAGCACGGGATGTACATGTTTGCAAAAAGAAAGAAACGTTTTGCACTTTTTATGCTCTGCTCTTACTCTGAAAGTGTAAATTTATATATTGATTCGACTTTGCAAAACGTACGTGATAGCAGAGGTTGCAAAGCCGGAATAAATTGATTATTGATTACTATTATATGACTGGAATTGTAATTGAATAACAAGCAGTCAAACGAACTCAAATTTTGCCAATTTTAAAATAAGCTATTTTTACGATTGGCATAAAATTTCGTTGAGCATTTCCAGCATTATTTTATTCAGAATGTAAATTATTCAGAATAATTTTATTCAGAATGCAAATGCAAAATTTCTGTTTCTCTGTGCTGCGTAGGCCATTACTCCAAAATTTAAATATTTAATTTTAATTTTTTCAGGAGAAAGCTATTACTGGTTTTTGCAAAGGTACTCAAGAATATTGCCCGCCAAGTCCACCAGGTCCTCCTGGGCCTTTAGGACCAAAAGGACCAACTGGTCCGCCTGGATTACCGGGTGTTCCAGGAAACAAAGGTAATCGTGGCGATGTTGGCTTGCCAGGTCCTCCAGGTCTTGATGGTCGTGAAGGGCAGCCAGGACCCAGAGGCCCAAAAGGTGAACCAGGTATACCAGGAAATCCTGGCTTAGATGGTCGTGATGGTGTGCCTGGAGAACCTGGACTAGATGGAGTTCCAGGAAGAGCTGGAGCTGATGGTATTCCTGGTAAGGATGGTAAGGATGGTTCCCCTGGAAGGGATGGAAGAGATGGTCAAAATGGACGAGACGGCGCACCTGGCCCTAAGGGTGCACAAGGTCCTCCAGGCGAACGAGGTCCCAAAGGTAAGTACCTACGTTAATTGCAAATCCTTTTTACTTATAATTATTCCAAATGGAAACTACTGATTAAGCCCAATTCTGATACACTAAACAATTTTTATATCGACTGCAATAGTACGTAAATATTATTACAATAGTAATTAGTGTTATTGCAATAAATTTGCCAAAAACAATACACTTACTTACAGTTATAGTATATATTATTGTTTTTAGTAAATTTATTGCAATATAGGCCTTTCATTCCTGAATTGTTAAGCTAAATTGCTTGATTTCATTTAAATATGGCTAAATAGTTATTTAACTTTCACAACTTTTTACTTTTCTTGTTTCTAGAGCATTGTTTTTTAGAATACGATGGGCAAATATCATCATGAATTTAATAAGAACTAAAGAATAACAAAAAATGTAACAAAATAATTGCTTATATCGTCACTCACGATAAATACATTGCTTACACCAATGTCTATCGCTGGATTATTTCTATCCATTTCCACTTGTTAAAGTACAATTTAAATTAAGTTTAGCATCTCTTAAATTATATATTAGACTCGCAAATAACTCTCATAAGCACGTTTTGGTCACTTCGAGCCAGATTGTACGTGCGTCCACGTGAAAAACTTATAGAACGCGATTACATCAATTCATTATCAGCGTTTAGCTTAATTGTAACCAGTTCAATTCGAGAATTAACTGAATTTGCACAGAAAATGCAAAATAAACGAATCTTACGAAGACGTTTATTTCTCCCAACAACCTGCAATAAAGTTTTAATTCAAGAACTTAAAGAAAGTAAATCTTCAACTCTATCAGAAAAAAGTTCTCCAAGTCCACAAAAAACAGTGCGTTTATCAAAAATAGCCCTGCCCTCGTTTAAGGCGACGGTAGCAAATCTTTGGAGGTGCCTCAAAGAAAAGTTGTCCGTCGGTGAACACTATAACTCATGACTGGACCATCCCAAATTAAAAAAAATATGGTATCATTAGATAATCGCTTTCCTGAGGTATTGCTGGGATGAAATAATTTTTTTTTTCGATATTTAAATTTTTGGTGACACTTAGAAGCGAAAACACCGATTTTTGCCCTAAAAAATGGGCCTATTTGTTATTGTAAAATTAATAATTATGAAAAATAAAGCTCCCAGCAATACCTGGTCATTTATGTAAGGAAGAAGTATACCAAATTTTAAAATAATCGGTTGAGTAGATTTTGATTTAAACTGTTCACCAACTTCAAAAATGACAAGTGTCAGAAAATCGCTTTAAAGTTTTGTATACCAGAAAATCCAATATTAAACAACGGAGCAAGATGTTGTACTATCATATAAAACAATAAAAAAAATGGAAAACAAATTAAAATACGTTTTTAAATAAATCAGTTAAGAAAAAAAAGATAAAAAAAAGATTTTGAAAAGGTATACTAAGAGAAAATTCCAGAAAAAATTAGGTTTCTACTCACCGTAATCATGTTGCAAGTTCTGCCAAAATATAAGTAAATTTACGATCCTTCTAGTAATTTTTAATGTCTTTATATGCAATTTATACTTAAAAGAACCGTGAAATTGTTCACTCATAAAATTTACTGTGTGTTTTGGAAAAACTGCCAGCTTAATGCTAAATTTTTAAAGAAATAACCGACAAAATTTACGGTTCTCCACTTAATTTCCGCGCTACTCTTAGCTGATACTTGGGGCTAATCGTTCAGAAAATGTTACAGTGTTCCGTAAAATTTAAAGTAGTTGACAGTTGTAATACGATTGCAGTTGAAACCTTAATTTTTACGTAAATTCCAGAACTTTTCTCTCCGTGTATGATCATCCTAAAATAATCAAATCCATAAGTTATCTTTAACGATTAAATTGAAAACTTCTTTAATTACAAAATATCTAAGGTAGTAATACTGACCATAAGATATATTTCTTTAATAATTAATTTCTTTAATTGCATTAAGTATCCATTAACTGCGAGAAATCATTTTTAAAATCTTTTTGAATAGGTGTACCAGGTCCCCGTGGACGACCTGGAAAAGCTGGTGTTAATGGAACCCCAGGAATCCCAGGAATAAACGCATGGAAGGTTAAAGTAAACGGCACATTCTCAAGTGAATTGCTAATTCCACCCTCAATAGCTGGTACTTCTATACATTTTCCAGTAAATAGTTCCCAACAATTAAATTTAATTTCTACTTAGATAACAATATACCTAACGCTAGCCGAGCGGTTATTGTAGAAGAAGGGAAAAATCTTCGTCTTTCTTGTGCTGCCAATGGAATGCCCCAACCACATGTCGAGTGGCGACGAGTGGATGGTCGAACAATTTCCACAGGATTCGAAGAATGTAAGTACAATTTCCAAGCACATTTTACCTATAATTCAAAGAAAAATTTAATTTTCTTTCGTACAATAGTATCTTCAGTAAGTGGGCCCGCATTGAACATCAGCAACATAACCCGAGATCATATGACCGGATACACTTGTTTCGCTGACAATGGTATCCCTCCTGTGGCCAATGCAACATTCTTAGTGGAAGTTCACTGTAAGTTCAAAAACAGATTTTTCGTGATATAATGTTTCTAAATTCCCTTTTGATTTTATTGCTCCTCTTCGTGCAGTTGCTCCAATGATAATTGTCCAGCGGCAGCATATCTTCTCTGTAGAAGGTGGCTCTGCTACGTTGGAATGTCAGGTATGTACAGAAAATGTTACAACGTTTCACTGAAATATTGAGAAAGATTCTTGCAAAAGTATTTTAATGAAACAATCAATTTATCTTTGTATCTAATTTCTCTGAGAAAGCAATTCACCAAGTATTTAGGGTTTAGGGCTTTTTCTGGTCAAATTACCAGTGTCGGGTGGGGAAATTAAAATCTTTAAGAGCTAAAAGTACAACGTTTTTAGAATTAAATATTGTTTTAAGTAGGTATATTATTTATTGTGTGTTATATCTGCATATAAATACTGCAAATACTGCAAATAAATGCATAGAACAGAGTTTCAATAGCTTCTAATTTACGAGTCTCTAAGGACTTTATGTAAAATACCACTTCGATTATCGTTTCGTTTTGGACAGTAAGAATATTCCTGCCCGAGTTCATTTGAAAACCAAATGTGTCTTACATTAAGTCAATCAGGAGTTATGCTTCTGGCGAGGCAAAATAATAAGTCGTCGGTGGAATAAGTGATAATGTGTCGGCTTGCCTGGGGGGAGCTCTACCGTTCGGTAGTTACAGGGTGATTTAGGAATTCCAAATTTGCGTGGTATGCACATCATTATTTTATTTTTATGTTATGATCAGCGTGCTTTCCAAAAATTTCATCAATGGTGATTTAACTCATGAGTATCCAAACTTTTTAGCCTAAGCTCCACACTGACTCCTCAAGAACCAAGCTAGCTTAACATACTGCAGTTTCTAATTCCGCGCAAATTTTCATATTGGGACTAGCGAACGAGTGATATATCTAAAGCACAGGGCGCTGGGGTGCCCGTCAGTACCAACCAATTTTTTTATATGTGATGTTGCCAAAGCTCAGGGGTGGGAGCAACTTGTAGCTCTTTTATCGCGCTAGCAATTTCGTTAGAGCAATGACCGTGGAAATAGCGATAGAAGAGTGAGAGACAACCGACATTTCCGATTGAGCGACCAGCTCGGAAACCGTACTGACAATCGTTGACAAAATTGTTATTTTCTAGATATTTCATCAACTGATATAGTTGATGAGTGATTCAAAAACTTTAGAGCAAATTTAGTGCAATTGGTCTGTAGTTAGAGGGGTCGCATGCCTCTCCTTTTTTAAGTATCGGCTGGACATGAGCAAGTTTCCATGCACTTGGAAACACTCCTGTTGAATATTTAAGGTGAAAAATTTTGCGTAAAGGTTTAGCCAAAGCAGAGGCGCATCATTTTAAAACCAGGGGCAAGACACCATCAGGCCCAGTCGCTTTGGACACGTTGAATTTCGAAAGTACCCTAAAAACTTCCCGAGGGCGAAAGTTTAGCGGCTTTTGCCTACTAGTGCACTGTAGGTTGACCTTGTCCAATGAGCCAGTAAAAACATTTCCATTATAAATGAGTGGTGATAATGACGAATAGGTTAATAAGTCCAGCCTAATCAGCATTTTTATAATGCCACACTAATCTGTTGGTGGAATTAAGGTTAGTGGTTGTCAGAGAACAGGTGGAGAGTTGGGCGGAGCTAAGACAGTGGTCCGAGTTTCCCAAGGGAGCAGTTACCGAAACTGATTACTAATCTGGATGCGATGTTAGAAAAAGATCCAAAAGATGTGCGCTGTTCTCCATGGTATCAAGAACAAAAGTCGGACACTCAACTAGTTGTTGTCAATTAAAGGACTCACTAAATAGTTCGATGTGTCTTCCAAAGGGCTTGTGGTTGTGTTAAAATCGCCAGCAAGAACGATTTAAGATGACGGGGTTATTTCCAAAATCTTATCAATATCGGAAGACAGCTCATCGAAAAAGCACACAGTGTCAGTGCCAGATATATTCGGACTGCGCTATAAAAAGCAGAAATGAATGATGTGCCGATAGAGTTTAAATCTAATCCAAACATAATTAAATTCTGAATTAATAGAAGAGAGTTGAGGGAGATGGGAGAATGGCACATCATTTCTGATATAAACCGTGATTCCCCTCTGGGGAGATAGGAGCGGTACTAAGTGAAATCCAGCTTGATTTTCGGTGATCAAGTGGCAGTAAACTGAAAAGTGGTTACTTTTCAAGTCACGAATGTTGCAAAAATTACATAAAAATGTTTGCATAGTCCCATTCTTAATTCGCCCAAAACAAAATAATACGAGAAGGTACACCGGCACAAGGACTGACGAACGGGATCCACAAATGCGAAACAAAGAACAAAGCCAGCAGCAGTGTTATGCCTGTTGTGCTGAACTTTGATCTCAACAAAGGCAGCCAACTGCTCGGCAGTGAAGACCCGTTAAACGCTTTAAAAGACGCATGAGTGTACTACCTTGAATGTTGGATGGAAAAATAAAAAGGAACGAACTCACCGTACTGTGCTTATAAATAGAGGCCTTCCCTTTGGCGAAGATGGAACTAGCACTTTTAATAACTTAGAATTATTAATTTGCTTTCGCACCCGAATTAAAATGTTTTTGGGGAGCAAGACCGGCAGCACTGTCCCTCCCCGTCAGTAGTTCAACTCAAACTCCTTAAACTGGTTTATACAACGCCATCTTGTACAGCTAGAGCATGTTAAGCATATTAAGTTGAACTTGGAGCGACAAGTGCGATCTGAACAGCGAAATATAGTGGGACTAGTGTGTTTTGTGACTGTATATTTATAGTATTAATTAGGTACGTCCTTTTTTTGTGGATTTATATAAATAAGGCAGAGAAACGAAAGATATACCCTGTTCCAAAAAGAACACGGTAAATTGTGATGCCAAATTTCTCAAACTCGCCAAAAACCGTGTGCAGCCATCCTTTCGATCTTTCTTGGTCGAGAAATCAAGAGGCACTGATAGTGATAAACACATTTAGCAGCCAGATGCATGAAAGGTTATGGGTTCATCAAGAACATTTTAAAATTTACATGCTTTTGATATGGCAACCCGCGTCCACGAGGAAAAATCAGAAAATGTCCTGAGTTGAAATCGCGGCAAGAAAGAGGGATAGATGCATAGGAAAATGATGGGAAAATAAAGCAGACAGCAATAGTCCACAAGTGCGTGTACTGCCAACCTTTATGGAACAGATTATAGATAGTGAGAGCAGAACATTGAAAGGGCAATGGGGATATGAATATTTCATGATAGAGTCAAATAATTAGGCAATGAAACAATATCAGTGCTCAAACAATACAATATAAAACGTCATTATGAGACTATATATTCTCAGGATTACTCCAAATTTACAGAAACAAAAAAAAATTCTTCACCATTCTTTCTCCAAGCATACATTCTCCCATGATTATATTTCATCTAAATTATCGTTGTCTCATAAATAGGCATGCTAAAAAACTCGGTTCGCTATCAAATGTCTTTTGTAGAAGTTGCCAGGATGAAGAAAGCATTCCTCATCTCATCTGCAACTATCTGGCTCTAGCCAATCGCAATAGCCAATATCTAGCTCCCCTCTTTTTGAAGACTTAACTGAACTTGAATCGCCTGACATCAGGGACTTTTTTTCGGGATAAAGATTAGATTAAGGATAGCAGGCCACTTTTTTATTTAACTCCCTTTTTGGCCCTGGGTCGCCGCTAGTGAAATTCGAACCTGGGACCTCCGGGATGCAAGGCCGACACGGTATACTTACTCCACTGACGAAGACTTAGTTTGGTTAATTAGGAGTTCCAAGTGGTGTTAGGTCTTTGGTTACAGGGACAGGAATCTATCCCCAAAGTGGTATCACAATGGCCCATCATAGCGTAAATTTGTCTTCCCTCTGGTAAGCTGCCACTCAGGCCTAACCTAATCTTGTGTACTGTTCCTCCCTCTTAGATCTCTCGATTATCACAATGATGTTGGTATATATTATTCATAGGTAAAGGGCAACATTTACGCTATGCCAAAAGCTTAGAAGTGTGTATCGGCGTCGACTGTCGGAAAGCGAAAACCTTGTTCCACTGTTTTCGTACACTATAAAGTGGTGGCATTGATTTCGAAATCTACATTACTACTGTACTAAAGCATAAAAATGACCTACTGTAACATAAATTTATTTTGAAATATTGTTGTAATTTGCTGCCTTGAATCGTGAACCGGGACCTCTTTTGAATTTAAAAATCAACACATTATATAAGATGAAGTCGGAAAAATCATTCTTGAACCCGAGAAGTGGAAAGTTTTATAGTAGTAACGTTCTTGTTGGAAATTGGTTTGAAGATCGTAGTATTGAAGAAATAACCGAGGCAGAGAAAGCTAAAACTTGCCCAAAGATATCAAGTGAATACGAAGCCTCATATGTCAAACACAAAGGGGACGGAACTCTCAAAAGCGATATGATTTCTTTTAAAAATTGGTTGAAAAATTCAAAGTGTCATGTAAACATGTTTCTCAACGAAACGTTTAAAAATAATTTTACAAGAAGTAGTGACTTGCATTACGGAATTATTCCTGCGGATATGTGTGGTCCTCTGCCGAAATTGAATGAAAAAACTGGTAAATACGAACCACGTCCAGACTATTTGGATAGTTATGGAAACCAAACCAGATTTGGATATAGAGAATTTCTACTGAGAAGACGATTGCAAGAGGAGTACACTGGTGGCAACCTGTCCGAGTTCCGGGAAAGTTTCAAATGTTTTCCCAAAAGTGCTTACAGGAATAAAATAATAAAAAAGTAAAAAATTTTAAATTGTAATTATAGCCATTAAACAAATTTAAGTAAAAATTTTCTGCATCTAAATAAAACTAGAAATTAAACAAAAAATCCGGGAAATTGGCCAGCTTTTCTCGTAAAAGCAAAACAGCATGAGGGTGGCAAGTCCCCCATGACCCAGATTGCCAAAAGTCGTATGCACCACAGAAATGGTACTTACATGAGATACCATTTCATATTTAAAAGTGCCTGCAATTGAAGGAAAAGTTGCAGAGATAGGAGCTTATTTGCAACACTTCACGAGAACATAACTTAAAACTTCCTATGGGATTATATAAGACTATTTGCAATGTAATTCCTTGTCCTTGGGGGAAGCCGGGTGACCGTAAATGGTCTAGTCACTGAACTGGAATTGATGTATGGTGATAAGAAATTGAATTGAGCAAAAATAGCATTGCAGCATCCAGGAGTGCGAATGAAGATGTCGCCTGAATAAATCTTAATTCTTGATTCTTTAGCGAGTCTATGGCGTCAATTGCCGAGTGTTCCTTTACAAATGGATGTAAAGACCGA
This sequence comes from Leptarthrus brevirostris, assembly GCA_964036015.1. Classification (NCBI taxonomy): domain Eukaryota; kingdom Metazoa; phylum Arthropoda; class Insecta; order Diptera; family Asilidae; genus Leptarthrus; species Leptarthrus brevirostris. Next base: position 44,607,489 of record OZ038372.1, read on the forward strand.
ACTTCTATTGAGACTACAACAAAGAAGTGATTAATAGCCTCGTACCAATGTCACCATCATTTTTATGAGCACTAAAAGAATATTTTATGGAAGATTTTGCGGATCGAATAGTAGTAAATTGGTGTATACTTACTCGGAAAAGGCATGAATTATGATTACATGAATGTTAATGATGCTCGGTAGCGTTTATTACTAATTTGGGCTTCTTTAATAAGATCATATTGCATGACAGGAAAGGATTTACTTTTTCTATAGGAAATGGTAGCGGATGAAATCCTTCGAACTAAGTCAGTAGTTAAATTCGGGACTAGAATCGTTTTTATTTCGTATGGATTTATTTGTACAATGGTGGATCAGATTACAAGAACTATATAAAAAGGGGTTGTAAAATGTCCAATAAAATAATGTTGGAGTCGATCTGCAATTACATATATTGGTGAAGGGGGTATATGTTTGAAGTGATGAAGACTCGCATAGACCAGCCAGAGGCAGATATCTAAGGGCTTGAAGGGCTCCTGCAACGGTCATCGCGAAGCCGGTTCGTTTAACTTGAATATAGACGACTTCGAATTAAACAATCTTTTTTTCTTGAAAAGGCAATTTTCCAGCAATTTTTATTGTTGCAAGTAGAAGACGTGTCAAAACAGGTGTTTTAAATCTTCCTTTGTATTGGGCTCGTGGCATGGCTGCACAGATCGATATCCGAAATATCAAATCTTTACCCCACAGATGATGAATATTTAGGCTATTCACATTTTTAAATGAGGAAAAACGAGTATCGATTAACAATTTATTTTGTTTTCGTGTCTCTTTGTAGCCTCCCAGCGGTATCCTACCCCTGTTCTTCATTGAAACTAACTTTGGGCCTGTTTACTTTTCAATGTTTCGTCGAGTACAAGTCTTTTGTTACTAAATTTTACTGCTGGTTACGTGTAAACGTTGATTAGTGTTGACTTTCAAGTAGTAATTTAATTCTAGTTCTAGTTGCAGATTGGAGTAGTGTTCTATTTTTCGGTCGAGAATGTGCCATAAGGCCAGAAAGCTTTGGAATTGTTCTTTATTAGTCTTATAAAAATTCGAACCTGGGACCTCCGAATTGGTGGGCCGGTCAGTTATCATTTACTCCACCGAGTCAGATGCTTCAGCGCTGAAAATTGCTCATGCTACTAGAACTGTGAGACATGCAATGCAAGGAATACAAATAATTAAAGGGGAGAAGATATTTCGATGGACCACTTCTTCCCCCTAGAGCTTCGTGGAAAATAGGTTTCTAAGAGAATCTTGAGAGACTCTGTGCGCGATGGAATTCAAATACCATCCGCTTTTATCAAATGGATATCATTGGGCTGTTCGTAGTATGTTCCTGAGTCGGGAGGTCTCAAAAATTTCCGGAACTTTATGGAAGTATATTCTTCACGTTCTCCCAAGTTGAACTGTCCACTTTAGTGGTTTCTGTTGTCCTTCGGGTCTTAAGGCGACATGGTTGAGTCGTTGCTCCAATAAGCGCTTTGGAGAATTTATCCACAAACTTGTTCAGATCCTCTTTGTTGTTAGGAGGACTAAGGGTATCTGAGGACAGAAACGCCTCAACAATAGCTCTATTCCTATACCAGTCAGTCCTCCTGTAATTCCTAAGAACTGGTTGCTGAAATGTTCCCTACTTTATGGCTTCCCGCCTCGACAACTAGCTTCCGCATCGAGTCCGACGATGGTGGCCTTTGAGGTAAGCAAAGATCAAGCTAGTAGCATATTGAGCCAATCTCCAGGTTGACCACTACTGTATCCTTGTCACTGTAGTTGTGCAGAAGAAAAGTATTTAACGTCTTTTTCACTAAGATGGAGTGTTAAGAAATCAAAAACAATTGAACAATAAAAAAGTATTATAACTCGTGTTATTGGTGAAATTGGACCATGCTTGAGGGAAAGAGGGACTGAAAATTTGGTCACTCTTCAAAAAATCACACTCTTGAAGAGGAATGATGGAACTTTCACTAAGAACAGTGAAGAAATTGTTGAGTTGCTCACATTTCAGGGAATTCAGAAGTAGCCAACGCAGATGAGTCGAGCAAAATTGAAGATACCTCGGTTTTAGGATCTATAGGGGCTATTGTTGAAAGCAACATGCTGAAGTGGGCCATAACGACTTTTGCACCATATAAATCACCAAGATTAAAAGGAATCAATGCAATCAAAAATGTAGCATGATAGGCACCTACAGAAAACTGTTATTCTATGACTCTTGGTGATTTACAAAAGCTGCTCATATCACACGCATATTCCTCTTGCTGTCTCCATGCAAGTGATTTCCATCCCCAAAACAGGTAAATGTGGCCATGTATCCAGTAAATACTTTAGACCAATCGTTACATCGTTTCTCTTGAAGATCCTCGAAAGTCTTCATAGTAAATCACTTAAGAGCAAAAACTATACGATGGGTACCTTCGTCGATATTGAGGTAACATTCAATAACGTCAATGCCATTCAAGGCGCTCCAAAGACTTTAAATGTCGACCGATTAAGTCTAGTCTGGGAAACACTGAGGTGGCTAGATGTGTTAAAAGGTGTGGTTCTGCTGCAAATTCCATGGTTCAAGTATCTCCGGAAAGAGCCGGAATAAAGGTTAAGGATAGCTTATGCTGACGAGATAACTGGAAGAGCTCTGCAAAAGATTCATAGATTGGCAGCAGACTAGGTCTTGCGGTCTAAGCCGGCAACGACCGAGCTAGTCCTCTTCACATGAAAGAGAGTGACTGAATCGATAACTTTTCTTAAGGTAGGTAGTAACACCTTAGACCTAAAAGCTCATACACTAGCGCTTAAATATAGCAGAAAAAATGGGATTTGAACTGGATGTACCTGCACCTCCCTAGCAAGACCGAATCTTACTTATGGCATTCTAGTCTGGTGGCCCTTTCTCGATAAGAAGTGCACCTTAAAAAACTAACCAAAATACCAAGAGCTGCCTGTTTGGGTATAACAGGAGCTCTGCAAAGTACACCTGTCCAGACATCCACAGTAAAGTATAGTTTTGCTGAAGAGAAGACACGCTGAGGTCAGAAACATCACATCTGTTATTACTGGACGCTGTTTATCCGGTAAACCCGCCGAACATTTGCATTTTTCTCACACCAAATTCTGCAGTAGTTGTATGTATGAGGGGAAGGTCGAGAGCGTTCAGAATTTCTTATGTTAATGCCCTGGGTTGGTCGGAAAAAGATATGACATTGGGTAAACACTTCTGCCGCAAACTGGGATAGATTGCAGCTGTAAAGCTAAAGAACCAACTAGATTTATAAACTCATATGGTTAGTTTCGATTTCTTCCTGCACTGTCAGTTTCATTAGTCAAGCTACTTGCTGATCACTTTAGCGAGAGCTCCAAGACACATGGTGTCACAAGTGGTCCGTTATGGTCTATGTGAGGCTGTCTAGTTACTCGACTAGCAGCCGCCACCCTAAACTAACCCTAGACTCATTCCGTATTAATGGTGCAGATTTACATAAATTTTAATATTACTAATATTCCAGTGTCTGTCAGTGATTTCAAAATAATTGTCATTTTATAAGCACATATCGCTATTTACATGATATTAAAAACCATTAATTACTTTTAAAATTTTTTTCTGTCGTGTTTGTCCAGGCTAATTTTGAAAACGGCTAATCCGCTTTCGATAGACCTTTCACGGGAAGGTTCAGAATTTTCTTAGGCATAGTTTAGGTTACTTATGATACCATCCAGCAGGGGGGTTCCATATACAAATAATCGGAAAATATGGATTTGACACTAACATCGGTCGTTTCGATTATTTGTACATGTCACACCCCAAGCTACTGTTCGTAGCAGCCTACTAAAGTATACCTAAGAATATACTGAATCTTGCCCATCGAAATGGGATTAGCCGTTTCCAAGAATAACCCGGGTCATTTTCGATTATTTGTATGTGTCACTCTTCTCCCACCTCCATCCATAGGGATGTCTTATCACCAAATTATTTAACAGCATCGGAAGTGTAATTATTTATGACCTCGAAAAGTGCGGATTTAACACCAATATCGACCGCCCTCCGCGTACTATAAGTAGCCTAAGCTATGCCTACGAAAATACTGAAACTTCCCGCCCATCCCGCATCGCCCATCCCGAAATCGGATTAGCCGTTTCAAAAATTAGCCCGGACAAACAGACAGACAAAAATTGTAAAAATAATTGAATTTGTTTTTATATCATTTAAATAACCATATGAACTTGTAAAATGACAATTATTTTGAAATCATACTCCAATTTCATTACTATAGAGAAGAGAAGAAGAAGGGCTTTTCCTAGACTTTCGACTTTCCTCATTCCTCTTACCCTAATTCCCTTTCCAGCAATAGGAATGCTAAGCGCATCATAGAGTTGTCCCTTAGGCTTTGGCTATATAATAAAGATAAATATGTGAAAGATTCCAAATTTGTTTTTTTTTTTATAAAAAAAAAAAGAACAATGAAAAGTTTCTCTGTTTAACAAAACTGTGCCGACGATACTTTTATGAATGCAGAACAAATTATGAAAAACCTCCTCTTAAAGTTCTCTCATTCTATAAAGCATAATGTTTGCGTAACTCCTGTTTTCACTTCACTACTGCAATTCAATTTCCAAAGGAATAAAAATAAATTTTTTTAAATTCGATCGAAAGCGCTCTGTTATTTACATATTCTTTCAATTTTAATTAGGTTGAGGCTTTCCCAGAGGCGTTACGCTACTGGGAACGTGCTGCCGATGGAAAGCTTTTGGATCCAGGAGAAAAGTATCGGATAGAAACGTATCCAGACAGGTACGACACACATAAAGATAATTGAAATGCGATAAGAACTCCCTTTTTCGCTGTAGGTATAAAACAACAATGCGCTTAACAATTAATAATTTAACGCGAATGGACTTTGGAGTTTATTATTGTGTGGCCAAAAACGAAATTAACACGACTGCAGCAGTTTTCTACTTGAAACGTAGGACTTTATTGGTTTATCGTTGATTTAATAAATTATTATTTTTTACTTTAAAGAGAAAGATCCGGGCTCGTACATCCCACTTGAGAAAAACGAGATTGCAATTTTCGGTCAGAAGCCCCCCGAGAGTTTTTGTCCACCACCTCCACCTCCATGCCATGAATGCGAAGACGTAAGGTAAAGTCGCTGACATTTTTAAATAAAAATAAAATAGCTATCACGAAATATTAAATTTCTCTAATTTTAAAGACCAGTTAAGTGCAGCACCAATCGTATGACCGAAGTAGAGATGGAGCCAACTGGCAACATCAGTTATGCAGGACTTCCAAGGAGGAATACAAGTAACAAAATTGGATTTGTGTAAGCAGACAAGTTCATTTAAATATTTTCGTTGCTCAACAGCTTGTCAGGTGTATGCAGTTGGAAAGCCTGTATACCATAAATTCACAGATGAGTTATACGGAGCATGGCTAAGAGATCCTGCAGCTAGGTCAGATGATAAAGAAAAAATTTACGTCACCAAACAGGACTACGACCGACGTCTTTTCGAGTACGGAAGTAAAATGAGTTACAGAAATAACAATACTCCCAAGTACTATGAAATTCCTGGTGGCTTCACGGTAAGAAATACTTTCTTAAACTTACAGCTTGAAAATTGCTAAGTACACCGCACCGCAGATTGTGTTAAGCACGTTCCTATTGCAGCAATGAATAAAAAACTTTAACAATTTATAAATGTCCTTTAATCGTTCCTAAAACCAATTAAATATGATTATAGCCTCAAATTGTGAATCGAACCCATTACAGTTGCACTAAATGGTGCAATTTGTGGGAACACCCACTTGGCACAGGATTAATGCGTTTCTCCTTGATAATGCCTCTTTGGTAATCTATTAACGAAAATTTATGAAAATCGTCAATACTCTTAGTAGCCGATGCTTCAATATCTGATTAAATGCATACAAATTCTATTCAGAACGCCCTCATTAAGGTTAGTGTTTCGGTTGAAGCTATTTTTAGTCACATAAATTGCTGTTAATCAACAAATCACAACAGTAATAGTAGGGAGATGGTCGATTATACGTTATGATATGGTCTTTGTTTCTACTAACTAATTACTACCTTTACTCCAATCAAAAAGGCTATGATGATATATATAAGCTATTAAGCTTAATTGCCATCATGATAAGACTGCGGAGAGCCTTACATAAAGAATAAGTTTGGAACATCCTGGTTGCACTATATAATTGAATAAATTGGTCAACTGGGACATTGAGTTTACTATTAAATTGTCTAAATTATTTTTTCTACATCTGAAAATAAACTATTGCTACTTATATTTTGTAGCCTTTACAGAAGAGTAAAAGAAGCATCGGAGGTGTGTAGTTTAATCCACCACAGCGAACACATTTATAAAATGGTAAAAATATTGAACTGGCTACTCAGAAACTTTATTTGTCCCTGCACTCCACGGTAGTCGGTCCTTAGCCCATTTGAGAAAGGCGGAGGGAAATACACGCACCAGCCAGAACTTCTCGAATGAGAAAGGCCATTTGAGCCACATAAATACGCTCTCGATGATTGTCGAAACGCCAACACCTACCTTCCTGTGATAAGATATAACCCACCTAGTTCATCTCGAATACTTTACACTGATTCAGTGATGCCAACTTTATCTATAAACAGCAGATTCCGATCGGGCTATCTCTCCGGCTTCTCTACGGATCTTCTCCATGTGTTGCGCGGTCGTCCAATGCGGCGTCTTCCTTGGGTTCCGTGGTGGTTCCAATCTACAGCCCGTTGAGTGACGTTGTTTAGCTTATGTCTAAGTGTGTATCCATTGCCATTTTCCCTAGCCATTGCCCCTATCCAGTCTTGATCTGTAGATCTGTGTAGATCTTTCTTGGTAATGACCTCTGGCCAATGGATATTAAGGATGCGCCGGAGATACCGGTTGACAAGATTTGTAGCTTAGATCTTATTTGAACAGCCGTACACAGAACAGATTTTACAGGCTACGTGACTCTAGTTGTTGGATAGGAGACGTGTGTACATCGTCGGCATATTCCAGGTGCGTAAGGCAGTTAAAAAGTTTCCAACAAATTCCTAGTGATGGGTTGTCATCTTGGGACTATACTTCGTTTATGACGATCAGGGAAGGCAAAGGTGACGGTACGCATCCTTGTCTCACTCCATTCAAAACTTTGAAGGGCTCCGACAGTTTTCCCTTGTGCAGGACGTGAGACTGGGCTCCTGAGTAGGACTCCCTTATGATGGTGATAATTTTTTTCTGGGGTGCCTCTTCTATGTAAAGCTACCTATATAACCTCGCGATCAACACCGTCAAATGGCTTCTAAAAATCAGCGAACATTAGTTGTAAAGGGACCTCCATTCGACGGATTGCTCGATGATAATTCGGAGGATGTTCGTGTGATTGCCGCAGGAGAGACCCTCTCGAAAGCCTAACCATTCAGTATTTGGAGTGCGCCTGATTTGTATTAAGATGAGTTTTGTCTTCAATTTGGAGATTACAGTTAAAAGACAATCAATCCAGTAGTGATTGGCGGGCAAGCTTGGTTCGAAACAAGCTTTCACTTGCCATGCAGGATGTATATAATTCTTTCTGGCTAGAGTAAAGCAGCACAGTTCAGACGTAAACTCTCCACTTCTTCTCCATCTCGTTTCGCTTAATTCTAAAATATTGATTTTATACTGGGCCATTTCCTACTCCTCCTCCATGATCTTTGCGTACCCACACTCGTCTCACAGAGTTCTCACGTTCCATAGCCCGGTCATAGTCCGATGTTTATAGCTATCACAAAATCAATCAGAGGTATTCGAGGCGTACTAAAAGCTTCGTGTGTATGATTGGGTTTTTCAGCGGGAAGTGGCGCAATACAATATCAATATCCCACCGAACTATAGGTTCCAAACCAGGGTGCGAAACATCTCAATAATTCAGTGCTACGCGCCGATCAAGCAAGCGGCTGTAACAACTGAAGAGAACTTTTACCGACTTTTACATCAACTTATCATTGGTGGATTCTTATTAAAAAAATACCATTTGTCTAAAAAGACTTCCAAAGAAGAGTTTAACATGATAAGTGCAACCATATTAACGCTTTAGTCGGGCAGAAGCAGCATACTTCTGTGGCGCTGGAGATCTATTACAACCAAAATAGACTGCTAAAATTAAACATTCCGTAAGGGTTCCAACATAATTAGGGATTAGCAGCGGGTTTAGTCAAGCCGGATTCCATTGCTGTGGCTAAAGTTCTCCTTCCCGTAATTGAGGAATATTGGATTTGACAGAGCTGATCACGAGTAGTAATAGTGGACTATGTGCTCTGTGCTATGTGGCTGAGCAGCCAGAGCTCATATGCCCGAAGCTCTGAAAAAGAAGGTTAAAAACTAAAGCTATACTTATGAGCTTGTCAAGGAGAAAGACAAAATTTATATTAAGGAGTAGCTAGTGGATCAAGTAGATAAATTGGTGCTGAAGCGAATCTACAGGCTTGAATTAACACGGCTAGATGCAAAAAAAGTCCTCATATTTAAATCGAACGTAAAATCTGTTCTGCTGTACAATTGTTCTACATGAAAAATGACCTGCTAAATAACATTAAATCTACAAGCCTTTGTCAACCGGTAACTTCGACGCATCTTTAACATTCATTGGCCGGAGATCATTATCTTCGAGGGCCTAACAAAAACTACTTCTAGATTTCAATGGGACGGACCCATGCAAGACACTGGATTAGATGACCGCATAACACGTGGATAACAGATGTTAGAGCGTCGGGTTAGCTGACGGCCTATGTCACAAAGAGGTTAAGGAAATATAGATCTGATTGTTGTTGGCAAGAAAAGACTGGTTACAACTGGAGACCAATTCTCATCCAGGGTGAAAAAGCTTTGTCCTCTAACGAGCTTACGGAATAATGTTTTTATAAAAATATTAATACTTTGCAGTTTAAGTTATGAACTTGAGAGTGCAAAAGGCACACCTATGTTGCGATATTGCAATCTAATTTTTTTTCAGCACATTGCGTGCTCGAGATTTTCAGGCAATGAGGTTAGGTTAGTTGGTGACCACCAGGTTTTAACCGGTCTGCCTCACATAGACCACTGCGAAGAAACCTCACTTGAATCGATTTAGCACTGCTATGCAGTGATTATCTTAACCAGCTGCAGCTTTTCAGGAACCTGATTATATCCTTAAGCTCGATGCCGCCGATCTCTTTACGTCCATGGCCAAGGGTCTGAAATCTACTCCTGGCCAAGCTCGGGCATTCGCAAAACAAATGCTGAATGCTGTCAACTTCATCCCCACCCAAACAACTACAGCAGAAGTCGTAGGAATGGGCTTGCGAACAGCATGACTGTGCATGAGCGCCTTGACGGTCGCTTGAATATCGCTATGCAAGCATATTTCATTACGTCTTTGTAGGTCCTTGTCGGGCAACAGGACCTCTATTTAAAACATCCGGCAGTCTTTACGAGTTCCCATCCCTTTCTACCGGATATTCTAGTGACGAAAGCTTGCTCGAAGCATATTGTAGGAACAGTATAGTCAGTGTTCGCTTGCAGATAATTTCCCGGGTAAGCTTTTAGTATACTGCTCTGGCTGTAGTCTAAAGGTTTCCAACTTTTGGATTCCTTTAACCTTACGGCATTACGGACATCTATAAGTCTTTCTAATCCCTTTAAAATAAATAATGCCATAATGTGCCCGTTCCTCCCTACCGTAGGGATAAAGATCAGTTTCATATTGTCTCCAGGCAAGCGGAATATAGACATGGAATAGGCAACTTTCAAAAATCGCTATAAGTTGTTGTATGTTTGTTCCTGGCGACTTGAAGGGATCGAATGATTCGATGGACCATTTGAATTGGTAATATGTGACAATGTTCCATAAATTACCACTGATTGCTGACTAATTGCCAGAAAAAGTTCGTGCTCATGAATAGTTCCAGTGTCTCCTCATTTCGTTTGAGAAAAGAAGCAGCACTGGGGCTACCTGCGGGAATTTTCCTGAACCTGGCGGCTTCGTTTAAACCCTCAGAGGATTCACAGAATGACACAATTGACGAGCCTTTTCTTCTTCTTTTTAATTTCTTTTTTAAATTCTGTTTCAGCTGGGAAGAATGATCCTGCCTGGTAGGACAAGAAAATAAGCTCGCTGAAACGGCACTCACGGATCAGTCTTCTATCCCACCAAGCAGGTCTTCTTGGACAGTCTACTAATCAGACAGCTATCTCCCAAGGTGTTTTCGATCGTTTCCGATAGTTTGTTCACTACTACGTCTATGGCACCAAATTTCAGGCTGTGAACTTAACTATTTCATTTTTTGATCAATTTATAATTTTGAGGGAGAGTAAAAGGCGTATAAATAAGTTGCATTTTTTCGCAAGAAGATTACATAGATGTGCCTGGTTGGGTTATTTATATGTCAAATGACTCATTTATCCAGCCACGCAAAGATCACCGTAAATTGAAATAGTTATGGTAGAATTAGATTTGTTATCTTAATGAGTTCTAAGAACTTTTTGAATTAGTGTCGTCACTTCCAATTATATCTATGTATGTATATTGTTATAGTTCAATATTATTATATTTCCTCAGGGTAATGCACACGTGGTATTTAATGGATCCTTCTACTACCATGAAAAGGGCACCTCAAATGTAACAAAGTTTGATTTAAGACAAGGAATAAAAACAAGTAAGTCGTTTATTTTTTTTAGTTTTGGAAGAAAACAGACTTCAAACCATTTTTTATATATTTAAAGTAATTTTGCTAATAACAAATTTGAAACTAGTGGGGTGGGTCCAGATTCTGGGTGTCGCATCATTGGTGCGACCCTTGAGGTTCACACGAACAACTTCCCAGTTAATAACAATTTTCAATTGTTATTAACAATATTCAATTATTATTAACAATATTTAATTGTTAATAGCGATAAATTTCATGATCAATGATAAATTTTTTTAATATTACAAAAAACTATAAAAGTTCTGGTTTTTTTTTTAAAGTATCGAGTTGTATCAGAACCAATTAGATCAGAAGAATCTTTAAAAAAAAAACTTTCGCCCACTTTTATCTCATTTAAAAATACTTAAAAGATTGATATTTTAAATTTATAAATAAATAAATTAATGAATTTAATTTATCATGATAATTTCGTTGTAATTAGATGCAAAAAAATTTTAAAAAAATTATTCCGTTATAGTATTTTTTAATGAAAACCAAATAAATGCACTCTGTTTGGAATTCATTTGTTATTAATAATTTTGGTTATAAATAATTTATAATTGATATAAACAATTTTTATTGTTATAGACCATTTTTAATTGATATAAACAAAGTTTATTCATAAAAAAAATTTTTGTGGTAACCAACATTTCAATTGTTTATTAGAATTTTCAATTGCTATGAACAATCTTCAATTTTGTATTCAATTTCCAGTTTTAATATTCAATTTTCAACCAGGTAAAACCATTTTTTATGATTATAAATTTATTATTGTTATAAACAATTATTTATTTTTATAAACAATTTTTCATCATTATAAACAATTTCTGTTAATAACAGCTGAACCGAAATTGATTAAATTTCTTTCAGCTCTTATTGACAATAATACGCTTCGAATGGCACCATAGTGAAGTCGGTATCATTTTTTGTTCGCGAGATTTCGTTGTCGAAAAAAGTAGGTCCGAACGTACGTACGTACACACACACACACACACACACACACACACACATACAAGTGTTCAAAAACATGCGTAAAACACTATGGTGACTTTGAAATGTAAAAAAAAATTAAAACTAAAAATTTTGAAAATCGGGCCCATTACAATAACTTCCTATATGTGGGAAGTTAAAAATCGGGGTGGGTAGTGTCGGAAAGAAACAAGTGAAATTACATTGCATTGTTTTTTAATGTTTTTCTTCTTACTAAGCTCAATTATTTGTACGGCTCAACTTTTCGACACTGCTTTATCATCTGCATTCTTCTCTTTTCTTGCTATAAAGATTTTTAGTCAATTTTAAGATTTTGGGGACAATTTGCACCAGTTCAACACTTTTTCACTGTATATACTTTTTTCAAAAACTTTCACTATTAGTTTTTATTTGGTACAACTCGACGAATTCTTCTTATTAAACGATACTTCACGCAACATCCTACACGTAATCCATACCGAAATGAAGGCTAAGTATGGGAACCACGATTTTTTTAATTATTTGGAACAACATTCAATACCATTAATGATTGAAAATTTTATATTATATATATTTATGTTCAGTATCTGGTTCCCGGTCCTGCTAACGCTAAAGCTAGGTAGAGATTTTGTTCCATCCCAACAATATAGCTTATTGTTATTTGTTTAACCCTTTAACGTCAAAACTAGAGTTTTTGTAAACCCTCTCTTTAGCAACGTGCCAAATACAAGAAACGATGGAAGAAAATCGGAAATGCCTTTCCGGGGTGCTCTTTCGAATGACACTAACTGTTTTTGGCTGTTTTTTGACTTTTGACTAGAAAAAAATGTTTCTTTCGAAAGAAAACTACGGAAAAAATGCATTTGGGAGCTGTACTAAAAAGTTATGTAATTAGAAAAAATAAAATACGATCCATTTTAGATGCACTTTTTTCAAAATTTTGCAAAATTTTAAAAAATTAAAATTACTTGGGGCTTTTTAAATATTTTTTTATCACGAGACGATTTGTTGAGCCAAAAACTACGCGATGCCAAGTTTTCAGAAAACGTAAAAAAATGCGAGCTTTTTCTGCATATTAAAATAAAAAGAAAACGCTCGTATTTCTTCGCGTTTTCGAGAACCACTCTGCAAACTTGGCATCGCGTAGTTTTTGCCTCAACAAATCGGCTGGTGAAAAAAAAAATTTCAAAACTCCAAAGTCGTTTTTTTCAAAAGTTTGCAATTTTTTGTATTTTATTCTGAAAGAGCGGGAAATTGTCCTTAAAAATGTGTATGGAAATCGTAATTCCTTATTTCTGTCCGGAGCTATAAATAATAGAAAAATGCGTGATTTTCGATAATTCTAGGTTTTTGTAATCTTCAAAATATTATGACACGAAAATGAAGTGCGCAATCGAGCTGAAACTTGTTTTACCAACACTTTATTGACTTCAAAAATATAAATAAAAATAAAACGTCACGCTCCCTTGAAAAAGAATCTACCAAATATTTACATATATACACACACTCATTTGATTAACAGCGTACATAATTTTCCCGTTTTGAAATACCAACTTTTTTAGTTGCATATTCTGAAAGTCATCTCAAGAATAGTTGGTAAAAATTTGGTGGAAAGATACCGAATATTGACAATGTTACGACAAATTTTGTAATATCGCTCCCGATTTGGAAACACCTTAAATTCTTTCAAGAATCGGCACCCAAGATATTTTGAAATACATTCAACCTATAGACTTAATTTATTTTTTGTGACTAAGAACTTTGGAAGTCCTTTTCTTTTCTTACAAAAAGTATTTTTTCGATCTTATTTAGATAGCTGCACCCAAAAACCGAGATAACTAATATTAAAGTACGCCAGTTTATATCAAAAATCAAAAAATTAAATATCTGACTCGACAAAAGTTTGCTTTTATATTTTAAGTTCAATTAAGTGTTTTCTGTTTCAACAAATTATTCGCCAAGATATATTGGGGATCGGAAACCACCTTTTTTTAAGATCCTTTATCCGGATGCCTAGAACCTCCACATTTTGTATCATTTTTTATGATAAAATTGAATTTCAAACTTCCATATATGTATTTTGAAATACAAAAAGAGTTAAATGTGTAAATAATAAAAGACCGTCAAAAAGAATTCATAAACTGGTTTTGTTTCTCGTTGCTTAAAAGCAATCAGAATAAATTATAAAACTGGTCTGAGTAAAATGGCCGAAATATTATTCGATTCATCCCCTTATTAATTATTGATATTGAATATTTATTGCTTTTTTACTTTATTTTTGCTATTATGAAAATATCTTTATTTCAACAAAAAAAAACAACTGGAACCAACTTTGACAACATTTTTCTGATCCAATTGCGTTAACACGCTTGACTATGTCGAAATCATATACTGAAAATCCGTTTTAGATGTTTAATTTTAAATGGTACTGCACCAAAATGAAAGCAAGTAAAGAATCTTGTGTTATCTTGTTGTAAATTCGGAAGATAAATAAACGTACTGCTAGTAGTCATTGCACCAGCGATTCGACTCGTTTGTTTATTGCGAAAATAATAGAGATCTACTCGAATGGAAGCCATTCTTCAAGTAACTTTTTCACTCGTGTGCTTTGCTAAGTAACTCTTTCTATACAAAGCACCTTGGTTTTTGCGTATTTTATTATTCTTCTAAATATAGTCAATCTTATTTGTTTATTTCTAACAGCCATTCCTATTCGTTTTATACTCTAAGAACACGCACTTTAGTTTACTCGAGACCGAGTGTAATGTCGGTTGAAAATTCTTTTTCGAATACGAGTTGAAATTAAATCACTCGAGTAACTGTAACTGATGTCACCTTCCCTAGAATCCCTGCGGTAGATTAGACGTGGTCATTTATTTTGGTCAGATTTCTTTTGATTATATAGTATAGACTTAGAAATGTTTTTACAGCGTATGAAGAGGAGGATTTTCAGCTCCGCAAGCGGATATCAATAAATGAGTAAAAAATGATTAGGTATGTTAAAACTCTATGATTATCGATTTCGACAAACCCTCAATATATAATATATGTACTTTGTTTAACATCACAACATTTACTTTTTTCTAACCCTCAGCTTTCGAGATTTTCGTTGGAGCAAATGAATTTTTTTAATATTGGCATTTCTTGTTGGAGAAGCGAAAATAACTCTACCTGATTCCTGACGAGTAATTGAACTTCATCCATACAAACAAAACTGAATTTATAAAACCACCCAAGGTCCTTTACCAATTAGTTTCTAGTTAGATATGCATGAATGCATGAAATTTCAGTAACTGAAATTCTTCATATTTTACCGTGTTTTACCACGTAGTATAGGAGATTTCGGAAGCAGAGAACTACGACTGAATAAACTTTCCTAGGACTGGTAATTTGACTTAATTAGAGCAAGAAGGTTACATTCCCATGTACAATCCTTACCTTTCAAAAACTTCAAACTCAGAAATTGCTTTAATAACTTGGTACGCCTTGTTTATTTTCGACTTTAAGGATAACTGAGAGCAGCTCGTGCACTTACATTTCATGACTCATATCTCATCCCATCCGTAGTAGCCACCCTGTGGTCAAAAACATAAAATCCGTCACTGACCCTGAAGTAAGCAATTGTGGTAAACAAGTGGTTGACAGAGGCAACAGTGAAAATGATAAATTGAGTTGCTCCAGTGCGCTTTCCCCAGTAGGATTTTAATCTGGTGTTTAATTACTCAACATGCGAATATCTACTTTAACTAATAAATCTTCTGTCTGGTTTTAGCAGCTTTATTCTTATCTTTTTTAGCCACAAGATTGCCATACACAGGAGTTGGAAAGCGGAACTATTTGTATACTACTGAGCACAATTTTATGGACTTCAATGTGGACGAAGTTGGTCTATGGGTGATATACAGCACTGACGATTCCAACAACACAATTGTGGCTAAGGTACAATTTTGAGAGTAAAAATCAATTTTCCATTACAAACACAATTTGTGCATACGAAAACAAACGAAGCAAATATTTTTTATTTTGTTATCTCTAATTTTTGTTATTTCACAGTTGGACGCTGATTCTCTGGACATACAATTTAGCTGGAACATAAGCATTGACCACCACAAATTTGGAGAAATGTTCATCGTCTGTGGTGTCCTCTACACAATCGATTCGATTACAGTGAAAAATGCAAGCATTGTGGTTGCGGTCGACCTCTATAAGGCCGAACTACTAAAGGATCTGTCGTTGTCGTTTACAAATCCCTTCCGGAAGACGACAACCGTAGGATATAATCGACTCCTTTCCGTAAGTGAGACATATATCATTTAATTTAAGGATTTTTCAAGAAATTTATCTGAATCTCGCCTAAAGGGAGTCAAACTTAGCAAATCAATTCATCAATTATATAAAGTAGTTTACTATAAGATGTAGTCCATCAGTCCTTTTTCTTTTATCTGGCAAGAAAGCAACGTAGAAATCTGATAAATCTGCAGTATATAAAATTAATCTTTAAAACTGGACAGGCAAACTGAAATAAAAAAGAACGAAAGAAAATACTCGCGAAATACTTCGTCAGTCTCAGCTCTACATACATAGTATAAAATAAAGTCAGAATAAGTGTATGTTCGCGCTAATCTCAGGAACGAAAGCATAGATTTCAATGGGGTTTTCAGTATTTTTCAAGCTTTTACTTAACTTCACCTGTTAGTTAGTTAGTATGTTTGGGTCAAATCTTGGATACTTTTCATAAATGGATGGGATATGGAATGCCATCAATACTAACTCAATGAATGTACCAGAAAATAAAACCATGAATGAATATTTAATTACAAATTATGTCGAGCGAGAACAGTCGCAAAAAATGCTTTCGGTTTCCTTTATGATAGACCCCAGTTTAAAGAACGCTATGTTTCCGAATGCTATACTACTAAACATACGCGTGCAGGGTGATAGATGTCACCTAGTCAAACAAAAAATTGTAGGGCAGAGGGTATGCATGGTATGCAAATCATTATTTTATTTTTACCCTCTGATCTACTCAACGCAGCGACGTCAAACGCACGCAAAAAAAACTATACTTATAAATTTCTACATCCTTTCTCTATTTAATAGAAATAAAAGCTAAGTGTATTAGTTATTTATTTGACAAAAAGATTCGCCAAAACTGGCTACTAAAATAAGAGCTATGTATGTATTATAAAGGCGCGACAAAGAAGTAATAGGCTCGTGCATTCCATAAAGCATCCGATGATATGGAATATGGAAATAGTACGTCCTCCTCAAGTACCGGGCCGTGTTGGAAATGCCCACGCGGCTCAGCAATTCGGAGGTGTTGATCGCCCCCTGCAGTAAATAGTACAAAAGTATAATCTTATAAATTTTGCGTCTCTTTTCAAGCGAGTCGAGGGAGATCAGCTTGAGCCTAGCAGGATAGGAAAGAAGGAAGAATGGATCGCGTCAGGGAAAATCGTGGAGACGGAACCTAAGAAATCTGCGCTGAACAGCATCGATTTGATTTACATATATGAGCAGCGAAATAGGGATCCCATACCGGCCAAGCATACTCCAGAATGGGTCTCACGAAGGTGCAGAAAACGAAATTAGGGATCGTCAAGCTCTCTGGACCACCTTTTCACGAAACCAAACATGGAGTTAGCCCTACCCACCACGAAGTCCACGTGATCCTCAAAAGATAAACGGGAATTAAGAATCCCCCCATGTCCCTGATGCGATCAACTCTGCTCAACATACTACCATTCAGAGAGTAGCCTGAAATGAACACGGAGCACATCGGTGGTTAGAGCCTGGAACGCCTTCACAACGCACAAGTTGCTATTGGGTCTATAATTGGAGATGCCACATCTATCATCCTTCTTGTGAAGGGGCTTAATAACAGAATCCTTCGAGAGCCTACGGAAATGGCCGCATATAGATTGTACAAAGAACAGAGAACAGGGTCACCGGACGGCAGCACCTCTTCAAGAACGATGAAGGGATGCCGTCGAGATCACACGAAAATCCATCCGACAAGTTCGACAAATATTCAGTTACAATGACCTGGCCAATAGTCTCTGAGTCCGTGCGTGGAAGCCTAGTCAAGTAGGAAAAATCAGTAGAAATGGTAGCACAGTCAGAATCATAGAATGAAGTTAGAAAGAAGTCAGCGAAGAAACCACTTCTGCCACGTTCACCAAAACTAAGAAAGGACGAGTAGCCGCCACTGCGTCGTGGATTTCGTGTTGGATAGGAAAACGAGACCGCCGATGAACCGGCCAGTAATGGCTCTTCCTGTCGGTGCCATGGTCTCGAGCCCTTCTGCGGCCTTAGCTGGTCGTCGGCAAGTGCTGTGATTAAAGACTTGGCTAAGTGTCAGCAGCTGTTACAGGGCCGGAGAAATGTCCCCGGGCTTATGGCACTTGTAAGGCCCTTTGGTTATAACAATACCACTGCCTTAAGTAAGGCTCTTAGCCTGCCTATCGGGCCACTGGGGCTGAGATACCATCTACACCGGTTGAGTCTGTCCAGTGAGATGGAGTGTCTACTCTGTCTGGAGGACGATGAAATTACCTCGCATACATGTATTATGATTTTTTCCGGCCTTGGCATGGCTGAGAGGGAGGGTCTTCAGTCGGGAATTCCTGAGCCCAGCTAATGTTAGATACTCCACTGTTAAAAACCTAATAGCATATCTAAGGGTGGCTGAGCGTCTATTGCAGTAGCAGGGGTTGTGTAACAAAAAACCTAGGTCGCAGTGCCCACCAACTCAATATAATAATAATAATAGAGGTTGTGTACAAACCAATGAGGGA
Organism: Leptarthrus brevirostris; assembly: GCA_964036015.1. Classification (NCBI taxonomy): domain Eukaryota; kingdom Metazoa; phylum Arthropoda; class Insecta; order Diptera; family Asilidae; genus Leptarthrus; species Leptarthrus brevirostris. Next base: position 44,625,991 of record OZ038372.1, read on the forward strand.
TTTAATAGCAGCCTGACTATCTGTGAAGATACAGATGTAATTTAAAGCCATTGTTCTGTTCTTCAGGCAATCTATTGCTACCCTTATAGCCATGATTTAAGCTTGATAAACACTTTCCCTTTCAACTTAGAGCCGTCAGCGTAAAGATTTATTGATTCCCCTCATTGAGGGGGGCCATCCTCCCAGTCCTGCCTGATCGGAATAGAGGAGTCGAATTTAACGTTGAAAGAAGGCTTGGAAATGGTATAGTCGTTATTATTTATTATACTACCGCCCAGAAAATTTGGAATGTCCGCAGTTGGTGCGAGTCCAAGTCTGGACTGAATTGAGCTTAATAACAGTAGAGTATGCTGTTTGCGTTCCGAAAACTTTTACTAGCAGCAGGTAGAGAATGGTATATCGGGTTTAGGTCCACCTGCAATCAGTAGTGCTGTATTTCTCTGCACTTTTTCTAGTGCTTTCTGCTGGATCACCTTATCTAGTGCAGACAACCAGACGACGACCACGTATGTAAATATAGGCCTTACGCTGACCTAGAGCCAATAAACAATGCGTGGTTCCATGCTCCATCCTTTGCCTTTTGCGTTTTTGCACGGCTACTACGCTACCATCGCTTTACGTACTCTTTTTTGGATGTTAGGTTTCCAGTTAAATTTATTTAAAGTTACTCGCAAATAACTATTTGTTAATTGGGGCTAATTATTTGAATTTCAAATAATTATTCGTAAATCGATACCTAGTTCCCTTACGGCCATTACCATGCTAACGCATCATACCTTTGTCCCCTGCGCTTTGGCTACATAATAACAAACCAAAATTACTTGTTATTCGATCGTGCGTTATTTGATGAACAAATAATAATTTGTTATTCGGTAACGAATAATTGCAAGATGTATCTTTATGGAATAACTATTTATTTTGTTGCAATGTAATTAGGATTATCTTCGTTTGAATTGGTTTTTAGTTTTGGGAACAGGAAAAAGTCATACGTCGTAATAACATGACAAATGAGTTTGTTTTATTGGCAACATAATAGTTAAGGGACGTTCTTTGATCTTAATATCAACATCGTAAAAATTGCCACTGTACATTTATTACTTTTAAACGTAGCGTGAAAAATTTCACGTATTTTAAAAATTTTTAAATTTTTTAAACTTTGTTTTTATTCTTCTTGCAGGAACTGTATTCGTGGGACAAAGGTAATCAGCTTACATATCCTATAAGATATAATGAGAAACCAGCAGACCCCTCGGATTACCCTCAATTGGGATAAATTCTAGTCACATAAGAACTTTATCAATAACATGTAGAAGTACTACGTTCTTGACAGTATTTTGCTTTGTGTTACATTTAATAAATATCTTTCGATAAAATCCAAACTTATATTTATTTCTATTTTATGGAAACAGTAGAATTAAGTTATAAGCGGAGTTCCAATTGGTTTTCTAAGAACTTAAAGGAAACGAATCATTTACAATGATATTATTCCTCATTTGTAATGAATAATACTTCGGTTATGTTGACCGATTCTTTGGAAATTGGAAATTGCTTATTCCTAGAAACCGCATTTCCCATTTCGCGGAAATACCCAACTTAGTGTGAAGAACAGCCTACTCCAGATGCAAGCAAATACGATCAGCTGGGAATTAGTGGTGGAAACAGAACGCACGTGCCATAATAAACCATAGGTATGCATTGATAAATTGTACTTTCTCGCAAAATATTTCTGGATATTTATTGTTTAAAAGAAGACCCCTTTGTGTTCATTTTGTTGAGGAACTACAATTGTAAGGCGTCAATGACATCAGTATTTTTCTTTCCTTTGGAATCTGTGAGTGTTCAGTTGCTATTGCGATGCAAGGAATGTATAATCCATGGCGTAAACAAAATGTACAAAAAAAGAAAGCAGTGATGACTTGCCGCGACTGTCATATTTTCTGGGCTTGTAACTAGAGTAGGCTATTATGAAGTGCGACTTATGACGGTTTTCAGTTTGCTTGCGTTTACTTTAAAGTAGTTATACAATCATTGCGAAGTGCAAAGTTAACTATTATTGTGCTTGTTTTTGGAATAAAAGGACGTGACCATTAGAGACCAACTACTGGTGGATATAAACGAAAAATATTTTTAAAATTTTTACATTTTTAACAAAGGTGGGCAAGCAGTAATTAAAACTATTTCAAATTATAAATCGATAGCATTAGTAACTGCTGAAATAAATAGCTGTGACAAACAAAGTCGCAATAAGGGGTCCTGGTTGTTACCATTTTGGGACGGAACTCGAAAAGAGAATTCGTTTTTTCAACCCCTCCGACATAGAGAAAGTATTGAACTATTGAAATCGTTAAGATCAGAATTTACGAATAACTTCTTGAAAAGGATTTCAATTGTAATGAAAGCTGGGTTTATCGTTTTCACATGGACAACAATATCTTGGAAAAATTTCCGGTGAGGCTTCTTGTATTGAGGAAGAAAAAAGTTTTCATTTTGGGTCATTTTGGATACAAAAGCTCAGTAGGATATAAAGCTAATGAAATATTTATTGGCTCTTTTTCAAATTAACAGCTGACAAAACTATAAAAATTATTATCTCACAAGCTAAAATGTTTAGTTAGTTTTATTTGGTATCTTTGATTGTGTATAGATAGTTTTCATTGTATAATTTGCATCGACTTTTTGTCTTGAATTTATGTCATAAAAGACATAAAATTAAATATTATTTTTATTTTTCAGCCGTCGCGAAGTCGGTTAAACTTTTTTTTAAACTATTTTATTTTTACTTCGTAGTGCTTCAGATATGCTACTGGAAAATTGCTGCTCACAAAGCGATTTGCAATAGTTGCAGAGGTATACCAAGGAAACAGAATCATCTAAATACGGCCACACGTTATGAAATTAGTCGGGGTCTCCGTTACATACTGTAACGTAAATATGGCTCACTGTTCCCAGTCTTTTTCAGTTCACTGGTTAATTTGTTTCACAATTTTTCTTAACAATTTAACTTCACTTAAATATTTGAACTTATCTCTCTACTATTGAATCATAACTCAGCCCTACTTATACTACAAAATAAATTGCAAAGTTTAGCTCTATTAAATATATTAATCGATTAAAAACATCCCTTCTAGTTCCCGCAACCCCTTGTGCAGCATGGGTGTGATCAACCAGTTCGAGACGATTGCAAGTGGACCCAGAATTTAAAGTGAATTCCGAACTACCGACTTTTAGTCGTCCGTGGAGTAAGCGATAACGTGTCGGCCTTTCAATCCGGTATCCCAGGTGCGAAACCCACTGACGTCGACCCATGTTTACTTTCTGGTGACAACAGATTATGATAAAAAAGGTCATTAAGGATTGCAGAAAAAATGTCGGTGGTTCGGAATCCACTTTAAGTTGTACTTCCACTAATCGTTACCTCGAATCGGGTGAAGTTTTCTTCCCCTATGCACCACAAGAAGTTACGGATTCTAGATGTCGGTGATTCTCGACATTACCAATGTTTTTTATCGGAATCTGTTGTCAGCAGAAGGGAAAAAAAGGATTAATTGGCCGATGTTAATGTCGAAATCATGTTTTCGGGATCACTGAGATGAATAATGTCGGTGGATAATATGGGGTTAAGACCAAGGTCTACTTTAGGTCTATGCGTGAGAGGCATAAGTGATCATTGGCTCTGGTCAGACTTAAATTAAACCTTCGAACTTCCTGGTCCTCCCCGAGTAAAAATAAGACTCGCCAGTTCCTAGCGTGAAACAGGCACACACAGCTCCAAAACGCCTGAATGGTACTCAAATGAGACACGGTTCGTCTGAGTAAAAATTATACTTCGCCAAATGCCAGCGCGATGCAAGCATGTATAAATAAAATACACTTTTTTTAGACTAAAATTTAAAATGAAAACAATACACAGGTGAGATTTTACTTTCGCAGTGAGTCACCAGTCTTGAATGTGTTAAAGCCATTAACACAACATTATGCATTTATTTCGGGCGCATTTTTAGATTTTTGTGCCGTAGCGGGAGCATGCATACCTGTGTGTTGGGCATATTTTTAAAATTTTGGACCTGCAGTGGGAGCGTACATAATACTACAGGGCGCATTTGGTCGCAACGGGCGCGCATATAATTTTAAAAATATTAACGTCTGCACTTGCTTTGGGAGTGAATATATCAACCCTAACTAACTAACAACTAATTTTACTCGGCTCACCTCTTACTTCTTGAATTCAAATGCGGACCACAATGTGGTTATTTATTTATTTATAAACAGTTTCGCCCAAGCTGGCTACTACAAATAGAAAATTACAAAATATTAAGGCAACAACTTTAACGAAACATTATTTAAAAAAAAGCCTTAATTGGTATTTTAACTGTTGCCTAGAGCAACCTAGTTCGATCTCGATGCAGGCTGAGCAATCACTTAGGAGCCGTGGCATCGAAGCAGTCGGCTCTTGCATTCCGTAAAGTGTCCGGCGGAATGGAAGATGGCAAAAGTCGGAGCTCCTCAAGGACCGGGCCGGGCCGCAAATGCCAACATCATTGAGAAGTTCGGGGGAGTTGATCGTTCCTTGCAAAATATTATACAAAAAAGTTATTTTAAAAATCCTGCGCCTCATTTCCCATACCACGCAAGCATATTCCAGGAGCCCTGCTTACAACGAAATCCACATGGTTTTCGAAGGATAGGCGGGAATTAAGAACTACCCTCAAATCCTTGACCTTATCTGGCCAACTCAAGACACAACCGTCCAAAGAGTAGTGAAAGAGGATAGTACATCTACGGCGGGTAAAGGTCATTACGGTACATTTGGTAGGATTAAGGGGGAGACGGTTGCCGGAAAATACGGATCTCGGAACTTAAGAGGACACAATCATCAGCGCATGAGACGACACGGAAAATTTTTGCATTATCAGCGTAACACAATATTTTGGAGCCAGCCAGGAGTACTCTTACTCTAACAGGGAAAACTACATCGTGAGAAATTCTGTTTGATTAAAATCCCTGATTACTTACTTATTCCGATGATGCATCGATTCAAAGTGGATCTTGGCCTCCGATATTAGAGTACGGCACTAATCTTGGTCCCACGTAATGTTTTCTTAATAGACATTAACTATACCTCGGTAAGCTCCACATTTATGACCCATAATTTTTTTAGCTTTTACCACATTATCTGATGTTAAATAATTTCCCGCCCATATAGGAATTAAATTTGAATTTTTTTTTAATTCAACATCGCGACAAAAATATCGAATTTAAAACAACATGGCGACAAAATATCGAACCAATCCGAACTACATTCGATATTTTTTACGCACAGTCTCACAGTCTTTAATTTTGAATCTTCAGTAAATTGAAAGTGGAAAAATGATTTGATACTTTAAAAAATATTCAGAACCAGTCTGTTCGAATTTTTTAGTGTATGAATTTTAAATAAAACAAAATAAATAATTCAGAACCACGGTTGTTCGAATTATTTAGAAAATTATTATAAAAACTAATAATTCTTTCTCTCTCCCTAGTTCCCACAAAACCTTGGGGGCATGGGGCGGGAGAACAACTTCACCTGATTCGAGACAACGATGGAGACGGAGTTGGATCAATTCGTTAAGCGGCACGACCATAAATCCATGGGTCCCGGGTTCGAGACCAGATGACCCCGTGAGCTTTTATTAAGAAATTAAAATAATCCACTCCGTCTTTGGGCTGTTGTCTAGCTCGCAGGAATGCAAAAAACAAGACTCAATTTTCCTCTTCCCATAGCCTAATTCCCTTCCGGCCAAAACCATGCTAACGCATCAAAGGGTTGTCCCCTAGGATTTGGCCACACCGTATAAAAAAAAACATTGCAACTTGACCTACAATTTAAAGTGGATTCCATGAGTTTCCGTACGTTGGTGGGATTCGAACCTGGGGCTTGGGCTGGGGATTCGTACTCAGATTTAAAACTGAGTACTTATAGGAGTTGTGTTTTTGACCTTCCGTCATGGATGTCCGTGGTGGAAAGTGCAAGTAACACGCTGATGATGACCAGCTTGCACTTTCGGTCGAAACATCCATAATTTTTCTTTGAGCGCTCATATTTTTGAGCGATCACCATCCCAAAGAAAAATTTTTACTCCTATTTGTGGAAGGTAAAACAAGTGCTTTTACTTTTCGTTTTTAAATAAATGACTTACACCAAGTGTTTACTGAAAGGAAACTTTCTGATTAGCTAATAGTTAGTTATATTTTAACCATTGAAGTGATAAGTGCTAATTAGAGAAGTGAAACGTTATATTCTGAAGAAAACTGTGAAAATAACTAATTAAGTGAAGTGAATAAAATTGTGAACGTTTGTGACTGTAAATAAGTGTCTTAATTAATCCGTCGAGCCCGAAGAGCCCCATTTACCTTACAATTTTTACTTTTAGTGTATTTTATAGCCTTATATTTTTATAATCACCGCTTGATGCAATAAACGACAACGTTATTACTATGATAACTTGTAACTTTGTTTTTGTAGTAGTTAGTTATTGACGAAATTTTAAATAATATGGATGGGACTGTGGCGTGAATTTGAGAATTGATTTAATTCCAACAAGAAATAAACGATAGAGAACTGATTATATGATATTGAAACATTTTACAAGATGTAGTTGTAAGAATAAATGACGTTGAATGTTGAAAAATGTTTTAGCAATTAAATTAAAATTTAAGAAATTTTTTAATATATGAGGTTAGTGATCTTTTTATGGTACGGTAAGGCATTGTACCAATTCCCAAAGGGCTCACTGTATAAAACAAAATTACTGAAAATTACCTATTTTTGAGCCAATTTACTGCTTCCTCTCATAAATATCTCAAAATTTCAGCCTTTTAACGATGGATTGGCACCCCCTAACTGAACGTCCAGGGATACTGCCATACTCGCCGTGCCCTCACTACGGCTTTAGTTGTGGATTCAACCTGATTGCGCAATAAAACGTATTTTACGTTCCTTTTCAAAATGTGGAAGTTCGTACTAGTAAAGATGTTGTTGTGATGCTAACCAGGTCAATAAAGACTGCCTTAATGACGAAATGTTTTCCAACATAAGAATGTTTCCAACACTTTAAAATTTTAGTTAATTTTTAAGATAAACAAGAAAGCCTTTTATACTTAGTTTTAATGTATTATTATATAATTAAAGCCTCATTCTATCCTCAGAAACCTTTAAATCGAATCTTATCTCACCGAATAAATGATTTCCGTTGAATTTTAATTGTTTTTATTTCTTCTATAATTTACAAGAACTTCCGTGAAATTAAAAACAATTCCTTTTCGCCATTTCGCATAATTTGAATCGACAGAAGTAAAAGCATTATCTTTTATTGTACCAGAAAACACCTACAAGTGATGCTGAAATTCCAAGCATCTTTTGAGGTGCAATTGTTCGGAACATCTGAAGCATTTTCATTCTTTTATGTTCCCCTCTTTAAAGCACCTTTTTAATCTATGGTTTTCATTTTGATGGCACCACAACAACTTCTTGTCCTATTTTTTTCTTAATTTTAGCAGAGGCGTACTATTTAAATAACGTAGAAGCAAGGTATTCACACGTGACACAATAAGAAATATCTTTTTAAATATTAAAATGAAAAACAAACTAGAAAGGAATCAATTAAGTTTTAAAATTAAAATTTAACGAGAAGCAACAAAGGAATTAACTCAAAGAAAACCGACTCTTCGACTTGACGTCATTGATTAAATTCACTGCATGTGCATAGTAGGATCTTATGGGAATAATTAACACCATATTTCTGACCGAAATACATAACTTAGATACCTTGCAGTTGCAGGTTCCATTTGCTACGTCCTATAAAAGCTTCTGGCAGACACTAGCCCTCTAAACTACTCCGGATTGCACAAAGGTTTTTCTGCATCAGAAATCAATAGGCAAAACGAACCTATCTAGATGCTATTTATTATATGCTGTGTCTAATAGGGAACTTATCTAACCCATTTTTCTTCTCAACATCGAGGCTGAGGCTGCCATTAACTGACATACTTAAAGTTCTCATATGTTAAGGCGTACCTAGATTGCAGGATGACTTAAAGAAATGAAATTAATTTTCCACCTGATGTGGTAATAAATGGTTTATTAGAAGAGCAACTTGTGAAGGTAATGAAAATAAGCACAACTTGAGTTGCTGAGTCACCTTGAAGGTTTGTTGACAATGGAGAGCAAATATGGGCAGAGCTAGGCAAAACATTTCGTGTTTGCTTAAGGCAAGAAGGTTTCACCTGGGAACTGTCATGGCATTTTGTGAAAGGATTATTTTTGTTATTCCTATTAGGAAAACTTACCCAAATACACATATTATGTGCATCTGTTGACAAGGTTTTTACTTGATAAGTCAACATCGTAAGAAGATCCCACTAATTAATTCAAGCCAGTTTTGGTACAGTAGGTACATTTCGTGCTGACAAAAAGGATGTAGATATCAATCGTTTACCAGCAATATTTGTAAGTTAGTTAACTTGTTCTTAACCTCTTGGATACTGGTTCGATATTTTAAATAATAAAAAAAAAACGCTTTAAGATTGAACGCAACAAATTCCATGTCTTAGTCAACTCAGCAAATGTGGGCAATATTTTTTTTATGATGTGCCGAAGCCTAGGGGACAACCCTTTGATGCGTTCGCTGAATTTAAACGACAGTCTTCCCATAAATTTATAGGGAAGCAATTTAATCTAAAAAATTCGTAAAGTTCCAGATATTTATTACAAAACCCACATTGCATTTGCTTAAAGTATTATTATTCAAAGACTCTTCCTTTCCATAAACAGAATACTTCGCAACCTAAAGGAAACCCCGAATAACTTGTAAAATAACATTTTATTCAGGTTGCATTCAATAAGTTATAATAGCGTGATCTGTGGCAGTAGTGCCCTTATCTGGAATGCAAATGCATTTCTTCTGCACAGGTTCATGCATTGTCATATGTAAATAAAATATTGCCGATAGGTATGTATGCCAATATCAATGCATATTTATTCACCCACGTTTTCCCCAAGTCTAGGATTTGCGATATTTGCACGTACAACTATGCCTTTGCTGTACATCCGAGTATAATACATAAAATAAGAGTATTTGAACATGGTTCAAGGTATTTCAGAAGAACGTGCTTTTTTGTCGATAAATCAATGAGATGTATTTGTTTATAAAAAAACGTCGAAGGGGATTTAAGAGAAGGACTAGGAAAGATTTTTATTCAATTGGGTTGCAAAATTTTCTATGGAAGGAAGATTGCTTGTTTGACCTTTGTATATAGTATAAATAACGCGCATTAATTTCTGTGCATTTTATGATATGGGATAAACATTGTTTTACACTTTATTACATTTTTAATCGAATTTGTTACAATATTTTACTGAAACTCTATATATTATCATATATAAAGAAGTAAAAATTGTAGTTTTGGTATCTATCCATAATAAAACTCCTTCAAATCTTCTGATCCAATATTTATTTAAACTTACAAAATCACTGGCAAGTTTTTGCTTAAGTTTTATGGAGGCTTCTAGATAAGAAAGATAAGATACAAAATAAAACTTACATAACTTATATAAAAGAACTATCGCATGATTTATTTTTCAATGTATTTTCATTTTAATGAAAACTCAAATTTTTCCATACGCTCGAAGTCATCAAATAATTATGAAAACTGGTAAAAGATTGTAGTTTACCCTAGAATAACTTACCATTAGCATAAAATGTAAATAGGAAACATGTGAAGTCGGTTCAACTTTTTTTTTAAAAACTATTTTATTTTTCACTTTTTAGTGTCTCCGACTCTATAAAACTTAGAATATAGAACGAGAGGAAAGGCTATCTTAAGTAAAAACCCTGTACGTGTGATAAGCAGTTTTGCTTCATGGCCAAGTGTCGAGTGGGTTAAGGGGGAATGAGCCTGAAATGTCAAATTGGACCGAATGTCGCCTTGAAATCAAAGGCGTCTCCGTAGTACTGAAATATTTGGGGGCATAAGCAAAGTGTTTGTAAATAGTAAAATTAAGTAAATTAATAAAATATGGTCGGGCAAAGTTATATTATATTAAAAGTGTTATAAGAATATATTTTGAAAACACCTAATTTAAAATATTATCAAAATGAGTTGGCCCCTCCTGTATACAAGCATAATTTTACTACTTTCATGTCGAAACGCACACATCGCTTGGGTTCTACTACATGTAGCAAAATGCTTACATTTTTCCGAATGATGTCCTTTCCTCTAGTTCTTTATTCTAAGCTATAAAACGAAGAAAGAACCATCCAAATCGGTCCACACGTTACAAAGTTAGGTTATCTGCAGATTACAAAGTGCTGAAAGTGACACCGAAGAAAGTGTCGAAAACTTTTATTGGCTTACAATAAACCATCTGTTGAGAAAAGTGGGCAGAATAACTCCATAAGAAGGAAGAAATCGTCGAAGATAAGGTAATGTCCATAATTGAGAATACAATTGTATTTCAAATTTAAATTTTTTTTTAATTTTAGCTCCTCCTTTTCGGAGAACCCACTCCGAAAAGATGGCGGACAAAAGAATATGGAGGGGAACTAAGATCCGGCAAGAACAGTACGGATCAGCCTTTGGCGTAGATTGTATCAGAGCAGTTTTTTATGAAGAAAAATTCGAGGACGTGCGATACTTGCTGAGTTAAGAATTTATACACAGGATCTTAGGATAAGTATTAGGTTTATCTTTTCTTATCATTATTATAAATTGTTAATTTTGCAAATCGATAATTTAGGCTAAGAAAAACTGCAAAGTGCGATTTTTTTTAAACCATTTTCGTTTTTGATAAAATATGATCCCTCATATACAGAGTGTTTCAGATCTGACGTGCCAAAATGAGTGGGGTGATAGATCTCATGAAGACAAAAAAAATTGGCAATCTCGACTGTTTGGGAGTTACAGGGTGATTCATCAATTTAAGTTTTTCATGGTATGCACATTGATCTTTTATTTTTATCTTTTGATCAAATTTTCTCCGAAATTCTCTTTTTTATTTTTATTGGATTGCTCATCTTATTACCTTTTCAAAAAGTGTAACATGGAAGGGATTAGAAAAACAGCATCCTTAGAAATCCCTGACTACCTAATTATTTTATTGCACTTTAGGTAGTAAATTCTTTAAAGAAACAAAACTTTTAATGATAATGTTTGTTTTGGGTTAACAGGTAATTAATTTTAATTATTGCTGCCAAAAAGTTATAAAAATCTTAGTGGAATTTTGTTTTATTGCCGATATTAGCTTGTTTTAGCTAGAATTCACATCCTTGTATCGTGGCGTTCTGTTACTCATACCTGATGGAAATTTTGCTATAAAAAAGCGTCAGTCAGCAAGACCTATCACAGTTGAAAAAAAATCAATAAGTACGGGTGTTTTTAAGCAACAATTATTACAAAATGTTAGAATTTATATATTGTCTATATTTATGGTGTAGTAGACGAAAACGAGAGAGCGGCTGTACTGGAATACCAAAGGAGATTCATTAATCGGCGAGCACCTCAAGGAGGGGTATTTACACGGACTTTCGAAGATTAAGAAACAGGAAGTGTAACTTCACACGACAGGGAGACACGACCCGAAACTTCGGGAACTTCTGCCGACGTCGAGCAGCAAATAATCACCGTCGTGAGGCAAGAGCCTGAGACGAGCTCGAGACGAGTCGCAAGACGATTAGGAGTGTCTTCATCTAAGGCTTGGACGGTTATTCATCGAGAGGGATCACATCCACATCATCACATGTTTTAGTTGAATGTTCGCTAACGAGTAGACGTGTTCCGCTTAAGCTCCAGATTTATTAGTTGTGCACGGTATCAAAGTCTCCTTGCATTTTCCCAATTTAATTGACGGCAAATATTTTAAGCAATATTGTTCTGTGAGCCATCTTATACGAAGTTGGAGTTTTATTGGTGCTGTAAACTGCAATTTGAAAATTTTTATTTTCAATTTTTTCGACTAGCGGGTGTAGCTGTGTTGCTCAGGTTGCTATTGCTGTGTTTGTGAGACGTTGTTAGTTACTTCCAATATTCGCCATCACTCACACACCATGACTAGCAGAGGCCAGAAAAAAGAGAGAGAGGAAAGCAATAGCAGTCAAGTGCAGACTCGCAGACATGCCAAGGTTGTTTTGGATGACCCAGTTTCTGCTGATGACGTACTGAGCAGATTAGTGGAATCTTTGGAGGCACGCCTTCTAAGCAAAATCAATGATCTCGTTAACCAGCTTGAGATCCGCATCGCTGCCAAAATCGATGACGCTATTAGCTGCCTCAATAACAAAATTGCAACCTGTGAGAGTTCTCTAAACAAACTCCAGCGGAACAACAATTTATTGCAGTCGCAACTGCACGACATTCAACGTATTCAGCGCTCGAGTGACGCAATAATAAGAGGGATTCCTAATCGGGAGAAGGAGAATGCGCTTGCACTGGTGAAGACCATCGCTTCAGTGATTCAGCACCCTATCTCTACATATACTGATGCTTTCCGCATTAAATCTAAATCGCCCGGAATAAACACGCCGATCGTAGTACGCTTTTCTTGCATTTCGGAGCAAAAGTCGTTCTTGACTGCATTTCGGAGGCGAAAAAACGTAAAATTATCTGATCTGGACGATTTTGGTTCAGCAAGCCCAGTCTATATTTCTGAAAGCTTGACTCCGCTTAACAATTCAATCTTCAAGGAGGCAATAAAACTCCGTAACCAGGGGAAATTGTCTTCAGCCAGAACTAGGAATGGTCTACTTTATATCAAGAAGAAGAACCTGATACTATACCACTACTACTTACCGATGGAGCAAAGTGTGACGTTCTGATGAGTATTTTTGTTTCAAATTAATTTCTTTCAAATTAACAATTTTCAAACTAATAAATTTCTAGTTCTTTTTTTTGTTTTTGATAACACTATTATATTATTATTTTAATTTCTAATTTTGCGTTTCTATTCTTCTAAATTTATAAATTTTCTTTGTAAATACTCTTCTTTTTTTTGCCAACTGTAGTATTTAAATTCTATTTTTGCGTTATTATTTTCTATTCTTATTTCTATTGATACATTTTTGGTAACTTAGTTCATGATGGTTCCACTACGAGGATTTTATGTTTTAAATTGTTATCTCATTACTTTTTCGAATCGAGTTGTCTTGTCGTCCTGTGCTGATCGTGCCCCACTATATTATGAATACGGATAATCTTTCTGGTTTGGACAGGGTGGGAACTATGATGAAGATATTATGTAATCAGTCTTCTGGTCTAAGGGTTTGTACGCTAAATGCGAGAAGTATTCGCAATAAAATTGATGAGCTCCGCTATATTTTTTCTGATCCAAATTTACATGCAATTTTGGTCAGTGAGACATGGCTGACTGATGAAATTCCAAATTCATTCATATCATTGCAGGGCTTCACTGCTTTTCGTAACGATCGTATCGGACGCCGGGGAGGTGGCGTTGCTGTCTACGTAAGGGACTGGTTGAAACCCAAACGAATTTACTCATCAGTGGACCAGTCAGTTGAGTTTTTGTGCATCGAGATCTGCACAAATAATGATAGGTGCATAATAACCTCTGCGTACTGTCCTCCTAGTTGTTTTGATTGCGACAGCGCCCGTGAATTTGAGAATGAAATGTCCCGCTTAACTCAACGCTATTCAAATGTTATCGTGGGTGGGGACTTTAACGTTAACCTATGTAAACGTGACAGGTCAGCGCATAATTTTCTGGTACAAGAAGCTTAAATGAAGCAGAGAAGGAACGACCCCGCTGTCCACGTCGTGCATCAATTCTTCTGCAGACAATTAAGCTCCGATCAGTCCCGGTACGCGATGAAATGAAATTGACGATATCATTTTTTTTTCTTTCTCCATTCAGACAGCAGCAGTGGTGTGTGACTTGTTTCCTCCTTTTGATCACGAATTCTGCTGTACCGCAACGGTAGTCATCTGCAGGGAAAGGCGGCATTACGGCAACATGTGCAGTTTGCCTTGCAATTTTGCATTTTTGCTTGAGTTTGACATACGCGTTTATGTGTGCACTTATGACATACTAAGTACGAATTTTATGAAGAGGATTTTTAGTCCATCAATTTCATAAAATACCAATACTGGTTAAATATTGCTTTATCAGAAAGTTTCCTTTCAAAAGACTCTTGGTGGAAGTTATTTCATTTCGAAAAAAGTAAAAACACTTGTTTTACTTCCACATATTCGAGTACGGAGACCCCATGATGCTAAGGACAGTCCTAGCAGGAAAGGAACTAAGGGTAAGGTGAAATGGGTTAAATGGTAGAGAGCTCGAAGAAAACAGATGATGGTGAACTGTTCCACATTCGTATTGACCTTCTTAAGACACTTCCCTGAAATTGAACAGAACTTCCAAATTTGACCTGGCCGAGTATATAGAATATATAGAAGAGCAACAGCCAACCGACATTCTGTCGATGCTCCAGAGGGTTAATGCTCTCAGAGATTGTGGATTCGCCAATAAGTATTATAGCCGTTTATTGAACTTTCACAGTATTTCTAGTCTAGGCCTGATACAAAACTTGTAGATCAGCACCAGGTCGAATAAAGTGAAGTATTTCTTTTTACGATGTCCAAGGCCAAGGGAACAACCCTTTGATGCGCGAGCATAGTACGGAGAGGGAGGAAATTTGACATTATCGCATGAAGAGCCTAGGCGTCATCGAGGAAAGTCAAAGCGCCTGGAGCTCCCCAGTGGTACTTGTCAGGAAGCCCGGAAAGGTCCGACTATGTTTCGACGCGAGGAAAGTCAATGCGGTGACGAAAAAGGATGCATACCCCCTTCCTCACATTGACGGCATTCTCGGAAGGCTTCCACCTGCGCGATTCATAACGGGACTGGACCTCAAGGATGCTTTCTGGCAGATACCACTGGAGAGCCGTTCGCGCGAAAAGACCGCATTTACTGTGCCCAGACAGCCACTATACCAGTTCACAGTCATGCCCTTTGGCTTATGCAATGCGCCGCAAACCATGTGCAGGCTGATGGACAGGGTCATACCATCTGACCTGAAGGAATCTGTCTTCGTCTATTTGGATGATCTTCTTGTGGTGTCGAAGAACTTTTCGGAACACCTGGCTACACTTTCGCGAGTGGCGGAATGCTTGCGGAAAGCAGGACTAACAATTAACGTAGAAAAGAGCAAATTTTGTTTGAGGGAAATCAAATATCTCGGATATTTTATCGGAAATGGGTGTATCAAGACGGATCCAGATAAGGTATCCGCGATTTTAGACTACTCCACGCCGAAGACGGTACGACAGGTACGTCGGTTCCTAGGTATGGCAGGATGGTACCGAAAGTTCATCTCGAACTACGCAGCGGTATCATCCCCGATCACGGATACTTTAAAGAAAAGTGACAAGCTCACCTGGACCGTCGAAGCCAATGATGCGGAGGAGTTCTCCTCCAAGCTGATGAAGAAGGCACTAAACTCCCGATAGCTTACATGTCGCAGAAGCTGAACTCCGCCCAACGCAACTATAGTGTGACAGAGCTAGAATGCCTTGCAGCCGTATTAAGCGTGAAGAAATTCCGCGCCTATATCGAATTGATGCCTTTCAAGGTCGTGACGGATCATGCGAGTTTGAAGTGGCTTATGAATCAAAAGGACCTGTCGGGTCGACTGGCCCGATGGAGTCGAAGTTACAGGCCTTCGACTTTGAAATCGAGCACCGACGCGGTAGTCAGAATATTGTTCCAGATGCCCTCTCCAGAGTACATGAACCCAATCTCTCGGAGATCGAATAGACCTCGACTCTCCAGAGTTCGAATCTCCTGAATATAAGGATCTAAGAGAACACATCCTCACTAACAAGTCCAAACTACCCGATGTAATCATTATGGATAAATCGGCAAAACGCTTGAGGGGATTCGCCTTTCGCACAAAAACAACAGCCCGTTCTGGCTTCTGATACAGCAATTACTTGAAATTTAATCGCACCACTGTTTCGCGAAAAGCGCGAAAGTTACAAGTAAAAGATACAGCGATAAATGACAAATGTCAGTTTCGCATCTCTAAACATTAATTTCTTTTGAAACCATCTGTTCTCAAATCTTTTTTTAACGAGAACATCAATTTTATAAACTTATATGTAACGTGTACACAATTTTACAATTTGCTGAATTCATAGAATTAAATGCAATACAGCGGCGGAACAAAGGAAATCGGTGAGATCTGGATAAGCAAAATATAAGTTAAAGAACGGACCCAGAAACAGCAACGCCGAGGAAATGTCATCATCCAACTGTCAGCGGTGTTGAATGTAAACAAAAATTTGCTCTAACCCTTCTTTAACCACGATTTCTAATTTTACTCGGTCGCGGAACGCAATTTGTGATAATCATGAGTAGAGGTATACATTTGTTTAATTGCATTGTGTTCTTATTTGACATTCTATTCCCAATAAAGATAGCGAAGGGAAAATTAAACAGCCATCTGATCCACAGGCTCCCGTAACAAGGAAAGGTGTTTTGATCTCCTTTAAATCGGGAAAGCCGATGGAAATCAATGAACGAGATGCGGTAGGATACTGGTAAATTTACTTGCATAGTTTGATTATACTTAATTATAGTTGGGGCGATGTCGTCTAGTAACAGAATTTGAAAAACTGAACAGGATTGGAGAGGGCACTTACGGCATAGTTTGTTAGTACTATTTTATCTACTGAGTATATTGTTTTCTCAATTATTTTGTATTTTAGACAGAGCACGAGACACCAAAACAAACGAAATAGTAGCTTTGAAAAAGGTAAGGATGGATCAGGAAAAAGATGGATTACCGGTAAGTGGACTACGTGAAATCCAAATTTTGATGACTTGCAACAACGAGAATATTGTTAGATTAAAGGAGGTTGTCGTTGGGAAAAGCTTGGAAAGGTACACAATTATAATCATATCAAAATAAAAAAGTAATAATTTGATTTCCAGCATTTTCCTGGTAATGGAATACTGCGAACAAGATTTGGCATCTCTCCTCGATAATATGACATCGCCATTTTCAGAATCAGAAGTGAAATGCATTATAATTCAAGTGCTAAAGGGCTTACAATACTTGCATTCTCACTTTATAGTCCACAGAGATTTAAAAGTATCTAATTTACTGATGACAGACAAAGGATGCGTAAAAATCGGTAACAAATATTTCGTAAATATTTCAAACTTGCTTATATTTAATTTTAGCTGATTTTGGACTGGCTCGATATTTTGGGTTACCAGCGAAACCCATGACTCCACAAGTTGTTACTTTGTGGTACCGAGCACCGGAGCTGCTATTGGGTTCGCACATTCAAACAACTGCAATCGATATGTGGGCTCTGGGATGTATTTTAGGCGAGTTATTAGGACACAAGCCCCTGTTACCTGGTAATACAGAAATTGCCCAACTAGAGTACATAATCGATCTTTTGGGAACGCCTTCGGAAGCAATATGGCCGGAATATCTCGCACTACCGGCGTTAAAAAATTTTAACTTGAAACAGCAGCCGTACAATAACTTAAAAACCCGATTTCCATGGTTATCTGGAGCGGGACTACGGTTATTGAATTTTTTGTTTATGTACGATCCGAAAAAGAGAGCAACCGCCGAGGAATGTTTGCAGAGCTCATATTTTAAAGAGGCTCCCCTGCGTACGTATATACAGATTAAATCATTACTAATCAGGCTGACAAAAAATATATTTTAGCATGTGACCCCAAATTGATGCCAACATTTCCTCAACATCGCAACATGAGAACGAAAGAGGCACCTGCCGGAACAAACCCTGCAGATCACCATTTACCAGCAATTTCGGATTTGCTAGGTAGTTTAATTAAGAAACGCAGAGTTGATTAAATAAAGTACTTTTATTTAAGCTGATTTCATTGAGAAGTTATCTAACTACAAGTAAGTTCTGTCCATTGGAGTTTTCTTTGCTTTCTTGTCTCTTGCTCTTGGGAACCAACGATGCTTTGTTGTATGTGTAAGATTCATAAGTTCTTGTCTCGCAACCTCTGGGTGTTTACTTTTAAACGCTGACATTGCAGTATTTAAAGCCTTCTCTTTTAAGAGTGATGTTGATTCAATTTCCGATGTTGTAGGGATAGGTTTTGAATATGCATACGGGAATTCTACGGCTGGATGCCAAGCGACGAACATTTTTCCGTCATCTGTGGGAACGACAGCATCAACAAGTTTTCTCAGACCGTTTGCATTTTTAGATGCTGTATGCGCAATATATGAACTCGAAATAAATCGTTTAAATAAAAGTGAAGAAATCATCCCGCAAAAATCGTGGCAGTAGAAAATTTACCGAAATGACAGTAATTCTGACTTCTGCTTCTTCTTATTCTCAAGACGTCCAAGCACTTTGAAATGCACTCAGCGAAACCGGTTCATTTCGGGTTCATGCTTTGATGAACTATCTAAAGTATGAACCATGTAGAAATAGTCCGGGAGCTAGTGAAGAACTTGATTATTACAGTGAAATCTGCTTTGGGCGGGCAGCTGTGGTATGTTACTATTAAATTGTTAGCGTGAAGGAAAAACTAAATTTCATCAATTTTAAGTTATTTCAATTGCATATAGAAACAGAATTATAAATTCTTGTACCTGATGACTTAGTTTATGTTTTAGATGTTTTTACAGCATAATTCTCAACACGTTCGTTAAAATTTCGGCACTTTTTGTTTTGCAAAAATTGTAATATCTTTGGCGCCTTCTTTCTACGTTTTGATAGGTGTAAATAACAATATGTACAGAAGGCGGTGGAATATCTAAAATATTGTCTTCCAGGAATAAATTTTCATCAATTAATATGTAATCACTAAGATCGTTACACATGATGACACACGGTGCGGTTGTCTGCTGAAAGCTCTTGAAGGTGGGCAGAAACCAGACGACAATGGACCAGGAGCAGGTAGGCCAACACCGACGAGGGCCCTCGAGGTCATTAAACATCCGTCCATTGGAACTCCATGTTAAAAGTATGGCACTAAACTCTACGGCAGTTTACGCATGGGGGAGATTAGGGGATAAATCACCTAACATGAAAAGATTACTCAAATCTGTAATGCAGGGATGACTGCAAGAATATTCTAAAAAGAAGACTTCTGCGACTTCCACTCTGGTAATAATCAATATGGAGGTAAATCTCGAAACTTGCTTCCTGTCGAAAAGAGGATGAATCAGCAATAGTATGATCCAAGATAACACCAAAGCAATTTACATAGATTTTTTTATACGATACGGCCAAAGCCTAGGGTACAACCCTTTGATGCGTTAGCGTGGTTTTAGTCCAGAAGGGAATTAGGGTAAGGGAAAGTGAGGAAGCTTGAATGTCTTCTTTCCGCATTGCTGCAAGCTTGACAACAGCCAGTGACGGAGTGGATTATTTTAATTTCTTAATAAAAACCCACGGGGAGACCTGGTCTCGAACCCGGGACCCATGGAATGGTGCTCGCTCAACGAATTGATCCAACTCCGTCTGGATAAAAAAAAAGAGCGTGGCTGTGGTTTTGGAGTTTCACGCGAGAAACTGAACCTGGAGATATCAACAGGGGCAAATAACACCCCCTCTGTTCATCAGTGATAGAGATAGAAGCGAGGAGACTAATAGAACAGGGGGTAATTTCCTCCAAAATAGCAATTTCTATGGATATTCAGGCAGAACTATGCCGCCAAAATGAGGTCGCCTTAATATACGCGCCGGGACACTGTGGAATCCCAGGAAATGCAATAGCAAATGATCTGGCACAGAAAGGCGCAAAAAGAGTAATCTTAACAATGATCAATTTCTATATCCCTATCCGGAAAATGGAAATGGGCTAAAAGTAAAAAGAGAGTTGGGAGGGATCCGAAACAGCTAAATATACAAAAGCGTTCTGGGGTAACTCTCAATCTATCCCTCTTCTTCCCCCGTTTGATACGACAAAGAATTACGCTCTCTCCGCAACAGGAGAAATAAACGTTGGCAAACTTTTCTTCTAACTCAGACTGATTCTGACTATTCTAAGTATCCAACTACAGACCCTTTGCTAAATTATCATCTATACCTAAACTATTCGAAAAATTGGTCTATGATTCCATGATCTTCCACTGTAAGTCTATCTTCTCCCTCTCCCAGCATGGCTTCCTCAAAGGAAGATCCACCAACCTGACCGACTTCGTCTCCAAAACACACACTATGTGCCCTGGAAAACGGTAAATATGTTGATGTTATCGCCACCGATTTTAGTAAAGACTTTGACAAGATTTCGCATAACGTTATCCTGTTCCAACTTGATAGTCTACCCCCCCCCCCCCCCCCTCCCGATTCCTGGATTCAATCCTACCTCAACAACCGTCAGTACAATGTTCTTTGTAGCTCATCCATTTCTAACCCCATTATCGCTCGTTCTGGCGTCCCTCAGGGCAGCCACCTCGCTGTCCTTACTGTTGAAAGCAATGGAGGGGCTGTGGCTTACCACAGCGAAGGGACTGTGCTCGTAAGTTATCCACTAAGTAGGAAACCGCACGATTATGTGCTGGGAAACCTACCAAAACGACACTTCATTAGGTGGTACGAGCGGCAGAAGAAGAGCTTAATGGCAAGGAGCCTTTGACAATACAGACTTCGGAAGGCTAGAACGTGGAACTAATCCCGTGAGGAGATGGATTGGTAATACGTTAACGACAAGAGTAGTAAATATCCAGAGAGGTGAATCGAGATTGCGCCGGAGGGTAGGATATCCGACGACATCGCAATTATGGCAAGGAGCAAGTTCATACGCGCAGACACCATAGGGAGAGTTCTGGAGGTGATGAAGCAATGTTAGAGATGACAGGCTAAGATGGCGATTGTAGCGACCAGAAGTGGATGTGAGGTGGCTGATAGCACTACTAACAGGACATAAGCAGAAGAAAAAAGCTGATGGGACACCACTGAACTGAAGAAAGAAGAGTGGAGGAGATGTCTTTTAAGCAAATGCTTGCGCTGACCCGAGAAATCGAGGTGAGGTAAGAAAACTGGATTAGTCAGGATCTCTCTCGCTGCGATCGCACTGGGTAGGGACGAAAAGGGACCCGTATAAAGTGGTCTGTTTTAACTAATCTCTAGAGGGGTGTTTTTAGTGAGTAAAAATCTCACACTACCAGATACATCGGGTCTGCTGGTGTCTTTGGAAGATGTTCACCTCTCACGCAAAAAAAACATTTCCCCTCATTGGTATCTTGAGAGAGAGTCGGGCGTTACCCGACTTCTTAACGCATCGATATATTTGGATGATTCTTTTTCGTGGTATACAGTATGATCACCCATTGCTAATATGAGGAAAAATGTTGACCAAGGGTAGGGATGGGGGAGAGGTAGTCTATCTTTGTAACACGTGGACTTTAAACGATTCTGAATTCATTAATTGAGTTTTCACTCGGCGCTTGATGGAAAATGTTTTTATTATTCATTTTTAACCGACTTCCCAAAAACAAAGAGGTTCTACGACGCGTATTTTTTTTTGTTTTTTGTTTTTTTTGTTTGTTTTTTTTTATGTCTGACCGGGCATAACTTCGTAACGCGTCGACCGATTTTGATGATTCTTTTTTTGTTGGATAGAGTATGTTCACCGATTGGTACCATGTCACAAAAATTTTTGGTAGGGTGGGGGTGGGGGTGAAACCTAACTTTGTAACGCGTGGTCCGATTTGGATGGTTCTTTTTTTGTTGTACAGAGTATGATCCCCCATTGCTAATAGGAGAAAAAAATTTTGGCCTAGGGTAGGGGGAGGGCTAGTCTAACTTTGTAACGCGTGGTACGATTTCGATGATTCTTTTTCTCTTGGGTAGAGTATGTTCCGTGGTTGATACCAGGAGAAAAAAATTTTGGGGCGAAGGGGGGTGGGGGTGGGGGTGGAACCTAACTGTTGTATAAAGTATGATCCCCCATTGCTAATAGGAGAATAATTTGGTCCTAGGGTGAAAGGTGTGGGTGGGGGGGAGGGGTAGTCTAACTTCGTAACGCGTGGACCGATTTGGATAATTCTTTTTCTATTGAGTAGAATATCATCCTAGGTTGATACTACGAGCAGGGCCGCCGACAGGGGGGGGGGGGGCGAAGGGGGTAAACCCCCCGGGCCCGGGCTTTGAAAGGGGCCCCGTCATCTAAGTCATCAACAGAAAATTTTTTCCATTTTAATTATTTATATAGAAAGTGCTTCACGATTGAAAAAGTGTACTATACTAGACAGATTTTAAACTGAAAGTCAATCATTCGATTGTATATGGGCCCGTAAACGCTAAGTGCCGGGCCAGAAATTCGTTTCGCGGGGGGCCCGTATGTGGTACCCCCCCCCCCCCCCCCCCCCCCGGGCCCGAATTTTGTCTCTACGGGCCTGACTACGAGAAAACAAATGTTGCTGTGGTGGGAGGGAGGAGGAGGGTGGAACCTAACTTTGTAACACGTGGACCGATTTGGATGGAGAATAATCTGGTCCTATGGTGGTGGTGGGGGAGGGAGAGGGGTAGTAACATCGTAACGCGTGGACCGATTTCGATGATTCCTTTTCTGTTCGGTAGAGTATGTTCCTTGATTGATACCATGAGAAAAAAAGTTTAGTGGAATGGGGGTGGGGTAGGGGGTTAAAACAAACTTTTAACGCGTGGTCCGATTTGGATGGTTCTTTCTTCGTTGTATAGAGTCGAAGACACTAAAAAGTGAAAAATAAAATAGTTTTTAAAAAAAAGTTGAACCGACTTCACAAAAAGCGCTAAAAAGCATAAAATAATTTTTAATTTTATATCTATTACGACATTTTGAAGTCGGTGCAAATTAAACAAATAAAACAACTACATAACCGCAATTGAAAATAATACATAATACTACCTGAACGTTTCAGCTTACGGGATCACAAGAAATGACGATTAAATATTTATGTTGTAGTTGTTTGGTTTGCACCGACTTCAAAATGTCGTAATAGATATAAAATTAAAAATTATTTTATGCTTTTTAGCGCTTTTTGTGAAGTCGGTTAAACTTTTTTTTAAAAACTATTTTTAGATCCAAATTATTTAAACACACTTGCCTTAAATTTTCCACAATTATTTATTTAATTATTTATCGTCATATATTTATAAATTCACTAACGCGTTTCGTGGGCTATCACATCATCAACGTGAATAACTTGTAAGTTGTAATTTTTGGTTTGATATACTAAGTATAATTCTAGGATTTATCAAAGGGCTCTTATTTATAAAATTCAATTGGTTATTGAATAGAATTTCGTTATCTATTTTGGTCATACTAATGTCCGGCCACCTTCAACATGATGTAAAAGATTTAAATTATCTATACTTGTGCCGTGTCCTGTCTCCTTCAAACGTTTAGCTAACTCAGACTGTGGTTTGTCAGAGCAAGTAATGTGTTCCTTGAATCAATGGTTCTTTCTGTTTTTCCTATGTATAGCCCAGCACAATCACCGCAACTATAAATTCCACTGTTCTTCAAATCATCAGTTTTTTTGCTTTAATTTATTGTTTATTAAAAGGGATTTTTTTGTTTTTTTTATTAAAGAAAGCAGGCTTAATATTATTTTTTAAAATACTTTTTATTTTAAAATCAATCTTTTGTAAGTACGGACTTTTTTTCCCAATTTTATTATTGTTCTGGTTTGGGCGCAAAAGAGGAAAAATAGAATTAATAATCTTTATCTCATCCTTTTTTCTAAACAGTTTATAAACAATGCTCTTGGAGTACCCATTATTAAACGCTATAGTTTTTATAATATCTAATTCTAGTTTAGAAGATTCCTCTGACGGAGGAACATGTAAGAGTCTGTTAATCATACATAGAATGAAAACAAGCCATTTTTGTACTCCAGGGATGTTTGCAATTGCTCGGTATTATCACGTCCGAATACGTTTCTTTCTATATTCTGAATGCATATGCATATGTCATGTGGCTTATCGTGAGAGTTGGAGGGGGGGGGGCCACCGAGACATTAGCATATCTCGGTCCGGGTCTCGTCAAGGTGAAGACAATCTTGCTCTCGCTCGTCGCAATCTCGGCGAGATAATAGCCAATTTCGGTCCGCTCTAGCTATCGGCCAGATAAAAAATTGGAACCTAACTTTGTAACGCGTAGTCCGATTTCGATGGTTATTTTTCTATTGTATATAATGTGATCCCCCATTGCTAATAGGGGAGTAATTTGGTCCTAGGGTGAGGGGTGGTGGTGGGGGGGAGGAGTAGTCTAACTTCGTAACCTTCGTAACCTATTACGACATTTTGAAGTCGGTGCAAATTAAACAAATAAAACAACTACAGTACCACAATTGAAAATAATACATAATTGGTTGGTTGTTTGATTTGCACCGACTTCAAAATATCGTAATAGACATAAAATTAAAAATAATTTTATTTTATTTTATTTTATTTTTAGCGTTTTTTGTGAAGTCGGTTCAACTTGTTTTTTTAAAACTATTTACTATTTAAACTTCTGAGGACATTATCAACGCTCACTTTCCATAGGCGAAACGCGTCGGCTCAAGAAATTTGTAATGTGGAAAATTTAACAGGACTCCGCCCCTGCCCACAAACCCAAGAGTACTATTATTTGGCCTAAACTTCGTGGTATCGCCTTTATTATACCATCATCTCCCAACCTTGCTTCTCATTAGTTTTTGAGGTTACTTAAAAAAAATTACAGCAGCGAAAAGTCAAATCAATTCCTGCTCTAAAAGCAGCCATTCCTAGTGAAATAAAGAAAACTCCTCTAACTTTTGTTGAAAAGCGCTATTGTCTTACACTTAACGTTACCGTAAAGTTTACCATGCAATTTACTTCTTATCAGATAATAAATAACTAATATGTATCACATTTAATTCGTTTAATTTATTTTGCTCCCACGCTGTAAATATCGATCAATTTTACAGAGTGCTTACGTTAGTTGGTTCTGTAAAAAATCCATCGCGTGAATGAGTCGACACCGACAATTGCAATCTTCTCTACATAACGAAATAATTCGGTATTTTCGGATATCTGCAACTCCAGCAAAGGTAAAGGTGAAATTCAATACGCACTATTGCCACAGTGATGCAATTTTCGCTTCGAGGCAATACGCTGAGTTCAGTAAAGCGGCAATAATGCGTTTTGGATTTTAACTTCATTCATTGCGTTATGGCCCCTACTAGATCCGTAATGACAGTCCTTCCAATTGAATTCAGGCCACAGTTGCCCTGTAGTACAACATGTAATCATTTAGATTTTCGAGTGCATCATTACAGCTTTCAGCGTTTTAATGACTTAAATTAAAGCTGTTATTAAACGTGAAACTCAGAACGGAGTAATCCATTTCTACTCTGTTTTCAATACAGTCTACTTTCAGAAGGATGCATTCCCTCCTTCCAACACTTCAGTATTTAGTTTTACTGCACTTCCTAACAATTCAGTGGTATCAGAGAGAGCATAGCCTGCAAGGCCGCTGTAAAAGTGGTACCCAGACACCCACTTATACCCATACTAGCTGCTCTCTGGACAGAATTTTTAGGTTGCATTTCCTTTACAGTAGTGTACATCCAATGTACCACTTAGTTTATTAATCCCAGTTTATTCTTAGGTTTTCTTACATGTACTGAAGGTGGATTAATGTGACTTCCGAACCATCGATAAAACTTTTCAAACCCCAATAGTCTTTTTACTATTACCTGTTGTCATGGGTTGCCTCCGATGGAACTGCAGTCTCTGACTCTCATGTTAGCTTATTTGAAAGCTTTTATTTTCTAGTTTTGGAACCATTATTCACAATGTTCTATCACTTTCCAATAAACAATTGGAAAACCAGAAAAATTCTATAATTTTTAATAACGTCTGAAGACTTCTGTGGATTCGAAAGAACTTATTCCAATGAATTCAAGTAGAATATTTTGAAGATGGCAACTCCATCTTTCCTAATTTTTCCTTCTTTTCGTCTTTTTTCTAATTCTTCTGCGATTTTTTAAGAACCAGTCATAAGCTTTTGAAGATAAATAAAGAATTATTACTAATTTTATTAAATGTGACTTTTGTAAATTTTCTTAACTCTAACTGAACAACAGTCAAATATATTTTAGAGTATAATTAACTCCAAAAATAATTTGGTTTTAATAATTTTTTTCAGTTTAAAATAAATTTTGAGAAAAATTTTTTCATATTTATTATATCCTCACTAAATATTCGTACATAATTTTATTATACTCGCAAAATTTCAAGTTTGTGGGCTTTATAGTTCAGGAGAATTCGTAATGCATAAAGAAACCCATCCTAGTGTGTCAAAATTACTTTTCTGAGAAAACGCATTTAAAGTTTTGCCAACATATCAACGGTTTAATCACTTTTACATACAAGAACTGGTGGGGTTTCTTTGTACGGGGTCACATATGGGTTATTTCCATGTTGTGTAGCTTCTGCGTAATGGGTATATTTTTATTGGGATTATTAAACTTGACTGGCACCGCTTCCAAAAGAAAATTATGAGTCAATTCTCAAAATATGCTGAATTTGATTCTTTAGTACTATCCGAGAGTCTGCAAACAAATTTCATAATTTCGAAATTCCCACACAATCAATTTTTGCATAAAAATTTGGACTACATATATAC
Source organism: Leptarthrus brevirostris (assembly GCA_964036015.1). NCBI lineage: Eukaryota > Metazoa > Arthropoda > Insecta > Diptera > Asilidae > Leptarthrus > Leptarthrus brevirostris. Next base: position 44,652,629 of record OZ038372.1, read on the forward strand.
ATATGTTAGTATAAGCCATAAGCCCCCATTGCTAATATGAGAATACATTTTGCTCCAGTTTGGGGGAGGGTTAGCTAACTTCGTAATGTGTCAACTGATTTGAATGTTTCTTCTTTTCACGTGTAGAATATATTGCCCCACTGGTACCACGACAATAATTTATGTGGTGGGGTGGGGTGGCGTGCTGAGGGGTGTTACCCAATTTCTTAACGCATAGACCTATTTGGATGATTTTTCTTTGTTGTATACAGTATGATCCCCCATTGCTACTATATGGAAAAATATTGATCTAGTGTTGGCGGGGGGGGGGGGGGGGGGGGGTAGTCTTACTTTGCAACACGTGGACTGATTTAGATTTTGACTAGGATTATTCTCTCCTGCTATATAGAGTACCGTGGTTATGGTAAGAACTTTGTATCTAAATAATTGTATTAAAGGGTGGCTTTTATCAATTTCGTAATATGTTGCTGGATTTGGATAATTCTGTTTTCTTTCTATAGAGTGCACTACTTCTGCAATTGTTGAAATTGCTTTGTTCGTACGAGCACCATTCTTCGAGGCGTATATATGAAGACGTTAAGAGTGAACAATAAAATGATTTTAAAAAAAAATTTTACCCATTTCACAAAAGGCCCTAAAAAGCATAATTTTTCATTTCATATCTATTACGATATTTTGAAGCCGGTGCAAATTAAACAAATAAAACAACTACCCAACCACATTAGAAGATACTATATAAAACTACCTAAACATTTCAGCTCACGAGATCATAAGAGAGGAAGATTAAATATTTTTGTTGTGGTTCTTTTGTTTGTTTAATTTGCACCGGCTTCAAAATGTCGTAATAGATATAAAATTAAAAATTAGTTTATGCTTTTTAGCAGTTTTTGTGAGGTTTTTTAAATTTTTTGTTAAGGCATAACACAGGACAATAAATATCATCCTAGATATTGAAAGGGATAACATAATAACCTATCAAATTTGTTATTTTTTCGGAATTTCCACAAGTGCTTAAAAGCTTTTATCGCTGGATATGTTATTATCACACTACTATCGATATCTTCACAAAAATGTTCATGTTCTTAAAATCAGTTTTTATAGAAAAAAAAGCGCATAAACGAATGAATATTATACCATACAACGATTAAAAAGATTCAAAATTAATTGAAGCAAAAATTGAATAAGATATGACTTCTTTCAAATGAAAAAGAAACGTTAATAAATCTAAGAGACTCTATATTAATCATATGCTATCGCGTTCCCTCATCTACTAGCTAAAACTTAACTTTGAACTTATAAATTAAACACACAGAGCTAGTTTTAGAAACATTACAACTAACTATTAATTCGTTGTTAGCCTGATTTCACTTTAGTTACATGTATGTATGTTTTACAAATTTCGTTTTCACTGAATTATATAGAATCTTAACGGTGCCGGTAGTAATACACATTATCATGAATTGCTCTTGAACTGCAAATTGGATCAATTAACACCTGAATCCAAGAAGTTGAATGTAAAGGAGATAAATATTGGACTGACTATCAGAAGTTGTTTAGTTCGCCGAAGTTAATTCGCTAAGCTGGAAAAGAGCTCGCTTGATTGTTACTTGAAAAATATACAACATGGAAAAACTTTTAATTATTTTAACTCTGACAACTTTGGTAGTTGCGGAACAGATTATTGAACAAACAAGTGATACTAAGGAAATACTAGCAAGAAAAAAGTATAAACACCACTTTGGTCTCTGTAAGTGTGATATATAGTGTCGTCTGATTAAATGTTTAAATTAAAGTTAGGTGTTACAGTTATTGTTCTTATACGTTAATATCTACATACATATTACTTATGATCGGAGTGATCAGAAGTACATATGTCTGAAAAGACCGGTTTCTTCAATATTGATTTGTTCGGAAGCCTTAATATAATTATTGTTTATAAATAATAATTTATTCTCAAAGCCTGTACTAGTTTGTACTAGTGAGTTAGTGCTAAGAATATTAAAAAAACATTTTTCTTGACTTTTAAGAAACTTATAAAAGAATTACGTAATACAGTCAAACCTGGGTGAGCGAAAACTACTTAAGAGAGAAAACTCTATGAGTGAGATTTGGCCAGGTCCCGTCATTTTAACACCTGAAAACCTCTATAGATAGATGTAACATTGTTTTTTAAAAGAAATTTGTATTAACTTTAATGGTGCACTATTGTCAAGGTCATATAAAAGTTCTATCTGCATTATCTGTCACTGTTCCCTGTGTTTTTTATATCTCTGTGAGTGAGCAGAGCCGCTCCTGTGCTCTTATAAGTGAGAAACTGGCTAAGGGCTAACTCCATAAGCGAGGAAAAATGTCCGGCCCCTTGAACCCTAGCTTACCCAGGTTCGACGGTATTCTATTTAAATAGTGCATATTATATTAACAACGGTTTCTAATTCCTGTTGAGAAAAGAAGCTCGCCTACTGATACCATAGGAGCAAAAATAATTTGATATTTTCAAATTGATCACAAAACTGTAGGCTACTATGTTAAGGGTTTATGGGTAGTCAGCGGTGTGAAAAAATTAGTATTATTTTTACAGTAGTTTAATTTATTTCATAAAACGAATAATACAAAAAGTTATTATATTATGTTTTAACTTTATTTGGCTAAAATTACAAAAAAAATATTTATTATAAACCAAGTTATCGCCATATTTAGTGGACCCCGTCTCACAAGTCGTGCTTTGCGGTCACGATCATAACATTTTCCTGGTTCATCTAAAATGAGTCAAATAAAAAGAATCATTAGTTTAATAGTGCCTAATCAAAGCTTTTTTTCTTTAAACAAAATGGCAGCCTCTGATAAATTACTCACGAATTTTCAAGAAAAAAAGCGCTAGTTTATAGATCAAGCACTAGTTTAACTATTAAACTAATGAGTTTTGTTTGTTTGATTGATTTAAGATGAACCAGTAAAATTTTATATGTATAACATTGTACCTATTTTTGAAATTACACAAAAGACATATTCCAAGTATATAACTTCAAGCAAGTCGAATAACTTTCGAAGCTACAACATTTAATAGCCAAAAAATATATTTTTGAACTAATGCACTTTTGAATAAACACAATAACGATACTTTATTAATATTTTGATTAAATTGAAGATCTTACAAATTACAACTTAAAACTGAACCTTAACGAAATTTAGTCTTCACTTCTTTCCGGGACATGTGAAAATCGATATGATCAGAGCTCAGATTGAACAAGCGAGACATCGACGAGACAGCCGAGATAAAAAGCTATCTGGAGAAAATTACGCTCTCTCAAGGAGCGTTCCGGGGCCGAGATATTGAAGGAAGCAAGAAGCTCAGGAAAATAAATCTCGCCCTGCAAGCAATTAAAAGCGAAGACAGTTCTGGCAATAACTCATATTTTCTCTAAAGAACCTAGAGAGACAAGGTTAAGTCGGTCAAGGTACGGAGGCAGAACAAAAGGATCGCTCTAAAGAAGGCTACAGGAAGCAAATCTTAAAAATCTATGTTGGATTGCCTCGATTCGATTTTATTATCGTATTTCAGATTTGGCCTCACAAATCTGCAGTACAAAATCTTCGTAATGTATGGATCATTACATTCTTCGGACCATCTATTTATAAAGCCCAAAGAGACGTTCGACCTATTAACAATAGAGTCAGTATGATCCTTATATGAAAAGCGCGAGTTGATTCAGACGCCCGAATCCTTAGTCTTGTCCAATCTACTCAAAGAGCGAACGTTAATAGTGAAATTAAAATGCAGTTGACACTTTTACGTGAAAAGGATATTGACGTGCACTTTTTGACGTTCATAGGTAAGTGATTAATGGTGCACCAACTTCTTATCTTTGATTAGTATCGTTGGCGTCAGTATCTAATAGTAAACAATCAAGTACTCCGAAAAATCTTAGCGTCATCAGCATAACAGAGAATTCGTGAGTAGCGGAAGATCAAGGATACTTTGTTAATGTGAATTATAAGAAGTAACGGTCCCATATGGTGGCCCTGCGGCACACCAGGAGTAATCTCGACAACATCTGAGTATGAATCACTAAAGCGAACTTGCCTAAACCGATGACGCAATTAAGATTTCATCCAGTTAACGAAGTTAGAAGGGACACCAAGAAGCATTCGTTAATGAAGAAGGATACTGTGGTCAAGTTAGTAGTATCCCACTTATCCTTCATAATACCATGGTGTAAGAAACCGAAATTAATGCTTCAAAACTTTTTTCGAAACAACAAAAGTTTCCCAATAGGCTTTAAGTTAGACAGTACTACAGAGTTTCCACGATTTTGGGAAAGTCCCATATTATATCCATAAATTAAACAAATAGCAGAGAACCGACTAATAGACGAACCATGTCTTTTGAGAAGGGCGTCGGAGTCAGTCAAGAAGTTATCAGTCAGGTCAGATATTACCCTAAGAATCGTGGAGTCATCATATATATGGTCCTTACTAGTAAGAGTACCAGGCGAAGCCCCGTCAAGTTTTGAAAAAGACACTAAAGATATTTTCAATAATAAGAGGATCATTGCTTTCTCTGCTATTGAACACATAGTCGAAGGGTACCTATCGGAGTTAAGCTTCTAATTGATAAAATTCTATAGTCCCTTGGACTCTGAGCTCATTTATCGATTTAATTCTTTCCAAGTAATTGTTGAATGAAAATTGCAGAGCTGAAATAAACGGAGCGAGTAAAGGTAGGTAATTGGCAACGCTCCTTGAAGAGTAAACCTTCTCCAGGCTTTGTTTCTTAGATTTTTGAGATACGTTAACGACCCATTAAGTTATACAAATATATAATAAGGGAAGCACAACCGCTTCGGAAACGAGCATATATTGAAATATGTGCATATCCAATATATTATATATTGAAAGATGTGAATATCGAATTATGCGAAATTTCCAATATTATAAATACGAAATTTTTAACATTAAACCTTCTGTAGAATAAGCAAAATCTGACTATGATTATATAAATACAGCTTGACTAATTTAACAGATTGATCGTAAAATAGCAATATCCGTCATTTTTAATAATTCATAGAAGGTTGGTTTTGAATATTAAGTCGATGTACTTTATAGAAGTCTGCTAAAGGATCGCTAATTTTCTGCAAAGGAATTCTTAACCAAAAGGCCGAACACGAACGAGAGTTAATAGCAGCAGCATATAAGGACTAACAGCATCAGCAATTTTACAATATTTAAATAGCTAATAATACTATAAATAGCAAAAAATAACAAACTCTTTGAAGTAAGTGGCTAATAGTATGAATTTTTAGGATTACGTGAATATGTATGTCCTCTTTATACTTCGTAGAACTACTGACTTTCGTGTTATTCTATTTTCACAATTACAATTATGTCAAAACAAAATCTAACAGTTTGTTTTATTACAGGGCATTGGTGGGGATTTCACGGCCTAGCTATACTTTACTGGATAAAAGTAAAAGTTATTATTGTCGGCTTTATAATCGGAACTGCAATAGTTTGGGCGGCGAGAACATTTTGGTATCATAAATCTTGTCCAGAGATAACTCATAGCGGACCTGTCATATCATACGATCATGGGTTAAGGATAAGTCTTTTGTAAAATACATAAAATTTATTATTCTCTTTTAGACTTCACGATCATTCTGATCATGTCCCTTTCTCTTCGTATTCTGACGTTTTTCATGGCCACGATCCTTACGGAGCCTACAGTTCGTATTCAGACTTCCAACCCGATATAATCGGTAGCATTAAATCACATCCAGATAGGAAAACAGGGAAAGGAAGACAAAGTACTTTAACAGAAGATCAGTAATTTTTCCAGTCATTTTGAAAAAAAAGTGAATTTTATTTTTGTTTTTCCTTCAGGATTAGCGACATGGTGTTCTTATTTTTAGGAGTTGGTTCGAATGCCTGCAGGAAGCGTTTTCTCTGTGAGCTTGAATTTAAGTCACAAGCTCATCCACTCACTAGAATGGCTTTTAGAATTGTTGGCCAAGAAATATTTTCAAAATATGTGAGAAATGCCACTAATGAAAAAGAACCCAAGTCTTTCCAAGAGTGTGCTGAAGTACACCACGAATGTCAATTTATTGAAGAACACATAAAGGATGAGCAGTTAGAAAGCAGTTCCAATGATAAACGTACAAAGAAACCTGAGGAAGAAAGTACCACTTTTACTTCCGTAAACAAAAATAGAAGAAAGTTGAAATCAAGGCAAAAGATGTTAAGATTTATGCCTACATAATTGAATTAGCGACTTTCACTGGCGTTCCTGCGCTACCTTTAATTGAATCATCACGCGTCACGTCGTTTTGACAAATATGAATTTATGAAGTTGGTGTCATTTCTGACTTATTAGCATTAAGGTTAAAATTGTTTATTTATATTTATAATAAATTTAATGTTTCTGTTAATCTATTAAAAGTATGATTGTTGCACAAAAACACCGGCAGTTATAATTAATCAACGTATTTGTAAATTTACTTTTAAATATGAATTTAAGAATTCAGTAACGAGTTACTAAAAACATATCTCACAAAGTTAAGAATAATCATAGTGGTATAAAGTGCATAAAGGATAAGATGCCGAATTTTCATTTTGAGAGGCCAAGTTGGAATTACACCGGCAGTTGGTTGTTTAAAGTTCACCTTTAACTTTCGAAACTAAGTTTTTCTTTGACCTCGTGCCCTACAAGAAGCAGCTTGTTGACGATAGAGTTGGTTTACACCGTGCCATTTAATACTAGTTTTACGTAATTCGAATTACGTAGTATTAATTTGGTGTGATCTAAACATCCTGAACTAGCAAATAATATAGTCCTAATTTAAGTCATCATCTGATGCGGTACTACATGATTTTTGCTTAACAACAAAGTGGACAAATATTTGCTGTTATTTACAGTGCAATAATAGTTTAAGCAAATAATGTGTATTGAAAAGGAAAAACGCGCAAATTGGACAAAAGAAGACAGGAAATTCAAATAATATACAATTTGACAGCTGCCATATTTCTCGAAAAGAAATTTTGAAGGAGGTTCCGTAATGATATTGGGAACTTTTTGTGTAGATGGTCCTTTGGAAATACAATTTGTTTCATCAAAAATGAAAAGCTGCGACTACATAAACGTGCTACAATGCAGTCTTTTATCATTTTTGCGAAGAAGTTCAGGAAAAGAGTTTACTTTCCAGCAGGACAACGCAAGTATACATGTAAGCCACCAAACAAAAGACTGGTAAAGGGAAAATAACATCAGGGTGTTGGACTGGCCGACCTGCTCGCCGGACTTTAACCCAATAGAAAATATTTGGTGCATTCTCGTAAGAGTCGTTTATGCCAATAATCGGCCCTACGATTCGATATCTGAGCTTAGAACTGCAATTTCGAAGGTGTGGATCAAAATTTGTTCAAATTGATGGCTGAGTCAATGAAAAAAAGAATTTTTGAATGGATAAAAGCTCAGGGCAGCGTAACTAGATATTAAATATTGTTTTGTATCACAATTGCAAAAATAAAGTTGAATTTTGTTTCGTTTTTTAAATGTGCTATAATTATGAAACGCGAAAAGAAGACCTAAAATTGCAGTGTCTCACTTCTTATAACAGTACTATGGAATGATCGAAAAAATCCAACAAAAAAAATTTTTTTTCCTGAGAGCGGAAGAGAGAGAATTTATTCTAGCACAGCTGTTTTGTGCCAATGTGCAAAACCAAAAAGTTATCGCTTAAATTGCAGGAAGTTGGTAGGTGTGCTATAATTATGAAACGCACTGTATAAGGATTGAAACGAATAAAATTTAGAAATTTGGAAATACAAAAACTTTATTATTTTAATATTGCATATGTACTTATTTCATTTACTTTATCTGTTCTCTTTTTTAAAATTAGTTATTAATAAAAAAAATTCTCACTTTTTACTTTGGATCCCACTCTTCTCTTAACTTTTTTCTAATGTCCTTCGTAATATTTCTGACAGTGGTGTCCTTAATCTGTCTGGACGCTTTTTTCCATTTAACACTAAAATCTTTAAGGTCCTTTGCAGCCAGCTCACTTGTCCTCAGATTTCTTTTCACCAAAGCCCAATATCTTTCAATAGGACGGCATTGTGGAACATTTGGTGGATTGGTATCTTTCGCCAAAAAATCAATGTCGTTTTCGATAAGGACGTTTATTGTTCCACGGGCATAGTGTGCGGAAGCTAAATCCGGCCAGAATAGTGTAGAACCCCTATGCTTTTTCACAAACGGAATCAACAGTTTTTTAATGCACTAATTGTTCCACTTGTGGTGAACGGTGTGCTTCGGTTTCCACACTGACTAGGAGCATGCCACACAAGGTATTTGGTCCCAAATTTTTCTATGCCAATTGATCTTTCAGATTGTGGAAGAACTTCTCCTTCGAATAGAGTATAAAATTATGAGCCTGGAAATGTACTAAAGTTCGCTTTGACATAGGTTTCATCGTACAAAATCATACACGCTTTTTTCTTTCCAATTAAATCATACAATTTTCTAGCTCTTGTTTTGATTACTTGCCGTTGCTTTGCGTTACTTTCGGTATTTTTTGTTTTTTTCGTGTTTTTAAACCGGCACGTTTTTTTACACTTTTGCACCATTGTTTGATTTGTTCCACATTTCCGAGCCATTGTTTCAAATTATTAATGTTACACTACACTCAAATTAAAACTGAATAGAAATTTTAAATGTTCGTAAATAAATTTGCACACATAACGGGTCCTGAAATTTTTGACGTTTAACGCACGGACAGCTTTGAATTTTACAGGTTATATTCGTTTCAGTCCTTAATAAGTGATTTAGAATATATTATAAAAAATTATTCAGAGTTCTTATAACATTAGAGAAATAATCATACATTATATTATATTATTGAACGTGAATTAAACCAATTATAATTAGAGTTTCATCAATATCCAAAAGGATGAGCTTGTGCGGCAGGGTTATTCTTAAATGCAACCAAAAAAAGAGAATATAAATTTAAATCTAGTTATTAAATTCCTGTATTTGAGACTGTCTATACTTCCAGGTTTGTCTGGCATATTCAAAAAAAGCCTCAAAATCTTCTCCGTTTAGGATAGATAAAGCCTCACTTTCGGTAAGGTACTAATAGTGGGAACTCTTAAGGACAGGACATATTGCCAGGTAGTGCATGAAGTCCTCATCCTGTTCCAGGTTACACAAGGAACACGTGGGTGAGCCTTCTGTGCGCGACGGACTTGCATTTAATGGGAGCATACCACTCCGATAAGTTAAAATTAGTTTTATTTTTATCACCGAAAAATTACCATTGAAATAATTTTATGATCCCAAGTTTAAATTCAGTTTATCATATAATCCGTATCGTACAGTTTGCCTCGCTTTTTCTTGCGCCATCGCCAAATGCCACTACTGCTCCTTGTATAGAATTGATCTTAATACTGAAGGGAGATTAACTACATTTTGCCAGTCCATATCAAACTGCACATTCAATGTATAGTTTGCCCAATCCTGTTTCTAAGGTGAGAACATAATTTGGCGTTTTGGAAGGGAGCAAAAAAGTTTTCTTGATAAAGAATCGTTGTAGTTTTTCGACTTCCTCATATTCTGTAAAACCCCAAACCGTATTAAGCTTCTCCAGGTGCTGTTCAGAGTTCCTTTTGCTACAGTTAGACGTTCCCTTAAGTGATCTCTTATTGAAAGTTTTGGAGTTACGTTAATTCCAAGGTATTTGTATTTTTTAACCACTTCTATGTTTATTCCTTTGTATATCCATTTATCGTTTTTGGCTCTTTTACCACCACCGTCATTATTTTGGACTTGTTTAAATTAATTACCAGATTCCCTCTTTCACAATATTATTCCAATTTTGATATCATTTTTTGCAGTTCCCTTGGATCTTCAGAAAGCAGAACTAGATCATCAGTATATAATAATCTGTTGATAACAAGTCCATCAATGTTCACGCCTCCTTCCATACCCTCCGCAATATCATTCACAAACAATGATAACTGTAGACGGCTAAGTAAGCACCCCTGCCTTAGGCCAGAAGGAGTATAAAAAAATTTTCGGATACCTTTTCGCCATTCCACACTTGCGCACTTGTGTTCTTATACTACCCCGTTTCATCAAAGTTCGTCAGTTTTATTTTTTCTTATATAATAAAGTTGAATCGCATAAATTTATGTTTAAATGTTTAAAATAGTTTTTTAATATTTATTCTTTTAAATATAATACAATTTTTATATTTTTGATACAATTTTTGAAAAACAATAAGATACAAAACAAAAAAAATAATTTATTATGTAAAACCTAAAAATCGTTATAAGGCAGATATTTCAATTACTAACCTCAACGATTTTTACCACTTAGTACCACCTTTTGCTGAAATAACCGATTCTATTCGATTTGGCATTGCTTTTAATATTTAATAAAATTGTATTGCATTTAAAAGAGATAAACATTTAAATTTCATGTTGATAGAAAATTTTGTGTTTTTACTTCATTTTATACGAAAAAAAAATAAAATTACGAACTTTGATGAAACGGGGTAGTACATACTTTGAAGGAGTCTGATAAATTTACTTGAAGCCCCAAGTTGATAAAGCTTATAGAAGAGGTCACCCCAGTCAATTGTGTCAAATGCGGCCTTGAAATCTATTAAGAACGCGAAGACTTTTCCTTTTGTCCGTGCTAATTTAATTTTGACAATATTGAACATAAATTTTTAAAATGTTTGTTTTCAAGTTAGTACATTCGTCTTTCGAAATCAGAGTTATGTTTCTTGAACAAATTTAACCATTTGGAAGATTTTTTCCTTGCTTTAACGAATGCGTTATCAAACCACTTTTTTTTGAACGGCTTATGCGAACTCGAGAAGGCAGTCGAGGACTTTTTGATTGCGTTAACTAGGTCACTCAAATTAGTTCCATCATGTAAAGCATCCGTTGCCAATTCCAATCTGTTTGTATCCAAGTATATTCTGCCTTTTCCAATCGAGTTTTGGCAATTCGGTTCCTACTTATGGTAGATGGTCCGAATACAGCTGCGTAACGATTTCCAACTTTCTTATAAATGGAGCTAAGTTGTATGTTGCTGCCACATCATCGATAGTAGAAGCACTAGTTGTGCTGATAAATGTATATTCTCCCTTTAAATCTCCCGGGGTTCGTACATTTAAAACAAATAACCCTTGTTCTTCGCAAAAAACTAGGAATTTTCTGCCTCCGCTGTTAACTGTCTCATCTCCAGATTCTCTAGAGATGCTAAGGTTAAAATTGGCAATTTTCGAAGTCCTCTTCCCATTGTGTACAATTAATATTTATGTTAGTAGCAGAAAAAAAGTTGAGTTGTTCCCGAAAGATGTTCCTATTAAAATTTGGGGAATCAGCTACTGCAGCGTCCAGAATAATTAATGATGCGTTTGAAGAGGAAATGTCAAGTGGATGTTCGAAGTTGAGTTACGAAATTGAAGGAGATTTCAAATTGTATACTGAGCCTCGTGAAAAATCTGAAATGGTACTCGATGAAGAGATAATAGAACAATAGAATATATGTAAAAAAAACTATTTTAAAGCTAAGCGAATTGAGTTTTAGATACTGTAACATCCTTTATATTCTCCTCTTTTACCGCCGCCAGAAGCAAGGGTTTGAAAAACTCGTTGGCATCAAACAATAATTGAAAACAAAAATTACTTTGATGCATAACGGCAGATTCTTTTAAAGGAAACTGTCTTTCTAAACTTTGTACTCAAAATCAAATATTATACAATGTCTTAATTTAATGTCGTGGAAAGTAGTAAACCATATGCACAGTAATTACAGAAAAAATTGATTAAATAATAATATGCGCGATGGTATACGATAAAATTTAGGTTTACCAATTGAACTGAATACACTCTACCACAGATGATTAACCAATCCTTGCACTCTCCTAACCAAAACCAAAGAAGAATGCTGATATTATTGACGAATTCCAAGCTCAATACTTCAATAAAGCGAAATGAAAATGAATGAAAATTGTAATTGAGAGACTTTTTATGGTGTCCATATGTTCAGAACATTTTTAGGTTCACGTCGGCTAACTTTCAAGCGGAGACTTAGTATTATATTATTGCAAGAACGTAGAATTTTCCAAGGTTTCCTATTGTTAACACCTCCAATGCTCAGCCGCCCGTATTTGCTTCCAGGCTTTTATCTAGAGTAGTCTGTGAATATACCTAAAACAAATTGTTTCTCATTCAAATAATTCTTAACGCTATGGTATTAATTTAAGCTCCAGAAAGCACATTAGATGTGGAAGCTTACCGTTGATTAGGTAGCTTTGGCAATTTTGCTTGTAAATAGATTTAAAAGGAGATGTTTGTCAATTTTTGCGTTTTATTAAAAATAGGACATCAAGCTGTACTATAAGTTTTGTTTAAAAGAAACAACGTTGTATAAATAATAAATAAGTAAAATATAATTACGTTTATGAATTTCCTACCAGAAAACCAGAAAATTAACAACTTTCAATCCAATTTTTAGTGTAAATACATATACTTACTTTTCAATTCAAAGTGACCTTCCTTATGTCTTTCTACATTATTAGAATATCTTTTTATAATGATAACGGGAAATTAAAGAAAAATGTTTTCGATATTATTAAAAAATTAAAAAAATTTTGAAAATAAAAACCTTTTATTAACCGACTTTTAATGTATTCTGAAGGTGAAATAAATATTTCTTTGACTATTGAAAAGAGAAAAAACAAAATATTAAAAACACTTAATCCACTTACTTCATATTCTAAATTTTTTTGGTCTTTTTCTTTTTTATCGAATTGATCCCCTCCGCAATTTGTTCTATTTCTTTATAATTTATAGTTTCGGTGTACCTTGTTTCCTTCTTTTTGGCTTGTTTTTGCAAAATATCTTGGAAAAACGTACTTAATCTGTTCCAAACAAAATTTAGAAAATCCATGGCTAAATCTTGTTTGAAAAATGCAATGGCAACTAATGCTACTAAAATTAAGGCTGATATTGAATTTTGACTCAAATCACTTTCGGTAGGTTTAAGGTCTGGTATAAAGTTCAATTCTACATAAATTGAACTAGTGTTGGCACTGAATTGAACAGTTGGAAGATTCAATTTATAGTATCTGTCAGACATAGTTGTCTTCAGCTCTACAAAATATGTTTTACCATCTAAAGGTATACGCGGGAAAAATACCATAATTCCTGGATTAAATCGAGCTTTTGTGTTCAAAGGACTTTCAACTCGCTGAGAATATATTGGACTATCAGCACTTCCTTTACGATACATTTGAAGACGAAGTGTTTTGTAATATTCATTAGAATTGGTATAAACTTTTCCGATTACATCCACAAATCCAATTGGGCTAATAGCCACTAAATTCACATTACGTACGTCATCCTTTTCTACTACAACTAAACGTGATGGTGGTATAGATCTTTCTACGTTCAAGTTTACTTCTCCTGGTTTAATTTGAATTGTATATGAACATCCTGGTTGAAGTCCTCTTATACGATATTGTCCATTATTTTCAGTCGATGATTCTTCTTGATGATGCATGCATTTCTCATCTGAGATTGCCTCCATGACAACATTTGGAAATGGATCTCCGTTGAGAGATGTGATTGCACCAAAAACAGAATAAGCCACACGTTTTCCACTGAAAGAGGAACAACAATTTAATGAGAAATAAATAGTATTAACATTAATAATTATGAAAAGGAATAATAATAATTCTAAGTGCGGCTTGCTTACAGAAAAACTTGCCGGCCAAGGGCAAGTTGAACTTGAGCAATTAGTGTTTTGTTTTGATTAGCGAGAGAACGAGAAGTCAACGTGGTGGTAAATTATGAAAGGATTATTTTCATCCAATATACACTTTATGAAGTGATACCATAAGAGTACCTTTTTTCAATTTAAAATACATAAATAGATTAAATTTAAACTAAACTGCATCTGTTAAGAACTTCATTAGAAGAGTATCAACAAGTAAAGTCATTAAAGTTATTGAAATTTGGTCCATCAATCACTAAGTTTACATACATACTTGAAAACTTGAGGTTTACTCGAAACTCACCCTGCACAATCCCGAAAATTTCAAAAGGGCTCGACTCTGCTATAATTTAAATTGAAAGCAGCTCTGAGCTGAGCTACCCTGTTCTAGATTCAAGCTCATTAAACAGACCTAAAATACTGACATTTGCCAATATTGATGCTCTTCTGTGGTGTTTCTACATGTTTATTACAAAGGGGAAGTTGCAGGTTTCTCACATAGAGAGTATGATCTTATGACCCCGACTAGAGATATTAATGAAAGATGCGACTTCAGTGTAGTTCATAATAGAGCTGATTACAAAATTCATTCAGAGCGAGTTAAATTTAACGAAAAAAAGTTGTGAATTTTTCAAATGGTGATTTGGTTTTTCCTATTTAAATTTTCCTATTTATTTTTTTTCCTACTAATTAAAATTTCAAATATTAATACTTACATTAGTTGCACCTTGACAGTTTCTCCATCTTTTACTTCAATCATTTTTGAATTTGGATTAAATTTGTACTCTTTCATCATTGGTCTCAGAAAATATTGACTGGGAGACAGGGAGTGGAATTTTATTGTACCATCATCACTTGTTACTAGATTTTTTCTGTAACTTTCGGCACCAGACAAAGAAAGCAAAACGCCAGAAAGCTTATTGCCAGCATCATCCTTTACCGTTACAATAACCTCACACAATTTATGCGCTTCAAATATATTATTCGTTTTATCATAAGCAGAGAAGACATATGATTCCTTTTCCGCAGTTAGCTCTACTTTAAAATTTTCATCAATTGGTCCAAATTTAAATCCTCCTGTAGAAGAAGTCATGACTTCTAAACTATTTAATTCTGGATTTTCAGGGAAACTTAATTTGATCTTAACTCCATTTATAGAGGGAACAGTTTTGCCTTGAATTATAAGACCTTTCGTTGCTACAAAATTAAATGCTATATCAACACAATCATTTCCTCCAATAATATCCTTGCTTTCCGGTTTAAAAAGCATCGTGTTACTTTGAGGTTTAACAGTTATTTTTTCATCTGGTTTTAAGTACGTATTGTATCGGTAAGAATAGTAGCCATCCACTTTATGCGATTCAAATGCTGGAGAAACAATTTGTTTACCTTTTTTGCCGTCTATTAGTAATTTTATCGGAGCATTTGGTTCTGTAGATAGAATGCGAACACCGATTTCATGGGCAATAGCAGTGATAGTTAAAGGAGTGTGATCTCGTGTTGAGAAACTTGCCGAAGATCTAAATTCGTAAATATGACAACCTTGCAGATCAACGGTGTATTCTCCTGCTTGAGAGACACAGAAAGTGTTAATGCCTGAAGAGAGATTGATTGTGTTAGTCTTGTGTTTAGCTGATTTTTTAGTAGCCTTTAGTGTATATTGCATCTAAAAAATAAAGTTATGGAAATCTACATATTTTTCAATATTTTAGTTGAGGTACCCTTGCTCGATGTGTTAAAATAACAGAGACTTCATATCCTTTATGTATAAACGGCGGAGCAGTTTCTTGTGCTGAATTAATGTTCACAAATACGGTAGTGGTTTCCCAACAAAGATTCGACTGAGGTATAGAAATTTCATATGGTCCAGGCAAAACATCAGAAAAGGAATATTTCCCTTCTAAACATGAAGTATTAAAACTAAGTAATATTTAATATTTTTAGTTACAGTACCTGACGCAGTAGTGATTGCTGTCTGTCCTGTTAATTTTCCATTCGAATCCAATGAATTCAAAGTTACGTCTATATTGGAACACGATTGAGAACTGTCTGGAAGGCATTTTAATTCCCCTGAAAGAGTTGCTCGAAGTTGAGAGAAAGTTATTCCAAATACAGGGGCTGATATTATCTCCACTATTTGTTTAATGGGGAAAAATCTGAAAGGAATAAATTTGTTAAACAAATGATTGCTAGAGCTTTTACACAA
Source organism: Leptarthrus brevirostris (assembly GCA_964036015.1). Taxonomy (NCBI): domain Eukaryota; kingdom Metazoa; phylum Arthropoda; class Insecta; order Diptera; family Asilidae; genus Leptarthrus; species Leptarthrus brevirostris. The sequence continues at coordinate 44,668,621 of OZ038372.1, forward strand.
TATTTTACTGTATTCCGTTTGCCTTGTCTTCTTGTGCTGTTATAACTTCTACTGAATATTTCCCTTTTGGCAAAAATGTACACCATTCCCCTGTTTCACTATTTGTTGCAGTATTTGCTGTAAATGCTGATCCTTGTTGAGAGATACCAACAGTATATGATCGCTCAGACACAACTTTTCCGCATAATTTATATTCTGATGGTATTAAGTCAGGTACTCGAGGAATCGATATGGATAGCTTAACATTTTCTTTTTTAAATTTGTAATTATCTAAAAGAAATTACTTTAAATTTATTAGCAACTAAAAAAGTACTTCTATGGATTACCTGATACTAATTCAAGTGGGTACGTGCCTGATTTAACATTTGTTAATATATATGAGCCATCATTTGTAGTTGTAGTTGCAATCTGACCATTTAATATGACTTTCACATTTTCTAGACCCTTGCCATTTACGGCATTACGAACTATTCCAGACACGCTGAATCCTTTGACCTTAATTGAAACTGTTATAAAAGGAAACTATCAAGATGACTTTTAAACCTCAAAAGACTGCTGAAGTAAAACTGAATCTCTTTTAACTTCAAATTCAATAGAATCTGGTTTGATGTGGAGCTTAAGTTCTTTGTCTGATACATAAGGCATGAGAAGATATCGTCCTGAAGCTACAGCGTTGAAGATAAATTCCCCATTTTTGTCAATTTGAGCAAAACATATTGGCGTCTTGTCATAATTGGCATTATTAGCCTCTACTGAAGGCAGTTTATGTGTGGAGCAATAGGATTGCAAATTAGACTAAATAAATTAATTAACATGTGTTCTTATTATAAAAGAAAGCATTCGCACCTTTTCTTCCCCGAACAATACCATTCCAACATTACTGTACGTGTCCCCAATATGTAGCATTTTTCCTTGGACACTAAAGCCTGCTACAACTAGTGCATCATCTGGTAATTCAGTGTTTCCGCCTTTTACAATAACTTGATATTCTGCTTTACTGAAATGCCATTTGTTGCGAGAAGCTTTGATTATGTATTTGCCGGGAATTATTGGTGTAAATGAGAAAATTCCATTTATATCAGTCAACGTTTTGCGAATATCAGTACCATCTTCCGAACGTAACTCTACATCAACATCTTTAGCCCCACCTTGTTGTCCTGCTAGAGCAACTTTTCCCGTAATTCCAAACCCTTTAAATACAAAGTTCACATCTTTCCCTTGACTGCATATATCAGTTTTTCCATTGAAATTAAATTCTACAGTTTGGGGTTCAAAACTCCACCCAGGAGGAGGTGAAATTCTTAAAATATATTCTCCCTTATCATACACGGGGATAAAGTAATATCCATTTGACGGTGAGCAATCAGTCTTATCTTTTAGGCTACCTTGTTTCGTAAATCTGTGTATTGAAAGCATGAAAAAAAATTAAACTCTTAAATATTTTATGAATAATTGAAGAGCAAAAAAATAATTTATAGACAATTTTGTTTAACATAATTAATTTAATATTCAAAACATTTTAAATACATGATTTCATTAATTACTTACAACTTTACTTCAACTTTGGAGAAATCAATATCTGCATGACTTTTTATGAACCCGCCACAACCTAGGATTTCATTTGCGTATACATATTCTTTAAATAATAAGATTTTTAGTAATAAAATCAGCAAAATTTCTCTTTTAATTCCCATTTTATAAAAAATGATGACATTGACAGTTCCACATGACACCGGTGAAGTATGAAGTTGGCCCTATTCTCTAATGTTTATTCTTTGAAAATGAACTAAAGTGAATAGAGTTCATTTGAATTCCACAGAACTAAAATTGTTAAAGGTGTATGAATTCCGGAAACCTGTGAAAAAGATAAATAAAAACTTTTAATGGTGAAGTTTCGAATTATCAGAAATCTCTTACCATTGTTATATATATAAAAGTGAAAGAACTTCTGGATATATAAGACAATTTCACTTTGGTTACAATACAATGAACACGTTTACAAAAGATTTCACCTCCTACACTTCCTTTGGTAAGGTATAGTATACCAAATATATAAAAATGTATAAAAAACTTTTCACCCGAGTGAATTTGTCAGCAAATCCGAAACAAAACTGTTCAAAACTCAAACAGAAAAGAAATATTAAAATTTCTAAACACAATCGGTGTTTCTGATAAAGAAAACTTCAATTCTTTTAGCTCCTCCTCAATAGCAGCCGTTGGAGTAACATCAAGGTTAACAGGAAATTTTGAATCCATTTAGGAACTAGTTGATAATAATAATCTTGATACTTTAAGACTAATCAGGCTCTAGGTATACTGAAAGGAGTAATTTAAATCATTACAAAAAGCAGTTGTGCATTTCAAAATTATTATTAGTCAAACTATCTTATAAAAGAGAAGTATGGATTTCGATATACAGGTCAAATGTGTTAAGGGTAAGTGATTTTGTTAATACTTCAAATGATTGGGTAGAAAATAACATCAGTGATGAAGAAAATGTCATTATAATAGGTGATTTTAATATAGACTACAACTGATAACTACGAGGGTGAACAAATATGAACGATAATTTATTTATAGAAAATTTTTATTTGAGTTAATACAATAGCCAAGCACGCATTATTTTTCAACATGACGTCCTGCTTTGGAAACGCATTTTTCCCATCGGATTCTAAGGTTTTCACTGGTCTTCACTGGTGCATCGTCCTGGAATCGTTGTCCTTCGAGCACTTGATTCAGCGGCGCAAACAGATGGAAATCGTAGGGCGATATGGACTATATGGGTGATGCTCAAGTGGAGTGTATCTCATTTCCTCTAATTTGTAGCAAGTTAAACGTGCAGTATGTGGCCGAGCGTTGTTGTGGAGAAAAATGATGTTTCGAATCAGTTGGTCACGTCATTTCGAACTATAAGCGCTCCTCATCTTACTCAAAAGCTCACAGTAATAACAAGCATTTATTGTGCGACGCTCATGCAAGAAATCAATGTACAAAACCAGTAAAAGAAAAGAAGCTAGGGTGTTTCTTTTTAGATATTAAGTGGACAGTGGTCAGAGCTATACTGGTTAACAAGCTTTTAACTTATGAAATAAGAGACAAAAAGTATAAATGGCTTAAAGACTTTTTGTATAATAGAAAGCAACGAGTAAAACTCAACGATAACTTGCCAGAAAGCGTAGAAGTACTACACGGAGTTCCACAGGGATCAATCCTGGGAACGTTATTGCTTCTTATATATAAATAGTGAGCTGAATATAAATGTAATTACTGAAAGTAAGACAAGACTATAGAACAAGTAAAGGGAATAAAATATGTAGGTATTATTATAGACGATAAATTAAAATGTTGTGTCCATATGGGTTATATCACATAAAGATTACCAAAAAAAGTTTCCTTCCTAAATAGAATAAAAAAATTGAACAATGATCCGGGCAATTAATATATATAACGAGATAGTCTGCAGTGGGTTTCTTCTTCTCATTGCGGAATTCACGGGTAATTGGGTTCACGAATGGTGGTTCCTGAGGCACTCCTGTAGGAGTGGTGGTGGAGGGTGTGGTAGACCGTAATTGGGTAGCTATACACACAGTACCCACAACAGAAAGTTAGGTAAGGTTAAAGTGATTGCCTAAGAAGGCACACCTAGGCCAAGGTGATACCACAAGTTGAGGCTACAAAAATTTTAAAAGCCCCATAACAATACCTAAGAAGAAGAGGGTGAACCTATTACACCCTGTGCACCGAGCTAGTTCCCTGTCTCTAGTGGAATTAGTTCACGGGGAGTCAAAATAAATTTGGCTGGGATGGGAAGGGTGTTCAGCCTTAACCCGTAGTCGGGAACCATTTTCAACTCTGACGTCTCTCTGACGTGAGTGGAGCCTAATTCGGTTAGCTCTTGAAGGAAGGGGGAGCCCAAAAACCGGTTTCTACGGTTGGCTAGGGCAGGGAAGTTGCCCAAGAAGTGAAGTATGGTTTCCTCTTCCTATTTGTCATGGCAACTCCTACAGAAGTCGTTTGAAGGCGCGGCCAGTCTACCGGTGTGTCTACCTATGAGGCAGTGGCCCGTAATAACGGCTCCGGTACTAATTGCTTTGCATCCGAGTAGGATCTTGACCGTTCGTTCCAGGGAGTGGCGCTCCGGGGGGGGGGGGGGTGTAACTGGCTAGCTCAGTTGCCCCGCTAAGGAGACTGATAGGGGACAAAAACGGACCCTCTCCTCACACTTTGGAAGATTTTCACCTCTCCGGCTCAAAAAGTGCATTACTTGCATAAACTGTAGACTGATTTTAATAAACGGGGAATCGGTAGACTAAGATAAAATATCTTCTTGTGGTCTTCATATACAACAAACTCAAATTCGGCATTCATGTAGGTAACGTTTGCTCCAAAATTTAATAAAGAAAATGGTTTTCTTAGAAGAATTAGGAAAAAGTTGTCAATTAGTTGTGCAATGACAATTTATAATACAATTATTCTTCCGTATTTGAATTATTGTTCTTGAAGCCTTTATATTAGCGATGATGAAAAGTTAAAAAGATGAGATAGATAACAAAATGTATAGTGAGACTCCAGTTGTGTATATGCTACAAACGCTAAAGTGGGTAAATATTACGCAAAACCTTAAGGTTACTTTTTTATGATGTAGCCAAATCCCAGGGGACACTCTACGATGCGTTTAGCGTGGCTTTGGCTAGAAGGAAATTAGGGTATGATGAATGAGGAAAATTGAATATCTTGCTTTTTCATTGCTCCGAACTAGAGAACAGCCCAGAGACGAAAAGGATTTTTCTTAATTTCTTATTAAAATCTCACGGGGAAACCGAGTCTTGAATCCTATAACCATGGGTAACCAACTCCTGATATTTAAAATAAAATACAACTTATATTCTGAGTACTTGCTAAGAAACGTGTCATAAATAACAAACGAAGGCTATGAGCTGAAGAATGTTGGGGACTTCCGCTGTATAGAAGGACTAATACTTAAAACAATTTGCTATATTAGGATGTTCAAGTGTGGGGGAATAGATAATATGAAGAAGTGGAGAGATTTCAAAGAATTTCCTAAAAAAACCATTTCATCTGCCTCACGGCACCCCTAATTACATGTTATATTTAGAGACCGGTTTAGATAATATGCATATTTTTACCTTAAAACTACATACACAGTATGTAATTAAGGTAATAAAATCCGCTGCGACCTGGTTGACGAGGGCAACTACAGAAGCCGTGGTTAATAAAAATATATACTGGTATGAGGATGGGAAGATTAAGCACAGAGATTTGGTGCGGAAATACAGCTTGAAACGGTTGACCAATTGATGACTTTGAACTTATAATAAATAGCCTAAGGAATTAGTATTTTGACAAGGCGCTAGAAAATGCACAAAGAGGCTGCAGACATGACTTACATATATAGCAATCTGTGTACCCTATCCTGTGATAATTACTTCTGTGACAGCAAGAATTTACGAAAAATTAATCTAATTCTTAGGGCTAGGGGCGGTTTATTAGTATTAAATGGATGTATATTATGGCAACAAACTACAAGTTCTTTATGCTCTATGTTTAATTTGGAAGAGGAAGAAATGCATCGTATTTCGTCGCGATATGCCTTGTTCTAAAGGGGCTTAGGCTGAGATATCTGGGAACGGCAAAATTTTCAACAGCAGAATTAAATAAAATTTTGACTGGATATGATTGAGATGCATTATATGATTTTCTCTTCGCTCCTGTATGCTATAGAAAGTTCTTGATAAGGTAATTCAATTATTCGTACTTTTGCGGATTTGCCTTTAACGTTCTTGTATTTGCTTTCGTCGTGTGGCTGCGTGCGATAATGGGTTTTACGGTACCCATGATGGAAGCAAAGAAGAGTAGGAAGATGCAGATGCAAGAATGTGCATCAGCTAAATTTCGTAGGTATGTTCATGTTACAGCGTGAAATTACATGGACCCAACTAATTTAATTTACATTGGCGAAATTTAAAGAAGCCACCTCTATATTTGTTATAGAGAAATTTTGGTGGCGATTTCCTGTTGTTGTGGCATTTTCGTATATCCAAGTAGTCAAAAATAGTATACACTTTTACATGTACCTATGGCAGAACATAACAAAATAATTAAATTTTCCAACAGGTAATAACAGAGTTCATAGAGTTGTTCGAATGTTGTGCATCGAAGTAAATTTTAATGGGATGGGCTGGCCAATTAATCCAATTAAAACTTAATTCAATTAAAACTTAATCCAATCACCACTTCATTAAAAATGTTGCAGGTGTTCCTATCAGAAAATATATGCTGAACATCGTTAGTGTGATGGAATTGAAAAGTACAATCTTTGATGAATGACAAGTGCTCTTTGATTCAGAATCGATGGGGAAAAGTTTATTCCCAAATAATGCATTTTTCGAATAAATAGGAAAGTTTTTATTTTTCATAGAAATATGTTTTAAATAATGTAGAAAAGCAATTCAGAAAATCGTCTGCAAACTACAATCTAAAATTAAGCCATATCTAATTTGTTGGGTTTCTTTAGGGTGTTCAATTATCTGAAGACACTGAAATATCTCGAAAACTACACATCGGATCAAAAAAATTTAAAAATAAAATTTGTTCGTCTCGGATGGGGACATCCAATGATACCAAACTCGACCCCACCTCCTGGGGGGCTGGGGTGGGTGATAAAAAGCTTAAATAGGAAACGCCTATTTTTTATTGCAGATTCGTACAAAAATTGAAAAGGAGCAAAATTTGCAAAGGAGAAAAAGTGGAATCGACGGGTCGAGTTTGGTATTATTGGATACCCTCCTCCAAGACAAAGAAATTTTAATTTTAAATTTTGTTGAGCCGATGTGTAGTTTTCGAGATATTTCAGTGTCTTCAGATAAATTGAATTTGAATTGAATTTGTATATTATAACAACTAATGATAGCATAGGAAGAGCAGTTATTACAGCAAGGGGAGTAATCAGCGAGCATAATGTAGTATCTAATAATATTCGAAAACTGATAATGAGTAAAATATTCAAAATTAAAAAATTTTCGAATAGGTGCATCCGCCCACCCTCATTAACAAGATCAGTGATCGTTTGAACTTCCCGCTTGGAAAAAACCAAAAATTTCGCACATGGTCAGGGGTAATCGTGCATGCCACACCGTGGCGAAAGCAATATTTAAATAAATTCATCTATTTATTTATTAGGAATTGTATTTGTTCTAGCGACTTAGATACAAGTATGCTTGTAGGTTGTAGAATGCCAACAGAACATTTTTGCCCAAGATCATCATTACTTCCTTACTGAAATACGCTTGACGCGATCGGAGATCGCAGGGGCTAGTGGCTAGTTCATGCGCCTTGCTCAGGCCAGGCTATTGCTAGAGCAGCGATCTGGCAGTGTCTTCGGCTTCGTGCGTCTTATTTTGCTGTCGAATTCTTGAAATAATGTTGATTTCCTTTCTTGATTTAATTTAGTGCTTCGTGGAGCGTTCTCTCGAGCTCATGTGTTTGGAATTTCAGGCGAATCTCTTACAGCTGGAAATTGCTGAAGCTAAATCCAAGAGCCAACCAGTTTTAAATCATTCACAGTGTATCTAGCGTTCTAAGTTAAGTGCGGTCTCGCTGTCAGCTCGTGCGTATAACCGGAGAGATTAAAGGGTGCTAGTTCGCACTTTCGATTCGGTTGTGGTTTTATTGTGGCACCGGTGATTTGTGATTATTGAATATTAAGTAATTCTGTGTATCTCGCATCTTGTCATCCATTGAAAGGACATCATGACGGCTGAAACTCTTAAGTCATTTATCGCTTTACCATCGTCAGGTTCAACGTACAACAAATCCAAGCGGAATGTTAATTTGATAACGATCTGCATTTCAACGTTTTTTTCTCTTGTTTGCGTGATTCTGCTGGGATTCTTGGTAAGTTTTATCACTTGAAACTTAGTGTTATGTAAACGATTACATTCTAGCTAATTGCTTTAAATATTTTCTTATTCAAATCGATCTAGTGGCATTCATTTGTGTCGTCAGTGATTTATATGGTGATCTTATTGTAATTACGTTCTTATCTATGATATTGCTAACGAGATAAAATAAATACCTTTCATGCAATGAACATTAGATTGAAAATACAGGAAGAAAGATGCGAATGCTTCCGCTTTAAGTATAGGTGGTAGAACTACAGGAAATCGGTTGCATTTGTTTATATACTCTCGGCGCTTGATCGCATTAAGTAATTTGCATAAATTCCACGTTGTTCATTGAGAGATTAATTATTTTTCCGTAATTTATACCTCACAACACTAAAGATTATGTTTTGTTTATTAAAATCGAAGTAAAGCAAGATTTTTAGAAATTATTTCATGTTCGTCGAGCACGGCATTGCTTTGAAATAACCTAGTACGCAAATACGACAAATGAGAATTGTTTGCTTAAAAATTAACCTAACAACGATTTAAGAAGTAGATTTACTTTTATATAGGTATTCTTGCTATCCCTGCTAAGGAAAGTTGAATAGTCTTTTACGCGACATAACTGATATAGAAAGAGTCAGCATAAATTTAATTTGTCATATGAAAACCGGATGATATATGTTGGTTCAAAAATTTATTATTAGGGGAGGTAATGGCAAAATGATTAGGTTTGAATGGGAATAGCTGGATGATCTCCGGGAAGTGAGTGAGAGGATGCCGGTGAGAGGGAGAGATGAAGGGGGTTGTAATGACTAAGTTATTTGCTGCTTTGTACACAGCCTACTCTAGATACAAGCCCGGAAAACATGACAGTTCGTCCATTTAACCACCAAGCATTTCGTCTTTATTTCATTTTTTGTACCACAGATTAACCAATCCTTGCGCATACAAATAAAACTGCACACTCTCGTAACCAAAACCAAAAAGAAACGCTGATGTCATTGATGTATTTTAAGCTCAATACTTAAAAAAAACGAGCACAATAGAGTTTTCCTTTTGAATTATATGTTTAGAACATTTGTAGGTTACCCTCAAGTAAAATCTAGACTAGGCTGTGCTTCGTATCAGAATGACAGGCAATATCATGTATGGGTACTTGTTTGGGGGTGGGAGAAGGGTGACAGAGGTAATGCCAAAACGATCCGTTTGTGTTAGAATGGCAGAATGAAATGGAAAGAGCTGAGTGGGTGGAAAGGTGAACGCTACTGACAGAACAATTCGTTTGACAGTAAATTGGTTAAAGTTTAAACTGTACAATATTCTTCTAAGTAAACCATATTCCAAATTAAATTAAATGAAAAATGAATACTGTTGAGTATACATAGACGAAACGCTTTAGTTGATTGGGCATGCTTGCCTGAAGTTGGTTCAAGCATGCTTGAATTTTTGAAATGATCGTGGAGAAATTGGAGGCACCAAATCCACAATTTCCGATCAAGGATTTGTTCAATGAATACGAGCTCGAGGTCGTAAAAGCAATCTTGAAAAGCGAAAAATCCGAAGTGAGCGTCTCAAAGGAGAAGGAGGTATATCAATGGTTGAGTGGAATGATCACCTGGCCACGGATGCAGGTTCGAGCCTCGGCCTGTCCGTGAGTTCTTAATTTGCTTTTGCAATAAATAATAAATTCACTCTGTCTCTGGTCTGTTGTATAACTTGCAGCAATGGAAAAACAAATCATTCAATTTTCCTCATTCCTCCTACCCCCATTCTCGTCCGCCCATAGCCATGCTAACGAATCATAGGATTGTCTCATGGGCTTTGGTTACATCATAAAATAATTATTGTTTCGTATAACACAGGCTTTTTCGAGGACGATACAATACTTTACAGGATTTCAAACATTTGGGTGCGGCACAGCTGTTGTTTTGAACGCTCTTAACAGAGTACGATTAAATCGGATTTCTATGAGTGAAATATGTCTGGAAACTTTGTCTTTCCTTACCTTCGAAAGCATACTCGACGATGGCTTGTGGGAAAACATTCATAAGCTTTTCCAGGCAGCGAAAAATCGTATGGTTCAACTCGATTAAATATATTACTAAATTAAAAATATTTCTCTTTAGTTTCCACAATCCCTTGCATGGGGATGGGGGGGATCAACCGGTTCGATTGCCAGTGGACCTTCTATTTAATTTGGATTCTGAACTATACTTCTGCAAATTTCAATGGTTCTTTATCGTAATCTGCTGTCAGCAGACAACAGTCATGGCCTCATGGGTCGTCTCCACACAGTGGCCGGAATCGCGGTTCGAGCTGGACAAAATTCGTAGTTCTGTCAAATATTGAGATAAGCGAACAAAGAGTTTTCGAGGGTGAGATCTGTGATTGAGTTAAATTGAATATGGCGGACGAATTTTTAAAGAATAGTGTCTGTTTTTCGTGGGTTTTCAAGAGTGCTGTTTAGAAATTTTATATCTGATTTTAAAAATTGAAGATGGAGGAGGGGGTGGGGGGGTTCAATATTGCAATGGCCGAAATACCTTTAGAATCTTTAAAATTTATTCTGGCCATATTTGCGTGTGTTACATGACACAGATTGCATAAAATTCACTCAAGGCTACTATGAGTCTCGCCAGCGGCTGATATCATTGCCTATATTATTTATTCCAATTGTATAGTAGCAAACGCAAGCCAATAATTACTGTTTTCAAAGTGGCGCTGCTGGGTACTTCCCGCCCAGCAGCGCGTCTTTGAGGAGCAGATGATACTTATAACATCACAGTTTAAAAGGTATATAGTTAGTAATTATGCGATTCAAATTAGTTTCTTAATATTATACAGCAAATTATGATAAACTTGTTAAAAAGTAACAACAGTGACCGCAGTAACTTTAAATTTCAGTCATAATAATTTGGCTGTTTCAATTTCAATTTAACCAACCAACCACCAACGCCAAAATATTCCCTGAGACACCAATGGACCAATTATTCGAGCCTCTTCCCTGTACACTGAAAGGTAAATTATTCCACTTTCGAATATCACATGCTTAGAAAGAACGCTGTTCAATAAGAGTACGTTGCTGAGGAAATTTAAACAATATATTACGCGATGATCGGAGAAATTCCAAACGATAAAATAAATAGGAAGGCTCCTTGGTGGTAATAATTTTATGTATCAGTATTAATAGTTAGGTAACTTTTCAAAGAACAAATAAGAATAATACACTTGTAAGATGAACTTATCCATTAAACAAAATTTCCATTTTTCTATGACAAGCAGAATCAAGCGTCGGAAATACCAGAAGACTGGCAGGATTAACGAATTTACAAGCCTTAAATGAATTTGAACAGGCAATATATGAGTCGTGCAAATATTGTAACTTATCTGAAAGGTAACTTTTCATTAACCTTGTGGTAGATAAAGAACTATCAATTCGGATAGTAAGGTGTTAAGTTCAACTCGGTCGAGCGCCCTAGAGAAATCAAGCAAGACAATTACTGTTTTCATACCTGCGAATATCTAATTCTACTTTAACTAGAGCAGTCTCACAAATATGACCCCTTCGAAAACTACATTGCGGTGGCGTGAATAGCAAAATTGGTGTTTGCATATAAACGAGTTTTTCAAAAGCCTTCGCAGAAAACACAAGGAGCTTATTGGTCGGAAATCACTAAATTCCTTAGTCTTCCATACTATACTGGAAAAAATTACTACTACTCGAAAAGATTAAGGGAGCATAGAATTTCTTTGAATTTCTTTGCTATTTCTTGAAAGGCTGTATCTTAGTGAAAAATGGTCGAAAAGACATAAAAACATATATTAAAATAATAAATTAAAAAAATATTTTGAAGCGTTAATTTCGAATGGAATCCCGGAATACAAAATCCCGAATTCAAAATCTCGGAATATAAAATTCGGGAACGCAAAATCCCGGGATACAAAATCCCGAAACACAAAATCCCGGATCCCGTATATGCGTGTTTTTATGAAATCAGCAGCATTTTCATAAAAACATGAATAAGTTCAAAACATTTCCGAGATCGAACAAATGTATATAAAAGTGCAACTACTTTTTTTACAAGTTGAATCTGAAACATTGATAAGAGACCTATGTGTGTCTGTATACACAGTTATAAATAGAAATCCGACAAACAACAAATATTGCAAATAGAATTACACTCACTCTCATTGTGAAATTTTCTTTGCAAGATTTGTTGTCTATCGGACATATAATATGTACCTGCATATTAAACAACAATTTTGAATTTTATTTTTTGAAAATTTAATTTTTACGCAACATCGCCCTGTCTTTCCGGGATTTTGTGTTCCAGAATTTTGTACTCCGGGATTTTGTAACTTTAAGACTCCGGGATATTGTATTCTGGGATTTAGTTACCATCCCAATTTCGAGATTTGTCTTTTAAAGGAAAATTTATGAGTAATGGTCATAAAAAATCATAAAAAATAGCGCGGAAAAAATGTTTTTGATTTAAAAAAAAAAAATTTTTTTTAAAAATAATTCAAGAAACAATATTGACCAATTTTTATTCATCTCTTACTTATCATTAGATAATGGTCAGAAACCATACACTTGGTCCTTAAATTCTTTTGTAAAACTTTGATCAATCGGTTCGAAAAAACGGGTTAATGGATCAATTTGAAAATGTACAAGGCTATTGGGGGGTAAATTAAGCTGTAAAAAAAACCTCGAAGCAGACTAACCCATCAATATTTATAAAAAAGTGGTAGATTTTTTAAAAAACCGTAAAAGTACTATTTTGTATTTTTTTTCTCTCAAAAAATCGTGGAAGCATCTTGTAGGAAATTTATTAGAGTTTTTATAACTGCTCACACATTTTCTGCGCGGTAATTGGTTGCTGAGATATCAATGATCAAGGACAAAAGGATTATTTTTCATTAAAAGTCGGATATCTAAGCGAAAAAATAACGTAGAGAAAAATAAAAAAAAACGAATTGGGACAAATAAGCTAACTGACCTTTGCACTTGAAACTTCAAAATACTTTTTTTTTATCTCCGAACAAGCATTTTTCACTAAGATTCAAAAAGTAGCAAAAAAATTCGAAAAATTCTCTGCTTCCCTTAATTTTTTCGAGTAGTGTAGGAAAAGAGGAATACGTTAAGCACAACTTAAATAAATGAGTGACAGGTAGAGCAATAGTAGTATTAATAAATCTGAGGAGACATTGTTATCAGCCCCAATAGCATTGGATCTAATTGACATTATAGCTTCAATAACTTCTCTCGCTCCAACACAACGGAAGCTGAACCCTTTCAAAGAAGAGGCGAGTTCACCAGATCAAGTCTGATTGAGATGAGGTAAAGTGCATGTTTAGTTTGCTAGAATCAAACTCTATTGTATCATTCTACAACGCCACTATCTCGTAGATTTCTCTATAATCGCTTTGTTGTTGATGCGTAATATGGAGTTCCTTAACTGAAGGGGGTTTTAATAGTGAAGAACTCGATAACTGACCAAGATAACCCCGGTTTTATATGAATTGAAACTTACCTTCCACCGAATTTCAATGTATAATGCTTAAAGACATTTTAGTGTTTGCGGTTTTGGCCTGTTATTTTGTAAATTTCGGCCACTGTGCGCCGATGGAGTTCGAACCTGGGAACTCCGGGATGGAAGGCCTCTGTGGGCATGTTGGCTATTCGTTCAGAGAAACCATACTTTAAGTCAAAAAATATCAAGTAAAAAGAAAAACATAAAGAAATATAAATAAAAACACAAAAAAATATAAATTATTGAAGCATTATTATTTTATTTGTGATTTATACAAAGTAAGCCTTACTTTTTCATTTAAAACTAAAAATTGGTACTATGAATAGTTAGTAATTGAACGATTTAAGGTGTATTGTTTATACAAGGTTTTCCAAAAATAGTTTTAGGATTTCAAATGAGATTTAATCTTCAGTTCGGTGAGCGCCGTTTTCTGTTATGGTCACGTGCCATTTCTTTTCCACAGTCACTGCATTCCCACCCTTACCACTTGATTGCTAGGGGTTTTTTAAGCCCACAGTATATATATATATATACCTATATATACTACTCTTGGAAACACATTTCCCTGAGTGCTCAGTATCAGAAGAATCCAGAAGAACTCAGTCAACCAACGCGTGTTGTGGATCACCACGCCGACTGAGGAGTATCTCAAGGAAAATCTTCACAGCTGGGACAGTAAAGTGGGCCATTAACTCTTTTAAAGCCTTCAAATGTCCCGGTGGTGACGGCATCTTCCCAGCTCTCCTGCAGCAGGGCCTAGATGATCTATTGCCAATACTCATCAAAACATTTAGGGCATGCTATCAGCTCAGCTTTATCCCAAATCTGTGGAGAGAGGTAAGGGTAGCCTTTTTAAGTCAATGGATTAAATCATTGACCAACACATTTGGTACAGCTGGCTACGAATGCCAGGGCTACGCAGCTGACCTGGTTATTGCACTCAAGGACAAGGCAGACAGAACTTTATCTGTAAGACTGCAAAACGCTTTAAATATGGTACAGTCCTGGTGTACTAGGGAACGACTCAAAGTCAACCCTCGTAAAAAAACCATTGCACCCGTTACAAGAAAGGGAAGGTAATATTAGAGGCTCCTAATCTTGAAGGAATACGTATAGCATTCACAAGTGAGGTCAAATATCTAGGAGTGATTCTAGCTCAAAGACTCACATGGTATCCTTACCTGAATAGAGTTGCAGGAAAGGCTATGACTACCCTATGGTCCTGTCGAAAATTCTATGGCAAAACTTGGGATCTACGGCCTAAAATGGCCCTATGGGCATACGAAGCAATTATGTGTTAAGGCTCGTGGTCACCTATGTGGCTCTCGTATGGTGGCCAAAAGCAGAACAATAGATACAGACCGACAGAGGACAGCACATGCCCCACGGCAGCTATGGATGCTCTACTAGACCTCTTCCCTTTACACCTACACCAAAAGAAGGAGGCTGACGCGAGCGCAATAAGGCTGCATGATAACAATCTCCTCTCAGCAGGCAATCTGACTGGTCACAGAAAAATTCTTGAAGAATTCAAGGATGATCCTGTGATCAACTCAATCTCTGATGCTATGCCGAAAGGGCACAACTTTGATATACCATTCATGCTGATCCTTGAGAGCAGAGACACGGATGGATCAAATTTGGAAGACATCGGGTTCTATGGACACAGAATAAGGCTGTACAAGTCGCTCGGTTCTGCACCAGCCATCTTTCAAGCAGAGATACACGGTATCGAACTCTGTATAACCAGAAGGTCCCAAGTCCTTTCAAACAGTTTGCAACAGCCGCATAGGGCTCAAGTAACCTTGTTTAGGGTAAAGTCAAGTTATGCGTTCAAATCAAATCTTTTATCGAGCATAATGCCAAAGTATTTCACCTCATTGAGTATTTAATGTTCGTGCCTTAGATTGAAATTGAACCAAGGCCCAAATGGTGCCTGCTGGTGAACGGCCCAAAAAGAGCCTTAGCGGGGTTAATAGTGAGGCCTTCAACTATTTTCCTCCATGAAAGTGGTTAACTGGGTCTGGTCCTAATGATGATCTAAGAAAGTGTACCTGCAACATTTATTCCAGTGTTTCCCTTTGGGTTTCGGTGTAGGTACCATACCACTTTTTTGAGGTTTCCTTGGCTAGTACCTTTCGTAGACGAGCTGCTTCTGGCAAGGTTTCAATGCTTTCACATCATCTTCTCCATGACCCACACTTGGAGTGTTTTATTTCTTAGTTTTATTCAGTGAGTGTGAACCAGTATTCAACCTGCTGCTTGGAGCGTTTTACTCTGTTAAATAGAAGTCTTAAATACTCACTCGACGGTACAGTCATTAAGCGGGTTTGCTTACACTTTTAGCTTGACAATTGAGCTTATTGTGAAAACCAATATATCGGCCTTCGAGCACACAATAGCCCTGAAGGTATTCCAGTTACTGTTTGTTTTCCTGGGGATAGCAGTACTTGAAATGATTTCACAACGCCCCGGAATTGGATGTGGTGATGATCCGACAGCAAAGCCTAAAGCACCCTTATGGTGCGCATAGACCTCAGTGCTGACTGCCAGATGAGTTTCGCCGCCATAACTCTTCGGGATCCTTTCTCCTCTTTGACAGTTTACAACAGCTTTTTAGTATGTTTATGGGTGGCTAGTTTAACTATCGTATCAACCATGGATAGATTCGACCCATTGGTCGCATTGGTTGGTATTGCGGCAGCAGCATGTATGCCAGTCTGCTTATCGACATGATCGGTCGAGAGACCGTCAGACTCCTTGTCTGCTGGACCCTCGGCCGCCCCGTCCCCTAAAAAACCGGCAGCCACCCCAGGAGCGGTGGGGTTAGTTGACTCTGATATTTTATGAACGGCCTGCCTCTCTTTAGACTGCTCCTCATCGTTTATCGCCGAGTTCTTAGAGGCGTGGTCCTTTCGTATCATCTTGACATGACCAAACAAATAGGTATCCCTGCCCTTTGGCTCGGTCAGGGTCGTCATTGACGCCTCGTCAATCACCATAACTAGGTGCAAGAGATGACCCTGCGTCAGTCGTTGCACCATCTTCCACTGGTTGTGAAGGGTTTTGAGCACCAATTTGTATTTTTTTACGTAATAGCTTGTATTAAGCTTAAATAAATAAATAAGTAGCCTCGTATCAGGCATGTTCGAGTGAACTGTCCCTCTTCTGCAAGGACAATGTTACGGTCACAGTTTACACGAATGTGCCCAAAGTTGCACCTGACCCAATCTGCCTGCTGTCTGGATGTTTGTGCAGACGAGTCAACAAGTCCGGGGAGTACATCCCTCGAACTCCGATCTGACATCCTTGCTCGGATGTTTTATTGTGACGTCTGGAATCGTACCCTGTAGAATAGCCATCTGCTCAGTGGTCAGAGGTTCAAAACCAAGCCTTGCTTAATGCTACCCATTCCTGATTGTAAATATAGATAACCACTATGATTGCTTCATTAAAGCTGATTCAGCCGTTTCGAAGCCTATTCTAGAAAAACATCAAGCTAAAGGCAGACAGGCAACATTTTTAATAAAAGTTACTATGTATACTTAGATATCATGAAAATAGCCTTCTTAAGTTTTACACTTCAACTTTATTTATTTGTATAAAGTCAAAAGGTAACTTTTTTTGCTTTAGGTTATGATAAATATCTATAGTGTTTAATAATAGGCATCTGCTTCCTGTAAATATCAAAGACGTTAAAACTCAAATTCCTATAAATATCGCATCACATATTTTTCACAGCACATCAAAACACATCAAAACATTGCCAAATCTGAACGGCTCGAACTGTTCAGATAAAGAAAAAGCGATCCATGGGCGAAGTACGATGGCGTACTCTGATCTGATTTGCTTACTTGTATGCGTAGAATCTTCTAAGTCAGCTGACAATTTTTACATTGGATGATAGATTCTGGACAAATTACTTTTTCTACTTTTAATTAATAAAATATTTTTGTTTGAGAGGCCAATACTAAAGGAGATGATAGAACTCTTCGTTTATATAGCGGGGGCGGGGAAATGTTAGCGATTTAGGAGTAACCCGCCAAATAAAATGTGTCATAATATGCTTTTTTCAAGGAGGTAACTCAAGATTCCCTACCTGCTGTTATTTTGCTACACTACAGTTCAAAAATTCAATAAAAATTTTCAAAGTTTTTTGTTTTTTAATTTCACATCGTTAACCTACCTTTTTACAAAACCAATGACAATCCTTAGTTTGTTCCTTCTCAAAGGAAGTCTTACTTATTATTCTGATACTACGGGCAAAGATTACTTACTACTAGATAACCAGCTTCCTAAATTACCCAGTTAATTTCAAAAAGTAACACTGGCACCACAGTAAAACGAAATATCCAGCTCATAAGAATATACATGCAAATAAAGAGTACAGGTAGTGTGCAGTCATTTACTCCTATCAAAATTATTTGACAGAATCACTTACTCCTGTCAAAATACTGTTCTCATTCGGAGAGAATCACAGACTCCTGTCACAAAAGTACCCGCAAATCTTGTCGAAGAGTAAAAATGTACCAAAACGTAAAACCTTTAAAAAGAATTCATGTGAGTCACATGACTGAGTTAGTTACTTTTGTGCGTAAGAAACTTTCAAACTGTCAATGCATTCTGAGCATTTAATGAGTGTAGTACATTTGACATTTGTAAATGCACATAAGAAAAGTGTACGTGTCTCTTATCCATAAACCGCCCGGTGCGGGAAATATATAAAAGCAACCAAAAATTGTTTACTGCTTTGCCGTTTATCTAGTAGTAATCTTTACTACGGGTTTAGAAGATATAGGTCGGAACATGTTTGGTTACTAATCGTAAGTGGTTTTAATAATATCCTACTAACTAAGTAACTAGGGTATTATTGGTATTGTTTGTATTGTTTGCCTTTAATTTCAATTTTATGACATCAAAAAATGGGAACTGGCTCGAGCTCAAGAGATATCATTGTAACTATTTAAGTTTTACTATAATTAGGGCGTAGGAAAAAAATACATAACATTTACAAATAAGTTAATTGCAAGTAAAAGCGAATAAATAAAGTGACTGCTCTTTATTTTAAATGGTAATAATTTTAATGGAATATAAAAGGCCCTTTCGGAATAGACGTGTTAAGAGAAACAAAACTTGTTGTCCAGAAAAGGGGAGAATCAGTGGCATAACTGGGACTAAATCTTATTTATGAACATGTATTATATAAATATGAATATGATTGGATAATGAATTACCCAATTGCTCTGTATGATATTAAATTTATATAAATAATTGACTTCATTGTACCATTCGTAGATTTAAATAATTTTTAACCTACTTTCCAGAACAAAAAGGTTTCAAGTTCTACCCAATTTTTTGATTTATTTTATGTATGACTGAACATAACTTCATAAAGGGAACCCTCCCGGGGGAGGGGCGGAACTTAACTTCTCAACGCGTAGACGGATTTGGATGATTCTGTTTTTTTTTGTATAAAGTAATGTAAGGCAAGATTGCCGTGTAAAATGAAAAGGAGTTGTAAAATCTATGGATGACATTTTTATATAGATTTCAGTTATTTATTATTTGGGCAAATTTATTAAATACCTTAAATTTGTCGCAATCAATTCTGTCAATTAGGGCCACAGTTTGGAATTTATTAATTTCCTGGAAACTAAACTCAATATGTTCTAAAGACATACATTATTACAAAAAGGCGTGGCACTGTCCAATGGTAAAAGTAACTAGACTCTTGCATTATGAATCATATACTTTTACTTGATGATCATAACCGGTGAACCGGCTTTGATATAACCATAAAACCAAGAGTTTAATATGTCATTTTTGACATTTATTCAAATGCGGTGATGAGTAACTTATGGTTATGTTTTCTGTCTTTCACTCTGTGATTTTGTTTTATTTTTACTTACATCGTATGTGGTTCATTCTTTATTCACAGGACTATGTGGCCTTGGTGTAATATTGCATACTTTATGGTTTTATTCAGATGTTCTTATGATAGGTTAGTTTACAAATGATTGTGCTAATTGTATTCTCACAAATTATATTCTTACAATTTATTTTACTTATGATAACACTACGTTACAGGTGAAAATAAAATTTTGTATCCTCTTAAAATTTTGGATTTTATTTCTCAATATTTATCGCGTATTAAGAATATGTATGTATTTTTTTCTAACACGTTCCGTTTCATAAGTACCAGTGAAAAGGATAAAAAAATAAATACAAGAAATATCTGCTTTTTAGGATCAGCTTGAATGGTGTTTCATTCATTTGGCATTACATCCGATATTGAGTTAACTACAGGATCATCTTTTAGGTACTGGCGCAAGGGAAGGGGGTCCAGAACAGTCTCCATAGCTTTTGCAGAGTACTTTCCCGTGGCTCCTGCAACTCTTAGACAGGCTGGAGTTTTTGTAGTGCAGATTACACTGTTGTGTCGCGTTGTTTACCAGAGGCCTTATCATCGCTTGATGTGTCCATAGGGCCATTTTAGGTTCCAAGTTTTTCCAAAATGTAGTCGACCAAAGAGCTTTGCCTGCAACTGTTTCCGGATGGGAGCTCAATTATTCAAACTGCTGCACTTCTGTGCCGAGCGTTTATCGAGTTGCCGTTTAGCTTCTGTTCTTTCTGTACTTGGAACTATACTGTACCAAGATGAAACCTTGTGTTACCTCGTTTAAGAGGGTATTTTGTCGCGATTTATTTATTGCTAATTTCATGTTCAAAAGTTTCTCCAGAAAAACTAAAGAAAATACAATTACGAACCTCTATACATTGAATTTTAATACCTACTCTACTTTTATAATACGTGTTTAAAGTTTACAAATCCTTTTTCGTTTTATCTCTTTGAAAATGGAATTTGACGTCAAAAATAGCCATACATAAAATAGGAAATATATTGAGAAACATTAAAGATTTTATTTATGATGTATAAATATACCCCGTCATATATAAATATAAGCACTTAAGTACTTTTGATAGTATTTCTTTCAAAAATTTATTCTCAAGTCCTGACTCAATCACATATGTGTAAACTTTTCAACTTCTCAAAAGCTATTTAATTTTTGCATGAATGCACATAACTTTGGCAATAATATATGTATGAACGTCTTCAAAAGAAAAATCACAGACCTTTAACCCTTTTGAACCTTTTCTGCTCTGTTTATGCAGTTCTCCTTTAATATTCGTAGAAAGGTTTGTAAAGCCCAAGAGGTTTCAATATTTAAAGCCGTCATATATCCATTGCTTTGTAAACCTTAAAAGTATTGATGACCGCCAGCTAGATTTTAAGTTTTTCTAATAAAATTATTTATTTATTGGCGTGTCGCCTGAATTTTGTGTCTGCCTTAGCTTCAGCCAATAAAATTTAATTATACAATGAAAAAAAGAAAATTCCACTTAAGATGTTAATAATATCATTACATAAAGAACTGAGTCCATTTTTAAAGCAATTTGAGAAAAAGAATATGCCCAGGGAAAGTTATGCAAATTTATGCAATGATTGTTTTTTGCTGACAACAGATAAAATTCAAAAGGCCCCTTGGGATTCCTGGTGGTTCGAAATCTATCTTAAGCTGTAAGTACACTTTCAGTTTTTGTCGATTTAAATCGTTCTACGTAAACTAGAACTAGGAAGAAAAAATTCATCGAAATAAATTTTAATGAATAAAATAAATGTAGTTTCGAAATCAAGTAATTTAAGCTACTTTTTTGGATAATTATGTGTCATTGACCAAAGATATTAGGACGTTTTGGAAGTTAATTATTGGCCTAAAAACATCAATTTTAAAGGTTTAAAAGGAATTCTTATTAAATGTTTTAATTAGTGTAGCGTAGCGAAATTCAATGGAATAATTTGCAGTGCTTCTAGGGTAAAAATGTCAAACATTTGTGTTTGCATCCATTTCCGGCTTAAATAAAATAATCTCCTCTAAAGTAATTAGTGTCGACCACTTTCTACTTAATTAGTTAAAGAAACTAAAATCACACGCAAATTGATAGCAAGCCAAGTCCAATGCTTAACTCAATCCAGTGCTTGAAACTTTCATCCACTTTAGAAGCACTTAGCCCTAATTTCTCTCTTAGTTTCTTCCACTCAATCAAATATTACAATTAACCGAAATTTGTTTTTGAGATTAAGATCGTTTGATAACCTCTGTCAAATAAAATTTCATAAATTAAAAATGGCCCGTTTACACTTTATCAAGCCATAAGCAAATTGCCAGAACGCTAGTTAGGAGCTTTTAATTAACTTTCTGTTTACTAAACCTCTCAAGGGGGCGCTTTGAAAGTGTGAACGGCCTCACTATTTTCCCATTAGTTGAGATTGACGAATGGCATAGTTTCATAATTTTTGCTCTGGTTAGAGTGTTTAGACAGAGTGGCTACGACTGGGCCTATTGAAAAAAAGTAATCGACTAAATTGGCTTCAAAACATTAACCAGAAAAACGTTTCGATCAGGAGATACTTGAGCTACTTGAATTTGGAAGATATTTTGAAATTGGATTACAAAAGATTAAAATTGGCAAGCCTTATCTGTGGAACGCATTTGTAATATTTTCGGATATAAATACGTCAACATGAGATAAAGATATTTTTTTTCTTTTATTGGAAAGTTTTTGACGTGGAGTTGTCTCCATAAGAAAAATATTATTTTACCTAAGGTAGGCAAAATAATATACTAAATAAAGGTGCACCAGCAATTTAAGGAGGATTTTGAATCACGACATTATGATGCAATCGTCCATTGCTTTAACCGTAATCTGTTTACAGCAGAAAAGCCGTCACGTTATCACTTACTCCACCAACAATGTTACATATTGAGCTTTAAATCACAGACATTGGCATAAGACGTGAACAGTTTAACTACACCAACTTGCCATCAGCGGCAAAGTTTTGTTTTCATACTTTACTTAAAAAAATAAAATGAGAAACAGAACAGTCTAATGTGTTAGTAAACAAACTTGATTATATATACGAGCGTCCATTAGAAAGATGATTCTTGCCGTCCTACCCTGTTTCTGTACTAGGTACAGCATTTTTTATCATGGTAACAATCAAGGAACACAGTACATGTAGTAAAAATCATCATTCAAATTGCGATACGAGTTACGAAGTTAGGCGTCACCCCCTGCCCCCGTATATTTAGATCCTTTTTACTATGGTTTCAATCTGATTACATACGCTTTACCAAAAAATCACTCAAATCAGAACAGGCGAAACGAAGTTATGCGTCTCCACCTCCCCGTGCCTACCCTAAGTAGAACATTTCATGATGGTACGAGTTGGGAAACATATTCTATACAATAAGAAAATAAAACTCCAAAATGGTCCAAACTTTGCGATGGTCATCTATCGTAACACGTAGATGAGTATGGTCTCGATTGGTACTACAGTAACAATTGAAAAACTTTATACATAAAATATTGCTATGGGTGGGGGGGGGGGGGGGTGGAGTGTAATGTGTGGATCGATTTAAATGATTCCGTTTTGTCGAAGAGAGTAAGCTTGCCGATTAGTGCCATGATACAAATATTCTACCTAGGCTAGAAGCGGAAGGGGGAAGAGTATAAAAAAATATCTATACATCGCTGTACCTAAACCAATTTGAATGATTCTCTTTTCCTTGTATAGAGTATGCCTCCGATTGGTATAAGTACCTAGGGTGGATTTCGTCACGCGTGTACGAATGGATGAGTAATTTTTTGTTTTAAAGCGTAAGTGCCGTACCACACTTGTCCTGCTTCCGCGCGATGAAGTCCGCACGAGTGCCCACACTTGTCGTGTCGGATTTTGTGTAGAACACACGCAATTTATTGTATGTAGTGGTAACATTAAAGCAGATTCCGAACCCAAATAAACCTTGCTTTGAATGTATGCGTGCCGATCCGACGATAAATAGGTAAGTTCCGTGCGGATTTCCTTATACACCCCTGCACGCCCTCTCACCAACAAACTGCGATGAAGCAGGACAAGTGTGGTACGGCACTAAGTTCCCTGATTGAAACCTTGAGCTGTAACTATGGTGACGCGACACTTTTTTCTGCTATATGTATCTATGTATGTTCTTTAATTTAAACAAACATAAAAAATATTATACACGGTGTGGGGACATGGTAGAGGCGACAAGGAATCCCTTACTTGATGGACGCTCGTACATGAAATGGAGCCTACACAACGCCTGAGCCGTGGTCTTTCTACTTTCCCTTAAGTAAGTTTACTTTTATTCGACTTCCCAAAAACTATTTTTTATTTTTATTTTTTTTATGTAACTAACTTCGTAAAGCGTGGACCGATTTGGATGATTTTTTCTATGTTGGGTAGAGTACGTTCCCCGATTGGTACCATGTCAAAAAAATATTGGTAGGGTGGGGGTAAGGAGTGAAACCTAACTTCGTAATGCGTGGACCGATTTGGATAATTCTTTTTTGGATGTATAGAGCATGATACTCCATTGCTAATAATAAAAAATATTTGGTATTAGGGTGGAGTAGTGGGAGGAAGGGTAGTCAAACCTCATAACGTCTGGACCGATTTGGATGATTCTTCTTTTGATGTGTAGAATATTTTCCACCACTGATACGACAAAAATTTATAAGGTGGGGTGGTGTGCGGAGGGGGCGTTACCCAATTTCTTAATTCACACAATTATTTGGAAGATTTTTTTTCGTTGACCTAGGGTTGTGGTGGGGGGAGGGGTAATCTAACTTTGTAACGCGTGGACTGATTTAGATGATTCTGAATGCATAGAATATCTATTTGTATTCTAACAAAAATTGTGGCTTGTGGTGAGAGGAGGATGGAGGATGGGCGGTAATTAGCTTTGTATGGCGTAGATCGATTTCGATGATTTTAATTCTTTTGTACAGAATACGCTATCTGATTGATAGCAATTTTGTACCTAGAGTGACTACGATGATTTTCTGACTACGATAATTCTCTCTTGCTGTTAAGAGTACGGTGGCGTACTAGGGCCATGGTAAGAATTTTTTAAGGTGAGGGTATGTAATGTATAGTATGTTGCCGGATTTGGATAATTCTGTTTCCATTCTTGAAATAATATTTATTTTTACATCTATTGTATTTTAAAATCAAATCTATCCTATAAAACCCAATAAAAAATCAGTTCTCGAAGTTACGTATTTATGCATGTTTGTAGATATACCATTTAATAAAAATTTTATTGTAGATCTTAGATTATAGAATAAACAGGATAGGCTATTTCGTGTAGAGCCGAATATGCGAGATCAGCCAAATTGCTCGTTTGGAAGGTGAAGACAGTGAGGGAGATGACGGTTGAACTGTCAACTTGTACTTGGTGTGATTTCCGTCTAAAGCGTTCGTGTAAAAGACTTGTTGAGTTTATGTACAAATTAGAAGTGAAGTATTAATTTTGTTCAACTAAATAGACAAAGAACATAATAAAAAGAGTTTTAAAAAACTCTAATTGAGGGTATTTTTATCTTTTTCCCAACGCCTCTACCAAAATTCTAAATATCTGTTACTTCAATGGTATACTCACACAAGATATGGTCATTCCACTACATAAAGAAGTATGCCGAAGTTTTCTGAACTTATAGCACTTGTTTATTAGTTATATATTCTAAGTTGTAGATAAATTGTTGTTTATTAGGGTTTCGTAGAAAACTAGGTCTGTCCGCCTGTTCGTAAGTCACCATCCTATCTTTTCATATTTATTTTCTTAAGTTAAGTTAAAGTGGTGGACTTCACAGTGGCGCGTGGTCCGTGGGGGAGGGGTAGTCTTACTTCGTAACGCGTAGACCGATTTGGATAATTCTTTTTCTATTGGGTAGAATATGATCCTTGGTTGATACTACGAGAGAACAAATGTTGCTCGGGAGGGGGGGGGGCGAGGGTGGAACCTAACTTTGTAACACGTGGACCGATTTTATGGTTCTTTTGCTGTTGTATAGAGTGTGATCACCCATTGCTAATGGATTTGGATATTTCTTTTTCATTTAGGTAGAGTATGCTCCCTGGTTTATATCACGAGAAAAAAAAATTGTTGGTGTGGTTAGGGTGGGAGAAGGGGGGTGGAACCTAATTTTGTAACGCGTGGACCGATTTGGATGGTTCTTTTGCTGTTGTATAGAGTGTGATCCCCCATTGCTAATAGGAGAATAATTTGGTCCTATGGTGGTGGTGGGGGAGGTGGAGGGGTAGTAACTTCGTAACGCGTGGAAAGATTTCGATGATTCCTTTTCTGTTCGGTAGAGTATGTTCCTTGATTGACACCATGAGAAAAAAAGTTAAGTGGAATGGAGGTGGGTAAGGGGGTTAAAACTAACTTTTAACGCGTGGAACGATTTGGATAGTTCTTTCTTCATTGTAAAGAATCAAAGACACTAAAAAGTGAAAAATAAAATAGTTTTTAAAAAAAAGTTTAACCGACCAGCGCTAAAAAGCATAAAATAATTTTTAATTTTATATCTATTACGACATTTTGAAGTCGGTGCAAATTAAACAATTAAAACACCTACAGTACCACAATTGAAAATAATACATCACACTACCTGAACGTTTCAGCTTACGGGATCATAAGAAATGACGATTAAATATTGTTGTTGTAGTTGTTTGGTTTGTTTGAATTGCACCGACTTCAGAATGTCGTAATAGATATAAAATTAAAAATTATTTTTTGCTTTTTAGCGCTTTTTGTGAAGTTAGTTCAACTTTTTTTAAAGAAACTATTTTATTTTTCACTTCTTAGCGTCTTCTATTCAGTACAACAACACGCGTTACAAGGTATGGTTCCACCATACCACCACCCCACTAATGTTTTTTTTTTCACGTGGTATCAACCAGAGAACATACTCTACTTAACAAAAAAGAATTATCCGAGTCCGTCCACGCGTTTCAAAGTTGCAGCACCCCTCCCCCCACCCTAGGCCAAATTCTTTTCTCCTATTAGCAATGGGGGATCATACTCTGTACAAGAAAAAAAAGAACCATCCATTGGGTCCACGCGTTACAAAGTTAGGTTTCACCTCCACCCCCCACTACCACCCACCAAAAATTTTTTTTTATATTGTACCAATCGGTGGACATACCCTTCTCAACAAAAAAAGAATCAACAAAATCGGTCAACGCGTTACGAAGTTATGGCCAGTCAGACATAAAAAAAAATACACGTCGAACTTAGAACCTCTTTGTTTTTGGGGAAGTCGGTTAAAAATCATCCGATTTCTTGAAAAATTAAAGTCAATAATGTCAAAGTGGCAGATAAATAAACGAGACATTGTGGAAATAGAATCGTTGGAACCATAGTTAGTATAATGGAATGGTACCTGGAGGTTTTATGGAATTGTCACGCCTCACCTCAAGAGTCTCCAGTGATAAAAATTTAAGCCTTTCAGTATAAGAATAAAACTAAAACGGATCATCCCAAGGAAGGTAACGGTAATCGAATGAATCTACGTTGAACAGTCTCAATGCGGCTAATGTGAGTGAAGTAGTAAGGTGACCAGACTGAGGAGACGTACTCAAGATTGTATCTATTAAAGGTACAATAAAGCAGTTTTGTAATTCATGGATTTCTGAATTGCTTGGACCATCTCCTCACCAAACCTAAAGTAACATTGGGTTTTTAGAGAATGAAAAGTGCGAATTAAAGACAACACCTAAGTCTTTGTGATTGTCAACTCTAGATAATAAGCATCCGGCAATAGAGTAATTGAAATTGAACGAGGATTTTTTGCGCGAAAACGACACAGCAATGCACTTGTCATTACACAAAAAAAGGCGATTGTTAGAACACCATTCATGTAAGGCGTAATATTAAACTCAACATCTCTTGTGAAATATTTTAGCGTCGTCAGCATAACACAGTATTCTTGAATTTGTTAGATGTAAATAATAAATAGCAGCAGTCCTAAATGGATCCCCTGAGGAAGCCCTGACGAGTAACATTTTCATCTGAATGGGTGCCACGAAATAGTACACGCTGATTGCGATGAGTCAAATCAGAAGATACCCACTTCACGAGAAACGGATATAATCTAAGAGAGTATAGTTTTTCAATAAGAATTTTGTGTACTTTCAATTAAACTTATAACGAACACTGTAGCAAAAATAGAACACAATCCTGTGCGCGCCAAAAACACGATTGTTATTTTATATTAATTTGACACCGAATTCAGAACTAAACAATAAATACATAACTAAACAATAAATATTAATTTTTGCCTTTTAGTGCGTTTTGTAAAGCTTGTTAATTTTTTTTAAATTGTTTAATTGAAAGTTCCTATTCCTCTTATGGGTTTTGTCCGTACTTAGCTTAAATTTGTTACTTTACTCTACAAGTAACTTGCTATGTATCGCCAATACTTGTTAACTAGCTGTTGTCCTTTTATTATGATTGGCTTCGGTCCGGCTGTACTGAGAGTCACTAATGTCGGTAATTTGCTGATATTTGATGATTTTCAGTTCATATAACTAAACTATGCTACCGAATCGAATAAAGTCTTTCTCTCCCGTCCACTTTCCTCAAGGAGTATACATATATGTCAAGAGGAAACTACTTTCAATTTCTCGACCTACACCCATTGCCGTAAGTATTATTTCCTTAGGATGAGCACAAGATAAGATTCTTTAATTGCATTTTCTGCTGGTGTCCATTGAAAACGTCTGCCAGTTGTCTGCCAAGTGGGGGCAATGTTCACTTGACAAGAAAATCTGATTGATTAAATAAATTAGAACCGGAAGGGCTTTGATAAATGTCCATTCATCAAATCATTCATCAATTATGACTCAGAAAGGTATTTTGTGGCTAATAGAACACAAATAAAGCAATTTGCTCAAAATCGCATGCAAATTGATCGAATTAAGCAAATTGGACTGAATTTTTGCGGCTACTACTTGACCGCGTAACAACAGTAAAGATATTTTTAACTTTTACAGAATTCGAACTAAAATTTATGAGGCGTGGGAGAACCAAAATTATTGTTGATATCGGAAGATCGTTAAGTTATTTTCAAAGATCCACAAGATGCTTAACCAGATTTTGGAGCTAAGCCAAAGTAAAGATTTATTTTTCTATCATCTTCTGTCGATTGAACACTTTTGAATTTTACGAATTTTCAATACACGAAAAAAGATCCTAAACTAGGTCACATTTCTGCATGGATTTCCATTTTTTCAAAAGCCATATGGTAAAAGTGTAAAACGCAAAATAAATTGATGGAATGTGATCAAAATAAATTAAATCTGTTTTCGAAATACAAATTTAATTTAAAAATTATAACAACATTTACAAAAATATTGTTTTTTTCAGATTTTTAACTCGGTCCGGGTAAACCATCTTGAGCAAGAAGTAGCTTCCCTTAAAAAGACTATTGACGGCATGCAGAAACGTCTTGGTCTGGACTATCTAGATGATTTGAATGAATTTGAAGAGGCTGTAAGTATTACTTTTGTGACATACATTCATTGCGAATGCACTATGTGGTATTAATCTAATTTGACGATGTATATCTTATTTTTATTTTAAACTCATATTTCGAGCATAATTACTCGCTAAGCCAAAGAATAAGAAGTGCGGGATGATTCTATAATGCTTGCCTGAATAATTTACTGCATCCACCCAATAAAGTAATGCTCTTAAAGTGTCTTCAACTGAAAATTAGTCGCGTCTTGGAATTATCTGAGGCGTATAAAGCTGTAAAATTGCTTGCTTGATTAACGTATGGCTTTATTCGATGATGGATACAATTTTAGGGACAGACGCCGGCTAAGCATACGTTTCGTAGTCCGACTCAGCAAAGGTTATAAATAATTCAAAACGAAAGTAAAAATTGTGTAGGTGGTACAACTGACAAAGATCTTTGGGCAACTCATAAAAATTAATGGGACATTTCTTTAACGAGCCAAGGTATATGGCCTTATAGCAAAAGTGTGAATAGCAGACGTCTTATTTATTTGAGGAATATTATTTGACAAACAGGAATTTTTCTTGCAGAGGAATGGAGGACGTTAAAATCTTAAACAAATGCCTGTTTTGCTTTAATGGAGAGACGTCGACAAAGTATATTGAAAAAGAAAATAAACAAGCCAATAATATTATATAGACTGTTTGAGATAAGTTGCTTCCAGAGCAGCTTTTTAAAATATTTCAAAATAGCTAGCTCGCAAAGCCCCAAACTATTTTTCGATTAGAATATCTTCTTCAAAAATAATAAAAGACTGAAGCTACTATAAGGCTTCTGTAACTTTTAACTTTTCAAAAAAGGATCAAATAATTAAGTGATTTATGTGCTTAGTTCAGTCTATTTAAAAGTTAGATCGAATAGGTGTGGTGTTCGTATTTATATCAAGGATTGTTTCAGGACTAGGCAGGCTAAATTTATACCTGATGAAATTTGATTGTTGATGAACAACAAAATAAGTAATTTTTGCAAAATAAACTAGACCGTATTAAAGGGAGAACCCTGGCTATAGAAATTATCCATCAGTTTTAATCTAAGCTACTTCGTTGATATAAGTCATAAAAGGTTAGTGTCCTCAATTTTTATAAATTTTGTCACTGTTAGTTTAGTCAATCCAGCCTTCGTCTGTGCATTTTGGGTAGGTAGCAAGTTTTTTTTTTTTGTTTTGTGTAGGGTGCTCAGTGGTAAGTCTAAAACTGAATTTTCGATATAGGGGGTGCTGTCAATCGTCCGATATTAACTCGTCGAATTTTCCATTTCGGCAAAAGAGAAAACTTATCGAACACGACATATTGTAGAATGTTAATTCGTTCGCAAATTCCTCGATAGCGACATTTCGTTGAATACAAATTCCTCGATAACGACATTTCGTCGAATGCAAATTTCTCGGTAGCAACATTTCGTCGCATGCGAATTTCTCGCTAGCAACATTTCGTCGATTGTGACATTTTATTAATTGTATTATTATTTTTTGAATATAATATTTTTCAATCATTATTAAATTTTCCGCTCTTAGCCTTTTCTTAGGTCGTTTTTATTGTAAGGTCCTTGTAAATATTCCCAACTCTTGTAAAACACTGCGTGGCTACTTACTGCACATTTTGAGTAGATTATTGAGTCTTAGTAGTTGAATTATCATAAATGCAAATTATGTAACTATTGCAGTATCAGAATCATTTTTCATAGAATAAAAATTGTACAAAATAGTGTTATTTTTCTGATTGACGTTGTCTTTGGGATATTTTATTTCATCTTTTCCACCCTATTATTATTATTATTTGAATATTATATCATTAATCTATGAATGTATAATTTTCAAATTTCCATGTTTTAGCCCATTGTTCAAATCATTTCTATAGTGCTACTGACGGGATTCGAATCCAGGCTCTCTAAAATAATCCCAACGCTTCTAAAACTCATATAAAATTTTTAAAGTAGTCAATATTCCAGATAACAGGTACGTTCCTTAATGACAGTGTCATTTCATTTATTATTCGACAAAACTAAAAATTCTAAGAATTAGTTTTCTACGAAATATTGCAAATACCGAATTTTCTTTCAACGAAAGCAGAAATTCGATGAATTGTTTTTCGACGACTTAGACAAAATTATAAATTTTTTTATTCGACGAAGGGTTGCGTTTCATGAATTGTTATAAAACCACAAAATTTTGTAAAATGCATTTTTGTAGACAATAATATTATCTACAACCGTATTTTTAGCAAAATTAACTCAACAATTTGTGGATGAAGCGCTTTGAGACTAAATATCATTTTTTAGAGCACTTTCTCCTGCAAAATTTGACCTATAAGTTCATATTATTCGATTTTAAGGTTCCGTAACCAAAGGGTTTACCATGGGGGGTTAAATTAAATTTAAATTTTACCTTTGCTTGTGGGATTTCTTTGGAAAGAGCTTTGCTAGCAAACATATTTTGTAAATATTTTGTGGACTTCACATTAATATTTTGGGTCTTCAAATTCATGCTTTTCAGACATATTTTGTTACCAGATCTATCACAAAAATAGCTAAACAAAAGAAGCTGTAAGTTGTGTGCAATATTACTCATACCCTGTAGTTAAACGACAAGTATTAAAAATAGTTTATTATATTGTAGATAAAAAAGTTAATAAAGGAATAATTTTCGCATGTACAACCACCTACCACCCACCACTGAGTGCTGATCACTGTCGGTCGACCAACAGTATCTGGCTGCTGGCAGAATCAGTGCGTGCCTCTTGGTTTCTTGACCAAGAAAGATCGAAAGGATGGGCTGTACATGGTATTTGGCGAGTTTCTGAAATTTGGCATCATAACTTCCCATTTACCGCATACTGCCAATCTTTTTGGAACACGGTATAATCAAGTGTCTAATTTTTTCTACTCCGAAATTCAAATGGACATGTTAATCATAGAGATCCCAGACGTAATCAAGGTTATAAAAAAACTTTTCCTGAAATTGTAAACCAAGGAATCGAAAGAGCACACCTAAAAATAGTTTGGTTTGGATATTTGGCGTTTTTCATTAGAAAATAAAGCTTAAAAATTCTTACTTCTTGGGTGTGAATAGGTTAATTCACTAACTGGTTTTCAAATTTACATTTTCATTTGCAATTATTAACAGACACCGTGAGATTTCTATGGACAATTTCGACTGCAGAGTTTTGCTTTATCCAAAATAAAAGCATACAAATTACAATTCTTATTCTTCTTATGTCTTATTATATATAGTACTGCCTATGCCTAATCGCTTGGTTACAATAATTTATGACATTTATCCAGTGTTCCCCATTAAGATTTTCCTTTAAAAATTGTCGATACCGCTTCTGCAGAGAATTCTACTTAATATTTTTCTAGATAATATTAAGTTTTAACCTTACATTTGCTTGATATGAATCTACAAAGTTTCTGGACATGTGGTAACGATAACAACTGTCTTCTTAATAGTTTTCATGTAAGCTGCTTTGTTTCACAGAGAAAGCTCCCTTTTGAGCCGTTTTGTTGAATTATTGAACTTGTAAATCGTCAATGGTATTAGTATTTCTCTTGATTTTTGATTAGACGAGTGCCCAATTGTAATTGCATGCAATTAGTACAACAGCGAAAAAGTGACAACATGCTTGGTGGTTAAATGGCCGCGACTGTCACATTTCGGATTTGTATCTAGAGTTAGCTGTGGTATATATAATTTTAACTACAGAATGAATAATACAAAAACAACCTGTTAAAAAAATTTAGTTTAAGATGAAAATATGCGTTCTGTAAAAATGAATTACTGTAAAAATGCGTGCTATTTTCCGTCCATTTAATCGTCCGTTTAAGCATTCGGGACTTAGCGAAAAAATTTTATGAAACTGGCTTAATTTTTTTAAATGCTGTCAAAGCCCAGGGGACAACACTATGATGTGCGTTAGCATTGGCCGAAAGAGAATTAGAGTAAAGAGAATGAGGGATATTGAATATTTTATTTTTGCATTCCTGTGAGCTAGACAACATCCAAGAGAAGGAATGGATATTTTATTGCAATTACAATTGCAAACTGAAAAATTCATAAGTAGACAAAGAGGAACCAAGAGGTGATAGACCAAAAAGTGCACTTTAAATGATAACATTAGCGCTGTTCGTGAAAGAGTTGCAATTAAACTATCAAAATTGATGCCATCACCAGAATTACGCATTTTTCAAACAAGATCTTCAACACGATCTTCTAATTGATGCGTGCAAGGCGCAAGCGTAGACGTGGTGGGTATTTTCGTCAGACAATTCTATCTGGGTTTTGTTGGTTAATCGTAGCTAGGCCAACTCTGCTTTAAAAGCTTAGAATATATATATATATATATATATATATATATATATATATATATATATATATATATATAGGGGAGTGGGTTAGGTCAGGCCCGTAGAGACAAAATTCGGGCCCGGGGGTACCACATACGGGCCCCCCGCGAAATTAATTTCTGGCCCGGCACTTAGCGTTTACGGGCCCATATACAATCGAATGATTGGCTTTCAGTTTAAAATCTGTCTAGTATAGTACACTTTTTCGATCGTGAAGCATTTTTTTTATATAAATAATTAAAATGGAAAAATTTTTCTGTTGATGACTTAGATGACGGGGCCCTTTCAAAGCCCGGGCCCGGGGGGTTTACCCCCTTCGCCCCCCCCCCTGTCGGCGGCCCTGGGTTAGGTTGTGAACCGTCAGCTTTTTTTCCTCTAATTGACATGTACCGCCATCTGTATGTGTTAGTTTGTATTTTGACATAAGTCAGTTTTTCTGCTAACACCGAAGTGTACATACGTATTGCTTATGCCAGCTGCAGACGTCGTATTGAAAATCTATTCAAGTGACTGAATTCATCCCAAAAAGGTGAGTGTAACGCATGTTTACTTAGTGTTTTGATTCTATTTGACGATCCAATATTTGGTTATGCCGAATTAAGATTGTAAGTGTTGCTGTGTTTGACGTTTCCAAAATTGCGTTATGGCTGGGGTGTGAACAAGCCTTGTGGATGGGTTGTGAACCAGCCTTGTAGCTGGGTTATGAAACATCCGTTTTTCATACTAGATTTGTACTAGAACTGTCAAATATCGTCGGATATATTAGAATAAAGTGTTTTTATGTCATTTTACTTGATTTGTAAATTAATTAATTTTACATTCATTTGAATTTTTAGCCATGTCAACCCTAAAAAAACACCGGTTGTTTAGCCTATGTGGCGTCATTACTTGTCTTCATTACTTGCTTACTACTTGTCTTTTACTTGTTCGCCTCTGAAAGCCTTGTGAATAAATAAAATTTTTACTTTCTATAAAATTATGGGTGTTTTACTACCTATTTTCCGACTTTTATCGGGATTTGCCAGATGGTTCACAACCCAGCCACTTCTTTGGAAGATCCAAAAATCACGTCCTCAGATAACTTGCCGCAGACAGTTACACTTCAATCAAAACACTAAACTGTCTGAATAAAAAAGTTGCGTTTTATGTTCACCTTTCCAACGGTATCTTGGATTCGTTGATATTTTTATTCTGTAAAAATTTACACTCCCAAAACAAAACCCGGTTCACAACCCAACCCGCTCCCCTATATATATATATATATTTATGTGTCTTCGCGAGAGAGAATCGTTTGCACACCAAACCACACCTCACCCCCACCCCAATTGTTTATTGGCTATTCGCGTTCCTAGATTTGAAAAAAACATCTTTTGTCTGAAACATCTTTTTGTTCGGGCTCATCCTTCGCGAATAATGAACGGGAAATGGATTAGATTGGGACTTAGATACTATTATTGTGGAACCAACTTTATTTATTCTTCTTTATTTCTCATTCAAAAATGCTACTTTACATAAAATTGTAGTAATAAATTTATATTATCTATTATAAATTAATAATCAATTTTAATTATCTTAACATTATTTTTTATTGAAAAGAAAAGAAAACTATAATAATGAGAAATTTGTAATTAAATTTCAGGTGTTAAAAATTCTAACCTGGCAGAAAAAAATTTTTATTTTGAACCAACAATCTAAATATATATTTATGTCAGCCTGTACACATAAAGTTTAAAAGCACGCTAATGAACCTATATTAAATTTAATTAGTTGTTTAGCAACTGTTTATTTCAAACATATGTTCTGTCCTATTATCAAGAAAATACAATACAATCTCAAAAATCGAAAACTGTGTGTTTGTGGAAAGAAATTATAAACTAATAAATTACAAGGTAAACAAATAGGCCATTCATGAAAAGCCCCCATGACACTGTTTAAATTAGAGAGCCAAGCGAAAAGCAAAATTGACAGAAACAACAAATAAAATAATTGATGCAATATTATTTTTGGAGCAGACCTTTTAAAATAGCGTCGGGAGCCTGTTTTATTTGGCAACGTATATTATTATTGGTGCCAAATTGTCGTACGTTTCTTACTTTTGTCCGTGTGATGTCGTCAGAACATATGTTCCTCACACCTCCAATTTATTATTGAAGTGCTAAAAACATTTGTTACACGTGCATATAAACTAATCAACAAAATTTTGTTATATTTATTTCTTATTTGTATTTTTATTTTTTAAATAAAGTGTAAGTTTATATTTGCGATGACGGCTTATTAATTCAAATTTTATATTGTTGTAGAGAGTCTGTATTTATTAGTCGAAACCAAAGAGTGAAGTTAAAACATTTGGAAGGCCCTACTACTAACATAAACAACTTGTTTCAAAACTTCTGGCAACGCGCAGTCGAACGAGAAAGACCCCAAAATTGCAAAAGAGTCGTGTAATTTGGTCTACCATAAGACCAAAAACGTAATACTAATTTATATTTAAACATGATTCTTCAATTTGTTACAATTGAAATCCATCAATACATGAAGTTGTTTCGTGTAGATTGCAATTGTCCTCATTGAAATTTCAATAAAAATCTAATTATTCGAACTAGAATGAAAATGAAATTGTAATCTATTCGAAATTAGAATTCCAATTAGCATTCGAATTTGTAATAAAAACAAACCTTTTGTCGGCTTTAGTATGATAGGAGCTTGTTTTAAAATACGAGGGTGGCTCGACTTGCTTGCAGGATGTGCTTGGGGTTGAAATTCAATTTCGAATTATAGTTTGATTTGGATTTGGAGCTGTAATCGGATTGACATTAAAATTCTTCTAATTGTATATTACATTTGCGGAATAAATAGCAACGATCTACGTAATTTAATGTTTATTTTAATTAAAAGTAATAAGTTCGTTAGTAAATCTTTTTTAAGTTTAGATAAGTAGTATGAAAGTTTAGGGAGTCAACTTATTTGCTAAATGTTTAGATATAGATATGGTTAAATTAATTTACGTGCCGATCTCAATCTTTTAGGAGTTATGGTGATTCATAAGCTTGCAATTTTCATGGTTTGAACATCATTATTTTATTTTTGTCCTTTGATATACTCAAGCAGCGATATCAAACAAAAGCCAAAAAACTTCCATCGCAATGTCCTTTCAAAATTGTGAACAATGTTGAACTAACTTTAACTATTGCAGGTACAGTCACTTTTAAACGTGAAAAAATCAGCATTTTCCACACTTTCACCGAAATTAATTAATAACACCTGTTTTTTATTTTTATTAAATTGTTCATCTTATTGACTTTAGAACAGGTACAACATGTCAATGTGGAGAAAGGATAAGAAAAATCGCAATGTAGATAGTAGAAACAAAATTTCTAAAAGAAAGGATTGAAAATTTTTCTTTAGGGTAACTAATTTTAATTACTACTGCAAAAAAGTTAGAAAAATGTCAGTGCAATTTTAAAATTGTCGTTATTGGGTTGCATTAGCCAGTGTTCACACCTATGTATCCTTCCATTCTGTTACTTATACCTGAAAGCCTGAAAATTTTGCTATCAAAGAGGGTCCGTGCAAAAATATCGATTATGTTTATATATTCCTAAATTCGATTTAAAAAAAAATTTTATAAACTTTTAAACATACCACCTCTGTTTATTTTGAGCACTAAATTACTGAAGATGAATTTTCAAAGCGTTTTTCTCGAAATAAAGTTTGCAAAGTTAGTTCATATGATTTAGAATCAAATTAGCTCCTAGTTTTGAGCATTCTATTCGAAATTGTATCTTTTATGCATTGAACTACTAATAGTGCATTTTGAATAAAACCTCAATTTTTGGCGGGTGATTTGAATCGAAAATTTTAACGATTTTTTGCTCTTTTCTGATTTGAGTTGAGGTCTAAGCATTACAAAGTTGTTTTTAATCCCCTCCCCATCAATTTTGGGCATAGTACCACTGGGGAACATACTCTTCAAAATTGGCTCCCTGTCAAAGCCATGCTAACGCTACGCTAACGGGGTTGTTCCCGTGTTGTCAACGTGTTAAGTTTGCCTATCCTCCTTCACCCCCAAACATTTATCATCGTAGTAGGAATGGGGGATTATACTCTATACTCTATACCAAAAATATTGGCAGTACAGGATAAATGGCAAGTTATGATGCCTAATTTCCCAAATTCGCCTACAACCATGTACAGCCACTCTTTCGATGCTTTTTGGTCGAAAAACCAAGAGAAGAGGCACTGATTGTGAGAAGAACAATCAACACACAGATGCTTTTGGGCGACCGACAATGTTCAGCACTCAGTAGTGGGTGTTTTTATATCCGAGGTTTTCCGATGCAATACGAATTCGAATGACTGGAATGGTCGGAAAGAACATTTAGTGTAGTCAGATTATATCTTTTAGTAGTAGGTTAGTAGAAATGCTTGAATTTACTTATTATAAATTGTTTTGAATTATTCATTTTGAAATATGTATATATTTTTGGTGCAATATTGCACAGCTTTTAATAAAAATAAGCCCTAATGAATGGTTATGGATTCACAAGAAACTTGTTATATTTACATGCTTTTGATATGGCAGCCCGAGTCCACCAGGAAAAATCAGAAAATGTTCTGAGTTGAAATCGTGACAACACCGTGCTGAGGAAGAGGGATGCATGCATAGGAAAATGATGGGATAATAAAGCAGACAGGTATAGTCCATAAGAGTGGGTACTGCCAATCTTTTTGGAACAGATTACATGTATGTAAAGAAAGAATAATCTAAAGCGCCCCCACCCTTTGTAAAACTTTATCATCCCAATAGCAATGGGGGAATATAGTCTATATAAAAAAGAATCATCATAAATCGGTCTACGCATTACGAAGTTAGGTCCCGCCACCTCACCCACCTCCATCCCACACTATGAATTTTTGTCGGGATATCAAACTACGCAAACGTAACTGGGCTTCTCTCCAAGACAACTAGCCTCAACATCAATTCAACCAATTCATGCTTCGACGTAGTCTTATTTCGTGTTTAGTACCCACCCCTCTGTCAGGTGGTGTTCTGCGCCTTTGCTCTTTGAGACGTATCATCATCTTACCCTTCAGATTGCGCCATTGTTTGATCCTGCGACTGCAGAATCTCCAATCCACAGTAGCTACTGTTTTAATTTTAGAAAGGCTGTTTGTTATATTCTTAAGAATTTATTATTGTATTGTAACTGGTCTGTTTTTCATGCCAGGGCCATTGTTGCTGCAGTGAATGCTTTTTATGATAATTGATTTGTTTGTGTCTCGCGTTCCTATTGCAAGGTTAAGTATTTCTGGCCTTTCTTGGGTTGATCACTCACCTAGTCATCTAAAAAATTTAAAAAGTAAAACTTGGAAGCGGTTCTGAATGTCAAATAGCGAGATCGATTTCAATATTTACTTCAATTTAAGTGACCATTACCTATGTTGAGCGAATGAAAGCATTTTTACGTAGCGATCCTAAACAGCTTTGGAGATTTGTCAATCATAAACGTAGAACTGATGGATACCCTCTTCGCTGAAGTTAGGAGATAACAATAGCACTGACCCTTACACTATTGCAAATCTTTTTAGCGACTTTTTTAAGACTGCTTTTGGTGATAATTAATGTGATATTAGTTTTAAGGATTTTACTCAGTTGAAGTCATTTCCACCGACGCCGTTGATAATGAAAGATCTTTTATTCGATGACTATGCAATCATGCAACACATTAATAGCTTAGCTGATAGCTTTTCGTGTGGACCAGATGGTATTCCTGTTTCTTTGCTGAGGATATTCTTTAGTTTCTGTTCTGTGTTAATTATTTAACTTATCCATTTCTTGCGGGGTTTTTCCTAATGCTTTGAGATCGTTCATTCTTCATAAGAAAGGCAATAAATGCGATATAGCTAATTATCGACCGGTTACTAACTTGCATTGCTTAGATTTTTGAGCCGATAGTAAGCCGTATACTTTATTTTCATTCTAAACTTTTTTTTGTAATTTTCGTGGTTCTCTTCTCAATATTATATATCATTCCTCTGGAATACCTCAAGGCAGCCACCTTGGTCCACTCTTATTTATATAATTTACATC
This sequence comes from Leptarthrus brevirostris, assembly GCA_964036015.1. NCBI lineage: Eukaryota > Metazoa > Arthropoda > Insecta > Diptera > Asilidae > Leptarthrus > Leptarthrus brevirostris. Next base: position 44,707,941 of record OZ038372.1, read on the forward strand.
AACGATGTCTCCTTCTTTTTTTCTAATTTGAATATTCTTTGTTATGCAGACGATGCCAAGATTTTCCGTGTTGTTTCCTCCACTCGTCATTCTGAAAATTTAAATTCTGACATGGACTCCTTTCATAAGAGGTGTTCCCTTAATATTAGTAAATGTACAAGTACGTCTGTTTGTCGTAAAAGAATTCAATTGGACTTGGGCTACGCTATACATGGTTATGAATTGACGAGACTTGACAAAACCATTGACTTAGGAGTCTGGTTGAATAGTCGTTTTACCTTTGATATTGACGCGATTGTTATTAATGCTAATTCGACGCTGGGCTTCGTTAAAAGGTGGGCTAAGGAGTTTGAAGACCCTTACATTACACGGCTCCTATATTGGTCACCATTTTACAATGTTCACGTTAATCGCGTTGAGGCAGTGCAGCATTCGGTTTGCTCATCGTGGACTTCCTTTTTTCAACCCATTGCTATTGCCCCCTTACACCAGTAGACTCAACCTTTTAAAACTTGATTCTCTCGAAGCTCTACGGTGCAAATCTAACACTGTTTTTGCTTTGGATTGCCTTCATAGTACTATTGATTAACCTGTCCTGTTATCCTCCTTTAATACCTCAGTTACACCTCGCTCCTTGAGAAATCTCGATTTTTTAAAAATACCACCTCACTAATTATGATTTACACGAGCCTACCACATCAATGTCTCGTTGTTTTAATGCATATTTTGATAAAATTGATTTTCATTTATCTAAACATTGTGTAAAGGCAAATATTCTTTAATATCTTTACTTATTTACGCTCTTTTATTTTTTGTTTGCTTTTTTTGTAAGTAGTCAGCCTTTTACGAATCTTTGTAAATACGTAAAAAAAGGGTGGGGGGGGGGGGGGGGGAACATACTCTATACATCAGAGCAAGAATCATCCAAATAGGAAGTTAGACTATCCTCCTTTACCCTACCCCATCATAGAACAAAATTTTTCCGATTATTAACAATGAAGGATCATTTTCTATATAAGTTAAAAGAATATTGAACGGATAAATTTTTCATCAAGTATTTGAAAATGGTTTCAATTATTTGAAAGTTTCGAACTGGCGAAAGTCTCATTTTTCCAAAAATCTCTTTTTGCTAACGTCCGTATACCTAGTTTCATTTTAATTGGTGAATAAACGAGAGGACAGACCGAAACAATAATTCCTAGTCAATAATTTGCAATAATATAAGAAAGTACCCAAGTTTAGATGGCTTCACTTGTTTTATACTTTTCACTATTTGAACAGTCGGGATTTTATTTGTTTTCAATAACTTTTTTTTAATACCTTTAACACCCGTAGTTATCGACTTGTCTTTTAAATATGATCGATATTTTTGCTGATTGAACCTCCTTTATAGCAAAACTTCCATCAGGTATTAGTAACAGAACGCCAGGATACTACAGTGTGAACTCTGGCTAACATAAGCTAACATTGGCAATAAAACTAATTTACACTAAAATTTTTATAACTTTTTTTGCAGCAGTAATTAAAATTAGTTACCTGTGTACCACAAACACTTTTGACTCTTTGTCCTAGAAATTTTGTTTATATAAAGAAATTCACCTAATGCAAATTGCAAATTTATGAATCACCCTTTAACTCCTAAACGGATAAGATTGCCCTCCCCCTTCCATAGAAATTTTTGTTTGACTAGGTGAGAGCTATCATCCTACTTATTTTGGCACACCAGAACTGAAACACCTAGTATACAAAATTCGTCTATTATTCTTCTGACACTTCGAAAACCGTGAAAATCAAGAGTATTGGGAAAAGAATGTTTTATCAAATTTTTCAAGCGATATTATTATCGTGTTTCCTTTTGATCATTGAATTAAAATAAACAGGAACAGAAAATCAATGAAAAGATTGCAAGGTTGATGCAATAAAAATTCAATCTACATTAAAAAATTATCGTTTTATATCAAAACACAATTCGTATTTTAAAACATTTCTGTGGTTTATCAAAAGTACTTTGAACTGGTGGCGTAAGCACATAAAGCATGCCACTTTGAAGGTTGAAAACAAGTTGGCGCATTTTATCTTGAATTTAAAAAAATTCCCCAAAATTTTGATCTAAATTTAGAGCGATGAATCCAGTGAAAGTGCAATTTGTTTACAAAACAAATAAACGAAAAAACTCTTTCATCTATTTTTGGCAACCGATTCGATTTCATGCAAATTGAAAATTCGGCTTTGGGCAATTAGTAAATTTACGAGCGTTAAAGCCAAAAACGTTTTTATCCAGAGGCAGCGGCGCGGTTAGAACCCAAGCCACTGGACTTATTTGGAAATCGTTTTTCATTCCAATTGAGGCTTGTTGTTTGCACTTAGATCACGTTCTATGAATGGCGGAAATTATGCGATTTTATTCTGAGTTCATTTTAATTTGATAAATTTAACTGCGCGAGCACATAAATCAATTACTTCAAGGCTTATGTCAGTTCTGCATGATGAAAGGTGGCGCTTCGTTCATTAATTGTTTTTAATTTTTGTCGTTTTCCTTATATGGGGTCTGATGAAAAACACCATTTGAATTCGAAAAAACAGTGACTAACAAAAGTCGGTGGACAGCAGTAATTCACAGAGCGATAGAATTCGGGTCCGATGAGTCTCTGATTATTACGCCACGGATCAAGGTTAAATTTATGGTCAGAGCGCAAAGAAATGTTTTTTATTGTAGTATATCGCTTAATCCAATTTTTGAAGGTGGGATTTTGTAGTCTGTTTGCGAGCTGCTGGATACGGTTGACGCTCTTGCCTTCTCCGCATTTAGACAAAGTTCATCGTATTTTACATAAATGTTTATTTAACTGGGCGAATGTTTTTCTATTATTTGATTAAGTGGCGAATTGAAAAAGTACAGCAACCAAATTTGGTAATTTGTTGAAAGAGGTATGCATTAATAAACGAACTGTAAGCTGCTTGTAATTTGCTCTTTTTATAAGCAGATAAATTTAGCACTTTCCTAAAGGAGGTGGAGAAGGTCTAACTTAGAATTATTTTTAAATCCTAGAAATTGAATTTAAAATGTAGGTATACATTGAACGCTTTTATACCTACAATTGCAGAAAAATAAGTTGAAAGGGTAAAGATTTCTCACAAAAGAAAAAAAAAATGTTTCCAGAAAATTAAAAGAAATATTTATTCATCATAATTATCTATCTGTCACTTTTTCCAAAATTTTTACAAACAATTCAAATTAAATATACACTCTCCTTGCCTTTTTTTCGGCAAACTGATTTATTAAATCATTTATAGCCGATGATGACTTTAGTTTTTCTATAGTTTCTGCCTCTATGGACAATAGTGACAGGTCTGACAGGCATTCCTGTCCCATCGAAGTTCTTAGGTAATTTTTTATCAGTTTTAATTTTGAAAAACTTCTTTCAGCAGTTGCGGTTGTAACTGGAAGGGTCAAGAATAAAAATCATGCTGTTATTACCTCCGCAAAACTGGATGCAAGACTATTGAATTTTATCAGCAATAACTCAATGAGTTGCTTAATGGAATGAATTTTTTGAATTTTAGATTTTAAGCATGTTTTTAGAGCCTTTAATTTTTCATAAAGATTAACTGAGATGTCTTTACTGTATTTAGCCGACAGTTTTCCGGAAGCGTTTAATATCTCTTCGTTTGAAGAAGACAGGAATTTCTCCGGTTGTAATATTTCGAATATACTACTCAGGTCGCAAAGGCTCTGAAATCTTTGTTTAGTTTGAGAAATTAATATATCTAAACAGCAATAGTATACATTGACTTTAAATTAGGATTCCGGGTCTGAAATTCTCTCTTGTGATAACTAATCAAAAAAACGCTTCGTTATCTTTCGCCTTTTGTTTTTAAAAACAGTTGTTACCCTCCACGCTTTTGCTAAATCTTTGGACTCATTTAGCAAACTATTGAATGAATTTTGATTTCTTAATTCGCACAGTCTATTCAAAAGATTACTTAATAAAATACTAGTTTTCTGTAAGTCATTATTTTCATGAGAAACAGGATTAATGATTTCAAATAGTGAAGAAAAAAATGTGAGAAGCACTAAGTAACCATAACTCTCTAAAATGTTAATTATATTTTTACATTCTTCACGTTCATCTTTTTTTTCGAAATTAAATTTAGTTGGTACAAAGTTTTCATGATTAATAAATAATTTTTCTTTACCGCTGATAAAGCGTCGTTCCTTGAAGACCATCTGGTAGTACATACCTTTTTAAGGGTAATTAAATATTTTTCAGATGAATCGTCACTTAACATTGCCCAGCGTTGTAGACTATTGCCAAAAAAAAGTATATATTTTTTGTAAATTATCGAAAAAAGTCGACACTTCACCAACATGTTTCGCAACATCGTTTAAAATTAAATTTAATGCGTGCGCAGCACAATGAACATAATCGGCATTCGGAGCATGCTCTCCATAAACACCCGACATAACATTTGCTCCATCGTAACCCTGTCCTCTACATTTAGTCAAATCAATTCCATATTCTTTAATCGTGTTTAAAATTTCAGTTTTAAGTCCTTCAGCTCTGCAATCGGATATTGCTCTAAACCCCAAAAAGGACTCACAGATTTTTAATTCTTTAGGCACATTATCATCATTTTCTGTAATCGAGATGTATCGAAAAACTACAGAAAGTTGGTAAATTTTTGGCAAGTCTTGTGTTGTATCTAGAATTATTGTCAGAAATGGAGCTTTTTTAATTTCTGAGATAATATTGTTCCTAACTGCGGTACCAAGCAAATTAATAATTTCATTTTGAATCGTAGGGCTTAAATAATTTATTTTGCCTTTTGGTTTTAGAAGATAGATAGCAAACGTAAAATTGCCATAACATTTCCAGAATCAGAATCATGGTCTCTTAAAGGTAGATTACAAGAGGCTAAAGTAATTATAACATTAATTATTCGATGCAATACATCTCTTTAGAATGTAATTTTACTATTGATTTCACTTTGCAATAGAGTATCGATGGTATTTCCTTGTAACCAATTATTATAAGATAGGGATGCATTAATATGCTGCTGTGACTTTTCATGGTCAAGTATAGTTTGCGTAAAATTGCTTCTAACGGTAACACCGTTAACCCATGCAGAGGAGTACGATTTGCTTTGAAGATCTGTTAATAACCAACAGAAGTGGCAATACGGTTTGTTTAAAACATAAGAATAACATAACCATGGTCTTGGCATTTTTATGCCTGCCTTATTGAAATATGAATAATAATAGGCCGAAAAAGGTCGGTTACTTACTGAATCTTTTGGAAACGGTCCTTGTGGTTTAAATGGACCCAATTTAAAAATTATTTTTCGTTCGCATTCAGTTGGACTGTCACCAAAATTGGTTGGGTTACTTCTATTTCCGGATGGACATCTGATGAAGAATGTGCGTGGGTTTCTTCTATTTCCGGATGGACATCTGATGAAGAATGTGCTTGGGTTTCTTCTATTTCCGGATGGACATCTGATGAAGAATGTGCTTGGGTTTCTTCTATTTCCGGATGGACATCTGATGAAGAATGTGCTTCAGAAGAATCTGAAAATATAATTGTTAATAAATAAAAGCGAATGTTTTGATAAATTTCAAAAATATATGTTAAATAAATTACTATACGTAAGGTTACGGTTAGAGAGTGTTCAGACGCACGCAGGCTCTACGCAGGTTGTGCGCGTGTTAGTACAAAATCACCTGCGCGCAGCCCATGCGTTACACCCGCGTGCGATCCGAACGTGGCGCGTGGCCATACAAAACGAACAGAACCCGAGCTCGCGTACGTCTGAACACGCAATTTAGGATACGGACTAATAGACAAACAGACAACAAATTGATCCTATAGGTAAGTAAGAGTTCCGTTTTTTCGTTTTGAGGTACGGAACCCTAAAAACAAAATTCACCCTTCGCTACAGGTAGATAAGATAAATGGGTTGGGTAGTACTTACCTTTGCAATCTAAATCACTCACAGGAGCTGGTGTCTGAAAAAATGATGAAATTTTGGGCACTTTTTTATGACCTGCTCCCTTTTCTGTTTACGTTTTCTTTTCGTAGCTCCGCTGGGATAATCTCTTTTCCTTTCACTCATTGTTTTTTACAAATCGCTACTAATACTACTAAACCAGAAGAACAATTGTTTGTATTGTATTACAATGTAATGCACAATTAAATAAAACACGTCAATAAACCCTGCTCTCCGTGATTTATCATCGCATCGTATGTACATCGATTATTGTGGGATTCCCCCGTTGAAGTAAATGACTCAAACGGGGAAATCCCGCAGCCCGCGATAACCGATGTAGGGTGTTGCCAACTTTTGAACGCACGCTTTACGCGGGAAAAAAAGAAATTGCTTTTTTTGTCCGGGCGCAATGGGGGGTCATGTATGCAATTTGGGGTCCCCGCGGTAACTTGTCATATTTTTATGTTTTTCGGCACGGAGAATCGATTTTTCGAGGTTACCAGGCTCAAAAATTTGTCGTTTTCGAGATATCGCCCGATTTTAGTCAAAATTGGTGGTTTTTCTGAATTTTCCAAAAAAATAAAAAAATTTAAAATTATTAACCAACTTTATGTGAAAGATCTTTTGATTTTAAACAATTTATGTCTATAGCATTTTTTTTAAAGTCCTTGGTTTAGCTGTAATTTGCAAAAAATGCCTCACATTTCTTATAGAGTATTTTAAATGGGGCAAAATTCCTCAAGTGTACCAGGTGAAGAAATTCGATGTCTCCGATTTTGTTCAAACTTCACCAAAATATTGTTACTGGTATAAGTAATTATCGTGTTAAAGGATTTAAAAAAACAAAAATTTGTGCAAAAGTTAAAGGGTTGTAAACTTGCATTTTTGCACTTTTTCTCGCGATCATACCTTTTTTGAAAAATCATAACTATCGCCACCATTGCAGTAGAACAGTGATCTTTAGTGATTTGTAAAGTTCGTTACATGCCGTTCCGAATAAAAATATAATTTTCCAAAAAACAAAATTTAAAAAAAAAAATTTTGACTTTGAAAAATATTTTTTGGTTTTTTACACAATACTTGATCATTTTTTTTTTCATTTTTTTTCAACTATCTATAATTTAGAGTGGCAAAGCAATGTTAAATGTAAATTTTTGATTTTTGAAAGCCCGCGCACGCCTTTTTTGCTTGTTTGTTGCTTAGAACAGATGAACATAACATAAGCAAATGTAGATGGCGCGTTAAAGAGTATTCTCACAGTCAGTATACAGTCAGTAAGAATACAGTTAGATATCGCCACAAAAAGTCAAAATGCCAGACAAGTTGAAAGATATAAAGTATTGTTGCAATCCTTTGAAAGTGAAGAATCATACGTGGAAAAACAAGGGTATGAGAAGAGTGACTTCACAAATTCATAAACAGTTTCTGACCCTTCCTGTCATCATAAAAGTATGTGGATCATGCAGAAACAAAGTGAAAGTAAGTTTGACTTAATTTTTTATGATAATGGGGATACAGTGAGAAATTGACTCCCGCTCTCTAAAAAAGTACGAGATAAGTAATGCTTAAATTGTAGAATAAGGAAAAATATTCGATACGTATTTGTTTGTTTGTATTTCCAAATTTTACGAGATGCAGTGCTTTGATATTCACTGCCAGGTGATGTCATTTCCACGGATAGTACATCTATATATTGAAATCTTGAAGGTAGAATATCTCGGAAAATAACGACTTTTGGGGCAAATGAAAAAATACACCTATAAAATATCTTTTCATTTACTTTTTTATATATCTCGTACTTTTTTAGAGACCGGGAGTCGATTTCTCACTGTATCCCCATTATCATAAAAAATTAAGTCAAACTTACATCGGGCACTCGTTCTGTGTCATCATCTCCAGATGAAATTGCACCTTCTTCTTCAGAAATCACTTTCACTTTGTTTCTGCATGATCCACATAATTTTTGTGATGACAGGAAGGGTCGGAAACTATTTATGAATTTGTGAAGTCACTCTTCTCATACCCTTGTTTTTCCACGTATGATTCTTTAAGGTATGATCGCGAGAAAAAGTGCAAAAATGCAAGTTTACAACCCTTTAACTTTTGCACAAATTTTTGTTTTTTTAAATCCTTTAGCACGATAATTACTTATACCAGTAACAATATTTTGGTGAAGTTTGAACAAAATCGGAGACATCGAATTTCTTCACCTGGTACACTTGAGGAATTTTGCCCCATTTAAAATACTCTATAAGAAATGTGAGGCATTTTTTGCAAATTACAGCTAAACCAAGGACTTTAAAAAAAAATGCTATAGACATAAATTGTTTAAAATCAAAAGATCTTTCACATAAAGTTGGTTAATAATTTTAACTTTTTTTATTTTTTTGGAAAATTCAGAAAAACCACCAATTTTGACTAAAATCGGGCGATATCTCGAAAACGACAAATTTTTGAGCCTGGTAACCTCGAAAAATCGATTCTCCGTGCCGAAAAACATAAAAATATGACAAGTTACCGCGGGGACCCCAAATTGCATACATGACCCCTCCATTGCGCCCGGACTATTTCTGAAATAAAAAAAAATTTGGGAAATTTTTATTAATTTTTGCTTACGCACGTATAATTAATACGGCAGATACGGCGGTAGCTACGCTACTGCAAATACGGATAACCATAGATAAATACTGTAGATTGTAGTTAGATAACAATAATTCTAAATCCAGAAAGTTTATTAATTTCACATGATGTAAATATTAAAAATGCAATTCCACCAAGAAATATCGATTACGTCAATTAACATTCTGTTGATTAGCTTTCAAACAGGCAGATTTGTTTTTTCTACACATTTTTTTATAAGAAAAGCCTGAAAGTACTTTAGCAGTAGAAGAATTTTGCATTCGTGGAGTAATCCAATAATCGCTTTGAGAATAAAGTTAAACGATCAAGTAAGGGATGGTTCTTGGGTAATTCAAGCCCGTTTGTTGACTTAAATAACAAGTAAGTTTAATTACTTTTTAAACTAATAATTAAAATACAATTTATCTTACTCCGAATTTAAAATCGTGCAAAATTTTTAATTCTCTTTGAAATCTTTTATGGTTCCGTCAGAAACGGAAACATCTTTAACCCTTGCTGATTCCTTAGTGTGTACATGACCCGTGCTTGAATTTCAGAGATGCACAATAAAATTGATGCATTTTTGCAGTGGCACGTGGTTAACAATACTCGCATCTTAACTTACATCTTCGAGACCACCATTCTGAGTATCTTCTTAACTCCTAATTACCCCACGTAAATTTTTTGCCTAATCCACTTAGAAGTTTTCTTGTTAGATAATTTTAAATTGATTATTATTTTTTAGCGAAATCCTAACAACGCACACTGTCGCAGCTTTAGCGGGTATCAGGTGTAAGATACTGCGATACTACTTTCTGCAAAACCTTCAGGTCTTAGTATTCTGTTGCTTTTTTGCTGGGACAGGCCGACACATTTACATGGTGAAAAGTAAAAAAAAAGCGGTTTTCATATTTCCATTTCTTTTCGATAGTCTAGAATAATGTCTAGAATATTTTTCTAGAAGGGTTTTGCGAAGTTCGGCTTAACAAATTTGTCTCCAAATAAAGTTTTCAAAGTTGGTACAAATGATTTAGAAAAAGCTATAAGTCCAATTAGCTTCTAGTTTTTAACATTCTATTCGAAATTGTTTCTTTTAGGCATTGAACCACTAATAGTGCATTTTGAATAAAATTATTTAAAGTATTTATCCATTATTATCCGTATAATGCGTATAAATATTTTTAAAATTTTTAAAAATACAAGGTGTTTCACAGGGCGTGTGCAAAACGGGAAATATTATAAAAGTCTGCAATTTAAAGAAACCAAACTCATGCTATCCCTAAAGCCCTTTTTATTGAATTCAAAATGTATTACAATTAACGTTCTAATGTTATAAAAGCTACTCAAAATGTCCTCCGTCACTTCCGGTGCATGCCAGTAATCTGCCTCATTGCTTTTTTAAGGTGTATTGTAGCCAACTTCTCCCGTATTTTCGTCGCCGTAGTCCCAATTCTGCTTAATAAGTCGTCTGTACTGTTAACAGATCTTTAATAAATTTCATTCTGCATTGTTTTCTATGACAAAAGTTCAATAAAGTAACATCTGGAGCTCCGTTAGGTCAAGGAATCTGTGCACCTGGAGCTCCGTTTGGTCAAGGAATCTGTGCACCTGGTCAGGAAATTTTTCATTTAATATTGCCTCAACATTTTGGCAGTATGCCCTGGGACTCCATCGTGTTAGTAAAACATTGTCCTAGGATTATTTAGAGGTACGTCCTCGAGTAGATTTAGTAGTGTATTACCCAAAGAGTCTGCATAAATTTGGCTATCAAGCAATTGTGAATTAGTACCCGCCAAGGTATGACGGTTGTAGAAGTTTGAGATAACCTCCGCGGTGAACTGCTATTCATCCAGCCACAGAATTCAGCCCAGAAATGACCGGCTCTCCATGTCGCATTCCAGAAGCTAAATCCTAAATTTTATTCTTCTCTCGGAGTCACCTTGCAGTAGTCCTTAGACTGACATCATCTTGCTGGATGAGTAACCCTCCAAACTTTAACTGAAAGTACTCCTAATCGTTTCGCCACTCGTCTCGGGCTCGTTTCAGGTTCTTGCCCGACGATAGTGATTATTCACTGCTCGACATCCACAGAATCTACCGATGTTTGAACTTGAAACGCACTCTCTGAAGTTACACTTCCGGTTTCTCCTTACCATCGGAAAGTCCGCGAAAATACCCCTCTTTTGGATATACGTCGACTATTGAATCTTCTTTCATATTCCAGTACAGCCGCTTTTTCGTTTCAGTCTACTATAAATGTAAATTATATCCGCGTATTCTTCAAAAGTAAATTGTGCCAATTTCTAATAATTTTAGTTATCAACTTGTTTTTCACTGATTGTTTATATATTAGGATAAATTACACTAACATTTTAATATTTTTCTTACAGCAGTTATTAAAATTAATTAACTGAACCTTAAATAAACATTTTCGACCCTTTGTCTTGAAAATGTTGTTTATTTAAAGAATTTCGTAAAGAAAGTGCAATCAAATAATTAGGTTGTTAGGGATTTCTTAGGATGCGTTTTTTTAGATACTTACTACCTAGACATGTACCTGTTTGGATAGCTGATAAGATGGGCAATCTAATAAAATTAAAAAAGAGGTGAACTGATTACATGACTTTCGGAGAAAATTTGAGAAAATGCTGAATTTTTTGGTAATTTTGAAACATTTTTATCACATTTGGAACTAACTGTTTTGCAATGGTACGAGTTAGATCCACTTTATGGAGACTTTTGGATATGAGTAGTAGTTTTATAGTGTTTGTCTGATGTCGCTGCGTTGAGTAGATCAAACATATAAAACAGTGATGTGCATACTATGAAAATTGCAAATTTTTGAATCACCCTGTAACTCCCAAACCCCAATTCTAAAAAGATTTTGCGTAAGTTATGTATGAAAGAGCCCAAAGTTTTAATGTATTTCATAAAATATAAGATTTTCATTTGCTATATTTAACTTTTACGCTTATACAATATCTATGAATTCTTATACCAAGTTGAATGTAAAACCTTCGATTTCTCGAAACTTTTGCTGTGTGTACTTTCGCTGTTTTTCTTCTGAGCCACTCATATATGAATATATAAATAGTTTTTTTTAAAGGGAATTGAATAGTAAATTTTATACAAGATGATTTACTTAAAGTTCATAGTTCCTGCTAAAGAGGTCGTCCAGAAAATTTTAGTTTATAAGTTTTCATTCGTTTCTTATAAATATTTCTCAAATGACGTTTTGCACTCGAAGTCTGAATAAAACTATAATTTTATGAGAAAAAACTATAATAAATGAGCAAATAATTATTGCTTACTTTTCACAGAGTGTAATTTATCTTGTAAATTTATCTGCGATAACTACACTGAAAAAACAGTTTCGTTGGTTGAAATAGAATTCACTTGTTTGAAATAAATGATTTTATTAAATATGGCGAAATGAATATCGCATTTCTTACGAATATGGGATTTATTTGAAGAATATATTTCTGCAAAATTAACTTTTCTTTGGTATATTTGGCACCATTTATTTGGGAACAACCAAGGATAATCTATTACAAACAAATAATATGTTTAAGATAAATAACGTTATTATTTCGCATAAATTTGTTGTCAATTATAAAACAATGCATATACTTAACGCAAATGAATGTTTGTTTCAGAAAATAAAGGGTTTTTTCATTAAACTATTTGATGTATTTGGGTGAAAGAAATGTTATTTGTAAGAAAAAAATTACAATTTTATATTTATTTGGAAGAAATTGATGTTTACTTTAATGAAATAAAATCCTATTTCAATTAAAGTAATGGAAATGAGAGAATATTTGACGGGAATAAAAATATGTTTGATATCAAATAAAAATATCTTACAAAATAGACTTCTAAAAATTTTCGGATTCCTCTAGATTATTAAAGAAATCCATTTAATTACCTTTAAGTTAGCAATTAAATGAATTAATTTAATAAACCTGTAGAAAACTGAAAAGTTGTATAAGTTTAAATTTTAAAAATATTTTTTATTTGAAGTTTATGATTTCTACGAATGGTTGCAAGTGTTAACACATAAGTTAAAAGACAATTTTATGGCAATAAAAGATATATTTATTTTCTATTTAAAATACAAAACAAAATAAAATTCGCTTTCAGCGAGAAACAGTAAATATTTCTAATCATTCATAATCAGTTCAGTTCAATTATTAAATATAGATATGGCAGTGCGTCCATCACCAAGAAAATGCACTTTTTTTGGGAATTCACTGTACTTTGATTTTAATTCCTTAAGAGCTATTTTATAAATTTTATCATTAGAAAAGCTTACTTCATAACTTTTAATGTGATTATCAATCCCAATTGTATCAATTATTTTGTATACAAAATAGACTTCTTCATTTTCATCACAGAAAATATATTCTATATAAGAAAACACTGGTTCTTCATAAGGATCGCAACCAAATTCCAAAATGTAACCAACAGTTTAAGTTCCAACAGTTGTTTTTCTTCATGCTCTGAAATAGTTCACTTAACATGTAACAAATTTAATAATACACAATTTATTTATCCGCAAAAACAGAAATGTAATTCTCTAAGTCCGCACTTTTTAAAAATTCACAAACTTTGTCTCCCATTTCTCCACTTCGACTTACATTCAGGAAGACTAGAACCGATCTGAATCTAAACAAACAGCTTGTTGCTATTGGAGAAGTGAGACAAATAAATTTTATTTTATTCGAATAAGGATTATTTCTCTGAAATAAACTATATTTGAAATTGGCTACCCAGTGAAAAACGCTGCGATTCAATGGCCATAACAAGTGAGTGAGTGATTTATTCCTCATATTCGCTTTTTAATGAAATAAATTTAGTGCGTGAAAGAAATAAGCTTTGTTTGCTTCAAATAAGATCTATTCTGTAATAAATATGTAAATGTTTCCAACAATTTAATGTATTTATTTGAGAAAAATAAGGATAATCATTTGAGCCACATTAGTGAACTTATTACGGTAAACCAAATGTATTTAGTTTGATATCAAATAAATCTCTCGACTTTGAAATAAATGCTTATTTGAAAACAATTAAGGATTTATTGTACGGAAAAAAATTAAAGTAATGTAATGTGAATAAATCTCCTTTATTTTAGTGAAAGTATACCTACTTGAGCCAAATTAATCTCATGGAAATAAACTGTGTATTTGCATGAAGGAAATTGGTTTACTTCTGGCAAGTATAGGATATTCGAGCCAAATCCAGCATATGTAGAGCAAATAAAGCAAGTCCAAATAAAGCTATATCTTTGCGATAAATAACCTTGTTTTTTCAGTGTATATATGTCTATGTCTATTTTTATTTGCTTCTTAAAAACAAGATTGCGTTCAAGTTTTTTAAACAAATTGTTAATTATTCTTAATTGATTAAATATTATTCTTTGGTCTGACAAGTGGCTACGATATAAAGAACTCATGGCAGAATCCGATCTAACATACATAGAATACAGTTTTGCAGATAACTGTGTTACAGAAGGTCAGATTTTTATAAATAATTTATCTCGTTACTTTCTCAAACATTAAAAATAAATAAAGTAAATTTGTAAGAAAAAGCTTAAATAGAAAAGTAGATTTGAGAAAGATTTTCACAAAATTATAGAGCTCAAAAACAAAAAGTTTTAGTTTAAATTTAAAGCAGAAAGAAAAGAAAGATTACATTTTACTTTTGATTAGTTTTGCGTTGAAAAAATGTTTATTTATCATCTGTTTTGAACCTCTAAAGAAAAATTGTCCCTTTTCTTGAATTCAATAATTTCGTGACAATGATTATAGGTTTACTAATAACAAAATACTACAGCAATAATGTTTTATAAAAAAATCGATAAAAATTCTCGGTATATATAGCAGGGATATAGGTATATAGGTTTTTATATAGCATTCTTAATCCCATGCTAGAAATTTCTTATGAGCTGGAGAATGTACACTTCCAAGTAATTCTCCATCTCTTAACCTTACCTGTGAAGTGGATTTCATTGTCATGCATAATTCAAAAGGGTATAGAAAAATTCACTTAAAGAAGAACTAAAGCAATTGAGAGAAACTTTAAAAAATTACTTTTTTACATTTCTCTGGGTTGCATCAGTTTCTTTTTGCTTGGTAATCAATTATGAGATTTATTCTGTGCTGTATTACTCCTAAATCCGAAGTCGTTATGGCAGGTCATACTTGTTTATATTATTCCCTTGAAATAATCTTACAATTTGAAAATTTATAATAATACAATTGATAAGGATGCTTTCTTTCATAAACCGATTTTGTTTCTGATATTGTCAGGCATAGTAATGGCTATGGTCATTTCTTAAATGATTTTTTCAGATGACGTTCTTTCTGGCTCTCTAAGTAGGATAGGCCATAACGTGTGTGAGAAGTATTTGTGTGGCCAGTCAATTTCACTAATCGGAAAGGACGCAAATCGTGCAAACAATTTTTTAAATTCAAATTTAAATAAAATTCAGACAAGTGCGAGTTTGACTCGCGCACGGAGGGTTCCGTAAAATTTTTTCATGTGACTACAAATTAACCATTTTCGGATTTGTTCCTTTACTTGTGCTTCTTGCCAAATTTCATGATTCTAGGTCAACGAGAAGTATGCGGCTGTCTGTCTTGACAGACGGACTACGAAGTGATCCTGTAATGGTTCCTTTTCTAGTTTTGAGGTACGGAACCCCAAAGACAATCCCACGTCATTAAAAAGTACCTTTGCAATTCTTTACACAATGCACTCTCAGAAAAACGTTTAAACTGTCGGCACCAGTTGGCACTTACTAGCAGCAAGACATTGCAGGAATTACATCGCTCATTGTGTAGAAAACAATATTATATTTTTATTTGTTATTTTTTAAGATGTGGCCAAAGCCAATGGGCTCAACACTTTAATGTATTAGCGCGACCTTGCCTTGTTTTTGCATTACTATGAGCTAGACAACAGCCCAGAGACGAAGTGGATTTTTTAATTATATATTTTTTAAAACCCACGAGGAGATCAAGTCTCGAACGCGGGAACCATGGCGTAATGGTCAACCAATTGATCCAAATGATTTTCTTTTCCGACCTTTTCTTGATTTTTTACAGGCGGTACTGCTTCTTTTACTAGAACGAAGTTGCTTAGTTTTACTGTTCACTTTTAGTATTTTGCAGTGTGCTCTCCACAAATAGTTTGAAACCTTTTTTTTTATTGAGCTACTTTGATACAAGCCCGAAAATACGGACTATCGCGGTCATTTTAGAATCAACAACGTCTTTTCAATATGTTTTTGTACTTTTTCGTGGCATAGATTAAACATTTTTTGCAATATAATTACAACTGCACACTTGCATAACCAAAAACAAAGAGAAATCCTGACGTAAAGATTCTTTTTTATCGTAACATGTTCAAAACATTCGTTGGTTCAACTCAAGTAAATTTCAAGTTGCGAATTTAATAATTTCCTGAAAAATATTGCTGTTCTTATATGATTTTAGGGTTATACTTAAAGGAGAAGTATGGCAGCAATGGTCTTGCTCTGAAGTTTTATTAATTACTATTCCGACCAATATTTGTAATGCAAAATTCCGGCTTTGGTAAATTAATCTAAGCTTTTACAGTATGACCTTAGTACTAAGACATTAAATTAAATATATTTGATTAATTTGGATTTTAGTTCTGTGGTAGTTGTAATCCATTCTTGTTTCCATTGAATTGTAATTTGAAAGAAAATGTTTATTAAAAGTTTTTGTCGATACCGGCACGTACTCTCGTATTAGTATGAGATGACTTCTTTTGAGGATTCCGTGAGGTGTGCGGCCTCTTCTTTCTCTTTGATGACAGAAGATGTGTTAGAAATGTTATATTGTTTGTGTTTGGATTTCTTGGAGAGTATTTTGGTATCTTTGGTTAATGAGATTTGTGGGGAAGAATGAAGATCTTGAGATTATAATACTGTGCAAATCGGATATGCTAAATCAATTTTGGGGAGTTGATGTTTTTAAATATTCTACTGCAGCTATAAGGGCTGTAAAAATATTTCGCTTTAGGGTCCCGTCCCTCAAAACGAAAGTGTGAACCCTTATAGGATCACTTCTAGGGCTTCACGGCACCGAGACAAGACCGAGACTTTGGCACACCTCGGTCTTGGTCTCGTCAAGGTGAAGATGATCCTGCTTTCGTCGCAATCTTGGCGAGATAAAGGCCAGTCTCGGTCCGATCTCGCTCTCGGCAAGATAAAAAAAGGGAATTGCGGTGGGATTACAGGGATCGAAGACAAGTGATATATCTATGTATATATGCATTTTCTTCTTATTCCCCTCGCCAAAACAAGGCTCTTCTTTACTGTCGGGGATAAAACGCAAATATCTGAATAAGGAAATAATGTCGAAAGAAGCGATTGAGGAAGCAGTGTATACTTATATGCCCCACAATTGAAATTTTTCGGAGCGACATGAAAGCTAAAAGAATTGTCCACGATAAAATAATGAAAACTAACTCCACTCTCGTCACCTCAATCTCGCTCTCGGCATCGCACTAGTAGGGTAGAGTATGTTCACCGATTGGTACCATGTCAAAAAAATTTTTGGTAGGGTGGGGGTGAAACCTAACTTTGTAACGCTTGGTCCGATTTGGATGGTTCTTTTTTTGTTGTACAATAAGAGAAAAAAAATTTGGTCTAGGGTGGGGGGAGGGGTAGTTTAACTTTGTATCGCGTGGACCGATTTAGATAATTCTTTTTCTGTTGGGTAGAGTATGTTCCGTGGTTGATACCACGAGAAAAAGTTTTGGTCGGATGGGAGTGGGGATGGAACCTAACATTGTAACGCATAGTCCGATTTCGACGGTTCTTTTTCTGTTGTATAGAGTATGATCCCTAATTGCTAATAGGTGAATAATTTGGTCCTAGGGTGTAGGTGGGGGTTGGGGGGAGGGGTAGTCTAACTTCTTAACGCGTGAACCGATTTGGATAATTCTTTTTCTATTGGGTAGAATATGATCCTTGGTTGATACTACGAGAAAACAAATGTTGGTGGGGTGGGGGGTGGGGCAGGGTGGAACCTAACTTTGTAACACGTGGACCGATTTGGATGGTTCTTTTGCTGTTGTATAGAGTGTGATCACCCATTGCTGATAGAAGAATAATTTGACCCATGGTGGGGGTTGGGTGGGTGGAGGAGTAGTCTAACTTCGTAACGCATGGACCGATTTGGATAATTCTTTTTTTTTTGGGTTGATACCACGAGAAAAAAATTGTTGGTGTGGTTGGGGTGGGAAAAGAGGGTTGAACCTAACTTTGTAACGCGTGGACCGATTTGGATGGCTCTTTTGTTGTTGTATAGAGTGTGATCCACCATTGCTAATAGGAGAATAATTTGGTCCTATGGTGGAGTGGGTGGGGGAGGGGTAGTAACTTCGTAACGCGTGGACCGATTTCGATGATTCCTTTTCTGTTCGGTAGAGTATGTTTCTTGATTGATACCATGAGAAAAAAGTTTAGTGGGATGGGGGTGGGGTAGGGGGTTAAAACTAACTTTTAACGCGTGGACCGATTTCGATGGTTCTTTCTTCGTTGTATAGAGTAGAAGACACTAAAAAGTGAAAAATAAAATAGTTTTTAAAAAAAAAGTTGAACCGACTTCACAAAAAGCGCTAAAAAGCATAAAATAATTTTTAATTGTATATCTATTACGACAATTTGAAGTCGGTGCAAATTAAACAAATAGATGATTGGTGCTGCTGTCGATGAAGAGCCAAAGGTTTTTAGTTTTTCTTTATTTTTATTTTTTATATTTCGGGGAGATTTTAGTTTCCGTGGCACACCGACGATGAATTTCGATAAAGCACCCCAAAATAAAACGAAAATAATAAATAAATTTTTTTGATATCTGGCTTAGTTTTGGAGATATTCGATCTTAAAATTTTAAAAACACATTTCTTTTATTTTGTTTTATCGAAATTAATAAAAAAGTTCGCGTCTTAAGCCTTTAAGGCCGTTTCAACAAGTCAAAGTGATGTGTTACTAAAATTTCAAGATCGAATATCTCCAAAACTAAGCCAGATATCAAAAAAAAAATTATTTATTATTTTCGTTTTATTTTGCGGTGTTTTATCGAAAGTCACCGTCAAATCCGTGTGCCACGGAAACTAAAATCGTGCCTATATTTCTTACGCCGCTCAAGTTTTCAAAGGTTTATTTTGAATTTTTTTTTGTTAAGTATATGATAAAATCTGAAATAAAATGTCTTATTACAGCTGAAATTATGAAATCAAGGGTCATTTTGAACAATTTATAAAAAAAATAGATCAATATTTTCTATTTCTGTTTCTTTTACGTGATAATATAGGTCTAAAGGTACTAGAAACTATTTTTAAACTATTTAAAAACAAAATGGCGGCGCAATCAGTGTTGGAATTAAGCTCCTTATTTTTTCATGATCTCCACGGGCGACCACATACAGGTCGTAATTTTTGATCTAAGACAAAAAAAAATATTCTTAAAGTAGATGCCAAAACCCAGTGAAGTACGTAGGATATTTTAAAAATATTGATTCTTAAAAAATGGCTTCGATTTTAAGGTGAACAATTGTTTTTTATGAAAAAATCGGTCTAAAATCGATCAGCGAACGTTTAATTCTAATTTGTCAAAAAAAATCTTACGTACTGCACTAGGAAATGTCATTATTTAACTATAGTTAAAATTTGAACTCGATCGGTTAAAAATTGAAGGAGCCAGTTGGTCGCCCGACTCAAAAGAAGAGGTTTCGAGTAAAACGCGTGTCAAGTTTTGAGTGTCAAAATCTTAAGGGAATTAATTGTGTACCTGTAATCTGCGATGCCTGGGCCATATAATTGACCTTCCAAATAAACACTATCCTGTTCCGTATCCTTCCGTGATGAAACACTTGCTTTACGGGCTTCCCTAGCCTCTTCTGTGAGGCAATGCACGAGTGCTTTATACGCGTGGCATCACCTTCTGAGCTAAAGTTATAACAACTGCGTCCGATTGTTACACCAAGTTCATTCATAACTTACAATATTCTTTTGTAGACATCAGATTCGCTCTAAGGTCAAGGACACTTTTGCCACTGGAAACTGGATTTAGGAGCCATTGACCACACCATCACATTGAAACTTTCGTTCGAGTTTTGAGTAAACTCGCCTTAGCAACTCATTAGTAACTCGTCCCTGCTTAAGGCTTCGTAAATAGGTTTAACTGCTTTAAACACTTCATGTGGCATTGCTGGCTTATGCTCGTAATTACTTTCATCCCCTCTGATTGCCTTACCAAATAAACTTAAAATTTTAAATGCCAGCATTTTTAGCAAATTGACACCAAAAATTTACTTAAAAAATCGACTTTTTCTAACATTTACAAAATTCTCCCCCACATAAACGCTTTTGAATATCATTCTTGAATAGTTTGAGAAGCGATTTAGCCAATAACAAAAAATGGTCAAAAAAACAAATTACAAGGTGATATTATCCCTTAAGTTAAATTCCGAATTATGGACATTATGCCGGCCGGATATAAACCTGTGACTCTGGAAAAGCTAACATGTCTGTATGTCCACGCCTTCGCTTATGGATCGAGAACCACTGATCCGATTGCATGCTCAGTTTTTTAAGTCATGGCCAGAGGGTTTTAGTACATATTTTGTAGGTTTTGCTAGGTAGCATAAGGAATAAGCTGTAACAATTGTCAGTGCGGGGAAAGAGCCTATCACTTGGAACGTTGAATTTTCAGTTTTGGTAACAGCAACCGCGGTAACGCTGGGAGGTACTGCGAGTATAACTGTAATATCGCTCACTAACATTTTAAATCAAAACGATCGGGAATAGTGCGAACTACTTTTTGCAAGAGTGTATCTTTTTACTGACAGAAAACTTATGATTTTTTTTTATGTATAAATAAATTATAAAAAGATTTTTTTGGGATACTATAGCACAGGGGATACCATAAGATAACTAAGCACAACGGAAAAGGAAAAAAGGGTTTCGAATATGAGATTGAATGGTTGAGTGAAAAGGGTAACTATACAAATTTAGCTTGAACGGCCGGGACTCAACATTTCGTTGAAAGCAAAGGACGATAAATTATCCCACATTCGTACATTTCGGCCTTGCTAAATATTAACATACTAGATAGAAGGGGAATATTTATCCTAAATTGTGGGAAAAACTTCTGACAGGAGAGTTCACTACACTGTCTTCACCACAGTGGCGGATCTAGGGATTAGGTTCAACGCCCCCCCCCCCTTCCGCCTGACGACCACTATTTTTCTTTTTCTTAAGGAATGTTCGAAAAGATGCAATTGGTGAAAGTATTTTATTTATTTACCTGTTGACCGCACTCCAGGCGTTTTCCCTATGCAAAGCGTGCAGTTTTCAAAAACCAAACTATAGGTTACTACATTTGTTCAGAGCTTCCATCATAAGTCCCGGATTCAATTTCAACTATTGCCCCCCCTCCCCCCCCCCCTCCTGAGCACCGTCCCATGTATTTTTACTGTTTACAAGAATCGTTATAAACTAATAGACAACGAAAGACTCGAATAGGGTAAATTAAAAATTACTACATGGGATTGTCGTAATTATAATATTAAACAATTGATCGGGATTATTTCTAGAATAGAATTCGATATTAATTCCTAACTGAATTTATCATAGATTGTAGTCCCTAAAAATGCTATGAAATGCTTGGGTTTTCTTCAGATATGTACTTCACTCCATCTGACTTTTCGCTGAACTACAAGTTCCACATCAGGCCCTGACTGGAAAATAATTTCCATATTCGGGCAGAGCCGGGACATATCACATTGTCCGCGTTAGATCAAGCGCAAAGAAAATCTATAAAACTTATTGCCGATGCCACTATCGGTTTTCTCCCATTCTTCTATTGCGTGTTTCATTCTTCTATCTCCATTTTCACGGCCGCCTTATGAGCCCAAAACTTTTAAAGGAGGCGTACATCGTCAGATATCTCGTGATTGAAGGGTTAAACTCAGAAGATCCTAAGAAATTTTGGTTTTTTTTTTCAGTGGGGTAGGTAGGTAAAGAAAAAGCTCAGCATACTTTTAATTCCTTGAGAGGGAGGTGCAAAAAAATTTTGTCTCCAAAAATCTCAGCGAATCTATTTTTGGTAACGACCGTATACCAAATATTATCTTAATCGGTTTTAAATGACGTAAGGACAGACCCAAAATATATTGGTTCCCATTCTACCCGCCAACACCAACCCCCCCCCCCCCCTCCCTTAAAAAAAATCTAAAAAAGCGCTAAGGCACGCACAATGTTTTAATAATAAAAGTTTCGACGTAGAAACCTATAACCTAATTTAAGTAAAATCCTAGATCCACTACTGCTTCATCCCACACACTAACGAAAATTTTGTTAAGCCTCTCTTATTTCTCGACTCTGCAAGTATTCTGATTTACTTATCTTTGCATTCCAGTACTCAAATGATCTCCTGGAAGATGCTCAACAAGGCGATTTGCTAGATTCTTTCGAAGACGAGGAGGACGATGAATTTGACGACGAAGAAGATGGAAGTGGAACGTATGAATTTGATGATGAAAACTATGAAGATGGTGATGATAATATACCGGATGAAATTGATAGCGTTTATGAAGATGTTATGAAGTTCGCGGATTCCAAAAAGAGGTATGTGCAGATAAGTTTCTACAAAATAACAATTAGGAAATTACGTACAAGTATCACTTTGCACCACCTTTAAAAATACCAAGCAAATAACTAATATTAAAGGTTAATCAGAATAAAAACTCAAACTTAAAGTTTGCTTATTAAATATTTGGGATCAAACTCATTTTCAGTTATATCCAATTTGGAGTTTATAGTATTTGCCCTGGCAATTTACCTTTTTATGGTTTCAAATCTTAAATGTTGCGCTATGTGATACTAAAAACAGCCTTGATAGGATAGGAATTGTATGAAGGGTTGGATGAAAAGGTGACTGCCTAAATTATTTGTTTAATTATGGTTTTTCTGGTTCATTCAAATAAAAAGCTAATTTTGTCGTTTCTTGATCACTAAATGGAAAAGAATGATGTCACATCTTTCTCTGGGTTTTTTCGCCTTACATACGTTTCAACTACATGTTATTTTAAAAACTCCTCGCGTTTTTAATAAAACCCAAACTTTTGAGATAAAAAACTTAAAAAAAAGAAGTGCATATACCCATAACGAAATTGGAACCCTGAGCCCCATCGCTCACCAGCCAGTTTTAAATAAAGTTTTATGAGATCATAATCATGGAATTAATCAACTACCAAAGCAATCATTAGTTTATACCTCTGCTGACAAGGTATAAATTTGATCCTAATCCTCGAAGATTACATATTATTTTTATCTTGGAGCTGGATTTATTGATAGCCACTTTATAACGTAATTTGGTAACCGACTTCCACTAACCGACTGGGTATTTTAGGGAGCCGGTTATCTAGTAGTAAGTAATCTTTGCTATTGGGTTAAGACACATCTAGCATCCCTAGGGCTGGGTGTGGAAGGAAGTGTATGTAAAAATAACTTTTACATTAAGCGATTTTATTAAACATTAGATGATGTACTAAAAGCTAGAAAATAATTATGGATCACAGATGTGGGGCTTGCCAGGGCTACTGTCTACTTGTTCGAAATCGCGGAGGACCAAGAGCAGTGTAGTCCTCTAGTGCTGGAGGCCAAGGTCCATCAGCAGAATAACTAAGTCATTACAAGCTTTGATCAAACTCAAATAAAATCGGGAGGCCAAGATATAGTCAAACTCTGATTAGCATTTGAATTTAAAAAGTAAGAGTGAAGGCCAGAAAGCCTTTTAATTTTTGGAAATTTTCAATAATAATTTAGCGAGTCATGTGTTTAAATTACAAGTATGCATATTATATATAATATTTGTGCTACCCCAAAACTCAATGCCGTGAAATTAGCCATATTTATGTGTACACATTATATATGCAAGTGTGTAAATCTTTGCTGGAATTTATACAAGTCACCCTGTTCATATTACTAATAATTAAAAAAAGCTCATATGCAAATAAATTAGAAATAATTTTTTGCATAAGTATTTCTTTGTTTTAATATTTGTTATTTTCTATTAACTTATTCAGGAAGCAGCGTTCCATATCTTCTCCAATCAGCCAATCAGACTCTGAAGTACTAAGTCCTGGTGAAAATCATGACGAATTTAACATAATTGGCGCTATTCCAAGTACGTCCAGTAAAGGATTAAACATTGATCAGGAAGACAGTTCAACAATGTAAGAAGACACAAAATTTATAATGCGGTCGTATTTAACTATATTATTTTTCAGTGACGCAGCTGATGAAAAAAATGGGGCTAAAAGGAGAAGTTCTCATGTACGCTCTACTTGGCAAAAGCATCCACATTATAAACATCATAGAAAAGGATATTTGGACGTAAGTTCAGCAAATTGAATAAATTGATATTGCGTATGCAACAGAGCTTCATTTAGTTTAGTTTCAAAATTATAATAATTTTATTCGACTATAGTAGGAGTGATATATTGTATTGGTCAAATTTACTTTACCATGACTGAACCAATTTTCAAAATTCTGGTGCGTGAATTATTATTATTATTGGGTTTATGCCAGAACCCCTACTAATGTAAAAGCCTTATATTACTAGCTTAATTCTAATAACTTCAGTCACTTAGTTTTAGATATTTATAGAATATGTAATTCACTTTAACACAGGATCGACCGGATTTGACATTTTCTTTCCTCGATTTCTGGCTTCCTGGGTCATGCGCATTACATAGTGGACTATTTCCATTTTTCGTGCACGTTACAATATGTTATTTTCTACTTATAACAATGCAATTGCTCTTGAAAAAAATTTTAATGGCTGAATGGTCAAAAATAAAATGTTGCTAAGACTCCAATATAATGCAGTAAATGACGCAATCGTAGTAGATATGGCAGCAGATATATCAAGATTTACGATCTTTCTGTGAATCCTAAAAAACTGAGCTAACGGTTTTCCCCACAAATAATAAGTTTCGACTTTGTTCCACCTAATGTAAATTGGCGTATCTAGACGTAAATTTGATCCAAAATTGAACTAAAACCGAGATATAGACGAACCAATTGTGGGTATTAACATAATATACCAAATCTAAGCTAGAGAACTTCGTACTTAGTACTTTCGGTGCTTTGTGATCCCTAGAGAGGCTTTGCACGTACTCCAGTCTGACATCCGTATTAAGTATGAGGTGAATACCGTACATTGCTCAAGTCTTCCAGGCCAGGAGATACTTTCGATTTTAAGGGTTCATTGGCGATCTGCTTCGAGGTACAACATTGTGCTATATTTACAAATAACTAAACTATCATTAAAATGCTTGACTAGATTAACATTACATTTAATATTTTACGAGTTTATCGAGCAGGACAAGCTTCCCTTGGAGACAATTCAACATTACAATATATGGTCTTAGAAATACATATATATCAGTTAATGAGATATCCGACGACTTTGATAAGAAGGGCTCTAGCAAACGAAACTCCCGAGCTGTGCGATTAGACATTGCGCTGGAGTCACTCGAAGGGTAGCGAATCAAATTAATTTCTTTGGCTGGTACTAATACACTCTCCCACCCTTGGCTCGAAAGGCGAGCCTAGCAGGCTCAGGCTCACCACTCAAACCAAACAGCAATCCATATTTCATAATTATTAACTCGTTTCATATAAAAAGCTGTTGGAGTGGTTGGTAAAAGGACGCAGAAGTATCGCCCGTCTGCTATGACTCCACTTAGTTTTAGCATTTCACATAAATCAATCTCAGCAAAATATATCTTACTTAATAATTTCCTTTTAAAATATTAAAGTCCCAAAATTTCAGTGTTCACTTTAAAATTAGTAAAATCATTGAAATTTAAAAACCAACTTTTATACAATAAAATATTTTGTCTTAACATTTGCCTTGCAATAAGCTTTAAAATTAATTAACACATTAATTACAGTCCACAAGACGGTTTGCTTCGAGGAAACTTAGGAACGGTGCAGGTCGAAGTAAAGAAAAAATATACTTATTCTTACTTATATTATTAATTTTCTATATACTGAGCAGGATACGACCACCATCGGAGGGCTGCTCATCACTCAAACTTTGCTGCAATTCACTATGTAATCAATGGAACTTTGTCAAGCCATGAGCACCATCCACATCATGACGGTAACGATTTAATGAATCAATGATTAAACTCTAGTCGATAATTATATAAATTGAAATTCCAGAAATTCCTCGAATTTTCCATGACGGAGATATCTATGTGGGACACACCGAGGCGTGGGTTAAAGGACTCGCCATGGACAAATCTTTTGAAATAGAAAATGGTTTTGTTAGGATCCCTGAGAGTGGAATTTATTTAATTTACGCACAGGTATTAAACTGGGTATGGATATCTTTTCTTTAATTACAGGGCTAAATTTCCAGATATTTTATCACAATCATATGGAGAGAAATGGTTTTCTTGTGTATCGAAACTCTCATCCATTTTTGCAGTGCGCTCAAAATGTTCCCACAAGTAATCAAATCAAAGGAAATACTTGCTATACGAGTGGGGTAACGTTCCTGGAGAAAAATGACTCAGTTCATGTACAGGATTTATTTAAGGATCGAACTGTTGCTTTTAAAGGACCCCAGAGTTTCTTCGGAATAATTAAGTTAGGATACTAAGTATCACAGCTAGAGATTCGTGCCATAGTTCTTACGAAATTCCTTTATATTTATTTTTTCAAAATGTTAGCATTATAATTGACGTTAGAAGGTAAAAACGAACTGGAAACCGTTTAAAACGAAGTTATACGTATTTAAGTTTATTGTATACTTACCTTATAATTGTAAGAAGAACCCTATTATTGTGACAAATGATTAATTCTGTACAGGCCTGCTAGCCTGCTGTGAGCGGTATGTGTATATTGTATTTTGTAAATAGTTTGTTATTTATATGTATGAAATTTATATAAAATCTCAAGTATTTCTGTTTTTTTTTGTTATACTGCAGTGATACTGTCATGTATCATATGTTTAGGCAAGAATGCTCCTATAACAACTTAGCACCTTTTAAATCACCATTGCTAGATTCTTGAATAAAATCAAAAACAGGGTAGAATAAAAAAAACATAAATAGAAAATAAAACCAAGAGGCAACAAACGAAAACGTAATATCATAAAAATAGTTTTGTGATAAATAGAGTCACGCGTAGAATTTGGGAAGCTAAAGAAGAATTACGTACTTGTATGTTTTCGACTTTTCTGATTAATTTCCACTTAATTTATAAAGACTGGTTGTAACAGGTTCTATTTTCGACCTCTCTTAAGCCCGCATCACACGAGGTAGGTTTACTTGCTGAATTATTTGCTGGGACCTCTACCGGCAATTGAGCTGGCTGAGGAGATAGAAAATGACATCACTGCGGGCTCCGTTGCATAGTCTTAGACTTGTCGACGCCGATAGAAGTCGTTGACAGGAATACGCCTGCGGACGAGATGATTATCGAAAAGGCAGATACTCGTTATAACTGCAGTGATATTATGGAAATTCCGGTGGCTTCCCTTCGGTAAGAACTCCGCTCTCCTTTTATTCCACTCCGGCCACATCCTGAGCTGAACAGCTCGATCTCTCTTTTTGCTGAAATTATAGGCGGTCGATTGATCTGTCTATTTGTGAATCGTCTATCTGCGAACCTTCTTTCGTCAGAACATCAGCCGCCTCGTTAACCATCACATCGCTATGATCGGGTACCCAGGACAGAATCACCCTGTGCAGAGCCCACAAAAGAGGAAGATCAATATTTGAAATTTCTAAGCAAACGCATAGACGACTAACGGCTCCGAATTAAACAAAAGTCAAGAAAACGCAGATAGCGTGGAAGCAGTGAAACGGCGTCTAGTTCAAGCCAATCTTCATGGACGAGTTGCGAAGGGGAAACTATTACTATGGAAGCAAAATCGTTTGAAACGCTTGCAGTGGGCTAGGGAGCACGAAAACTGGACGGCGGAAGACTGGAATGGGTACTGAATAATTGTAAGTACTAACAGTGAAACATTGAGGTGGGTCAGTAATGGTGTGGTAATGTTTTTCTTTACATTGTGTAGGACACTTACACTATGTCGACGGTATGCTCAACAAAGAAGGAAACAAACCAGTTTGCTCGGACTTCTTCTTCTTCGTGTAACTGTGTTGAGCGTTGCTTGCACAGCTGAAAAGGGGTGGGCAGCGCTTAGGTAGTCGTTAGTCATTATGTGCGTGTTCCTCCCTGGCTTGGGGATGAAGATTACTTTGAGATGTCGCCAAGGAAGGGGGACATAGACGTGTGGTAAGCATATTGAATGAAACTTTTCCTGTGCATATCGCTGAGAAAGAAAAAATTATTTTTTACTTCTTACTGCACTTTATTTATAAACTTCTTATGTTTTAAAAAATTTTTTAGTGATATATTTTTTCTTTCCATATAAAAATAAAGCTGCCTGAAGTGGTTGCTACAAATACAATTAATTATGTTTATTTAAAATAATTATTTGATTATATTATTCTAATGACCGTGTGCCTTCAGACTAGCAGAGGGATTAACAAGTTAACAACCAGTGTGCGTGCCGTAACTGTATATACTAAAGGAAGCCCGACATATCCCTCCACGTGGGACGGCTGGTAACAGGCTCCTGAAGTTTCTTTAGGGGACTGGCTAGTTGTTGTCAGGCAGAGAGACAGTAAGCTTTTTATTCAGACTCCCTTAATCCAGGGTGTCAGACGTTTCCATGAATATTGGTTGGTTGGTTTGCAGGCAAGGGTACTCGGCTGTATTATAAATAACCTCTTTGATATCTGTCCAGCTAAAGAGCAGAGATGCCAGACGGTATGGAGCAAAAGTCGCCGAACCGTGATGCTGAAGTCGCCCAAAGTCGCCGCGCCATTATTTGAAATCGCGCAAAAATCGCCTTTTGATTTTATATTCATTAAAATAGTTGTTTTTACTACTTAAATGTAATATTAATTACAAAATGACAACAACAGATACAAGTACATTTTTCTGGAGTATCAGGTATGGTCTGGGCATAACCGCAGACGAGACAGATTTGATAATCTTCTCTCGGAAATATAGGGTTGTTTTTATCCACTGCTACCAATACTTGGTGCGGTCAGACTGAAGCTGGTGACCAAGTTAAATATATAGGCCTTGCCTTGGATAGAAAACTTAACTGAAAACCTAACATCCGAGAAAGAGTATTTAAAGCTACAATAGTGACGCACTCGTGTAAAAACGATGTAGGTAAAATATGGGGCATAGAGCCCGAATTGTGTTCTGGCTTTACACTAGTGTTATACGACCTGAACTTACTTATGGCCAGCACTGGATAAAGTGACCTACCTGAAAGCACTGGTTCAGAGAATGGCAGCATTACTGATAACAGGCCCGTAACTCAATTCAACACCTCATTCCGGTGTTTCTTTTTAGTAATTTGATAAGCAAACCGCATCTTCGTCTCCGATTAGACTCACTTCAGTCCAGACTTGGACGCGTACCGACTACGGACACTCCAAAATCCTCGACGGCAGAGTAACAACAGTTGGGTGGTGATCTTTTCGGAAAACTTGGAGCTGGGCATTTTGGTTCGCTTGCCTGACTACTTCAGTGTTTTTGTTTAGGTAGCCGTAGATCGTCAGAAGAATACAATGCTGCCTACGGATAATATTGTTACGATGACATATCTGCTATATGTTTGGCCAAGTCCCACGGAGAATTTTGCTGCCTCTTCAGAATGTGTTCCTGCCATCTCTAGCGTCAAAAATCCTAAGGGAAACCTGCAAAAAATTGAAGATTCCCTATACACAGCAGCGTTCAAAACTGTCAAAACACTCACCAGAAATGTCCGCTCAAAATCCTCGTACTCCATATTCCAACGGAAAAGACGCCTCCAGAGTCCTTCGCGACGAGTCAAGGAATCTGCAAAAAAGAGAAGCTTAGCTTAATTCATCAAGTTCAAGATTTATCACTCAAAAAGGCAGGCCATAACCTTACAAAGTTTAATATCAATCTTCACAGTAAATTAGACGCGCTACAAGAAAAAGAATAATTTTTTATAAAATATTATGTACACAATAACGTAAATAAACAAAATTAATTAACATTAGTAAAAAAACTTTGTCACGCTAGAGGTCTCTTATACAATTTTTGAATTAGAGTTAATTATTTCGAATTCGAAAATCAAGAACCCTTTAAATAGATACCGCCATTTTGTAAGCTCGCTCTGTTCATTTCTGGCATTGCTTGACAAAAAGAATAAAGTAGAAATCGCCGAACGACACGTTTTCTAATTTAACAAAGTTTATACTTACCAACCAAAAAGAAAGGACAGTCCTAACACACTACGAAGGTAATCGAACATAACTCGAACTTGTACAGGAACATCACGCGGACAGACGGCAACGATAATTTGGAAAAAACTGGTGCAGCGAAAATTTCCCCAGGTACAGGTGACACATCACGATCCGGTCGTCGCCACCACCAACACATCATCTTTCGCACCTAGTCTGGACCTGAAACATACTTCCAAGGCCATTGCGCATAACCTTCAGCCACATAACACCACACGGACACACAGTAACATTATGCACATTAATGTCGCACATCACAGGTAACATTTTATTACATAAATACACGATAAAACACTATTAGACTTAAAACTAACACTTAACACCAAAAGTGCAAATGATAATCCATGCGAGATTTGTTTGAAATACGCGCGAGATAACCGATAAATGCGAAACTCAATAAAGAAACATTTAGCAAGCCCGAATTTGATCAACTAACAAAAGTTGAACAAAATTAACGTACTTTGGATATACCGCTCGGCCAGAATCAGCATCAAAACAAATTGGTCAAATTCGTAACAATATGTATCTTCTCAGATAGTCAGGCTGCTACTGAATCTCTCACGGGAGCATATACGACCTCTAAAAAAGTAATATCATGACACTGAACTCTGATCAACCTGGCTGAGCATCTGAACCTACACCTCAGTACGGGGGCATAGTGACATTCCTGGTAAATTTAAAGCTAACGGGCTAGCGAGAATCGGTACTACTCGGACTCGGACATAAATCACCAGCTTGGCCAGCCGTTAGCCACATGCAAGCTGGAAATCACACAAGCATCCCTTAGGATAGATAATGCAAGATAGCAAAGGGAACACCGGCACCGATACCGGCAGATCTTTCCGATTCTTGCCCTAAAGTGGCAAGAAAGCTTATCTCGCTCGGACGAAATGTTATTGTCGTTTCCAACCATTGTTCCAGACACGCCGACAGACTTGGCCCGCCTTAAAATGACTTCTTCAGAAGTTGCCAAGATGACGAGGAAGTAGAAACCATCTTCCACTTTCTGTGCAACTACCCGGCTCTACCGAACCGCAGAAACCGGTTTTTGGACTCCACCTTCTTCAAAGAGTTAACCTCGAGATAGAGGAACCTAGTTTGGTTTATCAGGAACTTTAAAATTTAAACGGTTCCCAGTTACGTGGCAGAGCAGTAAGCCCCGTCGCCTCGTACTCTAGCCAACTATATTTTTGGGCTTCCCGAGAACTAGTTTCTACTTATGATAGAGTTCTTGTTTAGCCCATCAGAAACTCCATGTTTGTTTGAATAGTGTGAAATACAAACACTTTGAAAAATAAAATAATCATTTCATCGTAGCCACATAAATACTGTACTCTATGTACACAAATAAAATTTTGAACAATCCATCAATGTATTGTAACGTAAATGGGGCTCTTCGTGCTCGACGGATTAATTAAGACAATTATTTTCAATCACAAATGTTCACAAATTTATTCACTTCACTTAATTAGTTCGTTTAACAATTTCTTTTACACGTTTTCTTCACAATATAACGTTTCACTTTTCTAATTAACACTTATCACTTCGCTGGTTAAAGTACAACTGACTATTCGCATAATCACGTGTAAACACTTCGCAGTCTAAGTCACGACTAAAACTACCTAGGCTACTGCTCAGCCCTATTTATATTACTTAGCTTAATTCTAGAAAGTTCAGTCACTTAGTTCTAGATCTTTCCGTGAGGCATTTTCACCTCAAATATTCACCATAGCTTCGAGTCGTCCTTGACTTTCCCCTTTTGACATTCCTTTTCTTAGCCTACCTCGTGCACGTTACAGTGTTAATAGTGAAGTAGGATACAGAAAAGAGGCGCTAGGTCAGTGATTCTCAACCAACCCACCGTGGGACTTTAGTCTGCCGCGAGATTATTGACTGAAGTGTGCCGCCACTGCGAATACCCATACATAATTACTTTCAAATTCAATTCGAAACAAATATCTTTAGAAAGTCTTTATTGACAGCCAGAATGGGAGTACTCTTCTTTTTTTGGGTAGAGTAGGGTCCCCGATTGGTGCCATGTCAAAATGTTGTTGATGTGACGGTGCTGGGGTGTGTGTTGAACCTAACTTTTAAATTTATCTTATTGTAAGTGTACCGCCAAATTTCGAAATTATTAAAAGTGTTCGGTGACGAAAAAAAGTGTATTCCAAAGCACTGACATTTTTTTGCAACCCCCGTGGCCTTTTTATCGTAATCTGTTTTGAGCAGAAAACAAACATGGGTCGCCGGTGGAATTCGAAGCTGGGACCTTCGAATTCGTAGGCCGAAACGTCATCACTTACTCCGCCGACGACTAAGAGCAGTATGAGATAACACTAAAGGAAAAATGGAAATGATGAGATAACAGAAAATTTTTTGAAAAAGCACGCTGAAATCGAGGAATAAAACCTGAAACAGATCAGAAAGCAGCGTGAGCAGCAGCCCAAGGGCAGCGGTGGCTTAAAAATTAGAAAATATGGTTCCTTGTTGTTCATCATCTGTGCTGTTCGAGGTCTTATAATCGCCGCCTGTTGCCAACAATTATCAACTCCTTTGTCGGGAAATGGACCAAATCTACAGTAAAAAAGATCATCAGGAACCTAGTCACTACATCTCATCATCTCGCACCGCTCATATTCTGCAGCGTTACAAAAAATGAGGAGCCCAACTATCGTATGTCACTGAGACCGGTTTCAGTTTTGTACGATCACCACTGGAGACAGATCACCCAGAAGATTCATTTTTAAACCAAATAAACGAAAACCTAAAATTAAAGAGAAGTATTCAGAACTCCTATCTTTTATTTAACTCGAATGTTCACCCCGAACAAGTGTTTACTTAACAAATCTAGATTTTGATGATAGTTTCTTTCAAATTAAATAATCAAACACTGCAATAAACTGCAGACGCATTTTAGAACCTAAAACTCTTCTTATAAGTCCCATAATTAAATTTTAGTTTCATTAATTTTTCCACGGTCCTTAATACCCATTACATCACAAGAATCGAGGGCCAAAGTCTCTTTCTCTTAGCATTTATAGTTCATACATGCCTGCCATTTGAAGCACGGATATAGCTGAGGACTATGAAATGAATAATCAGCCTTTCCGAAGAGATGTCACGTTATGTTGCGTGATGGAATTTGCCCACGTCGGGTTTCTGCCATAAAGAACTTTAGTCCCTTCTGGATCCCCATCATCCATCCGCAAAATGAAAGGTTCTTTATGTTAAAGGAACAAACATCTAGCAATTAACCAGAGATTGTGCTCTGTAAAGGCATATGTTTCGAAGGTCACATATACTATTCAGCAATTTTCTCATTTTTCCAGCTCGTTAAGCTTAGTATAATTTTACTTGGTTTTGATAGACTTCCGATTCTCATCCTTATTTAAAAATCTAATACTCCCTGCCTTCACACTTTCTGACTCTCTTGATGTTGAAACCTGACAGGTGGAAGTTGTTTTTTGCATTATAAATATGTATAGATGGGGACACAGACTCAATTTATAAGCTCTCAAGTTTAATGCCTTTTACGGTTTAGTTCAGCTCTCTATTGAACAAATTAATTAAGTTTTTTACATTCGTTTGAAGTTTACGAGGAAAAGGATACGTGTGGAAAACCGATTCGTTATTTTCGTTACTCTTAAAAAGTAAAGTGTTATCAAACCACTTCTTTTAGTGAAAAATCTTGCTTGCTATTCGTTCTAAATTCAATATTGCAGGGAAAACACAATCTTGAGTGAAAAAGCGGACACCTGTTTGACTATTTTACCGCGCGATTATGGGAGGAAAGTGTAAAGATACTCTTACGCTCAGTTTAAGGGTTGCATACCTCTAGTTGGGGTTAACATTAATGTTTTCAGTGAAGTATTTTATGTAGCATATTATTAATAAAATAGCTTTTGAAAAAAAGTTGAACCGAATTCATAAAAAGCGCTAATAAGCGTAAAATAATTTTTCATTTTATATCCACTACGACATTTTGAAGTCGGTGCAAATTAAGCAATCCAAACAACTACAACAAAAGTATTTAATCGTCGTTCCTTCTGACTCCGTGGGCTAAAACGAGCAAATAGTTTTATATATTATCTTCAATTGTGGTTGGGTAGTTGTTTTGTTTCTTTCATTTGCATCGACTTAAAGATGTCGTAATAGATATAAAATTAAGAACTATTTTATGTTTTTAGCGATTTTTGTGAAGCCGGTTCAATTATTTTTTAAACTATTTTATTTTTCACTTTTTAGTGGCTTCATATATACGACTCGAAGAATGCTGTTCTTACGAACAAAGCAATTTCAAAAGTTGCAGAGGTAGTGCACTCTAAAGAATGTAAAAAGAATTATCCAAATCTGGCAACATTACGAAATTAGTCACCGTGACCCTTTCAAACACTTAGAAAATTCTTACCATGGCCCTAGTGCGCCACCGTACTCTATACAGCCAGAGAGAATTATCGTAGTCTGAGAATCATCGTAGTCACTATAGGCACAACATTGTTATCAGTTATCATTAAACTCGGTCCATCCCTTATGAAGCTAGGCGCCGGCCCTCCTCCAATTCTCACTAAAAGCCACAATTTTTGTCAGAATATAAATAGATACTTTATGCGTTCAGAATCATCCAAATCAGTCCAAAGTTAGGTTACTCCAACCCACCCCAACCCTAGGTCAACATTTTTTAATATAGTTGCAATAGGGGGATCATACTGTATACAACAAATAAGAATCTTCCAAATACGTGAGTGAATTAAGAAATTGGGTAACGCCCCCTGCGCACACCAACCCACCTCATAAATTTTTTTGTGGTACCAGTGAGGCAACATATTTTACACATAAAAAGAAGAATCATCCAAATCGGTCCACATGTCCCCCACACCACCAGCATGTTTCCTCATATTAGCAATGGGGCATTATACTCTATACAATATAAATAGAATCATCAAAATCGAATTACGCATTAACAAGTTGACATCCAAACTTCTTCCCTACTACAACCCCACCGCTTAAAATTCTGTGGGGGAACACTCTATTTATCAGAAAAGGAATCATCCAACTCTGTCCACGCGTTACGAAGTAAGATTACCACTTCTTCTTCCAACCCCACTCTAGGAACATATTTGTCATTATTAGCAATGGGGATCATACTCTATACAACAACAAAAGAATCATCCAAATCAGTCCTCGCATTACGAAGTTAGGTTTTACCCCCTCCCCCCTAAACCCACCTCAACCAAACATTTTTTTGAAATTTTTGTCATTATTAATTTGGGATCATAGTCTTATACAACGAAAAAATCATCCAAATCGATCGACGCGTCACGAAGTTTGGTTTCACTCCTACCCCACCAGAGATTCGGTAAATATACTCTACCTTAAAAAAAAAAATTCATCAAAATCGGTCTACGGGTTGCAAAATTATACCCGGTCATA
The DNA here is from genome assembly GCA_964036015.1 of Leptarthrus brevirostris. Taxonomy (NCBI): domain Eukaryota; kingdom Metazoa; phylum Arthropoda; class Insecta; order Diptera; family Asilidae; genus Leptarthrus; species Leptarthrus brevirostris. The sequence goes on from OZ038372.1 coordinate 44,743,391, forward strand.
CATAATAAAAAAAAGGTAGAACCTCTTTGTTTTTGGGAAGTCCTTTAAAAATAGGACCAAATATCCATAACACAACATTTATTGACCCCTGAACTGCTAGAAATATGCCACTCCGTGGTTTGTAAGACTTCTTCGGTATCCGGGTCGATGGATTTGAATAATTCAAAAAGCATATTCTAAAATAATAGTCTATGGATCCATATTTTGGAATTTTGGAGAAGTAACAAGTATAAAAAAAATAACCTGAAAAATTTACTCAATACATTATAACAATTGTATTAAATAAAATATCAACAAAATGGCTCTACAGAATATAGCAAATGTATTTCTTTAAAACTCTTAGACAAAGAACAAGGAAAATGGAGATCTCAGGTAAAAGCCCTGTACGTATGACCAGCATTTCGATCCTAGGCAAAGTGGTGGGATTAAGTCATGTGACGCTTTAGATTCACAAACTGGACAGATTCGTTTGCTCACGGTATACAAACTACAAGGTATGCCCGATATGCTTTTGACACATTTCATTATCGATTGTGTGTTTTGTAACGAGACAAAATGTATGGGAAGAAACCTTATATTCAAATGTAAAAAAAATTTGTTCGAACGAATTGGTCTGATTACGTCATGAATGGCGGAACAGAGTTTATATCGAGCATACCTTGTATTCTACATACCGTGGGTGTATGCTAATGTGCTGTAGAAAAAACAGGCGTTACCTGCGAGGGAACACTTTTTCCAGATAAATAAAAGATGAGTTAGGAACTGAGAACCTCTTTGTTTGCGATAAATTTTGCATCTTATTTATGTCGCCTTATGAAATCATAATATGAATATATATAATGAAATATGTAGGGCTTAAGCGAAGTGTTTTTAAATATTAAAATTAATTAAATTTCTAAAAAAAGTGTAGGGATAAGTAATTTTACCTTCTCTTCCCTTCTTCTTCCCCATATTAATAAATTATGAAAATAAATGTCATCTTATAAGCTCATATGTTTATTTACATGATTTAAATCTGGAAGACAAGTCGAGTTATTTAGTGAATCCTTTAATTTACAACAACTGGTTGAGTGTCCTCTGGGGCACAACGCGCATCTTTTGAATCTATTTCTAACATTGCATCCAGATAAGTACTCGGTTTTGGTAACTGCTCCCTTGGGCAATTTGGACCATTGTCTTATCTCCGCGCAATTCTCCACCTCCTTTCTGACAACCACTATCCTAAATTCCACCAAAAGATAAGATGCCGATTGGGCGGGACTTAATAAATATCTCAGAGAGATGGATAGGTCTGATTGCTTTTCTGTGAGAGACGTTAACAAAAGCACCTATTATATCTTGGTTTGGAATACATCGCCTTATTCCTCATAGCTTCAAAAACATCAAACCAAATAATACCAATTGGTTCAATAATAACTAAAAACAAGGAAGCAGTCTTCCAGGTATATAAATTACGCCCTTCAGAGGAATTGAGACTTAGCTATAGAGATGCGCAAAATATTTGAAATTCAGTAATTAGTCCGGCAAAGTTCTGGCTCCTTGGACAAGGCGAACCTGTTTGCTGCTAATTTTTCTGCTAATCCGTACTTGCCATCTTCACCGCAGCCACTTCCATCTCCATCACAGTGTACTAGTAGGCAAAAGCCGCTAAGCTTGTACAATCGGGAAGTTTTTAGGGTACTTTCAAAACTCGACGTGCTCAAAGCCTGCCGGGCCTGATGGTTTCTCGCCCTTGGTTTTAAAATGCCGCGCCTCTGCTTTGGCTAAACCTCTGCGCAAACTTTTTCACCTGTCATATTCAACAGGAGTGTTTCCAAGTGTATGGAAACTTGGTCATGTCCAGCCGATTCTTAAAGAAGGAGAGGCATGCGACCCCTCTAACTACAGACCAATTGCACTAATTTCGATCTTATCTACAGTTTGTTAATCACTCATCAACTCTCAGCTGATTAAATATTTAGAAAATAACCATCTTATCAACGATTACCAGTACGGTCTCCGCGCTGGACGCTCAACCGGAGACTTTCTAACGGCTCTAACGGAGCGTTGGAATCATTGTCTCCATAATTTGATGAGACCGAAATCGTCGCTCTTGATATTTCAAAGGCTTTTGATAGAGTCTGGCATGCTGCTTTTTTAGCCAAACTTCAAAAATGCACCGCATCCTCGTTAAATGAATAGAGAGTTTTTTGTCAGATCGTTCAATTCGTGTAGTAATTGACAGAGTTACATCTGATTCCTACGAAATAAATGCCGGTATACTTCAGGGTTCAGTTCTTTGACCAACCTTATTTCTTATTTTTATTAATGATCTTTTATCCGTTACTCTAAATCCAATTCATAGTTTCGCCGACGACAGCACCCTTGATTTCACGTACTCATTTGATTCTGTAATGAATTCACGTGGAAGTGCTACAGAAGTACATCGAGAATGCATGTTTGGATTATTATACAACGACATTTCTATGGTCCTCGCTTGGGGCAGAGCAAATCGTGTTTCATTTAATGCATCCAAAACTCAATGCTATTTAATGTCCCTTAAAAAATGCCCAGCTATGAGCTGCTTCGAGTTTTCAAGATCCGAAGCTTTAGGCAGAGGCACGACAATGAGCCTGTTGGAGACGTTGACCGCAAGGGTCCACTAGGAACAGTAGGTCGTCGCGGATTCGTGGCTGACAGCACTAGTAACATGATATGGAAATTTCAGGTGTCTAAAGAAGATGAATATCCTGTGTGCTGTGTCTCGAGGAGCAAAATACCGTGGTGCACCTAGTGTGCCAGTCTCCCGCCTTAGCAAGCAGAAGGAGAAGGCTGCTGGGACACCACTGGATAGAGACCGACACGTTAGGAGAAATATCACATTAGCAAATGGTTGATTTGACCCGAGAAATGGTGAGGGGGGGCTGGATTAGTCCCCGGATTGGAATAAAGTGGTTTCTTCAGCTTATCCCTAGACAGGTGCTTTTAGTGAGTAAAAGTTTCATTCCACCAGAGATATTCGAATCTCGTAGGTTAAGGGGGAAAGTACATGAAGACGTTTTCAAAAATCAATTTTTTGTTATTGTCTTAATCGATAAGTATATGCTCTAAGAATATAATTTCAAAATTCCAAAAGCCTGTCTCGAAAATTGTGAAAGATATGCCACTTGAAAGTGGTCGGCGCCGATCCCGCCCAGCGCGCCTGGGATCGAGGATCTCTGCTGCGCGCGTAATTCCGCTTACCGGATTTTTTTTCTGCTCTGGAATTTAGAGTGATGAATGCGACTTTGTTAAAGAACGTTCTCGACATTTTCAGTCCAAATACCGATTTTTCTGAGAATACCCCTCCCCTCTTACCTTCTCCTTATCTGCATCTTTTTCGTCAGTTTTTCGGGACAAACTTTAAACGGCGTTTTCTCAAAACCATGTTTTTCAAATTGGCGTAAAAGATTACAAAAAAACTAGTGAACCGATTTTCTTCATCCAGCACTCATTTTAAAGGGCACAAAAAACTACTCTAGATAGACTACGGACATAGAAAAAAAATCATTTTAAGATCATTTTTGACGCGAAAATAATCAAAATTTTTGCAAAAAAAACCAACTTTTTTTTTCATGCCCGATTTTTATAGTTAATGTTCGAATTTCAAAAAGATCGTAGTCTATCTAGAATAAACAACCCCCTAGAGAATAAAAATGTTTGGTTTTTTTATTTCAGATAAAAATTGCGGCCAGGAGAATTTACGCCGATTTCGATGTCAGCCGCGACACGAGTTACGAAACCCACCAAAAGTTGATTAATTTTTTATTTTTCAAAATGTAAAAAATGTTTTTTCTCTTCTTAAAACATTGCCCTAAATACATATACTATCGATTTCATGTGGACCTTTTTCATTTTCCCAAAAATAAATCCCAAAAAAGTCCTTTTTTTTCGGCCTTTTCATGTACTTCCCCCCTTAAGCCATTCGAGCAAAATCTTCAAATATTATATACAGGGTGATCTGGTGTGCCAAATTAAGTGGGGTGGTAGATCTTAAGCAAACAAAAAATGTTGTGGCAGAGGGTGGGCAATCTCTACAGTTTGGGATTTACAGGGTTATTCATAAATTTGATGTGTACTATTTTATTTTTATCTGTTCAGACATCTGAAACATCAAACACAAGTGAAAAAATATTTTGCGATTACCTAGTGCAGAATTTTCCCAAATTATCTCCGGAATTCATGTAATTAATACATAAATGAAAAAAATTTTAGTGTGATTTTGTTTTAGTGCCGATATTAGCTTGTGTTAATACAACCTAGTGATTTCACACCATAGTATCCAGGCTTTCTGGCAAAAGTATCGATCATAGTTGAAAAACAAATCAATAACTACGGGTGTTCTTATAGAGTGTGATCTCCCATTGCTAATAGGATAATAATTTGGTCCTCCGGTGGGGGTGGGGTAGAGTATGTTCCCTGATTGATACCACGGGAAAAATTTTTGGAGCGATGGGGGTGGGAGTAGGGGTTGAACCATTATAACGCGTGAACCGATTTGGATGGTACTTTTTTGTTGTACAGAGTAGAGGACACCAAAACGTGAAAAATAAAACAACTAAAAAAAAAGTTAAACCGACTTCACAAAAAGCGCTAAAAAGCATAAAATAATTTTTAATTTGCTCGGTGCAAATCAAACAAAACAAACAACTACAACAAAAGCATTTAATCGTCCTTCCTTATGATCCCGTGAGTTTATATATTATCTTCAATTTTGGTTGTTTGTTTAATTTGCTACATAACACATGGGCTGAAAAGTCCCGGGCCTAACAAAGAAAACGCGTTTTTTTTTGTTCAAAATTGGCTTTATTCATCAACGTAATCTCCATCAAGAGCCACACAATCATTCCAGCGCCGCTCTAACATTTCAATACAACTTTTGTAGAACGATTTATCTTTTTGCCTCAAAATAGGCCTCAGTTTCAGCGATAACCTCTTCATTCGAGCGAAATTTCTTACCGATGAGAATTTTTTTGAGGTCTGCGAACAGCCAGTAGTCGCTGGGAGCCAAATCTGGCGAATACGGTGAATGTGGAAGCAATTCAAAGTTCAATTCATGTAGTTTTGCCATTGTTTTGATTGACTTGTGACACGGTGCGTTTTCTTGATGAAAAAAAATTTTTTTCTTTGCCATATGCGGTCGTTTCTTTGCAATTTCGGCCTTCAAATGCTCCAATAATGCTATTTAATATTCACTGTTAATGGTATTTCCCTTCTCAAGATAGTCGATGAATATTACACCACGCACATCCCAAAATACCGAGGCCATAACGTTTCCAGCCGATTGTTGTGCTTTCGGGCGCTTTGGACGAGGTTCATCAGTTGCTGTACACTCAGATGACGATCGTTTTGATTCCGGAGTGAAGTGATGAATTCATGTTTCATCCATTGTTACATATCGACGCAAAAATTCCGGTTTGTTCCGTTTAAACATGGCCAAACACTGCTCAGAATCATCAACACGTTCTTGTTTTTGGTCAACAGTGAGCAAACGCGGCACCCACTTTGAACAAAGTTTTCTCATAGTCAAATGCTCATGTAATATAAAGCCAACACGTTCTTTTGATATCTTTACGATGTCAGCTAACTCACGCAACTTCACTTTTCGATCATTCAAACGATTTTGTGGATTTTTTGATGTTTTCTGGTGTTACCGCCTCATTTCGACGTCCACTGCGCTCTTCATCATCGGTGTCTCTACGACCACGTTTGAAGTCAGCAAACCAACGTTTTATTATTGTTTCCGATGGAGCGGAGTCCTTATAACACTTTTGAAGCCATTGCTCCGCTTGAACGGTATTTTTTCCCATCAAGAAGCAGTGTAAAATTAAAACACGAAATTGTTTTTGATCCATTGTTCCGAAAATAACAAAAGTAGTGTTACTCTTAGCACAATAACTCACAAACTTATAAGTAGAATATCATGAAATTTTAACAGCTTTCTTTTGAAGGTTAGTACTAACTGAAAAAGCAGTGAATGCAATAAGAATAGCGCCATCTATGTGTTAGGCCCGGGACTTTTCAGCCCATGTGTTACTATGAAGAGGTCAACAAATTGTGGTAAAAGTTGAAGGCGTTGGCGCCAAGCCAGACCAGTTAGACAGTCTGTGTAGTAGAGTTATTTCACACCTCAACCTAATAGGTTTAAGTTTATCCAGGTGCTTTTAGGATTTCGCCAAAAATAATATTCCATACAATGAAATACACAAAATCGTCGTGCACATAAGCCATCCTTGAAAGAGTACGACTGAGTATTCAAACATTGGAAGATACTTTGTAAGTCAGGTACAACACCAAAATGACTTGCTTAGAAAAAATATCGAATCTGACAACGAGTACGCATTCAGACATCGAATCAAAAGAACTTAATTGAAAAAAATATTTAATTACAATACTATACAGAAAAGTATGTTGCATATGATTAATTAAATACTGATTTTTCAAGCATAAAGGTTTTAATTTAGATACAGACTTCGAATTGTTCTTGTTTGTTGTACCGAAAATTGATCAAAAACCCACCCTTGTAAACGGTACGGATAATGATTGAATAGATTATTCTAATCTGTCTATAACGTAACTTTTGACAACTCCTAATATATGATTACCTAAGGCACGTACCTAAGCCAATAAAAACAAATTCTTTAGCTTGTGCTTGTGATTTGAAATTAAAGATATATATATCACATCTTAGTGACAAGAGTTTTATTAATAATAATTTATCTTCCTCGGAGGATGACATATCACAGCACCTCCAAAACTGTTTACCCAACATATTGTAATATTCGACCCTCTAATATATAAATACATATAAAGGTGCGAAAGCATCAAACTTTTTCAAGTTGCTACACTATGAAATAAGCATTACAAGGGTGTTCAATGGTAACTTTGGAAGTGTATTTTAATTATAATTGCTGCCCTTTAAGGGACAGTAACAGGTGTCCCTTAATTAAATAAAGTCCTTCAAGAAATCAAGAAAGCTAATGCATATATCGATATAGGCCTTTTAATGTGTGTGTAGGCTTATATCACAGTTTAAGAAGCTTTCACGTGCTAAGGATGAAGCAAGGACATAAGCTTTGATGGAAGGAGGTGATGGAATAAGGTTGGACAATCAACAAGTTTATTGCAGGGAACGAAACTCTGAATTCACCTTTAATATCTCATAAAACCATAAAATGAATGCTTTAAATTATCAGGAATATCAGGAAATATCGAATTCTGTTCAGATCCTCGCCTTGAAATAGTTGAACTCTTGTCGAGCTGTGACGTATTTAATGTGTTTACGTATCATGCGCGTAACATTTGATATTTCTCATTCTGACGGACTATATTGTTCGTAAAAGAATAATTGAGTATTCTTGAAAAGTAACTTCAACTTTTGCTTTGTCTGTCTTAAGCGCTGTTAAATAAATAAGAGCCAACACTTACTGTTTTAGGTTCGGGGAAAAGTTCTTAAAAATTCGTTTTCGGTAACTTGATTGATCAATTTTATTTTTCCAATCACTTGTTGCCCTTATAAATTTATTTCTGTGTGGAAAGGAAGCGCTTTTATGAAATTTATGCGATTCGTTGTCGTTTTCTTAAAAATATTTTTAGAATAATATAATTTAAAAAAAAAGTCGAACCGACTTCACAGAAAGCGCTGAAAAGCATAAAATAATTTTTAATTTTATATCTATTACGACATTTTGAAGTCGGTGTTTTTTAGCGCTTTTTGTACATTCGGTTCGAAGTTTTTTTTAAGAAAACTATTTTATTTTTCACTTTTTAATAATTCTGCTTCTATGACCGCAAAACACAATTTTTGGTCAGAATACAAATAGATACTCTATACATCTAGAATCATCGAAATCAGTTCACGCGTTACAAAGTTAGGATTCAAGTTAGCATAATATAATCAAATAAGTATTTAAATTAGGGCAAAATAAAGCTGTTTGTTTAAAGAGCGATGAAAGTGTTTACTTTGTATTAGTTAAAAATGCAAAAACAACGTTTTGTTTCCAAAATAAATAAAGTAACTTTGAAGCAGGAGTATAACTAATTTCCTTTGTTTATAAAATAAAGCTTAAAATATTTAAGAGTATATAAAGAATATTTCACTTGGATTTTTAATGCTAAAGTTTAGAGTATATCCTGTGATGTAGTAGCACAACCTCTACAAAGAATTGAATGAAGGAGACGCACATTTTGCTTCAACGTCGGAGGCTCATAAATTGTAGGAATACAGGGGATGGTAAACTGTTCCACATTCGTAATGTTCAGTTTAAAAGAAATTCCCGAAATTATATGGTACCGCCACATTTGATTTAAAGGGTACCAACTTGTAGTTCGTGTATTGCTCGATGAGAAAACTCTACAAGAGATAAGGCTAGAGATTTCGTTGGAATAGTAAAGATTAAAGTAAAATTTTCTAAAAACAATCAAAATGAAAGTAAATAGTGGATATCCAGAGGCCCTAAAGACTTTTTTAACCGATTTCCCGAAGAGGTTCTAAGTACGACATGTACATATATATACAGAGTGTAACGTTTCTCGGGTACAAGTTTAAATGATAGCTCTCAACGAGACAAACAAAAAATTTTCTGGCAGGGGGGGGGGGAGGGGGGGGGCAATCTCAACCGTTTGGGAGTAACAGGGTGATTCATAAATTACAGTTTTTCATGGTATGCAATTACTCTTTTACTTTCATTTTTTGATCTACCAAACACAGCAACATCAAACAAACGCTAAAAGCTGAGGTTTTACAACACGCCTTCTCCAAGACTTCATCATGGAGTGACGGGTGTGGTCTAGGTATAAACCCTAACAAAAGAGAGTTAATACTCTTCTCTCGGAGGCATAAAACACCTCCTATAAATTGCCCTACATTAGACGGGGTTAGGCTGGAACTGTGTAACCAGGTTAAGTATCTAGGTTTAGTCCTAGATAGAAAACTTACCTGGAAGCCTAACATCCAAGAAAGAGTACGGAAAGCCACAGTAGCGCTGTACTCGTGTAAGAAGGCTATAGGGAAAAGATGGGGTATGGAACCACGCATTGTGAATTGGCTCTATACAAGTGTCATACGGACTATACTCATGTATGGGGTGATTGTCTGGTGGCCGGCACTAAATATAGCAACCCATCTCAAAGCAATGGACAAAGTTCAGAGGATGGCAGCACTGCTGATAACAGCTGCCCTGAGAACCACACCTTCCAAAGCCCTGAACACTATTCTCCACCTTCTACCGTTGGATCTCTTTGGTAAGCAAACCGCATCGTCAGCCGCCATTAGGCTTAACTCAATCCAGACCTGGAAGCGAACTGATTTCGGTCACTCCAAAATATTGCACAATAGAACTGCCAGCAATATCGACTACACCTCGCCCAAGCCTTTCTTTGGAGCAAAATTCGATTCCTTCTTTCCCACCAGATCGGAGTGGGAGAAAGGTCCTCCCCAATGGGAGAACTCAGTGCATCTCTACACTGACGGCTCCAAATTGGATGGCAAAGTGGGTGGAGGAATATTCTCGGAACACTTAGACCTCGATGTCTCATTTCGCTTACCTGACTACTGCAGCGTGTTTCAAGCAGAAATCATGGCTATAAAAGTAGCTGCGGACCGCCTGAATCAACTAGCGCTACCTACAGGAAATGTATGTATTTTCACAGATAGTCAGGCAGCTATTAAATCCCTTTCGGGAGTATACACAACCTCCAAAACGGTCATAATATGTCGCTCAACACTAAATGACATGGCTGAGCACCTGAAAGTACGGCTCATCTGGGTGCCTGGACATAGTGATATTCCAGGCAATTGCAGAGCCGACGAACTAGCTAGAATCGGTACCACACGTCCTGATTCGGACATTCACCACCAGCCGGGTAAACCGCTAGCTACATGCAAAATGGAGCTCTCACAGGAGGCTCTCAAGATTGTTAATAATAACTGGCAAGAAGAACATACCTGCCTGATTACCCGACAGATATGGCCAAAGCTTGACCTTAAGCGGTCAAGAGGGCTTATCTTACTCGCACGCAAAAAAATTAGCACTACAGTAGCCGTAATCACGGGTCACTGCCTCATAGGTAGACACGCCGATAGGCTGGGCGTGCCCTCAAACGACTTCTGTAGGAGTTGCCACGACGAGGAGGAAGAGGAAACCATACTTCACCTCCTCTGTAGCTGCCCGGCCCTAGCCAACCGTAGGAACCGTCTTTTGGGCTCCCCCTACTTCAATATGCTAACCGAGCTAGGCTCCATAGATGTCAAAAACCTGACTCGATTTATCGGGAGTTCAAAATTGTTCCCGACGACGAACTAAGGATGAACATCCTTCACAACCCAATCAAAATAATTTTGACTTCCCGTGAACTAGTTCCACTAGATACAAAAACTGGTTCGGTTCACAGGGGACAGAATGTTAACCCTCCTATTCCTTAGGTAATTTATGGGGTTGTAAATTTCAAGCCTCAACGTGGTAGCACAAAGGGCCTTTTAGGCCTAAGTGTGCCTTCTTAGGCAGCCACTTTAACCTTACCTAACCTACATACTATTGAGTTTAAACTAAATCTACTATTGCAATCAATTTGCTGTCATTTAGACGAAAAAAGAAATATTTCGCCGCCATATCGAATCCAGCGTCTTGAATTTCAAAATTCTGATATAACTTATGGTTTTGTTGATTGGCACTTGGTGGAATTGTTTATCACTTAACATTTTTGCAAACAATTTCACAGTATTTAACTTATGAAATTAATTTGAGCTAACGGGTTTCGTCTTCTCAACAGTTGAGGCTTTGAAAATGTAGTATTTCATTTGTTTGAAAAAATCTTAAGTAAGGTTTTGATGTCAGATTCATGATCAGCGGTACCAAAAATAAATAATTTTTAAGCTTCTGTAACCGATTGCTTGGCATTTTACAAGTCATGGTTCGATTTTTCCCTTGCTTCTTGACCTTTCCGTCGCTATATTAAGGCAGCTATCTTGATTTTTGAAAATTGGCAGACGATAAGGCAAGAGTAGGGGCTCCCGTTGACAGAGACTGTCTCCATATATCTCCCTGTTTCCTTAACCACTTGTGCGACATAGTTCGTCTACCACACCGACTCTTAACCTGGTCTGGTTCTGCGCCAACTTCAACTATCGCCACGATTTGTTGATCTGGGTACCTTTTCTCTCGACGGATCTTCTCGATGCGTTGCGCCGCGGTTGTCCAGTTCGGCTTCTTTCTTGGATTCTAATCTAGAGCCTGTTGTACGATGTTGTTCGGCTCTTTTCTTAGTGTGCGGCCTATCCACTGCACTTTCGCCTGCAAATACTGGTGTCCATTTCGTCTTGGAATGTAAGTCTGTGTAGGTCTTCGTTGGTAATGAGCTCCGGCCAATGGATGTTAAGAATGTGCTGGAAACAGCGGTTGACAAAGGCTTGTAGCTTGGATGATATTTGTCAGGTCACTTTCATGTTGAACAGCCGTACAACAGAACAGATTTCACGTTGGATTCGAAGATCCGGAGTTTTGTGCGTCTGGAAATGTTGTTATTGCGCTAGCCCTTAGCAAAAGAGTATTAAAGTATTAAATGCATCTCGAACCTTATTGATACGTGTACATCAGGTTCAGTTTCGCCGTCTGCTATAACTATACTTCCGAGATAGCAAAATGAATCCACTCGCTCTATTTGCTACTGTTCAAGATAAATTTCATTTTATCTCCTGTAATCCAAGCTCTTAAGTTTGGTTTTAGCAGCATTGATCTTAAACCCTGCTCTGCGACCTTCTCTTCTCAGTGCTTTGGACTTTTTGGCTACATCAATCTGATTGTTGGATAGGAGACATACATCGTCGGCACAGTGGAGGTGGGTAATGTGGTTAAAAAGTGTTCATCTAATCCCTCGCAACGGGCGCTGCACAATACGTCATTAATGACGCTCAGAAAAAGCAAAGGTGACAATATGCATCCTTGTCCCACTCCGTTCAGCACTGGGAAGGGCTGTAACCCTTACATTGGGGACCTGAGTATGACTTCTTTATGTGATGTAAGGGAGACCTCCATTCAGAGGATTCCTCGATGACAATTTGGAGGATGTTGTTCGGAGAATTAGAGGCTGCACAAGAGTATTTAGTTCAACATGAAAAATTATTAAAAAAAATTGCCTTTAAAATTAAAATTAATAATAATTTTCTGACTTGAACTTAATATTGTGCCTAACAAGGATTTTTGTAGTTTTCACGTAAATAGATTATAGATTTATATTATATAGATAGAATTTTGTAAATGTTTACGAAAGTTGTACAAGGGTCTTGTAGTCCTTAACTTTAAACGAACTTTAAACGTCCAGGATATCCAGGCAAAAATCAAATTTCAGAAAAGCTGCCCGTAGGGTTTCAATCAACAGCAGAGCCTTATTTAGAAAAGTAAAAAGTTTAGCTTCATTCCTGGTAGAGACTTAATTTGCTGTGTGCTTAGTTAAATCTAGCAATATACATAGATTTTATTAACAAGTCGTGCTATAGAAATCTAAGGACATTTTTATAGATTCTTTACTTAAGGACGTATGCGTAAGAGAAATTAATGGAGGAAGAAGAATTGTAAGGTGCTTTCCGAACAAACAGAAACCAATTCATTATGTTGGAAGGAATTCAGGTGCCATTCAAAGTTTTAATCTACGGCGACCTTGTAAGATTGATGCGCACGCATATCGATTGCCGAAGCTTTTCAAAGTAGCTTTCGCCCATCGAATCCTTTCCAAAAAAGAAAACCTCAAAACTATTTTATATATAAACCGGCTGTTAACTTGCAGTCGTCATTTGTACTCGAATCCCGGAGGAAGCATAGTACTGAACTGACTCAAATACTGTTTTTCAAAAATTTTCTCCTGAAAGTGGTTGAGTGAAAATAGAACAAATTGCATCAATTATTTAGTGGAAGTGCTCAAATTTGCATGCTACAAGTGGTTAAGAACGAAAACAAGTAGTTGAAGTATTCCGCGGAAGTGCAAGAAATAAACAAAGTGAAGTGAAGTAGTTTAGAATTTTGTTTAATACTACATTTTACGGTACGTAGTTTAGCTCTTAAGAGTTTTTAATAATAAAACATGAAAATTTTGCTACATTTCAAAGCCGCGGATCGATATGTAAAGTTGAGAGAGGACAAATGTATACTCAGATTTGATGGCGTGGTGGGCGTTGAATATAGACTTAGGCATTATAGTTCCTTCACCGAGATGACAAATTGGCATGTCGATGACTACTAAGTATAAGCTCATTTCAGTAGTCGAGTCCTATCATATAATAATTTCGTTCTCGTAAACAGGGCCTATTTTTAGATACGCCAATTATTTTATCAATAGATTTTCTGCTTTCCTTTTCGGAAATTTATGATAAATTATGACTTTAACACCCACCCAGTGTGGCTTACATAATACTTATAAGTAAGTGAACACACTCTTTGTAGCTTATGATAGCAACCTGTTCCTTTTATCTATGGAATTTTTCTGATAATGATCCAAATATTATAAGCTTTGCTCTCCTATCACGTGAAATGTAAATATTTTCCGAGAAACATGCCACCGGCAAGCAATCAAGTTTAATTTTAAGTCTCAAACAAAGGAGATTTAACCACGAAACTCTTGTACTATCCCGTAATTTCAGTTTTACATATAATAAAAGACTTTATTTCCTATTCTCTACTCTAAACTATGAAATCTTATAATCTTAATCTTTTAGGAAAAAGAAGAATTAACAAAATCTTCTACCTTCATGTATTCTTTTCAAAACCTGACTCCAAAAAAGTCTTTTATTAGATAAATTAATATTCAAAATATGTAACACTATGGCCATTAACGTTAAAATTCCACAGCTCCTTAGGGTTTTGTATGCGTCAAATATTTGGAGATATAGTTTAATAAATATGATAGAGAACTGAACTGGTATAAGTGTTTTCCACGGTATCACTTCATTTTTAAAATATGAAACTGGATAGCACATTCCATGCATATAAATCGATTCAGTCAAAACCTGTAGCTAAATTAAATTTCGATCTAATTAAAGGAAAAGGGTCAAAAGTGTAACAAGGGCTTCTAGTCAATCCTCGAAATTGTCAAGACTAATTTCATCAGGTCGCCTATAACAAAAACCGTTGTAATTTCGCACATTTAATACCGAAAAGAGAGCAATTTACATATTAAAATAAATTTCACATTGTTAAACTTTATTTAATGTTAATATATGTTGCTATATAGACCAGCTCAAAATGCAAGACTGATCTTGCTAACTTAATTAAAAGGCAAATTTTCTTCTTAAGCTACAGGAAGCGCACATAATTGTCAAAATTTACATTCACAAGCAAAGTGTAACGTTGCACTAACAGCAGATATATTTCTAAAACTTAGTACAAACAGTGTTTCGCTTCTTATTGTCACAAAGTGGTTTAGAATTTCGTCTACACAAAAATGTAAAATCATCAATCTAACTAGTTATTATTTTTAAATGAGGATAACTGAATGTAATGATATAAAATACTGGCAAAAATTTTTCTCTAAAATGTTTGCCTTTTATAAAGGAATTCATCGGGAATATTTGACTCCCAACATCCCTGCAAGATTTTTTTGGCTCTTTGTCTTTGTTGTCTTTATCCCAATGTTGCGGATATAGAAGGAGTTTATGGATTTCAGGCACCAATGTCCCTTATTTGTAAAGAACAAGTAATTAGAAAAATTACGCCAAATATAGGGTTTCCATACGGAAATGTCGAAAGATAAAAACGTTTTTTAGCATCAGAAAAAACATGGTGTTTTCTGTAAACCTTTAAACCAATTATCAAATAAGAACACAATTAGAAAAATTTTGATTTCATCATCCATCTAAACTAAATTTTGGACCACTACAAAATATAATTTTCAACTTTTTTGTATACTGACAAAGAAGTCTTTTCCTTTCGCTCTCTCAAAAAGCCATTCTTATGTCCAAAGATAGAAGCTTTTCATTAGCCTTTGCCATCAATGATGTAGTTATGTCTTGAATGATGCACAAAGTTTTCAAAATACTGTTGGATTATTTTTCCATTCTCCTAATTTCCTTCTGTTGTTTATACATATGTACATAGGTAAAAGTCTAATCTTAGTTTTCTCCAGGATCACTACGAGGACGTGATAGACTAGGATCCCATTTCTTTAGTTTTTTGTTATTTTATTTTAAACAATTTTGTATTTATTTTTACCTGAGTTCGATACCATGAATTTTTTGATGAACTTTTCAACTTTTTAAGCTATTTTATGTTAACTTTAAAAGCTATTTTATGTTTTTATTTCCTTAAAAAATGTCTTTTCAACTGAAATTAGAGCTAATTCGGATAAACTTTTTACGATCATTGCATTTTTCAAATAAGTCTTTATTCCTTTAAGTGCAGAGAATGACCTTTCCACCGAACTACTTGACGTTGGAATTGTCAGAATGAAGGAACTTAGTTTGAATATTTCTGAAAACGTATCTTTGAAGTCCAAATTCAGAAGCATTTTGGGTACACCTTTCACGAAAATGCCACGAAATTGTGCACATGACATACATTTAACTAATTGCTTAGTTTGAAAAATTCAAAGAACGCACCATATAAACTTGTGAGGCTTTCTGAGGCTTCTACAGGAAATTTTCTTTCGAAATTGTTAAATTATTTTAAATTTAAAAATTCTAAAAATTTCAAATCTTTAAATGATTTAAATCTTGTGTCCATTTGTGTCAACAACGTGTCAATTATTTCAAAAAAAAAACTTGTCTGTATCGCAACTCGAAACTTTCGCCTCGTTTTGGAACACGTTTTTCACAGCATCGAAAACATTTTGAAACTATGACCTGGTATTTGAAATTTTAGTCTTTTAACTAAAATTTACTAAGAGCAATACTGTATATCGAAGGATTTCGTTTGTAAAATATTAAATAAGATGTTTTTAAATGAAAATATGTCATTAAATATATTTAGCATGAAAACTGTATTTTTTGTATTTAGGGGACAACCCTTTGATTCGTCAGCATGGTTTTGGTCGGAAGGGAATTAGGGTAAGCGAAATGAGGAAACGTGAAAGTCTTGTTTTTGCATTGTTGCGAGCTAGACAACAGCTCAGAGACGGAGTGGATTATTTTAATTTCTTAATAAAAGCTCACGGTGAGACCTGGTCTCGAACCCGGGACCATGGAATGGTGGTCGTGCGGCTCAAGGAATTGATCCAACTCCGTCTCTCCGTATTAAATGTAGTCAAAAATCGTAGAAATTCTCTCGCTTGAATTGCAAGTATTTAGATCGTCAATCATTTTTTCAAATAAAATAATCAGATCAGCGATATATGTATGTATGGACCACAGTAACAAGTCGAGATGAATAGCTCCATCTCGTTGGTGCAACTGTAGGGAGTCTTCGATTGATAACTTGATCCAAAAAATTTGTTCTCTTCGTTAATTGGGAAGACTTCTTGAGCATTAGAAAAACTGCATCCTTAGAAATCACGGACTTCCTAACTATTTCATTGCACTTTAGGTAGGAATTTCTTTAAATTAACAAAAAAATTTAAGATAAAAGGTCGCAAATGTTTGTTTTGGGTGAACAGGTAATTAATTTTAATTATTGCTGCAAAAACGTTATAAAAATTTTAGTGTAATTTTGTTTTATTGTCGATATTAGCTTGTGTTATCCAGAATTCACTCTCTTATATGGCGTTCTGTTACTCGTACCTAATGGAAATTTATATTTATTTTATTTATTTATAAAAAAGGGTCAGTCAGCAAGAATACCATTGTTGAAAAACAAATCAATAAGAACTGGTGCTTCTAAAAAAAAATTATTAAAATATGGTAAAATTTACTTTTGAGGAATACGCGGATATTATTTACATTTATCTTTTAGTAGACGGAAACGAGAGAGCGGTTGTACTGGAATATCAGAGGAGATTTCCTAATCGGCGAGCACCCCAAAGAGGGGTATTTACACGAACTTTCTGAACTACTAGAAGGAGATTCCGAGAGAAGACTGAAATTTAGCACTTGGCTTCTGGAACGTGACATTGACAACAGGACGTTTCTGGACCGAATTCTGTGGACGAATGAATCTCAATTCACCAGGGATGGTATCACGAACTTCCATTTTCATAACCTCCATACCTGGTTGGAAACTAACCCACACAGGACAAAGATGTTTGTATCATCGTCAACCATTTGGTGCTTAATCGTGAAATTTATCCGGACTTTTTGGACAATACACTGCCAGATCTAATAGAGGAGATCCCTGTAAAGAATCGAACGGACATGTTTTACCAACACGATGGAGCACCAGCGCATGCTGCTAACATTTTGAAAGCACTAAGTGAAACATTTCCTAACCACTGGATAAGACGAGGTGAACCGATTTCTTGGCCTGCTAGATCTTTTTTCTTATGAGAACAATGAAGGATGAAGTTTATTCAAGCCCTGTTAAAATTAGGGAGGATTTAGTTAGCCTTGGGAATTCAGCGACGAAAATACGGAAGAGGCTGGCTGCAATACGCCTTAAACATCCAAAATGGCGGTGGTCATTTTGAACAGCTTAAATAATTTACTAAGATTAATTATAATACGTTTTGAATTAAATAAAAATGATTTTAGAGTTAATAGGAGTTTAATTTCGTCAAATTGCATATTTTCAAATATTTCCCGATAAGTTTTCTACTTATAATTTATGTAATAAGATGGGAAAACCAATAAAAATAAAAAAGAGGTTTACTAATTACATAAATTTTGGAGAAGATTTGGCAAAATGCTGAATTTGTGGTAATCGCAAACCATTTTTTTCAACTTTGGAAGTGACTGTACCTGCAATGGTAGGAGTTTTTGTAAGGTCATGGGGATAGCAGTTTTTGTAGCGTTTCTTTGATCTCGCTGTGTTGGATAGAACAGAAGATAAAAATAAAAGAATAATGTGTACACCATGAAAACCCGAAATTTATGAATCACCCTGTAACTCCCAAACGGTTGAGATTGCCGCCCCCTGCCATACAATTTTTTGTTTGGCTAGGGGAGATCTATCACCCCACCTCATTTTGGCTCGTCAGATCTGAAACACCCTGTATACCTAAGAACCCGATGAGGGAAAATCATCTCATCTTTTGCTTGAGATATTATAGACCAGGGAAATTGTACTAATAAATAATAAGTTAAGGTCGTCAAGATTTTATCTTAATGAAGCCTGAGGCCCCCTTTGAGCTACGGCCTCTAGGCACGTGTCTATGTTTGCCTTTGGGTAAATCCACTGCTGTTAAAATCTAAAACTGGTTAATTTCATCGTAAAAAAATGTAAAACTCTTCTAGCTTGGAGGGGTATGGAGATAGACTTCCTCTCTTCCCATGCATTCTTTTTTAGTTACTCGCCTAGATCTACCAGTTCCTTCATTTCTGTACGCGACCTAAGAAACACCTTGTTTAAAAAAGTTTTAAAAAAGCCATTTCCACGTAACGTCTGCGCTAGAATTTTTTTATTTTTTTTTATAATATATTTACACAATATGCTAGAAAGCAGATATTTTAAGATGTACTATAGCTCCTTAAAAATAGCCATTGTTTTTTAATGTATTTATTTTAATGTTTAGTTGTAAGGAATAATGAAATGATTAGTATTTGGCTCTTCGGCAAACACTAGCACGTACGGCTGCAATATTTACTTTTGATTTACCACTACGATGTATGTTTAACTTCGCTTCTTTCGTCCTTTTCTGCGCCTATTTTCTCAAAATTCTTCAATCATTCTTTGAATATGCATGTTTAAAAGTAACATTCAAATTTGAACACTCATTACGTCTATACCATCACCTTTACACAGTATGTTCAATGATGTTTTTTTTTCAGCTTATATTTCGATGCAGATATGTATTCGAAGAAATAAAAGGACCTTTGAACTTTTTTATAATGAATTCAACGAACAAGCTTAGAAAAGCTTAAGAAGAGAGATGTGTACATAAGTTTGTAAGACCCTACAGATTATTTTCATAAATACAAGTACGTTTTAGAAAAAAACATATTTTTCTTTAAAATTCATATTATGTTCATTGAAATATCAGCTTTAGCTTATAGAATATTTTGAATTAAGTTACTTCAAAGGTTCTGAAATTCATCTTATTTGTACCAAATTATTTCAAAAAGCTGGGATGGGTTTCAGCTTCTTGAAATAATCTGGTACAAATAAGATGAATACAGAACAGTAAAACCATTACTTCTACGAAGTAACAACAAATTTAATTCTTAGAGCTCGGAGTAAATTTATTTAATTTAAAAGTTTTCCCCTTGCGAACCTTTATCTTTACTTCGAATTTCCTTTTCCATATTTTCCACTCTATTACTATGAGTAACGGACAATTGTCTGCAAAGTGGAGCTTTTATTCTAATCTAATTAAATGCCAACTAAACTGATTAAATACAAAGTGACAAATTGTCAAGCTGTTGGAAACATTATCTTAGCCTTTGCTCCTCTTTTGCAATGTAAATTTTGACATTTGAATTCTATGTTAGGTCCTACAATGACCGTGAAATTTCTGCTATTTCTGCTTGTACATCTGTGGACCGAGACAAAAGGCCAACACTCCCCGTACTCCTTGCAGGCTGCAGTTGACGCACTACACAGACGAGAAACTCAACTAGCCTTAAAGGACAACTTTAGTTCTCCACCTCGTTATCTATCACCACAAGAGGACGATTATTGGGATGAAGGTAAGGATATTAAAATGTCAACCACTCTAGCAGCAGAATTTTCTCATATTAAAATTCATTTTCAGAATCTGAAACACCACCCACTCGCATTGACAGGCTTAAGCTTAATAGGCTTCTTGCTAGGTATTTAGTACGGGAAAGTGATAACGACCGGAGCCCTGTGCGATATGACAACGATCTCGAGAATGAAAACTATTTGCCCGAGGAGAAAAAACGTTCCTTCTTCCGCGAACGTGAGGAAAAAGATGGTAAGCTAAACAGCCTCTGTTAAATTTAATTCCATAAAATGTGGACTGGGGCATTTACTTGGATTCAGGTAGATTAAGTGTTATTGCAGTAGGTATTTCAAGAGGTCTACCGAAGATATCGGTAAAATCCTTTATGGTGTAAGGAAATTTGAATTCGTACAGATTTGTTAAAGAAATTATCCTCTCCATTTCAATTCATCTATTAACCTGATTCTAGAATTATATATAATTAGGAGGGAGTTACCTTGCTTTTTCATAACTACACTTGAAAAACAAGTTCTTATATTTCCTTCGGCCATTTTTAAGCTAAACATGATAGATATTGACTTCTAGTTAAGAAGTTTAATTGCTTTAAGCTGTAAGGATCAACAGAACCACTTTAATATAAAACATAATTCAATTTACTTAAGCCATCGCCCGAATTAATATTCAAATAGGCACCGAAGGAGATTAAGTGAAGCAAATTGAATTTAAAATATGAATTATGTGAATTAAGTCGTAATTAACTTTAAACTTTTAGAGACCGTCAAAGAATTTAATACCAAATATGGTCGGCGAATTTGCGGATGTGCATATTACAATGCCTAATAAACGCCAACTACCGGCCTTACATGGACCTTCGAACTGGACTTCTTGTCTATTGTGTCTCCAAAGGTGTAGAACTCCAACTCAGAAAAATTAGTATATAAAACTAGCTGCAGCTAGCAATTTTAGTTAGTAATTTGTTCCATTCCGCGTAACAAGTGACTGCTAATAACCTGAAATCGACATTTGCCCAGCCCGGAACACTACCACGAAACGTGTTCGCTACTTTTGACTTCTATTTTGTGCAAACAAATTCTACAAAAGACTTTCGTTTAAATGTGCAATCGCTTGGCGTGTCTGCCGAAGGGACAACGATCGTTTACCCCTGCAATATTATTCCGCACCTCACTACGCCTCTGTTAAGCAGATTAGCAGTTTACTTTAAATTCAGATCAGGTCACTGCACAGCCCCTAAACCAGATACAAGCCTGGAAGCAAATACAAACAGCTGAGCGTTGGCGGTGATGACAAACCAAACCAAACCCGTATCTAAGGAGCAGTTAATTCTGCCAATTTTTATTAATTTCATCTTAAGAGCACCAGTATCTATCGAATTGTTTTTCAAGCTTTTTCTTGCTGTCTGACCCTTTTTTATAGCAACATTTCCATTAGGTATTAGCAACAGAATGGCAGTATACTAGGGTGTCAACTATGGCTAACACAAGCTAATATTGGCAATAAAACAAAATTACACTAAGATTTTTTTACCTGTTTTGCAGCAATATTTAAAATTACCTGTGTATCCTCAACAAACATTTTCGACCCTCTGTCATAACAATTTTCTTTATTTAAAGAATTTCAAAAAAGTACAATAAAATAATTAGGCAGTTAGATATTTATATGATGCGGTTTTTCTAATTCTTTCTATACCTTGCCATGCTGTACCTTTTTAGAAGAGTTATAAGATGGGAAATAAAAAACAAGTGTAGGAACTTCGGAGAATATTTTTAGCTGTACCTGTAATATGGTAGGAGTTAGATTAACATTGTTGACAAATTTGGAAAGGTCATCGTGATACATAGTAGTGTTTTGGCGTTTGTTTGATGTCTCTATGTTAAGTTGTTAGAAATAGAATAGTGATGTACATACCATGAAAATTGCAGATTTATGAATCACCCTGTAACTGCCAATCTTCCCCCATCCCCCCGCCATAAAATTTTTAGTTTGTCTAAGTGAGATCACCCTACTTATTTTGGTACACCATATTTGAGACGCCGTGTATAGCATATTGTTCACTCTACGATTAGTTAGATTGAGTTGGATTAAGAGTAAAGTAGTAGCATTGTATAAGGTCGCGGTTTTTACCTGGAGAAATATTACCATTTTCATATAACATAGTGCATCTCATCTTTAAACCATCATTGCACACAAAAATCTCGGCAATGTTTACAAATCGGTTACGAAAATTTATGATCTCTGTTGAAAATTCGTGAATGCCGGGAATGTCTTCCCGTCCACCGTGTCCACCTTCAGAAAATTTCCAGGATAATATGCTTCCATAGCCAAAATCGAACCTATGCATGATTCTTTAAATTATAGGTCTGTCTCACAGTGTCCCACCATACATCGGTAACGTGTCTGTGCCATCAAAACCAGCACTAACTGACCTGCCTCTTCCATCCGCCACACCACTCAAGCGGAGTGTTAGGCTACTGTGACCTGCTCAAGCTATCAATGAGGGTGTGTAATCTTAGAAGTACCTCCCGAGTCCTCTCGAATACTTCAGAAGAACCAGAAAAAGCGGAATTTTAGTATGAGCGGTTTTCGGAAAGAGGTCTCCCTAATTTATTTAGAAGTCAGGTAACATGAAAGCATTAAAAGCTGCTCTATAAAATCAGCTTCCTTCTGGGGATTCTTTCTGGCGCCACTGTTAAGTTGTTTTCTTATCCCTCGTACTACATTTAGTGAATTTCGTTCGAGGTCATGATCCCAATATGCGGTGAGGTAACTTTCATGAACAAGCGTATTTTATCATACACAGTATTTAAGTAAGCGAACGGGATTTTTCACGTCGTTCACAAACGACTGAGATTTATGGGTAGCATGTTGGCTACCTTCTGTCAAAATCTCATGGAAGTCGGCGGATTAGTTTCAGAAATATGTCGTTTTAATTGTCAATACGTTTGTACATGTCGTCACAAAAATACAATGGAACAAGGAGCGAATATTAATTGTATGATAATGCACCTCCACACAAGACTGCCCCTGTTCGTGAGTTCCTGGACAAAAAACAAGTTCCCGTGATTTAACATCCCCCCTATTCTCCTGATCTGTCACTCTGCGACTATTTTTTGTTCCCCAAGATGAAATGCAAGTTGAAAGGAACTATGTACGATGACATCGAAGACACCAAAGTTGCTGTGACGTGTCTAGTCGAGGTCATTGAGAAATCAGTTATGCAAAAATACGTGCGCGCATTTGTTGACCACGCCCAGCGTTGTCCGACGCAATGGGAACATACTTTGAATAAACTTAACCATTTAAAAAATTTTTTACGCCGAGTTCCAGGTTTTAAATCTTGGCGTTTTCGGGATCTGATCTATAAAAACAGCCTCCATTCCAGATCATCTTCGATTTCGTCTGGCGGGTGTAGCTAAGCCACTGATATATAAAACTGGTATCACTTTTCACTAGTTGTCCCTTTTGTGTAAGCATCTTTTTTTCAACATTGTTTTCTTAATTGCCAACGTCATGTCGCCTATTAAATGCTGGCGATAGAAATAGATGACAATATTCACAATCATTTTATATCTCTTTCTGGGTAAGCATTTTGCAGATTAGAACAACCTTTTTTTGTAATTTTTATATCAGTAATTCCAATGATTTTAATATTTTCCTTACAACAATATAAAAGATTAAAATTAAGTATGTCATTTCGTATATATATGGTTATTTTATTCTGCTCGCAATAGCTGCAAATTCACAGTAAACATTGGAAATTAACAACGGTTTTCCTCCACTGAAAGTAAAATTGTACCTTATAAGTCACTCATTTTAATACATCTGAGTGAGCTAAGCTAGTTAGCTACTGATCTAAGTTAGACGATAGTGCTTCGTCCGTTCAATCAGCTCCTCTATTGCGGCTATTCCAAGCTATTCCAGTAGTTCGGATGCCACAGACACACCGCCATGCACGTATTTTGCGACTGTTGTAAGAACGGAACGACTATACCGTGATTTGGTGGTGTTAAGCATACCGCATAACTTCCTCGAAGCAAAGGTTCACAAGACCCCAATTTTAATAGCTTAATTAGTGCTCACCAGAAAAGCTTTAGAGCAGATGTTTCACGCAGAAAATTTCTCACATTCCTTTTGGAACGATTTTGCCTTAACGGTCGAGGGCCTCTTTTTTCGGATGGGCGATGAGAGTTATGCCTCAGCTTTATCCGAAGCGAGGTTACAAGATACTCGATGGTAGGGAGCTCCTACGGCTTTACCCATTGCTATGACATGTAAAGTCCTGTTTTTTATGAGCATCCCTAGGGGTTAGACGTGTTGATCGGCTCCCGTTTCTCATTAAGTATATTCCCAAAGTCACCGGTACTTTTTCCGTTAAATCGCAGCAGTTGTAAGCGTGAAATTAATTGTCTGTGTTTTATTGTTTTACGGTAATCGTTATATCAATCGTCGATCAACTGGTTCAGTCCGTTCAAATTTACTGCATCACACACCTACGTAGAGTTGTGGTTTTGCTCCGTTGATCTCTTACCTGGTGAACGCTGACCAAAGAGAAACGACAAATGGCATCTACTGGACAGCAGAAGAGAAACAACACTAAGTCTGCACCGCATTTGACTCCTGATGGGGACATGACTCTTCTGGAAACCCTTTTTGTCGGTAAAATGGAGTGTCTTCCACCTCAGTTCGAAGAAGCACATCATGAACACAATTGAGGATTCCATTCGTTCTCTCAATAATTATTTGCGAAAAGGTTATCTGAGAGCTGAAAAGCAATCTATGCTCTCTGCAAAGGCAAGCTGAATGTAGTCTCTACAGGCTCAGCGACCAAGCGATGTCATCATACGAGGCATTCCTCCTATGAAAATATTATAAAAATTGTTACAAATGTCGTTGGTAAGCCCAGCTTACTCTAGCTAGATACAACCCCAGAAGCTGCCACTAACAGCTGAGCATTGGTGGTGTAAACAAAACAAAACTTGATACAGTGAAGAATAGGAAAAGGTTGAGGAATTCTAATTTTCGTAGTATTTCGTAGTATAACCTACAAATGTTCTGAACATTGTGGTTGTGATAAAAAAATGTTCATTTGCAATTTTCATGTATTTTAATGGGAAGATTATTTTCGTTTTGCTGAGGTATTGAGGTTAGAATACGGCAAATTTTGGTTAAGACAGTGTACAGATTTATATGTGTGCAAGGATTGGTGAATCTGTGGTACAAAAATAATTGAAATAATGACGACACACTTGGTGGTAAAATGGCCGAACTGTCATGTTTTCCGGGCTTGTATCTAGAGTAGGCAGTGTGGTAAAGCATCCAATTTCATCATTTGTTGATGCGTTTAGATAGATTGGAGGCGAAATCTCCTACAGTAAATTCCCCGATAGTTGGACGTCTCTCTGAGCATGCTAAGCAAACGGCATTTTTGTCAGCTTTTCGCATATGTAAAGGGCTGCATTTATCGCAGCTGGATGGATTCTCCTCTACCAAAGAATAGTTGTCCACTAAGGCTGAAGGTGGTCGACTGATTAGGATCTCAGCGCGTAGTAACTGTGCGCTTTGATTAACTCAACTAAAAGTTTTCTTGGGTTTTATACAGTTATTTACTTATAAGTTATCGTCTCTCTAATAAGTGGCTTGTGTTTAATTTTTGGATTTTTAGGTAGTTATATTAAAGTTTTTAATGAATTTATTTTAAAATTACTTCTGCAAATTCTTCTGCTTATGAATTTGTTTTTTTTCTGTTTAGGGTGATCCTTGAGCGTGAACGCAGTGAAAGTTGAGGGCCTGTTTGTGAATCTAACTAACTTTATAGGCCTGGATAGTGCAAGAATTGTATTAGAGATATTTTGTAATCAGACAAGAAGGCTTAATGTTTGTTCGTTGAACGCGAGAAGTATGCGCGGCAGAATGGATGAGTTTCGTGAGAACTTCTCTTGGATTGATGTTCAACGATATTTCTTCACCAATGATTTCCATTCGCGGTTACAATTTGCTTAGGAATGGCCCAGTAACTCGCGCAGGAGGAGGAGTAGCAAATACATTAGGGACACTATTAAAGCGACGCGCATATTTTCCTCACAAGAGGGCAGTGATTTGGAGTTTTTGGGTGTTGAGCTCTTTTTATGTGTGTGTTTTGTGCTGTTTACTGCCCTCCGGGAAAATTTAGCTCCGAGAGTCTATGTAAATTTAAAGCTTGTTTATATACCCTACGCTATGCTACTGTTATTGTTGGGGGCTTTAACGTGAGCATTATCCGGTTCAATCTTTTAACCGAACAATTTTTACACCCAATGCAATCGATCCATCTCAGCGCAGTCAACTCTCAGCCGACCTTCTTCAACTCGTCTAAACAGTATTTGACCTTTTAGCTCTCTGAATCACGATTTGATATTTTTCAGCTATGATTTTAAACTGCATTAGCGTTCCCATGAGCAAGTCAACACTTTTACTTCCCTGATGAAATATTTTTTGGATAAACATGTTCCCATTGGAATTAAACGCAGCCCGAGGGAGGGTTTCAATTAGTTTTCGCCCCATGTGAGCACACTTATTGCTGAGTCCGAATTTTTGTATCATCGTTTTCGACGCTTAAGAATTAGGCTTGCTAAAAGACAGTACTACATTGCTTAATTTAACACCAATCTTAAAAATAAACATCTCTGGCATAATTTAAAATGCGCCGGTGCAGACCAGTTCAATTCCCACTTTTTGTCAGCAGGTATTCCTTGAAGGCGTGACAATTCAGATCCATTTACAGATCGGATTGTACAAAACGGCGCTATGGACTTATTGTACTTTCGAGGTATCAGTCTCGAGGAGCTGCAATTTTGTCTGCATATTCGGAGACTATTGGCCCCGACTCTTTTCCGCCTCAAACTATTATTTCTTCTAATTGACAGGTACATCCTACATATCATAAATACTTGTCTGAGCACATACACTCTTCCTAATACTTGGAAAATTGCTACCGTCCTGCCAATCTCTGTATAGGCAGATTTTTGATTGTGTGGTATCAAATGACTTGCTGACACTCTGGCAGTCAGGCTTTCGTCCTTCTTACAGCTGTGAGACAGCAATATAGAAAATCTCCGCTGACATTAGAGCTACACTGAATGATGACAACTTGTCTACTCTAGTTCTTCTCGAAAGCTTTCGACTCTATCGACCATAATATTCTTCTCCACAAACTTGCTAATAAGCACGAATTCAGTTCGTCCGCTATTTCGCTGATTGCGGCGTTCATCGTCAATAGCAAGTTAAAGTAGATGAGAATTATTCGGGTGGAATGCCAGTTGCTTGCGGGGTTCCTCAGGGTTCTGTGCTTGATCTCTTATTGTTCAGTCTCTTTATAATCGAAGCTTCTGAAGTTGTTATGGATTCACGGATTCACATGTATGTATATGTGACGTGCAGATATATTTAAGCAGACCTATTGGGCTGCTCGAGGATTGCATCGCACGTATTAATGACGACCTGAGCAAAATATTCAAGTGGTCTGTGGATAACTGTTTATTGCTTAATCCTGCGAAATCGCGTTGCATTCCCTTTTATCTTGGCACACTGGCAGGTATTGAAATCCAACCTGTTTTTCTGAGTGGCTCTATCCTTCCAGTCCTTAAAAAGTTCACCAAATTAGGAATAGGGCTACACTCCAAAACGTAGTATTAGTATTATATTATATTATAGCTTGCATATTATTATTGTATTATTATGTTATGTTAAGGCTTATAGTAAGCTTAAGTAAGCGGACACGGGTGTTTCCGGGGGTATCTCCATAAAGAAGGAGAGCCGAGACACCCGAGTGTCCTTACTGCGGAAGTGGCAGGGACGACGCAGAACACACGTTCTTCCATTGCGGCCGCTGGGCGGATGGTAGAGCTGCTGTCGAGGAGATGCTCGGATCCCTGTCGCCGGAAAATGTAGTGGGGCACATGTTGGAAGGAGAGGAAAAGTGGCGCTTGGTCACGGAGTTCGTGGAAAACACACTCCGCACCAAAAACCTGGAAGCTTTGACACACGTCCTGCCACGTTAGGAGCCCTGTGGGCTAAGCGAAAAAGGCCCAGCCCGAAGTAATGTGGAAAACGGTCCCGGGCTGGTGTCCTTGGAGCTGGGAGGAGGGGTTTTAGCCGGTAGTCCACCCGGGTGAGAGTCCGGCACCCCGTCCGTAAATGGATCCCCCCTCCTCCTAAAAAAAAAATAGTAAGCTTATTATTAGTTGGATCAATTCGTTGAGCCGCACGACCACCATGCCATGGGCCCCGGGTTCGAGACCAGGTCTCCCCGTGAACTTTTATTAAAAAATTAAAATAATCCACTTTGCCTCTGGGCTGTTTTCTAGCTTGCAGCAATCCAAAAACAAGACTTTTAAGTTTCCTCACTTCCCTTACCCTAATTCCCTTACGGCCAAAACCATGCTAACGCATCACAGGATTTGGCCGCATCATATAAACAAAAAACAAAAATTCGAGTGAAGTGCTGTGATAATGTTTGCTTGGTTTAAGAAGGTTGCGGCTATCGGCAAGTACTGTGAGTACTCGAATTAGGTTGAGGTTGGTAATGGCGTTGATAGTGTCCCTTTTCAATTTTGGGTTGTCAATTTACACGCAGATTAGATAGTACCTGTGCTCGTAAGGTACAGGTGGATATCAAGAATGGCATCCTTTTTATTTCTGGACTTCGCCGATTTTACCATGTTTCACAATACAGTACGGTGTTGCTAGGCTATTCTCTGGATACATGCATTAAGCTCAAATTGATGATTTTTCTTTTTGGGATACGGAGTAGTACTACGCCGAAATATCTTAGAGAATTTTTCATGTTTATGACATCACAATGTAATCGTAATATTTTGATTACTCTATTCAATAAGTCAATTATGGAGGGTCCTTTCACTGTCCAGGCTGCCCGAATATGGAATAGTCTTCCTACTACCATTCAGAGTTTTTGCACTGTGAGTGCGTTCAGGAAGCTCATTGGAGATCATATATTTTAAAGCTAAACTTCTTTTTTACGACGCAATCTCATCTTTGGAGTACGTACTTTAATAGCTTTGTTTATGGATATCAATTAATTAATTTTCTATTATGTTTGTTTATCTACGATTGTTATCATGTTCTTTTCATCGTTACTATATAATCTTTAACTTTAACATTTATATGATAGTTCTTATAAAATATTTGTAAATCTTGTGTTCTTTTTCCTTGAATAAAGTATAATTATTATTACTGTTTTGAGATGGACAAGTATTAAGCAGGCTCCGTTAGAATACAGTTGGAAACGTATAGCATCCTAGATTAAGGCAGTTTTATTCAGGAGTTTATATTTCTTTCCGCTCAATGACCATTATCCAGCACTCCTAGAAGGTCGAAGGACTATAAAAGCCTATTACTAGCCATTTCCTCTAGGATGGTGACGTCAGACTTCCATTAGCGTACCCAGTTACGACTCGCACGCTAAGCATGTCGTTTGAACCTGTTGGCTGACGGGCATACTGCGTTCGAAAATCTTAATGATTCTAATTTATAAATAAATCCATCAATTCCAATATGTGCTTTCCTATACTTTTGAAAAATTAAAACAATTACACTATAAATTGCTTTTTGTTAGGTTATTTTTGCAATTATTTACCAAAGTAATATTTTTTTAGAGCCGCCATATCAAACTGTGTTTCGGGAAAGAGAAATTTCACCTAACAAACAGCCTGAATTGGCTGAGCAATTTTTGCAAGGTATAGAAATAGAATGTGAACTGGAACGAGAAAATAAGTACAGAGAAAACCTGAAGCGTTTATGGGAGAAATATCAACAACAAGAAAATGAAATTGAACAAGAGCTATTCAATGAAGAAAAGAAAAAGCATCCTATGGCAAGTGATATAGGACCATATTATGTTGGTCCTCCAATGGAAAGAAAGAGGTCGTATCCAGTTCTACCTTGGCTACCTGCTTCGCGCAAGAAGCGTTTTCCTGTAACGAAACGGTCACCAAAAATGCCAAATGACGACATAAATGTTTCCGGTACTGATGAAAAAGTTGCTAAGGACTTACAAGAAATTTTCGGTCAAGATAACGATGAAAAAAAGAAACGATCAACTGAAGAAGGTATGTACAAAAATTACTAAAATTTAAGTTTATCACTGGAAATAAATTTACAGAATCGCTTAATAAGGACAATTCCACAGAATCGCCAAATAAGCATGGTAAAAATAACCTCTCTGATGAGCACACTCATCATAATCGCCGTAAACACCATGGAAACGAAAATGACAGTCATGAAGAAGATGAGTCGGACGAGCGTGATCATGAACATGAGCATGAACATGATCACGAAGAAGATGACGATGATCATGACTTTGACGATGACGAGGAGGACGATCGCAAAAGAAAACGAGAAGTATCGGAAAAGAAACGTTCCAATCAAGAAGTTATCAGGGACGATCAAATAATTCCTGGCGATTTAGCAAACTCAAGAAGGAAGAAATCCATTCAATGGTCAAAATATTTCGGCATCGATAGAAAGAAGAAGGCAGATACCTGGTATATGGGAAAACCTAAGTAAATCCTAATTATTACATTAATATCCATTAATTTAATATAAAATATATTAAAGCAACAACGATGTAAAAAAACGTAGTCCAAGTGAATCGGAAGCTGAAGAAAAGGAGAGCAAACAAAGCGTCGATCCAAACAAGTTGGAGAGCATGGACCACAAACTGAAGATGATTGAAGATTTAATTATTGGCGAAACTATTAAATACACAGGAGCTCATGAAGGTAATCTTGACAATGTCTTTGCATTCAAATTTAATTTCTTATTTGGTAGGAATTTCGGATCCTGATGAAATTCGTCACCTTAAAGATCACGTCGTATCTAGATTGGCCACAGCATACAGTTTAGAAAAAATGCGACGAGCTTTAGAAAAACTCCGCCAATCAGTAGATAATGATAATCATTTGCAGCAAAATGAAATCGAATCTGATCAAAGCGCTGCAAAAGCAAAGGAGAAGGAGAAAAGGGTTGCTATAAAGAAGGAGAAAGTCGAATATGATGGAAACCAGTGAGTAGAATAAATATTTTTTTATTTTACCTTTTTTAAAGTTCTGAATACAGAAACTTTTTCATTGATATCTTATACCCTGCAAACGTTTTAGTAAGGAGCTTGCTTTTTCGCTCCTAAATTATGCCATTAATATTCGTAGGGATGGTATATGGGACCGAATTCCTTCTTGAAACTAAAATGACTTTTTATAAGCAAATCGTTAAAAACAATATTTATTATAAGAATTAATCAAAAATTTAAGATTTCTGCAAAGGCCAATAAATTAAAGAATATCTGTGCGAAATTTCAAGTTAATTGTTTTATTACTTTTTAAGTTATATTCTACGGCGCGGAAAAAAATACATTTCGAGGAAAACGCGATTAAAGTTTTCGTTCTTGTCAAGTATAGGTTAATCTCGATGACTATTTACGGACTTTTTAGACTTTCTATTGCGCTTAAAACATTTAAAATATATATTTTAGATAGTAAATGAATTTTTAAAGCAAAAAAAATGCGAAAAAATTAATTTCTAGAGGAGGTTTCCTCCTTAATAAACGCTTGCAATAAAGCGAAACAAATTTCTTGTCCCGATCGAAATCCTAGAGGCAAATCTAGACCTCAGCGGAAATTATTGCCCGTAGAATGGAATGTCACAAACTTTTAACTCAGGAAACAAAACTAATGTGTAGACTTTCCATAAGGAAATCCTAACGAACCCTAAAGAACTTGTCAGCTAACCTAAACCTACAAACCGTTATTCTCTCATATCATATTTCCAGATTACGATAATACCACCTAAAGCTACAAAGTTTGTCTGTAAAGAAAAGAACAAATTAAAATAAGTCAAAAATTAATAGTTTTACATAGGTTAGATTAGGTTAGGTTTTTTGGCGGCCACCGGAAGTACACCAGTCGGCCTTTCATAGAACTAATTTGGTTGTGACACCACTTCGTAAGAACCTCACCTGGATCAACTTGGCACTGCTAAGCAGTGATTAATTTAATCAACCGCAGCTATTAAGAAACCTGATTATATTCTTTAGCTCCATGCTGGCGAACTCTACTAGTCCATTAAAGAAGTGTTTGCGTAGGGAATGAAATCTAATCCCAAGCATTCGCAATTCTAAATGCTTTCTTCCTCGTCCAGGCAACTTCGACAGAAGTCGTTTGCATGCGGAAGCATGACTACCAACAAGGAAGTAACCCGTTATAACCGCAGTGATAATCCGGCGGCCGTAATCTTTTCATTCTACTCAGGACACATCTTCCTTGAGAGATCGCAGATGGTCAGATCGCTCCATTTGCGCTGGGCGAGCTGAACAGCTTGGAGGTCAATCTCTCTTTTTACTGAAATTACAGGCCGTTAAATTGATCTGCCTATTTGTAAAGCGTTCAGCTGCGCCTCATTTCCCCCCCCACATCGGTATGACCGGGTACCCAGCAGAGAAGCACCTTGGAGACCGGTCTGTCATCTGGGCACCAGCAGTGATTTAATCGTGTTTGAGTCTAGCGCCTTGATGGCCGCTAGCACTAGCACTATACAAACAAATTTCACTACGCCTATGTAGGCCCTTGTGAGACATCAATACACTTGTCACTCTTTCGTAAAACACTGCAGTGATCCGGCAGTTGATACTAGGTTCGTAAACTGAGGTGGTCGGAGACTCCGCTCTGTATCCGTTAAGATCGGTGTATCGAGAATGGGCAACTACTGACAACCTTCCCACTCTTCCCTATTAGGTATTCTAGCAGATAAAGCTTTCTCGAAATTGATTGTAGGAACGTCAATGCTCTCCTGCTGATAATCCCTAGGTAGTCTGACATTTTCCAACTTTTGGATTCCTTAAGTCTAACGTCTTACGAGCAGGTATATTTTTACCAAGGATGTCTAGTGGGGGGAGATGGAGCATTTTCTCCAACACAGCAGTTGGCGTTCTACTTATCGCCGTTGGGATGCCGTTGCACCGTCTTCAAAATGTCGTAATAGATATAAAATTAAAAATTATATTATGCTTCTTAGCGCTTTTTGTGAAGTCGGTTCAACTTTTTTTTACAAACTATTTTATTTTCCACGTTTTGGTGTCTTCTACTCTGTACAACAAAACAAGAACCATCCAAATCAACCCTCTACCCCTATTTCACCAAAAATTTTCCTTGTGGTGTCAAGCAGGGAACATACTTTAACCAAACAAAAAATAAATCATCGCAATCGGTCCACGCGTTACGAAGTTAGACTACCACTCCCCCTCCCCCACCGCCCACCTTAGGACCAAATTTTTATCCTATTAGCAAAATTGGACCACCCTCTATACAATAGGAAAAGAACCATTCAAATTGGTCCACGCATTACAAAGTTAGGTTCTACCCCCGCCCCACCAACATTTTTATCTCGTGGTATCAACCAGGGAACATATTCTACCCAACAGAAAATAAATTATCCAAATCTGTCCACGTCTGAGGGTTGACCGATAAGCCACAATTGACCACACACCTGTGAATTTTACTTAGAGCTCTTTCTATTAGTTCACTGATGGTGCTTGGGAGCTTTCCTGACACCAATAAATCCAGGTCGTTTGCATAAGCCACAACCTTTAATCCATCACCTTCGACTGAGACTAGGATCTTATTAACTACTAAGAGCATACGGCTCTGACAAACTCGTGCCTGCTCAATTTTGTGAGGATCTGAAGACTTCCTATGGTTAGACAATAATTTTCTTACATTTAAAACGTGCCCTTTTTTAAATACCTTTTTTTAGATTTACCCTGAATATATCACCCCATTAGTAAGAAAAGCGCTTAAAATACCTTTATTACTTATTATTTAGTAAATGAACAAAAAAAATTATATGTTTTGCTTTCCTTAGTTCAAATTTTGATACAGCAACCCCGGAAAAGACCCAAGAAGTACAAGCTCATAACTTGGATGATACAAATGAAGAAAAGAAAAAGAAGAAACGCAACAACATTCAAAGATTCCCTGTATCTACCAATGATCTGGGAGAATTCGAAGAAGAACTTGGTGCAGGTCACTTTGAACCATTTAACGACCCATACTTGAGCACAAAAGTCTACGGCTTAGGATCAAATCAGTGTCCTCTTTTGGATTTTATTGCAGATAGATGTCGAGGAATAGAGATTTTATGTGGAGGCATTCACCAAGAATTGCTGCCAGTTTGTTCTATTCATCAACTTTGCTATCTTTGTGTAAGTTGACTAAAATCTAGTAAAACTAAAACTTAAATATAATATATTTTTTATTCCATAGGGTACATCACAAGTGGCTTGTGACTTACAATTTTTATCGGATGCAGATTCACTCTGTGGACACAATAACGAATGCCAATCTACCGCTCGGTCTGCTCTAATGATCCTGCGTGGAGCACCAGGACCACAATTAGGGCCGAAAGAGTGTCTTAAGAATCCTTGTTTATTTAAGGCTATGAGAGAAATTGGTCTGTAAAATTTATACGCTAGACAAGCATTTACTCTAAGTTATAAGAAAAATACAAATTTTAAATATAAAATCCTTTGTCAGTGTAAACTCTAAATATTACAACAACTGTGTATCCAACTTCGGACATTGTCTCTAGATGGTATACAAGAATACTATTACTGTCCAAAATATAGAATATTTGCATCAGAATGGAAAAGATGTTAAGTAAAGGTAAAAAACAATGAAAAAATATTTTTTAGATAAAATTTTACTCTTTTACGTTCTTAATTTAGCATTTCCACTGGTGAGATAAATCTATTATAATATTTATAGAGAAAAGATAGTAATTTTTAAGATAGCTATAGCTAACTAGAGTTATCGTATTTAACACATTCCAAAATTTAAATAATGTAACGCAAGTTCAGTGAAACCTGGAGTAAAAGAAAGGCGAAATAATGGCAGCTAGTTGTTTTTTATTTTGACAGTTCGCTTTACACACCCTGTATTATATGAATAATGTCGGGTCCTGATACGGGAACCCGCAGAAAGGGAATTTTTGTCAAAATAAAAACATTTAAAATTTATAAACTTGTTAAGCATGTTTTTGTTTGGTGTTATACGTACGTCTCTGTTAAAAAGTTGTTAAAAATACGATTCCCTATATTAACTAAGAAAATTAAATAAAACGCCTCTTTACTGTTTTAATTATACTATATGTCGACAATTTAAGTCTCGCAGGTATTCAATTAATAATTAAAGGTTTTGGACCATTTTAAGCACTCAACTAATTTGTTGTTTAACAATTTAAATAATGTTTGTACAACTTAGTTAATTTATGTATCTTATGTATATTCCTATAAGTTGAATTTATTGTTATTATCAAGTTTAAGTATATGTTGAACAGCGGTAACATAGTCAACTTATCTACGTCACAAATGAACAGAAAAAATAATCGGCTAAAGTGCAAATTTAAATTCACTTATCATAACCTTGTTAATGGTGACGTGCAAACCATTTCCACTCCAAAGCTTAATCACCAATCCTTAACATATTTTTTAACTTTTATGAATTTTACTGAGTTGGATCGATGGATGAGTGCCACAACCACCACGCCATGGTTCCAGCGTTCGAGCCTCGGTCTCCATGTGATTTTTTAAATAAAATTAAAATATCCACTGCTGTCTAGCTAGCAGCAATGCACAATACAAGCTATTCAAGTTTTCCCTCTTCCCTCATTCCCTTACCCTAATTCCCTTTCGGTCAAAGCCTAACGCAACACAGTGTTGCCCCCTAGGCTTTGGCTACATCATAAAAAAAGTCTTATTTGGTCTATTAAGAAAGCAATAACAATTGGTGTCCTTAGGATTTGCATTGACCAATGTCAGTCCTAGTTTCCTGGCCACTCGTCTTCTTTTTTTCGGACCATTAGCGCTTTTCGTCTCCTTCCATCCTATGCCGCTACACCTGTTGAAAGACGCATGTCCAGGGAAGACCCTGATCGGCTTGCAAACTTAACCTCAATTTTTAAATGTCAAAATTTTCTTCTTCTTGTTTCTCAGGTGTTTGCAAGAAATATGTACCCTTGATTTTCTGGTTTTTGGCCAATGTTGCAGCCACCGTATGAGTAAGTTTTTGTACGGAATGTTTGTAACCGACAGCGATGGAACAGACTTATTAAGACTGCTAGAGCATCTTTGAGCGCATCTCTATTTCTTTCCTAAATCGCTGCGAACTTGATGCACATACCCATAGGCTAGTGTTACCATGTATTTGCACGCATAAAAAGAGATGTCCGAGTGTTTTTAATTTACTGATTATTTTAGAGCAAGTTTATTTCAATATCAAGTAAAACATTGTTGACTTCGATTCGATTTGTTATTACAAAGTACATTTTTGACTGCTGTTAACTGTTTTAAATGAAATAATTTACCCCTCTAAATTTCTCCAAATCTCAAATGCTCTTATATCTCCAATTTAAATAGAAAAATAGGCTTTTCAGTCTTTGTTTATACGACCTTGGTACAATGGCAAGTGCAAACTATTTTGACCGAATTGCGCTCTATAGCGGATGGCCTCCATGTTTTTTACATGAATGCTAGAAGTTTACGACCAAAGATTGATGAGGTGGTTAGGATTTATGCTAACTTTGCAATACATACAATGGTAATATCAGTAATATGGCTTAATAGCAATGTTTCAATAAGGCTGGTTAATATATCTATATGACAGATTGGCAAAAGTCAGTCACTATTGACATTGCTTCGTCCAACACTTTGAATATACATATATGTGTTGAATGCAAGTCTGTTTGTGATAAATATCTTCTTATTGCTTCCTACCATCCTCACAATATTTTCACCTTTGATAATGCAATTGAATTTGAAAATTTTATATCATAAATCGTACCGTAAGCCCTAGAAGGTCAAGGGGCGAGAGCAGAAGTTCATCCAATTCGAAACAACGATTAAAAGTGGACAGAGCTGAATAAATTCGTTGAGCGGCACGACCACCATGCCATGTGCCCCGAGTTCCAGACCACGGGGTCTCCCCGTGAGCTTTTATTAAGGAATTAATATAATCCACTCCGTCTCTGGGCTGTTGTCTAGCTCGCAGCAATGCAAAAACAAGACTCAAGTTTCTTCACTTCCCTTACCCTAATTCCCTTTCGGCAAAAACCATGCTAACGCATCAAAGGTAATCTGTTAGCAGAATACAACCATGGATTTCCCCCCGCTGGAGTTCAAACCTAACCCATCCGCGTTGAAAGGCCAACACGTTTTCACTTACTCCGCCGACCGCTATAATTATGTTATTATTGCTGATTAATATTTTACATGACAGCACATTGACTGATTATTTCTTACACCAGTTTCAATCATTAGATGAAAAGATTAAAGATAAAAAATAGTTAAAAAAAACTTTAAGTTAAACGGTTTTATTTGAAATTATATGATGTACTAAAAGCTACCTATTTTTTATTTTTAAGCTTTTAATACTATTTCTCTGAATGGAAACTCGACTTTTGGGCTTGCGTATATTATATATAGGTAGTTTAACGCAAACTCCTCATTCTTTCCATTTCTCTTAGTACAATTCCTCAACACATTATCCTTACCAGAGCCATGCTAACGCATCAAAGGGTTGTCCCCTAGGCTTTGGCCACATCGTATAAAAAAAATATAGGCAGCGACAGTTGCGAGATTTGAGATTGACGGCTTCATTAGCATTATACAACTTTTATGACTCATAATCCTTTATAATGTCCGGCAGTCGTTGTAAAAAAATCCGCTACTACAGGAATAACGCCGTTTCTTCAGATATTAATTTAAAAATAATTGAATGCCAATTTTTGAAAGTTTGAAGCCACCCACAAGGTACAGAAAAATGTAAAATGGTACCAGCCAGAGGAATTGTTTTGTTTCGAGTCTTTAAAAACCCGAAAAATAAATAATATCACATATGTAACTACAATTATTGATAATATAGTTTCCATATACATACATGAGTACATCGATAATTTTTCCGGGATAGGTTTAACAACTCTCGTTGGTGAACTCAATTAATGCGGGTATTGCTCTGGGAGTTTAATTCTAGCTCTCTTGTAGTTGTTTTAGTGGATGATTGCTTATTCATTTTCAGTGCTTTCTCATCAAATTTCTTCTTGCGGCAGGATCTTTCATAAAAGAAAAGAACTCCAAAAGAAAGCAAAAGCTATTAAAATATAATTTTTTACAAATTGCCATTTAAAAAACAACCAAACAAACAAAGTTGCTTAAAAGTTTCTTACAAGTCGACTCCGAAGTAAGGCTCTTCCGATTTCACATCTATGCAGTGCTATGAGGTAAGGAACAGATACTAGGGCTTTCATTCGCAGGCCAAAAAAAAGGCACTTTGACACTTTTTCTCATTTTAAATGGACTTCTGCATGAAGGTATATTTTAGGAATGGGAAAAGCGCTAAAAAACTTCATATACTTTTTATATAGTTCAGTTATGTCCGCCACATAATCTATCATAATAATTCATTATCACACCATTTCCTTATTCCATCCATATATCCTCTTCTATTTTATTTTTTTTACTTTATTTTTTCATACGAAGGCACTTACATAAATAAAAAGTAATAACTCAGTAAAGAGGAGTCAACATTGAATAATTAATTCATATTTGCGTTTAAATATTTAAGTGGATGCTTTAATTGTTTTCAATCAAGTCTTGTAATTGTGAAACAATGTCTAATCTCACTTTATGCGCTTATTAACTTCAAAATAATTAATTCAATTTATTTAAATATA
The DNA here is from genome assembly GCA_964036015.1 of Leptarthrus brevirostris. NCBI lineage: Eukaryota > Metazoa > Arthropoda > Insecta > Diptera > Asilidae > Leptarthrus > Leptarthrus brevirostris. Next base: position 44,781,893 of record OZ038372.1, read on the forward strand.
GTTAAAAATATGAGGAAATAAATCTGGACAAATGTTTTCCAAAATATGATTAAATATAGTAAAAATGTATAGGTAATAATCGTAAGCTGTTGTTTTTCTTACGTTTTGTTACATTTTGAAATTATCTAAAGTTATAATCTGACAATAATATCGCGGACATTTTCATGTATTTGGTTTCATTTTGAAAAAGCTAATACTTGCAGTTTAACTGGAAGTTATCATGTAATACACTTTAAAAAATATTCAAATTGATTAAATGTGTAAATTTTGTGTACTATTTGTGTAAAAAATAAATGCATAATAATGCATTTTAATAAAAATTGCATACAATTGTAAAGAATGCATACTTGATGTGTATTATACATGTTATGTACTAAAAATGTACGTACCTATTTAAATGTGTTTACTGACATACAAACGAACTTTATTATATGTATCAAGTATATATAAATACAGGTAATAATTAAAGTCTCAACAACAATGCCTGTAGTTTTATTGACGGCAGTGTCTCTTGTGTAGACTAATTGGATTTGGATGATTCCTTTTCTTGCAATGAATGTGTTCTCTCATGGGACGAATGAACCAATAAATAATTTTGTACCTATAGTAAATATATTATATCTATAATTTAAAATAAACCTACTCGTAAAATGCCAGACAAAGATTGTGAAACTACAAAATTCATTTTGAAGCCCTCGGACAATTTTACGATGTGAAGTACTCTGAAGACTTTCTAACTGACTAAACAAACTAAAATTACACTTCAAAAAATTAACAAAAAAAAGCTTTCATTGAAAAGAATGTCCAAAAAATAGTTTTTAAAAAAACGACAACAAAAGAATTAAATCGTCCTTTCTTATGATCCCGTGAGCTGAAACGTTCAGTTAGTATTATGTATTATCTTCAATTGTGGTTCTGTAGTTGTTTTATGTTTAATTTGCACCGACCACAAAATGTCGTAATATACATAAAATTAAAAATTATTTTATGCTTTTTAGCGCTTTTTGTGAAGTCGGTTCAACTTTATTTTAAAAACTAAGTATTTCATATTTCACTTTTACGCGTCTTCTACCATCCAAATCGGTCCACGCGTTAAAAAGTTAAGTGCAACCCCCTACCCCCACCTCCATTCCACTAAAATTTTTTTTCTCGTGGTATCAATCAAGGAATATTAATATACAACAGCAAAAGAACCATCCAAATCGGTTCACGCGTTACAAAATAAGGTTCCACCCCCACCCCGACCACACCAACATTGTTTTCTCGTGGTATAAACCAGGGTACATACTCTACCCAACAGAAAAAGAATTCTCCAAATCGGTCCACGCGTTATAAAGTTAGACTACCCCTCCCCCCCCCCCCCCCCCCCACCCATCCTAGGCCAAATTTTTTTCTCCTATTAGCAAAGGAAAGGAAAGGAAAAAGCCAAAGAACAATGGCACGCAGTCAAAAAAAGAGCAATGCCCCGCACGGCCAATTCATAAAAAAGCAACACCGAAACGAAAGCTACAAAGAAAAAAAACCGCAACTGAAATCGCAACCAGAGAGAAACGAATGTAATTCTTCAAATTTAATTACAGCAAAAACAACCACAAGGTCATCAAGGGAAAACACAACAGCGAAAGGCAAACCGCCACGAACAACAGAACAATATAGGGGAAAGAATAAGTAATAATAAAATAAACAAACAAAATAGATAAATAAATAATCACAACTTTGTAATAATCTCACTCCACAGCACAATTAGAGGTTAAATTTCACAGCGAAAGCCACTGGACAACACTGAGTTTGCGACTCTCTTTATTCATCTTAGCGACACTAAAAACTATGGTTTCGACACTAATATCAGTCATTTTCGAATATTTATACATATCACTCTGTTCTCACCCACATCTCTCGGGTAATCTTATCACCCCAGCCGCCCCCTCCTCTCAGAAATAGCTTATAATATGCCTAAGAATATACTGAATCTTCCCGTGGAAGTCCATCGAAATTGGATTGGCGTTCAACAGACAGACAGACAGAGAGACAAAAATTTAAAAAATAAATTGAATGGTTTTTCATATCATGTAAATAACCATATGAGCTTATAAAATGATAATTATTTTGAAATCACAGACAGACACTTCAAGATGATACTCCGGCTTTTAGCGTTTTCGTATGGCACTTTTTTGGTATCCCTGATAATACAGTTTGGCTGCGTAGCTACTTCCTTAGGTGACCAACACATGATGCTAACCTTATTTCGGTCAATGTGCGTAGTGAAGTTTCAATTCGGCTATTGAAATCAACTGAAAAGTCATTGGCTCAGTTGCCTCTGATATCAGAAGGATGGCTTCAAAAAGCTTTCTAAACTCTACTCTCTCTCTATCTGCTCGCGTAGCTGCTTCTAGTTTAAGATCGTCACCCCTGATGCTCTATACAACTTCTTCGTCTCTCCTGAAATTTGGTCTAATGGAACCATCGCCCGAGAATTTATTCCTAAAAATTGTTCAGCCTGGAAAAAAACTCGTCGCCAAATTGCTTTCTACTACGCTAATGCAAACGGCCTAAGACGACTAGCCTCTATATTAGCTTTTATTTTTCATGTTCGACGACTGAAAATTGGCTCTTTGGAATAATTGCCGATGCTGAGCTCTTTGGTCCAGAATACAAAGTCTTTCGGCGCGATAGACATCTGTCTACATTATACGACCCTATAGAGGGAGGAGTACTATGTACTGTTCTTCGCGACATCCCGTGATCTGTTATTACGTACTATTAACTATTTACAATACCTCTTGTTTGCGTCAGGGAAGTCATCTTGGCCCGATTTTATTTAGTATTTACATAAATGATGTATGAGAAGAACTGCACCCGATTGATTGTAAGTGGACCTACAATTTAAAGTGGTTTCCGAATCACTGACTTTTTCTCTGCAACACCTATGGCCCTTTTATTGTAGTCTCTTGCCAGCAGAAAACGACCATGGGCCACCGCCGGTGGGATTCGCACCTGAGACCTCCGGGTTGTTAATCCGACACGTTATCATTTACTCCACGACGACGTGTATTCTGTTACTTTGTTAATGTTAGTTCAGCGTGTTTATAAAGCTGTGTAAAACAGGCTAGTATCATACACCTTTTTTAGAGTTTAAAATTGCTTTAATTCTTTAAAACAAAAAGTTTTTAAAAATCTACAGTCTACAAAATTGTGTTTGGCGCCTTCCTGTTACAAAAGACCCAAAACATTAAAATCAGTTTTCACGTTAACCTCACAAATATTCTTACGAAAATTTTGATTTTATCCATAAATTGAGGTTTTAATTGAACTTCATATGTTTATAGAATGAATTTAGAAGTAAAACGAGTTATGTATTTACAGGAAACACAATTTCCCATGATCTTATTTCTACTTATTTGCGCACGAAAACCCGAACATTTCATGCTGATTAATTTAAACAAAATCTGGGTGTTAAGGCAAAGTCGGTTCATAAAAAAATCACAAAATAGTCTAATAACTTTATTGGAATGATTACATACAGTTTTAAAAGAAGCTATTTCAATAAATTTAACAAAATTTAACTTAATTCACTCGAGGAAACTTTTTCACGCACAAAAGTAAACAACATTTGACAGTACGAAATATATTTGTCCCATTTTCTTATATGCTTTTGTCTCTGTTAGTCAATGACCCCAGCTGATTTTAAATTCCTCGAGCACATTCACTCACGGATAGGAATTTTACACGGTACAGCGCTTCCTCTAGTTCTTTATTCTAAGGCCGGATGCCGTATGAAGGCAAGGCCGACTCGAACCTGTGGTGACTTGGTGTCGTGGAAAAAGATAACGGACATTTCTAGAACTAAGTTGCTGAATCTAGAATTTAGCTAAGTAGTATAAATAGGGCTGAGTAGCAGCCTAGTGAGTTAGTTGTATTTTAACCAGCGAAGTGATAAGAGTTAATTATTAAAGTGAAACGTAATATTGCAAAGAAAATAATATTGTCAAGAAAATTGTGCAACGAATTAATAAAGTAAAGTGAATAAAAATTGTGAAAATGTGTGACTATAATAAGTGTCTTAATTAATTCGTCGAGCCCGAAGAGCCCCATTTACTTTACAATATGTAGCAGATCTTTTCATTCCTACATATCGACACAGTTTATACTCACGCGTATATTGAGGTAGAAAACGCGTTTTCGTGAAAAAATTCGACTTATCATGTTTTTTGTAATGTCTATATAGTTTAAGAAAATTTTAAACGAACCATTGCTATAGTGAAATTCTCCGCTGAATCCAAAATTCATAGTGGTTTTCTGCATTAGGTCTGGTTTTCGAGATAAATGGCAAAAACAAAAGAAAACGCACTGTTCCGAGGGATAAGCCATATAGGCCAGAAGTAAAGTGTAATTTTACATATTGTCATTAAAAAGTTTTTTCTAAACGTAGAGACTACCACAAAAATTTTAAAGTATTATATGTCACGATAGCACCACTAGTTTAGATGGTACCAGAAATAGCTTAAAAAAATGCATCTTTTTTTCCCATTTTCAAAAAATTTTCAACTTTCTCAACTGAAAAAAATGTATGGGACAAGAAAAGTTATCTCACCTATAATGTAGAAAATACTGTATAATATATCCATATTTCGGTTTCATTTTACAAAGGTTATATTCAGCGCGGGTTTTGGGTATGGTCAGCTAGCTCACTTAGATGTTATTAAACTATTGGGTTATGTTAATTACAACTTGATGACCGAGCGACAATAAAAATGCGGCACGGCTAGAAGGCGGAACTCGCCCTGTTTTTAACCTTTGATATAGAATGAAGCGCTATAAAGTCATTCAGCCAAGGCACGCGTTCCTCATGAGTCTGAGCCAAACGAGTTTTCTGGGTAAATGATCGCAGGGAAGGGTAACTTTTGTAATCACATTTTCCACTGAAGTTATTCCCAACGCACGGGTGCAAAACACCACTACAAGTATAGAGTGGATATTTTCTCTCATACAGCACAACGTAGTTTTCTTAGCTATCAAACCAACAATGAGCCTCTCAAAATTGGGCATATTGTAGGTGGGGCTTTCCCTGCAGGTAAACCCCGGTTCAAACATTCCCGAAATTCCAAGTGCGAGGATTGGTCTGCCCTATCCTCTCCTACCTCCCTCCTCTCTCCTGTAAGGATTGGAACATCCTTCGGATGGACGATCCGAAACCGATGGGCAGGAATGTTCTCCTACAATTTATGGAGGAAGCAGTGGCGGCCTTGGACAAAACAAGTTCAAGATGAAATGTGGCTTCAACACGGTTTTGTTGCATATCTATGGCAGTATGAAATATGATGCACCGAACTGGGATTAAGATCTCGGTAACCAAAGGCATAGCGGAACTAAGTGACGGCCAGGATGACCCTGCAGTGAATCCCGAGTCAGTGGGCAAGACTGACGCCTCGAAAGCCGATACTACGATCGCGGTAATCAAGGGCATAGCGGAGCAGACTGACGGGAAGGATCTTGAGCCGATGAAGACGAGGGTATTGCTGTGGCAGACAGCGCAAAGACAGCTGGGATGGACCTAATGGGTCTAATCAGGGGATTTAGCACACGGCTTATGCAGGTGGTGTAAATAAATGTCCATCACAGCAAACTTTCACCTGCGAACTTACTTCTCCTCCTAAATGAGGAGGAGATTGATATCACTTTAATGCGAGAACCTTGAGTTAATAATGATGCTATACTTGAATTAAAGCACAAAATGTACATCTTGTTTAATATGAACTTGCATTTGGCTAAAATAGATATTTTTAATGTTCAGTTACAGTGCCAACAACTTTACTGTCGTTCAGTGGGAAGAAACCAACAGAGCGCCCGTTTCACTGGCTTCAGTATACATGGCGCATGACAGCAGCGACCCACGACCACCGATTGAGGTTCACACCTTGGTGGACATGGCCAACAAGAAAAGAAAAACCTTATTCTAGGATGCGATGCAATCTGGGGTAGTAGAAACATCAATGAACGCGGTGAGTCACTGTTTAATTCTATCTTATTAACAAATCTTTGTATTACAACAAACAGATCAGAGGTTTTGGATGTAACATTCGTAGGCACAATATAAACAATAAAATAAACTCAAGATTGTCGCAAAAAGGGTCCTTTTCGGACTACTGCTACATTCGTTTCGTTATCGAACTCTCTAGAGAACCTAACAAACCCTTAAGGAATCCAGCTAGAACGAACTGGAATAAGTTCAAGGGTTACGTTGCAAGTATTGGCCAGCCGTTGAGGTAATCTTATCCTGCTTGATAGGAGAAGAATATAAACTCGCTGCTGAGGCGGCACTGGCGGAAGCTATTCAACAAAGCTATAACTACTAAACTAGCTGAGGACTGGGCTTTATTTAAAGCGTGCCAAAAAGAACTAAAAAAGGAAATTAGATAAGCTAAAATTACGTCATGGCGAAAATTCTGTGAGTCCATTGAGGGTAAAAATGAAGCAGTCAGGCCCAGGAAAATTCTCGCGGCCAAACCCCACTGTTCTTTCTTTTCTGATACCAACGCCAAGTGATGGCACTTACATAGAGTCGACGGAGGGGACACTGGAATTGCTCGAACGGCGGTGCGGCGAATACCCCATTTATTGCTGCAGAGGGCTCATAAAACGATCATCTCTTGGTTTCTGGTGATAGATGATATTTGAAAAGTACTTACTTTACACTTATATCTGCCTTGCTTGGCGACAGGCAGGGCCGCCGACAGGGGGGGGGGGGGGGGGCGAAGGGGGTAAACCCCCCGGGCCCGGGCTTTGAAAAGGATCCGTCATCTAAGTCATCAACAGAAAATTTTTTCCATTTTAATTATTTATATAAAAAAAATGCTTCACGATCGAAAAAGTGTACTATACTAGACAGATTTTAAACTGAAAGTCAATCATTCGATTGTATGTGGGCCCGTAAACACTAAGTGCCGGGCCAGAAATTCGTTTCGCGGGGGGCCCGTATGTGGTACCCCCCGGGCCCGAATTTTGTCTCTACGGGCCTGGCGACAGGTAAAGTGATCTTCATCCCCAAGGCAGAGGGGAATGGCCACATAATGGCTAAGGACTTTAGACCAATTAACCTTACTTAATTGCATTTAACAGCGTCAAAACTGAAGCCATCAGCGCCGCATTAATATCTCATCGAGTAAACTCTTATGTCTGTCAATGGATCCAGGCAAAATTGAGTAGCCAACAAATGCATGGGGGACTGGGAAACCAAGAGACTGTAAGAGCAGACTATAGAGGTACCCTACAGGGCGGCGTTCTATCCCATTTGCTCTGACTGTTATTTGTCAATAAAGTTCTGGGGTCTAGCCACCGGAATAAAAGTGGTGTATTACGCGGATGGCCTGGTCGTACTGGTCTCAGGGAAGTACTTAAGCAAATAATATAATAAGCAAACTAATGGAGAGAGCTGTGTATGCATAGATGGGCAAATGACTGCGGTCTAGTAGCCAATGGCCAGAAGACTGAAATGGTACTCTTCACCGGGAGAAGACGAATTGAACCGTGAAGCGCGTGAAAAAAGTTTCTATAGCGTTATATGGCTACAAGAAAATCCTAGAATGGGGAATTAGTTCCCGTATATATCACTAGATATACACATCGACAGTGAGAACAATTCTGACTTACGAAATTCTCGTTTGCTGGAGTGCAATTGAAAGGAACTGTAACCTTAAAAACCTCTCCAAAGTTCACAGAGCCGCCTGGTTGGACAACTCAGGAGCGACCATCTGGACATCCACAATAGGAATACATCTGCTCGTAATGCTATTAGACTGAATGAATTCAGCAGTTGGTAAACTTCGGACTACTGCACTAAATCGATCCAAGTGAGTGGTATGGTTCCTTTAGTGGTATCACAACGGATCATGTCAAGGTCTATGTGAGGTCGCCTGGGTTATTACCGGTATTCGCCAACTTAACTAACCTAACCTAACACTAACTGACTCTCTATTCCTACATAAAAGTAAGTCGCAGAAATGATCTCTACTTTTAAGAAAAAAACTTTGAAATAATATCATGTAAATTTTCATTTTTACTTCTGGCCTACATGGCTTATTTCTTGAAATAGGACTTTTTTTAGTTGTTGCCGTATATTTGGGAATTAAGATCTTATCTAGAAAACTACTATGATTTTCATATTCAGCGGACAATTTTACAATAGAAGTGATGGTTTTCATTTGCCGCAATATATCTTGTAGAATGGTGTTATGTGAAAAATAATTTTAAGATTATTTTTAAGATCTTTTTAAAAAAGGGACCATTTCAAAAAAGTATTATTTACCGTCTTATATTAAGTCGAAAATGCATGGAATTATATGCTGAGATCAATAGCACGGAATCTCATCTTGGATTTGATTATTATTTTTTTGGTATTGTGACAAGGTAAAATTTCCCATTCCGTTATAATATGGCATTGTTTTAGAGATTAGCGTTAATTATTATTTACATCAACAATCTTATCTGAAGCTTTTCAAAAATTCGTTGCTCCGTTCTTAAAGTAAAAAGAACGTATATTCCTACATGTGAACATCATAACAAAAATGTTCACTATTTCACCTGAAGACATATCAAACACTATCTCTTATCTGTTTTCTGATAGCAATATCGCACAACAAGTGAAATCGATTTGCGATATCAGTATTGATTTCGTTTTCATTAAGAATAGGTTAAAAAGTAAAATATTTGTGAATTCATAAAGTAAACGAAAAAATGTTGCAAAATCAGTCGGTTAGAAATTTACAGTATGACAGTGATATTAGGATAGTGCAACAACCCAGGCCAGAACCAATTGGTAAGCCCGCATGAAGCTTAACAGCAATCGTATAGTATTATAAAATTTCAAGGCTTTTTGCGGAACAAGATATCTTATCTCAAGCACTCTTCGTCTAGTCCTCTTATTCTTAAAATTTTGCAATTCCATTTAACTACGTACTACTGCTGTCAAAGGTATTTTGCGCTTACAATAAAAATATTTGGTAGAGTAGAATTAATCTTTTTTATAGGAATATCGTTACTATCCAACCGACATTTTATACGAACTAAAATTCATATAGTAAAAAATGAGATTCTATTTTTCTGCAGTTTAATACGTAAATTTTTACGAAATATCGCCACTTTTCTAATAAGTTGTTACAATTCCAGTGTGATGTGTAATAGTACTCAAATGTTAAAGAATGCCAGCATCAACTTTGATACAAAAATAATGGATGCAAATTAAAATGAAACACCCTTTATTGCATTTTTTTACGAAATTTACATACAACTACCAACTACAGTAACGGGCATATAAACAGGAAATTCATTTTTTCAATAAATATGTATACAGGGTGTTTCAGATCTGACGTGAGTGGGGTGATAGATCTCAACTAGACAAACAAAAAATTTGTACTGAAGGTAGAGAGGGGGGGAGGTAATCTCAACCGTTTGGGAGCTATAGTGTGATTCATAAATTTCATGTTATGCACATTACTCTTTTATTTTTATCTCGTGATCTACCCAACACAGCCACATCAAACAGACGCTAAAAAACAACTTGGAGACGGAGTTAGATCAATGCGTTGAGCCGCACGACCACCATGCCACGGGCCCCGGGTTCGAGACCAGATGACCCCGTGAGCTTTTATTAAGTAATTAAAATAATCCACACCGTCTCTGGGCTGTTGTCTAGCTCGCAGCAATGCAAAACAAGACTCAATTTTCCGCACTTCCCTTACCCTAATTCCCTTCCGGCCAAAACCATGCTAACGCATCAAAGGGTTGTCCCCTAGGATTCGGCCACATCGTATAAAAAAAAAACTATCCTAACGTCCTTTCCAAAAATGTCAACACTACTGATCTAACTTTTACCATTGCATGTACAGTCACTTCCAAAAGGAAAGAAATGGTTTGCGATTATCTAAAATTCAGCATTTTCCCAAATATTTTCTCCAAAATTCATATTATTAGTACACCTCTCTTTTATTTTTATTGGATTGCCCATCTTATTACCTTTCCAAACAGATGCAACATAGCAAGGTAGACACAAGATTAGAAAAACCGCATCCTTAGAAATCCCTAACTACCTAATAATTTTATTGCACTTAATTTAGGAAATTCTTTAAATAAACAAAATTTTTAAGATAAATGGTCGAAAATGTTTGTTTTGGGTTAACAGGTAATTAATTTTAATTATGGCTGCAAAAAACTTATAAAAATGTCAGTGTAATTTTGTTTTATTGCCGATATTAGCTTGTGGTAGCCAGATTCACACCCTTGTACCCTGGCGTTCTGTTACTCGTACCTGATGAAAGTGTTGCTATAAAAAAGGGTCAGTCAGCAAGAATACCTATCAAAGCTAAAAAACCACTTAATACGAATGGGTGTTTTTAAGCAAAAATTATTAAAATTTGGCAGAATTTACTTTTGAGCAATATGCAGACATAATTTACATTTATTATATAGTAGACGGAGTAGGCCGGTTGTACTGGAATATCAAAGGAGATTCCCAAATCGACATGCACCCCAAATAGGGGTATTTACACGGTTAGGAGAAACAGGAAGTGTAACTGCGTACGACATGGAGACACGACCCGAAACATCGCGAACTTCTGCCGACATCGAGCAGCAAATAATCACCATCGTGAGGCAGGACCCTGAGACGAGCACGAAACGAGTCTAAAGGTAATCAGGAATATGGTCATGTAAGGTTTGGAGGGTTATTCATCGAGAGGGATTACGTTCATATCATCATCACCCAGTCCAACGAATACTGGAAGGAGATTCTCAGAAAAAACTGAAATTTAGCACTTGGCTTCTGGAATGCGACATTGACGATAAAACGTTTCTGGACCGAATTCTGTGGACAGATGAATGTCAATTCACCAGGAATGATATCACGAACTTCCACAACCTCCATACCTGGTTGAACACTAAACCACACAGGACAATGTTTGGACTTTTATCATCGGCAACCATTCATTTTACCGCAATTCATTTTACCGCAAGTGCTTAAAGTGAAATTTATACGGACTTTTTGGACAATACACTGCCAGATCTAATAGAGGAGAACTCTATGGATAATCTTAGGATAATGTTTCACCAACACGATGGAGTACCAGCGCATATGGCTAACATTTTGAAGGTCATACTAAGTGAAAAATTTCCTAACCGCTGGATTGGACGAGGTGCACCGATTCCTTGGCCTGCTAGATCTCATGACCTTACCCCATTGGACTTTTTCTTATGCGGAACAATGAAGGATGAAGTTTATTCAAGCCCAATTAACAATAGGGAGGATTTAGTTAGCCGGATTGGAAATGCTGCAACGAAAATACGGGAGGGGCTGGCTGCAATACGCCTTAAACAGGGACTTAGAAGGAGATTGTTGGCATGTATCCAAAGTGGCGGTGGACATTTTGAACGGCTTTTGTTACTTATCAAGATTAATTGTAATTATTTTTAAATTCAATAAAAACATTTGAGAATTAATTTGAGTTTAATTTCTTTAATTTGTTGATTTTTATAATATTCTCCGATAGGATTTCATGATGGATGATAGCACCCCAATCATTTTGGAACGTCAGATCTGAAACACCCTTTATATGGAGACTTGAATATTATGTATAACACCTCAAATTCAAAACAAGCCAACGAATATTGTATTTTTCACTAGCACAAAAATATTTACATGACTAAAAAATATTACAAATATTTTTGAGGCTTTATCTTAAAAATTTTGTTTATTTAAGACTTTCTTGCCTAAAGTGCAATAAAATAATTAGGTAGTCAGGGATTTCTAAGGATGCCGTCTTCTATTTCTTTTGCTACCGTGCCATGTTGTACCTTTCTGGAAAAGTAATAAGATGGGAAAAGAGGTATATTTTATTTACATGAATTTCGCAGAAAATCTGGGAAAATGCTGAATTTTTGGTTATTTTAAAACAGCGACTGTACCTGTAACTGTAGAAGTAAGATCAACATTGTTGAGAATTTTTAAAAGGGATAGTAGTAGTGAGATAGTACTTTTTGGCGTTTATTTGATGCCACTGCGTTGGGTAGATCAAAAGATAAAAATAAAAGAGTGATGTGCGTCCTATAAAAGACTGAAATTTATGAATCACCATGTAACTCCTAAACGGGTGAGATTGCCCCCCCCCCCTCCCTGCCACACAACTTTTTGTTTGTCTAGTGTTGAGATCTATCACCCTACTTATTTTGGCACGTCAGATCTGAAACACCCTGTATAGAATTGATTTCCACTTAAATTGCAATGATAACAAATTTATTTTGATAACAAAATTTAATCTGTAAACTCTTCTCTCTGCTTCATCAAAAATGTGTTTTCAAGAAAAATAGTAGCCGACCTATGCTTTGTAACCATTTGAATTTTCTGGCATTCCGTGGCTATAGAGTGTTTATTTATTTATGTCAACCAAATTTCATCAAAGTATTGACTACTACTTCATTACATAATTTTGAAAAATATCGTTGATCAGTACGTTCACTTGTTGTTTCCTTCTTCAATATGTCATTAGATTTTCTACTCCTCACTGTAGCCGATTCCCCTAGTTTTTACAAACATAAAAGAATAACACAAATATCCCGAAAATATGCCATATTTCTAGAAGTTCCTGGAAAAATACTATTCGTATGAGAGGTAGGAAAGGTTAACAAAAAAATTAAGATATCTCACTTAATATAATATAAAAATATTTACTGTCACACTTAATTCACACTTAATTCCTTCTTGCCAAGGGGGTGCTATTGTATTCGCTGAGTCTTGACATCTTCGTAGAAAAAGGTGCATCAAGAGGAAAAAAGAAGCCTAACAGGCTGTTGTGTTCCTTAGAGGAGTTGAGATGTATCTATAGAGATGTGTGGAATACTGGGTGTTTCAGATCTGACGTGCCAAAATAAGTGGCAAAGTGGGGGGGGGGGGGGCAATCTTAACCGTTAGTGTTAACCCTGTTAACACTAGGGAGGATTTAGTTAGCAGATTTGGGAATGCAGCAACGAAAATACGAGAGAGGCTGGCTGCAATACGCCTTAAAGAGGGACTTAGAAGAAGATTGTTGGCATGAATCCAAAGTGGCGGTGGACATTTTAAACAGCTTTTGTAATTTACTAAGATTAATATTAATACGTTTTGAATTCAATAAAAAGGATTTTAGAGTGAATATGAATTTAATTTCTTTAACACCCTGTATATGCAAGTCGATGATCAAGTTCAATTTGGACCAGGACAATAGAAGTAAAGTACTTAATATACAAGAGAGTAGTAAGGACCGCTTCGCAAATGGAAAATGTTCAAAGCTCGTAAACGTTACGGTTTCTCCGTCCTGGTTCTAAAATGCTGTGCCTCTGCTATGGCGTAACATCTGCGCAAGCTTTCTCACCTCAATAGGAGTATTTCCGTCCGAATCGAAACTATATCTTGGTAGTATTCAAAAATGTTAAATCACTTGTTTACTCTCACTTTAAGAAATATCCGGAATCATAGCTGATCACCAGTGGTTTTACGGCTCTGGCGCAGGTTTGGAATTAGTGTCTCGATAACTTTGCTGAGCTATTGGAAAGCTTATAAAAGTTGTCATTCAGTTCTGTTCCAAAAAATGGTTTAATTTTGTTTTTCACACGGATTGTGTAAGAATTCATAAAACATTAACTGACACGCGGCTTGAACGTAGCTAGCTTAATTTATTAAATTCTAATATCTGCTTGTTACAGCTTGACTGACAATCATACGATTTGAAAATCAAAAAATGAGTAAAGATCAGCGGTACATTAACACATTTTGAACTATAGACCGATTTATAGCTAGAAATGCAAAAACAAAATTTTAAAATGAATTTATTCTTATGATGATACAAATTGTTAAACTACTTTTCGAAACAAGCCCTTCTGGCAAAACTTCAAACACTTGGTCTGCATTTTCACCTCTTAAAATGAATAGACAGTTACTTGTCAAGCCATTCAATCCGTATAATAATAAAAAACGATTTACATCTGATCACTACGAAATAAATGCCGCTATACCTCAGGATTCAATTCTTTCACCAACCTTATTTCTTCTTTTCATTAATCAACCTTTATCTTTCACTTTTGATTCTATTCACTGCTTTGACAGCGACAGTGCCTCCGATTTCGCGTACTGTGTACTCTACAAAAATCACCTGAGAAAGTACATTTGGATTGGTTAACAACGGCATATCTATGATTCTCGCTTTTTACGAAGCGAATCGTGCTATTTGTGTTATGTTTAACACATCCAAAACTCTATGCTGTTTAAGGGGGTCTTATACCTTCTTGCTTTCAAAGAATCGATATTTTTTTTTTTTGCAGAACGTGTCAGGAAGATACCTGTTTTTATAACGCTCCGTCGCGGCAGCCCGGAAACTTCTTTTACGAGTTTTACCTAGGCCATCCATACGGTCTATTGTATACTTTATGTGCCTGTGTGTGTGTTTCTTCTGTAAACTATGTGAAATTTGCGGGTTTGTTCAGTTTGAAAGAAAACTTGGCGTCGAAAACAGATTGATTGTAAGTAACTTTTCGTCCAAGGTTCTGCCTGAATATCTTTAAATGAGATTTCCCAGAAGTTGCGTTTTTGCAACTGGTTTACATCTCGAAAAATAATTGTTCGATTAACTCAAATCTTTTACCAAAATCTTTGAAAAACATGTCGCTATCGGTTGACGAAGGTTTTTTGAAAATTTTACATTTTACCAATTTTTACAGCTGTTTTTGACGCTAAAAACATAAAAAAACAATTCTGTTTTTTTAATGTTGACTATTTTGCGAAATTGTTAAATTTTGAAAATTCCGTTTGTCAAACGATAGCCAATGGGATAATAAAACTAAACCTTTTTCGATTTTTTGTTTTAGATCACTTTGATGAGCTGAATCGTGTCAAGCGTTTTGATATGAACTTTTAGTAAGAGGTACTTCAAGGTCGAACAAAGGTCAAACCAGAAAATATAAAAATTAAAAAAAAATCGTTTTCAAAGTATAAGAATAAACGAGTTGAACCCAAAAAACCGCATTTCAATCGCATTATTGGTGTCTCTACGACTCATTCTCGGAAAAGAGTATCAAAAACCGCGACGTAAGGTAGAAGACCCACTTAAAGTACTATTACACTTTAGAAGGCTTAAAAAATGCAAATTTTCAAGAATGTTTTTCTCAGTACCTTTATTAGTTATGAACATGAAACTTTTTTTTAAACATTATCTAATCTTTTAAAATACATGTTTGATTTTTTTGTATAATTTATAGAGGGCGACAAACTTGAGTCGTTGAAAAATCTTTGTCCCATTGCGGACAGTTAATCTCAGGATTGTCAAGTGTGAAAGAAAAAATTCAATAAGGGTTTCTAAGGTGAAGGTTTCTCTCAAAATAATTTACCACCGTTTTAAAAAATCGATGAAAAAATAGAAACCTTTTGAAAAGAAGTGTTAAAAATCGCATCTTTTTCCCCTATTTTTTCACGCCAAAAATGCTCTTGTGTGGTAAAATATTGTGCAGGATATTATAATAAACAAAACGCACCAAGGTTTATTCAAATCGGTTCAATAGATCCAGAGATTAACTGTCCGCCGTTTCAAAAAATTTCATTTCTAGAAAAACACGTTTAAATTTTTTATTAGCAACGCACGATAAAGCCGAAAATATAATATATATATATATATATATATATATATATATATATATATATATATATACAAGTCTCCGGTATTTTGGAGAAAGAGAAACACAGGGCTCGACAGCTGCCCGAACACCTGCGGACAGCCGAGAAAGCGCGCGCTTAAAGTCGTTATATCTCTATTTAACGTTCGAATTTCTCCAAAATATTTTAGGAGATTATTTTTGAAAGTCCAAGGAGTTGAAAAATGTAAAAAAATCGATTTTTTTTTAAAGTTCTAAAGCCTAATAGTACCTTAATGTCCATTAAAATATGCAGACTACTCTTAACTTACTTTTGTCGACCAAGGGAAAACAAAATTTTCCATCCCTCCTAAATTTGGACGTACCGACAAGGTACGTCAATCTTTCTAAGAAATAGAAAACGAATGTGGGACACTTTATCACTTACAGTTTCAATCGACTTAGGAGCGTCCTAATCTATTTCCCACACTCTCGTTTCCGCTCCTCCTCCTGTTATTATCATATAAAAAAAACTCATTTTGATATGTTCACTTAAAAATTCCCAATTATTAAAATGCGATATATGCAAATTCTTCAACTGGAATTAATCTACTAATTCATACACAATTTTTAATATATTTTTCTGATATCCGCAGTACACGATGAACACATAAGTATAACATCACTGCGTAGAAATTCAGGAGGTATTTCTCAAACACATCGGATACCGCTGCCCGTTGCTACCGTGGATGGAACACTTAATGGCCCCAGAAGAACGTTTATACCACTCTCTGGACTCGAAATCTTACATGATATGCCATCGGTGTACATAGAACAGACTTTTGAATTAAATGACAGTATGTAAACGTTATTTGTCCAAATAAAATAATTTTAAACATCTTTCAGCACTGTCATCTATAGGTTCCGATAATCGCTACACAGTTCGATCTCCATTTGGAGATGCTCTCTATTTAGCGTCAGAAATATCAACGGAAAAACACAGAACAATTTGGGGAGCCGCCAGACCTTTCAGATTACGTTTGCTGGACAAAACGCATCAGGAAGTCCTTTCGTTTCAAAAAGATTTTGCACTTGGATCAATATGTTGTCAACCTAGGGCATTAGAAGTGTGGATGCCTCCAGGTGACATACTCGGCCATATTGTGGAAGAGTCTTCAATGTTTTCGTCAAAATTTAGAATTCAAAATGATAATGGCGAGGTACTCTTTCGAGTTGAAGGAATAAGTGCTATTGGATGCTGTGCCCCGCAAGAAGCACACTTTAATGTAATGCTTTGATGAAAAACATTTTTTTCTTCTCTATATTAATTGTTCCTTTTTAATAAAGATTTTTTCTCCGGATCTTCAAGTTTTAAAGGGTTCCATAACAAGAAAGTGGTCAGCAACTGTGTCCCAGTATACAACAAATGTTTATTATAATGAAGTTAATTTGGCAGCAAAATCAAAAGCATTGTTTTTAGGAGCTGCTTTCCTCATGGTAAGATTTTCAACTATTTTGGAACTGTGAAGTATTAACATACAATTCTTTACAGGAGTACTTATATTTTCAGTCTAAATAATCAACATGTCAAATTATTTGCAAAATTCAAGTCTAGGTTGAAATATAGCTGCTTTATAAAATTTACATCATGAAATAAAACTGGCTTTTTGGAAACACATGAAGTTTCTTTTGCAAATTAAAAAAATTAAAAAAAAAAATCCTGGAACTGGGCGTCACTTTGGATCCTCGACTCCCTGATGCAGACTTTAGCTTGCTCTATAAATGTTTTATACATATATTGCCTTTTAGAATGTATCCCCCAGCTTTTACGAACCTTGCATGAGTCAAGAATAGCTTAATATTAAATATTTTTATAGACATCCAAATCAGACTGTAATAATAGATGGTAACGAAGCTGTTATACAGGGTGTTTCGCATAAACTAAAACTTGAATGGAGGGAGGTAATAGTAGTAGTATGGAATTAGTATAGAAGAGTAGTAGAAGTAGTATGTAATTCGTAAAATAAACAAAATTTCAAGAGAAAGTTTCGAAAATATTTGTTTGAGTAATTTGTTTTATTGTCGTTATTAGCTTGTGTTAACCAGTATTCATACCCAAATATTCTAACGTTCTGTCTTTAATATCTGATGGAAATTTTCCTATTAAAGATGGTCAGAGAGAAAGAATATCGACCATAGTTGAAAAACAAATCGACAACTACGGGTGTTCTTAAGTTAAAATTATTAAGAAAATAGTTTTAAAGAGAAACTTTAACAAACTTTACAAAAAGCGCGAAAAGCTACAAAATAATATTTATTTTATTAAGTCGCCAAATTAAATGAACAAAATCGAAATGCGAAACCGCTTCAACTTTTTTTAAAAACTATTTTATTTTTCACTCCTTAGTGTTTACAGATATATGCTACTCGATATACCACAAATTATTTATTTACAACTAATATTACATTACATTATTACATTAAGTTACAGAAAACAGTAGTCCTAACAAGATTCTCCAGTTGAGAACTTGACAAGTGGAATTTCTTAAACTCAAAACCGTCATTAAAGAGACGAGACATTGAGGTAAGAGACTCGTGCACAACGTAATTTGTGCGGCGATAGGAAATATGAAAAAATGCTTTGGTTCCTTAAGGGGCGAGCAGGATTCGATAAATTCAGAGCCCCCAGTATTTCGGTGGAATAAGCCGCGCCCTGCAAGTAATCAAAGGCGAAAACAATTCTGAAGTTGTCACGTCTGCTTTCGAGGGACTCTAATGACCACGCGAGCCAAATCTGACGAATCTACGCTGAACAGCCTTAATGCAATTAATATGAATCGCATAGAAAGGAGAACAACCTGGTCAAGCGTACTCTAAAACTGTAAAAAACGGAGCTGGTTTATATACGGGTCATCAATCTCCTTAGACCATCTTTTAACAAACCACAGTAGCATTGTGATCCTCGAATGAAAAGTTTGTGTTCAACACGACTGGAAAATCTTTGGTTTTGTCAAATCTCATCATTGGGGTTAGTACAGGACCTCAGTCACTGGCTGCTTTCAATGCTAAGGGAGAGGATATTGAGGTCGAACCTACTAAGGTAACACCCAGATAAGCAAGTTCGTATACAGAGGGTAGTGTCATATCTCCACTACTTTGGATCAAATGTATAAGATCCAGTCCACTTTGAATAGAGATATGATTAAGGCAGTCGCGTATGCGATTGATGTGACAATTTTGGTGCCAAGGGCAAGCGAAATCATGGAGGGTGATTTCGGTAAAGTAATCCAGCGTTAATCCAGGCAAAACTGAACTGATGCTCTTTACCGCAAAACCAAGATACCAGTCCTTAATATTCCTAAACTAAATGGACAGACACTCTCGCTATCCTCCAGCGCCAAGTACCTGGAGATTATTCTTGGCCCCAAACACTTGCTGGAAACTAAACGTGGAAGAGCAAGTTAAGAAAGTCTGTATTGCCTTCTATGCCTGTAAGAGAACCTTTGGTTGGACGTGGCGTCTCCAGCCAAAGATTACTTTATGGATATACACTGCTGTGGTACATCCGATCCTTACAAACGGGTCGCAGTAAGTGAAGAATATAACATCAAGAACCTAAGTAGGATTAGAAAACCTGCGAAAAAAAGCATGCATAGATCTGCGGAAATAGCATGGTTGTTTTCTGCTGACAACAGATTACGATAAAAAGGCCGTCGGGTTTGCAAAGAAAATGTCAGTGAAGTTCTTCTCCCGTCATATGCCCCACAAGGTCTTACGGGAACAAGAGATAGAGAGATCAGCGGTCCCTTCAGCAGTCGCACTCAAACTTGATTGTTCGCAACTGTCCGCGATTCGAATTACTCCCTTTCTCTTGCAGGATTCACGTGCTGGTTGTCTCGATAGCCATGTCTACTGCCCTAATTAGTATTTTTCAAGACGGGTTACGTTTTTCCTTAAGTCTCTCTCTTAAGGTCCCGTACCCCTTGTGGGGTTTATCTCTAATTCTCTCTCTCTAGGTCCCGTACCCCTTGTGGGGATAGAGCAGGAGGACAACTTCACCCGATTCGAGACAACGATTGTAGCTGGACCTACAATTTAAAGTGTATTCCGAACCACTGACATTTTCTTTGCAACCCCATGGAATTTTTATCGTAATCTTTCAGTTATCCATTAGTATCGCATTAATTGAAAAAACCAAACAAACTTAGCATTAACTTGAGTGATTTGACGTGTACGTACGACCCATAACGCAGCCAATTATATTACCACGTCCCTATGAATACATTGTGCACAACCTAAACATATGTATCCGTAAGTCATCTAAATTATTGAAATGGAGATTTTGGTTTTCTTTTGCTTTAAATTAGATGTCATATCAAAGTTCTGTGGTAGCCGTACGTATTGAGGTCACGTAGTTTATGAGAAGGAAAGGAAACAATTACTATTAATATCGGTTATATGGCGTAATATCCCAACATTGAGAAATACCCGGCTAAAAAAATCTTTACTTGTTTATAAATATTACAAAAAGAAAAACCTAAGTTTACTCCTAACACCTAAGGGGAAATCTTTATTTTCTTAAGATCTAATCACGTGTATACACATTTGACAATTATTTTTAAATTAATTTTAGTGTACCAACTTCCATTACCATTACCTTACTCCCTTGGTCGCAAAGTCCAGTCACCATCCTGCACTCCAAGTTCTCTTACGTTTTGAGGCCCCTGACAGTTCCTTTTCCTTTATTGGGGGCTGCTCCTTTAATTTTAGAGCGGCTAATTTCTCAATACTCAATAATTGATCTACAGACTTCCTACAATAGATTACTATATAACTCGAGATCCACTCTGCTTTCCAACCTTAGATAATTCTGGAGGTTTATAAATTCTAAACGATGCAGCGATGATTACCCCTCCTCTCTTAGGCTTGATGTTTTTGTCGAGCTGGTCTGACGGATTTTCGTGCTATCGTGATGGCATCCCTTCATCGTTCCTGAAGAGGTGCTGCTCGTCGGTTGCTCCTGGTTCCTGTTCAATCTATCTTTGTGCTGCGACCAGTTTCCTAGGATCTGGAAGGACTCTGTTATTATTCCGCTTCACGAGAAGACTGATAAATCGGACATCTCTAATTATAGACCCATTGCCAACTTGTGCCATGTCGCAAAAGCTTTCGAGACGCTAATAGGTGACGTTCTCCGCTTTCATTGCAGACCTTTCATAGGCTCTTTCCAGCACAGCTTTTTTTAAGGGTAAGGCCACCACCACCAACATAACAAAGTTCGTGGATCAGGCCTCCAGGTCGACTGCATATTCACGGATTTCAGTAAGGTCCTTGACAGAATTGCCCTATCCAATGTTCATTCCGGCATTCCTTAGGACAGTATTCTCGGCCCTCTTCTCTTTATCATTTTTATTAATGATGCCTTGTTGCTCTTCAATGGCTCCAGCATATTGTGTTATGCCGATGATGCCAAAATATTCCGCATCGTATCTCTGCTTTGTTAAACTCAGCCATTCACATTTTTCATACCAGGTGCTCTGCGGTAATCGTCTCCCCATTAATTCTAACAAATGCACCGTTATGACTTTTACCCGCATTTACCCGCATTATCTATGATTACTCTCTGAATGGAAGTATGTTGAGCAGGGTTGACTGGGTCAGGGACCTGGGGGTTATTCTCAATTTCCGTATATCTTTTGAGGACCACGTGAACTTCATGGTGCGTAGGGCTAATTCCATGCTCGGCATCGTAAAAAGGTGGTCCGGAGAGCTCGACGATGCCTACTTAACTAGGCTCCACTTCTGCACTTTGGTTAGACCCATTCTGGAGTATGCTTGCCCGGTACGGGATCCCTATTTCGCCGTTCACATCAACCGAGAGTGTTCAGCGCAGATTTCTTAGGTTCGCTCTCCGCGGCCTTTCCTGGCGCGATTCCTTCTTCCTTCCTTAATATCCTGCTAGGCTTGCTCTTATCTCTCTCAACTCCCTTGAAAAAAGACGCAAGACTTATCAGATTGTTTTTTTGTACGATTTACTGCAGGGAACGATCAACTCCTCTGAATTGCTGAGCGACGTGGGCATTTCCTTCCCGTCCTGGTCCTTGAGAAGTACGTATTTTCTCCATACTTCATACCATCGAACGCTTTATGGAATGCATGCGCCAATTACTTCTATGTCTCGCCTCTACCCCGACTACGCTGCCTGCATAGAGCTTGGGTGTTCCAGACGGTAACTGAAGAGCCAATTCAGGCTAATTATTTAATTAAGCTTAGCTATAATATAAATTATGTATTCTGTATTTTCATATTCGAGTAGCCAGTTTTGGCGAATCTGTTTGTCAAATAAACCATTTTTATATAAGTGGCGCACTGATCACTTTTGCCAAAAACTAACTAAAACTAACCGTTCACCCATATTATATCTATTTTTCCCTTTAGCACAATCTGTAAAATTATTTAATGATAATGTCTATTCTTATTCGGAAATGTTAGCTTTGTTATTGTTTTTTCAGATTGCCTCCTATTGAGGCGTTTAGGCTTTTCAGTCTTAGACTGGCCTTTAAAGCAGGTTATTGAGCTGAGCTAAATCTAAACTTAATATTATTACTAACGAAATTGAAGGATTGTTTGGGACATTTCCCTGGGAATTTATCTGCAGGAGTCTGTGGTAATTTACGATCCAGTCCTTCCACTCTTGGCCTGACAGGGCATAGGATGGAAAAATGAGGGTGGCGTTGACCGCGGAACGTTTTGCTGCAGCTTGTCTGACTGAAAGCTTACTTTTTTGCCTTTGGGGTTGCGCCAGACCCTGCATTCTTCTGTTTTGGCCGCCATGCGGTAATAAGAGTCCACAAACTCTTGCAATTTGATAAAAATAAAAATGTACATAACTAGATTTGGATGTAGGTCTTCTATAGACCTAACTTGACTTAAGGCAACGTACGCTTGGCCTACAGATTAACAGCTAAGGACCGAGGTAAATTAACGGTTGTGCCCTCCATTCAGCTGTTCCATAGCTTAATTTTGCAAAGAATTGGACTGACTTAGGCTGTATTACGTGGATGCCATCTTTTCCAAAATCTACGCGCATTGATGGTATATCGCTATCGTATAACTGATCATATCTTTCATAGAGCCATATTATTTCGGTGATGTGACCAATCGCGCCATTTACAAGTCCTTTACTAATATCAATATTCGTGCGTAGCATAACTTTAGCGCCCACGAATATTTACAATTCTTTTGGAAGACCTCCAGTTTTATTAATGTCAGATCTTTCTCTCTCTCCCATTGTGGGGCATATGGCGCCTATTACACCGACTCTCCACTTGGTCCGTTTCTGCGCCAACGCCTTCAATTGACGGATTCTCTCCATGTATTGTGCGGCCGTCCAATTCAGTGTCTTCCTTGGATTCCGTGGGGATTCCAATCTATAGACTGCTGTGCGATGCTATTTGGCTCTTTTATTAGTATGTGGCTTATCCATTGCCATTTTCTCCTGCGAATACTGGTGTATATCCCGTCTTGGCCTGTATGTGTCAAAGAATCAACCTAACCGGAAAATAAGATAGACAAGCTTAATAAACTGTCGACCACATAATGTTTTACCTGCTTAATACTTGAGTTATTAAAAGTTTATCAATAGAACCGCCTACAATTAGAGCCGCATGCTGAAATAACTATTGTCCTTCATTTTATACTATTAAACATTCAAGCAGAATTTCTTATACCGATCTCCAAAGGAGTGCGTTTACTAAATATGTCAGATAAATTAAAGATTATTTGATGTTAAACTACTTCTTAAGTGATGTACATCGTTCATAAATCCAGTGCAATTACGGGAATAGCAGTGGGTAGAAAGAATTTGAAAAAGTAAAAGTGGACTTCTGCATACTCCAACCGAAATCCGGAGTGTCTATACAAAACTCTTCTTCGACTATCAGTCGAAATCTGTAAATAACTCTAGTAGGGTATCTTAGATATCGATTCGCGAGGTAGCGATTCATCGACGTAATAGTGCCACTAGCTTAGCCTGATCAGACAGTGATGAGCCTTCCTCTGTTTTCCTATTCCTTTTTTCGGTATATTAAAGAAACTATATCCGAAATTAAATTTTGCTTACAAATTGCCAACTAATAAAATCAACACAGATTATATCCACACATTTTAAAAACCAATGTTACTTAATTGAATCTATTACGAGGATTAGGTTATATTGTTTAAGTCGGTATTATTTTCTATTTAAATATAAACTCAATCCTGACGGATATAAACCTGACGGAAACTGCGAGTCCTATCCAGGAATTATATCTGGATTGCCCCTACTTAAATCTAAATGATTAAGAAATCTCATTTCTTAGAGACAAATAAGGATAAAAATTTGTGTAAACCTGGGGAAAATGCGTTTTTATAAGTTTTTTTTTGTTCTAGTGATAAATATCTGTCTACCTACTCTCTTTCCAAGGGTACAGGTCATAGTATACAGAATTATTGTGTTTGTATAGATGTGTAGTATGTTAATTTTTTCTTCAGACGATAAGCATAGACGGCTACACCCCGAACTTTCCTGTCACTAATAAATTAATTAATTAAAACCTTAATGTATAGATAGGCTTTTGTTTTCTTTTTTATATGGTGTGGCCAAAGCCTAGGCAACAACTCTTTGATGCGTTAGCATGGTTTTAGCCGGAAGGGAAGTGAGAAAACTTGAGTCTTGTTTTTGCATTGCTGCGAGCTAGACAACAGCCCAGGGACGGAGAGGATTATTTTAATTTCTTAATAAAAGATCACGGGGAGACCTGGTCTCGAACCCAGGACCCATGGCATGATGGTCGTGCCGCTCAACGAATTGATCCAACTCCGTCTCCAGGCTTATCAATAGCTATGTAATAGACGTACTTACACCTGTTAGAATTAATTTTGTTTAATTACATCTTAAAATGAATTATTACATGGGACTAGAAATAAATTTACCTTTAATTTCCCTTCTCTCTCTCTCTTCCATCCGCTTCTCATTAGGGCGGCTGCCAGCGGTGGTTAGGGGTCTCGATGTGGGATGATTTGAATTTTGTGGACGTAGATTTTGAAAGGGCATTCAGATGATCAAGGCCCCTGAATGTATGGGTGGTTGGGGCAATTGGGGACATTTAAATGGAGGTCGCACCACTTCCCAATCCTGGCGCATGATTTCGTTCGATTGTTGCGCGACCTAGAGCAGGGATGGCTTCCCCTTTTGAACCCCTCCCTCCCCCTTTTTGTCTACCACAACATAGCCTGCAAGCATGCACACCTCAACTAACGCATGAGTGTATAGCGGAGGCTATTATCCTAATTGCCGCTGATGTGCAGCTGATGACACTCCGGATCATAGCCTGCGTCAAACCTCGCTCCTGAGAGGGCTCTTAGGTCGAAGCCGCAACACCCATTAAATTAAAGCGGAAGAATGGAGTAAATAAAAACGCAATGATTTGTTAAAAACATCTTTCCTTTTCGTTTTATGAAATTAACCACAAATATTATTTGATTTTCTTGCACAAAGTTTCACAAATTTCCAAAATGTGTTCTAAAATTGATATAAAAATACATTAATTTCCCGAATATAATTTACATAAATATTTTTTCTTCAGGTCTTTGCATGTCCTCTAACAAGTACATAATACAATAGAAACCAAATTTCATTTCAATAAAAATATTTCTATAAAATTACAGTTTACAACGTAGTTAATCGCTATACACGTTACTATTTAAGGTAAACCAAACAGAAGTGTTTCTTTTCTCGATTCATGTGAATATGTTTAATTGATATTTTTTCAATTACAAATTTAGTATTGGTTTCAGTAACATATGAAGTCTTCAGACCTAACTACTATTATGGTTAGTTCATATTTACAAAATTCCACTTGTTTCCAATTACTTTATAAGTAGTTTATGTGTTTTTGGCACGATTAGTGCAATTTTGGCATTTATTTAGTTTTGATGAGATGCAGGTGTGGTGCAATTTCATAATATACATGCGTATATATGTATAGGTACATACTATGCATACAGTAAAATATTACAACTTACTCTTAGTACTTGTATTAGAATATTCTTTACAGTTTTAAGTATTTTCAAGAATATTTTGCTTTTAACTTAAGTAGATTTTTATACAGGTACGTATATACGTTGTTTTATTAACTTAATGAACTTCAGAAAGATATGGTGATAGTTCAGGTTTTATTATATATTATTATATATTTAGTGGTTTACTAAAATTACTAATGAAATAATTTACTATTTAAGCAAATAATAATTATTACTACCAAAGTATAAAATTGCAAAATATATTTAAGTCACAAGAGTATCTACGTTTTATAATTTTCTACTTTTCTAAAATAATAATTATCACACAAAAATATATAACAACAAATAATAAAGATAAATTTTATAGTTCCCCGGATAAATTCCTTTAAAATTCCCGGAGATCTTGAGAGCTCAAGTGAGGAGCTACAACGGAAAACGCTGCATTTCCACTTTTGAAAAAACAACTTATCGATTGCAATGCGTTATAATAACTAAAATCTATGTAAATATCAACCTACGTGTACGGTGAAGTCGCGATAAAACAAAACATATCCCACTTTTAGATAGAAAATACTGAATCTTATTTACAGACTTACCGTGCTGGTAATCTACAGAAACAGCGCTCAACCAGGTCGTGCACAGATCAGAAGAAGAACTATTTCTAGAATTGAGATTGAAAACATGGAAAACTGGAAACCGCTCTCAGAAGGTGTTGCGTAAATCCACTGACATGAAAGTTAATGGCCAATATGCTAAAATAAGCGGTTAATATTTAAGCAGGTAAGTCAAAGAAAAAGTGAGCAGGAACTGTCCACGACGGGAGTATTATGTCCCCAACTGTGGATTATAACTGTGAACTCTGTTACTTCGACGATAAAGCAATTATGGCAAGAGAGAAATTTGCGGACATCACAGCAGGCATTATGAGAAGAGCCCTTAGTTTGATAGAGCAGTGGTGCCAGGAATAGAAACACTTCATAAATGCAAATAAGTCGGATCTAATCATTTTCACCAGAAATAGGAAATATTTAAACTTCAGATTGCTGAAATTCGTTAGAATCGACATCAAGGTGTCTGGGGTGCTCAATTATCTGGGAGTATTCCTCGATTCGAGACTAACCTGCAAAAGATATATTAATGACAATATTCAAAAGGCAAGTAGAGTACTACAACAGTGTAGAAGGGTGTGTCGGGAATGGTGGGGCATGTCACCAAAGTCTGAGTACTGGATCTACCATTATGGTATGGGTATAATCTTATGTTCCACAAGGTAGCCACTTAGGAACTCAAGATGTTGAGCAATTACGTAGCGACAACTTCAGCTGAAGTTTGATTTCAAATACTAGTGGACAACACAATGACATTGTTTTCACTAAGAAGATAGATATTTTTTGGTTACAACTGGTTAATACTGTTCCTCCACCAATACCGGATAGTATAGGTACACGTTAAACGTTTGCCTGTAATACGCCTAGGATATTTTGATTACATCGCACTTTAGAACGTGTAAACTCTATGGCAAGAGTGTGGATACGTTAAGATCTTAATCCAATGCAAAATTAACATATTTAGATTAGCGAAACGAGATGGTCAGTAGTCCGTGGAGTAAGTGTCGGCCTTTCATCCCGGAATTCTCAGGTTCGAACCGCACCGGTGGAGATCAATGGTTGTTTGATTAAGACAAAAAAGCTATTGAGGCAAGTAATGACGGTGGTTCGGAATCCAACTTAAATTGTAGGTACACTTGCAATAGTTGTCTTGAATCGGGTGATGTTATTCTCCCGCCCTAAACCCCTCAGAGAGAGAGAGAGAAACGAAATGAAGAAGAAGTGTCGTACTGTGTCGGCACAACTAAGCTAGCCCTTGTTCGAGCTGAATAAGTTTAAAATTCAAATTAGAATTTCAGCATTAATTCCGATATAAGGATTTCAGTTTGAATGGACCTAAAGCTAGCAACTCAGCAAGTAAAATATCTATTTTTCATCTCATTCAATTCTAAATTTCCTATATTCACGTTTGATTGCAATCGAATCATATTCGGTATTAATACTGCAGAGTTCATGTACTGTGGAAGTTTGGAGTCGGTAACAGTGACACAAATGGGGAATTATTTTCAAATTTATTTAACTCTTAGTAGCTCTGATGAAACGCGTAAGCACAGTGAAAAAGCTTTATCAACTATGTCGGAGAGTTCTTAGTTGAGTTCTGAAACTCGCTGCAACTTGTAATTGCTGGATCTTCGTTTAAGGTCTCTTAAGACGGCAACACTGAAGACCAGATCGACTATATTTATATATATTTTGTTGAACTCCTAACATGCCTTAAGAACCACTAGATGTGGCCATCATTATCTGACCTTCAACAAGTTTGAAGGTGGTGGGTGATAAACGTATTTCCCTAATAGTTCAGTCGATATGTCTTTTGACTTTGCAAACGTTACGATATCGGCAATCTTTAGAAGGCTTGTTTGGGGGACTGTTGAAAGATGTAGTGCCGAGTTGTCGGAAATTTTGGTTAGTCGCATATGCTGCCATATTGAAAAGTGTCACCGGCGGCTTTATTCAAATAACTCGGCGCCTGTACAAGCTAGGACAAAATTTAAGAAAGTGTTTTAAGGGTTTTTAAAGGTACTACAACTTTGTTTATGACCGCTTTTTCCATACCAAAAAGATTTTTGAATTATTTCGCGTCAAAATTTTAATTTTGCTCCGAAATTGCTTTTTTTGTCTTTTTCTATTTTTTTCCTCGTAAACGCCCACATTTACGAGAAAAATGCAAGACATCAAAATTGTAGGTCTTGGAAAAACCTACAAACGTGAATGCTGCATCCTGTAGCACGCCCGAAACATTTAAAATTTTAGAATTTAGAACATTCGACAACTTAGAATTTCGAAATCTTAAGTAAAAATGCCTCATCCTGAAAAATGGAGCTGGAGTAGAACGCTGAGTGGACTCCATTCGTAAAATCATACATAAAAACACTTCTTGCATCTCTTCAATAACGACATAGTTCTCGATTGTATGTGCAAGTGCTAGAGTGGCTTGGGAACCCATTTGATCCTGAAAAATGGAGCTGGAGTAGAACGCTGAATGGACTTGAAGAGGTAACCGTCGCGGAGTATAGTGCTCGATGATATGTCAAAACTGCAACGGCGAAAATTGGGAAAATACCCGATGTTACCAGATAAACAAACTTGGAACGCCAAATAAAAAGCACTGAAAACGAAAAAATGTCTACGGCAACAGAATTAGCAAAAAGATGTGATGTAACAGCAAATCGTCGATTAGAGCTACTGAGGAAACACGCCAAAAACTCTACTCTACTGGTGTGAAATCGAGTTTGCCCAAAGCCAACAATTTTTGACGTGCTGCATTTTTCTCTCGTTGGGGCAAAAGTACTGAAAGACTTCTTCAGTCGGGCTACGCTGTGATTATAATGACTGTTGAAGGAGCTAAATATTGCTACCACAGAATAGTTATAGAATAAAAAACTTAAATTTCCAGTGAAGATTAAGCATGCTGGAAATAAGATAAGAATAGATTAAAATTAAAATTAGGTTTTCCCATAAGAGTAACAAAAAATGCTTAGAACTTTGTAAAGGTTTCACACGTAACAAGAAACAGATTAAAAAAATCGCAAATCAAAGTAAAAATTTTAAGAAATAAAAAACAAAAAGCATATAATAAAAACAATAATTTTATTGAAACATTTCGACGTAAGTTAACATAACTAAACATGAAATCAGTTTTAACAGAAATATAAGTAGTTTTACAAGAAGACATGCTTCCTTTTCACAAGGAACAAAATAATTTTCATAACTGAAGTAGTTGTAATCTCTTTCAAAAGTAAACTAGAACGACAGTAATTTAACATACTTATCAAACGAAGAACCTACACGCTAGTTCGCAATATAAACAACACAGTAATGTGGCCTTATCATGAACTTATTAACTAAAATCACTGAAAGAGCTAAAATAAAAGCTAGAAGCATCGCGTCATCTAGAGGCTAAGACTTTATACTTAAGCAGTACTAAAGTTTCGTCAGATTGCTTTGAGCAAATAACGTAAAGTATGAATACCCTCATAATTCAGAGTTCTAACGTTTAACTAAAATCAATAATCTTCATAAAGCAACCAACAGGGAATACAGAGAATCTAAGCCTCATACCTAACGAAAAGCTAAAAAGCTTTATATCACCGTTTTTTTTTTCTTGAATTCTGAAAACACAAGAAATTAATTTATCTTAAAGTCTAAAGAGTCTCCTTAGCTTCGCTAATGCTACAACTTAAACTAGAAATTTTGTAGAAAAATTTGGCACTAGGTTTCACTAGTAGTTCGAGGTCGCTTTTCAAGCCCAATTTCCAGCTGGGTTGTGTTAATTGTTGAATCATTGCTGCAACTGCTAAAGGAATCATGTTTTCTTTTAACTCCAGAACCTTCTGACGAAGGCATAGGTGTTTGAAGCGATGATAGCTCAGTCATTTCCCGATTAACTTCATTAACTTCCCCTGGTCGATCGGGGCTATCTTCACCACCGCTTTCTTGTGAGGCAGTGCCACCTGAATTCGTTTCCATGCACGGTGGACCACTGTATGAGCTCAATTTGCTTGGGTCTTTTTCGATCAGCTTTTGAGCAAGAGCTTTAAGACTAGCAAGCGAATTATCACAGTCAGTCGTATCGATTTCTGTAAGACTAATGCCAGCTCTTTCAATTTCTGCGTAAGTTCCAAATGGCAGTTTCTGTAAGCATTCCAACTTTTGGACATGCGTTTTTGACCTTAAGTGCTTGGCTAAGTGGCCATGAATGCGAAACGCAACTTTACAATCCGAGCATTCAAAGGGACGGGGATTAGAAGTTGTGGGTACTCCAAAGGTAGAAGTCATCATGACTTTGTTTTTATGGGCTTCTGATCTTTCATGCTTCTGTAAGTGTCCTTGAGTACGAAAACTTACTGCACAAGGCTCACACTTAAATTTTCTCTCCATGTAGTGAATATTCATGTGCAGCACCATTTGATGCTGTTTTTGAAAACTCTTTGAACAAATTGTACATACTGGTCGACCATCATCAGATAGTGGAACTCGTGGAAACATTGGTTGAACTTCGTTTGAACTACTCTTGAAACCATCCTCACCAACTATCACAGTGCGAGCCAAGACACCACTAAAATCCGAAGGCGGTTTAAGTGATGATGACGGCCCAGAATTTTCAGTTACGTTAATTTCTTGATCTGAGCTACTTTCTTCGCTTTCCTCAGTTCTATTCCCTCGAGACTTTAGAGACTCAGCCGATGTCATCTTGAGATATTCGGACGCCACACTTTTTGCACCACCTGTGCCAGGAGGCAGAGACCGCGGCCTAGGGCTCTGGCTTAAATCTTTGTTAGTCTCTTGAGCCTGTGTTCCAGAATAAAGCGCCGTTTGATTACCATGTGTTAACGATTTATTGTCATTTTCAATCATTGAATCTTTTTGAATTTTTGATGGACTATGATTGGGTTCTACTTGCTGATCTAGAACACCAGAATTCTCTAATTCTGCAGCACCTATGCTAATTTCAGTTTCCGATGCAAACTTTACTTGCTCTGATAATGTTGATATAGGTCGTGAAGACATAGTGGGGGAGCATGATGTATAAGAGTGTGTTACAGTAACAGGTGAGAGTTCACGAAGTCTGCCAGGATAACAGTTAGCACTAATCGATGTTTCAGTCAGTCTGTCGAATTCACAACTTAAACTTACAACAACTGTCGAAGTCGTTGTGGATGTAGTCGAGCAGGACGAAATCTCGGGGAAAGTCTTATTCATCTGGCTTTGTTTAATTTTTGTATACTTTAGCGCTTGTTCAGTTAAATATGCCTGCAGTAATACACTTTCATCCATCCGTTGCATATGGATGACTGGTTCTGTTGCATTTCTAACTTTATCAGTATTAGACACTAACGATTTTAGTAGCCCAGACTCATTTGCCAAATCGCCGATTACCTCTGACATTTTCTGCTTTTCCGATTGACGAGGTTTAGTTAGATCAATGGGTTTCATATTCATTTCGTCGAATTTATCATCTCTGGTCTTCGGAATAGTCGGATTAGAATAGTACTGCTCTTGTTTTTGATAGTCAAATGGTGGCTTAGGCGATGTGAAAGATATCACTCGTCGCGGTGAATATGATTGCACAGAATTCTGGCTTTCCTCAGCAGAACACCCTATTCCTAAAGCATTTACTTGTGAGCTATCAGGCAACGATTGTTGTTTATATGACGAATACTGTGATCGTCCATGAAACGCCTGGGCACTATTTGCCGGAGGGGTCATAGATAAAGACAGAAGACATCTTGCAGCTTCATGTTCCGGTAATCTTGATTTTGATTCATCTGTATCTAAAAAAAAGTCGCCGAATAAATAAAATCTATGAAATTCCAAAGAAAAAATTTAAAACGCACCACTGCTTTCAGTTTCACCATCCCCAATATCACTGTAATCATCTGAGTCCGATTCGCCTTGAATGGAAGATGTACGACCCCCACCTGATATAGTTGATTGTTGATCTGTATCACCATCTGTATCCATGAAATCTCCTTCGGATGGCATTGGTCCCGGGTTTATACCAAGTTCCAAACATTTTTTGTAATGGGTTTTCGACTGCATATGCTTTGTCAAATTACCTTTCGTCTTAAAGCTGAAATACAAAAGAAAGTCAGATATCAGTTCATGTAACTTTGTTCTTAAAGATTATTTATATTCCCCTAAGTTCATGGTTAGTTTCAATATTTCGGTTTAGTTGAGAGGACAAAGCATTTTCCAAGTATTTTTCATCGGGTTACTTATAACTTGCACTAGTCTAACTCGACGGCATCCCCGCTTGTTTAATCTATACTTTGATTGATTAGAGTTTTACATGTCTACTAATTATATGAATAGCTTCGAAAAGGTCACGGATCCAATTTGCCAAAATGTTATTTGCCACCGTTATTTGATGATGGTTCAAACAACAATATAAATAACAATCACACGATCAATGTTTTTACGGATTTACCGAAATAATTCTGACCTCATTAATAACAATTAATAATTTGTTGACCTCAAGGTTTTATTTTTATACTATCTTCAAAATCTAAACAATTTTTTAAGGGATGTAACAACTAAGGAATATGATATATTCAACCTTTTGTTTAGCTTTGTCTGCATTGTGTCTAAAACATGTCGTTAGACAGAACAAAAAATAAATGTACAAATATAAGAAAAGAGTCCATACCAGTTTCTTAGTCTCGATTAAGAGAAACCAAATTTAAAACAACACAAAAAGATAAGGCAGAAATGATTCCTAAAAGTCAGTACAAAACGTACAAGGAGTATAAAATGCCTTCAACTAAAAAGTCTAAAAATCTGTACACTGTATTTCACATGAATTAAATTAGAAAAGAGACAGCTTCTAAAACCAACGAAAGAAATTAACAATTGACTTTCATTATGTATGTTCATACATATTTCTAAAATATCTTAATAATATTGTCTACGAAAGAAGCTTACCTAAAAGAACAGTGTTGGCAAGTGTAAGGTCGCACATCTGTGTGAGTCCTTATATGTTTTTTCAACATTGAAGGTTTCTTGCAACGAATTCCGCACTCTGAACACACGTATCTACCTCGACCTCTGCCTCGAATATAAGTGTAGTCTTCATTGCTCTCATAGCCACCAACAAGAACGCTTGAACTGGATTTTGAATTTCCGTCATTCTTCATGGATGCATCCGTTGTAGGTTGAATTGATTTTATTTGATGATGATAAAACTGCCCGGACGTAGCTGAACTGCTTTCGAATGGTGTCATAACCGTTGACTGCGAATGTACCGTCGTATAAGGCAATTTAATTGCCGCCATACTATAAGTTGAGGACCTTTGTCGAGAGTCGTATAAAGACATGGCAGTTTTTGGTTTCAAACCAAGTGGATGCGGATTGTTTTCGGCACAAACTTGCCAAACACTGTACATTGAAAGTTTGTGTAAATTTGCAACATACGATGGTTGTGGACAATTTACTGTACAATAAAACATTTTAGTGCTACACTTTAGTCCCAGGTACGTGTATGCATGACCATTCAAGTAAAGTTGAATGCACGCCTTGGAGGGACGTGGAGTTTCAGGAGATATTAATGGCAGTGTATTAGCTGTGGGAGTAATACCATGATGGCGTTTTGGAGTAAATGTTCCCGGCTTTA
The DNA here is from genome assembly GCA_964036015.1 of Leptarthrus brevirostris. NCBI lineage: Eukaryota > Metazoa > Arthropoda > Insecta > Diptera > Asilidae > Leptarthrus > Leptarthrus brevirostris. The sequence continues at coordinate 44,815,817 of OZ038372.1, forward strand.
ACGGAAGGCTTGTGGGTCGCAAAAATTTTGATTTAGCTTTACTTTTAGCTTCTGAAATTTCAGAATCAGATGGTTCTTTAGTAAGCCCTGCACTATTGCCAATGGATGAAACGTCTACGTGAAGAGGCAATAACGGTTGTTGCTGCTGCTGCTGCTGTAGTGTTTGCGGTGACGCAACTGTGAGATCCATTTTCGGTATGTTTTCAAAATTAAAATGGCGAACTTCCCTTTCGCGCTCAGGCGATCTTATAATTTTTTCTATGGTATTTTTTCTTGGGCTCAAATTGTCCGCCATTCGGGTAAAATTAAAAGATTTTTTCACATTATCTGTTGCTGTAGATGACTGGGACCAATGCCGGGGGCTTTTTTGTGGAAGTCTTATCGCTTCACCTCCAGTGGATAGAGATGCTAAGGGAGACTCAGTCTCTATGCGAATAATAGGTTTTAACATTTGGTGTCTAGGGTTTGGACTTTGAGAAATATGATGTGTCGTACTCTCTCCATGTAGCGTCATTGTGTTTTGTATTAGTGGACTTGGCGTTTTCTTACGACTGGGACTTATGTTGCGACTTAATGAGATTTCGCTAGTAATCTGTGGTGGATGAGGTAACGTTGGCAGCGCCAATGTGTTCGGACCAGGAATTCCAGGCACAAACGGAATAAGTTTGTCCCCATGCATTACAGACGATGGCACTATGGACACTGGTGGTAGTGTTAGCGGATTAAAAGCTGTAATCGAATTTATAGGAGGAAATTGAAAATGCTGAGTCAAAGGCAATCCAGCACTTAAGAGATTAGGTGCGGATATGCTTGGCGTTAGTGGCGTAATTGGAATCATCATTTTCGGTGTCGACGATGGCGGAACTGATCCATCTTTATTAGAAGATTTTGGCGAAACTTCTGTAAAACTTCCGCCTGACAACAGGGGCGTTCTTATCATTTTGGGGCTGACTTCAATGTCAGGACATTCCGAAATAGGAATTATACAACCTCCTGAAGAAAGAAATCGCTTCATCCTATCTTCCTTTTTATCCAACATTTGTACTTCTCCTCCGCACATCGGAAATGTTTGTTGATGTTGCTGAGACTTGTTCTGAGGCAGCTCAAATGCTATCGAAACACTATTATAAGTAGGAATGCTTACATTTCCTGCCGCAGAGTTGCTTTCATTAACAATAATAGAAAATTGTTGATGCGGATAGTTATTTAATCTCAGACGTTTTGGTGAAAATTCTTTCGCGAAGTTTCGGTTTTCCTCATGTACTTTTGTTATAACAACATCTTCGGACTTACGTTCTGAATTGTTATATGCTTCCACTAAAGGAGTTTTACCAAGAAGTGGTCCTGGAGACGGCAATGGAGTGTCTATAGCTTTGGAAGGAATGGCGGTGCCATCACTCTGGCTGGATGAGCTAGCAGCTGTTGAATTTGTGTTAACATTAAGCTGATTTAGAACAAGATTACTCGGTTTAGTTTTAAGTTGGGACCATGCCAATTTTGCCAACGAGAGCGGATTTCGAGAAAGATGCAGTAGCGAAGATCGTGCTAGTTTCGCTAACGAATTAGGATTATTGAATTCTGGCAGATTAACATTAATTGAATTTGAACGAAAATATTTATATGATGGAGATGCAACAGGACTAATAGGCGCACTGGAAGGGCCTCCTTGGCAGTAATTACTCGTGTGAAGCCTTAAATCTTCTGCTGATCTAAAGTCCATTTTACATAATGGACAAGTATAAACAGCATCCTCTCCTTCACCATTTGGAACCCCTAAACCTCTAGCGTTTAGCAATAAGTGTTTTATAATCGATCGCTCTTGTGTCTGTGGGCGACTTGTAGCAGTTTTAACAGGTGGCAAAGAGCTATTTTCCGAGGAAGTAGTACTTAAACTGTCTGCTGAAACTCTTTTCCTTGTATTATCAATTTGTTCAACAATTTTTGATAAATTTAATGGTTGTGACGTCGTTAGCGCCTCAGTTATTTGGCCAGCCTGCCCTTGTTGATTTCCTCTAGGCATGGAAAGAAGTCCGGAGCTATTAAAGAGTCCACTACTACTAATTGAATTAGTTACGGCATTTGATTTGCAATTAGGTACTTCGTCTCGATGTAGCAAATGCTGCTGTTTGTTTGCCAATGCAAATGCCAACTTTGAATTTGAGCTTTCATTAGACAAAACAAGTGTAGTGCTCCTAGACTTTCCAGATATTTTTGGGTACTTTTTCTGCAGCAACAGCTCCTTGTTTTCAACAATTGCTTCATTTTGTGAAATAATTTTGGAAATGTGCTCTTGTAAAAATTCCCGATTCTATGAAAATGAAAGGAAACAATAAAAGCTTCTCAGAAATTTCAGAAATAAAATCTTACCAACTGATGTCCTCCTCCTGTTGCTGAGATACCACTGAAGGACGTACTTGTTGACTCCCGAATCGATGGCTGATGTGCTGATTCAGTGTAACTAGACGCAACTTGTTGAAAAGTCTGAGTATGAGGAGGTGGCGGCGCCTGTTCAATACGATTTTTACTTGACTGCTTCGGAAAATGATTTGAAGGATCCTGTTCGAGAGGTTGCTGATGGTACGATGATGGCTGATAATAATTTGTTACAATTTGGCTTTCATGGTTGTTATTAAGTTGTTGTTTCTGTTGCTGTGAAATTTCCTCTTTGGCGTATAGGGCAGCATTATGAAATTTCGGCTTATACGGCTTCTCGTTTGAATATTTCTGAATTGCTTGTGCAGCTTGTTGCTGTACGGCTGGCGAAGAAGTTCTTTCATCCATTGGAGATGCCGTCCGACTTATCTTTAGGAGAGAAGGAAATAAAATACATTACATTAATTAATTTCTCAGGGTTTAATGTGAAGTTAAAGAAAGGTTAGAGAAAAATCTCGAAAATTGTTTGTTGTTTTTCTAAACCTTCCATTCGTTTCAAAATCTTAAAAAACAGTGAGTACGATATAATTGAACAAAACAAACTATTTTATCCATGCACATAAGGCAATTAATTTAAAGTATGTCGCTTGATGCTACATTCGTGTTGGTTTGCATAACAAGAATTCTCGAATTTCGGTAGACGAAAATTCACCTCGAGGGAAGAACAACGTTTTGCTCTTGTATTGCACCAATCAGCAATTTCGTAAAAAAAAAACAAAGTCCGTAGAGGTAGTGGTAGAGAGTGAGGAACCACCTACATTCCGCCGATGCTCCAGGTTCTAGGAGTCGCAGCGATTATATGAAACTTAGCCTATTATTATCACATTAAACAGCGAAGCAAGAACATTTTAATTCATTTGAAATATGTAGCTAGACTGACGGTTTCTGACCAATTAAAGCTATGAAGACAATGATTCCAACGCTTGCTCAGGAGAGTTAGTAAGTCACCGGATGACCGATCAGGACGGACACCACACCAGATTCGTGATAAATGATAAGGTGGTTATTTTCTAGATATTTTATCAACTGAGAGTTAATGAGTTATTCAAAAACATTTGATTGGACCGAAGTCAATGAAATCGGCCTGCAGTTTGGGCAGTCGTGTGTCTCTTTTTTCTAGGTATTTTTAAGGACAATACTGAACTAGCATTTATCAATAAAACCAAAAGTTTCCTTAATTTAACCGACTGTTAGATTTACTTGTGAAGATGAAAGGAAGAATATAGAACGTGATTTTTTTTTAACGAGAAAAAAAGTTCTTCAGTTTATTTTCATGACCTCAGAAAAACTAAAAAAATATTCTTTACTACCATCAAGTAGATCCAGTAAACTTATAAGGTTTGATTTTAAAAGAAACATGTATTTAGAAAGTTCCCTGAACTTCCCAAGATGAAGAACACACAATTTTAAATATTCGGAGGTCATCGACTTATACTTTTCAACAAGATAGTGCGACAGTGCATATTGTGGAGATAATAGAAACAAAGATTATAAAGAGAAAGATAGCAAAGAGAGAGATAATAAGGAGGCAAAAATCATTAATATTCAGCCGTTGATAACACTATCTCCTGATCTAAATATACTAGAGACTTTTCAGGAGTGCCTTTTACGTAAGGTATGTATGTGGGGTGGCAACATATAGGGAGTAGAAACACCACACACATATAAAAGATACACGGAATGCTATTCCATTAGATCACAAACAAAAAATATAGGTAATGGGATATTAAAAGTTGTTAAGCAAAAACGGCATAATTTGAAAATATTGAATAAAGAATATTTCTGTATTAGGAGACGGTTTAATTAAGTCTTCCTAAAACATAGTGTTTTTATAAAGTATGACAAAATAAGGATATTTCAAAAGTAAGTTCTCCCACTTTTAATAATTTTAGCTTAACAACACCGGTAGTTATCGATTTTTTTTTCAACTATGATCGTAATTTTTTTTCTGACAGACCCTGAGGAGTAATTAAAATTTATTACCTGTGTAACCAAAGCAAACACTAATTTGCTACATGAACGAAACAAAACAACTAAATGACAGAATTTCCTAACTGCAATGCAATAAAATAATTAGAAAGTCAGGGCTTCCTAAGAAGTAGGTTTTCAACCACTTTCTCTACCTGGACATGTTGGATCTTTTTGGAAAGATAATAAGATGGGAAATTTAATAAAAATAAAAAACGTATACATTGATTACTTGAATCTCAGAGACAATTTGGTGAAATCCTGAACGTTAGGAAATTTCGAAGCATTTCAGATTCGCACTTCAAGTACACTCATGCAGTGGAAAAAGTTAGATTAACATTGTTGAAATTTTAATCAAAGGACATTGGGATAATAGTTCTTTGACGTGAGTTTGTCGTCGCTGCATTGATCAAAAGATAAAAATAAAATAATGATATGCATACCTTCCAAGCAGACTCCTATTTTAATTCTATTTTAACAAAAAAAGCAATAAGGAATTAACCAGTATTTTGAGTTTTTATGGCTTTTGTTGCAAAGGCTTCAACTATATTCTCGAATGGTCCAACATATATAACCCAATTTTCGTAAAAAAAATATAATTAAAGTAATAAATTAAATATCACTAGATATCATATAATAAAATTTGCCTCTTACCACATCAGAACTGCTATTACTTAGATCTGGATCTTGATCTTGATCAGATCCCAAAGAACCATCATCGTCGGGCTGTGCCTCTACACCTTTTGTTCGAAGCGCATGAGATCTAGATCTGAAAATAACCAAACTTATAAAAATTACATTTTTAATATATTATATTTATCTTACCTGCAATGCTTATAGTAATTACTCTTAGTTTTAAATGCAAAACCACAAGTATCACATGGATATGGTCGTTCGTTGGTATGAGCACGGATATGTTTCTGTAGAACTGAAGGTTTAGTGCAGTTTAAATTGCAATAAGGACACACATGACGTCCAGAAAAACTTTGGTCCGCTACTTCACGTTGTTGTGGTCGTTGTGACGGTAATTGATGAAGAACTTTTTGATGATTACTAAGATTTGGTGCTGTTGTTGTCGATACTAGTGAACTGTTACTATTAAAAGTTGATGTTATCAAGGGCACTCTACTTAAGACATTATTGTTGACATTTGTATTTACTAAAGGAGAAGCCCGACCTAATTTAACAGACGAATTACTATGCGAGCTATCTTCGTGATTCGGTGAAAATTTTGATACGTTAACACTTTGATAGTTAGTCCTAAAATTGCTGGAAATTTTGTGCACCTCTTTAATATCGCCATTCAGTTCAGGTGTTATAAAAACTCTTTTTATACCATCATTCGGAACTGATATTCGAGTAGAAATATCAGTGTGTCCGTTTAAAGAGGCATACGGATTTTGGTCCTTTCTACTTTCTTTAAATAAAACTTTATTAATATTTACTGACTTAGATGAGTCTTCCTGATTGTTGGAAATACTTCGAGGATTACCAATAATATCAGTAAGCTGATGATTTATCTGAACTTCGTCTAATGTGGCACTGGCAATTCTTTTGAATTTTTTATGCAGGTACTTAAGGTCATTCGATGAACTGTTAAATGTTTTACTATTGTTATTATTACTATTGATAAGATCAACTGAATTCGTGCTATCACTCTTATTTGTATTTACAGAGTCTTCATCCGATTTTGTATCTGAACAATTTTTGCGGTGGGATAAGGAATCAACGTAATTATTTGATTTTAGCCGATATTCTTCGCTATTCGATTGAACTTTTTTCGATGAAATCAGCTTAGATTCGTCCATATCGTGTGTGCCTCCCGGATCATCTGAAAAAAGAAAAAGAAAATGAATAAAATTGTATTGAAATTATAAAAATATAATTTAGATATTTAACTTTTTCTCAACTTAAAGAAAAATACATGTAAAAACGGTTATAGTGAATTTTTAAGCTGCCAGTTTTTTATTTCCGATAGCAAATCGGCGTGTTCATGAACAGCACACAAATCTTCTAAAAACACTATTCGTTTGAAGAGCTGAGTTTAATACGTTTTCAGCAAAGTTGCGATAGACCCAAGTAATGCAGTGAAAGATATTAACACACCTTCTCAACTTGACTACCACGACTGCGTGTCATAATTTTTGCCTGCCAATCAAACTATTCTCAAACTCTCTTACTCATGAAGCATATTATGTAGTTTCAGCAGGCGCAGGATCTCGCACATCAACAACGTTCTACTTACTTTGGCATATTTGACAGCACTGAAAAAAGGAATTTTTTTCGAACATTCTAATTTTGGTACTGGTAAACCCATCACGATAAAACCTGAAGACCTTTCTTTTACGATTAGCCCAGATTTATTAGCTTTAATACAATGCGCTTTTTCCAAAACAGAATCTAAATTACTGCCTCAAATTTAGCTCATGTGCCTGCGACGTTATAGATCTATATATACAAATAAAACGGTTCGAACAATGTTTTTCTAATACGGAATTGTGTTACAAACTATATATAAAATCTGTTTTTGCCGACTCCGCCACTGAGGGAAATAGGTGTAGCAGAACAAAGAGGAAAAAAAGAAAATTACATCGGTCGACACGGTTTTTGTCCATGTGTAACTAGTTGTATAAATAACAAGTACTCAGTAAATGCACGTCAATAACAAAAGTATCATATCTGAATTAAGTGAAGCTATTGAGTTACGCAGGTTAAGAGTTTACACGTTGATAGATACTTTTACAAAAATAGTGTAATTTATTTCATGGATTAACAAAAGTTAATTTGTTTTGATGTTCTCTTCTCAATGAGATTTGTACCTTCAGTGTGCACAAATAAGTTATCATGATCGCAATTGCTTTATTAATATTTTTTATGATAATGCCAAAATAGCGGGGCTGCACTATGTTCTATGACCTATAGCACAGCCTTGGCAGGTTGAACGAAGAAAATGACGATGTAAGCGTCGCTTGAAAGTGTAGAGAGCAGACGATAGAGGATAAACCGAAGATGGTAAACTGTTCCAAATTCATGTTAGTCTGCTTAGGAAAAATTCTCGAAATTTGACGGTATGTCTAAATTTGACTTCGAGATTTTAGGGGTGGAAGCGATTTAAGGCTCTTGTATCGCGCATTTTCGTGTGTCTACAAGGAATCAGATTAGAGACTAAGCCCGTAGACTTGTATATTTCTAGATCAACGCCAAGTCAAACTGAATGAACTAAGAAATTCTAAGATCTTTGTAAAAACACCCAAGCATATCATAATATTTTTAGCGACTGAACATTTATGGTCAGTACAGTTAGGATGATGAATATCTGAAAACCCAAGATGTTAAGGTTATATATTGACTCCACCCACCAAAATAAATTGTGAGGTGGGCTAGGTGTTTTTTAATGGACAGTAAGCAGAACTGAGTTTTGGATGCGTTAAACATAACACGATTTGTGTTGCCCCAAGCAAGGATCATAGAAAGGTCTAAGCATGCGGTCTCAATTGATTTCTATTCAGTTCTCACGTGAATGCACTACAGATTCAAAAGAGTACGTGAAATCGAGGGTTATGTCTTCGAATAAACTATGAATAAGATTGCAAATAAGATATCAAACGTCACTAATAAAAAGAAGAAATGGGGTTGGTGAAATAACTGAACCCTGAGGTTCGCCGACATTTATTTCGTAGGTCTATCAACCAATTTTAAAATAACAGGTGTAACGATTTCGGAAAATCCAAAATTATAGAGACAATAATTCAAACGCACCGTTAGAGCAGCTAGTAAATTTGGGATTGAGCGGTCAGCGTGGAAACCGTACTAGCGTTCGTTGACAAAATCGTGTTTTTTTCTAGATATTTCAATAACTCAGAGATGATTAATAATTCAAAACCTTTAGATAGGGCCGAAGTAAATGCTATTGGTCTGCAGTTAGAGGGGACGGTCTTTACTTTTTTAGCAAGTTTTGAGTTTAAAGGGGGGCCTGAAGGCAGAGTTATGGTAGAGGCCTACTTAAGGCCAGAGGTTTCTGAAATTTTAAGAAAATGGAGGGTTTCCAATATATATGTATATATAACATTTATTAAATATATTTATACAGAAATTATGTTTTAATTTTTGCAGCAAAACTGAATTTGTCTATTCTTTCAAACCACCTCCCCCACCCATTTATCAAATTTTTTGTATGTATATATTTTATATTACGCTACAAGGTAAGACATTCATCACTTATTTGCAACAGAGGACAAAAGCGTTTCCTTCATTCAATAAACCAGATATAAAGCTTAAATTACGGTTGTCACATAGACACGTGACGCTTTTTTTGTCTTTTTTTTCGCCATTGCGAGGTTCTAAGTTCAAGTTGTATATGGCTTAGACATCTCAAAATGTCGTTAATTTCGTCAGAGGATACAGCAAGCAGTGTTCAAAAAGATTATATGGCTAGTTAAGGAAATAAAATTGGACTAACATTTCAATGTATCTTGTCACGAAGGATATGGTGGAGTTGGATTTCTTTTGTATCATTTGTACAGCTCCGGAGAATTTAGTTAGGATATACATTAGATACGTTCAGCCGACAAACACACAAAGCTAAGTTGTCGCCGGTCAGTAAGCTGACATCTAGCCCTATAAAAATGAGCCATGATCTAAAAAAAATTTAGTAAAGTAAAAATATTAACAAGATACTGATTCTAAACAGTTTATTGGTCAACAATTGATTTTCTAGATGAGGCCGTAATATAAGAAGTAATGGAGAATGCATCAAGTATCTGCAGGCCAGTGGTATCTAAATTTTGACTATTTTTTTTTTAAATATTTGTGAAGACTTTAAAAGATTTCCGTACCAAACTTAATATATTGTAGTGTATGAAATATTACCTCAAATAGGTCAATGTACTTGAAGTACATCATCATCATCATATTAAGCTAATGTGCTTGACATTATAGACTTAATACATATTCCCGAAAAGTATCTCCAACAAGGATATCTTTTGTGGTTTTTCCCACATAAATATTTCTTGAATGATTCAAAGAATAAATTATTAATTATCAGAGGATATCAACCTGTTAAAAATAGCTGCCTACATACATACATATACAGCAGTTATTTCGTCATACTGGACAGGTTTAGTATAATATTTAAATTAGATAACTACATTTCAAAATCATATTCAGACAAAAGATCGTAGCAACGAGAAAACAAGTTTGTTTGCAAAAGGCCAAAAGTAAACAATCTCAGTCATAACTCTGGAACCACCTGCCATTCTATAATTATGTACAACATAATCGATTTGAAGAAAAAATGCAGTTCAACGGAAAAAGATTCGATTATGGCATTTCGAACAAAATACGAAGACGATCGCGTCGATCGATTATCATACACGACGATTTGTCGATCCAAATATCGTTTAGAAATTTATCGCGAATGGTAGACGTAAGCAACCAAGGTGTACTTCATATTTTAAAATATTCAAGTGACGCAATTTTTAACATTTTGACCATGCATGACTGGTTTTTGAGCCAGAAATGCTAAGCGGTAAGAGAGCAAAACAACACTCACCATACATACTCGTTTGAGATCAACCAGACACTGAACTTAGCAGTTTTAGCATTACATCACTCCAAGAAAATTGCATCGACACCGTAAAGTGCCGATAATATAGAGCAGATATATAGATATAGTACACCATAATCGAGAAGAAGAGATTGCCTAACAACTACCTGCAGAACAAAAGTTATAATAATACGAGCACTACATGGTTCAGGCTCAATTCTCTTAAGAACTTTCTTGAATTATTATTATCAGCTTAAGGCAAGTAGAAATATTATGCGGATTGGCATCAAGCCCGCCAGATTGGAGTCAGCAAGTCGCCGCCGTTAAGCGTCTTCGCTTCTGGCAGTGACGATTGGAATCTCATCGGCTATTTTAGAGTGACTTTACAATAAAACATGCGAGATTATGATAATCTACAGCGGTAGACTGTTTTTAGACTAGGATTGGTTTTTGTGTAGATTGTGTAGGTTTTTTCTTACCCAACAATAATTAAGCTTTCTAACTTGAGGTGTTATAGCATGTAAGAAAATTGAGTGATTATTGTTAATTGTTCACATTTTTTCTGAGTGATAAATGCATCTAAATTTTCATTGCATTAACCGAACTAATTCGAAATTGTATCAAACGTTATAATTACGTAATACATATTTAATAAAAGACGTTATATGTATTTTGCATGATATCTACAGGGAGAGAAAATTTCTGGAATTTTTATACGAAAATTACGGTCCTCACCTGTAATCATTAAAAAATTCATGGGGGAAGTAGTTTTTTGGCGTTTGTTTGATGTCACTACGCTGAGAAGATCAAAAGTTTTAAATAAAATAATGATGTGTTTACCATGAAAATTTAAAATTTATTAATCATCCTGTAACTCCTCAACGGTTGAGATACCCCCTCCCCCCTCCAATCAATTTTTTGGTTATTTAGGTGAGATTTATCACCCCACTTATTTTGGCACATCTTATGTGAAGCACTCTGTATAAGTTTATAAGTTTGCTCTTCAAGGACTGTTAAAAAATTGTGTTATTACACGCTTTCAGATTAGCCTGTCATTACTTTAGACTTTACTTCAATATTATTAGTTGCCCAAATAATATTTCGTATCAAATGTTTAGGGTGGGGTCCTTTACTTAAATTGCAAAAAAATATTAAAATTCCAAAAAGCACACATGCTATCAAAAAGAGTTAAGCAATCTCCTCGCAATGTTTCTATCTGTATACTGATTAAAATGAAATATGTCAGAATATCTCAGATCAAATAGATAACAAATAAAGTTATTCTTGAATGACGCATTAACCTGTTGCTCATCTTTATTATTTATTTTGGCAATACATTTTTAGTGCCTACTTATCTTTGATAGTGACAATTTTAACAGTTGGAAAATACGCAAAACCTTATCTTTTCGCACTTTAGATTGTTTCTATTTTCTCTTATTCATAAATGTGAAAAGCAAAACAAAACTTTGAAATGTATTTAGTCATTTTCATTGGTGTAATATTGTTATCAAATAGTAAAATTGTTATTTGTTATCGTATATATATACGTATCTCAAATAATGGTAAAATTTGACTATATTAGCTTCTTCACAAACAAAATTTAGAATAAGTCAATCTCAAGGTACTAAGACGGAGGTATAAGGGATTTGATAAAAAATACAAGGAATTTTTGAATTTCGCGGGACGTGAAGAGAAAATTGTCATTATTTTTTGTTGTGGTGTTGGTACACTTTCCCCTGACGTATCTTAACGTTGGTACCCATATTGGAAGCTTACTTTATTGTTAGCTGTCGAAAAAGGTCCCACAACAAAGAATTTGCATTACATTTTGCTTCAAAAATGGATTAATGTGCAGCCACGTATTGGAAATGTTCAATATTGCGTATTGGTAAGTCTTCTATGAATAAAACAAGAAATGCTTGTTGTACAATGTTGTAAATACAAGTGGTAGAAATGTTTCCAAGAGAACTGCTAAGACGTTGAAGGACAATCCAGAACTGCTTAAATGGATCATAAAACTAAATGAGGACAATCCAGAACTGAAGTGCAACTGTCCCAGTCAAACAATTCTTTGTTCCATTTTTCCACAAGTAAAAACTCGAAAAGAACACCAAAGCACGTGTACGCTTTTCGACAACCAACAATAAAGTAAGCAATGTCAAGTAGGTACGTTAAGAACAAGTGCACCAACACAAAATAATTATGACAATTGGAGTTATACAGCACGCCAATCGAGAAAATTGATTAGCTGAGAATCTAAGGTTTTGTAATTGATTAACTGTACAGCTCTAGTGAAAATTGTTCAGACGGATGACAAAACAAAACAACAGCAGAGGAAGATGCCATTATCACGCGCAAAATAAAGAAAAATTCTTTTATATATAAAATCGGTTGATATTTTACAGCAAACTCAGTGAAATATTAATGTAAGGACTATCAGAAATCGGGCCACAAAGGATGGCAATATCTAAAACAACCACCAAACGAAACACGGAGGCGGCCTTCTAACGGTGGGAAGGTAGCTTTTCCTGGTAAAAAATCAAAGTATTAGTGAACGGGGCAATGGGTTATTACATCAAAGAATATGATATGTTTTGTATCGATGAAAGAATAATGCAGATGGCATGGTAACAGAGATATTTTAGCTTGAACAGTGCGAGAATGATGAAATAACAAAAAGAATTTCTTGACGGTTCCAGTACAAAAATAAAACCTAAAAATAACATATTCTCATAAGCAAAACAGTTAATGTTACTTCTCTGGGATATATTTGACAAATAGTCAAAAGGCGACTAAAGAAACAGAGATTCACCAACCAGCAGTTGTTTTCAGCAATTAAATGCTGTCGATCCCCAAAACCATTGAAAACCTTATTATATCGATTGAAAAAACATGTCAATCTGTTTCCAATGAACATTTTAATTGATTTTTAATTTTTTAAGCTACAATGCAATTTCCTTAGTTTTTTCCAACTTGTTTTTATTACTGAGTTCTACAAGGGATTTTATTATTCAAAAAAAAATTCCGTTTATTACTGCGCAATTAGAATTTACTGTAGTATTGACTAGTTTATCTAAAGAGGGAAGTAAAATAATTAATTTAAGTAAATTTTATTCCAAAAGAAAGCTTATAATCTTAGAATAAAGAACCAGGAAGACCTATACTGTGTAAAATTTATATCCGTAAGTGAAGCTACTCCAGGAACTTAAAATCTATTGCAGTCGTTCAATCATAGAGACAAACGCCTACCACAAAAAACAGACAAATATACAGGGTGTTTGAGATCTGACGTACCAAAATAAGTGGGGTGATGCATCTCAAAAACATAGCTAAACAAAAAATTGTATGGCAAATTGGTGGCAATCTCAACCGTTTGGGAGTTACAGGGTGTTTAAGTTCTTCATGACATGCACATCACTCTTTTATTTTTATCTTTTGATCTATCCAACGCATCGACATCAAACACACGCTAAAGAAACTACTATCGCAATGACATTTCCAAAATTCTCAACAATGTTGATCTAACTACTACCATTGAATGTACAGTCGCTTCCAAAAGTGAAAAAAATGTTTTGAAATTACCAATTATTCTGTATTTTCCAAAATTTTCTCCAAATTTTTGTAATCAATACATCCGATTTTTATTTTTATAGAATTGCCAATATCTCATTACCTTTCCAAAAAGGTGCAACATGTTCACATATGTAGGAATTTATACGTAGAAATCCTATCGGAGAATATTATAAAAATCTACAATTAAAGAAATTTAACTCCAATTAATCCTAAAATGCTTTTTATTGAATAAGAAAACTAACACACAATTAATTTTAATAAGTTACAAAGCTGTTCAAAATGTCCAGCGCCAGTTTGGATGCATGCCAATAATCTAAATCCCTGTTTAAGGCTTATTATAGTCAGATTCTCCCGTATTTTCGTGGCTGCATTCACGATTCTGCTAAAACCTCTCTAATGTTAAACAGAGCTTGAGTAAATTACATTCCTCATTGGGGTAAGGTCTGGAGATCTATCAGGCCAAGGAATCGGTGCACCTCGTCCAATCCAGCAATTACGACATTTTCCATTTAGTATTGCCTTCACAGTATGAGCCGGTGCTCCATCGTGTTGGTAAAACATGTATGTTCTCTATAAAATCTGGCAATGTATTATCCAAAAAGTCCGCATAAGCAGTTGGGGCAAAACGAATGGTCCTACCAAATAGTTGCCGATGATACCAGCGCAAACATTGACAATGAATTTCTGCTGGAATGAGATCACCTTTGTCCTGTGTGGGTTAGTCTCCCACCAGGTGTGGGGGTTGGAAAGTTTGTGATACCATCCCTGGTAAATTGCGGCTCATCCGTCCACAAAATTCGGTCCAAATACGCCCTATTGTCAAGGTCGCGTTCCAGTAGTCAAGTCCTAAATTCCAGTCTTCTCTCGGAATCTCCTTCCAATATTCCGTGGACTGGGTTATGGTGATATGGACGTAATCCCTCTCGATGAATAACCCTCCAAAATTTAACTTTACACACTCCTAATCGTACTGCGACCCGTCTCGTGCTCTTTTCAGGGCATTGCCTGACTAGGGTGATTATTTGCTGCTCGACGTCGGCAGAAGCAGCCGCAAACCCAAATAATATCCGCGTACTCCTCAACAGTAAATTCTACCATTTTTTAATACTTTTTGCTTAAAAACACCCGTACTCTTGGATTTGTTTTTCTACTGTGATCGATATTCTTGCTGACTGGCCCTCTTTTATAGCCAAATTTCCATCAGCTAGGAGTAACATACCGCCAGAATACTAGAGTGTGAACTCTGGCTAACACAAGCTAATGTCGGCAATAATACTACAAAATATTACAAATATTTTTGACGCTTTACCTTAGAAATTTTGTTTATTTAAAGACTTTCGTGCTAAAAGATGCCGTTTTCTATTTCATTTTCTACCGTTTTTTTTCTAAGGTACAACATGCCTTTCTGAAAAAGTCATAAGATGTGAAAAGAGGTATATTTTATTTACATGAGTTTCGGGGAAAATTTGGGAAAATGCTGAATTTTTAGTAATTTTAAAACAGCGACTGTACCTGGAATTGTAGGAGTAAGATCATCATTGTTGAGAATTTTGAATAGAGCTAGTAGTAGTGGGATAGTAGTTTTTTGGCCTTTATTTGATGCCGCTGCGTTGGGTAGATCAAAAAGATAAAAATAAAAGAGTAATGTGCATCTGCATGTCACGAAAAACTGAAATTTATGAATCATCCTGTTTTCCTTTATCTAGGTGAGATCTATTACCCCACTTATTTTGGCATGTCAGTTCTTGAACACCCTGTATTTCGTAATGTCAAACGTTGTTTTCTTTTGTTTGTGTTTTCTGGGGTTAATTCTGTTAAATTTTGTTCAATTTCTTAAAACTATTATTACTTTAATAAAATAATTAGACTATTTTGTTATGTTTTGTGTACCGATATTCCTTTCACAGCCAGAATTCGTTTAAATAAAGCAGCACGAAATGTCCGATTTGTATACTTCTGTTCAAGCTACTAATAATCATTCTTCTACTGTTTTGTTTTTATTTTTACTACAATAAAATGAAGCTTTTATAACTTAACTCAGAATCTTAACTGAGAATCATGACTTTTCTCTCTCTCTCCTCATCGTCTTCTCCTTAGTGGCCTTCTTTTTTTTTGCAGATTCAAAAGGGCATGCAGATGAACATCTTGGCCCCAGTATGCATGAATATAAGGTTTGCAATTCCACATGATTTTCGTTCGCGCGGGATCCCGCACGGATTTTTGAAAATCCTTAGAAAATTGCTAAAACAGAACAAAATTGTCTTCAAACTATGTAGCTGTTATGACTTTTAAATAATAAATATCAACATAAGACGTATAAATATCAACATAAGACCTACAACGATTTTTGGTTTCAATAGACTTTACGATGTGGTGTAGTAGCTAGCTAATCCTACCAAGAAATTGTGATTCATTTTGTTCAACGTTTTGTTTGTACACTCTCTCTAAGAGTTTCTTTAGCTCTTGACTGATGACTGTGTTTTTAAGGTGGTTTGAAAGTCTCATCATGTGATGTAAGAGCCTTTTCGTAGATTTAGACAAGTCTGTACGCCATTGTTTATACTGCCGCAGGGTATCGCCGATTAGGCCACATTTTCAAGCAGGAACTTAAACGATCGAAGAGGGCTTCAAGACTTATTTTCACGAGTTGCAAATAATTATTCAGACTATTTATCCTGTCCCGTTCCCCGGTTGTAAAATGGATTTCCGAACCAATGTCAATCAGTGCTTTGCTAATGCAGTCCTTCATAATGTAAAACAATTGTTTTACAACCCAACATTAAACTTTATTCTTTTTGTTCTTCTAGCGATTTTTTTTTTCAAATACATGTCATTTTTGATGGGCACGTTTTTGAAAGTCTTCATCAGCTTTCTGACTTTCTTGATCAAAGCTGCGTAGCATTTCTCTGGGATTTAATTTTACTCTAAAACTATAATGTTCATCGTTTTTACCACTACCACCACCACCATCATCATCATCATCATAATCTTCTTCTTTGTTATTGCTTGTCAACTCGAAAGGATTTCTTTCTTCGGATGATTCATGCTCCTCAGTTGTTTTGTATAACGTGTCCATAACAGTAAGTTTTATGCAGTAGGCGTAACACAACTGTTGATCGCCAGGCGTAAGTTTGCCTTCCTTCACTATTATAGTGCTCCGTCCGTCGTTATCCCGATTTGCTACAAGTCCAACGCGAATATTTGGATGTTTGGATGCATTCATATTTTGCGAAATTAATATGTCGCGACTTAATTGCTTTAGCGGCTATAGATACCGCTGTCTTATCTGTTAAATGTTAATTAATGAATATTTTTTAGTAATGAATGAGACACATAACTACCACAGCGGTTTTCTGGTTATTAAAAGTTATTCGAACAACACTGTGGAAATAAAATCTGAAAGATTTTATTTATCGATATCAAATTAATGTGAAAAATGTTTATAAAGTATTATAAACAATTCAATAGAATCACTAAAGAATGGCATGAGAAATGACTCATCAACACAACAACCGTCTCTCGACAATATTTGGTAGAATGTTAGTCGCCTACGTGAGGTATTGGAACAATGGGTAAAAGGAAGTCTTACCATTAGACCCAAAGACTTCAGTAAGAGGCCTGCGAGATCCTTCCTCCTCCTTTTTTTATTTTTCTTTGATTTTGCAGGCTTAATCTTTTCTTTTTTGCACAGTTTTATTTTTTCGCGATTTTCTTTCTATTGTTTTTTTTTTCCCTTTTCAATCCCGCGGCATGATTTTGTTCTTGAGTAGCGCGACCTATAGCAGGGATGGCTGCCCCTTTTCTTTGAACCCCCTATTTTTCTACTGCGATCACTAGGCGATGCCATTCCCAATCCACTGCTCAAACATCTGCTAACGGACGAGTGTCCGGCGGACGCTGTGATCACGGAGAACCTCAGTCAAGCTGTCATCCAGCTGATCATCTTTGGAATCTTAACCAGCTGCGGCTGGTCAGGTCCAATCCGCAGCATAAAGCGATTTCAACGACTGAAAAACCCCATTAAACTGAATTGACAGGTTTGATTTGTATTATTGGGAATTTTTTTCGAATTCTCATCGATGACGTTGACCTTGAAAACATTTTTTTCGCATTTTTTACTTTGTGCCTGAAGGGTGATCAACCAAAGTAATGCTCAATTGTAATCAATCAAATCCACGACCTGAACTATGAATTATTAAATGGGGGGGGGGGGGGGGGGGGGTAGTTACCCACAGCCGATTGTAGAACTTCTGAATTTGATGCAATTTTCACTTTCTAAGGCAGCTTTGATAATGAATACCATGAATCATTTTTCTTTAAAGAAGTAATCCAAACACAAGAAAAGAAGTTATCAATATACTTTTAAAACCTAGCTTAAAGACGAAAACGTATAAACAACGTGTGTATAACCGGATGTGAGGTAAATTCATCAAAAAACATTAGCAAAAACTCCTTTACTTTAATAAACAATGGAACCATGACGTAGGGAATTCCTCTTTCAATAAGGTCAAACAACGCAAACAGTTTTGTAAACAAGATTGTTTCTCCATACAGACATACTAGGCTTGACTTCAGCATAATTAGTCAGTAAATAAGTTGATACACCTATGTAGATAATTTAATTTGCAATTAAAAATGTGTCTACAAACTAAGTCTACATGAATTACTCGAATGATTTTAATTACGACAGCAGTTTGAACACTAATTGTGTAATGCGGAATTCAAAAGCTATAAAATCCGTAGCAGCTGAATCAAAACCAAAAAAAACCAGAAAAGTTACTTTAACAACTCACCACATGACGTCGATACGCGCAAATAAAAATAGAAAGGCAAAAAATGAGTGGAACTCGCAATCCCCCGACACCGACTAGAAATGCCCGCGGCCAGCGATAAACAATTCGCGTTTCTGTGTGACAGCTCAAATTGCTAAATACGAGAACACACAGTGAACTCATCACGCCATTCCACGATAAGAAGCCATTTATATCGAGAACCAACCGATAAAACCGAAAAAAGTGCAAAATATGACGATCAGAGCTGAATGAATTTTAATTAGCTCAGCACTTCTGACTTTACACTTTGCTCATTAATCAATCTCAATATCTGCGGCGATAACGCGTGGCAAAAATTATATAGTTTACCTTGCATATGCAGTTTTGCGAAACATCAATAATTCTCGAACTGTGGGGCAACCCCCAGTTATTTATCACACACGTCACTTCACAAACAACACATCAAGACCTCGTCAGTGGGGACTGTAGACGCTGCGGTACGCCGAGCGGTGAATACTTTCCTGGCGGAAGTGATATATTTTTGTTTAATCACTGCGCTGATATCACATCTGACTTTTGGAACAATGTTAAGTGTCACATCACAAGCTTCATAATTCAAACTCAAATCACTTGTCAGTCTTTTAAAGACATTAGTTCAATGGCTGCATGTGGGAAAATAAAAGGTCACAAAGAGCACCACAGTAGTGAAATTCGTTTACAGCACCAAAGCTTGCAAAGCTATAGGTAAAAATCCGAATTACGATTTCAGTTTATTTATATCGGCAGACATTCTTTGCATAAAAACAAGTTTCGAGTGGTTCCCTGTGCCCCTCAATGAAATTTTTTGAAAACATTGAGCCAAGCAAGCACTCAACGAACAGTTCACTTGAGAATTCCGCGGTCGCGCAACGAACTCAATGTAGCGGACGAATATTTCTGACTGGGCGTACCGCAGTGCTCAGCTTATACTACGCTATACGATTCAGACCAGACCCCGCGACTTTGCCTATCTTAAAACGATGAGGTAAACAACAACTTACTTAATGCTGACTGAGCGACTTCATGGCGCTGTGATACAATTAATTAACAGTGCTGCCATTCTTGCAGTATTGAATTTGCAATTATTTTTGCAAAAGTTATTTATATCGAAATTAAATTGATTTTTTCTAACAAATTTAAAAAGTCGAACTACTAGAAGTTTAAGAAGTAGGAGGTAACAGTTCATAATTTTAATGACATTTAGGCATGTTAGATTTATACTTTTGTACAGTTTCAGTCCTACCTAGTTAATGGGAAGAGTTATCAAAAGTTCGACGACAATACGAAATATACGAATTCAAAATTTCTATTAAAGTAATTTTTATAGATTGTTATTCAAATATTGCCCAGAAACATTGCTTTTCAGTTTTGTCGTTAACTGTCAAGGCTACGACCATACCCGTTTCCTTAAGGTATCTTGACCCCTTAAGTGTGAGCAGTCTAAGAAATAAATAAATTTGGAGCACCGGGCCAACAACAAAGCGACCAAATTATTTCTTATAGAATCTTAGAAAAATAGTAAGTAAACTGTTCGAGAAACAATCGCATATATCAGGTCGTTGCATATAAGATGGCAGATTTTTTGTGTGTAATAGAAAAAAATTTCAATTTTAATTAGATTATTCCCAACGATACTTTTAATCCAGAATTCCGTTTTTCGAGAAGTCTTTAATTCTGGAGGCGATGAAGAGCTTGGAACAACTTTCTGTGGAATGCCGAAAACAGAATTATAATTTTGAACTAATTAACTAGACTTCTAAAAAGCTGAAAATCTGTAGGTGAAGGTTTTAATGATGGTATTGAAAGCCCTGCGTAGACTGCACCGGGTCTATAGTGTTACCACATTAGAGTATCATACATCCTATATATCTCGTTACCGATCGTCCTTACATTTGTTGCTCTTAGAAGCATCCTCTAGATCCTTGAACAAGAACCTATTTAGCACTTTGTACCTTGTTCTTGCAAGCGCAGGCAATAACACAGAAGGTGTTCCATTCGCTTCCTTTTTGTCGGACCCTGACAGTACCAGCACAGGTCGATGCTCGATACACGCATTCTGTGCGCATGCATACTGTCAGGCAGTGGCCGATGCAGACCCCTACTAGAGTTCTACATTGAGTCAATCTTTGTACGGAGTTAGTATTTGCTCTGGCTGCTTTTTAGGAGAACTCATCTGCCGTTTGGTTACCTGCTATGCCTCTGTTCTTCTGTTTTTTTTTGTTTTTGTTCTTTTGTCCTAGATTCCCAAAACAGGCAATTTGGTATTACCACCCTGAACATTTTATTGAAATCCCTAATCGGCAGTATGTAGTCGATGACAGAGGTAAAACTTTTTCTCAGCCTTCTGTGACCGTTCTCCCGCGCCTTGAGGAATTTTGATACCTTAAGTCGCAGCATCGCCCTCTTCGCGGCGTTCTTTACGTACACAACCAGAGGAGGGAGATGCAGAATTGTATCTAGAGAACGGTAGGGCATGAATTTGAATGCTCCCGTCATTCCATAAAGCCATAAAGCAGGATTAGTCGCACTATAATCCTATAGACGCAGTGTGTGATATGGGGCCTTAGACCCAACTTTGTGTCGATTATTCTTTGCATGCGTAGAAAGTTTTGTGTACTTTGGCAATCCTCTCTTCTACCTTCAGTTTCCAGGACATTGTTCCGTCCTATACAATTTCCGTTTTACGCCGCTTAATATTGAGCCTTTCGGTTTCTGTCAAGAAGCTTAGCTTCCTTAGAGTTTTTTCCGTAAGTTGGATAATCGTGTCCAGGCACTTATCTGATACCAATAAAACGACATCATCGTCGTACGCGACCACTTTTGCGCATTTTATTTCGAGTTTAACAAGTATCTCGTTCAGGGCTAGCAACCATAGCATAGGCGTCGCAAGTCAAAAATTCAGGAAGAAGAAAAAATATTTGGAATCGACTATTTTAATGGAATCTATTTTGAATTGAGGTGAACTGATAATGTGTCGGCCTTCCATCCCGGAGGTCCCAGGTTCGAACCCCGCCGGCGCACAGTGGCCGAAATCTTAAAAGAAACCATAATCCATTTGGTCCGGTCCATTGTTTGTTTGAATTTTGCTACTGAGTATAAATGTCAAAAAGAACTTTATAAAAAGTTTGACAAATGACAGTGGTATTTATCGACAGTTCAAAAAACAAATAGGAAAAAAGGAATATCGTGAATAATTGCCATATTTCAGAAAAATAATAGAAAAGCGCAGGACCAATTTGTAGACCCACCAATATTTCTTTAAAACAGCCTGTGCTAATTCTTAATTTTTATTGAAATGCAGATGTTTATTAAGCAAATGTTTTGCTATGAGTTCATTTTGTAAAGAGTACGAATCGTGTATGTGGAAAATAGTGGAGGATAAAAATTATGAACTGAAAAGTAGGAGTTCACTTAAATGTCTATTAAAAAATATCGAGAGGTTCTGAATTCACCTTAAATTGTAAGTCCACTTGCAATCGTTGTCTCGAATCGGGTGAGGTTTTTCTCCCGCTCATTAGTATGCATGAGTATATTTTTATTCCTATGCACTAAAATAGCCACGGCTTATAAGACGCAAGTAAAAACTTGCAATTCAGTGACCCGACCTCATTGTGAGTGTCATATCGTTCGATTAACGAAGACACAATGTTAAATGGCTTAGTCAGATCAGTCGAAAAATTCAACTTATGTACAATACCCTCCATATTCCTAAGATCATTAACCTTAAATTGAGCTAAACGTGAAATCGAGCGCTATAATTATAGGTATTCGTCTTAGTTTTTGAAAATAACATCGACATTTAGTAATCCGAGCAAATTAATCTTCGGTTGAAAGATCATTATGAAAGTGGATTTAAGTTAAATTTTTCCCTAGGACAGGACTGACTAATTCTAGAAAAACTTATGCGGAGGAATAGCTGCTTTCCAGTTCGTTCAATTATGATCTGCATAGATAACATTAATGCTTTGGATCATTGTCGTCCTGATAAAAATCCCTGTCATCTTTTCTGTGATTCTCAAAAGTTCATCAGTTGATCTTCCACGGAAGCATCCCCAAACCATCACTTCCCCCCCCCCCCCCCATATTTCACTGCAGGTACGCTCACGAACGGTACTTGTTTTGAACTTTTTAGGAGACGGAGTTGGATCACTTCGTTGAGCGGCACGACCACCATGCCATGGGTCCCGTGTTCGAGACCAGCTTTTATTGGACCATTGGAGTTACAGAGTAATATTGGTCGTTCGGAATCCTCCTTAAATAGTAGGTCCACTTGCACTCGTTTTCTTGGATCGGTGAAGTTATCCTCCTGCGCCATGTTCCATATGGGGTTACGGAAACTTAAGAGAGAAAAAGTATGTCAAAACCCGACGGACCAATAAAACACTTGGACTGATATTCCTTAACTTTTCTGCACACGAAAATTATATTAAATTCCGTATTCCAGAATAATAAACGTTCAAATCCTAAAGTTACCCGAAAAATTGAAGTTGTTTTGAACTTCAAGTTTAGAAGAGTATCGAGCACGCAATAGAATAAAAAAACAGGGAAACAAAGTAACATGTATGTCGTGCAATCGGCAAGAGCTGTAAATACATAAAAACAAATCACAAAAATTGGGTATTGTTCTTAACCAATTCATTTGAATTAAATGTTCACATACGGACCACCGAAGTCAACTGCAAGCTAATACTTTATGTAATCAAGGATCATTTCATTGCCAAAACAGGCAACATAATTTTAATCTATAAGCGCTTAACCTTTTGACTATTGTACGGTTGATGAAGGTTCAATGGGACAACACCACTATTAAAAATTAATTTTTTTACATTGAAACCCACAATGAGCTCATTAGGTTCAGAGGCTTTTAGAAGAACTTCACGCAAGTCAAGGAAAACTTATGCAATTAGACCTACAGTGGCTGGATTACGAACCGCCGACATTACTCAGCTACCCTCAATGGCCTTCCGGCGTAATCTGCTGTCAACACAAAACAACCATGACCCGCCGCCGTTGGTACCTATTAAAGACTTTCTTGTATTTTTGATTACAAACAAAAGTAATGGTTTCCTTACGGCATTCCGTCTCACCCTCCCACTTCTTTGTCACCCTTGTCCTAAAGCAAAAATATTTTAGCTAACTTTATTGGCTAGGCTATATGTGTAGTCTATTTACTTATTTCTGTCACTTAGTTATCGTTACTCGTGATGCTTGTTGCCACATTGGCCGTTGAAAATGAAATTTCTTGACATATTGAAATGTTCTTCTTATTTATTGGTCATTGAACTTAAATATCTTGACATATTGAAATGTTTCTTATTCTTAATTTATTTGCAACTCGTCGCCTACTTTATGGAATAATGTCTTAGTTTTTGAAGTCTTTGCTGCGCTTGTAAAATCAGCTTAGTTAATTTTTTTCGTAATTTATTTTTACTTGAAATAACAGTAAAAATAGCTATCGAAAAATGTATAAAATTTAGCTTGAATTTTGTAGTCACTGCTGCGTCTAAGGAGTTTTTTTTTATTATCGCACTTCTTTTAACATAAAAATCATTTCACATTACCTACGCAGTTTTAATTAACTGGAACAATAAATATTTTAAGGTAAGCAAAATTTTTCTATTTGGCTTGGCATATACTTAACTTCATGACTCATTTAAGAAATAATTTGTTTAGATGCGTAAAATTGTTTAAACTACAGATAGACAAATTGTTCTGAGTAATAGTGTAGATACATCTGCTAACTAGTTTATAAATAATAAATTTTAAAATGAACAATATCTTCATAAGCAGAAGTCAAATATCTATTATAAGAAAAACGTATAAAATTATCCACACAGTTGTGGAATTTCCGTTTCTGATAGATATACTTAAAATTGTCCAAATTTTTTGCATATTTTTGATTCTAAAAATAAATAATATACTCATTACCTTTTATAACTCGGGTCGTTTGTTTATAGTTCATTTTGGACAAGTTTATTGAACCAAAATGATCGCGGTAATATTCACAAGCATTCCCAGCATTTTATGTGCTAAAAATAGGCAAAATATTTGGGCATCTACACGAAATCCTTTGCTTCGGTTACACTTGCACTTTAACTGGAAATTTTACATCTGGCAACACACGAAAACACTAAATGGAGTCAATAAAATGTTTATCAGACATTGTTGCGATATGAAAAAATGCGATAAAGTGGTGGTAGTAAAACTATCGCGATTAAAAGTTTCATTGACTTGTGATTTTTGAATGTAACCATAAAGTGGTTGCGGTAGACGGTAAACCTGCGCAAGCAGCGAAAGCAGACCACTCATAAGCACTGATCACCGGTGACCATTCGATGAACACCAAGCAGTATAACTTGAATTCTTGAAAGAAACCAGCACCAGAGGCAACGGCAAGGCAACTAAACTAACACCTTAACTCAATTCATTGCATCGCGAGAAGTGAGGTTATGTGTGGGGAAACAATACGAAGAAATACAAAGCTCGGACCGCAATTGTTTCTTATCAAATCAGACAGGGCGACGTAAGTTTGATCGGCGATCAACGCGATCACTTTGAATGCGTCGCGCAATTCTTGCAGCCAAGAGCCAAGTGCTACAGCCGGTGATCGTGGGTATTTCACTTGCTTCTTTAATCGCATTTTTTTCCTTTGATATTTGTGTATGTGTTGTTGATCATTCGACCCGACTTGAACCAGCAAGATCGAGAGTACCACTTAGCGCTTTGCTCAGATAATTTGAATAATCGAATTATTGAAACGAGTCATTTTCACACCTGATTGTTGATTCGACGAAAATATTTGCTCATTTGTTGCTGACATTGGTTTCCCCAAATTTTCAAAAATTTGTAGACCATTCTAAATACCCACCCATAGGTAGAAATATATTTTGCTTAATAAGCTTCAATAATATTTAAAAACATTGAGTCCTGCGTATAAAGTTCCCCAAGTGTTTCCTACTCTCTCCTGAAAAAACTAACATAGGTAATGCAAAAGTTGGGTATCATTTGACACCAAACTTTGAAAATAAAAATCTTTTAGCCTCCCCTTCTATACGCATCAAAATTGTTCTCTACAATTAAAATTCAACTTTTCGTAAGACGTATTAAATACAAACATATAGGAGGTTTGATAAGAAAATAAGTTCAACTGTTTTTTACACTTATCCCTATAGTGTTTCATCTTCAGCTCTGACCCGTTTGAACAGTTCTGTATCGTCGTTGAATTCGTTCAGGAACACCTGAACAATGCCCAGTAGGCACTGCTTTTGACCAAAATACAACTACGAAAAAATGACCAAAATATTCGAAAAAAGGCGTAAGACAAATTATTATTTACCAACATCATCAACAACCTCTCTAGTTTTATTTAGTTTCACTTTCGTATATTTGTTTGTTTGTTTCAAGTCTTGCAACCACTTCTAATTGTTGTATTGATCGAAGCGACCGATATTAGTGTCAAATCCATAGTTTCCGTTGTCAGTAAGATAAATAATGTCAATCCCGATGCCGTCACATAATTTGATTATAAGACACACCCGATGGATGTGAGTGGGATGAGAGTGATATGTACAAATAATTGAAAACGGCCGATATTAATGTCGAATCCATCGTTTTCGGTGGCGTTGAGATGAGTAATGGCAGTCCCGATGCTATTAGATACTGCGGTAGTAACACATCCCTAGGTGTGGGTGTGGGAAGGAAGGGACAGAAAAAAATAATCGAAATCGAACGGTGTTAATGTTGAATTCAGAGTTTTCGGGATCACTGAGATGGACAATCATACTCTAAATGTCGTTAGATACTATGTAGTTAAGACACATCTAGCACCATTAAGAGTGGGTGTGGGAAGGGAGTGACTTTGAAAACAAATTGTTTTATTTAACATCAAATGATGTACCTACTAAAAGTTAGAAGAAAAAATAGGTAAAAAAACTTTTAAGTTAAACGGTTTTATTTAACATTAAATGCTATACTAAAAAATTATGTACATTATTTAATGTTAAATAAAACCGCTTAACTAAAAAAATGTTTAGCTATTTTTCGTAATCATTTTCCATACTTTTTCGACGTTATCAATGGTTGTTAATGTGGTGAGGAGTTCAGGGCACTCGTCAAATTCATCGTCTGCACATCACTCCTGGAAACATTTTTATCACCAGGTTTATTCATAAGACTCGTTAAAAGTAGCATTCAATATTTACAATACGGTGCTGCACTTTATTCCATTCTTACATAAAAAATGTAATGCAAATTCTTTATTCGGTTTTATTTTACTTAAAGGATCTCCGAGCACACCAAAACATTTGTAACCTTTTCAACAGCCAACAATAAAGTAATCATACAATGGTCAATGTCAAGATATGTCACAAGTGTACCAACACAACAATAAAAAATTGGACAATTTGACAATTGAATTTATACAAACCGCGAAATTAAAAAATTTCGCTTTTTTTCATTAAATCTCGGATGTGCAAAAAAGAAGTTAAATAAGTTGGCCACAATCTATTATTTTCATGTAACATAAACTAATATGAAGTAAGAAATTACTTGTTTTGTCGACTATTCCACGTTAACTCAAATTTTCGTATCAGTAGTTTTTATTTGCGATTCCATTACAATTATCATTCCATTATAATTAATAAGTTCTTTTACCAAATGCTGATCGGTTTGGGTTGTTTAAAGTAGATAGTCTTGAAAGAAGATGCTGCAACTTTATTGTTTTGTTAGCCTTCAATTGTGTACAGTCTTCAATTGAGTCTCCTGAATTGTTTTCTTCTTTTAATATATCAATTAAAGACTTTGCTGCAAGAACGAGTCAGTTCCATTTAATATACTTGGCGTGAAACTAAACGCAAAAAACTGTTACTATTTTTTATTAAATAAGATCCTTGTGTTTTTGTTGCTGGGCATCTATTTTTGTGAAAATATAATCATAATTTTTTACATAAGTATAATGGTGTTTTAGGCTCATGTTTGCCAGAAAATGGAACTGTCTCGATCTTGCAGCAGTCTACAATTCCTGCTCGCCTCTTTGCGGAACCACGACACACTTTTTGGATGCCCCCCTCCCCCTCCCCCTAACATACAATTTTTTATTTGCCTAGGTGAGATCTAACACCCCACTCATTTTGGCACGTCAGATCTGAAACACCCTGTAGATAGCAAACCTAGGATAAAACATAACTTATTATGTTTTTAACAAAAGATAAAATAGTTTTTATTAAAGAAGTTAAACCAACTTCACAAAAAGTGCTAAAACGCATAAAATAATCTTTCAGTTTATATCTATTACATCTTGAACTCGTTGCAAATTAAGCAAACCATACAACTACAACAAAAGTATTTAACCGTCCTTTCTTATGATCCCGTGAGCTGAAACGTTCAGGTAATTTTATATAGTATCTTTAATTGTGGTTGGGTAGTTGTTTTGTTTGTTTAATTTGCACCGACTTCAAAATGTATTTGATAGATATAAAATTAAAAATTATTTTATGATTTTTAGCCTTTTTTGTAAAGTTAAAGTATCTTTTTTTTTAAAAAACTATTTCAGTTTTCACTTTTTAGTGTCTTCATATATACGACTCAAGGAATGCTGCTCGTACGAACAAAGAAATTTCAAAAATGGCAGAGGTGGTTCCATGTACCATGACCCTTGTGCGCCACCGTACTTTATACAGTAAAAGAGAATTATCGTAGTCAGAGAATCATCGTAGTCACTCCAGGTACAAAATTGTTATTATTTATCAATCAGGAAACGTATGAGGTACAACAGAATTAAAATCATCAAAATCAGTCTATGTCTTATGAAGCTAGGCGCCGCCGCTCTAATAGAAGAATTCTCTAACTCTAATAGAATTATCTAAATCAGTCCACGCGTTACAAAGTTAGGCTACCTCCCATTACCACAACATTTTCCCATATAGTAGCAATGGGGGATCATACTGTATACAACAAAAAATAATCATCCAAAACGGTCCATGCATTACGAAGTTAGATTCACCTCCAAAAATTTATTGACGTGGTACTAATCGGGAAACATAATCTACCTGACAAAGAAAAAAACATCCAAATCGGTCCACGCCTTACGAGTTAGAGAGTTAAAATCGATTCACGCATTAGGAAGTAAGTAAGTAATGTTTCACTCCCACCCCCAAACCACCAACAATTTTTTTGACATGGTACCAATTGAAGAACATACTCTACCCAACAAAGAAAAAATCATCCAAATCGGTCCATGCGTTACGAAGTTATCTAAATTGGCCCACGCATTACAAAGTTACCCCCATCGCCACCTCACCACATCAAAAATTTTTTTTACATGGTACCAATAAGGGAATATACTCTACATTCCGAATTAAGATCCCTGTTATTTTTGGGAAGTGGGTTAAAAACAAGCAACAAGTTCGTAAACAAATTTTAAATTATGAAGTAATTCAATGTTGTGGGTGAAGTTTTCTGTCGCCCCATGCCCTATAACGGAGTACGGGAACTAGAGAGTTCTAATGGTTTAGAACGTCATACATAAAGTAAAGTCCAAAGTAAATTAAGCGTTAATAAAACCATTACAAGGCGTTTAAATGAAAATAATAACCATCGTCGCAATGCCCGTAAAATGCCATACACTCAGCGACACTTGATTGCGAACAGTGATATTTTCATTAGTTTATGAATTTTTACAGAAGAAATAATTTTGTTGCATACTGAAGATGAGGTCGGTGGACTAGAAAAAATTAATTTCAGGCAACTTATCAAAATTATAACTATTTGAGCAATATACGAATGGGCTATAGTGTAAAATTAGTCGTATGCAAGCTGCATATGCATTTTTTTTTAAATAAAGAAATGTACGAGAGAAATCGTAGAGTGAGAACAGCGCATGCAGCAACAGAAAGAGAAAGAAGAAAACTTCTTTGGCAGGCTTCAAATTCTGCTCCCACTTCCAGGCAAATCCGAGACGCCGTTGGAACAGTTCAACGAATATTAAGGGACTCTGCAGTGCTAAATCCTTAGAACAGAAAACGAAAGGAAGTGCAATACCGTGCATAAACCGTGTGCGTGCTTTCCGATTTTTTGTTCGTGGGAAAGGTGTGGGAAGGGGGTAGAAAGTACGCCTTCGAAATGTCAATTTGACGTGGGTTTTCTGAAGAGTGCGCATTCAAAGTGTTTATAGAGTGTTTATTGAAAAAATTTTACTGTTCAGTTATTAAAAATGGTGTAATTTTAAAAATAAAGACAATTTACATTTAAAAGACTGTTTTGGTTTAGTTTACTAAGAAGCTGACGTGCTTAATTTGAACATTTCTCGTGATGATGTGTTCGGTATTTTGTTGTAAAAATAATCGACGCATTGCATGGGAAAAATCATTTTTCAGGGAAGTTAAATAATATAATAAGCAATCATACAGCATTTTCTTTGAAATATGTGCAAAAGCTGTATAAATAAAAGCTAACTTACCAAAAAATAAAAACATTTCTCTTGATGTTGTTCGTTTGTTTACATTTGAGATACATCAGAGTTTTGGGTCGCCTAGGTGGTTTCAGCGACAGCTGACGGAAGTTTTTGCCTGGGGGCTCTAACAAAATTTTAAAAATATTAAAATATCTTTTCTACTTTTTAGTATTTTAGGTTTCCAAAAGATAAAGACTTCAGAGAACTGTGGTTAAAATCCATCGGTAGAACTGATTATTTTCATAACTTAAATTAAAACAGTGCCCGCTTCGAACTTACTACTTCCAGAACTTTCAAACACATAAGGAAAATTCGGAAACTTTTTAAGCATGATCAATGGTGCACTTCCCTTCGTTTTTTGTTCTAAGGCTAAATCTAAAAAAATAATGAGAAAACCCGCCTTGACTAAAGTTCACCAAAGTAATAGGTTGCAGTTTGTTCAGCGTCACCTGACATAGAAAGGGGAATGGTGCAAGGTCATAATCACCGATGAGAAATGCAGTGCCGGATTTGCATTTCTGAAACCTATAGGCTGAAAATTGGTGGAGCCCCCTTTAAGGAAACGAAAATGCCTCTTTTTAGTTTTTTTTACCTTGCACATCCTATTAAAAACTGTAAACCTTAAACAGGTAATCTGTAATCTAATAATCCGGGGAAAATTAATTTTAACTTAAAACCGGGTGGAAAATTATTTCTTTAACCTCAAGTCCTTATCAGGTGACCTATAATTTAATAAATGAAGGTAAAATGAGTTCTATAACCTTAAATCTTAGGCAGGTAACCTGATAAATTGCAGTGAAAAATTAGTTCTATAATCGAGAAAAATGTGGTTCTTAAACCTAAGAAAAATTAGTTATATGACTTTAAATAGTAAAATTATATGAGGAAATAAGGAGCTAATAAAACCAGGGAAAATTAATGTTATAGCCCTAAATTGAAAAAAATTAGTTTTATAAAACAATGAACTTTGTGCAAATAAAATGTATACATTTCTTATAAAGATGAGAACATTTATTAATACATATTGGTTAACTTACTTTATTATAATAGTATTTATAAAATAGCATACGCGAAAATTATGTGTAAAATTAAATTACAACTTTTCTAGCTTTTTTGCTAGCAAAATATTCCATTACATTTACCTTACGATTAACGAATTTTCTCCTTATCGGGCGTAAAGTAACAATTTTGCTCCCACTATGCAATAAAACAAAGATGCCAATTTCAGTAATTTCATCGCCACGAGAAGAAATAAAGAAAAACCACATCGTCTTCAGCTCGGGTAACAGCAACAATTTTTGTAAATTTTTTGTTAGAGTACTTAATTAAATAAATTTAATTTTTTTTACGAAAAAAATGTGTTTTATTCACTGTGGTGGAGGCCTATAGGCTGCAGCCTACACCAGCCTATTGGTAAATCTGGCACTGGAGAAACGGTTTAATTATGACGGAGCAGACGGGTACCAGTGCTACTTCCATGACATTAGGAAGGAAGAAATTATTCTCTCTCAAAACAAATAACTACATGTATGGCCGGTCATGCCACCTGATTTAAACGTAATAGAGAATGTGTGAGAATGGCTATCCCGCAAATTCTATCCTGAGGGATGATAATTTAATAACTTAATTAGTGCTATCCAGGTAGCCTGGACAAAATTCCCTCCGAGTATTTGAAGTTTTTGTATGAATCGATTCCAAATAGAATATTCGAGTTAATAAATAAACATGGTAAATACTCACACTATTAAAATATCAATTGACGTTTTATTTTTTTTTCTTACTCTGTTCGCTATTAAGTGTCGCATCAATTATATTGCCATCCGCCTATTTACGTAAAAAATTATAATTTTGATGCATGGAATATGCAAAAATACACATTATCGAATTAGTCGTTGTTGATCGTAATAAAAACTAAAATAGTTTCTCCCAAAATCAAAGTAATGATAATTTTTTCGATATCTCTGGCAGAACACCCCCTGTTGATGGGGTGGTTCACCATTTTTGGTCGTTTTTGTGCACAACTAACTAGCAACAAATTCACTGAATGATTTAGGCATCGTCCCGACTATGTAAATTCATTTCTCATGAAGGTGTTCTGCTAACTTCAGCTGAACATAGCAGAACACCCCAAGAAATGTTTTTGCTACAACTATTCAGCAACAAATTATGAAAAGGTTAGCTTTTGATTCGAGAAATGTGTTTGGGTAAGTTGAGGTACGTAAATTAACTAGTCTAGGATATTAGTATCTCAATTGACAGGTAACACAATGGTGTTAAAGGCTGAGCAATTTTTTGTTGTTACTGCTAATGGATTTAAAAAAATAAATTTTTAAATTTAAATTTTAGGAGAAAAAATAAATTTTTCCATTTCAAACAAAAATGTTTTGAAAAATTTGCCCTCCAATTGTTTTTTCTTTATTTTCTGGTTTTAAATACTGGCCAGTGTATCCTCTTTCAAAAGCAATTTAAAGCACACACAAATCTTTTACCATTCTTCCATTTTTTAGACGCCAGATCAAAAAACACCGTTTCGAGAAAAAGGCATTTAAATTTTTGGGCCGGTTATAAAGTTACTTTATCGCGGCAAAACATAGCTTAGGCTATAATTTCAAAATAACATAAAATTTTCAAAAACGCTCTTCGGCACAAGAATTTACACACTACAGGCTATTAAGGAAACAAAAAAAATCGATTTTTTTAAACCCTAATTCATACAATTCTTGTTATGAGTTCATCTCTTGTTGCAACTTCTACCATTTCTTTCATGGACCCACACAAATAAAAATCAAGTGATGTTAGGTCGGGAGAACCATGCGGCCAAGGAAAAGTACCACGCCATCGTATCCACCTCACTACGTAATTTCCATTCAACCTTGTACGTTTCTTCCGCAATGAGCGCTCCGTCAGGTGTCATATACTACACAGCCACAAAAGTATTGGGACACTTTTTTTACATTTTCAATTTTGTGGGTATATAAAAAAGTGTATATTTATAAAAGAAAATTTTGTTATAGCAATAATTATTTTATTTGTTTTGTTGAAAATTCTTTTCACCGTTACAAACAATTCAAATAAATAAAAAAAAAAATAACGAAAATAATACATATTCATTGAAACAATAATTTAAATTTACTGCAGATTTCTTAATGTTCAGCATTTCATTGCATTACGTTTTTGTTTTACAACCTCTTTAATACGGAGTGGCATTGATTTAACAAGTCTTTCACAATCCTCGGCGGTAAAAGAATTCCAAATTTCCTTTATTTTTTCACAAAGAACAGTTTTAGTCTTCCTGGATGGATCCGCCCAAATCTTTTCTTAATAACTCCCTATTGGGAAATATCCGGAAGTAGGAAATTTGACATGGTGCTTCAAGCATTCTGTCTGGTATGCTTCGGACTTTTTCCGTATAACATGACTACGGTTGTCTTTCTGCCATTGTGCATTCTTTTCGTTATTGTTTTATTATTTATTTAAATTTTTTGTAACTGTGAAAAACATTTCGAACAAAACAAATAAAGTAATTATTACCTTAACGAAATTTACTTTACTTTATTTATAAATAAACACTTTTTTATATACCCACCAAATTGAAAATGTAAAAAAAATGCAAGTGTCCCAATACTTTTGTGGTTGGGTAGTAGAAGACAAAGTCTTTGCCTTCGTAATACTCTCATACTGCACCCCCCCCCCCCCCCTACGCCACACGCTATGCGCCTTGTACCTGTCGTAGGAACAGTTCTGCTTGCCTAAAGAATTCTCTTTCATTTCCCCTGAAATAGGCGCAACATTGACTTCCGCTTGAGTCGGATGTGTATGAACGCTTCCAGTTTCTCGAAACTTTGAAAGACACCTCCAGATGGCTACCTTCTTTCTGGGAACCGCGGGTGATATTCATGCTCTGCTTCGAGGGAATTTCCGTTGCTGAATCCGTTGCGGATTCTTCATTTGTAAATTGCACTATTTTCAACTATTAATTGCAAGCTATCAAAACGACTTTTCACTTTATAATATCATGTGCTAATAAAAATGACACGCTTTTGCATTTCATTTTATACCTGGAGATCATGGCATTTCCATTCTAAGTACAGCAGTAGTCAAGTTGAGAATGATAAAAGATTTTTGTAAGCTTTTGCTTTTGAACACACAATGACACATTGACCACTATTTTAACCCCGAAAATAAAAAAAATTTAAAATATTTCCGTTTGAAAATTCCCAAAATTTAAGTTTGAAAATATATTTTTTTAAATCCATTAATTGAGATAATAATAACGTCTAGAACACTAACATTGTAAAAAATATGCGTTAAAATGTAACATTCAAACTCCAATTGCTTTGACCATACAAATTTTTTTTCATTATTGCACACGACCTAAGAAACATCCTGTGTATACGTATATTAACATAAAATAATATAATTGTTTAACTTACTTTTTAATCTTATTCCCTCCTTCGGCGAGTTTGACGCTTCTGAAACTTGCTTCCGAGTGCCAAGATTTCCTGTAATAAAACAAGGAGTTGTATAAAAAAATTTGACCATTAAGTAAATTGTATTGTATATAAAAGTATATTTTTGGATATTGTATGTGAGAAGAGTTATTACTTCGAAAAACTGATCTGCAAATATTTGTAAATAATCACGCTAAACGAAAACGACCAGTTTAATGATCTGGAAGTGCTAACGCTGTCTAGTGTTCCCGTAACACCTAAGCAATGGGCGGGAGTAGAACTTCACCCAATTTGACGCCGACGATTGCTAGTGAACCTAGAATTTAATGTGGATTCCAAAACAACGACAATAGTCTGCAAATTCCAACGGCGTTTGAGCGTAATCTGTTGTCAGCAGAAAATAATCATGGATCACTGGTGGTGTGGTTGAAACCTGGGGCCCTCGTGATGGTAGGCTAACATGTTACTCATAGCATAACTTGCTTTAAAATAAACCTTTTGTTTCTATATTAGAAATTTCCCAGCATTGAATTGCAAATGAATTTAAAAAAAATAAACTTCTTAAAATTCTGCTTTTGTCGCTTATCATCTTCTCAATTTCAGAAACGATATGCTGCATGTTCAAGTAGATTTTGCAAAATCCAAGACGACTCAAAAGTACATGTTGTGTAAATTTGAAAAAGCCATAAAGTTGGGATATTGCGCAGAAATGCAATCTTGCCATATATTCCGTGAAAATGTCATGAACTAAGAAGAATTGTTACGACTGAAGAAAATTCCTTTCAAGGCACTCAGGCATCCGGAACTCATTGGAATAAACACGGGATGCGGGTAGATTCTATAGTAAGTTCTTTAGAAGTTCTGATGGAAGAACACTTCCCTCACTGTTTCAACTTTGCGAGCACAGGAAGTCCAACAATCAAAAGCAATGAGACCCTCAGCTAGTTCGGTCAGCTTCATTACGGCCAACAAGATCATAATATTCATAACTCAAGCCATATAAGCCCCTGACCGGGACAGCATCTTTCCGGACCTTTATCAAAAAGCTGAGAATCTGCTCACCAGTAGGCGAATTTCTGTATTCAAAGCGTCTTAGGCTAAGCTATATCCAGGAATCCTTACAAAAGGTGACCTTAGAACGTATTTGTGAATGGGAAATAAGATGACAACATGCCATCACACCAGCACTCTTATACAAAATGCAGATCTGTAGAGAGAGCACTTCATGAGGTAGTCTAGTCTTCTCTATAGGAAACAGACTTTGTGTACAGGCAGTCTACGTTGGCCATCTTCATTCCTGTGCAAGGATCCTTTAATAGTATCCTTTTATACAAGATCATTGACACAATGACTGTACATAAAGACATAACGCATTGCACTTCACACATGCTACACAACAAGGAAATCTTCGCAGAGCTGGGCTGGGAAGGACGAGTGTTCAGAGGTAATCCACAGGGCAGCATATTGTGGAGGTGCTATGATTAGCAACCTTCTACTTTCGCTGGCCGCAAACACAGCCAAGTGTGG
The DNA here is from genome assembly GCA_964036015.1 of Leptarthrus brevirostris. Classification (NCBI taxonomy): domain Eukaryota; kingdom Metazoa; phylum Arthropoda; class Insecta; order Diptera; family Asilidae; genus Leptarthrus; species Leptarthrus brevirostris. The sequence continues at coordinate 44,851,574 of OZ038372.1, forward strand.
TGCAAGGAGCCATGTGGAAGGATTACGAAGGAGCTTTGGGAAGAACCCAACCCGGGGTCCATCAAAAAGCTCCTTCGTCTAAGCAATGCGACAATAAAAATTCTACTGTCCATTATTACTGGGCAGTTAACTCTGAGGTGCCACCTATTCAGTATGAGACTTATACACAACCCGGAATACAAGGGTTTTGGTGAGGATACCGAGACGGTGGAGCACTTCCTATGCATCTGTCCTGCACTTCAATAGGAGAAGACTACTGGAATCATTCTTCTTTGACAAACTTGGTGAAGTAGGTGTTTACAAAAGGGACGGGCTGGCTGAGTTCATAGGCTCGCTGCTTACGACTTTTCTTACTGGAGGTGGAACAATCTGGTCTGCTGGTTAGTTGCTCTGACCATAATCCGAATTTTTCAAGAATTGAATTCTTTCAGCCTTACGGCACTACGTGCAACTATACTTTGACATGGCATCAAATAGCAGGAGAAGGGGCATGGTTTTCAATGTTCGCGTTGTTCGGAGAACTCAAAAATGCAAAGACATGGGGTTGTTTTGATTTAAACAACCTTTTTAAGACTTCAAATCTTCTCTAAAAAGTTTTTTAAACTACAATACCACACGAACAATGGATGTATTCACCCTTTACAGAATAAATTAAGCCTTTAATTGGTTTTGGAAATAAAATTAGTATCTGTTGAAAATGTTACTACCAATAGGAGTTAAACTACTACTATTTGGTTGCTTACAAAATTAGTACTACAAGCCCGAAATATGGCGAAATATTATATCAAAATTCGTCATAAGAAAAATGTTCAAGCATTTTACTCGGAAATTCCCTCGAGATATCGTGCCAACAATTTGAAAACAGTCACCGGAAAAACACATACTTTATTTGTTGTTATTTTTTTTTTTTCGAATTAAAAAAATATAAGTGCTTTATTTTGACGCATGTTTTAAGTAAATGAAATGCAAACATTTTGGTGAGCTCAACAGACAGATCGTTTTAAACTTTGCGTTGTATCTTCCATTGCGCTTGTCGTCAAATTGCGAAAAATTTTGGCATCGATAATCACAATTTAGCTCTGACACGTTTAATATATATATGTTATATCAGGATATTTTTAGATATTGTTTTATTAATATTAGAAGGAAACTTATATATGTAAATGAATGTCGCCACTTACTTACTATTTAACAAATGATAAAATTGAATGAAGATGACATATTTTTTAATGTACATAATATCACGTAATTATTCAATTTTAAGATAATTTCTATGTAAAGAAAATATTCGCCACCACATTAGATTTCAAATTTGGCAGGAATACAAAATGTTAACTCTGTCAGAGATGTGAAGGGATATTCCAAATGTTTGAAACATTGATCTTTTAAAAAATTACCTCCGCTGGGATACACTTCAAATAAAACCAATTACAAAAAATATAAATTTCAACTTCTTAAACAATTTTTAAAGAACAGTCTTTCTTGATTACGTATTCGCGTAGGAATGGGAAAATTTCAGATCACTTCAGACGTCAGATTTATAAATATTTTTAAAATGTCAGCATTTTTAAGCATTTCTGTCCGAAACTTATTTGATGAAATGAGAAGGTAACCTAAGAAATTTTTACAAGTTGATTGACGAAAAAATGGTATTTATTTTCCAAATTTCAGTTTGTGTGGCAAACAAATAATCTAATTAGGTAAGTGCATTAACAAATTTACATTTCACAGATTTAAAAGCAAAACTGCACTTGCAAGTTCATCCAGTTTTCTAGCCTATCATTTTTCAACTATGTCTTCTCCAATGCTAATAATTATTACTTAACGATTCCTATTAGTTTTCTACCGGATTGAAACCTGGATTTTTATTGTTTTTACAATATATGTAAAATTGAATCTTTTGCTGACTGTGCGGTAGAGGTAGTGAAATTATTCCACTGAAAATGTCATTTTTACCTGAAAATCTGCACTATACTAGGAGTGACAAAAGGAATATAAAAACTTCACTAGTTTAGCAAATGATCATTTATGTTTGTTAAAGTCCACGACCACTTTGGGACAAATGTTCAGCAGCTGAAAAAAGGAATGGAAAAATGTTTTATTTTTAAGAGTAAATGCTTCAAAATAAAGGTCTCGACTTCGGGCTTCTAAAGCTTATTTGTAATCGTAAGCAAAGCTTTCAAATTTTTTTACACACCTCAGGATGACATATGACTGCATGACGTATTAAAGCGACACCTCGAAAACTTTGGCGAACTAGAATGAATTAAATTAATTTGTTCATTTAATTTTATCCGAATGAGGGGGCTATTTATCTTACTATACTATTGTACTTTGTGTACGGTTAGAACTTTAAGATTTCTAAAAAAAGTACCCGTCGAAATTAAAAGCCCTTTGTTTTTGGGAGACCGATTAATAACGGAGACATTCAATTAAATTACGCAAATCAATAAGGTCTGAAATTCAATATTATAAAAATACTCGTAATAAAAAAGGAAGTGTCTATTTACTACTCTCAAATTGCCGTGTAATTTCCGTGTACACGCAATTACACGGAACTACACGATAAGTGCAAACATTCACTTCCATAGTAATAGTTTATCACAGCCTGTTCTAGATACAAATCTGGCTGCCGTCCCGCAGTTAATAAAGCAACTAAAAGCCTTATTAATACACCTCTCCCTCCCAGAAAGTCTAATAAATATTTTACGTACTTTTCGTGTACACGGAAATTACACGGCAATTTGAGGGTGGCAAATAGACACTGCCAATAAAAAAAAGTAATAAGAAATTAAAAAGAACACCTTCCGTAGTAATTTTCAAGTATGAATGGGAAGTCATGCAGGAAAATCATGAAAACTTGTACACGGAAAGTACTTAAGTTTTTAATTTTTTAAAGAAAACTCCAACAGTTTTTTTTTAAATTTATTTCCATCTACATTTGAGATATGTAAGTCGTTAGCAGCGGTCGTTGGCACCATTGCCAGATCTGACATACTCGTTTTGTTTTCACTGCTTCTTTTTACACGCAAAAGTTTATAAAGGATTGCAAATATTTACTTTTTTTGTAAGATTAAGCGGTTCTTTTTTGAAAAAAGGTAGTAATTTTGTATTGAAGTGTACTGAAAGTTCTGTACTAACGTGTCAGGAACCGCTTAAAATATACTGGGGACCAAACTTCTGACAGGAAGCCATTTTATACATCTGGGCTTGTTAAAAGTTGTGTAAAAGTAAAAACCTTGATGCTTTATGCAAAGTATATGATTCGGCCGTAGCAAACAATTGAACAACTTTATTGACACCATTTCTTTTCGACTTCCATGATCCACTTAATTCCTGATTGGATTGGCTGCGGCTGGAGACCGCACATTGGGTGAGTTATTAGGAGCGCTGTCAGAATAGCTTAAAAGTCAGTCTTCAAATCTTGTAACAAAAACGGATTTTGAGTCTATGAAAAACGAACTATTACAGCAAAAAATTAAAACAATGAGTTACGAAGTACTCTAACCGACCATGCAACTCGAAACGAAAAACTGTCTGAACGATTAGAACATCTGGAAGCGCAGTTTAGGAAAGGAAATCTTATTTTTAGGGAAATTCACGACGACACTAAAAATCCACATGAGGCTTTAAAAGCGACTTGCACTGAGATCTCAAGAGTTAAAGGGCAAATTGGAATCTCTAGGGGCAACAAAAATTAGCACGAATGTAAACAAAAACTTTTCGTATTTAACTAAATTCAACTCTGCGAATACATAACATAACATAAAAAAGGAATCTTAAAATGCTAAAAGGTTCAAGTATTATTATACACAGGGACTATTCAAATAGTATTAGAAATAAACGAAGAATTTTATTTAGGATGAGGAAATATTTATTGAATTTACAAAGAGATGTTAAAATTAGCATACACGATGATAAGATTGTTTTAGGAGAATATCGTTTTACTTGGATTGACGGTAGATTAGTTTATGGTAATGTGTTAGGTGCAGAAGTACTGGGTAATTTATATGGCAACAAAGAGGAAGTAAAAAAGATAATATGTAAATATGAAAATATGAAAATAATACAATAAATGAATACTCTGTAAAGCCTAAAGTAGAAAAGTTGACCAAGTAAATAAGCTGCCAGGTTCACGTAAGGCTAGCCAATAGGAAGTAACCGTCTGTGAAGATTCTCATTATGTCAGATTCGTATCAATGTAATTAAGAATATAGAAAGTATACATAATAATTTAGACTGCGTTGAACTCATGATTGAAGAAGAAAAATTGCTTGTCCTGAACAGCAAAAGGGAAAATTGCTGGATCTCTGCGAAGAATATGGATTGATAATTTTAAATGAGCGCACTTATGGAAGATAGGGTAGATAGGATAGATACCTTGTGTAGGACGACACCGTTAAATAATCTGGATCATGAAATTAAAATTATGGTTGGCATAATTAAAATATTCGAAGCATATTGAGAAGGCCAATACAGTCTATAAGCTAAAATATTTCGACGTTGAGTGTTTTAATAGTCATAGGCTGTGTTTTTAAATGACTGAGTATTTTTCATAGGACCTTCTCTAGTTAGGCTAAATTATCTTAACTACAATCAAAAGTTCAAGCAACTGTGTAAAAATAAGAAAAAGGATACTATAAAAAAATGAGTACTATATTAGATAAAATTCATGAGCTTCGTGGTAAGACGTACATGATAGGATCGAAAGTTTGTATAGAGGACTTTGGTATCCATTTCAACGCAACAACAGTTTTAAATCCCGCTGTAAATAGTGCTCCTATGCTATATGCTGCTGCAAATCGCAAGATGCTCTTTTGGATGGCGAGATTGAAATGCATGAGCTGATAGCAACACAGCAAACTTAAAAGAAGATAAAGTTCCTGGTGGTGACCGCGTGCCCTATTAGTTTTATAAAAATGCTCCGCATGTATTCCTTCATCGTCTACTTATATCATATAATAACATTTTCAATAGTGCAGAAATACCTGATTGCTTTAACGAATCTGTAATATTTCCAATATACAAAAAAGGTGATGCAAATCAGGTTGTCAACTACCGTGGACTTTCTTTTATAGACTCTATTGTTAAGATATTTGTTGGAATAAGCTATCAAAGGTTGACGAAGTGGGAATATGAGCATAAAATTTTCTCGGAGAGTCAAGCTGGTTTCCGTACAGGGTACTCGACGGTAGATAAATCTAAAATTATGATTTTTCAGCGTCGATATTGAATTTCAGCGAGTTTTTTGAATAGTTCCTAATTCATTACGACTATTTTTAAATCCTGTTGGGTCTGACAAATTTTTAATTAATCAATTTCTTGCGCAAACATTTTAGAAGTATTAAATAAGAACGTTCTAGATAGAGCCTCATTTTAAGATATACCAAAATTTCGAAATAATAATTGAAATTAATACAACTTTTCGTAGTGATATTTTCCAATTCAATTAATTGCTTTAATATCTTAAATCATAAAATTCCTTTACCTACTCCCATAAAAATCGTTCGTTCATTCATTTAACTTATTTTTCGTTTTGTTTGTGAACTGATCCATTCAAGCATTCTGCATGACCGCCAAGGTGAATAAAAGATCATCATCCATACATCTTCCTACCCCATCGAATGTTGATTTACAAAACTTGTTCCATTCTTGAGAACTCCTTCAACTCACTTGAATTGGTTTCTGGTTACAGAGAATCATGCCATGAAATAAAGATAATAAAACGCAAAATTCACTGCGAACAGAACGTTCCCATTGACGGAATCATCGACAACATTCACCTTACATTCAAGTCCTCAAGTTTCTTAAGTTTCTTATGGAGGGAAGACAGAAAAGAATAATACATGTGCTTTTCCAAAACATTAAAATTCACTCTTACGTGCATTGGAATTACTACACCATCGGACGATGTATACTTTTGTGTTCTGCAAATCACAGACCCCGCTTGAAGGAAGGTTCAAGTCTTTTGCGCTTGCAAAGGGAAAAGAAGCAGGTGGCATTTAACGCATAAAAGTGGTCAACAGGAAGTTGTAACTCTTTGATTCTGTTGCTCCCATTTCCTCGAGAATATTTTCTTTTAAAATTTTATAAACTTTATATGTACATTTGTAATATTTGAAATTACATTTTTCATACTATAATTATTATGAATTTTACACTGTTTGCAGTTTTTCTTTAACTTCTTAAAAATGAATATTAAATGGAAATAAAAAGTTATTTTTGCTGTTCAAATGAAAATATATGATCTAATATTTGCCTCTAGTTATTGATAGTTATACTGGTAACACCTAAGAATAAAATAACCTCTATATCGATTGATAACACGCAAGATGTAAAGATCACAAATCGCGGTGCAAAGTATTTCCTTCCATTTGGAAAATTTAGAATATTTTTTCGTGGTAAGAATGTTTATTTGAGAAGTTTCTCTCTCTCTAGTTCTCGTAACACCTTGTGGGGCATGGAGCGGGAGAAAAACTTCACCCGATTCGAGACAACCATTACAAGCGGACCTGCAATTTCAAGCGGATTTCAAACCACTGATATTTTCTTTGTTATCCTCAATGGTCTCTTTTAACGTAATATGTTGTCAGCAGAAAATAAGAATTCGAACCTGGACCTCCGGACACGTTATTACTTACTCCACCAACGACTTTTAGTGGGAAGATTTATAAGTACCATCTCTAGTACACTTCTTCAGAAAAAGTTGGTCAATGCTTTCGATATCAAGCAGCAACACCGCCTTGTTTTGCCTGAAAGAAGTGTTCTTTCATAACTTCGTCTGCGCGTTACATCCTCCGAATTAATACAGAAGACTTCGTTTAAACTTCTAAAGTCCTTTGGGTTGTTTCTTAATTCCTAGTTGTATGAAGCAATGAATATTCAAAGTTATGAAAATTTAATTAAGGACTACATTCATGAACAGATCGAAAAAAGTCAGGGTAATGCAAAAAGTAAGACAGCAAATTATCCTCATTTAATGTGACCTATTGTAGTGTGCAGAAGTAGTGAAAAGAACATTACATTGAGCTGCTGGTCTAACTCTTTTAGGAAAAACACTGAAATTCAAAATTAGAGGTCTTATATGTGACAAGGTTCTGTCTATAACTGATGTTGCGATTGAAAAAGTTAAAGTCGAAGCAAGCTACGCTTTCATTTAAGAGACGAGACATTAAAGCTATTGGCTCGTGCATGCCGTATAGAGGTCGGCGAGCGGAAATTCTCACAAAGTCCAACAATTCGGTAAATTTTACCGCCCACACTGCAAAACGAAAATAAAAACCATTCTAAGAACATTTCGTCTTTTTTCAAGGGTATCCAAAGAACTTAAACAAAGTTTATCACGGTAAGAGGGAAGTGCTATTTGATCATTCCAAGTGATGCTACAAACTCCGAACCTAAGAAATCTACGCTGCACCGCCTCTGTATGGTTGATGTGCACGGCGAAATAAGAAGACCATACAGAGCTAGCGTAATCTACAATAGGTCTGATGAAGAAGCTAGTAAAAAGTTGTCAAGTTGCCTGGACCATCGCTTCAAATAGCCCAACGTCGAATAAGAGGCTATACGATCCTCGAAAGATAAGCGAGAATTGAGAATAACGCTCAAATCTTTGGACTTGTCGAAAATACTCAAAATGCTTCCGTCCATAGAGTAGTCAAAGCGAATAGGACATTTTGTGCGTAAACTTACCAGTGTTCAGTGGAAGCTGATTGCTAGAACGCCAATGATGAAACGTAGCTAGGTCAGTGTTCAGAAGAAGACAATCAGTGTCTCGAAAAACGATTCGAAATACTTTAGCATCGTCGAAATAACACAGAATTCTGGAATTTCTAAGAAGTATCGAAACATTGTTGATAAAAAAAACAAAGTGGAGGAGGCCAACAATGCTTCCCTGTGGTACCTCAGAAGAGACGGGGATCTAGTTGAAAGGAGCTCCCCTTAACAAGACACGATGTCTGCAATGAGACAAGTAAAAGGACAACTAATCCAGGAAACAAGGAGGAAACCCTAGCAACGAGAGGTTGTGAATAAGAATGTAGTGGTTGATCCTTTTGCATGCCTTACAAAAGTCCGCGCATATACAATCCGCTTGTTTCCTCGATTCAATAGCCATAGCTGTAATTGAAAATATCGCAGATAAAGACAGATTAAATAGGTAACAAGGAACTTGGGCAACAGACGATTTAAACTTTTTCAAGATGAATGCAGCAATGCAATCAGCACCACTCAAGACATAGGTACATCCCTACAGTTTTAACAGGTCCAAAAAGACAGATTTTACTCATCATGGCAAGATGTGTATGACTTGAATAAGTTGCTGCTGACATTACAATGTGTTCGCAATTCCCACTAACGCCTGCAGAAACATCAAAAATATCTACACATCTGAGATCACTCGTCATATTTATTCCTCGCGAGTTTCCAAGGAAATCAAGAGGTCTATAGGAATACCTGAATTTCGGCAATTCACCCTCTACAGTGGAATTGCAGTATTTAAAAAACGCAATGACCCCGTGTTTCCGTAACCCCGTGCAAGGCATGGGGCCGGATAACTTCAAACTATTCGAGACAATGATTGCAAGGTCATCTGTTCGAACCACCGACATTACAATGGGTTTTTACTATAATCTGTTGTCAGCAGAAAATAGCCATGGGTCGCCGCCGGTGTGGTTCGAACCTGACACCTCTGAGATGGAGGATCGAAACTGGCGAAGAGGAAAACAACCATTAATTATTAAATTTTATTTATGCAATTAAGAGGTGTAGATGGAAATACATTATCAGAAAAAATATCTTTATAGAAGAACATTTAATCTATATATATATATATATTGTAAATGATTTTCTCAATAAATTTTATCAAAATACTGAATAGAAAAAAACAAGAGAAAGCGCTTCATCTCCGCTGACAATAAAACTTGTTTAAAAATTAAATAGTAAACACTGTTAGACGTCAGACGAAATGAAAGGAATGGATGTACCTCAAGTACGATTCAAAGTCGCCTGCGTGGAAAAATCATTTCTTTGAAACCTTTACTATCAGAAAAGCACGTGGAAAACTACTCAAGTGTGCAGAGGAAAATTCGAATCAAGATTGGGCAGTGTCAGAGAAATGCATGATGGAGTTTGAAATTAAATTTAGTAAGAAATTTTGCAGGGAGTGGAAACAAAAAAATAAAACTTCACTAATCCTATTGAAAATGCGACCATATACAATGATGTGTAGGGCATCTCGAAAATACAAACACTCAGCGATGTAAGGGTGAAATCCGAAGCAGCACTAAAAGTTCAATTCCCAAGAGGCATCGAACTTGGGCCAATTGATTTGGTCAGATGAAATAAAATTTAACCGTTGCGGATCCGACTGTCGACAATGAACCTAGAAAAGGACGGGTGAAGATCTCCAGGATCGCCACGAAAAATCTGCCATAAAGTCCAGTGGCGGAAATATAATATTTTGGCATACTGCATTAGCGGGAACAAAATATGTCGGACGTTATTTTCCAGCAAGATAATGATCCGAAATATAAAGCTCACACAACCACTGATTGGCTTTAAAGCCAAGGATTTGAAATGTTTAATTGGTCTCTTCAGTCTTCCGACCCAAATCCAATCGAATACCGGTTGAATTAAAAAGGGATATAGTGAGGGAATGCCGAAAGTTGGAAGGGAGTGGAAGTTATAAAATACAAAATACTAAAAAGTATTTTAAATATTTAGAGAATAAGAATAATTTTATTTTGAAAGAAAAGTCAACTAATTGTTCAAATGGAATTTTTCCTTCTTCAGCCTCTTCCTTTTGTAAAACCAGCTTCACAATAAATTAAATTATTAAAACCTGAAACAAGCTTTATTTTTTCGATATTTTATCACATTTTTTTCCATTTAAATACTATAGGCAAGAAAAAAAGTCGAACGAAGTGCGAAATCATGCAACATTTGAACAAACTTCGTCTTTCTAGCAAAGTAGTCAAAACACATCTGCTTTAAAAAGAAGTGGTTTAAATTAATAATTAAATTTCTTTCATTTTTTTATTTTGAACTAGGCCAATTCTTTTTCATCAGAGTATGGAATATTGTGAAGATAACGAATCTTATTTTTATGCTGCTATATATGCAGTGAGCTTAATCTTATGTATTTATACAAGGCAGTAATGGCCAAACTCATACTGATTAATGTAAGCGGTACCTATAAAAGCTCTCCAAAAGATTCATACTTCAGTTTGCAAATCTATTCAAAAATGAAGATTTATTGCCTTTTGTATATTTTTATAGTTATAAACTCAAAAAGAGAGAACTTTATACAGTCACCAAAACAAGAGCACATATGGATTTAACAGCTTAAAAGCTCACTTGCCCGCGTGTATAAATTTACTAATCTAGGCTGCCATTGACGCTCAGTTCAGTCTTAAGCCTGGAACACTGAACTGTCGCTATAGCTTCTTTGGAAATGTCAAATTTAGCGTGCGTCGAAAGTAAAAAACTCGGCTACAGCGGCAGCTACACCTTGAACGGCCATTATTGAATTTTCACACTTCAACTTCTGACAGATCTGGCTACCACGCCAACTACGAGAGGCAGTGCCCCATTACGTTCCAGCCTTTACTTAACAATTTAATTGTGCAATCATAAGTCGACCAAAAATGGAAGTCAAATAAGTCTTGTTTGTCATATTCCTTTTAGTTAAGATTTGCCATTCAGTACTTTGTCATTTAAATTTAAAACTGTAAGTAAATCGGAATGGACACACATACGCTACAATTTATATACAAACTTGGTTGTACACACACAGAAAGATCAAACAAGTTTAGCTTTAAATTTGTCTGTAAGGCTGATACCCGCTCAGTCTTATCTTTCGATTTACTTGCGTAGTCGGAAAGAGAGATTGAGCGTGAATTTTGTGTCTACAAAACGCACGTTTTAGACAGTGTGTTCCACTCAGTCATTTGTCTGGCTTAAGGGAACCAATATTCTTGTTTAATTTGTTATTGCGTGTACAAGCATGAAGTAGTGGACTTCGATGATTAACATTCAGTCTTATTTTTATTTTCAAGCAATCAAGTGGTGAATCGTAGTAATGGCCGATCTAAGATTAGTTTCACGCGAATTTTTAAAGGAATTTATTAATTTATATAAAGAATATCCGTGTTTGTGGAAAATCAAATCCAAAGAATATACCGACAAACATAAGAAAAATGCTGCATATGATGTTTTGGTAAAAAAAATGAAAGAAATTGATCCTAATGCAAATAAAGATGCAGTCGTTAAGAAGATCAATTCCTTAAGAACTTGCTTTCGGAAAGAGTTAAAAAAGTTTAATAAATCAAAGAAATCAAGATGTGGCATGGATGATATCAGGAAACCTAATTTGTGGTACTTCGATCTTTTCCTTTTCTTGCAAGATCAGGAAACGCCAAGACAGGACGGGATAGATAATTTAGATGAAGAAATCTTCAGCGAAAATTCAGAGGTAAGTGTGCATAATTATAAGTAACATTGTAGAGAGATAAATTAATAATATCCATTGACTATATGTAAAATCCTAAATACGAGTAGAACCACTATTATTCCAAAGAAAATTGTCATGACTATAAATGGTATTTGTGTAATTCAAGTTCCTTAAATTGTATTTAAAAATAAACTTATACATTTTTCAAATCTCTGAATAGGTGTCATTTTGCTTTGGCCTTGTCGTCAATTTGACTTTACTCTTATCTTCGTTAAATTTCTTCCCAAAATGATCTCTTTTCATATTAGAAAGAGTAGTAGTGGCAGAAAGCCAGGTCTAAACTGTATGAAAGATGGTATTTCAGTTCGACGGTACAATCGTGCAGCGCAACAGTTGCTTTAGTGTACTCTAGCGTTGTCGTGCATCTTTATCTTCGTAATCGATGCGCAGAACACTCTCTGTATCTCAAAAACCGTAGGCGGTGAGTTACCCTTTTTATACCAGCAATGTTCTGAAATTTTTATATGAAAATTCCAGTAAAAATTAAGTTTTTAACTGAAATTGTGCTCCTACCTTACTTTTTAAGTACACATCAAACTAGTGCCTTTTAGTAATGCAACATAAGCTGACAACAAATCTACAGTTGAAAATATCACACTTCTTATGAAGAAAAAATTGATAAATAACATCTGGTTTTATGTTCCAATTCATTAAAACATCCTGATAAACTTAAAATATTTTTATTGTTATGAATTTTAATCATAATAACATTTTATTTCAAATCTATTACTTATTTATTACTTTTTTATATTTGAAATATGCAACTTTATAGCACTTTCAAAAGACACGACTCAAATTTCGGAAATTTTGGCGGAAAAACGGCAAACTTTAAAACTTTTACTTGAAATCTTTTTTAGACTTTAACTTCATATTTTAAATAATTTTCTAATCTTTATTCAGCGTGAACATTATAACATAATTGACGGCGGCAATGAAACAACGACAAAAGAAGATGATGTACTGCAGCCTAAAACAGAACAACGCCCAGCGCGACCATTAGCAACTAGCTTTTCCAAAACAGGTACAAAACGAAAGTCGAACCGAAAACCTAACACAGAACAAGCATCAACGCCAGCATTAGCAAATTGCTTTTCCAAAAGAGGTACAAAACGAAAGCAGGACCGTTTTGATAAAATTCTAAACATAGTTGCTGAAAATTTGCAAACTCAAGAAAAGTATTCTTCTTTTGGAAAACATATTGCTGAGGAATTACAGGAACTTCCAAACGTCATGGCAATATATTGCAAAAGCCTTATAAGCGAAGCTATTTGTCAAGCGCAATTAGGAAATCTTAATCGACATTCGCGAATAACAAATGAGTGCAATATACACATACCTATAACCCAAGCTACTGCTAATACATATGAAGCAATTCATACCCTGTGACAACTTTCACAACCTGTACTACTATAGTAATCATACAAGCAAAAATGCTTTTCTAACAAATTAATATAAATTTTATTTTACTAAGATACTATATAGTATAATTTGAAACTTTATTGGAATTTAAACTTTGTTTTTATAATTTCAGTTTTTGTTTAATAAAATTTTAAGTGAGATATTTACTTTTAAATAACCTACCTAAAGATATTCAAATATAGCTTTATAAGTGTCAGAAATCACCGTTCCCAATATTACACAAGCAAATTTTAAATCTTCAGAACTCATTCCTTTTGCTAAGGAATCGCAATATTGCACTCAGACGTTTATATGGTGCTATTGGTTCTCTTATTTCAGCATCGTTCCTTTAAATTCATGGAGCTAACAAAGAAAGTATTATACTTCATAATAACCCAGCAGGAAATGGCAGCATACGATTGTGTAATTTGCATCCTTGAAAGTTTTTTATATTCGCTTCCTTATAGATTCATTGGAAGCAATGAAGAAGGTATTGAATTGTTTGTAAATGAAAGGGGTTACCGCTCATTGCCGAATTTGTTTTCACTTCCTTTTTCTTCAACTCTTTCTTTCATGCGTAGAAGCCGACTAATATGTTTCACTTTTGCTGGGCGCAAGATGAACTCTTATTTACAAAGAACACTACACACGAAACTGGTGCAACAAAGGTAAAAAGAGCCGGCAATATCTGTATCTAAATAGGCCGCAAAATAAGGTGTATATGTGCTTCCTCATTAGCTTTAATAAGTTTTCGTGGGAGTACCTTTTTATTAACCCATAATAATTTATTGACTTCTAAGGAACCATCTACAAATTTATTTGAAAAAATTATAATTTTTAGAAATTAAAACAAGAAAGAAAAAATGAATAACGGGATTGAATAAATTTTTGAATAAATAAAAATATAAATGAAAATAATGTGCAACGTTTACGCCTATAAATCACTATATGATTCTATCAGTTTGGATTAGCCACTATGTACGAATTACCTGAACAAAGTAAAGCGCTCACCATATCGAGAAATACACCTAGGAACAAGAATTTAATTTGTAAAGGATGTTGTAAAAACAATTTTTTTTGTTTATCTAAGTTTGTACTGAGACAGTTAAAACAGCTATTCATTAATTTTTTTTGTTTATCTAAGTTTGTACTGAGACAGTTAAAACAGCTATTCATTAATTTTTGCGATGTTCAGGTTTTTTTTTTTTTGAGCCGCGATTTTGTATTGGTACGTCAGTCCATTTCGCATTTTACAGAGGTTTGTGTTAAACGCTGTAGCTTCTTGGCTTTTAAATATATTCAGTTCAAACAAGTCATGTTGAAGAGCATAAAATGTAGAATGTTTTCTGTTCAGTGTATACATATTTAGGCCTACCTAATTGTAAATAAACAAAAAAATTGGTAAATGTTAACATCTTCAAACTAAAATCCTTCTGTTTTAAAACTAAAAATATTAAAACTAAAACTAACCTCACCTTGAATTTTTTTTTCTGGTCTTATAATGTACCATTACCCTAAAAATTGTCAGGCCATAGAGTCACATCCTTTTTTTATTGTGATTTTTCGAACATCGCGTATTTTAACTCTGAAATATCTCAGAAGGGGCACACACTTAAAAAATCCAAAATCTTCAGAAAACATTCTTACATTGTGTTCTATAAGTGTTTAAAATTTCATCATTGATCGACATTGTTAAAGCCAATCTTAGGGTTGAGTCCCCCATGCCTATTTCGATATCACCAATGCCACCCGCTGCCATGCGGGGTGTACGTAATTCTTCTCCAGGCCAGAGTATAACCACACGGTTTCAGATGTGGGCGATTTCCCGCTCCACCACCATGATCTTTGCGTATCCGCACTCGTCCCATAGAGTTCTCACGGTCCACAGCCCGATCGTAGTCCGCTGCTTGTAGCCAAAAGTCACAAAATCAGTCCGAGGTATCCGAGCCGTACTAGACGTTTCGTGTGCATAATGGTTATTTCAGATAAGGGGGTTACAAGCCTACTTATCTTATCCCAGAAGGAAGGCTGGTCCTTAATGCGTTCTGGGAGTTGCCGATAGTGCATTTCTATAGCGCGTAGGTACTCTCTAAGCCGAGGAGTTCTGGCTGGCGCGTGGTTTTCCCTCCTTTCTCAACCGGGCTTGGGACCGGCTACGGCGGACATAATTACAGCACTGAAATTTAGAATTTAATTTGGTACCCAAACTTTTTTTTTACACAATCAACATAATTAAAAATTACATTATTTAACAAAATAGACAGCAGGTTTAGCTTATTAATTTCATGTCTATAAATAGCAATACAATTAGATTTAGCTGGGTTAAGCATTAGTTTATTTAATAATGACCACACATTGATGTGTTTCAAGTTATCGTTTATTTGTTCAGCACAGTCCCTGATTAAACCAGTTGGTTTGCTAAGGTAAATCTGTATATCATATATCTGTATAAGATAGTGAACCTTATAACTTAACTGCTTCACTACGACCATATAAGAAGCTATCTATGTATTAGTGTCGCAGCAGATGATGAAAAATTAGCTTCGAAAGCAATTTTGAATTATTTACTCAATCAAACGGTTTGCTAAATACGAGTAAACTAGAATTGTAACATAGTCCTGATTAAGAGACTCATAAATATATGTCGCTAATTTCAAGAGCGTAAATTCACAGCTGTGAATAGAACGAAATCCGGATTGTAAAACTATCTGCCTTCCCATAATCTTCTCCATAACTTTGGTAAAAAAAATTCAACAAACTGATAGGACGAAAGTAAGCAGGCTCATATGGGGACATCTTCTTAGCGATGGAAATATCGACTTTTAAGCAAAAATTAAGAATATGAACCATCTGTGTTAACATTTGGCATTCGACCTAAGTGGAAAGCTTCAAGAACCTCATGACAATCAACACATCGGAATGTAAATCCATCTGCGGGAAAACCCGAGGAATCAAGATTAAGGAGGAATTGGTGTGTATTGGTTAAAATATTATGTATTAAAATTTTTTTTTTCATTTTTTTTATTTGATAGTACAACTCTTCAAGAGTATCTAGTTAAAATTTGAGGTCGATTGGAGCAAAACTGCCGAAGATACAGTGCCTCGGGTCTCCCTCCATTCGATACCATCCCATACAAAAGAGCAGTGTTAAAACTTTAAACGCGTTTTTCTGAGATTTAGTATTTCAAAGTCGGTGATCTCTCAACTCAACTCAAAAACTACTCATCCGATGATCCTTCTCAAATTTTCACATTTTGCACACTTCTTTTATACATAAATTACGAGGTAACAACGTCGAGATTTTGTATTTTTTATTATTATAATTAACTTTACAACAACAAATTCGCCGATTTTTATCAATAAATTTTCATAAATTCAAAAAATTCGTTTTTTTTACTTCTAAAAATTGAAAAATCTATAAAATAAACAAAATCTCGACGTTGTTACCTCGAGAAACTCATAAACTAACGAAATCTTTTTGGTTTTTTGTCAACATATGTTCCAGTAATGAGTTATGATGATCACCGCAAAGTATCTTTTTTTTCCAAAGTATCTTTTTATTTCCTGTCAGTCGCTCAATTCACAATATTTTTACCCAAAAATTAAACAGAAGATTCTTGCAATGTTGTACTATTATGTTCTTAACGTAAAAATAAATTTATATTTACCCCCCCCCCCCCCCCCCCCCCCCTCTTAATCACTTAATTGAGTTCCGTAGATAAACATCAATTTTCGAACATGAGGACATTTATTTGCCATCATCATTACTGTAAACATTGCACTCTCATTTTTACCCTAACCCCGAAAAAATACATCGACATTTTTGTTAATATTTCCGGTGCTGCCCAAACATCTGTCTCATTAAGAAAAATTGACAAATTCAAAACATTGGAAATTTCACTCGCTCTTTGACTACTGAGAAAAATTTCAAGTGGAAAACACGTTGGTTGTGAAATTTTTCTATGGCACTCAAAATAAAGCATTGGAAACGTAACGTTAAAAATATCTCGCGTTCTACTAAAAAGAATTTTCCGTGGTCGCCACAAAGTCGACGGTATTGTCCGGTAGAGTCAGCGAATTTTATTTTCAGAACCGGTGTGCTGTTTACTTATCCTTGATTGCTTGCGTTTGGATTTGTGGTAGGACTCAGTTTAAAATGTTTGCAGCCAATTTGCACAGGTAGAGGCTAGGTGTCCACAGTATTCTTTATGGTGATTAGTTATGAGTACATGCTACTGAGATCACATAGTCCCAATGAATGTTACTTTTCAGTGTTTCACAATTTTGCATGCAACCTGGTCGAGAAATGCATTAATCATCGTTGCGCAATGTAAAATGCTTCTAAGCTGTCAAACATGTTGTTTCTGCGACTGCGTTATATGCTGCATTGCAAGTGCGCGTTACAATCTCCTGTTGAGTGGGTGTTTAGCAATTTAACTACATAAAGCCGCAAATACTAGTCGTATGATATTTAAAGACAACGTTTGAAGCGGAAAGTTAGCGACACTATGTATACGGTGTCGCAACATTTCTCCTACCTTTTATTCTTTATTTTAAACACATCGCAGGTGGGTAGAGAATTCGGAATTTTACACGTTACTTTCTATATGGAAGCGTTAATGGTACAAAATATCTTCTTTTCTTCTCTTCGTCATTTTGCATTATTTTGCGGTTCATAAAAACAGTAGGTAAGAGAAAATGGAAAATTACTGAAAAACTGGAAATCAGTAAGTAAACACTTCTTTCCTCTTTATGACCATTTTAGGATTTCTACTTCGTTAGAAAATAGTTGCATATCCTGTTTGTATCAAATTCAAAATATCCATACCTAATGCTCCTTGTGAATTTTATCTTAACAAGACGCGACGAAAATATGGTTCACTTGGAAATTTGAGGTTGGCGATAAAGCAAAAAAGAAAGAAATAACGCCAAAAGGATGTGTAAAGAGCTAGTTTGCCCGGGATCAATACAAAATCCCGTAAAAAGTAATCCCTACGCCAAAACACCGAAAACCAAATCCCTAAAAATAAAAATCTATAACGACAAAAACTCTAAAACAAAAAAATCCCCAAAGACGAAATCTCTAAAAAAAATAAATCCCTAAAAAAATTATAAAAATCCATAAATTAAAAGATAAAACACAAATTTCAAAATAAATTCGAATTTATGCAATTCCTTTTAAAAATGTTAAATCTAATTTCTCATCATCGCATATCGTTTTATTTTTAACTTCCCACATATAGGGAAGTTATTGTAATGGGCCCGATTTTCAAAATTGTTCGCTATGGTGCCATTCGAAGCGTATTATTGTCAATAAGAGCTGAAAGAAATTTAATCAATTTCGGTTCAGCCTTTTTGATTTTAGACTTTCTTGAAAAGGATTTCTTCGATATAATTTGTTCTGATGACGATCGGGACATCAAAAAGTCGGATAATAACTATTTAATATGAACAGAAATTGTTTATAATGATGAAAAATTGTTTATAAGAATAAATAATTGTTTATAACAATAATAAATTTATAATCATAAAAAATGGTTTAATCTAGTTGAAAATTGATTACGAAAATTGGAATTTGAATACAAAATTGAAGATTGTTCATAGCAATTGACAATTATTATAAACAATGAAAAATTTTTATAAACAACTGAAATTTTTTTTACCACAAAAAGTTTCTTTTATGAATAAACTTTGTTTATATCAATTAAAAATGGTCTATAACAATTAAGAATTGTTTATATCAATTATAAATTGTTTATAACCATTCAAAATTATTAATAACAAATGAATTCCAAACAGAGTGCATTTATTTGGTTTTCATTAAAAAATAGTGCTATCACGGAATAATGTTTAAAAAATTTTTTGCATCTAATTACAACGAAATTATCATGATAAATTAAATTCATTAATTTATTTATTTATAAATTTAAAATATCAATTTTTTAAGTATTTTTAAATGAAAAGTGGGCGAAAGTTTTTTTTTGAAAAAGATTCATCTGATCTAATTGGTTCTGATACAACTCGATACTTTAAAAAAAATCAAATATTTTTATCCAGAACTTTTATAGTTTTTGTAACATTAAAAAAATGGTAAAAAAAACCATAAATAGTTGATAATAATGATAAATAAAATGTTAAATCGAATAATATGGATTTTATTGAGTTTTCACTTACTCGTTTGTACTATGATCATGAAATTTATCGCTATTAACAATTAAATTATGTTAATAATATTTGAATATTGTTAATAACAATTGAAAATTGTTATTAACTCGGAAGTTGTTCGTGTGGACCTCAAGGATCGCACCAATGATGCGACACCCACCCCACTAGTTTTATTTTATATATTCAAAACGAGTTTTAATTTCTTAATTTTTTCAGATATTTTCTCTTGTCTATTGTTGCAAAATCAGTAACCCTTTACAAGGAAAATGATCGAGTTTATATGCCAAAAGTTGTAGCTCAAAAGCAGAAAATAAATAGAGTCAGAAAAATGAGCCAAATTTCGATGAAGCCGAAATACGAGTTGTAGATGATGATAATTCAAAACGTACAACACATTTTCGATGGTATTATCTAATAACAAGTAATCGTTCCCTCATTATACAATTTATGAATTTTTAAAAGAAAGATTTTGAATTTAATCCGTGCGCGCGTTACATAAATGTTCTGGACATTCGTGCATTAGTTTTAGAATATGTCACGGGATACAATATGCTAAGACTGACCGAAATTACATAAAGAGAACGTTTAGTTGAATTTATTTCTGCTAGATAAGAACGAAGAAACATCGAGGAACCTTTGGCAACAGATTTGGCCCAGGATCAAATCCAGCATCACTGCCCTAAATATCAGAGCCAAATTAGCAAGTGGTTTTTCATGATACTCGAACTTAGTAAAACGGAAGTGTACTGCACTGCCCTCACCACTGATTTTCAGCGCTTATTGTTGGTATTATTACGTCTTGATCAACTCTGAATTTCTGTAGCAAGAGGGGCATGTGAAATATAATAGCAGATTCCTTACCCTACATAGGCAATACCTAAAAAATTTTTTCTAAATGTTTGGACAAAGCGCAATGCAGACATTAGCAGTAATAACGATCAAAAGATAACTAAGCTTAGTATGCAAGTTAAGGATCCCTCTTTTTCTAGCTATGGAGCATGAGGCGGAAGAGCTTCACCTAATTCGATGAGAAAGACTACAAGTAGAATTCGAACCACCGATGTTACTTTGCAACCCACAATCGAGTGGTTCCAGCAAAGGGAGAATTAATGAATACTGAAACTCAGCCGTGATAAAATAAGGTAACAGAAAATTCAAGCGGTTATAAGACGATACTAGATTCAAAAGAATAAGCACTTTAGCGATAATTTTCGACTTCAAAATAAATGCGTCCAATATCGCGGTTGCTCTCTAAATTGCAAGTATTGAAATTATTAATAAAACTTGTAGTTCTTAATATAAGTTTAGACCTACTGAGAAATTCATATGTGTTATGCCTGAATATAAACTGTCGGAGATGAATCTCTCTAGTTCCCGTAACCCCTTGTGAGAAATAAGGCGGTACAAGTACTTCAGCCGATTCGCCGGCAACGGTTGCAAGTGGAACTACGATTTAAGGTGAATTCCGAATCGCCGACATTACTCTGCAACTCCCAATGTCCTTTTAACGGAATATCTTGTCAGCAGAAAACAACCATGAGTCGCCGCCAGAGGGGTTTGAACCTGTGATCCTCTTGATAGTAGTCTGTAGGGGCTACGTACGTTCACAACACCGTAATAAATTAATGAGAGAAAATGAATGATGAAATGACCAAGTCTGAAAGATGCTTGATAATAATTGAAGCACCTAAAAATATTGCTTTAAATTGTCAAATAAGGGAATTCGTAAGCCAGTAAACTTTATCTTGCTAATCAGCAAGTTAGAAAGTCCATGCATTTTTAAAGCAATGTGTATTAAACATCGAAATTGTCTATAAGTTCAAGTTGACACCTTCGAGATGCATTAGCATTTTCGCTCATATCTTGAGAACAAGTAGCATTTATGCTGGTTAGAACCTCTGCTTAATTGTTCTAAATCAAAATTAAATTTGTTTTACTGTTCGGTTGTTCGTCATGCAAAAATGATTTATCAGTTAATATGTATTTAAAGTATTACATTACAAAAAAAAAAAAAAGGAAAATGTTTTTTTATGATGTAGCCAATGCCCAGGGACAACCTTACTTGCAAAGCTAGTAAGGGTAAGAAAATGAGGGACTTTCAATTTTTAGGAGTAGATTTATTTATTGCAATTGCAAATGAAATAAATACTCTTCGGCAGGCCGAGGTTGAAACTTGAGCCGTGTCGTGGGGATCGTGCCACACAACCGTGTCCGTTTGTTGAAAGTACAGTCGTTAATTGATCCGGTTTGTGAATCAGGCCTTATGACTAATAAGTCGCAGTTTTAGGTTAAAAATGTTTATCATATTGTATCAATATTGCAATAGTCGAAAAGAGTGGCATTCCCATCTATATAAAATCGATTTGAAAATTGTAATTGCATGTTCGATCCGTTAGTTTATTGAGTAACAAGTTCAAGTTAATAAAATTCATGTAAGTAAAAATAAATGCTCAACAATTAATGCATTGAAAATCGTCCTTCTTGATTTCTTCACCTACAGTTCATTAAAAGTCTTATATTTTTTCAGTTTTAAAAGTTTTTGATTTAATATTAATATTCTGGTTAATCATGCCAGTAGAAATGAATGGTCAGCAAAATAATGAATCCATTAAAAATCGTCCTTCTTTTCATCACCCCCTTTCGTCGGGACATTGGTCAAAATAAATTTCATGGTTATTCCTTTGCGATTTGTGAGATTTTTCACTGGCCTGAAAACTCAATAAATTAAAATTGAATGAAAAAAAATAAAACTTAAATAATCACCGTCCTTCAACTTACTTCGTGATAAATATAATATTCCTTAATCTTCACTTTTAGGATAATTTGTTTTCTTCCTTGTTTACTCAATTAGACAAATTAAATCAGCAGCTTTACCAAATCAAAATAACATGAACATTAACTTTATTTATTACTAGAAACAATATTAAGTAGCGCTCTATTATTTAAAACTAAAATATTTATCTTATCCAATTTTGCCAACATTGCAAATTGATATTTGTGCACTGTCTCCGTTGCCGATTGGAATTCACCCCAGAAATCCGGACGGAATCACTAAACTATCAAAATAACCTGAATCATTCAAAATACCGCATACATTCACACATGACGAAACAAGCCAAAGTGTAATAAATTTTCAGCCGGCACGGCATATATCCATGCCTCTTATTAGCACTTCACGTTCTTCTTATGAAATTGCCGTCATGGTAACCCTCAAGGAAAAAGGCAGGTCGAACGAAACCCGTCAGCCAGCTTTAGCGGCAGAAACAACGTCTGTGCTGCCTTTTTGTGCTCCTCGTGTGATCATTTCTGTGGCGCCAACTTGACGACTTCGGTCGGTTTCCAAGCACAGCACTTCATACAATCACAAAATTATCTGCCTCGACCTGTATATACAAGTAATACCCATGGATGCCACTGACAAAGTGCCAAATCAAGTCAATCCTAGCCTTGTGTAAGTGTCCATCGCAAATGTACAAAAATAAACACCACATCTTGAGGACGGAATCTCCGACGTAAAATATGTAAACAATTTTTTCCTTTTTCTTCGGGCAGAGTGATTCCCGCTCGTCTTTTTTCGTTCAAAATGTGCTTTAGCTTTAGGTTATCGTTATCACGGCCGCGTCTTATGTTGGATAGATAGAGACAGGAGAACTACACATTTTTCATTTCTATACGGGACTGCGCAAAGTACGTCTATGATTGAATGTGAATCTGATGAAAACAACGATGCATGTGGCAAGCATGTGAAGTAGCAGAAGAAGAACACGTATGACTATGGATAGGGATAGCCGTTACGTCCGCACGTAGTTGTGTATGTGTCCAATAAGAAAAAAATGTACCTGACCTGCGGGTGATCAACAGGCCTGACTTTTGCATAAGCAAGTTGACAATGGCTTGAATGGCGACGCACATATGGTTGTTGAGAATTGGATTTCTTATTTCTTCTCGTGGCTCTTGTTGGGAATGCCTCTGCCTACAATTAAATATGTATGACATCAGGAAGTTCAAGATTCTCCAGGGATTGTTTTTGATTTGTATCTTTCCGTCTGGTCTGGTGTAGAGTGAACACTGAACTCACTTTACAGATGGGAAACTACATTTCTGGTGTCATTAGAATTGGTTTACACAAAGTCACCTTATTCAAACGTAACAGAATTTGGTGGGTTTAAAAAAACAGGTGAATAGGTAGTTATATCGTCCGAGGCAAAATATTGAGCCTTATTTTAGGTCCTTTCGCAACGAGAAAGTTCTTAATATCTCTTATGCTATTTGAAAGTCATTGTAGATTATTTTCGGGTCGTAATGGGTCTCTAATTAAGTAGGGTAAAAAATAGAATGCCATTAAGATTGCACTTGATGTCATTTGTATTTAGAATAAGTAAGTGATCTATTTAATTTGCAAAAGTCGAGCTAACATGAAAAAGCTCAATAATGAAACGCAGTAAGAAAATATTATATCAATAATATTAGAGTAAAGGCATCGACCGTTTACCACGTTTTATTTTTGGCCGAAAAAAATATTTTTCTATGTAGGGAAAAATTTGTGAATACAGGATGATTGAATTTTTGGAAAATCCGAAAAATTTACCAACCGCTGGCCAAAATTTTAAAAAACCAGTAAAATAATTCTGACATGTTTATAATTACGTTTCACATCATTTACAATGACACCACGATGAATTTCATAAACATTAACGTGGCTCATGGTCACTGCAAAAGCGTCCCACAGTTGGTATTACCTGTACCTACATAAAACAGGTGCTATGATATATTAAGGTGAGTCTAACACCAAAACTGATTGAAGAAATAGTTAGCTCACACCCGCATTAATTAAGTACAATCGAAAAATAATTCCTTTTACTGGAAAACACAGCTAGAACAAATCCAAAAGAGAAAATAATCGATTTCAAAAAAACCCATCTGTATGATTTTTCGCAGGAAACTAGAGGAACAGAAGAAAGTATTAGGTGTATATTAACACTGTCAACTAACACTGGCCACTGGTCAGTGCCTTCCCCTATTGATTGTAAAATCATTTTTTTTGTTTTCACACAAAATACTTATATTTTTAAAATACATACATATGCTTATGTTCAATGAAAGCCAACATGATTTTTTGATAAACAGGAATTTTAGAAATCTGGTAGCTGGACGGAAAGTTGTAATTATTAAGCCTCATAATATAAAAATAAGGTTTTCATATGGACAAGTCAAATAAAGCCTGGTGTCATGAGGTTTTGACTTTAAAAATTGAAATTAAGCTTGGACAAGTTCTAAACAAACCGTTTTTACGGAGACAAACCGGCCACTGCTTCGGGGGAGACGTGCTTAAAATGGGTATTTCAGGTACCTATCAATGCAGGCAAAAGAGAAATTGCAGAGCCAAATATGTTAGGAAACTAATTTTTTTAAAGATTTCGAAAAAAGACTCTTATATCAGCATTAAAATAACTCTTAAGTCCTTAACGCAGCCTGGACAGAGCACTAACCCTCGATAATATGCTCACTGCTACGAAGGATCTTCGCCGTTATACCTCTCCTGGTTATGATGGTCTAACTCCAGAACGGAGATCCGTTCTGCGTCTAATACCCAAGAAGGAAGAGGTTCAGAGGTTGGGGAGCTGGAGGCCAGTTACGCTGCGCAATGTCGACTAAAAGTTAAAAGTTAAAATCGGAACTATACTAAGCTCAGTGATAGCTTCGGTAATACAACCGGAACAGTATTACTGCGTTCGAGGTCGTTCTATTTATGATAACATCGCCGTAGCAAAGCATCTTTTCGCCTACCACGAAAAGACTGGTTCGCAGGTGGCCATGATCTCGTTGGATCAAGAAAAGGCGTTTGATAGCCTCTAGCACGAGAAAGTGAAAGTTCTCAATGTATTTGGGCTTCCGTCCAGATGAGTCGAGATCATCAGTTCACACGCCATTCAGTACACTTACAACACGCCGGCTGCGCGATATCTTTGCAGATGTGATACCTGCAGAACATTTAGGTGTTAATAGATGGAGCGCACGTCTCAGGGTAGAATTGTGGGTAATCGGAGGGGTGACTACCAGAGTGATCTAAAGTTATCCATCCGTCCATCATAGCCTCGTGCATCCAAATCAGCTATCGCACATAGACCAGAGAACTCAAAGAGTCTGCACGGTTTGTGGGGATGAAGGAACTCTATTCCACAGCAGCCTTTAGCGTCGATACAGCATGGCAGCCTTGTTCACGGAGCTTCAATCCACTTTGGATCTGCTGCAAGTGCTGCGGAAAAGATGAGTCCTCCGTTGGAAGGCGTGAACTGAGGTGATGATGAGAGCTGTTTGCGGACGTCCATGACCCCGCATGCTGCTTTCGCGGGACTCTATCGTCAACATTTTTTGTGAACTCACCTGGGACTCTTGAAGAAAGGTGCTCCAAGGGGACTGGAAAAACAAGCATAGTAACCAGGTGATTTAAATTCATTTATTTAGGTCTATTTAGTTTTTAAACATATTTTGGCATTCGAATTCGAAATTTTGAACTTTTCTTGGAGCTTCCACTCACCGGGTGGGTGGCTGTCAAAATTTTATGTAAATGTTCCTTACTTTTCTTACTTTTTTATTTTTACATCCTTTTGATATATTACAAGTATCTTTTTTATTTCTTGATGTTTCTAAACCTTTTGCTATTTTGTGATATGTTTCTGAGTCTTTTTGCAATTTTTTGAGTCTTTTTGACTAGTTTTGAGCCCGTGATATTTTTGTAATTTTTGAGCCTTTTATTATAATTTTTTGATATTTGACATTTTTAAAGGGTAGCCGGAGTTTTTTTAGAATTTTTACAATTTATAACGTAGAAAAGAAAATAAAGAACCATATATACATACATAAAAAAAGAATTATTATTATTGTTGCTTTAATATTTAAAAAAACCGGTCAATTGCATGTTGGACTTTCGAAATCCACTTTAAATTATGGGTTTACTGCAATCCTTGTCTCGAATCGGGTGAACTTCTCCTGCACCATACCCCACAATTTTTTTTATATATATATACGATGTGGCCAAATCCTAGGGGACAACCCCTTGATGCGTTAGCATGGTTTTGGGAAGGATAAGGGAAGTGAGGAAACTTGAATGTCTTGTTTTTTGCATTGCTGCGAGCTAGACAACAGCCCAGAGACGAAGTGGATTATTTTAATTTCTTAATAAAAATCCACGGGGAGATCTGGTCTCAAACCCGGGACCCATGGCAGTTACGGGAATTAGAGAGAGAGAGAATATGAAGACAAATTCGTGCAATATATAATTTTGAATACGTGCTTTTACAAGCTTTCACCTAACACCATATTTGATGACTGCGAAGAAACAACATTTTTTAACTTTCGATTTCACCATAAAAATCTAAATTTATAAAGTTTTTAGATTGTCAAACTAATTTTACTCCTACCTACCACTAAAATAGAAATGTTTAAAAATCTATGAAATAAACTTTATTCATAATCAATCAACAAGTAGCATACATTTAATGATGAATGATGATTTTTTGTACAATTTGTATAATATGAAAAATAACTATTTTGTCTGCGAAGATAAACAAAAATTCATCAGCAATACTGTTCAAGAAAGGTTTAAATATTAGATGTAGAGTCAAAAACTAGTGAACCAATGTTATTTGCATATTAGCTCAAAATAGATTTTGTACCCTTATCGAAGGCATCAAACAATAATAGATTTAGATTTCACTGATTTAAGGTTAATACACAGTCAAACTAAAGTAACATTTAAAATCAACATTAGACAATCACTAAAGTTAGCAACACTCTAAATTCATGAGATTGTATTATAGTTGCCAACACAGAAAATGTTTCAGTTATCACGAAATCAGTATCATCATATGCAGCACAGTTAGAATATTCAGTCAGTCAAGTATTGAAAGTCATCAGAGTCAGTCTAGTTAGTCCAAGTCATTAGTTCGAGTCAGTGAAGTTAATGTAATTTAGAATTGAAGTCAATAAAACAATAAAATCAATCCAATGTCTTTATTTCTACATGTTGTGCAATTATCAAAAGGTTATTGAACATTTTTGGTGCCGAAACCCGGGAACTGTGAAAAGGTGAAAGACATAAAATACGTGAACAATAGACAGTGAGTTAACTTAACGGAACATCGAATATGTGCTTCTAGACAATTCTAATCAGTCATCTGTGAATTCCAGAATATCTACAGAACAAGTTATCTGCTAAGGCTAAGTATTGCATGCAATTCAATTCATTTTAATCTGATTTCATTTATATCAAAATTTCTCGATAAATTATTTACACATCAACATTGTCTCATATCTACATTTGGTATATTCTACGTGAAACACCTGTTAAAAATTAGATCGCTTTAGCTTAAAATGAGGACATTACCAACTTCAAGGCCAATGCTGAATTTACGATATTGAAAAGAATTTACAGTGCAACGAATAGTGAAAAATAGACTTCGAACACGTGGACAATAAAAGGTTAAGCATTGCATGAAAAATCGTTTCATGTTGCTACTTTCATTAATTTAAAATTAATTGTGATACCTTAAATGTTTTGATTTGTTTAGCAAAACGATTCAATTTAATTATTACAATTCTTAATGTGAACAGCTTAATCAGTTAGTCTGCACCGCTATCAGATCCGTTAAGCCACATCACATCAGTACAGGTTGAATTCATTCTCTTTAATTATTTTGTGCATCGTGCTCAATTAAGATACAATTAACTACAAAAATCATGGCAGATATTTCATTATTAAAGATTGAAAGAGGGCGTATTAAAGGTTCTCTGACAAAATTGCGAAACTACGTTAAGGAAATACCTGAAAACATATCAGTCGAAGATATAGAAACACGCTTAGAAAAATTAGAGGAACTTCAACGAGCCTTTGCAATCGTGGACGATCAATTAGGGCTGAACGATATTCAATCTGAAAATGAAGAATTCGATGACAAATATTTAGAAATAAAGGCTATCCTGCGACGACATCTCAATCAACTCCAAAGGGAAACTACTGCAGCTAAACCAAATTCAGATGAACTTAGCACAACTATACATAAAATTGCAGAACAACAGAAGGCCTTTCTTGACGGTTTTAATAATCAATCTACTCACTTAAGCCAAATTAAGTTACCAAAGGTGGACGTTCCTCCTTTTAGCGGAGACTATAAGGATTGGCCATCCTTCAAAGATCTATTTGTATCTTCCATTCATAATAATAAGGATCTTTCCGATGTTCATAAACTTCAATATCTCAAGGGGTTATTAAAGGGTGAAGCTGCATCAATAATAAAGCATTTAACAATTACTGAATCTAGCTACTGCGAGGCCTGGGTGAAATTAATGAAGCGATACGATAAAAAAAAAGCAAATTGTGTCTGCTTACATAAGCGCATTCATAACCCAGCCTAGTGTATCACAACCTTCTGCTACATCCTTGCGTCGCCTAGTTGATACAACCGACCAGTTAATTCGCGGCATCAACGTATTGGGACGTGAGGCATCTGTTCGCGATCCATGGCTTATTTATTTAATTCTCAACAAAACAGATTCGGACACTCGTAAGGCTTGGGCTGAAGAAACAGCAAACAAGGACTTTCCTTCATTCGACTCATTCCTTGAATTTTTAAGTACACGATGTGATGCTCTGGAAAGTTGTGATCCTGCTATTAAATGATCCTCTCACAATCAACCTATACGTAACTTGCACCTTGATACAACAACGAGATGTTGTAAATGCTCACAAGCACATTCACTATTCAAATGCCCTGAATACAAAAAAATGGACATAGCAACAAAACGCACTTTTGTAGGGAAAAATTCACTGTGTTTTAACTGCCTCAATTCAGGGCACCCAGCGCAGAGATGCACTTCCAAATTTCGTTGTCATTACTGTAAGAAACTTCACCATTCTAGCCTGCATCAGAACAAGCCAGCTGAGTCAGCCACCACTAACGTCGATATGCAACCAGTATCCAACTTTCATCTGACATCTCAAAACGATAATCATCAACCAAACCATACTCGTGTAAATGTAATGGCAGGATCTTTTAATCCAATCACATCAAATAAACCCTCAACTTCATATCTTAATTCATACACAGTCGTTAAGGAAAAACGAAGTCAGTTAACACTCCTCCCAACGGCCTTAGTGCATGTAGCTGATGCTGGAGGTGCGTTACAGTTGTGCTAGATTCTGGATCGCAGGCATCTTTTTTTTCAGAGGATTGTGTTCAGCGGTTAGGATTGCAACGCAATAAGTAAACGAAACTCATAGTACGTGGCTTATCTTCAACAACTGCAGCAGTTACGAAGGGAATGGTCACAGTATCCATTACGTCACGATTCTCATCCAACTTTCTTCTATCTGCACAATTATATATTCTAAACAGATTGACAGCACCACAACCATCAAAATCATTTAGTTGTATTGAATTGACTGAGCTCAATTAATACGACTTAGCTGACCCTTACTTTAATGAATCAAGTCAAATAGACATGATATTAGGTGCGGATTATTTCATTGACATATTGAAGGATGGACGTACTACTGTATCTCAAAATCTTCCTTCACTTCAAAACACCGTTTTTGGATACATAGTGACGGGACCAGTGAAACTTCCGGAAGATCAATTTCACCTCATCGCATTACATACAGACATTTCAAACATAGATGCCTCGCTAAGAAAATTTTGGGATATAGAGGAATTACCGAACGCGATCACAAGTTACACAATCGAAGAGGAACAGTGTGAAGCATTCTTTGCATCAACTCATGAGGTCGATCCAATTACCAATCGGTATTTAGTGAAATTACCATTTAAAAACAGTCCACCATCTCTAGGAGAATCTCTTAATGTAGCGACATCTCGATTTAAATCAATTGAGCGAAAATTTTGGCAAAACAAGCAATTACATAGTGAATATTCAAAGTTCATGACTGAATATGCAAACTTGGGTCATTTAGAAGTCATTCCACAAAACATCTTAAAGACTCAAACCCAACACCTATATCTTCCGCATCACGCCGTTTTTAAACCATCGAGCACGACATCTAAGATTCGAGTAGTATTTGATGGTTCATCACTAACATCAAATGGCATCTCACTCAACCAAATGCTGCTAGTGGGTCCCAAGGTTCAGCGCGATCTACTACCCATACTATTGTCCTTCAGAACATTTAGAATTGCTGTTGTTGCCGACATTGAGAAGATGTATAGGCAGGTTCTGGTTCACAAGGATCATCGCAACTTTCAACGAATTGTTTGGAGAAGCCAGTAACCTATGGTACTTCTGCTGCACCATTTCTAGCCACGCGATGCTTGAAACAACTAACTATCGATTTCAAAGGACAATTTCCACTGGCTGGCGGCAAAAACGAGAGTATCTCCAATTAAGCAGCTATCAATACCAAAACTTGAATTGTGTGGAGCGACTCTACTGGCGAATCTGGTTACATTTGTCAGATCAACAATTACTATTGCTGATCATCAATGCTTTGCATGGACTGATTCAACCGTTGTATTAACTTGGCTTTCATCACATCCACGAAAATGGAAATGCTTCATTGGAAATCGCACGTCAGCTATATTGTCAATACTTCCTAGACAACAGTGGAATAATGTTTCTTCCGACGAAAATCCGGCAGACCTCGCATCTCGCGGTATTTACGCTCAAGAACTTATCAATTCATCCATCTGGTGGCAAGGCCCAACGTGGCTGAAATCTGACTGGAAGAAGCGTAAAATAAATCCTTCGATCGCAGCCACTGATGCAGTCGCTAATCAAGAGAAAAGAGAGCAATACTTAGAAGCCTTCTTTAATCAAATTGTAAATGATTCAGTATCTCCACTTTTTAACAAATTTTCATCTCTAAAAAAGATTCTACGAATCTTAGGAAAGTGTTTTCAATTTGTCAGAAATAGTCGAATAAAATCTACGAACAACCGAACTTCATGGATCAAAGCTGAGGATATACAACGGGCGCTCCGAAGCTGTATTATGTGGGCTCAATCAGAAGCATTTGAGAACGTAATCAAAAATCTACAATCAAAACAACCAATTCAATCATCCAGTCAATTATTTCCTTTATGTCCGTTTTTGGATTCTGATAAAATACTTCGTGTCGGCGGACGACTGGAAAACTCCAACCTCTCATTCAACTCAAGGCATCCTATAATACTTCCCAAAAATCATATTGTGACCAAATATCTCATTGCATATCTGCATGAAAATCAGGAATCATCCGTCAAAATTACTGGATCCTATCATGCAGAACTTCAGTTAAGGCTCATATCAACAAATGCATCACATGTGTAAGACATCGAGCAACAACAGCTCAGCAACTCATGGCCAACTTGCCCAAACATCGAGTGGGTCACTATAAGGCCTTCCAAAACGTAGGAGTGGATTATGCTGGACCATTTACAATACTTTTGCGAAGAGGAAGAGGAGCGCGTACAACAAAGGGCTATCTAGCATTATTTGTGTGTTTTAGTACACGCGCTATTCACCTAGAATTAGCTGGAGACTTAACATCCGAAACATTCATAGCGTGCCTAAGAGGATTTACCGCTAGGAGAGGTATTCCAGCAACCATTTACAGTGACAACGGGACAAACTTTGTGGGTGCCAAGAGACAATTGGAGGAAATTCGCAAGCTAGTCACTTCGATACATCACAATTCACAATTTTCAAATTTTCTTTCATTCAACAATATCACATGGTGCTTTAATCCACCAGCAGCACCTCACTTTGGCGGCATTTGGGAGGCCGGTGTACGCTCAGTAAAACAAATTTTGCGTAGAACCATAGGAGAAACCAAGCTTACGTATGAAGAAATGAGTACTCTACTTACTCAAATTGAAGGACTGCTTAACTCTAGACCACTCACTCCCATGATGGACGACATTTCTAGTCTAGATTCATTAACGCCTGCTCATTTCCTCATTGGGGAACCCATCACATGCCTTCCAGACATTCCAGTGAATCAATCATCTCTTTCATTGCAGGGCCGGTGGCGACTACTTCAAAATATGCACCAGCACTTCTGGAAACGCTGGCAAACCGAATATTTGTCGACATTGCAACAGCGTCCAAAATGGCAAAAATTTGAACCTAATCTATCAGTAGGGGATATGGTAGTAATCAAGGAACCCAATCTACCACTTTCAAGATGGATCCTCGGTCGCGTGGTAAACACTCATCCTGGACCAGATAACCTTGTAAGAGTACTCACAGTACGAATTGCTAACGGAATTATTAAACGACCTGCAGTAAAGCTTTGTAAATTACCCGTATCTGTCAACAACTAGAATAGTTATAGTTAAGAGTATCCCTTAACTGGGGGGAGAATGTTCAAGAAAGGTTTAAATATTAGATGTAGAGTCAAAAACTAGTGAACCAATGTTATTTGCATATTAGCTCAAAATAGATTTTGTACCCTTATCGAAGGCATCAAACAATAATAGATTTAGATTTCACTGATTTAAGGTAACATTTAAAATCAACATTAGACAATCACTAAAGTTAGCAACACTCTAAATTCATGAGATTGTATTATAGTTGCCAACACAGAAAATGTTTCAGTTATCACGAAATCAGTATCATCATATGCAGCACAGTTAGAATATTCAGTCAGTCAAGTATTGAAAGTCATCAGAGTCAGTCTAGTTAGTCCAAGTCATTAGTTCGAGTCAGTGGAGTTAATGTAATTTAGAATTGAAGTCAATAAAACAATAAAATCAATCCAATGTCTTTATTTCTACATGTTGTGCAATTATCAAAAGGTTATTGAACAAATACCTTTGTTTTTATTATATCTAACGATTACATCTTAATTATTCTATCATCGTTCCGCATTTAATATAATAATAAAACTTAGAATTGACAATAATGCCCAATTAGATTATTATTATCAGCTCTAAATCTATTGTTAGGCATGCGGAACAATATAATAACAATAAGAATAAAACGAGAAGCAATAAATATCACATTATATTAGAAATAACACGTCAAGTTTCAGAACCTATTATTCTTTAAAAAAAAAGACCCTGAAAAAAATGTTGAACGAACCTAACTAGTCTCACAGTAAAACCAAATTCCGCTTGCGCAACGAAATTTTTACGTTTTCCTAAACATCATCTGGGAAACTAAGGACCGATTCCACGTCATAACTGTTTAGAATGATGTCATTTGAATATTACTTAAATCTCGAGACCATATTCAACTGCATCGTAATCTTTAGTGCATGATTATCACTTCTCTGAAATATGATTATCTGAGCAAAATTCAAAGAAATTATTGTAAGACGAGACGACCCTCATTTCGAATTCGAAGAAAACAAGAAGAGATTCCAGGTAAACGTATCTGAAGTGGTCATTACACTTCACATTCACACCAAACAGCAGAGCAACCTTGCGGCTAAAGACTATAGTAACACAGAACCGTATAAAGCAACCACAACAAACGAAATTCCGAATCTTGTGTTCATAGTCCACTGCTATGAGCAGTGGCGGTCTCATAAAAGTCGCACTGCTGGCTCAGGTCTCCAGAAAACCAAGTAAGACGATAAAAATAAGATAAAGTAAAATGAACAGGTATCCCAAGTAAAAAGAGGAGAAACAACTGTTCAATCGATTGATGGGACAGGTGGATTTCAAGTTCGTAAACTTGCCTGTATGTTGGGTAGAATTTTTTTGCGAACTCAGAGGTTATGGTGATTATAATTTCAGCCAATGTGAATCCCTTGGTGATGATCTTGATGTTTTACGTAAGTCTCATACATATAAGGTGAACTTATACGATGATGCATACAACGCCGAGCAGAACTGTTCGCATGTTTTCTTATTTTGAATTATTTTGGCTCTGTCAGTGTACTCATTAATCGCAGCTAAACGAAATAAAATTAATATTATTATTTGCAGTCAGTACAACACACTTAATGGATTTTATGTATGTGAAAGATGTAAACAGTTTGCACGCGACATATAGAAAGTTAAACACTTAACATTATCAACATTTAATACAAAAGCATGCATTTTTTTAGTTCACTTATTCTAGTTAGTTTATTATGAATATATTAGACGTCGTCGGTAAAGAAGTCATAATATGTCCTTCCATCCGGAAGGTTCCAGAATCGAGCCCCTTCGTTGGCGACCCATGGTTTTCTGCTGATAGCAGATTACAAAAAAAGGCTATCGGAGGTTGTAGAGTAGTGTCAGTGTTTCGGAAGTCATCTTAAACTGTAGATCCACTTGTGGAATTCTTCTCCTGTTCCATGCCACACAAGGGGTTACGGAAACTAGAGCATATTCCGAAATATTCATCCACATTTCGTGTATTCGGTCCAAATTTCGTCAACATCTTTTAAAAATACAGCGTCAATTAACATCTTACAGAAGCCCAAAAGTTCGCAATGGGACTGGCATGGGATAGATTATTTGAAGGTACGAAACTTGTGATTTTAAATTTATTCTTTGGCTATTTTACTCATGTGCCTCGGGTCCCTGTCTTGCACTTTTTCTTCTTGAAGTCTTCCTCTTTCAATCGCAAGCGGTAAATTTGTATGCAAAATGTGCAAATAATTCTTTTTCTTAAATTCTGAAGATAGTCCTAAAATAATAAAATTGAAGGGTGGTGGGAACTAATGCAGTGGGTTCATCTTGCCCATGTATAACGCAGGTATGCAGCTGTTAGCCTATTTATGTTGACAGTCAGGCAACTATTGAAGTGTTGAATTAAAATCGTGATATACCTCTAAGCCATGGGGATGCTACGCGAAGTAAATCTATGCTTGGTCTTGGGTTAAAGTATTAGATAATGAGGCAGCCGATACGCTTGCAGGGAAATGCTCAGGTATAAACGCTTCCCTAGCAGACGGAGCGCTATGAAGGCCTCTGAAATCGAGCTACTCCATGATGAACAGTATTAATAGAATAAGATTTACAAAAAGCTTCTAAGCCAGTACTTAAAATTTCGCAAGAAACAGCCTGTTTTTAGTCCCTTAATTAACGGACTTCTGCAGAGAACGAATAAATTATTACCTGCATAAGATATATAACTGGTGGAGGAATAAAATTAAAATTAAATCCGGGAAAAGCCCAGTTTATTTCCTTTCAAAACAAACGATATTCCTGCAGTATATCTACCACCCTCTAGGGGTGAGCATGAGAAGAAAGGGACATGTAAAAATAATCGAAAGCGGCCGATATTATTATCGAATCCATAGTTTTGGGAACGCTAAGATAAATAATTACACCCACCACGACATCAGATTCTGCCGAGGTAAACGACCCTTAAGGGTGGGAGTGGAAAGGATAATCGAAAACGATAGATATTAGTGTTGAATTGATAGTTTAGTTTTTGGGAACGCTGTGATGAATAATGACACCCCAATGCCGTTAGATAATCTGCCCCTAGGAACCCTAGAGGACGAGGGGAAGGTATTACAGGTAACAAAAATCAAAAGCGACCGATATTATTGTACTGTACATAGTTTACATGGTCGCCGAGATAAATAATGACACTCCCGATGCTGTTAGATACTTGGGTGGATTGGGAGGAGCGTCATGACAATGCATTTAAACGTTCATGTATGTATTGCACATAGCATGCAAACTAAATTTTTTGTTACATTCTTTTATGTTGTTTCGACTCTTCGCATTGGAATTTCTGTAACTTTTTTAAAAATAATTTATGTGTGTTATTTATTTTGAAAAAAAAACGCTCATTTCCTCTTCTTAAGAATAGAGAAAATGCGAAAATTCAGATCGGAATAAAATAGAAAACACATCAGAACAGTGTGATGTAACAAATCACTTTTTTATAACATAAATTTTTAATTACACGGAAAACCACTTCAGTTAAATAATATCACATTGAAGCTAAGACAACAAGGTTTATTTTTGAACTTAATCTGAACCAAAGAAAGAATTCATCATATGGGTCGTTCTACTTTTCTACACGTCAGGAAAAAAAATCGGTATTCGTCCAAAATTGCAGTTTCTCAAATTTTATTTTCACAAGATTTTTTTGGACCATATAGTCATTATAATTATACTAAAATCCCGTTTTTATTGTTTTTGCTTTTTATAAAATCATTGTGACATAGTATTCGAAATGTATGACAGAGGTGTTTTACATACAAATAAAATGTGTCTCTTTGCGCCGCCTAATGTTACAAAATGATCTCGCTTAAAAAAATCATATAGAACCCTTTAATATAAAATTATTTATTGAACTTCTGAAATATTATCATTAAATTAATTAGAATATAATAAACGGAAAGGTTCATAGTATTAAACAAAAAAATATTTTATCGTTGGGTCCGGCTGCATTTGTTTTTTCTTGCTATCTTCCGTCACGCATTTCGCAAAACAAAAAACCTGCCTTAGCTGTTTGACCTTCAACACTAAGCAACAGAACGGTCCCCCCCCCCCCCCCCCCCGGGAGCGAGCCGAGTTAGTCGCCCGCAGGTAGTGAACAGAGGTGCGTGTGTTTATTCGTAAGTTACTACTTTGAAATGTTATTGTAATTCCCATTTATATACGTAATATTATTATTTCCCAGTGAATCTGTCATATTCACCCACTTTTACGAACAATTCGTAATATTGTGAACGCTGAAATCATCGAACACTGCTATTTTACACCTCTGTCACGAGGCATCTCTGTCACAAAAAAACTGTGACGGAGTGGCATAACTCGTGACGGAGTGGTAATTTTTGTCTGGAACTTACAATTTTGTGATTGTTACAATGTGAAGACTTATCGCCCATGAGATAGAAGTTAACGACAGCCCAACCTCAGATTTAAAAGAAACACTGGCTGATATAACCAACATAATTAGAGCTCCTACAAAGAGATTTTATGAGACTGTTTATACTTCTACTTCAGAAGATGAAGATGATCAGCCTCTTGTTAATCAGAAAAAAACTGTGCACATAAAACCGAGTACTTCAAATGACCTATCTGTAGACAACATCCACCCATTATTAATAAAAAATGGTACACATATGTTAGTAAAAGTACCCAGTAAAAACAAAGTCGAGTACACCTACTTAGGAGTTGCAAAAAGTTGTGTGGATGAAGATGGAGATGTTCAGGTGATGTTTTATAAAACTGTTGATGACACTGGAAAAATATTTAAATGAGTAAAATCAGATGTATCAGATGTGATGTTTGAAAACTTGATAAAAATAATTCCAAGTCCTAAAGAAGTCAAAAGAGGAAGGCGTGTTTATTACGAATTTGATAAACCAATAGAAGTATTTGAAAAGAAGAATAAGAGAAAAGAGAAGATTAGTCTAATTTTACGTGTACCAAAGAATGGTTCTACCAAGAAATAATATATTATGTAGCATTATAAGAGAAGCATTATGTTTTGTTATCGTTTTAAAAACTTTAAAAATGTTAAAGGCTTAAGTTCAAATGTTGGCTTATTAATATCTACCACTCTATCACACTCTGTTACAATTTTGTCCCTCTTGTAAATAAACGTCAAAGTAGCATATGATTCAGTTTATTGAAAACATATATACTAAAATAACGTATCATATTATTACATATTGACCATACAAGGTATTGACAGAATTTCAGCTATGTTTATTTCAATTATTTGCAAAATATTTCAAAGTTTGTTGTCTTAAGGAGCAAAAATGTGACAGAGTGGTATTAAATGTCACTTTTATATATTTGTAATAAGAATTCCGATAAATCGAGTTAGATAATAATAAATGCCTGTATTCTATTCAAGCAAAGTTAAAAAAAACTGAAAATTTGAATATATTTTTTTTTGTGACTGAGGTGTTTATTTTTTCTTACTATTTCGATAAAACTTAAAATAAATAAAAGGTATAAAATAAAACTTCGATGCATTATACGTTTCTAAAATCTTCGATAACTGGACAATAATTTAAAAATACATTTTATAAAAGAAATACACTTTTATTTTTTTTAAAAATCTAAAAATTTATCACTCAGTTTGTGGGTAGAAAAGTAGAACGCCCCATATATAAAAGGAACTAGGTACTAAGTTTTGCTGATTCAATCAAAAGGGTAAGGGTAAGGTAAGAAAATTATGAATTTTTAATGTATGCTTTTCTAACCGCATTTAAGTAATTTGTTAACAAAAAATAAATTAAATAAATAAGGCTCTTCGAACAATCTAACTGTTCTAATTTTCGAAAAGTTTAAACTTTTTGAAGATTCAATTAGCTGGAGAGTTAAATATAAAATATGTTAAATATGTAATAATAAAAATTGTATAACAAGTGAGCGTATTTTTTCGACGTTAAAATTATTTTAAATACTCGTGAACTTAAACAGACTTCTATACTCGTTGTTTAAAACTTTGAAATTATTTGGAAAATAGCACAATTTTAAGGCTTGGAAAACTTATTAGAACTATGTATTAATCTATTCAATTGTGAGACCACTTATAAAAACAGTACATGTCTCTTTAAATTTGTTATAAAACTCTATAAAGAGCATACCTTAACTAGTACTTTGACAGTTATCATTGAAAACGAATTCGTTGAACATAACAGTGCGATTCTAATTTAAATATTGCGAAAATGTCTGAAATTGTTGACATTATGTTAAATTTGTTTCTAATTATTTCTTCCAATATCATTTATTCTATGACGGCCATCCTCATTACGATATGCCTTAGAGCATAAGTTGAAGGTTTTTTATGCTATAAATTAAGCTTATCGCTTAAAATTGGGTCTTATCACTT
Organism: Leptarthrus brevirostris; assembly: GCA_964036015.1. Lineage (NCBI taxonomy): Eukaryota > Metazoa > Arthropoda > Insecta > Diptera > Asilidae > Leptarthrus > Leptarthrus brevirostris. The sequence goes on from OZ038372.1 coordinate 44,890,389, forward strand.
TTGGCAAAGTTTTCATTTCAGCAACACATCGCTATTATTTTCTAATCAAATTGACACTTTCGAATATTTCTAACCTTTTGGGTACAAACAGAATAGAAATGTACCAACTGTGATCTTCCACACAACCAAATTCGACTTCTTTCTTACAGCTCTGTAGGCAGGCTCTTCTGGTCCAGAGCTCACCCATTCACAATATTTATGTGAAATAATTTAACACGAAAGTAGAAGACGAGACTTGTGAGATGCGATAATGTGGAATGATAAAAAACAAGAAACGACTGCGGGCCGCCTGGAAACTTCAAAGCTTAGCCCCCAGGGAGACGAAGCAGGGCGAAAACGAGTGAAGCCACCAGCCATTAATGATTTCTGGTTCCATCGTCTCATCTTGTTTGATTGGTGTGGTGCAGGACGGGAAGTTGCTGCTGATGCTGCTGCGGTTTGGTTGGGGTATTGCGACAGCAATTGCCATGCCTTACCGCCAGTTTAATTCTTATTTATCTCGCTGATGCTGATGTCGTCGCCATCCGCTCCCCATACTCCTCCATTTATCTGTACTCCATCATGTCGATGTAGCGTAGCCTTTTCTTGGGCGGCCGTCTTCGTCTTGTTCATTTTTGTTCGCCTCGTTTTAATGGCATTCATGCGTTCTGGCGCGGACAAATAGGCGGCAGTGCCAGAGATTGTGGCGACTGAACACTCAGAGTTGGTGACTGATATACAAGGAGACGTATACGTTTTCCTCGGCATCTGAGACGTTCACTTGTTGAATGTATTCGTGCAGCCAAACTGGAACCAAAATAGGATTAAATAAACGAGGGACGGGCAGTAGTGTAGCACTATCATTGCCCGAACCAAAATAAGCTTAGCATCAGGCAGCAGCCCAGCATCGTTGGGTAGGTAGCACTTAGTTAAAGATAAAGGTGAACCAGAAATCACGACAGGTAGAATTACTCACCTGAACCAATGTGTTGGCTCACAACTTTAAAGCAATTCCAAAGCTGACTCATTTCAGCTTTTCATTTTTTCACTTTTCTTGTACCTTTTTTGAAAGTGTTATGTATGATTGGGGTCTGTTAACTGAGAAAAACGGTGGTATTCACAAGAATTTTAATGAAATTGAGTCATCAGTTAAGTCATCACTGAATTTGGTTGTAACACGTTAATCGCGAATATTATAAACAAACAGCAGATGACCAGTGAAAACCGCATAACCAGATTCATTTGTAGAAATGAAAGTGATACGTAGTGGCGTTTAGCCGTGCGGGCGCATTTATACATTTCATGTTTTCATAACCAATTTGCTTGTGTAAATCTTTAATAAAAATTGCGATTTATCTTTATAATAATTAATACGACTTTATCTGGTAGCTATTTCTGTACAATGCGGCAAGAAATATGCATATTCAAAATAATCATCGGATATTTCATTTCAAAACGTACAAACAGGTACATGTATGTTTGTTTGATGATATAGTGATGAATAATAAGTGCAACATTTCTTAATTGCACAAAATTATTTATTTATATAATCTACATAAAACAAAAAAACAATGATTACCCAAAACAGTAGTTGAACTACTATATTAACAGAGAATAAGCAGTAGCTATGAGCACCTGATAGCAACAGTGTCCTTGGATATTGTACGAGCCCAATCCAAATCAAGATCATTGCAGATTTTTTGAATAATAAGTTATAGGATCGTTTTGACCATAACATTATAGTTAGTATGGAAGTTTGACCGAAATCGAAAACTACTCCAAGATCAATAATATCAGCAGGCCTTTCAAGCAGAAACGCATCAATCCTGCAATCAAAGCAAAAAGTTGACGACTATTGCAAAAACTAAATACCTTGCAGCGGAGCACATTCTCTGTCACGACGAGTCTCTCAGTCGAATCAGGCTCAGACATCTTGGCAAACATAATATAAATAACCCCCAACGATATTTTGGGCCTAATCAAGAAACTAAAGTTCGATTGGGTGACTTAAGTCCATTATAGCATCACGTCATAAAAGTCAAAGTGACAGAAGGCTGATACGCGTCCCCAAATTCAGAAGTGATAAGATTAAAAAAATACTGTTAAGGCCTTTCGTAAGTCTTTATCAGTTTTCTGCTTACACATTTTAAGAAAACAACTGAAAAGGAATAAACTTTTTCTGGGAGGAATTGGTCATATTAAAGGTTTCATATTACTATCAGCAGTTTTAGAAAAAAGTCAGACCATTCTGTTCCTCTTTTTTCTCGAAGAATATGCTGGTTGCTCCCGGATTTATTCTGAGCTTGTCTTGTTCTTTATCCTCCAAAAACCTATAACTTCTGACCGCTTTATTCCTTCTAGCCATAATCGGACAGTTACTCACAATATGATCTATCGTTTCTATATCCTTCAGGAATAGCTCAAAGAAAAAACCGCCAGCATTTCCATTCGTTTTAGATTCAATCCTATACTTCGCCGTCAAGTTAGCATTAGCAGATGATATATTTAAAAATAGAGGCAGAACGATTTTGGTTTTCTTTACGACAAAATTACGACAAGAAATCGACAATTAATCCAATGTTTGACTGCAACGATAACGTCAGTTTACTTTTATTAACAGCAATGCTAAGCTAAGCGCGATAATTTTTTGTCTTCATGACATAATAGCGAAAGTTAATGTTCTTTAAGGGGGGAAGTACATGAAGACGTTTTCAAAAATCGATTTTTTTTGTTATTGTCTTAATCGATAAGTACACTCGGCGCGGAAAGTAAGTTGACGCAGCTTGCTCTGAGTCTTGTGGACTCGTTATGCAGCCGTAGTATATTTACCCAACTAAAAGTTTTGCTTATTACAAATCAGTTATATGTAGCCACAACGTTAGTGTAAATAGTTCTGGTTTAGATCGCTGTAATACAAAATCAGTTGTCTTTTTTTTTTTCAAGTGCATTTTGCAATAAACGGAAAGTAAGTTGACGGGGTTATTTTTTAATTTTTATTATTATTTACAGCTATTGTTGATGATTTTTTTGTTAGTTTTTGTAATAGCTTTGATGAAATGTACGTATTTACTAGATATTTCAAATTCTTTATTTTTGTTTTTGTTATAGAATGCCAAAAGATCGCGAGCTTACTACTGACCACCGTTTCACCATATTTAATCGAAGACAAAAAGGTGATAGCCTGCAAAAAATTGCACTGGATTACGGAATTTCAAAGGAGGAAATAACACAAATTATTCTGAAAATTTCAAATACAGGCAATCCTGAAAATCGTCCTAGACAAGGCAGAAAGAAGTCCAGAAACTACTTTGGCTTTGTGCTTGGGGTCGTTATCATGTTTGAAAATTTCGACCTTTCAATACAAATTTTTTCAGCAGACTGAGAAAAATTTTGCTCTAATATCTCAATATATTTTTGAGCATTCATTATACCCTCCAATTCGACGAGATTACAAACTCCGTGGCTGCTGAAACACCCCACACTATGATCGAACCACCTCCGTGTTTAACCGTAGTTTGAATCATATCCTTTCTAAAAGCTTTGCCTGCCTCACACTATACCATTTTTCGTCTCATACTTTGTTTCAATTCGAACTTTGATTGGTCCGACCAAATAACGGATTTCCAAAATTCTGTGGGGTTGTTCAGGTGGGTTTTAGCAAAACCTAATCGTTTCTTTGAGTTAATGATGGAAATGTGCGGTCTTTTCCTGGACATTCGGGCCATGAAAACCTGCTTCATGGATTCTGTTCCTTATTTGGGTGATCTGGATAGGCAGATGGGGTTTCTCTTTTAGCTCTTTCGTTGTATCATTGGGTTTTTCTGGACTTCTTTTATAATTTCTGAATCTTCTCGCTTAGTTGTTTTCCGTTTTCTGCCTTGTCTAGGACGATTTTCAGGATTGCCTGTATTTGAAATTTTCAGAATAATTTGTGTTATTTCCTCCTTTGAAATTCCGTATTCCAGTGCAATTTTTTGCAGGCTATCACCTTTTTGTCTTCGATTAAATATGGTGAAACGGTCGTCAGTAGTAAGCTCGCGATCTTTTGGCATTCTATAACAAAAACAAAAATAAAAAATTTGAAATATCTAGTAAATACGTACATTTCATCAAAGCTATTACAAAAACTAACAAAAACATCATCAACAATAGCTGTAAATAATAATAAAAATTAAAAAATAACCCCGTCAACTTACTTTCCGTTTATTGCAAAATGCACTTGAAAAGAAAAAAGACAACTGATTTTGTATTACAGCGATCTAAACCAGAACTATTTACACTAACGTTGTGGCTACATATAACTGATTTGTAATAAGCAAAACTTTTAGTTGGGTAAATATACTACGGCTGCATAACGAGTCCAGAAGACTCAGAGCAAGCTGCGTCAACTTACTTTCCGCGCCGAGTGTATATGCTCTAAGAATATAATTCCAAATTGCAAAAGCCTATCTCGAAAATTGTGAAAGATATGCCACTTGAAAGTGGTCGGCGCCGATCCGGGATCGAGGATCTCTGCTGCGCGCGTGATTCCGCTTACCGGATTTTTTTTCTGCTCTGGAATTTAGAGTGATGAATGCGACTTTGTTAAAGAGCGTTCTCGATGTTTTCAGTCCAAATACCGATTTTTCTGAGAATACCCCTCCCCTCTTACCTTCCTTCTCCTTATCTGCATCTTTTTCGTCAGTTTTTTCGGGACAAACTTTAATCGGCGTTTTCTCAAAACCATGTTTTTCAAATTGGCGTAAAAGATTACAAAAAAACTAGTGAACCGATTTTCTTCATCCAGCACTCATTTTAAAGGGCATAAACAACTACTCTAGATAGACTACGGACATAGCAAAAAAATCATTTTAATACCATTTTTGAAAAAAAGTTGATTAATTTTTCATTTTTCAAAATGTAAAAAATGTTTTTTCTCTTCTTAAAACATTGCCCTAAGTACATATAATATCGATTTCATGTGGACCTTTTTCATTTTCCCAAAAATAAATCCCAAAAAAGTCCTTTTTTTTCGGCCTCTTTATGTACTTCCCCCCTTAAACTAAATTTAATAAGTAACAGTGCTAACATGACCTTCACGTTAGCATTACTAGGTGTTATGGTTTTCACGACAAAAAGCGACCCTTAATCACATAGATGAGCGAAATTTTTAGGTGGTAGTGCACAGCCTACTCTAGATACAAGTCCGGAAAACATGACAGTTCGGCCATTTGAACACCAAGCGTTTCGTCATTATTTCATTTTTGCTGTACCAAAGATTCACCAATCCTTGCACACACAAATAAAACTGCACACTCTCGTAACCAAAACCAATGAGAAACGCTGATATCAGTGACGCATTCAATTCATCAACAAAAGAAGCATGAGAGTGTTGTTCCTTTAAAACACTTGAAAATTTTATAGAGAGACACTTTTTATCGTGTTCACATGTTCAGAGCACTTGCAGGTTAACCTCAAGTAAAATTCAATTTAAGACTTTAAATATATTGCGAGAAATACTACGAGAAAATACAATTCCCCAAACTTTTCCTATTGTCTACTGTGGCAAGTTTTGGTTTGTTTACACCACCAATGCCCAGCTGTTAATGTCAGCTTCCGAGCTTGTATCTAGAGTAGGCTGTGCGTAGTGCAAAGTTGACAGACATAATGGGACGGAATTTTAACCATGGCCGTGGGGTCTTATAATTTCACCGAAAAGGACAATTCTAATCAGTGCAATTAGCTAGTGTATTTTATTATACTGTTATTTGAAATAATTAATTTCTTATTCTCTTCAATGCAATGGCCGAAGACCACTGACATCCAGAGACTTTAACGAGAATAAAACTTATAGTTAGTAGTATACCTATACTACGCTATAAGGAATATGGTATTGGAGAAACGTGATAGGACAATAGAACGTAGGAGACTGCAAAATGTGGAGGCAGTTAAAAAAATAAAAAAGTATGGTAAGCATTGGTAAGCATTTTATGCTGTCCGCAAAGAATTTATAGTATCAGTATTACATGAATCGTGGGAATTTAAGGGGAACTAAGTATATCATCGATGGAGTAAATGACAACGAGTTTTGTTTTCTTTCATGAGGGTCGGAAGTATAAACCTCACCGACGGCGACCCATGCTTGTTCTCTGCTGCTAGTAGATGACACTTGCACTTGGATTTTATTTGGGGAGGGGGGGATTAGGGTAAGAAAAGTGAGGAGTGTTTTTGCATTGCTGCGAGCTAGGCAACATCCCAGAGACGGTGTGGATTATTTTAATTTCAGTTCACGGGGAGACCTGGTCTCGAACCCGGCACCCATGATATGGTGGTCGTGCCGCTCAACGAATTGATCCAACTCCGTCTCCAGAGAAATAACGGTGGTTTGGAATCCACTTAGGAGTTTTGGTAACTAGAGAAGTCCATACGTATTTCCTATTCTTTGATTCTTTCCTCTGTGCACATATGTATTCTAATATCTACTTTGAGTAGATATATAAGGATGCAGGATATACATCAAAATTTAATTATCACGATTTAAAATAGAAAATGTTTAAGTAAAAAGAGATATTTAGAAGTGGCGACCCAGGGTGCCCGCCCAGGGTCCAATTAGCACTAAGGTGTGACGTTTTGTAACCATATATCATGACCAAGCGGTCAGTGTCCGTCTGTGCGCGATGGGTTAGGAGATCAGGAGATAGGTGCAGCTGACGCTAAATCCAACCGGTAAGGTTAAGGTCTTTGTAATGCAACGATGTTAAAATCCCAACACGCGTACTATAAGGGAAGATCCGTGGAGACAGCCCTCCACGAGGTAGTATGCACAGTTGAATATTCACCCAAGTATAAACAATATACCCTGGCTGCATTCCTTGACATAGAAGGAGCCTTTAACAATATATGCATTGAAGCTATCCAAGTATCTCTTGCGGAGATCGGTGTAGAGCAATTTCTTGGTCAATAGATAACAACTATTTTAAAGGCAAGGATAATCCTTGGCTTTAGTTCCGCCTTCCCATAATAAACCCAGCCGATTCCAGCCATGATTTCAGATAAGAATTAGGGTTGTGACTGAACTGAGTCCAGCAAAAAACCGGCTCTTACTGGTTGTGGCATCGAAATGGCGCTATAGTAGTGCTAATTGGATGGAGTGTTACCATGATGGCGACGCTCACCACTTAAAACAACCTGTAATTTCCCATAACTATTTCTATTAGGAAATCATGAACTCTATCGAAACTACCCAGAACTCTAATATAATTTTTTTTTTGAAAAAAAGTAGCGCTAACTTCACACGAGTATTGCATACAAATGAATGAAAGAAGAAGACTACATAAAATGGCCTGTTGTCTGTTACTACTGATTATCAGAAATAAAAGTGTGACCCTATGACATACATAATTTTTACGTATATCAAGTTTAACTCATCCTATTTTTTTCAGATTTTGTGTGTTAAAAAATAGAACATACATATGTATATATAATAAGTGCGCTTCTTATGGGACCATCATGTCATCCTAAAAGATAAAAAAATTTTTGACAATTTATTCTATTAGCAGAGAAGGACATCACGAAGTGTTTGCATTTCAGTGTATAATAAGATAGGTACTTCTCCATACAACTTCTTTGATAAAAACGTCGACTAACTCAAGCAAAAATAACCTGCCCTACTCTCATTCCAACCCCTTTTCCAAGCTTTGAAAAAAAATGTTTTACCTTGGTTTCATATCGCACATGTACAAAGTATAAAGTATTCGTGGATTTAATTTGACTAACAAGATTTTCTTGTGCGCTTGTGTCACTCTAAAAAATGTTCAATTTTCTTTTTCTCAATTCAGTTCTGAGGTTTTATGAAGTTGTGGCTGAACTCACTTTGTGATTCGAATTCGATTTTCCATAAATTGAGTCTACGCCCACGGAGTCCCTGTATTTATGGTTGCCCACAACGATATGGTATATGAGCAAATATATCTGAAAGATGTCATGTATACGTAGTCGATGGCTTGTGCAACAAGTTTTTTCTTTCTTTTTCCGAAGTTTTTCTCACTTTCTTGAATGGAGAAACGCTGAGTCGACGTAATTGGGGACATTTTTGCTTGTTGCTATGATGAATGTGAATTTTTAATTATGATTTTTTATGGTGTTAGTATTTATAACCAATACCTATGGAGACAAAACCATAATCAAATTAAGATTTGTGTGCTCTAGAATAAAAGATATTGTGAATCTTCAAAATTTTTTACTAATTTAAAAAAAAAAATAATTACGACCTCCGGCTATAAGTGATTTCCCTAATATTATGTCAAGCCGCTGAGTTATAACTATAAAGGGACCAAAGCATACGCTGTATCATTTAAAAACAACTCTTATGAACAGTGCTGAAAAATCTTTCTTTCATTTTCATTTGAAGTATTTTGTTATATTGTTATAGTGTCGAGAGAAAAAAGCAAGGTAGTTAAATTGTCTCTGAAATTATTTTTTATGACTACTACTTCTCTAATAATGAAATGTGTTTAACCAGAATGACAGCGGAACTATTTTCTTATAGTTCCCTCTATTTATATTACATGTGCTGGGTCATATTACTGTTTTGAATGTGGTTACAACAGCGCTACCAATATAAGAACGCAATTGTAGATGCAAGCTTAAGTCTTTTAAAATCGAGATCGACATACCTATAAAAAATATTTTCAATCGGCAGCTAAACCAATTGATTTTAACATGAAATTGCATCTTCCGGCATTCTAAGGAATTAACATTACAGTCGGATTCATACAAATAATGAATTATGCCTTTGATTTCAACAGTTTCGTCTTCCTGTTACTGGTTCCAAATAACTATCTACGAATTTACCTTTCAGAGTTCAATCCAATGTGCTTATAAGGAAAAGGATGAACATACAAAAGTGTTTCCATTTAACGTCGTAGATATAAAGGTAACTTTTACAGTTTTATCCGTCCATAGTTATAAGTCAATCTGTCAAATTTAAAACTATAAAGATACTATTACAGGGCACATATTACACAGCAATATATAAAAATTAATTTATTGCATTAACATATAGAATAAAAGATGTTTCTCACATTCTCACCTTCATTTTTGAAGCTTGAGTTTGAAAAACGCAAAAATCGCATTCTTCTAACTCCGAAATACATTTCTTAATGAACACATTTTTATTAAAATTTCGGGAGGAGAGGGTAATATCAATCTTGACTTTGTAATTCAATAGTGGGGAGGGGAGTATGTTTCGATAATTAAACTTAAATGAAAACTGAGTTACAACTGTTTTCTAAAAACAAAACATCAATTCAAGAAAATTAGTAAAGAAAAACACATTTATCAAAACTTTACAAAAGCACTTTATAGACAGCAAAAATAGTTGTTTTGAAATATGAATTGATGAAACCTTCACTATATTTAAACTTAACTTACATTTTCAATACTTATTTTTTTAATGATAATTATTTTTTCCTTTTATAAATATTGCAAAATATTTTTTTAAGAATATGTAAATAAAGACAGAAGAGTTTCTTTAAAAGCTTGTCTAGTTTCTTTTAAAAAAACTCCTAAAGCTACGTGCGCTTGCAGGTATTCATACTTCCTTAAGGGGGTTGATACGTGTAAATGAATGAAAAAAAGGTATCCTTTTCAAGACGTACTTAAGCAGAGTAAAAGTGAGCCGATGTTTCTGATTTTTTCTTTGGATGTTTTATTTATTTTTATTTATATGTTTTATTAAGATACCAGAATTACAGAATGTTTGTTTGTGTGTGGAACAAGTTCAAAATATCGGCGCTGGGCGGGGTCTTCACATAAGATAACAGTTTTGGCTGCTATCTAAACCTCAATTTTCGAAAAAATGTAGGAAAATAAAAAAATTGTATCTAAAAAACGAAAAAGTGTCAATTTTTGCGATTTTATTCGCGAGAAGAAATAGTTTTTTCAGCGAATTTGTCTATTTTTGGAGGTTCAGATAGAAGTGTGGGTAAAATTTCAGCTCGATTGAACCAATACTCCTTGAGCAATTTTACTTGAAGTTGTAAAAAACGCTGTTTCGAGATAATTGCTTTTGAGCAACAGAAAAAGTGATAAAAATCAAGGATTTTTCTACTTACACGCTAGTGTGCTATGCCGGGTCCATACATCTCGCCTTCTTCTTCCTCGAACACAACTAAACGATGAAAAGAATAGTCGTATACAAGATCAAAAAGAAATAGATGGAGAAACAAAGGCGGGCCGGTTCCTTCCGGACGCGCTTGAAGCCCGTCGCGGTCGCGCAAGTCTACCTGATGTTATATTTTAGTTTTGATGAACTCATTTATGAAAATTAAGAAAATGGAAAAATTCCATTTTTTACACGTTTCAACTCCCTTAACACAAAATTAATGGGGTTTAGTTTGTGTACTTATAGCCGTCGGTGGAGTAGTGATAACGTGTCGGCCTACTAATCCAGAGGTCCCATGTTCGAATCCCACCGACGGCGACTCATGGTTGCTGTCTGCTGACAACACGGAGTTGGATCAATTTGTTGAGCGGCACGACCACCATGCCATGGGCCCTGGGTTCGAGACCAGGTCTCCCCGAGAGCTTTTGTTAATAAATTAAAGTAATCCACTCCGTCTCTGGGCTGTTGTCTAGCTCGCAGCAATGCGAAAAGAAGACATTCAAATTTCCTCACTTCCCTTACCCTAATTCCGGTTGCAGAGAAATTGCCAGTGGTCCGAAATCCCCTTTAGATTGTAGGTCCATTTGCAATCTTGGTTTCGAAACGGGTGAAGTTCTTCTTCGAACTCCCAGCTGCAGCTGAGAGAGTTTGTGTACTTCCAAGTTTGCAACGTATCACATATTTGCGATGATATTTTTACACTTTAAGAAATTTTCGGTTTGCAAATTTAGGAACTGAAAGTAACTTTAAGAAAGTAGTAAAATACATTGATGTAAACGAATATCAAACTGAAAAATTATTTTTTTAACACTGCACTTATAATAATGTTTTTTTTATTTTGATTCCAAGAACTTTTAATATTAGGTACCCAGTTAATATAAGCTTAACAATCTCCACTCAAACAGAATTTTTATATGACATGATTAAACTTTTATCAGTAACTCAAAAATGAATAACAATAGACATATTGCTATAATTATCCTTACCTTAATTTCCCAAATGTCGATGGTATTCGATTTATTTAACTTTAGTCGAATACTTCCAGAAATTGGAGGTAAAACAAAGTCGGTCAAGAACGCATCGGGCTCGCGCATCAGGGTTCCGTAACAGGCCACTATTGTAAATGTATAAACAGACGGACGTAAGCGTGACAAGAGTTAGTCTTACTAGCAAGAGTGATCTTATATGATTTTATTAAAATGAAAACTAGCTTTACAAAACTATAACTTGAGGGGGGGGGGGGGGGGGGGGTGAGTCTTTTTAGCACATGTTGACCTATATCTGAGGACGGACAACTCCCTTCTTACTAAAAATAAAAGTCAAATATTTCTTAATAGTTGACGCGCCAGAAAGACCCAACATTATGATAAATTTCGAAGTCCTAGGGCATGTCGTTTACGAGAAAAATGGCAGACAGACGCACGGGCGAACGGTTGATCTTATAAGGGACCGTATTAGGTATGGAACCCTAAAACCGAACTTTCTCATACAAAATATGAACAACTGTAAAAAAATATCTTTAAAATCCTAAAATACTTAATCGAACCTAATGGTCTGGATTAAAAGAAAATTTAAAAGAGTTTTTTACTGCCCAAAAGTGTTACAATAAATTTGTTTTAGGCATCGACCGTTAGTCTATTTGTAGATTACCTACATGCTTAAGTTCTAGCTTTCGTACTTTAGAGATTACAAGGCTCTGACAAAGATGACAGAATGGACGAACAAAGAAGTCAGGCTTTTATGGTACGGGATCCTAAAAGCGACTTTAACTTTTCGACGATATGAATGTTAGGCTAAAGTTGTTTCTATGCATTAAGTACATTAGATTATTCACGGAGTGATCAGAATTGATCAGCAGTAGTAAAAGGTCAACGTCACCAAATATGATATTTACTCGTTTTTATTACTGGGTAGAATGAGACTCATGAATCTAGAAAATATTAAGCATTTTGCTAGCGGGTAATTTCTGTTTAAATGGATATGTGAATAAACAAAATTGACGGATATGGAGTAAAAGTAATCCTTAGGCTGTTATGAGGCTTTATTAGGTCTCTTTAAACGAATTTGAATAATTTTTATTTAGGCATTATGTGCTAAATACTTACTTACTTTTTCTGGCAAATTAAAAAGTTTGTGGTAAATAACTTTATATTTTTTTTAAAAGCGACATCGTTTTGCACCCCCTCATAGAAAACATCGAAGGAAATAAAAACAATTAATTCTAGATTTATGTGCTTTTTATGTGCTACACTATAGTATAGAATTGAAAGTTGGGTAACTATATAACTATGCCCTGGTTTTCTCGAAATTTTGTATTATAACCCTGGTGTTTTAAAAGCATAAAAGAGAAGCGCAAATGACTACCTTCAAATTTGCATGTCACATAATTATGTGCCCCTCCTAGTTTTCGAAGAATTCGTGCCACTGTCAAAATCCTTCGTTGGGAAGTGCTTGCTGTGAGGTAATTGGGGCAGATGGATCTATAGAATGTATAAAGGGAATCACTTTGTTTGTATTTAATCAGTTCAGATTTGTAGCGACTAAAGGTTCGAATTTAAAAAATAGTGAACTAATAAAACAGAGTAATTAATATGCAAAATATTGCACACGGCTCATTTGCCATTCAAAAATTAAGGGACATACTCTTTATTTACGGATATTGCAACATAAACAGATGTGAAGCATGCCAGGAATATCATCACCGACATCTTCGTTGAGTGTGGAACTCGAAATGTTCGCCTTGATGAAAGCAGAAATGTACTTTCTACTCCAAAGCGTATTACTTATTTGTTTACCTTATGTAAGTGTAATTTAATTTTTTTAGCACTTGCTTTTAACTTTTTCTTTGGAAATAGGACATACAATTGGAAAGGAACGAGTACTGCGAATTGTTAGAGAATATCCGACTCTCAGCAGCAGACGTATGTGATTGATGCTAAATATCTTCCACGTGCGTGTGTGGCGAATCTTAACAGTGATGGACAACATCCCTACCACTTAAATCCAGTATAAGAGCTTCCTATTTTGTCAATTGACTTTAAGAAATCGCGAAGCTGATTCCTTTTTTTTTAACTAATCTGGACGGATGAAGCTCAATTTAATAAAAATAAATATAATTTCCATAATTTGAATGAATGTTGCCAAGAAAACCTTTATAAGAAGCGTGTATGTCGGTCGCAACACAGATTTTGGCCCTCTCTTTATTCCCGATAGATTTAATGTAGCTGCCTACCTTCAATTAATTGAAGAATATATGGATGAGGTACTCCTTTCTCTAATAAACCAAGTTATTTTTCAACGAGATGGAGCCCCAACTCGATATAGCCGAAATGTTCGCAAATGGTTAATTAAACATTTCGAAGAACGCTGGATAGGTCGCGGTGGTACTATTCCTTGGTCACCATGGTCACCGTACCCCCTTTGGATTTCAATGTTTGTCGTTTTCATCACATAACAACATCCATCGTAACAATTGTAAGAACGAGTTCCATTTTTTGAAAAACGTGTAAACTATTCAGAGATTTTGTGAGTCCTCAGACTATACCAGCTCATACCCAAAACATTGAAAGTATGTAGAGTGTAAGATTTGGATAAACACTTGTACGAATTTTTATGGCGGCGGAGAGCAAAAACATACAAAAAGGTCTTTTCAATGTGTTTATTGAAGATTTAAAGAAAATGTATCCACCCAAAACGCGATAGTTAGTGTAAAATTTTTAATAAAATCAGTCTACCAAAAATACAAATACACAGAGTAACTTTCAGATGATATTCTTCGTATTCTTGGAAAAGGATATTATACTGCATGATATTGCATAAGCCTGATGAAGACATGTGTTCACTATGTTAGTACCAAGTTTTGTAGCGTTACGAAAATATTTAAGAAAAGTAAAAAACAACAGGATAATCACTCTAAGATCCCTAAAAAGAAATTTTAAACAGATTTGTTTTTCATACATGTAAAGGATAATTGTCGAAATATTCGCACAAAACCTGATCATTGTAGCTTGTCGCGTTATCGAAATATTTAAAAAAAATTTTTGGTCAAATTTCAAGGTATACGAAAAGTGGAAACGCTATCGGTACTTTCACCTAATTGGAAGAACCTTTAAGTCGGAAATGCGAAAATTCCTATTCTCTCTCTAGTTTCCGTAACCCGTTGTGGGATATGGAGCGCGAGAAGAACTTCACCCAATTCGAGATAACGATTGCATGTAGACCTACATTACCGACCGACATTACTGTATCGTAATATGTTTTCAGTAGAAAATGTAATATATTATGCGGCATTAGGACCGAAAACGGCAAAATTCCCCGACTGTATTAAATTTATTGTAAAAAATCGTAATCAAAACTAGAAAAAAATAAAAATAAAGTTAGTAATAAAGTTGAATATAACAAACACAATTTTTTATTAAGATTTAGCAAAAGCTAAGAGGACGACCATATAATGCGTTTAGCATGGATTTGGCCGTAAGGGATTTTAGGGTAAGACGAATGAGGAAAATTGAAGCTTGTTTTGCATTGCTGCGAGCTAGACAACAGCTCAGAGACAAAGCGGATTTTTTCTTTAATTTCTTATTAAAAACTCAGGGGAAGACCGAGTCTCGAACGCTGGAACCATAGCGTATGATGATTTCGCCACTCAATCAATTGATCCAACACCGTCTGCTCATATTCATTTTTGTATTTTTAATAGCCGCCTGTCGCACGAACCAGGTGTCCTATCTATATAAACAGCACTCATTACTATCTATATAAACAGCACTCATTAGCGAAAGTGCATCAAACTATACATTTTTGATAGCCTTTGAATATTTAGAAAAAGAATTCTGATACATTCCGCCTCCTTAAAATGCCTTTACTCAACATTATTACAATATAGCATGCTCATAATTTAAAGGAAACTCTACTTATTGCCCCTAAAAATGCCTGCCAGTTTACCATGCTGCTTTTACGCACTTTTATAAAGACAATGAACTTGCATACAAGCAAGGGATTCCCCTCGTGTCCCATAATCCCATACCGGCGACTTGGCAGCTTCCCGAGATACCATTAACTTTGTACAGGAAAAAGTTATTTATTTCCTTTTGGGGTTCATTTCTTATATATAAAAGCCTTTCGTACTAATAGCGCCTTCTTTAGCCCTTCAGGGAATTTTATTGTTATTATGTAGTTATTGGACTCACTCCGTGTCTATGGACTTCCATATCTCTATCTTTCTAAGTACAATCGCAGTTGCAACTTGCAGCCTCGCCAGCCAGCAAATCGTAAGCCATTCCTACTTTTCACAATTGCATTTTACCTTTCAGCTTCCATTTCAGACCTAATCCATGGGAAAGCCATTCCTAAGTAAAGAAACCTACTGCAATGATGTGACCCCCCCTTTTCTAACTTAAGCAGGCAAACCATTTTAGTTTGTGCGGGAATTCCCTTACGTAACTATAAACAAAACTACAGCGTCATAAATGCCTAAGCAATCACATCGACTCCACTGCAAGTGTTTGTGAGTTGAAAAAGTACACCAAACCACCAGCCCAGGCCAACACAAGTCAGCAGTTTCTAAAAGTGTAGGCATGCTATTTTGCTGTTTGTTGTTTCTTCTCACTAGCGTGTTAGTGCTGAAGAATTCTTAAAAATTTCCCATTTGCATGGAAAACCTTTTTTACATTTTACTGAACTAATTAAAGAAGGGAATTATTATGATAGTAAGGAAAGCAATGATTGTTGATCAGATTAACTTCAAAAAATATGTAGAAATATTTAAATAGTTACGAATTTGCATGTAAATTTCAGTAGGTACACTGTCGAAAAACGATTTTGGACAATTTCGTTAATTTAATGGGGAAATTTTTACAATAATTTTTTCGAATCGCATTTTAACAACAACAGTAAGAAGTTTTTACTTGAACAAAAACAATCTTTATAATTTTCATGGTTGAGAAATACGATTATATTTTAGTATTAAGAGATTTTAAAAGGAGATATCCATATTTTAATAAGAACTTGCCTATTGCGTGAAAATTTTTGATCAACTACATTTGGTGAATTTTATACAACTTTAAACTTAAAGAGCTTAAAAGCTTGGTTCAAAATAAACAGTGCTATCTCGATAATTTGAATCCTCACTAATCCAAATTTACATAAATGCGAACGCATATTTCCTCAACATTAGGCATATCAATAATCTGAATTGATTGCATTCCCTAATCCCAATTGATTGTAATATGCAGTTAACATGGAAATTGACTATCATAGGCGCCAAACCAAAACCAGAAAGATATTTGTTTATGATAAACTAAAGAGATGACTCTTGATTTTGCGGGAGATAATTAACCGGAACAATTCAATATAATCACACTTGCATTTTGTTACGATAAGTCGTAACAGGATTACTACCTCTGGATTGTACTGAAGCATTCCTTGATTATGTATAGCACAATTTCGCCGGATCCGTGTTTTAAATTTCTCCAAATTACCTCCACCCGATTTAAATCTTCTCTGCATGTTATAATACGCAACTTCTCTCTGGCTGTCACCGGTCCGATTTTCACACTTTTTTTAGTTTATAGATATGTTTTCTGGCCAGGCGTTAATATATATTTTGTGACACTATGTAACATAAGCAATAACCTGTAACAATTTTAGTGCATCAAGTTCGCTATAGCCGGTCGATTATATATGGACGTGGAGGTGTGGGGAGGGGATGGGCGCGATGCAATGGCGGATGTTTGGGGGAGATGCGACTTTTTTGGTATTAATAACCCCGGTATCGCTAGTAACTTAATAAGATCTAAGCCATGTATTGCTGCTTCTCTAGAATAGTGACACATTCCAAAGAAATTCAATTTTCAGTTAAAAGCGAAAATAGACCTAAAATTATGTCTAGTTTATCAGAAAAACAAACTTTTCCTCTATTCCCACGAGATGTCGCTAAATTTAATTATCTTTAGTAACGGTTTATTCGATTTCATATGAGATATATAACATAATTTTCAGTCGTGCCGTATACTTCGAAGCACGCAAGTGCTTTATCAAGAAAAACGACATATTTTAAAATGGGACATTAATAGTTGGATAAGGTCTTCTTTTGAATCATGTCATTATTCTAACAATAGTTAAATAGAGTTCTGATTTCCATGCTGGTGCTATATTGATTTCGTAAAATCTAAATTCCCATACGTAAGCAGCCTTTTACTTCTATAGAATCAGATATGAAGGTGGAGGATAATGTAGGAATTTCAAGTCCTTGTGAAACTATTATTTCCAAAAAACTTACCCTACTTTACATTTTTATTATTTATCGCTGATTTGCTGGAATAGTAACATGTTTTGGAATTTTTTCACAATACCAAAATTTTGTAAAACAAATTGAAATTATATGAGGATTTTCTATAGTAGTCGCCGGTGGAGTAACTGATAACGTGTCGTCCTACGAATCCGGATGTCCCGGGTTCGAATTCCACCGGCGGCGATCCATGGCTGTTGTCTCACTTTAAATTGTAGGTCTTGCAATCGTTGTACCGAATCAGGGGATGTTCTTCTCCCGCCCTATGCAAAGGGTTATGTAAACAATAGAGAGAGAGATTTTCTTTAGTAGAATTTTAAACTACTTCTCTTGATAAATTGCTTTAAAATATTCAATTCAATAATTTACTTTACCTATGAAATAGTTCATTTTAGGTTGTAAAAATAAATTCCAATTGCTCTCCCGAAAAAAGTTTTCGTTTGTATTGTGTCACTGTTCTTGAGAAGCATTTATGTATGTAACACAGTAATGATTATCAACAACAACCACTTTGTAGTAAGCCCTCACTTCATAAATGCTATTATCCGAATTATTGGATAGGTGATACCACTGTATTTTAAATTCAATAAATAAGGTTATTTTTGAAGGAGTTTTGAATTAAATTTATTGGTAGTAATTACCAATTTTATTCGGATGTAAATTAGAAATATTGAGCCAAGCGAGTAGAAGAAATTTATTCAATTCAATTCATTTAATTAAAGTCCGGTTTTACAGTTCAATTTTAAACTCAAGTTGTACCTCAAGCTAATCTTTAACATTTCTACACCGTTTCAGTGCGTTAGCTTAAGCCTCGAAGATTGCCCGGTTAAACTCAGTTTATTTTGGGTCTTTTCTGATTTGATTTGAAAAAGCAATTAGTTTAATATTACAATGAAACTACGAAAGTCTTTGCTCATCGTCTTTTTTTTTATATACGATGTGGCCAAATCCTAGGGGACAACCCTTTGATGCGTTAGCATGGTTTTGGCCGGGAGGGAATTAGGGTAAGGGAAGTCAGGAAACTTGAGTCTTTGCATTGCTGCGAGCTAGACAACAGCCCAGAGACGGAGTGGATTATTTTAATTTCTTAATAAAATTTCACGGGGTCATCTGGTCTAGAACCCGGGACCCATGGCATGCTGGTCTTGCCGCTCAACGTATTGATCCAACTCCGTCTCCGAATGTTTATATTGCACTTGCCGGTGAAAACTTCCCGAAAAAATCAAAACATGCATAAAATGTTTAAAGTAAATTAATTCAGAACAGTATTTCAGTTCACAATTCTATATTAAAAAGTAAATTTTAAGCTTGAGCATTGTGAACTTCAATTGGGATAAAACGCAGCTTAACACGTTGACGTTCAAATTAAAAAAATTCATTTAAATATACGGAAAACTCAACGGTTATAGACGTCATTTACGTCAACGAGTTAAGCGACAAACTAAGTTTAACTTATTCTAAGCTTAAACTCTAACTGTGAAACCCTAAAAGAATGAAAACCTTAATATCTATTTTTAATCAGGAGTTTAAAAGGAGGTTTATTCCAAGCAATTTTTTTCGAGCCATTTTTTGCGTATATATTAAAAATTCTAAAAAAACATTTTTTTTAAAATCGGATAGTGTGATTATAAGAAAATTTTCCCGGTTTTTATTAAATTGCTTAAAATTTAGATCAAAACGACCCGATTTACTCGTTTTATTAATTCTGAACATGGGTATAGCCGCACTTCTTTTGAAGGCTCTTTTCATGTTTAAGAGTATTGTCAAACGCAGAAATAGCTTTAGATGGATTTCTTTATATGTTTAGAAAAAGGCTTTTATGTTTGATCAACTGTTTGTTTAGAGAACGCAACTTCATATGTCGCTATGTGCTTTACCAACCGCTTAAAATGAAGCAAAGCCGAAAAGTCAAGTTTGTCGATATAACGAATATTTTCAAGCAATGTTACGCAGGGCTCTATTTTGAGTCCTCTTCTCTTTTTGATGCATTACAGGCTATCTGCGGGATGCCGTCTCTGTATGCGTACTCTAATTATATGCCAATGATTTACAATTATATATAAACGGCGCCAGTGGATGCACATGGTTGTTTTCTGCTAACAACTGATTACGCTAAAAGACCATTGTGTAATATCGCTAATTCGGAAACCATTTCAAATTAGATGTCTTATCCTACATAATATCATACAAAGGAACTAGAGAGACAATCAATTTAGTGGTTTTAGCAATAATCTCTATTTCAGTTATTCACTTATGAATGTAAAAATAACAAGCGTAAAGCACGATGTGGTCTATATAGCAAATTTTTTGCTTGGCGCTGCGATTAAGCTTCCTTGGGAAACTGTCAAAGGTAAGGTATAATACATCTAAACGAAAAATAATAATTGAAAACATGGATCAATAGCTGCTTTTCAAGCGCACATTACTTTCTTACTTGCAAGCACTTAAATGTTTTTCGGCTGAAGTTGTTAATAGGACAGCAAAATGAATTGTTAGCTTACAGACCTCACAGTATACAGAATACAAGGTATGACAAATCAGTTTTTGACACAATTCAGCTGAAGCTGATTATTTACCTGAAACATTTTAGTTATATTATTATTTCAATATCAATTTGTTTAAAAAATTTAAAAAGAACTCAGGCACAAATTTATTAACTTTTGATAATTCTAACCTCAATCTGTTAAAAGCCATCTGCTGGATTGAGGTTAACATCATATTATAGTAAGGTATCCGTTGCATTATAACCTATGAATTTGGCGGGAGTACCAAAACAATTACATGACAATGTCTGCAGTGCGATGTAGCCCTTGCAATTCAATTAATATGCGATATATTTGGATAATAGAATAGCAAAGAAAATATGAAAGAAATTTTTAAACATCGCAACAAATCAGTATTTTCAAGTATCGAAACTGAAAGTATAAAGTACCCTTTATTAACAAGTTATGAATTCTATACAATAATCCTATCGTTCTAATTATTGGTTCACACATCACTTACCTCAATTTAATGGAATATTAGAGTAGATAGTAATAGTGTCGATAAGATATGAGATTGAAGGAAAAATGAGAGGATAGTTTAACGAATGAAAGTATGTTGATTACTCTCTGAAGGAATATTTTTTTAAATATATTTCCACCTGTAAATGTATTATAATTTCGATCGAGCCAAACATGTTATTTTTGCAACGGAGATGACAACAATTAATCCGAAAATACCTAAGAGGAACATTCGCCTAACATCTATAGCAAGTGATCCTGCGGAGCTGTGCAAAATACTGGACACCTAAGGGAGACTACAGGCACATTTTGAAGCTGTTATTTTACATATCAGGTTTATTTCCTTTAATTTTGAATACAAAAATCCTCTTAAAATATATTTGTTCACAAATGCAAAACCACTCAAATTATGCTCCCAACACTGGTACACAGCCAGACGAAATATTTTGATGTACAAAAAGAAGTGGGTGACAATTCCTAAGGTTTATCAGAAGGTGCTGCAAGGGGTCGGGTTTTGGTTTCAATCCGAAGAGAAGACACTCAGCGAGGAGGAAGGAAAACAGAAATTCAACGATTTTCTGCATATTTTGTTGCTTCGTTCTTACTTTTTGTTCTGTTTCTGTTTGGAGTTCACTTGTGTTGACGTCAAGACATTTTTTACGAGATCTCAAGTGGTGGTTTGTGCCAAGTGCTGACCGTTGTTTGAGAGAGATTACCAAAACAAGTGAAATCCAGAATTCTGATTTAAATAGTTTTTTCGAAAAAAATTCTTATAGATACTTACTTGCTTTGGAAACTCCCTTGCGTTTCGCCATCTCGATGAGAAATGGATGAGGTCAGGAGCTCGGGATAACCCCAAAGTTCTAAGGCTCAAAACATACTCCTAAAATGATATTTAGAAATCCCAGAGCACAAGAACTTGTTATATAGGTTTCGAAACACTTATTTTCTCCAATTTACACATCACAAAATTCGAGAAAATAAAAATCTTTCAGTGTAGCAAAAATATTTGCACATTCAACTAACTTGGCTAAGTATTTTTCCTTCTCTCACTCTTAATCTGCATTTTCCGCTGAGCCAAAAATTTCTAGTTGATCAGACTTTTGGCATTCAAAATAGACGAGGCAGAGACGCACACAAAATTTGCAGACGAGAAAATTTATTCAATCGCGAACACTTTTCACGTTAATTTCTCATGTGTGGAGGAGCCGAGCCGTAACTATCGAGAACTGTGTTCGTAAAGATTGTAGGTAAAAATTCAGAAATTCACCTCAGCTAATAAAATCGAATTAAAAGTTTTCCGCTATGTAACGAGGAAATTGTTATTACTTCACTGCACTACTTTGATATGAGAAGTTTGGCACACGCGTGATTTGATAATCCCTAAAGGGTCTTATCCGAAAAGTTTACATCATCAATTTTTTCACCTGGATCCGCACAGGTTGGAATCCCTCACTTTGCACTGTTCACTGCTAGTATACACAAGTTCACAAAGGGTTTAAATTACTCGACTCAATTTATTAGAAATGCGGGGACACCCATCGGCACGACGAAGCAACCTTATCAAATTCAGATCACTGAATAAATTTCAAATTACGACGAATCTTCTCTAGCTCACTCCACTTCCCCTTGTGAATTGTTAATTGGCGGGAGGAAGACGGCGATAGTATTATCGCCGGGAACGGGAATCCTTCGCACACTTTCGAAATTTTCCAAAAAGCACATTCACCCACACATTTAAATGAATTGGAGAGCTTCGGACAGCTTTCCAACCCAGGCAGATTAAGTTGGCAACAGTTATGATATTTTTGTAGCACTATATATACTTAAAATGAAATTTGTAGCCAACTACATCCTGTATGAAAAGGAGGACTACATGCGCCCAAATGTATTTCCTTCAATAAATGACGGTTATTTTAATTGAACTGCAACCAACTTAATCTGCCTACTATGGCAGTTGTTGTTGGAAAGCTCTCCAAATTATGTGTTAACGAGTGCAGGAAATTATTAAATGGATAATTAAAATAATAATAATTTTCAAATTAACATTATAAATTCGGTTAAGAATCACTTCTTTCCGCTGTCAAATCCTTTTTTGTAATTTTCGATAAAAGTTTTACTACACGAGTTTGACACCCTGTTCTAATAGCATAGTTACACACTTATTTCGGAAGCTGTCTTTTATACAAGAAGAAGAAATTGTTTGCCGGAGGAGTAGGTTTATTTAAGCTGACGTGTCTGTAATTCTACGTGATTTAATTTTAATTTAACAAGCATTTACCTGCCTTTACAATGTTGAAATTTTGTGAGTATCTAAAGAATTTAGTTTACAAAATATTTATAAATCAAAGAATTAGCTTCCACTTTTACACGGTGAAAGCCGGCTAACCTCATGAACTTGTCAAGTATTTTTATTATAATATATTACAAAATGTTCCAAACTTAACTAATTAAAAAGCTTTTCTATAAATTAAAATAACACTTTTATATTTAAGATCTTCTGGCAATATTACTTGTCTATCAAGTGAAAATAAATTTATCAGCCAAAACTGTTGATAGCCACATAAGCGGTTCCGATTTGGCTCGGTTACAAAAGGTTTTTGCTGAAGGAATCAAGTCTGCCGATCTCCAATCAATTTATTATTCCTCTCTGAATTATGCTCAATTCACAAACAATGAAAAGCAGACCATATGCAATAATGCAAGGGAGGCATATGCTGAATCTAAGCTTAATGTAAGTGATTACTTACTTTTTAATAAAATACCTAAACTCTTTGAACAATATTTCAGGACTTTGAAAAGAATTTGTATTTAGTTGGGATTCATAAACGACTGAACTGTGCAACTCGGTTACCAGCATCAATAACAAATGCAGCTAACTTACTTACGAAAGAGTTTACGTCGAGTCAGGAGATTTATTTTAATCTGCTCACTGCAAAAGAACTTGGTTTGCAAGTAGATCAGACCACCACAGATTCTATTGCCAGAAATCTTCAAAATATATTGAAAAAGGATGATTCCTTAAGCGGGTAACATTTTTCTTATATAGACCATCTTTCAAATAATATTTCTTACATTTCAGACTGGGTTATGCTTTTTATGTATCTGCAGAACTTGGAAAACCTACTGCTTTCGTGGTCGAACGTATTGAAGATGCAATTGTTCAAGCTGATGAAGTTGATGGGAAAATGTTGCAATTTGAAGGCGGTTTGAGTATTACTGGACTAATTGTAAATGGAGTCTTAAAGTAAGTTTTTTACATCGTAGCAATAGTAGTTTGTACTGATAGTGTGATAATATTGACTATACGGTATGTTTTTAAATTGTGTTTCAAAAGTCTATACTTGACGTGTCCAAAGCAACTGAACTGGTAGTTTTTTCAATCTGATATTCTTTGCGTTATAAAATACAAAACATTTGTATCAGCAGGTCGTCTGCGCTGTTGACTAGGTACAAATATTATTAAGCATTTAAAAATCCGTATTCTAGTGTGTAAAAAGGAAAAGATTCTAAGCCAAGTATGCACAACTTCGCAACGCAATAAAAAAAAAATAAAAATTAACAGTTTAAAAAAAGTACTCACCGCCGAAAAAGTTGTGTGTGTAAGTTAGGGGAAAAATGTATACAGAAACTTTGAAATAGCTAATGCTTTCAACAAAAAATTGTTGTAAACGGTGTTATAGAAATAATTCAGTCAATTATAAAGGTGGGTATCCACCAAGGCAAACGAATATTTGCCCGCGATCAAAATTTCGTCATAACGACGTAAAAAGAGCTTGTTCCAAACCAAAAGAGCTTTTGCTCGCATGCAATATCAAGTCAGTATACACCGAAAACAAATGATCGTGTGCAAAGCTTTGCACGAAGGAAACATTTTCTTGTGCGGAGTGCTTATTTCGAATGCTAGTGTGCAAATTCTTTCGTCCCATTGGATTTGGATAACATTTGCACGCAAGCACCTTGTTAGTTTGGTTTGACATGTTTTACGAGGAGGAAATTGTGATAAGTGCTTCTTACGTGGTTCTGGATTCATTAAATAATAAGCGGAACTCACCGCAGTGCTGGATAAGACCGTACTTAAAAAGTAGAGATAGAAAGCGCATTCGAACACTCGTCGGCGTCATCACCCGACACTGCCCCATAGGAGCTATGGCCATTAGACTCTGCGTACCATCGAATGAGTTCTGTAGAAGCTGCAGAGATGAAGAAGAAATTGAGTCCACCTACTCTGCGAATATCCGGCTCTCAAAGAACGACGACTCGCCTGTTTGGGAGCAAGGTCTGCAAGATCTAACACCAACTTTAGAAAATCCGTTAGCGCAGGAGTGATACTGGCTATAACATCACGTTTTCTGGGAAGTGGTGATCTTATTCAAGCTTATCGTATCTCTTCAGAGTGTCAAAACAGCTGTCCATTCCATTTTGAAACTCAAAATTTAAATTAAATTCACTTCCAAAACTTTGCCCGCACGCATTTGCACCACAAAATGAAATGACTAGAAACCACTCGCTTTAAGCTGAAGACGTGCAAAACCTAGAAACAAAAGTTAGTGCGCATGTTTTATTGCCTACGAGCAAGCATTGTTGATGTGCATAGCTGCGGTGTGCACTTTCTTGTTGACGTCATTTTGCTCGTGGGCAAATGTTCGTTTGCCTTGGTGGATACGAACCTTTAAACAGCCATTTACAGGTTTTTTGAATGAAAGCAGAGTGCTATTTAAGTTTAAATCTGGAAGACTTTAAAGCAATTTCTTTTAAGATGAATAACAAGTACCTTGATTGATATTTTTTTTTCATTCATTTCATTTATTAGCAAAAATTAATGCTCTTTTACAACAATATATAATTCATTCATTCATACCTTAACAAAAACGTTACCTCAAACTCTTTCTTAATCACAAACCAATACATTCCACTTACTCTTTATAAATTCTATACAATATCTCTTAAATCTATCTACATTCATATCACTGCTATCATATCTTAACTATTGTACATTTTAAGGCCCTTATAAATTAAAGAATTTTGTGTCCTTACTGTGGTAAAATTTACTAACCTAAACTCATTCACTCTTCTTAAGCCATACGGCTGCACTTCACTTGTATACATCAGATATTCACTCAGATACCCAGGCAATAATCCATTCTTCATTTTAAAAGTTAACAACAAAACATTTAACACAATCCTTTCTCTTACACTCATCCACTTTAATGACTCCAGCATAACTTTAATAGGCGCATATTTATTGCAACAAAGAATTGCTCTCATTCCCTTATTCTGAAGTTTCTGCAATCTATCCATCATTCCACTGCCAAGTAAAAATAACACAGACGAACAGTACTCAAAATGCGGTTTTATTATTACATTATAGATTTGTATTGCCGTAAGCATTGAAAGAGACTTCCGTATTCTTTTTAAAAAACCAATCTTTTTACCTATTTTCCCACATATATAATCCGCGTGCTCTTTGAACTTCAATTTGTTATCAACTATCACACCCAGATACTTTATCTTTTCCAATTTTTCAATATTATCACTATCCATTTTTAAATTACCCTCATATTCACAATTGATTGTCATAAATTTGGTTTTTCTAATGTTCACTTTCAACTTGTTCATTCTTAACCATCCACTCAGTTCTCGCAAATTATGTTCCATTGCATTCACACACTCACTAATATCATCTCCCACAACATACAATAATGCGTCATCAGCAAATAATACAATATTTGCACCATCCAATACTCTCTTTATATCATTAATATAAACAAGAAATAGTAGGGTGCCCAGCACAGAACCTTGTGGCACTCCCGCATTTATTGCCTTTCTCTGAGACATCGCCTTGTCTACCTTAGTTCGCTGCATTCTTCCGGACAAATAGCAATCAAACCATGACCATTCCTTTCCTTTTACTCCATACTTCTTCATTTTTCTCATTAAAATATCTCGATCTACAGTTTCGAAAGCTCGCTTAAGGTCTAAAAACACCGCCAATACTTTTTGCTTTCTTTGCATTGCTTCCTTCCATTTTATCAGGACCAAATTTAGGGCCGTCTCACAAGAATGTCCTCTTCTAAAGCCTGACTGCTCACTCACTATTAGTCGATTTCCTTCAAAATATTCCTCCAACTGCATCTGAACAACTTTCTCCAAAATCTTTTCATAGGTTGCAAGCGTGTTTATTGGTCTGAATTCCTCACATTTCCTTGTATTTCTCACTTTTTCGACTGGTATAATTACAGTTTCCTTCCATCCTTCTGGAAAATGACCTTGTTGCATCGATTGATTTATAATTTATCACAGGGCCAACCAGTCCCCAACAATCCAGCATCATACGAACATCTATCTTATTTGTATCTCTTTTATTTTTCATCCCCAAACATATCTTTCTTAATTCATTTAAACTTATCTCTTTGAATACAAATTCGTATTCAACTTGTTGCAATTTGTCCTCATATTGTATTGCCTGTATAGATGCACTAATATCTTTCACACTATTCACAAAGTACTCGTTAAACTTCTCTGCAATTTGCGCTTTATCCCTAAACATTCCTTCCTCAAAGTATATTTCCTTAATTTCAGGAATATTTTCTTTTAGTACAAATTTTTTTAAATTTCTCCACATTTCCTTTTGACTGTTAGCACTAACGATCCGCTGATTTATATTATTTCGCTTCTCAGTTACTATTTTATGTTTGTAAATATATCTGGCCATCTTATACTTTTCCCAATCACTCTCGTTATTTGATAAGCTAGCTATCTGATACGTCCTTATTTTCTCACATTTTAACTTTTTTAACTCATCCGTAAACCAATTATTACTGTTATTCGTTACAGGTTTCCGTTGTACGAACTTTCCCACCAAAGCTTTCATCTTGTTTTCAAAAACTCTCGCGCATTCATTTAGATTTTCAATATCACCCACTTCAATCATACCAATATCATTCAATTCATTAGCAAATTCATTCTTTTCATAGTGCAAAAACTCCACAATCTTGGATTCACTTCTCTCATCCACCCTCAAATCTATTTTAAAACACAACGTCTCATGATCGCTAATTTTTAGTTCACTCGAAACTTTCACCTCTAAATCATACGAATTAGTTAACACATAATCGATTAGGGTTCTCGAACTAACAGTCACTCTAGTACATTCATTCACCACTTGCTTATAACCACTATCCGCGATCATTTCTTTAATTGTATTAGAATACAATTCATTTTTGAAATAGTCAATATTAAAGTCTCCAGCTATTATGATCCTACAATTGAACTGCGATAAAGCATCAAACTGGTCATCAATAAAATTGCAAAAATCCCTTGTCGAAGAACTAGGCGAACGATATGTTACAGGAAATATTACTGACTCACTATTGATCCGGCATTTTATCGCCAACCACCAAATATCCAAACCAATCACACATTCAGACACCATTTCAAACTGCCATCTATTTCTTAAATAAATTACCACACCCCCTGTCCTTTTAGAAACTGAATCACACCGTATCACATAATATCCATTCAATCCAATTTCATCTACATCAGGGGTGGCCAACCCAAATAAACTTGCGGGCCACTTTGGAAATGCATCATAACTCCGCGGGCCGCATATAAAATTATATATCCCCATATTAGATTTTGACTCACCATAGACATTTTTTGGGGTGAAAAATTGAAACATAATGAGTTATTATTATTGTGTTTACTATCATTCTTACATGTAAACATAGTTAATATAATATAATTATACTAAATGCACAAGAAATAGATAACACTAAAAATGAAATCATTAAAAAATATTTGTTTTACTAGTGCGATATTTGTTTCTGCACTCTTTCACTTAGCTTTTGCAAATCGATCTCAATTTGGGTATTTGCACATCGTAATTGGTGTTGTAGATTAGCGTCCGTTATGTTTGAGCGTGTTTTGTTTTTGGTCAATTTCATTTTCGAAAAAAACGATTGGCAGGTGTAAGTTGAACCAAAAGCGCTAACAACTTTTTTCGCCAGATAAATAAAACAGGAAATATCTGTCATATATTGGCAAGAATATTATTTTAAAATCAAAGATAATTTTTTCTCATAATTTCGACATTTATGTTTGAATACATGGATGCACAAATAATGTATTTATTTAATACATTGGTTTTCACTTCTTTGGCCATTATAAAATAAATATATTTTGTAAAAGTGTGATAAATCTCGCGGGCCGGAAAAATGGTCAAGGCGGGCCGCATGTGGCCCGCGGGCCGCGGGTTGGCCACCCCTGATCTACATCATCAGTAATGTGTGTCTCTGAGAGCAATATAATTCATCATTTTCTTTAGAAGCCACAACATTTTCTCCAATTTTGTTTGAAATTTATTAGACGTTTATTACTATTGATGTAGAATTTAAAAAATTTACTACTATTAGTAACAACATTTTTTTATAAATTTCAGTAAATTTTATCAATTGCCCTCTGCCCAGTACCAAATCTGAAATCCTCGTAGTGAAAAGGGGATATTCCAGGTAATAATAGTGTGCCAAAGTTAAGTGTTCCGTACCATAATTGTATATTTTCATTAATGAAAGGAAATTACTTTAGATAATGCAATCCTGCTAATTTTCGTTCAACTTATAGCTTATTTCCAATATTCTTGATTTTTTAAAGATTTTTCTGAGAGAAAGTTTTCTAAATAGATACATAGTGAAGAGACAACGATTTTTATGTGTTTCGCATTTGCCCTTTATGCACTGCAAAATTTTATTATTTATTCCGCACAAACTCGAACGCTTCGGAGATTGAAATCTTCTAAGGTTCGTCTCAGAAATCTTCGAAGCTACAAAGTAGGTGAAGATGAACAGCCCCAGTGGAACAGACATATGGTACATTCATGATTTGATTATTACCAATTGTAAAGATATAGTTTTTGATAGTATTAAAAGAAAAGGCTATAAGAAAACTAAGAAAAGGCTATTTAGTTTTTCCGGTAAAAGACCGGCTACGTAAGTGCTCTAAATAACAGCAATACAGTCGTGGAAATAGCTATAATTCCAACAACCTTTTTGTACATTTAACGGAAGTTAATGTTAATTTTTAATACGAAATGCGTTATATGTGATAGGAACAATATTTAATTTATAAATATAAATCAAGAAAACAAAAACAGAAGTAATTCATAAAAAATTAGTAGTAATTATAAAAAAAACAATTTTATGCATGGAAATAGCTATAAATCAGAGATGTCCAACATGCGGCCCACAACACATATTTCGACGTCGGGAAAATAGTAGCAGAAAAGAGATGCCAATTGAGTGAAAGAAAAAATAATTTTGTCGTTACTTTGGTAATTTTTATAATCTTTACAAAATAAACCTTTCTATGCATATTAAAGTTTTTGTGCTTTCGCGGCCCATCTTAGCCTTTGAGTTTGACATGCTTGCTATAAATCCACTATCGATATTTCACTATATTTGATTTTTTAGTAACGCGTACTTCCTCCTTTAACCTGAATAACGTGAAATATTCTTGTTGGCTTACTATTTACTAATCGTTGAAGTTGTTCTTGAGAAATTTGAGCCCAACAATGATTTATGGTCTCCTTCAACTCTTCTTTGGTTTTAAACTGTCTTCCGTTTGTGTAGACGTGCCGAAACAGTACACCCCAAAGATTTTCTCTCGGGTTGAGATCAGGAATACGCGCCGGCCAATCCAAAACAGGAATGTTCCTATTCTAAAACCACGATTTTGTCTCGCGAGATGTGTGTATAGCAGCATTGTCCTGTTGAAATACCCACTCATCGCCAAGAATATCGTCGGTGAAGTTAATGAGTGCACTATCCAAAAGCTCTATATAATCCTTCGATTTTATTCTCGCAGATATCTAACAGATGGGCGTCTTCGCTTGGTTGCAAAACGCAGCCCAAACCATTATGCTGCCACCACCAAAGTTATGGCTCATAGCGATCTCTGCATCCTTTCTCAAGTCATGCTAATAAAACTGACAGCCACCTGGGCCATCTAAGTTAAGCTTCTTTTCGTCGCTAAAAATCACTTCTTTCCATTCGGAAGTCCAGGACATGTGTTTTTTAGCGAACTTAAGTCTAGCTTTCTTATGTAACTTGTTTAGTGGCGGTTTCGACAACCTCTTCTTCCACTGAAGTGTCCCGCTGTTGTGCAAAATCTGCCGAACACGTCTGGAAGTTACGGGCAACTTGAGTTCGTTGACAATTTGAACAGAATTTAAGTGTTTTCTCCCTGCTAGCCTAATTATGGGACGACACTGTCTGTTAGAGAGCTTTGGTGGACGTCCATCTTTATTAGTTTTCCCCTTAATTTTCGCCCAAGCGCAGGAAATTTATTACGCCAGTGTGTGTTCTTCCGTTTCCCAACTCTTCTGCAATCGGACGAGTTGAAAAAATTGCATTTCTCAATGCAATGATTTTTGCTTGCTCCTCCCTCGTTAATAATTTTACTCGTGGCATGTCTGAATAAAATTTAACCTAAATTTATTATATTTTCTTTATAAAATATTTAAATTACCTCTAAATTAATTGTTTGTCTATCAATAAAGTGATTCCCTTAATATAATTTCCACTACTCACACGAAAATACTTAATGGAATTATAGCTGCTTCCGCGCGCAATCACAGCAAGAATGACTAAAACTGACTTAGAAAGGCTAAACACCAAAAAAATTCAAAAAGTTGCTGACGAACATGATTAAGCATGCACAGAGATCCTGGGAGAGCAACTTTCATTCCTGTTTTTCAAAACACAAAGTTTTGACATCATTTTTATTTAGTGGAATTATAGCTATTTCCACGACTGTATGTCTCTAAATGTGGGCAATAGTAGTGTAAATGACGTGATAGATCAGAATCATTTAATCTGTACAATTGAACAATAAAAGGTATGCAAATATATAAAATGATAATGAATGGAATGGAGATGGTACGACCAAAATATTAATGATTATTGATATTAAAATTTTACAATGAGAAATGAAGTGTTCCCTCAGGACATCAGTAGCAGTACTAGTTGAGAAGAATAAAAGCACAAAAAGTTTTAGATTAGAATACTGTGTGAAACAGCATTAAACTGAAAAAAGCATAATGGAAATGTCGTAGCTTTATTTGTTGATTTGAAGAGCACAGGGGAAGAATATGATAAGTCACATTTGCAGGAAAAAGGAACAAAAAAAGTTCTAACCCTAATTACTCAGCCATCAAAATAATTTAAGTTGAATGTGCAATCTTATTGAGTAACAAGTTAATCATATTTCTTTTAGAATGACCTAAATATTCATCTTAGGTTTGTTTTATGACCCAATATTAAGCGTTAGATATTTTTGTCTCGTTTTTCTGCAAAATGTTACTATCATGTTCTTCCTCTGACCTCTACATTTGAACCAATTTGCAGAAGTATTTTACTGCAAAAAATGTTTAAGTACGAAATTTCTGGATTACTTTATTCCTTATCTGTCAATAAGGCAATATAAAAGAAAGGTTAATGTTAATTTATTGATAAAAATAATAGTTTTCTAGAGGTTCTGTAGGATAGTGTATATAACAGAAAGGCTATTATTTCTGTTGTTGTGAATGACATTATTAAAGTGCTGAAACATTCTAAGTTATTATTGTTTGCGGACGATGCTTTATTGTCTATGGCTGGAAAGAATGTATACGAATATATCGATAGAATAGGAGATTAAATAAAAAGTATGAGTGAGTGGCTGAAAATGAGTACACTGCAACTGAATGCGGAAAATACAAAACTTATTGGACAAGTGTGGGGAAATTTGAAAATTGTTTTATAAAAAGTACTAGGAATAACTATATAAAAACAGTATAACAAATCATATAAAAGCAACGCAAAATGCAAAATATAAATACGCTAAAGTGAATAAAAGGCAAATAAAAAGTACACAAATTGAAAAGTAAAAAGCAAAAAGTAACCTCAACAAAGCTGAATCCTCACATGATTACGCGATAGATGCAAAAATCAATGCAATCAAAAGATTAATTAAAAAATCGCGACATCGATGTGATAGGCTCATTCAATCCATAATTAGTGTGATGAAAAGGTAACTGAAGAAAGTTGCGATTCCTCAGTGAGCGAGCCGGAACCGATATGCCAAAACAAGCCAAGAGAGCAGAGGAGTCGATGGATCCCCGAATGCAGTCGAAAGCAAAAAGGATCCTGGCGTTACGGCGTCTCTTCTCAAGTGTGTCCAAGTGCAGAAGTTCAAGTCTATGAGCATAAGGAAGTAATACAAGGGTGTTATTCCAAGGAAGGCCTCGAAGAGCGAACCCCCTTCCCCCTCCAGGAGGAGCACCACAGAACTGTCAGGAAGACATTACTTCGGGGTGGAGTCCTATAAAATAGCCTCCAATAAGGCGCAGAAGCCGCAAACAAGTGCTTCCCCTGCTTTCCCAACCCCCCTCCCCCCACAAGTTAGCAGGCGCTCCCGTTATTGTGTCCTTTTGTCTTTTTGTCTCCTATTGTTGTCTCCTTCCTTTTAGCGAAAGATTACCCTCACGAAAAAGGCAATCCTTCGACAGTTGTCCTCCCTCTGCAGCATGACCCCAACAGTATTGTCCGGGGTTATGCTGACCGTCTCCGCCTCCAGTTCAGCCCTCTCCACCCTCCAACGGATACATTTAAAGAATGTGCAATGTTAGAAATTTTTCTTCTTGAGCCTGGAGCCTGATTGTTGAATACGATTCGATTGTAATCGATCGTAAATATACGAAATTTAGAATACAATGGACCTAAAGCTAGCAACTTACGCAAGTAAAATATCTCTATGCCAGGTAAGCTTCAAAGCTAGCAGGAAACCTCGTGAAGCTCACATTAGAGCTTGCCTGGATGTGTTTTGGTCTTTATACTCTTCTATATTTCACAGTAAACACGTATATAATGGGCTTTCCGTTCACCACAGATTCGCATTTAGGATTTCAGAGCGGACTCCTCACTGACCGTTTTATGGTTGTTATACTAATCTTTGTCTTTATTGCAATCCTTGTTATATGTAGTCGAGTATTATCATACATAAATAAGACGTTGCCTCGTACGTTGTATAATATATACTTTAAGGCTTTTCTTGTTAACATTATCCGTTCTGACAATTTATATATGTACACTGCGCGAATCGCTTACCGGCATACTGATTCATATAGGCTTGTAATCGTCGCTGGAAATATTCTGGTTCCACTGTTGATTTGTTTTATAGAGATGTTACTTTATGTGAAATCGTGAAGTACAATGATTCGGAAGAACCTGATCAATATTTCCAACAATGGTTTTTTTACTTTGTGGGAGGTGGAAATCTTCAAAAGACACTGAAAGGCCCGTACCTCTGAGCGTGTGAGATTCTTACCCACTAAAACCCTACCCTGCAATCCCCGAAAAAGACCTCTATTGAGTTCCTTTTCATATCTTGCCGAACCAAATTAACGAGGAATGGCTGGATTTCTCCAGTACTCCATCCTCATCTCAATTCCTTTGGTTATTGCAATCATATGTTTGTAGGTCACTGTACCAAGCTCTTCCGCTTCAAGCGAGTGTTTCAGTTATTAGCAGTGTACATCTCTTACTTGTTAAAGCAGAACATTGGCACGATATTCCCGGCCCCCGGCTTCTCATCTTCCATGCATAGTCTACAGGTGTCGTCTTCAGTAAGTCCAATTTTCTTCAGATAACACCCGCAACTACCATGTCCAGCCGCTTCAGAGTCTTCCGGTCCAAAAAAATTAAAGTGTATGATAATGCGTACCGTTTGTCATGAGCATTTTTTAAATTTCGAATTTGTGACAAAATGACGAACACTTAAAGTTGACAAAGCGTTTTATTTCAAAAAATTTCACTTTCAAGCGTGGCAAAAAATGGAAAAAGTTGAGATATCGAAAAAAGGCCTTGACAAGCGACGCGGAAAAGAGAGAGAATGTATTGAGATATCTTTTATTTGGAAATATATTCTCAAGTCATTAACCTTTGAAAATATGCGAAAAAATTGACTTTTTAACTCGAAAAAGCTGACGTGCCCCTTTGAAACTTTATTCCAATGTCAGAATTCGAGATAAATCCCCATTCGTCAGATCTTTTACTATTAACTTTTTTGATAACTTTTTCAGCACTGAAAATAAAATCTTCTTTCCTATGGCTCCTGCAACTTCGCTAATCTTGTGAAACAGATAAATTTTATGGTGAACAAGCAATGGCTCTTTCGCTGTACTCTTTAAAAATGCCTACGTACCCAGCAAACCCTAAACGTACTTAAAATGCATAATAAATGTGTCAGTAACGTATGAAATTCACACATAATGCGTCCTTTCTACAGGCTATGTCCGCATCCGAAACGCATTAGAAATGCATTTTAAACTAGTTGTTGTAGCTTGTACAAAATGCATCATAAATAAATAATTTCAGTAATGTTTATAATGTATTACAGTTATACAGTTTTATACATTTCATAATGCGTTACTTTATACAGGTCATGTCCGCAACCGAAATTCACTATTTATATACCATAAATATACATGACTTCTTACAGGC
Source organism: Leptarthrus brevirostris (assembly GCA_964036015.1). Classification (NCBI taxonomy): domain Eukaryota; kingdom Metazoa; phylum Arthropoda; class Insecta; order Diptera; family Asilidae; genus Leptarthrus; species Leptarthrus brevirostris. The sequence continues at coordinate 44,925,339 of OZ038372.1, forward strand.
TCCTCGACCCTGATATCTGAAGTATCAACCTTGAAAGGTGTTAATGTAAATAAAGCACATTCATTTTAAGTTACCTGTACTGTGCGCCCACTGATTTAAAATAAAGATAGAAGGAGTTTGAGCTGAACTACTGACGGGGACGAACGTGCCGACGTGTCTTGCTCCCCAAAAAAAAACCTTAAATTCGGTTGCGAAAGCGAACTTATATCTTGAAATTATCGAAGTGTTAGTGCCATCTTCGCCGAAGGGAAGGGCTTTTATGCTCTATTGAAAAGCACAGTCTGGTGAGTCATAACACTACTGCTGGCTTTGTTCTCACAGAGACGACTTTGCTTCGCATTTTGTGGATCCCGTTCGTCAGTCCTTATGTTTGTGTACATTTTCGTTTTGTTTTGTTTTGGGCAAATTAAGACCGGGACTATGCAAAAATTTTTATTTAATTTTTGCAACACTCGTGGCTTAAAAGTGACCATTTTTCGCTTTACTGCCACTTGATCGCGGAAAATCTGGCTGTTTTTGCACTTAGTGGAACCAAGGTTGTTTCCTATTCTGATATTAATCACATTCCTGGTTATCACTGAGTGCCGTTCTTCTCTCCTCAAAGCGGAATCGCGGTTTATATTAGAAATGATGTGCCATTCTCCCGTCTCCCTCAATTCTCTTCTACTAATCCAGAATTTAATTCCTGGATTAGATTTAAACTCTATCGGCACCACATTCATTTCTGGTTTTTATACCGCAGCCCGAATATGTCTGACACTGACACTGTGTGCTTCTTCGATAAGCTATCTTCCGATATTGATAAGATTCTGAAATCGTTCTTGTTGGCGATTTCAACGTCCACAACACACAGTGGCTCAGGCATTCTTCTACCACAAGCCCGTCAGGAAGACACGTCGAGTTATTTAGTGAGTCTTTTAATTTGCAACAACTGGTTGAGTGTCCGACTCGTGTTCCTGATACTTTGGGGCACAATGCGCATCTTTTGGACCTATTTCTAACATCGCATCCAGAAAAGTACTCGGTTTCGGTAACTGCTCCCTTGGGTAATTGTCTTATCTCCGCCCAATTCTCCATCTCCTCTCTGACAACCACTAACCTAAACTCCACCAAAAGATTAGTGTATAAAAATGCTGATTGGGTGGGACTTAATAAATAATTCAGAGAGCTGGATTGGTGTGATTGCTTTTCTAACAGAAGCACCGATTATATCTTGAACATCCTATGGTTTGGAATTCATTGGTTTATTCCTCATCGCTTCAAGAGCATCAAACCAACTAACACCAATTGGTTCAATAATTACTGTTTTGTAGCCATTAAAAATAAGGAAGCAGCCTTCCAGGCATATAAATTGTGCCCTTCAGAGAAATTGAGACGTATCTATAGAGATGCGCGGAATATTTGCAATTCAGCAATTAGTCGGGCAAAGTTCAATTTCGACCAGCATCAGATGGAATATATCTTCTACTCGGGTAGTAAGGGCTTCTGGTCTCTAGTAAAACCCGTAAAGAACAATTTCACCTGTTCGTCAACACCACCACTCATAATGGGAATGTTTTTACTGACTCAACTGTTTGCTGCTAATTCGTACTTGACACCTTCATTGCAGCCACTTCCATCTCCATTACAGTGCACTAGTAGGCAAAAGCCGCTACACTTTCGCGCTTGGGAAGTTTTTAGAGTGCTTTCGAAATTCGACGTGTCCAAAGCTACTGGGCCTGATGGTTTCTCGCCCCCTTGTTTTAAAATGCTGCGCCTCTGCTTTGGCTAAACCTCTGCGCAAAATTTTTCACCTCTCATATTCAACAGGAATGTTTCCAAGTGCTCATGTCTAGCCGATACTTAAAAAAGTAAAGGCATGCGACCCCTCCAACTACAGACCAATTGCACTAACCTCGATCATATGTAAAGTTTTTGAATCACTCATCAACTATCAGTTGTTGAAATATCTAGAAAATAATCATCTTATCAACGATTGCCAGTACGGTTTCCGCGCTGGCCGCTCAACCGGAGACTTACTAACGGCTCTAACGTGGAGAACGTGCTGGTCATTGGAGAAAAGATATTCTTCAAAGAAGACTAGTATTCGCTAGCTTCGCTGTGTGTTGAAATATTAAGTTTTCTTCAAGAGTAACATCGTCAAAGCACGAGATTCCTGCTCAACGTAGGTTTTTTGTATCGACTCTAGAAGGCAAGAAACACATATGAAGGGTCCACAAAATGACCGTGCGAAGTCACATATTTTAAATTTTCGGTTTTTTATGTCATTTAGTGTATACAAATTTCCATACAGGGAACGAACCTGCAAAGTCACAGTTCTCTCGAACATTTTTTAAAATGTAATTACGCACGTTCTTTCCGTGGACCCTGCATATGAATTCTTCTGATATGCGTAGCTATTGCCTAGGTCATAACTGAGTCACCGCCCATATATCGTTTGGACTATGACGCTTTTTAATTTTTGTTGTACTCGTTGAAATATTAATAAATTTAACGGAAACATTAAAGAAGTTGATCAGAATAATAATCAACATTCTTTCCGACTTACCACCTAATGCGGTGTGTGTTTTGTCTTTCACTCTTCGCTACATTTCGACGGACATTGCTTTAACGAAACTGCTAGTCAAAATAAACGCATACTTACAAGTTCTCTATTTTACTAACTGTACTATCCTTATTAAAACGCCAGCGGTAACGTGCCGGCTGCTATTCCGGAGGTCCCAGGTTCGAACCCCACCGACGGCGACCCATGGTTGTTTACTGCTGACAACAGATTACGATAAAAATGCCATGGGGGTTCCAGAGAAAATGTCAGTGGTTCGGAACTTAATTGTAGGTCCAGTTGCAATCGTTTTCTCGAATCAAGTGCAGTTGTATTCCCGTTACAAGACCCACAAGGAGTTATGAGAACTAGAGAGAGAGATAGCCCCAGGACACTCTTGAATCATTTAAGAAAAAGTGTGTTTGTTGATTTAATTGGATGGGTGGTAATAACTTTTATTGCAAGAACTAACAAAACTGGTAACGGTAAGTCCTGTGCGTACATTTCAAATCAAATCCTGTTTCATTAATAGCGATACAACAATTTCAAATAAATGGAAGCGTTTTATTGGATAAACGATTTTTCTATTATCGCATTTATGTACTTACAAAATACATAAAAAATAAGTTTACATAAATGCAATTATTAATATATTTTTTACAATTGTTTTTCAGATTAACAAGAGCATTCAATAAACCTGCTCCGATTTCCGATGAAAAGGCTATGAAATTTGCCAGTTACTTCCTTAGTCGTCGATCAGTTCAAACACCCAAAGGAGTTCATGTCCTGCTCGAAACTTTACGAGCTTTATCTAAGGAAACAAAGATTGCTCCAATTTGCATTCAGTTTATTGGAAATGCTCAGCTTCAAGCCGAATCTCCTATACTAAACTTAAAAATAGTCGACCTCCTAGGAGCTCCTCTTACCACACCCCCATCACGAGTTTATGGTAAAATAGTAACAAAGAAAGGAAATGGTGTTCTTGCAGAAAAAGTTGAATTCTCCTTAAAGAGTTCAGATAAAACAGTGTTCAGTGCCGATCTTAGCGCTTATAAACCAGCAAGGAATATTTATGCCATCGACATCCTTGCTGATAGTTATACCCAGAGTTTAGACTTCAAAGTTCTAGGAAAAGTTAAGGTACACTCTCTAGAAATAGGAGTTGGAGATTCCGATGCTGCGTCAGCTCTTAAAAAACAGACCGTTATGTTTCCATCAACTTTGCCTGATGCCTTGTCTGCGGATCATACACAAAAAATCGTTATGAAGGCGGTACTCACTGATTTTGGTACCACAAAGGTCATATCTGTCCATCAAGCTTTTGTTCGACTAGCCCATAAAGAAACCGACGAAGAAATTATTTATGTTGCGGAGCAAGACAGTACTAAAACATACAAATTCGATTTGGATGTAGGAGCAAGAGCTGGAGATTTCGGACATAAGTCTGGTTTGTATAAATTAGAACTAATTGTGGGTGACGCTTCCATATCAAACTCATTTAAATGGCATATCGCTGATGTTAAACTCAAATTCTCCCACGAACCAAAGAAAGGTAACAGGCTTCGATTAGTAATTATATATACTTCTAAATCACTTTACTTTTTCAGAGCAAACTACTCAACGTCAACCTCTTCCCGAAATTATACATAAATTCCGTGAGCCTGAAAAACGGCCCCCACGTGTCGTATCAGATATTTTCACTGGCCTATGTTTGACGCCTTTAGTTCTTTTATTTATTTTGTGGGCTAAATTGGGAATTAACGTGTCTAGCTTTTCCTTCAGTCTTAGCACCATTGGATTTCATCTGGGATTCGGAGCCATTCTTTCACTATTCGGCATTTTTTGGTTGCAGCTTACAATGTTTGACACAGTCCGGTTCCTTATACCAGTAGCGATCTTCACATTCCTTTGTGGAAACAGGCTGCTGCGATCTATTGCAGTGCAAAAACCTTCACAATAAAATACTTAGGTAAAGCTTACTTTTTTGTACTGAAAATAAAACACATTTTCGTGTTTCAATTTAGCATGCCGGTATGCGTTTGCACATTTTAATGTTTTATAATTCTCAAGCAGTGCTGAAGTTTATTTGTTTTTGTTCTGTGTATTTTGCAAAGCACTAGGAGGATTTAATAAATTAAAGTTAGAAAAAGTAATTTTTTAAATCTATAAAATACCCCGTGTGTTTACTTGTACCTCCTTACTTGTCTCATTTGGCAGTTTTATTTTCCCGTCTGTTGTAAAAATTTCGTTTAGTGCCCTTATTGTGGAAGGCGTGGGAACTTTAATTGATTGGAGACAAGAAACCGGCCAACGCATGTACGGGTGTATGCGATTAAGACTTTGTAGATACCCACTAAGTACGTGATTACCATACTTTTTAAATAAAGAAATAGTTGTGAAAAATAATAATAAATTCTTTCCATACAATTTTCCTTACATATTTTTTAAATGTTTTTTTTCTATTTTTACGAAATTCTGTACGATATTGTTGATCGTAGTGCAGTGGGCCACAAAATTATACTGCAACTAGCTCATTCTTGCATTTATGATAAATAAACGCAATTAAAAGCAGTTTCAGTTAAAACATGTCACAAAAGACAATAATGGTAAGATTGTATTTCAGTGCTGTTACAGAGTTATATTGACTTGGCCCACACTGGCTTGGTCAGTTGTTAAGTTAATTCTGTATAAAATGATAACCAATCCTTGATTTGAAACTCTGCCAGAGGACGATTCCTTTCATTCAAGAAAATTTCGATTATTGCCTGGAACTTAAACGTTCGAACTTTTATGCAGCTAAGCCAACGTACTGTTGTATAATATGGTAAGTCATTTTCTCTAATATCTTCAATAAACTGGCGGAATTGTCGATTAAGCGCATATGATCTGATATAATTAACAGTTGACATGACAGGTTTTAAAGCTTCTGACATATAAAAGCATTTTCCGAACAAAGACTGTTGATGAGTGATGTACGATTAATAGTGGAACCACAGTCATTTTCCATGGCCTTTGATACGAGAGCAACGACAACTTTATTTTTTCCAAACATTTTTTTGCTACCAGCAGTAGTTCAATTTCAAGTTTTTCCATTAAAGATTATTTTTCTGATCAGCATTTTCAACTCTTTTAAAAATATCTACAGTGCCCGTGCCTTGTATGGTATGAACGTCGAGAAGCTCTTCAGACACTTATTATATATTATACTTATATTGTATATATTATATTAAGTTACACAGTACAGTACGTGGCCAAATTATTATTATCACCTACATATAAATTATTTTTTAAAGTTTAGTTGATTATTACGGGAATTTTTAAACTGGCAACACCTAAAATTTACTGCATCTAAACAAACGGAATTCTGCTAGCACTTTTCAAAGAATTAGATGCAAATGAACAGTAATGGTCGCCATTTCGTAAGCCAAATATAAACACAAGCTTAGCGTCGCGATACATATTTTATTTGTTTTCTTCTATTGATATTAAATAATAATAGTCGTTAAGTTTCATGGTGATGATAAATTAAGTTTTTAATTTGTGGATTTCAGACATATTTTATAGTAGTGAAATATGGGTAAAGCAAAAGAATATCGAATATTTCGGAAATTAAAGCACTAATTCTTCATGCTGGGTACTCGCAGATGAAAATCGCAGCATTGATGAATGTTTCTCAACCATTTACAAATAAGATAAAGAAAAATATTTATAATAATGAGTCACTGAGCATGAATCGGAAGGGAAAAGTCGCCGAAAAAGAATGACTTTGTCACGATCAAATCGCAAAATATGCTACACCTCGCGAAATAATTATAAACGCATTCAAAAATCATTGATATTTTCATGAAATATTATGTTATTTACAGAATTATTTAAACAAACATATTTTACTCTAACTAAGTAAATATTTTTACAGCAATTTATTATTAAAATTTTATTTTATTATTAATTAAACTTCAAATTATTACTTTTTCCTGCGAAATAATTATAAACGTATTATAACTTTAATGTTAAAAGAACCAGTTGAACTAAAAATTAATAATGTGTGTAGCCTCCTCTATTAAAGTAAACCTCACTGATTCTTCGAGGCATTGAATTGCTGAGATCTACGGGTATCGGTGGAAATTTTAGCCAAAGACTTAACTAACTTTGCCCGCAGTTCCGCAAGAGTGCCAAATTGTTTCCCACCGGCATAAACGTAATTAACTAGGATGCTCCATAGGTTTTCGATGGGATTTAGATCTGGACTATTAGCCGGCCACTTAATCACCTCGATATTATGGTCAGAAAACCACTTCTTCGTTTGCGCGGAAACATGAATTGGAGCGTTGTCCTGTTGAAAAAGCCACTTTTCGGTAGCAATTTCGTCTCCATACGTCAATAAAACATCTTCCAGTAGTTCGCAATAAGTCTGGGAATTCATCCGAGGCGAAAGAAAGCAAATCGGTGTTGATCCATAATAACCGAAAGCGGCCCAAACCATAAGGCCACCACCACCGAAATTGCGACTGAGTCGGACCTCTTTTGGAACTCGTATATCCCTCCAATAAAATTGACAGGCATCGGGACCGTCCAAATTGAACTTCTTTTCGTCGGAAAAGATAACTCGACCCCACTCATTTGTCCAGCCCATATATTTTTTAGCAAATTCTGTCTGGGCCAACTTATGTCTGGGCATTAGCTCCGGTTTCGCTAATCGTTTTGTATATTTAACGTGTTCGGGACTTTTCAAAATTTGTTGAATTCGTCGAACGGATACCTTAACCTTCAACCTTGCCTTAATTTCACTTGCTGACATATGTTGTCGTACCGCAGCGTTCACAATTCGTCGCTTCTCTCTGTCCGTAACAGTCGATTTTCGACCAGATCTTCTTTTTGTTCCGTACAAATCGCCATATTTTATAAATTTCTCGACGACAGATGGTGATCTTTTAATTTTTTTTGCAATTTGCCGACATGACATTTTATTTTTGTTTTTTCCTCGACCGTTAACGATCTACCTCGTGGCAATTTGTTAAAAAACGTTTCCCTAGAAATATTTCAACTTACCTTAATTTGTCTAGTAATATTTCACTAAATCTTACCAATTCTTATTGAAAACAAATAACGAAATATACTAATTTAAATAAAAGACAACTTGCGTTTATAAATATTTCGCTTCACTTACACGACGCTTCTCATCAAAGTACACGAGAATACTATAAAGAAATAACTCAGTAATCAGCAATTAATGCTCAATAACAGTAAAATGTGCGCTATTTACAATGAATATTGTTTTGACAGTTAATTTTACAGAATTAATGCGAAACTATTGCTATATCAACTGTTAGCTCTATGCGTTTATAAATATTTCGCGAGGTGTATATACCTATGCTATGACCTATAATTATTTTCCAGAGTCCAAACGAAACCAATTTCGTTATCAGACCTGCTGGCAGAAAGAATGAGTCCGAGTGAACGAATCTTTCGGAAGAGAAACTTTAAGTGACTAGGACTCAGAGTCACTTAAAAGACTCATTTTGCACATCTCTAGTTTGGATGGAAAAGTAAATGTCTAGTGCAGTGATGGCCAAACTCACGCTACTTAATTTGAGAAATGCTTAAAGCTTCAGAAGCATTTTGTACTCTTTGTTTAATTTAGAACTTTAAAATGTGTGCAAAAGGTTGTATATCTTAAGATATTGTATAATTGCTTACAAAACTACTTAAACATGACAATTTCTTTTAACTTTTGCATGCTTTACGATTAAAAACGCAAAAACAGTAGACCGAATACATCCAAACAAGTGCATATACGAATTTAAAAGCTCAAAAGCTCACTTGCCCGCGGGCATAGGTTTGGACATCACTGGTCTAGTGACCTAAGGGAAATGAGTAACAATCCAGTTATACAAAATAAAAACTGTGAAATATGGTGGCAGCAGTGTCGTGGTATGGGTATTGTAACGTAGCTGCGGCCCTTCGGATTAATTAAGACACTTATTTTCAATCACAAATGTCAACAGTTTTTATTCACTTCACTGATTAGTTCGTTTCACAATTAATTTGACACTTTTTCTTCACAATATACCATTTCACTTTACTTATTTGCACTTACCATTTAACTGGTTAAAACACGACTAACTTCTCAGAGTTCAATTGGATCTAAACTATTCGCGGTCTCCATCACGACTAAGCTAACCAATGTGAAAGTTAAACATGAAGAGAGGGCTAACCTTAATTTTATGTTCGAAAAAGAGAAGTCCAATGGACGATTAGAGAAACAGTTGAGAGCAGTTGCCAGAAGATACAAAGGCCAATATAAGATTACTGAAACAGAGGAACTGCGGAAAAGCCATACAGGTGGAAAGCTGTTCGGGACGAAAAGTTCTTAGAGGAGGCCAGTGTAGCGAGCATGAGGTTGGTCATGAAAACGAAATCAAGTTGTGCAAGGTGCATGTCCCGGAATTCCGAAATAAGAAAAACGTCAGATGCCGTATGAAGTCAAGACCGACTGGAAATGAATAACGGAAATTTCTAAGATTTAAGTTGAATAGTTTTAATAGTATAAATAAGCTGGGTAGCCTTATCAGTGCAGACTTAAAGAAGTTGTTTACATTAGTTATGGCTAAAAATAGATGGGCGAATATTGCGTGGATATAAATTCGGAGGTATATTTCAGCATGTTATTTTCGTTGAACGCAGAGCCCCTTATCTTGAAATGTTTTGCTTTGGAGCTTAAGTCGTGTTATTTTCGTTGACCGCAGAACCTCTTGAGATGTTTTGCTTTGGGGCTTGGGCTCTCGTGCTCGAGCAAAGATAAGATTTGTTCAGTCAGCATATTTTATTTAGGTGTTGGCTTTAGTAATTTGTTTTAGATAATATGTATTGAGCAATGTTGCGAAATAGAATTTTGTGTGAATGGGAATCCTGAGACAATGCTTAATCATGATATTTCATTGACTCTTATCTTGGGATGTTTTGCTTTTGTGGTTCAAGCTTTCGTATTCGAGAGAAGATAAGATTTGTTAAGTCAGCAGGTTTAGCTGCTGGGGCCATTGTCAGTGCTGTGAAATGGTATTTTACGTGGGTGTGAATTCGGTGATGTTACCTCAAAGTTGTATATAAAGCTTGCTAACAAAGCGGCTTCGTTTAATCAGTTTCTGCCTCTCGAGCAATTGATGTTGGTAGTGTAATCCAGAACAATTTTTATTATCAAGTGAAAGTAAAAGTAAAAAAAAGGTGAAAACAAAAGTGGAAGTAATAGCGAAAAAAGATAAAAACTCAAGTAAAAGAAAAAATAATAAAGTGAGACAGAGCAAAAACTTAAGTTAACAAGAGAAAAATAATCAGTGAAAGAGAAAAAAATAATCACGAGAAAAAGAAAAAAATAAGAGAAATGGCTTCAAGTACAGGTGCGTTTGATTGAGAAAACAAAACTAGCGCTTGCCAATGCTACTAACAACAGATATTTGTTAAACTGTATAATTCAAGATTGTAACCGTGATTTAAGGCGTTTATATAAACAGATGAAAGACAATGCAAATCAAGGCTCCAGACACAGCTTGGGAAATGCAGTTATTCATATCAGCTCATTGCGTACCCAGATGAAGATGTTGAGACCATCAGGCTCTGGTTACGCCCCAGCTGGAAAAAATTTACTCAGTTCACGAGTTAATTGGGAGGATATGCAATCAGCGTTCAAGAATCGCATAAGAACTGGCTCGATTACAAATTTAAAACATAAAGATCTGAATCCATTTTTGGCGGACTGTAATAAACTCATTCAACGTAGACTTCAAAACGCGTTGAAAGAAGAGCCATCATTAAAGGTTAACGCGGTGCTTTTCGAGGAGTTTAAAATATCGAAAGCTGGTTTTGATATCTTTGAAATGAAATCTATAAACACAACAAAAAACGAGATCTACAGAGATACCAACTTGATTGAGTGGTTCAAGAAAAACATTCAAGAACCATTGCGTGCAGACCTTGAGAAGTTTGAGGTAGAAACTTTTATTATAGCATTTAAATATAAAATGTTGCTTATAATCCATCTTGTTTTCTTAGGAACGTGATTCAGGATGGGCGCTGTCTGGAGTGAAAAACTTAGTGGTTAACATCAACAAATTTACACCACAATTGGCTCATCGTATATTGATCTGCCTGGTCCAATAAAAAGAAAAGAAGCTTGCATAAATGTTGTGAATAGCGATGATGCATGCTTTGCCTGGGCGGTAATATCAGCACTAAGACCAGCTAAGAAGGATCCCCAGCCGATCACCAAATATCCACATTACAAAATGATTTTAAAATTGACGGGAATCAAGTTTTCGATGACAATAAAACAGATTCCGAGGTTTGAGCAGCAAAATGTAGACGTATCAATCAACGTTTATATGCTGAAAATGGATAAGAATGATTTTATAACTTTACCAATATACCTAACTAAGGGTAAAAAGAAGGACCATATCAACCTCCTACTGATCCAGAATAAGTATTATGATGATGAAAATTCTGAAGCCGAAGACGGCGACCATGACAACGACCTCGTTGAGCCTATTCGGTACCATTACGTATGGATAAAGGACTTATCACGCCTTCTTTCATCACAACTTTCTGCGACCAAAAGCAAAAAGTACTTCTGCGACCGACCCTCCGACTGGCCCGGTTCTGCTCTACGCCTTCAACTGTGGCCACGATTTGTTGATCTAGATACCTTCCCTATCTACGGATCTTCTCCATGTGTAATCGTCTTCCTTGGATCCCGTGGGGATTCCAATATAGAGCCTGTTGCCCACGGTGTTTGGCCTATCCATTGCCACTTTCGTCTGCGAATACTGGTGTCTGTGTAGGTCTTCGTTGGTAATGACCGCCGGCCAATGGATGTCCCGGTTGACAAAGGCTTAGAACATCCATACAACAGAACAGATTTTACGGTCTGACTTATATGCCGCATGAAACCTTATTCATATACAAAATGTTAGAGTAATTTATTAGGATATGCATAACTAAGAGAAAAAGTATTTTTATAAAAAGTTGAATATATTTCACATACGTAAAGTTCACATTTTCTTCTATGTTGATTCTAAAGTAAAATTATGGGGAAATGTTGAACCAACTTAACTGCAATATTTTGGTGCTATTATAATTGTTGGTGTTAAACAATGTCTTATTGTTGACATCTTATGGAGGAAGATACAGACAAAACGATATTAAACTATTCTCTTATGTAATTATAAGTTCTTTAGTCTTCTTAAAAGCGACTACATCGGTGTTACATACGATACATTTTCATGAATTTATGTTTGTACTACTAACTTAAAATAATCTATAAGAAACTTCTCTAATGCCTGGTTCGCTTGAAGGGGACTTCTTTTCTTTGTGAGTATACAATCTTCGATAGTAACATTAACAGAAAAATTAATTTAAAATGGTCCGGTTAGGAAAATTTAAATCAATACCCACTGTTGTCACATGCTGAATTTTCTTTTTAACTTGATGACGTCATAAAATTATTGATTTTTTTATCAGTTTTATTCTTAAAAACAAACTTAAAATAAATTGCAAAATATGTATGCTAAAACTGGAGAGAAGTTAAGGTATAGCTATAGTTGTCTTATTCCCTATTTTAAAATGTTTAGTCGCTTGTTAGATTATGCCCTTGTTGAACTTAGAATTTTCGACGGTTCTCGTGCACACTGAAAAGAAATTAAATTTATTAAAATATGAAGTAATAAAAGTTATTTCTTAGACACAATTTCAATATATGTAAATTATAAATATTTTTTGGCATTTAGGTTGAAATATAACAATACTAAAAATATGATCTTTGATGTAAACTTAAATTATATATTATTTATAAGACGCTAATAGAGTAATTTAAGATAAGGGTGATAGGTAAGAAATTAATTTTTAAATCTAAATTTCACTTTGAAGCAAAAATGTCATCGAACTTCCCCATTTGCAAACGTAAAAGTGATCAACGTTCTTTAAAAGTATTCGAAGGTTACTAAAAAACTAAAGAAAAACTCGAATAACCGGCAAGCTCTGATATCCAGAATCAGCGATCGTAATTGTTCACTCCCTTATCTTCATAATAACTAAAATGTTTTCGTATTCTTATATTCAATTTCCTACCCTCTATACGGCTTTAATTACAGAAAAATCCAATACATACTTATACATTATTAACTTAAATTAAGTAAAAGAAACACTTTAAATAAACAAATATATGTACATTTCATACAACCTTATCTATCGCTTTTCGTGTTATTAGCTACGCGTTAACACTACGTTTATTGTACGGCGTTTTGTGGTCTCAGTTTGTAAAGCAGCACATTACATTATTTACTCACAAATACGTATAAAAAAAAATCAAAATTGTTGATGAAAATCATTCATGTTCCCGGAGTAGTAGTCCAAAATCCGAGTAAAGCACATTTTAGACAAAATAGGTAACTTGAATGGCTAAGATCATAGCTCACTCACTTGTGGGAAGATTTCATTCGATTCGAAACAAAGATAGCAAGTGGACCTACAATTTAAAGTGGACGACGCCGGTGGGATTCGAGCCTGGCACCTCCGGGTTGGTACGCCGACAGGTTATCACTTACTCCACCGACGACGTTTTAATTGCATTGACATTTTTAGGGTTCAGTACTTCAACAGGAACCCTAATAAGATCACTTTTACGTCCGTCAGTCTGTCTGTCACCACAACCTACTCGAGATACAAGCGTGTAAGCAAATACGAACAGTTGGGCATCAAAAGTGTAAACAAACCGAAACTTACTATAGTAAACAATAGGAAAAGGTTGAGAATTTCTACTTTCTACAGTATTTCTCGCGATATTTATCAAGTCTTAACTTGAAATTTACTTGAGGTGAAATTAAATGTTCTGAACATGTGATTACGACAAAAAGCTTATAATTGTCATGTTTTAAAGGGAAGATTCTTGTTAGTTTTGTTGAAGTATTGCACTTGAAATGCGGCAATACATCAGTAGGTTTTGGTTACAAAAACATGAAATAATGACGAGACGCTTGGAGGTAAAATGACGTGAGGTAGACATATCTCGATAGTTAAATATCATAAAATATACATTTTTTAAAGAATATGAGTACAACCCCCCCCCCCCCCCCCCACCCAACAGAGGGCCTAATTTTTGTATAATGTTGGGTATCGTTTGGAAGAGTTACTTTTAAGGATATTGCACTATTCATTAGATAAACTATTAATTTCTTTTCAACCTTATAATGAGCCAGTATTTTTTTTTTTATAAAACAACGATTTATTCCTAAACATAATACCATTTTATACTAAGTCACATTTTACCCCTTCCCCCTTCCAAAAACTTAACATGCATGCTCATAGAGAAACCCTCCTCGTTTTTAGTTTTTATCAAGCAATTATATTTAAAACTGCGGTTGTTAAAGCTTACATAAAAATAAATAAACATTGAAAATTAACACACAGCTGAAAGTTTCCCTTTTTAAACGCCTACATGATGAAGAAATCTTGTCGACTAATTTTATGACTTCCCTGTAGACGTTCTGTTAGTGTGATCTAGATAGTAAGAGAGTAATGATGGATAAGACTTTCAGAAGATACATAATTCCTAATTTTTTTACTTTACATATACATATGAAGGCAAAACGATATTTTCTTATTATAATTGTTAAAATTTAAGTAATACATAATATTATTCTCTTATTTTGACCTAGCAAGATAAATGTGATTTCTTATATTTATGTTTACGCATAAATACATCGAAATACAAGGATATGTATGTCAATACACAGAAAATTTATAATAAAATTCTTAAATATTGTTAACCTTAAAATGCCAAAAAGACGGAAGAAAGCATATTTTATGATTATAAGTTAAAGAAAACATTTATGAATATGATTAGTTTAATTTGCAAACACACTGATTTATGAGGAAAGATGTATAATGAAGAGGACATGAGTTTATGATCGCAAGAAAAAAGCACTTTATTTCCCAAAAATTCAAGCTCCAGCAGAAGGCAACATACATTGTAGAAAGACAAGGGATTTTTTGTTAATTCGAAAACCAAACAACAAAATCACTAGTCTTCCACACAAAATATGTCAAAAAACACAGACACTTTCACCTTAATTAATGATGGTTGAATTAACAGTCCCATGAATTGATATTAGTATGTTATTAACATTTTCATTTTTTTTGTATTACAATTAAAAGTTTTATGAGTAAGGAAAATTTTGATTAACTCAACTGAATTTTACCTTTGCTGGAGAAGGTATTGGGCCATCTGTATTTGCTTTGGATTTCCAGATATTGTTATAATACGATCGTTAGATCCGGGTAGGGGTTCATCGATGGTTATGTAAGCACCGGATTCGTTTCTGATGCGCTTGATTCTACCACCACCCTTTCCAATAATAGCTCCGGCAAGCTGAAATTACAATATATATTAAAAAAGAGCAAAAATTTAAAATAATGTTCTTACATCTTTCGGAATTGTGACTTGTGTACTATTTTTTCCATCATTTTGTCCATTCATGCCACCACCGAAACCTCCGCCAGAGCCCATACTGCCACCTCCTCCCATGCTTCCTCCGCCTAGTCCACCTCCCATTCCATTGCCCATGTTACCTCCGCCTAAACTACCCCCTCCGAAACCTCCGCCACCACTACCGAAGTTTCCACCGGAAGAACCAAAGTTTCCGCCGCTAGATCCGCCCCCACCAAAGCTGCTGCTTCCAAAACCTCCTCCACCACCTCCTGAGCCAAAGCTTCCGCCACCACCCCCACCAGATCCAAAATTGCCTCCTCCAGAACCGAAGCCACTTCCGCCACCAAATCCTCCACTGCTACCACCGCCAAATCCCCCACTGCTACCACCGCCACCAAAGCCGCCGCCGCCACCCATACTTCCTGGGCCACTGCTCATTATGTTATCATTAGCCCATGGGTTAATATATTCGCGGTCTCTGCGACCACCGCTGCGACTTCTATCATCACGTCGGCCCCCACGATCATCCCCAAATCTGCCACCATCTCCTCGTCCACGATCAAATCTTGATTGACGATCGCCGCCACGGAAGTTACCACCGCCGCCGCCGCCACCACCACCGCCTCCATTTTGTACTCCTCCATAGCCACCATACTCATCCGAGTAAACGTCATCGAAGTTTATAGGATCGTAGTTATGAACTGCTCCCTTAATAGGTGTCTATTAAGAAAATTTAAATGTTAGAAGTGGACAAAAGAATACCACCGAAAAAATGAATTATGTTCTTACATCTCTCGTAAGGTTAAGAACCTCGCGTACAGCATTAACGCATTGTTCTTGCTTTCCAATAATTTGCACAATTCGATCCGTGCTCTGAGGTGCAACATTGGAAAACACCTTTAAAATGCGGCATCCAATTTTCTAAAATAAAAAGTAAATTAAAAAAAGCATTATTAGTATAACATTTGTACATTGCCCTTATAAAAAAAACTTTCTAAATGAATATGTTTGAATCTTATTAATATTTTCATAACAGTGAAACTCTTAGAAAAATCTATCGAAAGGGAAATAACGTTTATATTAGAAAAGGTTTTATCACTCAAATTAAGTAGTAAATTGTTAATTCGACGTCTTAAAGCGGAAGAGGTAAAGCAACTTTATCAAAATTGTTAAACATGGTGACGTAGCATATAGTTTGAGAATATTTCTACGGTTCTGGTCCAATTTATCACATTAATGCTGTGGTGGACTGTTTCACGTATCTCATATTTCCAAATATATGTTATCATTTACATTTACTTTTGTTTTTATTATTTTATTTTAAAATTAGGTCTCGTAAAATGTTTTGTTATTGCCGTCAAATATCTTTCTTACTGCTGATGAAAAATTGTTTGCTAATTTAACAAATTCGACCCTTTGGTTGCTTATAATTTAAATATTTTGTATTTTTTTAAGGCTGTAAACTAAAAATTTCTATTTACATTGACAATAGATTTTATAAAATAGTTAAAAAAAAAGAGCTAAAAAGCATAAAATAATTTTTCATTTTTTTTCTTTTACGACATTTTGCAGTCGGTGCAAATTAAACAAACAAAAGTATTTAATGCTCCTTATAATTTCGTGAGCTGTTACGAAATTAGTCACGGCCACCCTTTTATACCCTTTTCTTAGATATAAAATATTTACCATCACCACCGTACTCTATACAGCAAGAGAGAATAATCGTAGCGGCGATCATATTCTATACAACAAAAAAAGAACTATCCAAATCAAATCGGTCCACACATTAAGAAGTTAGATTCCACCCCCACCCCAAAGGCAAGATATTTGACATGCTGCTAATCGGGGAACATACTCTACACAACAAAAAAGAATCATCCAAATCGGTCCACATATTACGAAGTTATGTTTTACCCTATGATTCGTGATTGACACTCACAGATGACATTTTTCCTACCTCACTTCTCTCACCAAAAAAAAAACTGGTTTCAGACTCTTGGGGTAAAAAACCCTCTCTTGTAATTGTGGACGAAGTTAGTTATTTTTCGTGACCTGAGAAAGGAAGGGGTAAAGCGGGACTTCATATATAAAACTGTTAAACGTTTTAAGGAAACATCCTCTGTGAAAGACCGCAAGAGGAGCGGACGTCCACGCACTGTACGCACAAAGCAAGCAACGCATTAAGGACGTAAAAGAGCAGTTTTGAGGGAAAAAAGACCGTTCTATAAGAATCGGCAAGTCGTCAACACATTTAATACTTAGGAAAGACCTTGGTACAAAGGCTTACAAAAAACATAAAGTTCAAGGAGTTTCCACATCATTTAAGATAAAAAGAGCTACGAGAGTTGACAACATTCTGGCTTGGCACGCTGGGGATGACTTTGTTTTTTCTGATGAAAAACTGCTCGTTTTGGAGCAACCACAAAATGACCGTCTGTAGTCCTTAAGAGTCGAGTATATTCCTGAAAATTACCTTTATGTACCCAGATACCAAAATACATCCTCAGTTATGGTTTGGAGAGGTTTCCGCAAAATAGGCAAGTCACCCTTGTTTTTTTGAAAAAGGAGTCAAAGTCAACGCTCAATATTACAAGGATGAAGTACTTTAAAGAGTTGTACTTCCGAACTTTAATTTAAATAAAGATTTTTGAAAAATATAATTTACTTGTTTTTATTTCTCAATTTGTTTGTATTCGAACATATTAGACAGACACCGTGTAGTTTACTTTGTTACTTCCAATTACAATTTAACAAAAGTCAAATTTACCATCATTATTCTACCTTTTTTCTTATTTTTTATTTACCTAATATATTTTTCTTCTATGAACTCCATCTGTTTTAGCGAAATAAATTTAGAGACATCTATTTTATAGGACGTCCATTCAGGTCCTATTTACAGTATATGTCACCATAGTTTTGATTTATTCTAGCAGTTTCGCTGTCAAAACATGTTCGATGGGACTTTGACAGCGAAACTGCTAGATTCAGTGGACCACTACAAGAAGTCGTAGAAACAGTGCGCCACGGAAACCGCGCTGAAAGAGTCCCATTGAAATCGCTATTAGATTAAGGAAGCTGCGTATTTCTATACGTTCTCCATCTGTTACTACCACGATTTAAGGTACTTATGGAATTTCCAAATTCTACTAGTCCAGTGTTCGAACTCGGTCGGAAAATAAAGAATGAGCTCCATTACACATCTCCTAGTTGAACTTCATGTTAGATATGTTCAGCTTTGATTGCATATGAATCTATATACATTAACATTCGATTTTCACTATTTTTTGGCAATTATGTATTATTTCCGTATTCATAACTTCAAAATCTTTTTCTCTAATTCTTGAAGTACACATTTAAAATATTATTGTACTATACATATTATGCGGAGTATGAAAGCCTTATTATTATTATTTATTTTTCAATTTAATCAATTTCTAGACTGACGTTCCGCATAAAGGCCGTATCAGATTGCACTACTGCCGTTAGCAACAGCGAAGTGTTCTTATTGGCTATTCCGAATCACGTGACCCGACCCCCGAACAATTTTTGCTGTCGAGTCATCCCTAATTCTAATTTTGTAGTGCCATCGCGCGGGCAGCACGATTAACTTTTTAATTTTAACTCGGAACTGACGTTTCTCGCAGTGGCATTTGTTCGGTAAAAGTATGCTGTCGTGTATGTGCAATCTGATACAGCCAGCAGCGAATTTTTTTTTTGCTGTTGGCTGATGTGCGAGCTGATACGGCTATAAGTTTAGGGTCAGGCCGTAATTTATTAAAAATTATTTTTAGCGTTATTATATATCGTACAGCAAAAACCATTTCTTAGTAAATGCACTGAAGTTATTCGATTACTGACTAGATTTATAACTAAGGGACGAAACACGCTTTAAAGCTTTGATTTGTTTATAATTTTTGCCGGTGTCTACTTATAACATTCAAAATAGGTTCAGTACATTTTTATGAAAATTGTACTCCTTTGTTTAGATAAACTGTGTGTGAATGTTTATCATCTACAAGTATGAAAAATGTCGCGACTGTAGAGCTTTTGACAAATGAGAAATACACCGGTTGCCAAGATACCTTTTTTGGATGAGAAACTTTTTGTCAAAATTAATGTAATGTAAAATATCTCAAAAACACAAAACGGATGAAAAGGTGGATATATCTTATAAATTCTTTTATATTAAAGTAAAGCTAAAAGCAATTTTACTTTAATACCGACTCTAATTTATTACTTCTTGAAATTAAAAGGCAATAATTATATGCAGGTATGCATATGAATTCTTAACGCGATTAGCAATGAACAAAACGCTAAAGACTAATAAAAATGACTCATTTCGTGTATACATAAGCAATATACATATTTGGTGAATGTGTACTTGAACAGTGAATCACAAGTAGTTTTAAATAAAAATTCCGGAAAGACTTCGTAATTTTTTTTTCTTTAATCAAATATAGACACATTTTTCATAGAGCAACTTGAAGTTTGTTTTAATATCCTCACAATTTCGTTTAGCTTAACATAGAAGTAAGTTATCAATCAAATAAGTCATTAAATAGTTCAATAAATACACATCTCGAATTCAACAGGTATTAAAATGAATGCTTTTTGCACTTTTATCGAATTCCAAAAAGATAATCACCTCTCATGCAGTCAATTACAAGAAGAAAATATTACCACGAAATTACAACCCGCGAAGAACGAAAAGTATCGAAAAAATTCTTAAACTTACTCAAAGTAACACGTAATTTAATAAAATAATTCTTTATACAAAAATGCAAACTTGAACAAAAGGAAATATTTTTCTAAACTATAAAATTAAAATCGTTCGCGATGTACAACCGACTACAGTTCAGCACAAACTAAAAAGGATGTGCTGCCTACATAAAATCCTGCTTTTTCATGAAAACCAGATGCCACACAAGCAGCCGGTGAATTCGAGTGCGCTTGCCTTTACTTTGAAGTGTATAATAATTCTCTACATTGGCGGACATGTAATAAACGGCGTGTCTTCTGGCTGCCCTAGTGAAAAATACAGGTCATACCCACAAAATTTTAATTGTATGAGTTCAGAAAGTAGCATAACAGTATAATATGCACATGACTGCTTGCATCCATATAATTAGGAATATTTTCGTTTATTTATTTTATTGAATTGCAATTTCTATGCATATTAGACAAGGAGCAAATGAACTTTTATCATATCAAATTAATTTATGTTAACGTGGGAAGTTTTGTATAAAATTTCCGTACAAGTAAAAGGAATAGATGTAGATAAAGCGAACTAAAAGAAGTCAAAAACGCATATACCTATGCATATGTATGTAAAAATCTTTGGATTATGCAAGTACATACTTATTATAAGGAAGTTTCCTACAGTAAAAGTATGTGGACCACAAAACCGAATCGGCTTCCTGAACGGATGTTGATTTATAAAGAAAAAAGCATGAGAAGAGGCAAAGGATCTTTTTTCTTCTTCCTTGAAAGGTAACAAACATCTGTCTCTAGTTATGGTTGGCGCGCGCGTTTTTAAGAAGCACCTGGCGATAAACAACACACCCAACATGTTCAGTCATCAAGTTGTACTTTGATGGCATTTCCACGTTCGCTTATATTTTGTCTCCTCATTTCTGAAATGCTGAAGCACTGTCACTTTAAGTTTTTGCTTTCACAAAGGTTTAAAAGAAAACTGTGATGTCTAATTGGAAGAGCACATGAGAATATATTTATCATTAAATGATAGTGCTGTGGTCATACATGCATATGTATCGGAAATAATTAGTCACTCTATATAGTCGAGTTCTTTCGATTAACACGCATAGCCTTAAATATAGAAGCATGCACTCACTGGACATTTTATAATGGGGGGACATTCTATTCTCTTCGACAATAATGTTCCAACGCCCTATCTATATAATAGCAATTTTATCGACTTTTAAAGTCAATTTTCATTAGAAATTGTCACGTAGATATGTTGCTAATGACAACAATAATAGAAAACTCACTTTTAATATCCACGGTACGAAAGCACTAATTTCGAAAACGAAACGACTGGCGTGTTTCAATGCATATTTGTAATTATTAAAAACTTTAATTTTTTTTTCTTCCAGATCACGTTTTACGGGAAGCGTAGAGCCAGGAGTTCTAACGTTCAATTGCAAAGGTAAAACTAGGTGTTCTGCTTACGTTCTGCTTCGTATGGAATTAATACCGTTTTGTAAAAAAGGAGATTCCGATCTGTGAGATGAAGTCCCTTTTATATCAACCCTAATTTTATTCAATTAGGATTGATATAATGTTGTGTCCGTACGTAGGATAATACCCTAGAGTTCGCAATTTACCTTTATTTAATATCTTCGTGCACTATCCAGAATAGAAGCCCATTGAACTTCATAATAATCACCCTTGTAGTTTAATTGTTATAAAGATTTGTTAAACCCGGTTATCGCTGAATATTTTTATGAAATATATGTAGCAACATGCGAGGTTAAGTGTATCGATTTATAATTCCTAATTTGGTAGTTTCAATTCACTATGATTTTGATTTTTGGTCTACTATTAGTAGAAAAGAGGCGGCTTTTTTAATGTCACTTTTTGTTCTGCAATTCTATGATTTTTTAATGCAGCAGAAAAATGACAACGACAGTACGTACAGATATATTATTAGCAATTCATGTATTCTGATGTAAATATAAAAGATATGTTTCATTATTAAAAGATGTTATGTTTCTGTTTCCAATAATCACTGTCATTACATTACACGATGAGTTTTTATGTAAAACAGTAAAAAAATTATTATATTATGTTTACTTACGTCACGAATTTCCTTAATTTTAGCACCGGCTTTTCCAATGACACAACCTGCTAAACTCTGATGAATTAGCATACGGACATCGACCTCATCATCCTTCTGAAATTATAATTAAAATATACAACAATTTAAGAATATCATTTTTACGTTATCATCTTGTTTATGTGCACAAATTAATAAATAACAGATGAAATCTTTATAAGTATGTACTCTTGTTAATATTTTACGTAGTTTTTGCATGTAAACCTTATGGACATACAGTGCCGGCGAAAACAAAGGGAACTGATTATGACACAAGAAATTTCATCTAATCTATTTATTATAGAAGGGATCGATGGGAAAATAACCTAATTATATTAAATAATTCAGTGCACTTGACATTTAAAAATAATTATTTTTAAGAAATAACATATCCATAAAATACAGAAACGAAATTATCTAACTCAATAGGACTTATTCCGGTCAACACAAAGGGAACTTACAAAGGAACTCAAAAATTCTGCAAATAATTATTAATTTTCAGTTGAATAGCAATTGTTTTTTATTAGTTCAACATATCCTTTCTGTACAGAATTTTTAATATTTCTAATTACTCTGGTTCTAATATTATTCCTACAGACTTTAATACCTCGACATTGGATTCGTGTCAATTTTGTTTTCATTTAAACGAAGTTATACAAGTTTAGCAGTGTGTTTTGGCTTGTTATCGTGCTGAAATCTCCATTTCAACGGCATACATTCTTCACCATATAGAAACACAACCACTTCTATTATATGTTTATATTATAATCAATAACTTCTTTTTACAACATGTTTAAAAGTCGGCTTACAGTATTCCGGATTTAATCGTTCTCCCACTGCTCTCATTCTATCGAAATCTTCTACGTTGCCATTGCACTCAGTTGATAGAAGGATAGTCTTTCAGCGTTGAAGGACTGGTCGACCTGTTGAAACTTCGCGTGCGCGGCTATATGGCTTTTAACAGATATCTAGCTTTTAAGTACTGCCTGATTTACTCTTCTGTTAATTTTACTTTCACTCAAATTCAATTTTTAATAACATTTAATTTGATTTGATGTTATAAAAGGATTGAATCGAACTGTTCGTCCAATTCGTTTTGAGTGGGCTTCTTCTTTTATGAATAGTTACCACAGGACGACTCCCCTCATATTTTTTAATAATTCTGTGCAAAACAGATTTACTTCACGGAAATTTCTCATATAACTTTTTGTGTTAGTCCAAGTTTGTATTTAGTAATAACTTTCAATTTGAACAGCATATTGAACTTATTTATAGCCATATTAATGTTCATTCCGCATTTACAATTAAGAATTAATTAAAAATGTATTTTCAGACAAGTTCAACAACTCGGAGTAGAATTGCCTTTTCCCAATTCGCGTTACTAACACATAATGCTTGTAAAAATAAGTTGCTTTGTTTTGACCCAGTCCAAACTACAGAATTACACGGATTTCACTGTAGTGTACCTTTGACGCTAGGTGAAACTTCTTATTAATACTAATAGACCACACTCCAGTAATTAATATTTGTCCTTTGTATTTTTAGCAAGCGTTTCTGTCAGGAAAATTTTTATTACTTTATGTTATGTTTTAAAATAAAATAATTTCCTAAGATCCTATTCCCTCAGGGATATTTTATTTTATGTTATGCATCATAGCAAAAAAAAAAATTCCTGTTTTAAGTCATAACATAAAAGGACCTCCCTCAGAAGTCCATTTTAAAGCTCTGTTGACACCTTGTATGTAACTAACGTCCGATTTGACATTTTTATTGAGAAAGTACATGCGGTAAAAAGACTTGTAGAATATATAAATTAAGCAAGATGTTAAATGCTGTGAGACTTACTACTTTGTCAGGAATTGTGAAAATTTTTACTCGGTGTGGTAAAATATATGTATAAAAAAATCTCAAGTAATATTTTTTTAATTTTATCCAGAAGAGAATGGAAAGATTTGCGATTTCTTCGCGATCTTCAAGAGTTTAGATTCGAAAAGTTCTTTCAGCTAGATAAGGATCTTGTGAAAATACTTATTGCGAAACCAGAGCCTTACGCAAGAAAACAACTATTCTGCTTATTGCTTACGATCCGTAAGTGATTTGCTTTGTGGACAGATAGCTGTTTTATTTGTTTGTCCAAATTGCATCGGCTTCAAAATGGATATACAGTCATGAGCATGAAAATAGCAGTGTTTGAAATATTTACACGCATTAGACAAAATTTTCAATAAAGGCGAAGTGCAAAACATTATATTGTTATGAAAATAATCTTTATTATATATTTCATCCATTAGAATTAAAAAACATTAAATTCTCCGCTGATAATTTAAATAAATAATTCTTCATAAATTATATATGCTTATAAACGTGCTCATTAAAATAGCAGTCTTTTTGTATTAATAACAAAATAATGAAAAAAGAGGAACAAATAAGGAATTTTCAATATGATTATTTCATAATACCATTATTTTTAATAACGGCTGTGCATCTACGACGCATGGATTCCACTAATTGACGGCATCTGCTTACATGGATAGACTTCCACGATGACTGAATTATTTCTCATAATTGCTGAGTATTTTTTGGTTTTGCTATAGAAACTGCCTTTTTAACATTATCCATAGATGCTCGATAGGGTTAAGGTCTGGCGATTGTGAAGGCCACACCATAACGTTAATTTTGTTTTCCTCAAACCACTTTTTAGCCTTTCGGGAAGTGTGTTTGGGATCGTTATCTTGCATGGAAGTCCACTGTAAAGGCATTTCTTCCTCAGAAAATGGAAGAATTACATTTTGCAATATGTTTACATAAACATCTGCATCCATTTTTCCCTTAATGCAATGGATCGGACCCACGCCATACCAAGAAAAAACAGCCCCAGACCATAAGACTGCAACCGCCATGTTTGACTGTATTTCTGGTATACTTTGGATTAAATTCTGTACAGATTGGTCTCCGAACATACTTCTGGCATCCACTAGA
Organism: Leptarthrus brevirostris; assembly: GCA_964036015.1. Taxonomy (NCBI): domain Eukaryota; kingdom Metazoa; phylum Arthropoda; class Insecta; order Diptera; family Asilidae; genus Leptarthrus; species Leptarthrus brevirostris. The sequence continues at coordinate 44,950,170 of OZ038372.1, forward strand.
ATCAAAAAGAACTACTTTTGATTCGTCACTCCACAAAATATTACGCCATTTAGAAGAGGGCCACATTTCGTGCTCTCTAGCAAATAATAGGCGGTTTTTTATTTGTCTCATATTTAATAATGGCACCTCTTTCTAGGACGTCTCGATCTTAAATTAGCTTTTATGAGGCGTCTTCTTATTGATGAAGTACTGATTGAAAGATTCAGATCTTGCTTAATTTGTGTCGAAGTCTTAAACGGTTGCTTTTTTGACGAAGTCATAATATTCCTGTCTTCTTGAGGTGTAGTTTTCCTTTTTCCGCCCTTTTTTCAGTCATATTTTCCCATTTTCTCGCATTATTAATCATTTTGGCTGAACACTTTCAAGTTTCTTGTATAAATTTGTACGTTTTGCCATCTCTAAGTAGATGCCTGATAAGTGACCTTTCCCCAGGTGTGCAATGCTTTGCCCGTCCCATTTTTTCTAAAGATAAACTTTCTTAATACTATACATTATATTTCAGAATAATCCTTACATTGAAATATACACCGATGAAAAAAATTAAGGATTAATTTTCGAATTTTCCAACAAATTTATCAAAGAAACCAAGTAACACTGCTATTTTAATGCAGACTAGAAGATTTATTTTTCTTATGTTGTTATAATATTACTTAATGAAAAGAGATCATATCGAACGATAATACTGATTTTATATGAAGTCAAATTTTGTTTATATCAGTCAGTTTTATCTTCTTAAAACATGACGAGATCCAATCTTGCACCGAGGACTATACGTATGGTACGCCATTACCCTAACCACTGGGCTACCAGCGCAGTTGCTATTCTCTGAATCTTTCACTTAGAGGCTCAAAAGAGATGCGACAAAATACTTGTACACCTACTTTTGTTTTTATACGGTAGATACGTTCGAGAAAAAACTGTGCAAATATTGTGTAAAAAGATAAAAGCAAACTTTTTGGATTGACACTAATGTTTATTGGCAAGAGCATTATACTTAAAATTTAAATCAAACAGCTTTTTTTAAACTGTTAAAACAAGTTTAATCGTGTAAAAATAAAATTCATTTTTTTTACCGTGTTAAATCAAAACGTATCTGCACATTTGGTCATTTCTAAGTCACATTTGAAATCTTAATTATGTATCCAGTTTAGTTTATTTTAACGTATCTATATTATGTGAAGCGAAAACAACATATCTATAACAGTTCTTTCCATAAAATATTTTCGTTTTTGGAGTTAGACATAAATTCTACTGAAAACTTATGTTTATAATTTCACTTTGACTATAAACCAAAATATAAAGAAATAAGTTAGCGATGGAAATTTAAAAACGACTTTATCTCAAAAGTTGGCGTCAGCGTTGTGGTTATAAACAAAAAAAAATTATACCTATAGGTAACTGCATCCTTCAAAAGAGCTGTAGAAAAAGGGTGTTAGAGTGCAGTAGTAGACTTTACTCTGAATACATGTGTAATTTGATTGAAAATTATATTTAGAGTTCAGTCGAACTGACAGCTTCAACAAGAGTAGTTCGATATAACAGCGCTTAGTAATTATTAAAAATTTTAGTACTTACTTCTTCAAAATATTTCAGCATTTCAGTTATGATGCTGCATACCGATTCTAAGTCGGATGAGATCAGGATAGTACTGTAATAAAGAATTTACATTAAAAGAAGAAATAAAATGATTAGTAGTACATTTTAGCATAAGTTACCTGATTTATACAATTATTTAAAAAAGTAAATTAATAATGTCAAAAGTAAGCGAATATTTTGATTAACTTAGCATCCTAGTCCAAATTAATACATGGTAAATATGTCACCGAATTACGTTGGGGTACTAAAAAAAGAATAAAACATGGACATGATAAGAGTTCCTTAAATTGAAATTGGGTGAAAATTTCTAAAGGTAATATCCAGCGTAAGATGTTTGAGGCTTGAGGAACGAGCCAGGATAGAAAGTAAAGAATGACACTTATTCTAAATATACACAAATGCAGACTATAAATTGGTTTCCAAACCGGTTTCTGGATGATTTTGAGTGCAGAAAGGTAATAAACAAAATTAGGTTGTGCAAAAGATGAGGAATCATATCATGTCCAAGTTTTATTACTGAATTTGTTATATATGTATTTTCATTTGCGTGATATTTAAATTAATTCGCGTAAATATGTGCAGTTATTATTCCGTAAGTTATGTACAAGTGCAGTAACATTTTTTAAATAAAATATATTTAAAACTGCATATATTTACACTACTACTGTGTTATAAGTTTTCTAAAGCAGTTTAAAGGCGTTTAATCCGTACCCAAGTTAATAAAATTTTAATTTTTTAAAACCTAAATTATGGAGGGTGACAACATTTACCGTAGATATTCTACAATTCTAGATGTTTTCTGGTCTTTATAGTAATGTGTAATAATTTAATTTTAAGATTAAAAGACAACATTGGAACTAACAAGTCAAAAACTCAAGGATATCGAATTACACTGAATATGAATATTTTCGTTATTTCAATACAGTAGTTAAAGTTTATGATAAAATAAAAAAATATGCAAAAGACAAAAATAAATTTAAGATTGTGTTTACCGTTCGGGACCTTGGCAATCGTCGACAGACACAGTGGCTTTATACTGCATTTTGGTTGGTTGGTCGGTTGGTTGGTGGTAGTTGGTCGTGACAGTTGGTTGTGTAATCACATAAAACATCATATTTCAGAGAAATAAGGCACAGATTCACAATTAACAAAATTTTGTGGCGATGCATATGGATGGTTTATCATTTTATAAACATATTTCAATGCACATTTAATATAAGAAATATGTGTAAGTATATAATTAGATGATGAGTATCGGAGACGAGAGTATGGCAGATCGTCACCGCAATATATTTATATATTATTAAAGTGAGGAAATCAATTTTTTTTTCAAATTTCAATGAACCGTTTCGTTGAAAACAGTTCAGTTAAAGAAATTTGCGTTCACCAATTTTGTTGTTTCAGATTAAGGTTAGGTTTGCGGTTGAAATAACATCGTCAAAGTATTGTTTTATTGGTATTACATCACAGTATCACAGTTAGTAATCCAGAGAAATCCAATTAGTTTAATTATTTTTCAGTGATCCGCCATTCATTTCATTTGTTCAGATTAGAAATTGGTTACAAAATTTTGTCATGGTTTTTATTTCGATTTTGTCATGGTTTTTATTTCGGTTTTGGCATTTTATATCATCCATTTTCATGGTAACCGATTGGTTGCGATTTCACAGTATGTATTATTGTAGATAACGACCAAACATTTTTCGCGTAGAATCGTAGATGATTGTTCGTCGGTAGTTGGTGGTGGTGGTACAATTAAAGTTGAGGTTATGGACAGGCAGGACCATCGCATACAGAGTCGAAGACACGCGTCAGTCATTATTCGCCGGTTTACAGGTACCATACAGATGAATCGGTTGATCATAAATCAGGGCAGGCACAATATATAGAGGGGGTGAGAAAAATTTATCGTTTTAGTAAGTTTGTTTTTAATTAAAAAGCCTTAAAATAGACGAGATTAATTCTTTTAAAAATTATTAAGTATCGAATAAATAAGATTTTTTTCTAAATATAATAGGAAAAAGGCAAGTATCAATTAATAAAGCAACTTCCAAATGCTTAAAAGGACTTCCCATTTCTTTCTCTAGCTTTTAAGCTTTAGCTTTAGACGAGTATATGTATTCAAAATAAAGTACTCGATAGCGATAGAAACCAATATACATACCTGAGACCTCATTTTCTGAATGTGCTGTCCGCCCTTGCCAATAATAGCACCTGCGATCTGAAATTAAATAATGGAGAATGTTTATAGGAAATATTTTCAATTGTACGATAAAAATACTGAAGGAATAACTATATGTTTACTATACTATGTATGTTTTTCGAAGATATGCACTTGCACTTTGATGCATGTAACAAAATTTGTAACTACCTAGCGAAAATAAATGACTAGGCGAGGCATATTCCCCTATAGCTTTAATTCCTCCCGCTTAAGAGATCGTTTCAGAGGGTGAAGACGTCCATTTTCTCCTATTTGCCTTGAGTTTTACATCAGCACGACCGGAAAGGAAGGTCTCAAGTTGAGATTCGTACAAAGATTGAAGGGACTACTCTCGCGTGAAATGTACAATCATTACTTTTCGAGGAATGAATCAGCAGTGAAAAATTTAAATTTAAAATTTACAGCTCAGTTCCAAGATTTTTTTTTTCAAAGAGAAACGAAAATTTCTGAAGGGTAAAGTGTATGTATGTAACTTGAAAGGAGCTCATTTTATTTTTGGTTCTGCTGCTTTTATATCCGCATTAACTATTTCAGGCTTTTTATTCAATACTAGTTTGTTCCACTATTTTATTTTCTATACCTTACGTCTTCGGTACTATGAAGTTGTCATTTAGGGTAGGGTAGATATTGTTGTTACTGTTTAGATCTTCTTTACAAAAGTCAGGCGCAAAAAACTAGCATCCGCAGAAAACATTTTAAAAATGGAGGAATTTAAAGCTGCACCGCATAATACAAGTACTAATTTTAGTAAATATAATGCATTAAGCGATGGTATCGTGTGTTGGTTACGACTGCAACCTAAATAAAGTGTAACGGACGTTAAGTAATAAAGATTGCTAAGAAAATTGAGTGCATTAAAAAGAGATCTTTAATATGGATGACGACTCACATTTAATGACAAATTCAACTCAGGCTTAAAATATTATCATACAATCAAATAGGCCACAGTTAGTTATTATATCAAAGTAAAACCAAGTACAAAATGTCCTAAGAAATTTCTCGTATTGAAAGCAACTGCACTATTTCCGAAACTACTACTTCAAACGGCACAATTAATAGCTGTATAAAGGTAATCTAATTCCGTTTATTAAAAAACATGACCGCAATTTTATAGCTCTTATAGATCTTGTCCTACACTTCTATGATCGCTACATATTAAAATTCCTCAAAGATTAGTGTATTGGCACGCAGGAACAAAAACCATTCAAATATCTCACCGACAAAACTAATTGAACCTTTTTAACACATTTTCACAAACTCCATAGATTTTATTTTAATTGATTTGAAGATGTATTTTCTACCATCACTAGAAATTATATCGGGATGTTTTTAATTTACGTACAGTAGACTCTCGATAATTTTCCGCTCGATTATTGGTGGTGCCGGATAATTGGCGGCCTCTCCTCTGAAATTCTCGTTCTCATTGCGAAGTTGCAAATTCAAGTCAATGGTGGTTGCTTTTTGCTTTTATCGTCACTTGTTAGTATGTCGTTTGTGTTTACGTTTCTAACTTTTCTGTTTTAAATCTCTGAATCAATCAATCAGCAAATCATTGAAAAAAGGAAACATATTTTTTTGAGTGTAAATGATTTTATTGTTCTTTCATTCATTCATTTTAATTTCTTTAAATTTTACTGGCCATCGGATAATTTGCCGATCTCGCTAAATGGTGGAATCTCCGGTCCCGAGGACCGCCAATTATCGAGAGTCTACTGTATTAATTTTTGACTTCTCAGGAAATTTTTTTTTATTATTGATATTTTTCTTTTTCTGGATTTTATATTTTGATGCAGGTATGCGTCATCAGCATCTGCATAACATAGTTCATACAATGAATTATATTTTTTATGCATTAAAAACACTCAAATTCATAAATTAATTAACTTTACTTTTATTACTTACCCTGCTAGGAATCAATAGGCGAACGATATCATCATTTCGGCGATTTCTCTTGTTGTCATGACCGTCATCATTTTGAGTTTCACGCTTCATTTTTCTGTAACGCAATTAAAATTTATATTACTCTCAATGAACACGTCTTTTTTCTTCAAAATAAGTAAATAAACTGAACACCTGCCAAATAATTAATAACTCAAAGTTACATTTCCATACAATACAATGTGACTCTTACATAAGTTATGATCAAACACACCTAAAATGACATCTCGAGGTTTTCTTATTTACTTTTAAGTTGATGTAACAATGAATTAATGAGATCAATGTTCACAAAAGGAAACTTGATATAATTCAGTGTATAAAGAGACAAATGCTTGTTTACACAAAAAGTTTGGCAATTCGTGTGGGATTTCAGCAAATTATGCTTCAGACCGTTAATATGCAGCGTGCATATGTAAAATTGAATATATCTTCAATGTAATTTATTACTACTATTATCAAAATAAACGAAATTTGGAACTTTTCCATAGTGTTTTCCAAATAAGCATTATTATCAGACGATTTTAAAATAAAATAGCATGTAGTCAAAATTATCAACTCTCCGCGAAAAATACTTTTTGTAGTGATACTCGTTTTTATTTTTAATCAAGTCTTTTCTGAAAAAAAACTAGGTTCCAATTGATGTTCTCTGTCGCGAAGGAAAGTCTTCGCAAATTATAGTCCGTGAATTTTGCAGATCTGCTAACGCAGTAGTTTACAATTATTGAAAAACTAGTTTAAGAATATATAGAAAGAAAAAAATATTCTAGACAACGCCAAATCTAACTGAGATGAATAAAAGGCAAATTGCAAGCATTGCTTCAAATTCTCCTAAAAGTTTTTATGTTAACAAGTTCTTAAAACATCAAGCCATTAATAAAACTGTGAGAGAAAAAATGCAATCAGTACCACGTCTGAAGGGACACAAGACCGCCAGTTAAGAATTGTACGGAATGTGATATATGTATGATATGATATGATGATAAGTTGTGTGGGCTACCCTAAAATCTCTTAGAACTATTACTCTTCTTCCCTTCTACGAGTATCAAGTAGTTTAAAAAGTTAACTGGTGCCTTACCAGATCAGAATGTTTCCTTGCATTCCCATCACGTTTCAGCAGGATAATGCGAAGGAATAGAAGAGAAGATATGAGCTGTCGGCTAGTCGCGTTATACGTTCTCTGTCAAGTTTAATCGTTTTTTCTCGAAACACGTTTTTGGAACTGGTGTACAGGATCGCGCGTAAAATACTTAACCCATTTACTTGAACTAAACTGCTAATAAAAGACAACGATTGTACGCAGGACGAGACATCGAATTTCTTTTTAAATTAAGTTGTTTAATTATTTTTTATAGCAAAACTAAAGAGTAAAAATGTGGCGAAAATTGCGTGGCTGCGTGAAGTTGCGCCATTTCCAAAATTTTTGACATACAAACTTTTCGAACGAAATGGAAAAGGTAGAAATCTAGACGACTCCTTATAACCACTAGTAAAGTTAACTTATAATTTTTTTAAATTCTTTTGAGTCGATATCAGAGTAGCAGGATAACAAAATAGTGCTTACCCTTATTACGAAGTGTTAATACAATATAATTGAATATTACAGTTTCAAATGCATATGGGTCAAAATCACCAAGGTGGCAAATTTGGTTCTGACACCATTTTTCCTAATAAAGCCTTGAAATAGTTGAGTCACAATTACTTTTAAATATCAGATTTAGTTAATTTTATCTAAACCCTTAATTGTTTTTTTTTTTTGCAAAATGATGTTAACACATTTTTTTCTCATGAAACTAGTGAAAATGTCATTTTGAGAACGCATCCCCCAACAAGCATTTCCGTATTTGAAATGTTCATAAAACAATGAAATACTTATTTAAAAATAAAATGTTCAATCATTTTTGATACACTTGTATTATAGTAGTATAATCACAATTATAAATAAAAGAAAATGTAAGTAACTTCACATTATCTTAAGTAGAACTTTGTCCGGTAGTTGTAGGTCACTTCGTGAACGCACTCTATTCTGTCAAAAGGTAGTGCTCAATTACGTCAAGCGAGGCGTTACTGTGCAATTGAACGATGAAATCTCTCGAGTGTACAGTGTTCGGTTGTTTTATGGCGGTTTTCAATTAATTTTCTTGGTAAGATTACTTCAGTTATGTATTTTGGTACCGTACATCAATATAACATCATAACGGGAACGCCTCAAAATCATTAACATTACGATAAGTGAAAATAATTAGTCTTAATTCCATTAAATAATGCTGTTCTATTTCCGCCAGTGTTGTATATTGGCGCCCAAGATAGCTGATGACTATTTAAAACTAGTGGGGTGGGTCCAGATTCTGGGTATCGCATGATTGGTGCGACCCTTGAGGTCCACACGAACAACTTCCCAGTTAATAACAATTTTTAATTGTTATTAACAATATTAAATTATTATTAACAATATTTAATTGTTAATAGCGATAAATTTCATGATCATAGTACTAACGAGTAAGTGAAAACTCAATAAAATTCATACTATACATTAATATCAACTATTTATGGTTTTTTTAATGTTACAAAAAACTATAAAAGTTCTGGATTTTTAAAAGTATCGAGTTGTATCAGAACCAATTAGATCAGTTGAATCTTTTTCAAAAAAAAACTTTCGCCCACTCTCATTTAAAAATACTTAAAAAATTGATATTTTAAATTAATAAATCAATAAACTAATGAATTTAATTTATCATGATAATTTCGTTTAATTAGATGCAAAATTTTTTTAAAAAATTATTCCGTTATAGCACTATTTTTTACTTAAAACCAAATAAATGCACTCTGTTTGGATTTCATTTGTTATTAATAATTTTGAATGGTTATAAACAATTTATAATTGATATAAGCAATTCTTAATTGTTATAGACCATTTTTAATTGATATAAACAAAGTTTATTCATAAAAGCAATTTTTTGTGGTAACAAAACTTTTAATTGTTTATAAGAATTTTCAATTGCTATGAACAATCTTCAATTTTGTGTTCAATTTCCAATTTTCATAATCAATTTTCAACTAAGTTAAACCATTTTTTATCATTATAAATTTATTATTGTTATAAACAATTATTTATTGTTATAAACAATTTTTTATCATTATAAACAATTTCTGTTCATAATAAATTGTTATTATCCGACTTTTTGATGTCCCGAACGTCATCAGAACAAATTATATCGAAGAAATCCTTTTCAAGAAAGTCTAAAATCAACTTTTTTCAGTTTTTTTGTTTAAACAAAAAAACGGCTGAACCGAAATTGATTAAATTTCTTTCAGCTCTTATTGACAATAATACGCTTCGAATGGCACCATAGCGAAGTCGTTATCATTTTTCGTTCGCGAGATTTCGTTGTCGAAAAAAGTGGTTCCGAACGTACGTACACACACACACACACACACACTCAAACGTACATGTGTTCAAAAACATGCGTAAAACACTATGGTGACTTTGAAATGTAAAAAAAAATTAAAACTAAAAATTTTGAAAATCGGGCCCATTACAATAACTTCCTATATGTGGGAAGTTAATAATACGAAGCGTTGAAAAATCATTTCGAGAATGTTGCCGTATATGACGTATGTTACATTTTATTAAAATAAGAGAACATAAGACAATGTAGAGTACAGATTTAAATATATTTTAGTACCGTATTTCCAAACTAAGTTTTATCAAATTTATATTTTTAACAAAAATATTTAAGTTTTGAAATGCGTTCTCTGAATGATGTTCTCTTTGGAATCGTGGATAAATAATTAAAATGTGAATATTTTAAGCGCTTCTTTTACAGCGCAATTATTGATAGTAACGTGTACATTGTAAGTTATTTTTTGGATTTCCATGACATTCACACTTCCAAATTCGTCACCTTGACGATTTTGACCCATATACGCAGATATATATTGCTTGTAGTAAATTTAAAGAAAATTGTTACTTATATCAGTATAATGCTTACAATTTTACAGCATTTTGTAACCTTTAGAAAACAAGGAGGTACTCCCATAATAAGTTTATGATCGTCGAATGTATTTTGTTTACAATTTAAATAAAGATATGTTAACCCTAACTACTAACAGTTCGAATAAATGACCAAGCTTACTACTGCTTACTCAGGCGGATTTCGAACCAGTGTGAACATTTCAGAATTTTTAGAATTTAAATTTATTCGCTGATTCTAATTCTCATTTTTGGGATTGAAACAACAGTAAATATTTTGTTTTTAATTTTGAATAAATAAATAAATTTATAAACAACAAGTATTGTTTTCTGTGAAATTTTTCTATAGAAGTACTTCATACTTTAAATCAATTTACTACTTATTGTTTAGGCAAACGAATTATATTTTCTATACAGTATCGAGAACATATATTGTGAGTGATGAATTTTTGTATTTAAATCAGTTAAGTTTTTAAGTTCTTTTGATTACAATTCAACCGCAATGTAAAAACATAAAAACAAAGTAACATTTACTAGTAAGGTTCAAGACTCTAAAATATAACTATGTTTTATCTTCTCCATAAAAAGACAGACTAATGGAACGACCCTAAAAGTAAGCCAACCTACCAACAAAAATTGCTCGATAAGCGGACTTATCGACTATTTCGATCACTTGAATTGTTTTTTCAATGTGCATTGGTATAGTTTTTGCTTATACCTATACACAGCATATATTCCTATATTTCTATACATCAGCTCGAATCGAATAAATGAAAAAAATTTTAACGAGAAATAAAAACAACCCTAACAAAACTGGGCAAAGGACTTACATATCTTTAGTTTTTTTTTAATTGCAAGACTTTCCCAAAAGTTCCGCACTATGCTACCTTACGGTAGAATACGTGTATTTCAATAAAACATACTACATACTAGATTTTTTTTCAGTTCTTTATGAATTTATTACAAAAATTACTTTGAAATCCGCACTTTTATTTTTTCATCTTAATTTCATGAAGCAGATAAGGCAATAGTCATATGCACAAATATAATTTAAAATCAGTTATTTATTACTTTAAATTAATTAAAAGGAAGTAATGGAAATAAATTATATTGTATGCAATCTTCTATAAATGGAACTTTAGTTATAAGAAATTTACATTCAATTTACAAATTATGAGAGGATTAATTATTTTTAGTACAAATAATAACTGTGCACCCTTGTATATTCTCAGCATATAAAGAAAATTAAAATAATATAAACTTACATTCCAATATATGCTATTCAAATACAAATTCTGAATACACAAATTTAGTATATCACAAATGTTCAAGAACACAATATTTTAAAGTTAAATACTTTGGCACTTTTTGCAAAAAACTATAAGTAAAGAAAAAATAAATGAAGACCGAGCTTAGCTCCACGATAAAATAAGCAAAACTAACGAAAATTTCAATTGAAGCTTCATTTATCAAATCCTGTGGTAAATAATTTTCGGACACTGGTGGGGATAGAAAAGTAACTATCATTCAAAGAGAGTATGTAGTTCAAAACCGTCTTTTTCTATGCGCCGGAAATGACCAACCAGACATCATGGAATCCAACCCCTTTTCCCGTTATAATGATAATTGACTGAAAAGGACATGTAGCTCGTCCAATCATCAGAGAACATTTTACTCAATAAAATGAAGGGGAATATTTGAGGAAAATTATTGGACACTTTTGTAATGCACTGTACCGATAATGTATTTTAAGTGTAAGCTATTGATTAGTTCTTCACGATTATAAAAATTTAATAAATGGAAACCGACGTTTCATACCATACGTTGCAAAGAACAAATGTTATTCTCCATAATTTGTTATTCAGACGAATAAGAAATTAAGTCATATGTATATTGAGATAGTGACGCCTAATTTATACCTTAACGATGTGGGGAAATAGGTCACAAGTTTGTCATGTACATTAGAATTAAAAATTTATACGTGAAGACAACATTTATGAAAATTCGAAACTTCTTTGAATTAAACCTTTTTGTTGCTGGGAAAATTTGCACGTTGTTCCCGTTATATACAAAACCATCCAAACATATGTTGTTACATTGAATTTTAAATATGGAAAATGTTAGTATGTACCATAACTGATTGTATATATACTTGGCACGATGTTTAAAATAGAAAATTACAGTAGATAAGCACATTATATTTCGGCATCGCCATCTTATCGAAAAACTATTCTTACCCGCACAACAATTCAAAACTGATTTATTGTAAAAATTATATTTGTTACATAGCATCTTTCGTAGTAATGAACAAGATTTTAATATTTGCCCATACGCTATTTAGATAAAATTTAATATAACAAAATGCAAATCTACGACCGAATTCAGTAGATCCCAGGTTTTATTGTGGAGGGTGTCATATGAAGTAGAAATTGCGAATGATAAATTTAATGTGTATAGAAATATAACAGAGATTTTATGAGAACTCTTAGGCGAGATAGCACACAATGAAGCAATTTTTGACCATCAACTAATAAAAATATCGTCTTATATTGGATAATACAGGTTTTCTTATGGGAAACCGCACACAAAGCAATTTTTATATTGGGATATCTTCTTTGTCAACTGTACACTTGTACATTTGTTGCGAAAAATTTGCTGTCGATATGTGAGTAGAGATTACTTATAATCGCAAAGTGGATATCGCCCGATATTCTAGTGTTGTTAAAATAATTTTTGGTGTGTCTCTATTTAGTTATTTTATTTTAAAGAAAATATATCTTTTCAAACAAATGCACAACAGGTTATTAGTTATCTTGATTAAGGAAAACCGTTGCCTCTATAAGTCCAATAGCAGAGAGATAAAATAGAATTGAAGAATATTGTAAAGGCGATAATAGATGTACAATGTACATGTACCCCCTCCCCTCTTCAAAATAGTTTGCAAGTCTAAAATCAATAAAAAAAGTGACTGAATTAATCCACCAACTAGCTCTTATTTGACACACTTCGAGGGATATATATCCCTAAGAAGACACACTTAGGCCAAGGAGAGCCATTGTGATACCAAAAATTGAGGCTGCAAAGATTTTTAAAACCCCATAAAAATATTTAAAGAAGAATGTGAACCTGTTACCCCCTGTGTACCGAGCCAGTTCCCTGTCTCCAGTGGAACCAATTCACGGTTAGTCAAAAAAAATTCTGCTGGGATAGGAAGGGTGTTCAGCCTTAACCCGTAGTCGGGAACCATTTGGAACTCCTGATAAATTGAGCTAGGTCTCTGATGTCAGTGGAGCCTAATTCGGTTAACTCTTCAAAGAAGGGGAGCCCAAAAACCGGTTCCAACGGTTGGCTAGGGCAGTTACCGAGGAGGTGGAGTATGGTTTCCTTCTTCCTCTTCATCATGGCAACTTCTACAGAAGTCGTTTGAAGGTGCGCCTAGTTTATCGGCGTGTCTACTTATGAGGCAGTGGCCCGTAATAACGGCTACGGTACTGCTAATTGCTTTGCATCCGAGTAGGATGAGCTCTCTTCACCGTTTAGGGTTAAGTTTTGGCCATATCTGTTGGGGGATCAGGACGGTGTGTTCCTCCTGCTAATTAATATTTGCAATCCTGAGAGATTCCTGTGAGAGTTCCAGTTTGCAAGTGGCCAGCGGTTTACCCAGCTAGTGGTTAATGTCTAAATCAGGACGAGTGGTACCGATTCTCGCTAGTTCGTCGGCTCTACACTTACCCGGAATATTACTATGTCCAGGCACCCAGATGAGCGTACTTTCGGGTACTTAGCTATGTCATTTAGAGCTGTTACAACCGTTTTGGAGGTAGTATATACTCCCGTGAGGGATTTAATAGCGTCCTGACTATCTGTGAAAATACATGTTGTCTCTAGGTAAGGTTTAATTGATTCAGGTGGTCCGCGGCTACCTTTATAGCCATGATTTCCGCCTGAAACACGCAGCGGAATGAGATGTGGAGGCCCAAATGTTTTGAGAAGATACCTATACCCTTTGGGGTGGACCTTGCTCCCATTCCGATCTGGTGGGAAAAGAGGAGTCGAATTTAGTTACAAAGAAAGGCTTGGGTGTGGTATCGTCGATGCTGCTGGCAGTTCTTTTGTCCAGGATTTTGCAGTGACCGCAGTCGGTTCGTTTCCAGCTGAGGATGCAGTTTGCTTACCAAAGAGATTAAGCGGTAAAAGGTGGAGGAGTCTAACCCCGTCTGGTATAGGGCAATTCAATGTAGAGTATTAATTCGGATTTATACCCAGACCACACCCACCACACCACTCCATGATAATATCATGTTGTAACACTTGGATGATGAAAAGTATTTTTATTTTATTTTCTGGTAGCATATTAAGCGGAAACCGTTCTATTGGACAAAATTTATCAAAGATGCCCACAAGTAAAATTTTAAAAAAAAATTTCAATTTGAGCCAAAAATTCACTTCTCGATCGCAATATCTGAGGCTGGGATTTCACAAACGTATTTTATAGAACTTTATAAGAACGAAAACTTAAATACACAGACTAGTTTATGAAATAAATTCAAGTTATTTAGTTGATTTATAATTTTATAAATGAAATTATTATAACTTTTTATATTTTTATTTCAGTTAAATTTCTTTAAATTGTTGAACAATATATGGAAAATTGTCTTCGGCCGCATTTAACAAATATTAAATAGCATTTGTCATATTGAAAATGCTCAAATGTTGGAAGTTACAAATATAAAATATGAACACGTTGTTATCCTTTAAATAACAAAACTACACTGAATATCAGATTTATGCCTTAAAACGTAATATTACGGTAAATATTTCTTGAGAGTACATGATCAACTGCAAGAGGTCACAATATTTCATAAAAATAACTACAGCGCTAGGTAAATGAAATCAGACCTAAATTCTTCAATACGCCTTTAGTTTTCTACGACAAAAGTGCACATAGCGGGTCCATTCGATCGTTTAGGGTTAATATATAAATAAATTATAAGAGTAGTAAAGCAGTTTTATTTTTGCAAGAACTTTCCTTACAGGCCTTAGGACCACTACTGCATTACTCATTTTATAACAGAGACAGTTCCAAGCGATTAGCAGATTTAGGCTATAAGCGATTTGAATATTTTTTGCAGATTTAGGTTAATATCAATAATTTAAGATGGACGGATAAAAGCAAGTCAATTTCTTAGTTTCGTTTTCCCAAGTTTTCTTTAGTTTAACAAAAAGATTTTTATGGGACATTAAAACATTTAAGGAGACTTCTACCTTGGAGCTCCATTTTTAGGAGCTCATTTTTATTGTTTTTTGAAAACGAATAAATTTAGACGACTGCGGTTTTTTTTATAGTTATAACATATTTATAGCATGTAAATAATATTTTTTTTTGTAATCGATGGTTAAGTGCACAGATGTATCTCTACTTTTTAATAGTTTTTGGATAAAATAATTCCTATGGGAATATATTTTATTCTGTCCAAACGTTATACGCCTAAGACTCCGTCGGAAGCTGTAGACTTGCAAATGTTGTATATCAAGGAAAAACTTACAACCAAATCAATCAGTATCTCCATTTTAAATAATCTGTTGTATATTTTTTGTCAATCAACGCACAAGGATAACACTTTTCAATTTGAAAAATTTTTAAAATGTCATCTCCGAACATTCTCAAAATGGAATCTAGTAATACTTTGTCAATTAAATTGTTTTCTCCTCTTTGTTAAACAATGTATGTTATTTTATCGTAATTAATAGTCCTGGTGGCTTATTATGGAACACGAAAACGAAACGAATTTCTAGTCTAGACACGTTATGTAACACTCGGATGATTATTTTTACCTAAAAATGCCAATTTTGTTGCACAAAATACCGGAATAAGGAATGTAAACAAAAACTTAATGTTACATAACGCGTTGCTTGACTCCCCTCACCGAATATAACGCACCGTAACGTTTCACAAAGACCCCCCCCCCCAAACCGCGTTACGTAATTCTTAAACGGCCCCTAAGTCACCTCATATCACTTCTTTCATTTTTATATTGTATGTACAGATAACTACACAGAATGCAACTATTTTTATTTTCCTCTTTCTAGTCACCTTACTGCGATGAGGTTGGGCATGAACTAAAACCCATTCAATGCCGAAGATTGCAAATAGACTCACAATTCTTTAGTCAAAAAATAATAACTGCAAAAATAAGCTATAGTAGGCGCAACGAAAACAGACTTAAGATTTATTTAAACATAGCGACATTTTTGATTTAGGTTACCCTCAATCTTTTCACACACAAAATGTCTCTTCTTGAAAGTAAATTACTTTAACAGAAATTTAGTTTTTTTTTTCATTTTGCACAGATTTTTTTTGGTTCTGGAATAACGGAATTATCAGGACGTATAGTGTAGTAAATTATGAAGTTGATTTGGGCATCCTACCCTATTTTAGCAATAAGCATGTATATTAAAATTATTCCTTATTGAAGTGGGAGCAATACCAAATTCGTTCAGCAATAATATAAGTTTAAATTAAAATTTTATTGCTATTAATATATAAGAACAAGATTCTACAAAACTCTACTGAATTTCGTAACAATAACTTAACAGTTGAACTGTAATGTGTTAGCTAAGTGCTCATTTTCGCAACGAATTCTTCGCAATAAATTGCGTGCAAATTAATGGTTTAGTTTGAATAAATAATATTACTCAGCAGCTAAAGCATTGCAGTTTGCAAACATACAGGAACTATTATATTTGTCGATAGAACTTCAATGTTAAATGATTCAAACTTGCGGCCAGGACATTAGTAATATAAAAAAGTTTTCATTATGCTTTCTAATATGTACTTGTATCAAAACATATAAGTATTTATATTTACAGAACATATGGTACACAAATCCCTACTGTGAATTTATAATTCATAAATTTCACAAGAAATATCTACTTCAAAATAATGCAGCACTTATTTTTCTCATGCTAAAAAAGCCTTGAGTTATTTAAAAACCTCTTTATCCACCAAATTGAAAATAAATCGTTCTAAATTATGATTTTTTTTGTATGGTTAGCTGCACCTGTATTATCTATACGATATTGCCATACTTCCGTCAACCACAATTCTAGTTCCGTCCCTATTAATCTGAAAGAATGTTGAACATTACATTTAAGTATCAGGTTACACCAGCCATTTGCATAATAAATTTATACAATCGTTATAAAATTATTACATTGACAGGAAAACTATCTACCAATTTTTCTCCGGACTGTACATGATGACACACATGAAGATGGAAAAAGAGCTTCTTTTGATTATTATTTCATCCAAGTGGTTTGTCAAAACAATACGTTGTCATGACAATAACAGTGGACGATTAATATTTTAAGGCGCTAATTAAAGCAATCAGAGAATGCCTAGTTGTTCAGATGAAATTTAAATTCAAAAGCCAATTGATTGTATTTAAATTGTTTTTCAATATCGAAAAATTCCTTGAAATAGAAAAGGACAAAATGATAAAGAACGAAAGAAGTTACTAGAAATCTCGTGTCGATGAGTTTGCCCCGTCTGTGAAAATGTGTACTTTTTATTCCAGTCTAACGACCACGTTGAAAGTTAATAACTAATGTGGATATCGCGTGTGGCTATGTCCATAAATTATTAAGGGACTTCGATTTTTCCTGTTCATTTTTCAATAACAGACCACCACGTTGTCCAGTTACGTAACTTGGTCATTTTGAAAAACACCACGAAACTATTCACAACTAGAATTCACCGAACTAAGTTTATTGTTCGAAGCAATTTAGTTAATTATTAAAACATATATTCGACTGACTTGTTGTATGGATTAAAAAAAATTATTTCTAGATTTGTTGCGTTACTGTTTTTTTAATCACTTCAGAAAAAGTTTGCGAAACATGTGAAACCTACGAACTCTGTCATTACTAATTATTGCTAATTATTTATGTACTTGTTATGCTAAATTGATAATTATTAAACGGTTTTTACAGTTTTAATAAGATGGCGTTTTACCGAAACCATTATATTAATAGTCTGTAGCTTTAAATTAAATTTATTGTAGATCGCGATTTAAAAATATCAATTCGTGACAAAGCAGCGACTCATATAATCAAAAATTCAAAAATAAAAAGTAATACAATTTTAGGTAACTTAGAAAGATTTTCGAGCTATCAAATGTATTTTTTAACATCTTCATCCCTTTATTGAGACGACGGATGTGATATTGAAGCTTCCTTATTGGAGACTAAGGCCATTTGAGATATAACATTGGTTTGGATTATTGATTCCATTAACTTAGGTATGAATTGACCATATTGATTTAATAGTGAAAAATTAACCTATCTTGTCAAAATTAAGTTCGTATGGCTTGAAACTCGCTCCTTTATATCCTTACATTTTCATAAGACGATATTATAAAAAATCAAGCACATATACTTCAAAATACTATGCAAAAGGAAAGGATTTTGGTATGCTGGGAGAGCAGAATTTCATGATCGGGAAATACACAGTACTTTTATATCGTATTGAAGTTTATACGGATATATCATAAAATAGGTTTAACCAAGAGTTTGCCAGATTATCTTGTATGCTTAGTAAAATAAAATAAGGCTCATCACAGAAATCATATTCCCGTAAACCCTTGGGCGGGAGGAGAACTTCACTTGATTCGAGACACCGATTGTAAGTGGGCCTATAATATAAAGTAGATAAATAAATTACGAGGAAACAACGTGGAGATTTTGTATTTTTTATTATTAATTAATTTTACAACAAATTCGCCGATTTTTATCAAATTTTCATAAATTCATAAAATACTTTTTACTTCTAAAAATTGAAAAATTTATAAAATAAACAAAATCTCGTCGTTGTTACCTCGAGAAACTCATAAACTAACGAAATCTTTTTGGTTTTTTGTCAACATATGTTCCAGTAATGAGTTATGATGATCACCGCAAAGTATTTTTTTTCCAAATTATCCTTTTATTTCCTGTCAGTCGCTCAATTCACAATATTTTTAACCAAATATTCAACAGAAGATTTTTGAAATGTTGTACTATTATGTTCTTAACTTAAAAATAAATTTATATTTACCATATTTTTTGTTTGTTTGTTGGAGAACAACACTGAAGCTCACTGATAAAATTGTGGATTATGGGTTCAACTACAGTTCAGCAATTTTTTTTATTAAAAAATTATAGTTTATATTAAAATTTGGTGGAGGGTAGCTGTAAACCACTGCACACCGAACATGGCCACCTGGTTCACTGTCCTGCTTGGACGTTTATTATCGAAAAAACAAATTGGGTTTATTTTTGTAATATGTATTGTAGTAACTTCAGGTAAATATGATCATTTAAAAAAAAATTAAGACAATTTTTAATAAAATGGTAGTCTCTCAAATAAAAGAAAATCTAAATTTCCGAAAAAATTGACTTACTTCGGCTTGAAAAAAATAGAAAATATTCATAAAAAAACCGCTAAGCTTAACAGAAAACATTTTTATGTAGAATAATATATGTAAAATTGAAGTTGATCCGATTTAAATTGACGGATATTATCAGTTGCGAAAACGTGTTTTAATTGTAAAGTTTATGTTTTTGGCATGCACATACATATATAAAAGCGAGCGGCGCTTGATATTTTCTTTTTGAACACATGTTGGAAGCTTCTAGTCGTGGCTTGCATACTAAAACTCGAAATAATTCGATGAGGAGCGCTAAGAAATATGTTTTATCTTTTTAAATTTGTTTATACAAATCTAATACACACTATTTGTCTTATAATGTAATGGGCAAAAAACAATTGAAGGTTTAGTAAAAAAAATTAACATATTGTTTCATTAGTTGCAGCAATTTGGGAAAACGAAGCTACATACATACCATACCTACCTAGGCATAATTTTAAATTTGGAAGAAAACCTTTATGTTGGCGGTGGCATAATAGATGATTACGTGCTTACTTTTAATCGTGATAATGTAGATTATAATTTCCCTGGTGACAACCAATGGTTGTTTTCTGTTAACAAATAATTACCCAACAATAAGGTAATTCTATAACAATAAAAGTAGATACATATTTTAAAAAAGGCAAATACAACGGACGAACAATATCCTACTTTATATAAGGCTGACATTTGGTAAATAGTGTTTGTGTTATTAGATTGTACCATATTGACGAGATGAGGAGTAGAAATTAATTATTATAGCAGTCATAACATTTTTTCCGATCTGTATTTGTATTTACAATCATGACATTTTGCGAAACTAATTAAACCGAACGAATCTAAAGGCGCTTTCCAACAATGAAATAATAAAGACAGAAGTTAAGAAATTTGATTTAGCCACACTTTCCGCTTTGTCAAGAAATTGCAAGATTCTGAATACCCAAAAAAGAAAAACTCGAGTCGGGTTGAAGACATTTAGTTATAAAAGAGAGGCAATTTGTTAAATGGAGCGTTAATGCTTGTTATGATTAATGAAAAATTATAAAACGTATGAATAATGATTTAAACTGTTAAGAAATGAAAAGTACAATTTTCCAAGCATAACCGTAGATGTAAATAAAATTAAATAGTTCTTTTATAATCAAATTCTTGAAATTTTTTGAATCTCGGAAAGTCAAATAATCGTTACAAAGCCATTAAAAACCGTAATACCATGCACAGACCGTTAGAAGAAATCAATAGTTAACAAGATTTCAATACCAAAGAAGCAACATTCCATAAACTGATACTTCTAACCTTCACTTCAATTTTTTAATCGAGGGAAACTTAAGATGTTTTATGAAGTGTGTCAACGTCAGATTCAATACCGATTCATGATTTCAATTTCAAGGTCAACCACATTTCATTAAATGTGTGATTCAATTTTTATATTCGCATGAACAACGAATTCTTTAAGTGAAGAATAGCATGAACACAAGACAGCAAAGCCCAACAAAAACGAGTTTAATTATTATGAGCTTTCTAGTTAAAGTCTTTCCGATCCAAGGTCGAATGGCAAAGAAAAATGTTCGCAAAAATTTAGAACTATGAAGCACCTGGTCGCGCGATGATCGATAATTTAGTAAACCGGTTTATTAGTGAATCAACTTTTATTGCACACAAATTTTATACGGCTAAAACATAAAATTACCAAACTACTTTCGGTGTTCATATACAACATTATCGCGTGAGGAATAGCAAAACATTTTTCACAATCAAAATTTTACCTAATGAACTGCTACTAAGAGTAGTATTATTTTTATACAAATTGAGTTTTAATTGATTTATTTCAGCATTCATTTGAACATTCGCTGTTCGTTTTCTAAATAAATCGAGAGTAAATACATTTACACCATCCGAAAACATAAATTGCAAGTTATCTATAAAAATTGCACGTACTGATAATGGATTTTACATTTCTTATCAATATAGAAAAGCAATAAAAATAGTTCCCGTAACTCCTTAATAAAAGAACATCACCCGATTCGATGAACGTTTTATCAGGTATTGTTGATCATTCTAAATGGCGCAATCAAGAAGCCTTGAAATTAAAAAAATAACATCCAGAATATTGGACGAGGGAAGGGTAATGATATACATTTATTTAATTAAAAAAAACTATATTTCTGAAATTCTTTAACCGGAAACAGATGCGGGCAGCAATTGACTTCTTTCTTGGCAGCTCATAAAGGTTTTGAGATCATGATTTTACTTGAGTCCCTTTTCTTCCCTGGGTCGCTGCCGTGCGTCGGTGGGATTCGAACCTGGGATATCGAGTCTCACCATAAGGGTTCTTTGATTGCTCATTGCACAATTCATCTTTACTACATTAAATTCAATTTTTTATAAATTATTAGATTGAATTTTGCTCAAATCATCTTAAATAGTCCTTAAATAAGTGTAAGACAGTTTTATTCAACACTGATAGTAGTTGAATTTAATCTCAACTCAGAGTGTCAATTAAGACGAAAAAACATAAAGATTAAATTCCAAATACGTTAGAGGTACAGTTAAGCACGGAGGTGGAAGCGTCAGGGTTTGGACATGGATTTCTGATCATTGTCTTGAAGTGAAGTGAAAAATATCGATTCAATCGATGTTTCAATATGACGACCCGAAACATCAAAGTTGATAAAGGTCTTACTTACAGCGAATGGGATTCCAGTCCTTAATTGGATAGCAAAATTACCCGGCTCACACAAATCTCATCGAAAACTTCTTTGGAATACTTAAGCGCTTTCAGGACAGGAAGTTGATGAAATGGCAAGAATAGGAAAAGATACCAATGATCCCCAAATAGAAAAGCTTAGGTATTGCACAGCAGATTTTAGGGAATATTTTGTTTTTGTTATTCTTTTATTATTATTTAGTTTTTAAGGTCGTATTTCTGGTTCATACACACAACAAAGATATATGTTAAATAATATTAAAATAAGACTAATCAATTTTGATTGGCAATATTTTTATATTTTTAGTTTTGGGTTTTCCGAAATAACGTAAATAATGGAAGAAATTGAAGACGTTAGTGCACAACTGAAGTGGAGTGACATGACAGTGACGTAATATTAGAAAAAAGGGGCAAAAATTGTGATCAAAGTGTGACAAGTTCGACGGTGAGTCTATCAGTTTCTGACATGTAGAAAGGGGTATTTCGGTCCAAGCTACTTTAACGGCGTTAAACAATTCTTCCATATTATTTTTTTCCGAAACTTTGTGTTTAAGAGTCCCCCAAAGGACGGTTTAAGTCTGGACTGCATGATGGCCATTCCAATACTTCCACCCTTCTTGACTTGGACCACTCTTTAACCCTCTTAGCTTATGCTTCGGGTCGTTATCCTGCTGGTATTTCCAAGTGACAGGCAAGTTTTCTTCCGAATCCATTACATTCTCAAGAATTGAAGGTACTGATACTGATCCATTCTACCCTCACTCCGTCCAAAACAACCCCACCCAAAGCATTATAGAGCCACTTCCAAATTTTACTACAAGCTTTGTGTATTTGTGTTCGAACTCTTTTCAAGGAGGACGGCGACAATACTTCCTCCCATCTGATCCCATTCGGTTAATTTTTGTTTCATCCGACAACAAAATCCGTTTCCAGTATATGTGTTCCCGAGCAAATTTCAACCGAGCCAATCGATTTCTTTCGGATAATAGTGGCTTCTCGCGAGCAATTCGGTCATGTAGATTATGTTCAACCAAGCGGCGTTGTACTCTTCGCACAGATACTGTGGTTATTTCTTCGGAGAATACTTCTTTCCTAATGTCTACAGCCGATTTCAAGAGCTCTTGCTTAGATAAACGAATAATTTTCCTGTCTGTGGCTGCTGATGTTTTTCGTGGCCTTTTCTTTCGGGGTACATTATTCACTGTTTTAAAATAATCCCAATGTTTAAGCGCATCAAATACCAATTTTTTTGATCCTTTTAATTTTTTGGCTATCTCTTTTCTTAAATTTAAAATAATTGCTCTTTCTTCTGAGGTGCAACTTTTCGTCTTACCCATAGTAAATAACTTCAATTTCACTGATACTTCTAATACAGCGTTTATAATATTCACGTTTCACAAAACTATTTCACTTCGAAACTGTGCCCACCAAGGACAATAATCTAGTGATTTTAAACGAACACTTGCGCCTAACAGTAAAATTCTGCGAATGTTTCTAATTAGCTGCCTGAGTTACTTTGCTACCCTAACGGTATTTGTTGTTCTGTACGAGAACACAACCTGGACCGACGCAATGCGGTCGGAAAGGTACCGCAAACGTATACTTGCGGTACAACGCCGTGCGGCGCTCCGCATTGTGAGCTCCTACCGCACGGTCTCGGAACCGGCGGCGATAATAATCGCGTTGGTCATACCCATTGACCTTTTAGCCACGGAGCGACAGTTTGTCCACCGGGAGAAACCCGTAATGGGAGGAGGCCGCGAAGGCAGCTCGGGCCAGGACCATGGCGTCCTGGCGAGAAAGATGGGATGGAGAGCCGCGGACACTTAGCTAAACCGTCAGCATAGTGAGGTGGACTACTATCTCACCCAAATGCTGACGGGGCACGGGCATTTCCGGGCCTTCCTTCACCGTATAGGGAAGGTGTCTAGCCCGGGGTCATGCTGCAGAGGGAGGACCACTGGCGAAGGATTGCCTTTTTCGTGTGGGGGATCCTTCGCCAAAAGGAAGGAGACAACAATGGGGCTCCCTAACGGGAGCACTTGCTAACTTGTTGGGGTGGCAAGAAGGTAGGGGCTCTCAGGGGAGCACCTGTTGGCTTGGGTGCCTTGGTGGAGGCTATTTAATAGGACTCCACAACGAAGTAATGTCTTCTTGACGGTCCCGTGGTGGTCTTCCTGCGGGGAGGGGGGTTTTAGCCGGTATTACTGGCCTTCGGCCAGGTGAGGCCGGCACACGGATTATCCTAGTCCCCTAGGTGCGTAAATGCATTTCCCCGCTCCCATAAAAAAATAAATGCAAAATATCACCATACACTGGTAAACATTTCAATATTTTTAAATTTAAATCCTTTGAGTTGAATATTTGTTAAATATGTGGGGAATATTTTACATTTGTTTGTCACCGTTTCTAATTAGTTGCCCGCCACTGTAACTTAAAAAGTAATAAAGTTATCTACTTGAAATTTTGAACCGATATTCTTTAACTTAGGGGCCTTTGCACACACCTTCAATTTTTTATTAATTGTTAGAATAAATATTGTTTGGCGCAAACCAGAGGAGTCAAGTTTGATCAGCTGTATCGCCGCCATTTTATTTTTTGTTATTAATGCAACCTTAGAATAAAGAACTAGAGGAAGCGCTGTACTGTGAGTGAACCTCCTTCAGGAACTTAAAATCAGCTGGGGTCGTTGGTTTATAGAGACAAAAGCATACTCAAAAGAGGGACAAATATATTTCGTACTGTCAAATGTTGTTTACTTTTGGGCGTAAAAAGTTTCCTCGAGTGAATTAAGTTAAATTTTGTTTAATTTGTTAAAATAGCTTCTTTTAAAACTTTATGTAATCATTGCAATAAAATTATTAGACTATTTTGTGATTTTTTGTAAACCGACTTTGCTTTAACACCCTTGATTCGCTTGACCTATAATATAACGTCTACATTGCTATGCAGCTTGAATATTTTAATCAGAGAAGTTAAAATCAAATTATTCTATAATGAATTATCAAGACTTTATATTTACTTTTGACCACACTTCAAATCTGAATTAGTTTACGCCTTTATTGTTGCTACCACACATCGCCCGAAATTCTGTTACAAAAGAAATTTGCTTCCCTAAAGTCAAGTTACAGCTCCTTCCTCTAGTTCTTTATTCTAAGAATGAAAATAACTGAATAACTTGAATTTTTGAACGAAAAAGTTCCAAGGAAGTTGAAGTTGCCAGATGAAATGAAATATATCTAGATGATTCTCATTAAGTCATCCATTAATTTGCGACAGAATTTTTAAAATTTCATCTTTATCCATTTCTATACCACAAAAACAGATATTTTTGGACACTCATTTGAACATGACTTTCATTTGAACTTTTATTTTTTCAGTTTGTTAAAAACTGTTAAAAAACTCTTTTATTTTTTGTTGTAGAACTCTTTTGCTGTTTACTTGTTACAAAATATGTGTAATAAACCTCTCCGAAGAAACGAGGCTTATAGTTTTCAGGTGATAAAAAGAAAAAACCGGTCAAGTAGAATTTTTATTTGCCAGGAAAAAAAAGGTCAACAGTTTTCATCAAACTGAAAAAATAAAAGTTCAAATGGACTTACTACTAGATAACCAGCTCCCTAATTTCTTGAAAAAGTAACACTGGCACCACAGTAAAAAGAAACATATCCAGCTTTTACAGTCATATGAATATACACATGTAGTACTGGAATTCGTTCGGAAACACAACTATAGCTGACCATAGTCACATATAGCTAACTATTGCCGTTCGGTAATCACAATAACTGACTATTTTTTATAGCTATAGCAGTTCGGAAACTCACAATAATCGACTAAATAGTCAACTATTCTTGAGTCTGCTGAAACAACGAGTTAATAGTAGCTATCACACACCATACATATAAATCACATGTGATATTCCTTTGCAAGTGACAGATAAAACAATTCTGTAAATGAAATACAGATGCTGAATAAACAATTAATTTAATACTTGACAGTACGAAAATGAACCAGTATACAGAATACAAAAAATTTCAAAAGTATAAAGTTGATAACATGCAGTAGTTTAGTAAATGAGAATTTGTCGGTGTGGACTAAGTGATTATTTGTTGGCCTGTCTTCCTTCGCAGAAAATTCAATTTCGAACCCCATCGGTGGCTACCTTAGAATAAAGAACGAGAGGAAAGGCTATCTTAAGTAAAAACCCTGTACGTGTGATAAGCATTTTTGCTTCTCGGCCAAGTGGTGAGTGGGTTAAGGGGGGAATGTCGCCTGAAATGTCAAATTGGACCGAAATCAAAGTCGTCTCCGTAGTACTAAAATATTTGGGGGCATAAGCAGTGTTTTTAAATAGTAAACTGAAGTAAATTAATAAAATATGGTCGGGCAAAGTTATATTATATTAAGTGTTATAAGAATATATTTTAAAAACACCTAATTTAAAATATTATCAAAATGAGTTGGCCCCTCTTGTATACATGCATAATTTTACTACTTTAATGTTCGAAACGCACACATCGCTTGGGTTCTACCACATATAGCAAAATGCTTACATTTTTCAGAATGATGTCCTTTCCTCTAGTTCTTTATTCGAAGTTGCTGACATAAGGTCTGTTCCCTGACTTTCAGTGAGAAAAAGTGCAGTGAACTTGGTGGGGATAACACTTCACTGAGTTGAGGAACGCAGATTGCTTTTCTGTGCCAAGAAGAGAAATGTCTGTAGGTTTGTTCACGTACCTGCAGGATTTATAATTCCTGCGCAGGAAAATGCAGAAAGTCGTTTTGGTACTATTTGACAGCAGATTTTTCCTGACGTCACCGCTTCCCCACCTGCAGGAAGATTCAGGAATTTGCAGTAGCTTTAAACTGCCTTACTTTTTCTTACTGTCACCGGCTGATGTCAAATACCTGACTAGTTTATTTTTGAGGTTATATTGGCACTCTTCTAATTTTTCAGGAACTTTCAGAAAAAGGTTTTTTGACAACTGTACGCCCATAACATAAAGGAAAATGCAGAAATTGTCAGCTACAGAAGTACGTGAACAGACCTAATAGCACTGAGAAAATTTTCAGTGATAAAAAGTGCTTGAGGGGAAGCTGATTTGACAATTCAAATAGAGCTTTCAATGTCTTTTAGTGAGCACGAGTTATCACTAGTGATTGTTAGGGAACAGACCTATAACACGTTAACAGGCCATTGGGTCTTGCCGGTAATGTTAGTGG
Organism: Leptarthrus brevirostris; assembly: GCA_964036015.1. Lineage (NCBI taxonomy): Eukaryota > Metazoa > Arthropoda > Insecta > Diptera > Asilidae > Leptarthrus > Leptarthrus brevirostris. The sequence continues at coordinate 44,977,271 of OZ038372.1, forward strand.
TTCAGAACACCCTTAATTGAAGTCCCCCGTGCAACTGTTGTTCTCAAATCAGATGACATTCTTCTCTCGCCCTATGGCCCAGAAGAGAGCGAGAATTAATAGAAAATTTGAGGATTTCTCTGATTTGCTTTAAAGTCCTTAAACTCAGTTTATACACTTTGATAATAGAATCACTAAACTTTTCGTAATTTTCGACGCTACATGCATGTTAACCAAATTGATCTGTCAAAATGACTTGAAAAGCGAGATGACTTATAATTTAATTTTAAATTTACCCCTGAATCGTCATTTTGATGGTAGCATGAAATCCTACTACTGCTAGTAGTTTAGGAAAAGAATCTTTTTCAGTAGACTAAAGTAAAATAGCACCGTTGATATTAGTTTTGTTTACAACTACTGATTTACTTTTAGCCTCTTACAAAAATAGGCCGTATCAAAAAAATTAATCTTTTACATTTATTAAATAAAAACCGCAGAATTTTACTAAAAATTCCTCTTCTAGAAACAAAATTTATTCACGCTACAATTACGTCAAAATCTATACGTAACTAAACTTTATCATTGTTTAAATTTTTTACCTACCAACACATGCTTCAACCTAAGCATAAAAAGCACAAGGCGCGAAAAGGCGAGTTCACGAAAGAATTTGGTGAAGTTGTAATTTCATGATTCCACTTGCGCTTCTAATCTCGCATTTTCATTGTATTTTTTGATATCGTTCGAGTAAATTGCACGATTAAAATGTAGTCGAGAAACGCGCAAATGTTTAGCCTCCTGTGACGCTTTTCATTGTAAAATAAGGGGTGATAAATAATACGCGATAATACATCACTTGAAAAATCAATGAAATGCTTTCGCCATCTCATAACAGTAGACAATTTATTCAATTATTTGTAATACACAAGAGATATTATTTTATGATACTATATTGAGCCGTGCATTTCTAACAAATTATTCAACTATAAATTTTGCTTGCTCACGTTGCTTTTTATCACCCATTTGAATCTTCACAAAAACTTTTACTTACCCTCTTTAAGTTTATTATATGACCGTCAGTAAAACGTTTTGGTAATATCACTCTTTTCTTTATCCTTTAAATAATTCAAATTTGCAAACTGCAACGCGGCTAAATCACACAAGATCAAACTAATAACAAATTGCAAATGGCTACCACCTTCTTCTCAAGAATCAGCAAGGTTCAAATTCAATATGTTCCAGCATTTAGTACAAATTGTTTCAGTTTAATCAATTCCCGGCAAGAAATAAACATGGAGTTGGTTCTAAAAAAATCAATTGGTTTGCCGGCATTTGAGGTTTATGAAAATTTTACAATTATTTTGTACGATATGAATATATTATATTATTTGTATCAGATAGTTCTTACATTTTTTTGTTATTTGATTTGATAAAGAAAGTATATTTAATAAAATTAAGGATTTTAAAATATTTTAGAACATCTTTATTGATAAGGGAATACACGGAACTGAAACATAATATTGGATGAAAGGGTCCGCTCGCTTACAAGATATGAAAAGTTTTATATTAGGGCTTGTTCATAAGCGCGATGCGACTCCGTGCGATTTTTTCGTTCATCTCACTTTTTGAATATTTTTCTTTCAGGCTGCGATTATTTTTCATCGTATGCCCGATCACAAGGTTGACGAACGAAAATTTGTTGTTTACAATTAAATATGGACATAATTAGTGCTTTTAAGTAACATATATCATTCCAAATATAAATATTAAAGTGAATCGGGAACGCGAATTTAAGTTAATGATTTTTTTAAGAGTAGAAAAGAGAATATTTGTTTTATTACTATTTCCTCATTTGCTGTAAAATAATAATAATTAATTTTTATATCCAATAACACATATTACATACATATTTTATTTATATAAGCCGTTTTTCATTCAATAAGCACTTTTCAAAAAGGTAAACAAACCAATTATGTTTTAAAATCGCACAACAATCGCACCAAATCAAGAGCATTGCTGCGATTATTTTTACAATCGCAGCGACGTTAGACAAAGCCAGCATGTCAAGAAACAGGTATATGACTTCAGCCAATCAAATTACAGTCGCATGCGACGAATCGCACTCGTGAACGAGGGTTTATTATAGTAAAAGAGCAGTGAAGTATGCGTAACGCGTGAGGCTCACCGACTTGCGTTTGTCGGTGAAACCGCCGTAACATCTGCGTAAACTCAGTCCCAGAACGTGCGTACAGACATTTTCAGCGTTGAGTTTCATGCGCCAGACCGCCACACCTTTCAAACAAATTGACATTTCGGAAGGCGTGCTTTGGGTTCCCTTCCCACACCGTTCCCACGAACAAAAAATCGGAAAACACGTACACGGTTTATAGACCGGTATTGCACTTCCGTTCGTTTTCTGTTCTAAGGGTGATACTTATAAACACTGCCATAATATAATTTAAGCATTAATTTGATATTATAACCCAGCTTAAAGTTCTTTGCTTGTACGGTTGTTAATCTAGTACAATATGATATTAAAATGTAGTCCAATTTTACAATTGTCGCGCATGCGCTTTGTTTGGCAGAAGTAACGGTTTAACAATTTTGTCAGCTTGCAGAGAAGTTGCTTGTGCGGAAATATTTTAAATAAAAATGGAAGTGGTTAACGCAGAGGATAATTTTTTATGCTGTGAAAGAGCAGGTGAAATAAAAGAAGAATTTCTGAAGCTCTATCCGAAAATGGGTGAGCTATTGAGGTTAGCTTACATTCTAGAGATACATCTAATTAGTTAAATTATACAAAAATTTAAGCAGTTGATTTTTTGGCCGTGGTATGGGCAAATGTGTAGTAATAAAATCATATTGCACACTCCCCGGCCTGGGAATTTGCTGCGGACACCTTTCGATACAAAGTTCTATTGATGCTATTAAATAATTTTCTAATTTGTATATTTTATGGATCTATCACAGTGCATCCCATTTTGTTGATATTCTTGACATAGTCACAAGTGACGGTGTAACAGTGAAAACAGACGCTGCGGTAGATATTATGAAAACTAGGTTAACAAATAACTTGAAAGTAGCGTTTAATCAGATGTGGGACTTCCATAGCATTACACCAAACCTTTCAATTTTGGAGTATCTTAAGAATAAGTACAAAAACCGGACAAAACCTCAATGGTGAGTAATGGAGTATTTAGCAACATGCAAAATATTTAATTGGTATCCTTTTCTGGTATCTTCACCTTGATATACTGCAAGTTTAAAATGCATAATGGCTATCTTAGTATTAAGCTTATTTGACACACATCGTTTAAGATTTTCTTATAATACTAGGCGTCCATATGGTAAAACTGTACAGGAGCAAACACTGCCTTTGAGAATCAAAATGCTGGAAAGGAAGGGTTTATATTTAGAGAAACAATTGGCTTTTCAAAAAGGAAAAATCGAGGTGAATTCATTTCATTAAAAAAGTTTTAAGATTTTATAGTTTCCCTTATAGGACATAATTGCTCGAGTTGAGAGCACAAGGAAATACATAGAGGAAGTCTCACAGCGAAGGAGCCAGCTTTCGTATGCCATTGATTTAAGAGAGGATCGGTTTCCTCAACTAAAGGAAGAAATTCGTGACTTGCAATTGAAATCGATAGACATGATCTACTCTTAAACTATATTTCATAGATTTATTTAATTTATACATATGTAGGATATTTTTATTAAATAACATTTCATTTAAGTTTTCAGGAATTTTTTTTCACCTTTTTTATTTGCGAAATTGTGGATTCTTTAGTTTTGGACATTAAAGTTAACATTTTTCCTTATTTAAATGAAAGATAAACGTCCAGTTTTGTTGGTTGTTAGTTTTGTAGGGCTGTTGAGAGCATATTTGTAAGGACCACCATCCAGTGAGTTACTTAAACTGGCTGTAGATTATATACCCGAGTTTAAATTGCTTCAAAAATTCTCCTTATTTCACTCAGATTAGGTGCCCTGGTTACTAAAACAGCACTTAAAAAGGATTTTTGAACTTCGCTCTTCAGCGTTAAACAATTTCAGCTTTAATAATTGCTTTTTTTCTAGAAAATTTTGCTTTGGCGTTTTTATTTCAAGTATGGAAATATTTTTATGCATTTGTTGCAAGAGAAGCAATATAGTTGTCCAAAATTTATGAGACATATTTGCAGTTTTATCTAGGGCTGCTAACACAAAGGAACTCCCGATTACTGATTTTTAAATCTATCTTGAACAAGATGCATTTTCCAATAATAATAAAATGATGGAATTTGAAATACATGAATTTTTTTTGCTTTCGTTGCGAAGATTACCGATTAACCCTCAAACGCTAAAGGGCAAAAATTGCCCTACTTTTTTAAATTTTTCTGAGTGCAATTTTGAACGATTAAACGTTCGTGCCTGAAAATCAAATTATATATTTTTGTTGTTGAATCGCATGTAATGGCATTAGAGACAGTCAGATATAACAACACTTTCATTTCATACGTATTTCACAGGAGTCCTGAATTTGACACTGGGCAATATTTGTCATATTTATCATGTCTTGCGCTGCGCCTCTTTTTGTATTGGCTACTATGTCATAAAATTCCTAGGCAGTGGCATGAACTTTCTGGACGGATCTCAACCGTAATAAAAAACTAATAATAATTGTACTGTGTAAAAATAATTGTACTGTAATGTGTTTACCGCCCGTACAAAGCAGGCCGCACCAAATATTCAAATTTTTGTAGCATATGCGACAAAGCTCTGTGTCCAGCACACATAGCCCCTAATTTATGTTTACTAGCAAACTAGTATCGACAAATAATTTGTCGATTCAATGAAATATTTTTACTTATTTAGGGGCCATTCAAATATTACGTAAAGCAGTTTGAGATTTTTGAGCCCCCCCGTAACGTAGTATTATATTAATTGTGGTAACGCGTCGTAACGTTATACGTAATACTTGAACAGCCCCTTATATACTGTAAGCATATAATAAATTTCATTTTTATGAGTTAAAATTAAGTTTTTAAAATCATTATTTCCATTCTTGAATAAATTATATCATTTGATTAGGAAAATAAGGAGCAAAACGGAATGCTCTTTTAGGGTAAAATTTGCCCTAAACGTCGGTTTAGGACCACTCCAAAAACATCGTTTGAGGGTTTATAAACGTCTTATTAACTTGTGAGATTTCAGAAACTATTTTGCATGAATAATTCGAAAACTAGTCGGGATTTAGGAAACAACATTCTTGCTAGACTGAGTTGAATAATATCATAAATTTTAATTTGAAATTACAATTAACAAGAAGGTCATTGCAGTATTTTTAGGCGATTTATGAATATCTCATACACAGGCTATACTACTAAGGTTAGAAATGTTGAGTTCCTATGGTTGAGGTTATGCCTTGGTAATAGAACAACGTCCGCAAAATATCGGAAGAAGAAGCAATGGAAATTAAACGAAATTTCAGCCCACTTTGGCAGTAATCTGTTTGCGTGAAATTCGTAAGCTCATGGCTTGTAGTTTAGGTGGTTTTGCTTAACCGCAACGGTCGTGGTACACGGCTTATTGTGGTTATTTGCTATATATATACATACGACTCTTTTCGTATATAAAAAATATGTGTAGTGAGTCACGAGTTAAAAGTTAGGACTTAATTTTAACAAAAATTTAATGTTACGTAACGCGTTGCTTGGCCTCTGCCCCCCTAACTGCGTTACGTAATACTTTAACGGCCCCTTTATATGTGAAAAAAATTCATATGTAAGACTTCAGATACTGCGGAACAAAGCAATAAAATCTATTCTTAGATGTAAGAGATAGGCAAGTATGTTAGATTCATGACACTGGTGAAGTATTAAACAACGCATTGCAAGAAATTATTTATTTCTTATCTACAGAATGAAAAGGGAGATATGCCTAGTAATTTGAGGCGTTTAATTAATTATGTACGAGATGTTCAACCAAACGTGCTAAGAAATTATTTATCCTTTCTTTATTCGATTTAAAACATAACAATCAAAAGGCTTAAGAGCCTTACATATACAAAGATTGTAGAAGTATGCACAATAGATTGGCTTACAACTGAGAAGAAGCAATATAAAAATACAGTAGAACATAAAGAAGAAGATCCTGTGCAACGGCTGTTTTAGGCGTGATTTTGTACCTACTACTCCTAGATTTTGTAACGTGCACGAGGTAGGCCACGAAAAGGGAAATAGTCAACCGTGTAATGCGCATGTTCCCGGTGGCCAGAAATCAAGAAAAGGAAATGTCAAACGGGGAAAGTCAAGGACGACTCGAACCCGTGGTGAATATGTGAGGTGAAAAATGCGTAATGGAAATATCTAGAACTAAGTGACTGAACTTTCTAGAATTAAGCTAAGTAGTATAAATAGGGCTGAACAGTAGCCTAGGTAGTTTAGTCGTGATTTAGACTGCGAAGTGTCTTCATGAGAAAATGTGAATAGTCAGTTGTATTTGAACCAGTGAAGTGATAAGATTTAATTGTTAAAGTGAAACGTAATATGTGAAGAAACATTGAAATTTTTAAACGAACTAATTAATCGAAGTGAATAAACTTTTGAGAATTTGTGACTGTAAATAAGTGTCTTAATTAATCCGTCGGGCCCGTTACGTTACAATATACACATTACAAATATTGCAATGTTTACGTTACAATATACACATTAAAAATATTGTATCGGGCGGGGCAGTCAGCCTGAGAGAATCAGGATACTGGAGGGCCAAACGTTATGGCCACAGTAGCATTCTGAATCTGCTGCCAGGAAGACAGGCCACACTTCTTACTGACTACATCACTCCAAAGCTGAACTTCCAGAGCGGAGTGGAAGAACAACGTGATTGAGGCCTTCGACACAAATATATTCATCGACAGCTCTAAAACGAACTGCGGTGTCGGTGCGGGTATTTTCTCGGAGAGACTCTGTATATAAGAGTCTTACTGTTTTCCGGATGATACGACAGCCTTCCAGGCTGAAGTATTCGCTATCCTAAAGGCTTGTCAGATTGTGATGTGTTATTTGAAAATATTGAAACCCTGAGTGAAAGAAAATACTCACTTTAATTATTTTATTATGAATTATGATGATTTTGCCTTTAGAAATTTAGGTGTCTCTTCCAGAGATTTCCGTTATATATGACTGTTAATCAATCCTTTTGTTTTATTTGTGGCTCAACATGGAAATGTAATGCCTTTGTGATTTAAAACTTGTATTCTTTGCTCTGATATTTTATATTTCTTTGAAAACAAGTTGATGCTAGAATAGGCACGCGTATTGATTTGTCGATGGTTTTCGTTTGGTTTTCCAGTTATCTTTTATCGGCCCACTATTAATTTATCGTTTTTTTTTTCTTATAACATACTTAGTTCAATAAATATCCGGGTTTTTTATGATCCTTATGCAAAGGAGTTTTTATTACTTTCTAATTAATGTTCACCCACTACAAATGGTATGAAGGTTTAAAAATCTAGCCATGTCCTCTCGACTCTCACCTCTCTACGTCTAGTCGAATAGAGTAAAGAGACTAGGCAAAAATTCTAAAGCTCGAAATAGCCGTAGGATGGGGTGGAACAGCCCAACAAGCCCAGCAACATCTTAGGGCTGAGGTTACTTCTTTTATCAGGTGCATTCATTCAGTACATTGGTTTTCTTTCATCAATAAATTGTTTTTCCTTGTACATATGTGCATTTTTGCTCCTTTTCTTTTCTCATAGGATCATAAGAGAGAGCCGGCAATATATATTCAGGTGAGTGAGCCAGAGGAGGAAAGAACCCCTTCCCCGCCCACCCCTCCTCGACCCTCCCTCTCCTCATCCACCCCTACCCTCCACCGCCCACCGCAACCTCCACAAATCGACGAGCTTAGCACGGCTAGCTAGGCGGGCCCCCTCACTTCTTTGACCAAAAAAATAAAGCCTGCACGGTACTCTATAGTACTCACCCATGGTAACCCTAACCTTTCCCAAGCCTATTTTGTTGGGATATCTGTTTTAGTTTAGTTTTCAAAACTTACATTCCAACGAATGTACTCATACTACCGTATGATGGATGTATGTGTGTATGGGTTTCTTAAAACAACCATAACAAAAATACGGGAGAGGCTGGCTACAATACGTCTTAAACAGGGAACTAGATAGAGGACAGCTTTTGTACCATATTAACATTAATTGTAGTAAGTTTCGAAAACAATAAAAAGCAGTTTACGGTTAGTATGAGTTTAAAGATTTTTTTAAACCAGAAAAAGACAGGTTTATTTATTATTCGGAGAAAATTTGCTGAATCTTACCCGTTAGATCAACACTGTTGACGTTTTTGGAAAGAAGATTGGGATAGTAGTTTTTTGGCGTGAGTTTGATGTCGCTGCCTTGAGTAATCAATAAAATAACGAAAAAATTGCAAATATATAAATCATCCTGTATCATTCGAATTGCAGAATAATGTCTGGGGGTTCGAAGTCTAACCTAAACTGTAGATTCACTTGCAGTTATTTGTCAGTGATGAAATATTTTGTAAGAACAGGATGTAGTTTTGGTATGTTGAAATGTTTTTGTAATGCTAAGCATATTTTATTCGTTATATATAATAGATAATTAAATACATAAAAATATTTCCTAAAACTCTACGTCTATGTACATGAGCATTACATGATTCAACAATTTATTTTATCGTATCAGTTCCGTATCCACTTAGTACAATTTGTCTATTTACGAGGATCTTCAATTAAAGCACCAATGTTGAGATGTGTTTTCATGCATTGTATTGCGGTTGTGACTGGGGTTTTCATATATTACTTTGATATAAGTACATGAGTTTTCTGTAAAATAATATTGCAAAATAACAAAGGTGTTGTGCTTGATTTTCAAACTACAATTATTCTTTCTATAATATTACATAAATAATTACGTCACACTTTAAAGTCGTGACAGGTTTTTTTTCTACTTAAATTGTGCCTTTCTTGCCTAAATTATTTTATTTAATTTCTTTTGGATGAATTTATTAGGTATTTACAACAATGTGTGAGCAAATGTTTTTCATTCATTGAGTTATTGTTTTGGTGCATTGAACCCACTTCTCTTGTGTAAATGTCTAGACCGTATTGCCCTTCTTCAGGAAAGCTGAAAGTATAGGTTAATTCATTATTTAAACACTATCGGTATTTTAGGTGTTAAAATTGAATACCTTATGGAAAACGTTACAATATCGTCTTGTACGCTGTGGGTTACATATTTCGATAATTTCTTTTCCTCTAGTCCGTTTTTATGTAATGTTGCCATAAAGTCTGTGAGTGGTCGGGACATTCTAAATTGTAAGTCGATCCCCCTACCAGCAAATATTAGCGGTTCCTTTAAAAGATAAGAAAAATTAAGTTAACTATTTGTAATTGATGGAGTAATTTTAAATTACCTGATGTGTGATAGGTATAAGACCAAATAGCCTTGTAGCTTTAGTTGGACCCCATTCTCCGCTTGCACAATCTGGTAATGGTACCATCACTGTTTGGAGTTCTTCACAACATATCTATGATAGAAGAAATAAATGATCTATAGGCTTGTATTGTTAATTAAAAAAAATGTAATACAAAATATTTTCATTAGGTTTTCAATTGTACAACTGAGCCAAATGTCAGGTTACAACTTAAATAACATTTCGCAAAATATTACGAGAAAGTAGAATTTCTCAACCTATTTCTATGGTTAACTCTGGGAAGTTACGATTTATTTACTTCCAGGCTGGGGTTTTGAACTAAATTACCTTTACAACTCCATACAAATTTACTGAGCATAATTCCTATTGAGGAAACTTTTTCTAACGACATTCCTTTCTTTATGGAAAACCTTATTGAATAGATGCATTTCCAGAAGTAATGGCCAAAATCAACTATTGTCTTATAACTTACCAGGAGTAATAAACTTAAATTACGTTAGTACTTCAGAGCTCTCAGCCTCTATATCTGAAATCGCTTTATCATGTCGAGGAGGGATGGAGTAATACGTGATGAAATATATGTAATTTACCGAATTAATTATCAAATAAAAATAAAGAAACAGATACCACGTAGAAATCTTTCGTATGTAGTATCCACTTTGCAACTATCGATGATGTTAGAATTATTAAAAGAAGAGACGAAAAAACGGTCGACTTCAATGGCTTGACTTGTTTATGACGCTCAATAGTAATCAACTGAAAACAAACAAAAGGCGCACAAAAAAAGTGTATTGGAATCATATAGTATTATCATGTATAAATTCCAGTTATAACGATATAAAAATTTATGCGGCTAACTGTCCATATAATCCATAAATCCCTTTACATCTAACAATTGTCGATTCCGTTGGCAGCGTTTATCCGAGTATATTGGGAAGCTTTACGTAGAAAAGCCATCCTTAAAAAATTATTACCATCATAAGGAAGTCCTAGCCCAATGTCAGCAGCCCAATGTTACGCCCTACACAAGGGAAAACTGTCGGAGCCTTCCAAGTGCTGAATAAAGTGAGACAAGGATGCATACTGTTCTTGATCGTCATTAATGATGTAATGTGCAGCGCCTTATATGACCGCCAATCGCGAGGGATTAGATGGAAATTGTTTAACCACCGTACGCACCTCGACGGCGCTAACGAAGTATGTCTCCCATCCAATAAACAGAATCATAAGGCCCAAATGTATGCAGCTTTGAGTAGAAAAGGTCGCAGAGTAGAGCTTAAGATCAATGCTGTTAAAACCAAATTTATGTTCTTGACCTCCAGGAAACAAAATTATATTTATCTTGAAATAAAGTAAATGAATTTTGCTATCTCAGATGCATAGTTACAGCAGATGGTGGAGCTGAAACTGATGTACAGGTTCGCATGAACAAGATTCGAGTTGTTTTTAATACTCTTGCTATACAGAGGCCTTTCGAACCACGCCGACAATGGCGTTAGAGATGATACTGGGTTTGCTGCCTTTACATACATATGTGAAGAGAACTGCTGCTTCAGCAGCTCTTCGCATGGATCGAGGTGCAAACTGGTGCAAATCTCGTGATAACCGAGGGCATAGGAAAATACTGGAACTTGTCAAAGATGAGATACCGGAATTGGAAATGCCTCTTGATGGTATAAGCAAAGTAAGGGTAATTGAAAGGCACCACGAAACGCTTATAATAGATGAGTCACTCCCTGAAAACCGTGTACGCGACGTTACAGTATTCACGGATGGATCCAGAATTGATGGGAAAGCGGGCGCAGGTATCGTCAGTGATGACCTGAACCTGAACACCCATCTTTGCCTGGGGATATACACCTCAGTATTTCAGGCAGATATGCTGGCTCTGATCTATGCACTTGATCGTATACTAGAGAGTCGAGTGAGGGACAAGAATATAGTGGTGGCACTCGATAATCAGGCGATGATCAGGTGTATGGATGGTACAGAGTTCAACACAGCGCTGTCATTGGAGTGTGTTCGCAAACTAAACGCGTTAGCATCATCAAATGAGTTGACACTTGCGCGGGTCCGAGGACTCGCGGGGGTCGAAGGAAATGAGAAAGCAGACGTACTGGCAAAGCTAGGGGCTGCTTCGAGTTTCCAAGGTCCGGAGCCGTTCACTGCGCTAGGCAGGGGCCTGTTAGGAAAGTGGGCCACGAAGGAGCACTGGGAACGGTGGAACCTCGTGGACTCGTTCAGACAGGCTAAGATGGCAATTGTAGCGACCAGATGTGCGAAACAGAGGGAGGTCCTGGATATGGATCGTAGGACCTTGAGATGGCTGACGGCACTACTAACAGGATATGGTAACATCAGGTGTCATCTAAAGAGGATGAACATTCTCGAGGATGATATATGCAGGCTGTGCCTGGAGGAGCAGGAGACGGCGGCACACTTAGTGTGCCAGTGCCCTGCACTGGCAAGCAGAAGAAAGAAGCTGATTAGGACACCACTGGATGGAAGAAGGAAGAATGGCAGAGGTGTCCTATAAGCAAATGCTTGCGCTGACCCGAGGAATCGAGGTGAGGGAAGAAAACTGGATTAGTCCGGATCTCTCTCGCTGAGATCACAGGGAGTAGGGACGAAAAGGGACCCGGATAAAGTGGTCTGTTTCGGCTATTCCCTAGAGGGGTGTTTTTAGTGAGTAAAAATCTCACACTACCAGAGACAATCGGGTCTCCTGGTGTCTTTGGAAGATTTTCACCCCTCACGCAAAAAAAAAAATTCTCTTGCTAAGATACCTGTCAAATAACATCTAAGCTACAAGCATTTGTCAACCGGGTTAGACCCAGTGTTCACAGGCGAAAGTGGCATTGGCTAGGCTACACATTGAGAGCCAAATAACGCCTGTAATTAAGATCAGGCTTAATCAAGCTTAATCAGGCATAATATCAATAGGTGAACATCTTACTCAACATAATGCCCAAGTTGTTGATAAAATTGCAAACTGAGATGAAGTTGGATTAATGGATGAGTGGCATGATCATCGCGCCATGGTTCCAGGTCCCGTGAGTTTTAAATAAAATTAAAAAAAAAATGGGCTGTTGTCTAGCTCGCACCAGTGCAAAAACAAGACATTCAAGTTCCCTTACCCTCATTCACTTCCGGCCAAAGCCATGCTAACGCATGATAGAGTTGCCCCCCGGGATTTGGCTATATTATAAGAAAAAACTTTGACAAACTAGAAGGGGTGCAGGAATAGACTCCTGCGGTACTCCATAGCTTAGGTTAAGAGGACAAGAAAGAGACCTACCATTTTGTCGGAACAACAAATTTTTTTTATAACCTTAACTGCAGTAGACTAGAACCTGAAATTCCGGTAAAGTTTAAAAATATGTAGCTCCCGATTAACCGTTTCGAGGGCCTTACTGATGTCAAGAAGAGCCGGTATATCTAGTCCATGTCAGGAGGATCATTGATATCCCATATCACCTTAAGCAGAGCTGATTCGCAGTTAACTCTGACAGCAAAGGCTATAAAAGCCGCGGTAACAATTCAGAAGTATATACATTTTTTAAGAACTTTGTTGAGAAGTCGAAATAGGTATACTAGTCGGGCGGACACCGGCTGGCTCGAAGCGTTTGTTTTTGTTTAATTAAACTCTATGTCGTCGTCAGTGAAATAAGTAATAACGTCTGCCATCCCAGAGGTTGAACATCGAATATTACGACAAAAAGGTCATTAAGGGTTGCAGAGTTATGTCGATATTTTGGAATCCACCAAGAGTTAGGAGAACTTTATTCCTTTCATTTGTAAAGCAAAAGATTTGGGAGTAGTGGCAAAAAAAAAACTTGGAATTCCGAAAATTACAATATACTTTTCATTTAATTTTCTTTTAACCCTTCTTTCTCCTTTTTCCAAGTAATAGTAGAATTTGCACTGCAGGTGGCATGAGAAAGCGTAATCCAATGAACTTGACTATCGAATATTTTGCAATCAATACTCACCTTGAATTTACAAACAGATTTAAACTTCATCGGCTCTCCTGTAAGGTATTCTTGTGGTGTTACAGCATTTGCAAAAATATCTAACAAAAATGCTCCCGAGCATGGAGCATGTACTCGGAATGCCACAATATTTCCAATCACTGACTGCATAACAAATCGCTTTAATGAGACACTATCGTAAGAGTCTTCATCACTGTCGTAAAATTTCAAATTATAGTGGAAAATTAGGCATCCTTGCATGTCAGTTGGCATGGCTATTCGTACAGTTGCAGCTCCTAAAAATTAAATACATAGAAGGAAAGAAATTTTAATAATAAGAGAGGCATACCAGTATCGTCTGTATACACAACGGCTCCATATCCTTCATCAGCAAAGTGCAGGCCATATCTGAAGAATAATGACCTAACAAACGGTAAATTTTCGAACTCTTTAAGTGTTATTGGTCGTTTGAGAAGTTGCCATTCTTCTTGAAGTGGAAAGAACTCGTAAATGAATTCTCTCGGATCGGTCAAGAAATAATGGTCATCGTATTCGTACCTGGAAAAAAATTTATTAGGATACGAGGCGGACGACGATAAGAGTTGAAGTATTAGTACCTAAGACTATCATTTTTACCGCGACCACTTTTGGGAGCTTCCTTGGCATTGACTAGGTGACGAGCTCCCCAGTTACATTGTACAAACCGCCAAGCTCCGGCAACATATACAGCATTCCAAGAATTCCTAAATCGTGAATCCTGAAATCTTACACCTGGTTGGTATCCTGCACTTTTCGAGTATCCTTTAATCACAACGCAGTGAAGACCCGCATAGCTGCACAACCTTTTGAACAGAACATGGTAACTTTCAGTTCCGTACTTAATACCTCTTAACAGCCCCATGGGAGTGTCACCCCGCAGATCGTCATCGAAGTGCATTGCATTTAAATTCTTTACCGTGATCCATCTGAAAATCGTTCGGGCTTTTTCGATATCTGAGGTACAACGGCCAACTAACTGCCGGACTAGGTCGGTAAAAGTCTTCTGATCCTCTTGCGCAACCTGGAATCATATCGAAGAGGTTTCTTCAGTTCTTTCTTAAATATCATGAACAGTATGAAATTACTTACAGATATAGCGATTCGATCAACATCTTCAAATTCTATGGGATCACTGTAGATTTGAAATTTGCTGACAGCGGGTGGTGCTGGTGGCGGTGCTGCACTTGGATATTCAAGTGGTAACGTACCTTCCGTGAACTCATCGTCCAAGAATATACTCTCATTTTGCATGTATTCGCTACGTCTGGCGCTGATCAATTCTAGCATTTCACTAGATTGCCGATCAACCATGGCGGCAGTTTCTGAACGTTCATGTTCAAGCATTTTTCTTGTGAGACTTTCCTTTTTCTTGTTCCGCCTCAGGGTCATGTTTTTCTCTAGATCTTCTTTCTGTTGCTCGTGCCGCAATGTTAATATATTTTGATCATCACGATTTCGCCGCGATGTGGCCAATTCCTTTTCGAATTTGTGTGTCAAACGTTGGAGCTCACGTTCCCATTCATCTTGGATTTCCGATTGTATTTTCTTGTCTTCTTCTTCTCTTTTCTTCGCAAATTCTCTATACAACTCATCTTCCTCTTTGCGGTGTTTCATTTCAAGCCATGCTTGCTCTTCACGTGCCTAGAAATATTCATAAAATTTTTGTTCAGTAAAGAAAGAAAGAATTTCGTGTAATTTTTGAAGTACAGAAATGTTGTTTGTAGGCTTATGTAAAGAGAACTGCTTTACAGGATTACAGAAAAGCAGACATTACCTAGGCAGAATCTGATATGTTTCGCTTTCGTGAAATAAAGCTCTCTATTATTAAACTACTTAAACAATATAGGAATATTTAAACTTGATTATTTTATCGCCGCATTTTTAAAGTAAATTCTCACTTAAATATGACTCCTAAGGGATTTGGATTACGCAGATGAATGGAGCCTTAAACCAGAGTGGCTCCATCCATCAAAAATAAAAGAGGTAGACCACAACTGCTGTATAATGGCAGCGTACAAAGGCTTTGTATTCTTCTGTTTTTTTGCTCAGAAGTATTTATGTCTCAGATTCTTGAAACCTGTAAGCAATATAAGTCAAAAGAAGGACATCATCCATTTAATTACAAATTATTTCAAAAAGGCTTGTAGTTTTAGCTGGATTTCGAGCTACCAGATTTTACTCTGCAATCGTTAATGTAATCTATTGTAAATAGAAGCCAATCATAGGCTTCAACCAATGAGACGCTACCGCTACCCTCGTGTAAAAAATCGGCTCATTATCTTATTAAAAGTCAGCTCATCGTGGATACTTCACAGAGATAAATATCCTGCGCTTGTCAGTTTACGCTGTTCTAGTTGCAGTTGTGAAATAGTGCGCAAATCAGTTGTCGGTAATACTTAAATCTGCTTGAACAGCGACTTTATTTATTAGATAATTTGTTGTGTAGCTTATTAATGTTTGTTCAAGTTATGAGTGACATAAGACGTTTGTTGTGTAAAAAACGTAATAATCATTCTGATGAAGATAATTCACCTTATAATAAGTCATCCAGGCTGGATAGAGATAGACTGGATAGTCCACGTGTTGGTGTTTTTATCCAAGTCATTTAATTTATTGTTTATTATCCACATACACAGGAAAATGAGGCTCGAAAACAACGAAATAATGCGTTAATTGATTCGTTCGTTTCTTTATTATATAAGAATCCTTTTTGCTTTAAGGTACCAGCTCTGCGCGTAAAGATTTTCAAGCAGATGCATCGCTCGATTTTTCTAGCAGAAGCTCAACAAGTAACTCATTATTGGATATTGGGTTGTGTTTGGACTCCGGTTATCAAGTTAATGACGATACTAAGCCATCCTTGGAACCCTAGCAAGACATACAATTTTAAAAATGATCTTAACTTTCATGCTAAACGAGCTTTCCGACATGAATGGCTTACAACATATCCGTGGTAAGCCTACTCAGCTATAGCAAAGGGATCTCTGTGTAGGATATGTGTTTTATTTCGGCCTCCAGTGCAGCGCGGTCTACAAGGACAGTTCATAGTTACTCCTTGCCTCAAATATCAAAAGTTTCATGAACCTTTGAAAAGATCATGGATAGAAGGGGACTTAGCGTTCATGAATCTTTAAATACGGCATATCACAAGGAAGTTGAAGAAATTCGTTTAAAACTACGATCTATCGTTACAACAATTTTATTTTGCGGGCGACATGATCTTCCACTTCGTGGGAAAATCGACGAGGGTTCTGTTTTAACAGACCTGCTACATTTTCCAGTTGACTCGGGAGATGAGATTTTAAAGAATTATTTAGAATCAGGAGCAAAAAATTCTTTATACATATCGCATCAAATTCAAAACGAATTGATTGAAATTTGTTCCGATGTTCTTAAAAGCAAAATAATTGAGGAGGTGAAACATGCTTCGTCTTTTTCGGTTTTGGCTGATGAGACTACTGATATTAGTGGCACAGAGCAATTATCTACTAGTGTTCGCTATCTACGTAATGATAAAGATGATAAAAAACCAATGATTTGTAAAGAATTCCTCGGATACGTACCGGTACAAGAATTGCATGCACAAGCCATTTCTGAAACTATTATTCACTTCATGCAAGATTGCAATCTTGATAATAAACTTGTTGGCCAAGGATATGACGGGTGTGCTACAATGGCAGGTCACATAGGTGTGGTTCAGAAAATTATTTATGATAAATATTCTTCAGCCCTATTTTTACACTGTGCAAGCCATGTATTGAATTTTGTCATTAATGACCTGAATACTGTCAGTGAAGTGAGAAATATTGCTGGGACTACAAAGGACATTATAAATTTTTTTAGAGAGAGTACGTTGCAGCGGAATAAAATTCCAAACATACCCTTATTGTGTGAAACGCGTTGGACAGTAAAGTACAAAAGTATCAGAATATTTTCTGAAAACTTTCTGACTATTGTACAAGTTTAAGATGAACTTTCGCACGACGCACGGAATTCTAAAATGAAAACCAAAGCGTATCAGCTCTACACGACTGCAACTACTCCAACATACATTGTGACACTTTTAATAATTGCTACCTATTCTGCCAAACTTAAACCCGCGTGCAATCAATTACAAGAAGTAAATATGAATATAAAGGCAATACACGATCACGTTAATAAATTAACTGATATGCTTCAATCTCACCGCGATAATGCCTCTATGGAGTTTGCGGTCATTTTCGAGAAAGCTCAAAAAATTTGCGAGAAACTGGATGTTGAATTTAAGCATCCTCGAGTAGTGGCAAAACAAACTTACAGATCAAATCAAGAAGAATTTTTCAGAAGATCTATATACATCCCATGATTAGATTCCGTTATTTCTTCACTAAAAACACGATTTTCTTCAACACACAAGAAAGCATTTGCGCTTATGCAGCTTCACCCAAAAAATATGACAAAATTAGACAAATCAGAATTTTTATCGATAGCAGAACATATACAGAACCTCTACGGAGGTCTTCTACATAATTTTATTGCCGAGGCTACCCCATGGTACGAGGTAATGAGGACAAATGTGTGGCAATCAAAATTGCTTTAACTATTCCAGCAACAACATGCTGGGCCGCCGAGAGGGGAGGGGCGAAGGGGGTAACCCCCCGGGCCCGGACTTTTAAAAGGGGCCCCGTCATCATAGTCATCAACAGCAAATTTTGTCCATTTTGATTATATATATAAAAAAATGTTTCACGATCGAAAAAGTGTAATATACTAGACAAATTTAAATTGAAAGTCTCTCACTCGATTGTAAATGGGCCCCCGTAAACACTTAGTCCCGGGCCTGAAATTCCTTTCGCGGGGCCCGTATATGGTACCCCCCGGGCTCGAATTTTGTCTCTACGGGCCTGACAACATGTAGCATTAAACGTACATTTAGCACGTTACGACGTGTGAAGACGTGGAATGGCTCAACGATGGGAGACGCGAGGCTAAGCGGCCTGTGCATGCTCAGCGTTCACAGGAAAAGAGAAGTGGAGAATACCGAATTTATTGACAAGGTGATGAACAAATTTGGACAGCAACCTAGACGCCTTCACTTTCATCACGTGGTTGGACATACAAACTTATGAATAAAATAAATGTAATTTTTTGCTATGTTTTTTATTTCCCCTTGCACCCCGCTGCCTTAACCAATGATCACACTCGTTCTAATTCCTATTTTATTTTTACCAACTCCTCCATAATTTTTTTTACGAAGATGCCAAAGTTGAAAGGATGCCATAATACGGGGGAGCCATATAATTCTATTAAAAAGTCTTGACAGAAAAATAATTAAGGGTAAGCGTTTGAGTAAAGAAGGTGTCAGTATACGCTTTGTATAAATTTCGACACTCATAAGGCTAGGAAAAACAGATGGTAACATTTTTCCCATTCGTGATGTTCTGTTTAACACAGGTAATGGCAGTTTTATGGTGTCTCCGAATTTGATCTCGAAAAGTATAGCGACTAGAAGAATTTGTAACTAACTGATGCAATAAGTATAATAGGTGGATACACATAGTCTATATGTATACCCTGTTCCAAAAACATTGGCAGTACACGGTAAATGGCAAGTTATGATGCCAAATTTCTCAAACTCGCCAAAAACCATGTATAACCATCCTTTCGACGTATCTTGGTCGACAAATCCAGAGGCACTATGCACTGATGGTGATAAGAATAATCAGCAGCCAGATGCTTTTGGACTACCGACAATGATAAGCACTCAGTGGTGGGTGGTGGGTGTTTTTACATGCGAAGTTCTCCGATGCAATACGAATTCGAGTGACTGAAATGGTTGGAAAGAACATTTAGTGTAGCCAGATTATATCTTTTAGCAGTAGGTTTGCAGAAATGCGTGAATTTACTTATTATAAATTGTTTTGAATTATTTATTTTGAAATATGTATATATTTTTGGTTCAATGTTGCACAACTGTTAATAAAAACCGCCCTAATGAATGGTTATGGATTCACAAGAAACTTGTTATATTTACATGCTTTTGATATGGCAACCCTAGTCCACGAGGAAAAATCAGAAAATGTTCTAAGTTGAAATCGGGGCAACAGCGTGCTGAGGAAGAGGGATGAATGCATAGGAAAATTATGGGAAAATAAAGCAGACAGGAATAGTCCATAAGAGCGTGTACTTTTTGGAACAGATTATAGTTAACTCGAAGTAATTTAGCATAACTTTTTCAATAATTGCGACCAACTGCAATTGTACTTGCAGCCGTGTTTTGAAGCGAAGCCATGGTTATTATAATTTGAAACGTTTTTGCTTTACACGCTCAAGAACTTTTAGAACTGAATGCTATTTTTCTAACGCCATCTACCTGCGACAGCAGTATTATAGTATTAGTGGTCTGGTAGATAATAATGATGATGACAACTCTAGTCTATACTAAGTCTAATAAATCTAGATAGTAATGCCGGTTAATCAACCCATATGGCAACGGAGTGCTTAACTCGCTCTCACAAACTGCTCAAGAAGGACGGAATAGACTTCAATGATATCAAAAATAAATGAAAGTTTTGCGCATTTATCCTACATTCTTTAAAACGAGTCGTTCGAAGTTCCGATTCATATGAAGGAAGTGTACATAAACATTCTCGACAAAATCATTATTGGTTATGACCGTAAAATTATAGCGTGCGAACTGCGTTAGAATCTAAACAACGCTGAGCGCATTTTCGGAAAACATTGTGCTTGAAGAGGTACAGAATATTATAAAGGAGTTTTGAATACCTTATTTTACGCATTAAATTTAGTACTCGTTGGATTTATCTAGCCCGATAATTTTTAACCGACTTCCCAAAAACAAAGAGGTTCTAAGTTCGACGTGTATGTATATATTTTTGCCACACCTACAAGGAGGGTAGAGGAGGGGGATAAATTTTAGCGCCAATTTATTTCCTCCGCGGAATAATAAAATTTTTTCTTACGGCCATTTTTTTATTATTATTATATATTGCCATTGTTTATTATTCGAGATATTTGAAAGTTTCAGATTAAAAGAGTCACACAAAATCTACAGCAATTTTTGTATTGTCCCAAGTCACGATTTTTCGGCAGCTACACGCTTCTACGAGTGTGACCACCTTTCAGTATCAGCTTACCTGAAACTTTGGACATCAGCAAACAAACGCTCACTGGAAGCTGGCGCTATCTTAGGCCAATGTCACCCAAGCGCGGTTCCACATGAGTTAAAATTATTGGGCGTGATAAGGGTATCTATTTTGCATACATAGATACGGTTTTAACCGTTTATGAGGTTCAATTCCTTTCAAATACTTTTATTGCATTGTACCGGTCCGGTTTCGATAAGTCTCATGACCGTGATATATCATCGAAATCATCGGTGCAGTAATGTATAGAGTTGGCCTTTAATCCTGACGGCCCAGCTGGGAACTCTATTTACAGCAACCCACGGTTATTTTCCGCTTCCGCTTCCGATTATGCTAAAAGGCCATTAGGGGTTTCGGCTCGTACCGTTCATCGAAAAGCAAGCACTGTGTTAATTGTTAAATCTTACGGGAAGGGTTATTGAACCGGTATATGGGTGCAAGGTACTCGTCCTTCGATCAACGATAATCCCTTCCGAAAAGTATTTTATAAAGCAGCTTAGGGAAGTGATTTATCAGAGTTATCACACTAAAGTTACTAAAGCGATTGCAATGGGCAGGTGAGATTACCTCGAAAGTATACGAATCCTGACCCCATAACTGGAGCCTATGACTGAAGCTAAGAAAACCGACTGACTTACAAGCCTTACTGTTTGTGAGTATCTTCATATCCAAAGATAAGCTACAAATAGAAAAAAACAATATAACACACTTTCATGGACATGAAGAGTACTACGAAAAGCAGCAGCTAACGCCAGTTAATAATAGATTTTGATAACCACCATGGTGTCGTGTGATGTGATAATCAAATAAACCAATTATTGACGGTGTTGAAGTCTACATCGCGATGCGTAGCATGCTATGGTTATCATCAAAAGGTTATTAACGATGCACTGAGAAAAAACTCTCTCCACAATCATTTCAGAAATTTCAATTAATTTATTCATAAAATAGCTTCATTGTGCGTCAACATTGCGGTAAAATCATGATTTAGATAAGTATAAACACGATATCTGCCTTATTTCGTACTTGCTCTAACTGACGAGTCAGTCTTCTGTGATGAGCAAGTAATTAATCTCATCAATTATCATAGCGCTGCTCCACTTTTCTGGTGTTTTTCTGCACGGTAGATTAGGCGAGGTAAGTGCTTAACCTCTTTTATACGTTTAAATCTAAAAACTGAACAGTTCATCTGAAATTGCAGAAAAAACTATAAATCATTTAGAATATAATTATTCTGCAATTAAAGTTTCGCAAACAATTGTTTTAGCCTCTCTAAGACGGCTGGTGGATAAAAACAAAGTTTGGAAGCCTCTATAGGTAATGAAATAAAAAATATCAGGTTCCATGCGCCACATACTGAAAGACGAAGAAGTATGAGCTAATTAGGTTTATTCGCTGTTTTAATTTTACTTTTTCAGGTATAACTAATTGGAAGAATCAACTTGATTACTACTTATAATACTACCTTTTTTGTAGGGACTATATAGTTCCCGGAGGGTTTCAAAAGTGTACGTTTGTTTTAATATGTTAATGCAAGTAAAATAATACTCTGGCTATAAACTTAAATCTACGACTTTCCCTAGTTCCCGTAATCCCAGGTGCGGGTCACTCGATTCGATAGCAAGTGAACCTACAATTTTAATTGGAATCCGAACTGCCGAAAATTCCTCTGCAACCCCCAATGGCCTTTCCCAAGCAGCAATTTACGTGCTAGTTACGTGGCTGCCCCGAAGTTTGGAACCATTTCGGGGCAGTTACATGGTACGGGAACGCAGCTGGCACATGCCTGCAACGTACCCGGTACCAAAATGGGGAATGATTTTTGGTGGCAATTTACGTGCTTGCTTCGTGGCTAGCAGAATTGCGGGAACGTTTCCAATACCACAACGGCACGTTCCAGTATCGACCCGAAAACGTTCCAAGAACTTTTTAAAAAGCAGACAACACTACCACCATTAAAAGATCACATAGCGATTATGGTTTTCTAAAATACTTTAATAAATACCATAACATCATTAAATACAAGTTGGGTATGTGTTAGAAAAAAATTTCAATTTTAATGTTTTCTTTCACAATAAAGCGCGTTGTACTTTTTCGAGGTACAAGCCCTACATGTGCGGAAAAAAAAATTTCGCACATACTTTTCTAGTTATGGTAAACTTAATATTGTGAAAATTATAATTTAACTGAAGTTTACCATAACTAGAAAAGTATGTGCGAAATTTTTTTTTCCGCACATGTAGGGCTTGTACCTCGAAAAAGTACAACGCGCTTTAAAAAGTCTTAAATATAAGAATAGCCTGATTCAAATTAATTTTTAGTTAAAAATTATTTCGATCAAATGTCCAAATTTGAATAGCCAAAAGATTTCAAGGACAATACATTAAATATTCTCGTCGAGTTCTTGTACATTTGGAGTACAATCTCCGAGATTCAATTTTTATATTTTCGAAGATGACAAG
Organism: Leptarthrus brevirostris; assembly: GCA_964036015.1. Taxonomy (NCBI): domain Eukaryota; kingdom Metazoa; phylum Arthropoda; class Insecta; order Diptera; family Asilidae; genus Leptarthrus; species Leptarthrus brevirostris. The sequence goes on from OZ038372.1 coordinate 45,000,316, forward strand.
AACATAGAATTTTTCCATATATAAAATGTCAGCTAAGAAAAAATGCCACCTTATTATCCCAATAACCAAATATTGTCACTACAAGGTACCAGATACAAAAAATTTCGTAGCTGGAACCATGAATTGCTATCTTAAGGAAGCAGTTACTTTAAGCATCCTAGTATGGAACCTTACAGTTCCAAAGTGCTACTTTATTGTACCGAAGTGGAACTTTATTGTATTTATCGTTTCTTCAATGTCCTCGCCCCATAACTGGGGCTATGAAGTATTCAAACAACCGAGGAAGAAGAAGAGCCCACTCTCTCAAATCTTCAACAAACCATAAGTCCTTTTTTAACGAACTTAAATCGTTTATGGGTTCGTCAAAATCATCATCGTCAGATGGACAAACATTGTCTCCTGAACTTTCTTCTGCTATGGTTTGTACCTCACTTAGGAATATTTCGTTTCTTTCTTCTTTCTGTACTCTTGCAGCTTCAGACAGCTCACGTTTTACTTTTCTATAAAAAGTGGTGGGATACCTGTATAACTTTTTCTTGCATTTCATTGCTCTCTTTTTATTTGGAAATTGATATTTTTACGTTCAATCTATGTTCTGCGGTTAAACTGATAAGTAAGATAATAACATGTCAAGAAAGGCTTTCATGTAGTAACTAAAACGTACCGTGTAATTTAAAGTAGCACACTGTAAGGTTTTCTGGACTTTAAGGACCCAAATCGAAGTTTTAGCCTCCATAAAGATTATCTTAAAAAAACGGAACGATGTCGTTTCAAATGAAAGGATTAGAGACGTTATCGCTACTAAAACCGCCACTATAAATTCCGCCACTGTAACGTGGTAAATCATAGAAGCTACAACGTCACTATAACTTCGTAATGCCTCGTCGGTAAGGCAGCAACTTTGATGTAAACGTAGACAAGTTACAGAGACCGATTTGGAACACCTCGAGGAACTTTATCGACAGGGAACTTGTAAGTGTCTTATTAAAGAAGCTATTTCGTTGCGGCTACTTTCAAAAACGTGTTTAAGTTGGCCATCTATGTTAAAGTTTTCATTTTGGTCACAGTAACCTATCAGGTACTTAGTTTTCGTCCCAATATACTTGAACTCAGTCGCTGGTACTTAAAATGCTGCTTGGGTTTTATTGTAATCCATTGCCAGCAGAGAACAACTATAGGTTGCTGCACGTGGAATTCGATCCTGGGGCCTTCAGATTAGGTGGCCGACAGGCGGGGGGGGGGGGGGGGGGGGGGGATTTATTTTAATATTTATTTAATTTATTTTTAAGATAAGAACATAATAGTAGAACATTTCAAGAATCTTCTGTTAAATTTTTGGACAAGAAACCAAAAATATTTCGTTAGTTTATGAGTTTCTCGAGGTAACAAAGTTTTGTTTATTTTATTGATTTTTAAATTTTTAGAAGTAAAAGAAGACGAATTTTTTTGAATTTATGAAAATTTATTGATAAAAATCGGCGAATTTGTTGTTGTAAAATTAATTATAATAATAAAAAATACAAAATCTCGACGTTGTTAAATCGTAATTTATGTATAAAAGAAGTGTGCAAAATTTGAGAAGGATTGGATGAGTAGTTTTTGAGTTACAGTGATCACCGACTTTGAAAAACTAAATCTGAGAAAAACTAAATCTGAGAAAAACGCGTTTAAAGTTTTAACACTGGTCTTTTGTATATAGGATGTATCGAATGGAGGGAGACCTGAGACACTGTATCTCCGGCAGTTTTGCTCCAATCGACCTTAACTAGATACTCTTGAAGAGTTGTACTATCAAATAAAAAAAATTTGAAAAATTCCCCCTGATTCCAAGGTTGTAGTAGGCCATGCCGAGGGAGTCTGCAGTGGTTTTCTCCTCTCAAGGGGTAGTTGGGTTGCAAATAGTGTCTCTTCAGGCGCTACTGTAGGATTGGAGGTGTAGGGTATTGTAGACCCTAACAGGCTGGCTATATTCACGGTAGAAGCAGCTCTGGGAAAATTACCTACCGAAGGTTCTGCGGCGGTTGTGGAAGCTGGACTTGCACCGGCTGAAAATGACGTAGCAGTCCTTTCAGATGGTACCATTGGCAAAGTAACAACTATTACTTCCTCAGGTGCGGCGGTGGCAGAGATGGTAGACTCTAACGAATGGGCTATCTCCGCATTATACGCACCAGTAGAAGATGCAGACTTCCTGCATTCCAAAGGATTTTTTTAGGATGTTGCCAAATAATAGGGTACAACCTTTGATGGGTTAGCATGACTTTAACTGGAAGGGAATTTTTCTAAGGGGAGTAGCAAATTTGAATGCCTTGTTTTTGTATTTCTGCCAGCTAGATAAATGCTCAGAGACGGAGTGGATTTTTTTTGTGGTCGTGCCGCTCAACCATCTTCCGTGTTCAAGCTAGAGTTAATCCGAAAGAAGATACTTGTCCTGGTTCTGCACTAAAGCTTCATGGCCCCAAAACCTTCACGGCCATGGGCAGAGAAGGGATGAAGGTCATGATTAACGCATGGGTGAAGAAGGATGACTGGAGACGGTGGAACAACATTGATTCCTGGAGAGAAGCTAAGATTCTAGCATTGACCCAGGAAACCGAGGTTAGCGGCGAAGGTGGGATAACTGTATAACTCAGTTTCCCCCGCTAAGGGAGAATCAGAGAAGACGAAAAGGGACTCGCTTCTATGTGGTCTGTTTCGGCTTATCCCCGGAAAGGTGTTTTTGGTAAGTAAGAATCTCACACTACTGGAGGGCACGGGCTGTCCGGTGTTTTTCGAAGATTTCTCCCCCCTCGCTGAAAAAAAACCACGTAGCAAATCGATAGTCCCGTTTTTTCTGAAGCAACTTTTAGAGAAAACACCTGCAACTCAACATTCTGTATCCTGTCTTACCTACACCCACTAAGAAATTTTGTTTAAGAAGAGAATAAATTGTCAACTATCTCAACGACACATTAAGTCCGTTAAATACCTAACTACTTTTCGTTAATTCTCCATTCGACAATTAACCTCTCTACTCTACCAAAGGTAAAAGAAGCTCAACACTTCAAATTAATCAACTACAAATTACTAATTATCAGTAGTATAACATTCATGCCAACATTTTCCCAAAGAGTCCTTTTAGCGAGTCATTCTCGTTTTGAAAATTCGTTTTAGGGGGTCATCGTGAGTCATTATAGTTTTGAAAATTTGTTTCAAGGGGGTCATCGTGACCTGGAGTGTGAATTTTAGACGTTTCTATCTAAAGGGATTGTGAAAAAAGGACAAATGATATTGTTGAAATTTTTGTTTTACTTTTTGATTTAAGTATTTGCAATCACAATAAAAATTCTTTTTCTTTACATCCTGGTTCTCTATAGATGGCGCTGAAAGTTGAGCTTAAAAAATTTGGGAGGAAATTGGTGGAGGTTGTACAGTTTTTTTTGAAGTGTCTGGAAAAAAATGCAAAATTAAAAAACACTTGTAATTGAGCATTGACGTGGCCATATTTCAAATTCCGGGCCTAAAAAGAATTGCGCGCGATTTTCACTTAAATTTTGAGGCCATTTTTAAATTTTATTTTTCAGTTAGCGGCATTTGCCTCCAGATCAAAATTTTGAAATCGGGCCACGTCAATGCTTAATTACAAGTGTTTTTTTTTCATTTGCATTTTATTTTGTTTTTTTAGACGCTCCTTTCGCCTTTACCATTTTACATGAAAGATTGAAAAATTCAGTCAAAATTAAGTTGAATATTCGATTCGTGTTTAATGTTGAAAGAAGGTGTCAAGAACACGTTGAAATATAGCTGAAGTGACAGTATTAAGCCAGATACGGTTAATGTAAGACGGAGACCGGTCTATAGGTTGAATTGATTTTTCATAGGACGGGAAAGATGTTAGCGACAGCGGACGAGACTACTGAGACTCCTGAAAGCCTCAAGTCCGACATGTCTAGATACTATTATGGTGAAATCTTTCATCTTATACGCATCATGCTCAGCAAGGTCTAAAGATTGCCATGTGCGGGTGTCACAGGTGCCTTTCGAGGCACCATGCATTCATTCCCTATAGAAATCTAATTTCCACGGCCCAGAACCCTGTGCAGAAGAGTGGTGACGGGTCTGAATAATACATGGACTAAGAAAGAGAGAGTAGTGCGATATGGACTCCTGGAGACAAGATAAGCTGCCATCGAAATTGTTAGATGGTGCTACCAAAAGGGAAATCCTTCGTTTGGATAGGGTAACCCTAAGATGTTTGGCAGAACTGGTGACAGGCCATGCTAACTTTGGTGAAGCTACGCATTTCTGTATACTGTGGCTAGAAGAACTGGAGACGGCAGCGCACATATTATGCCAATGCCCTCCGTTAGGAATAAGAAGATTCGGTCTACGGGGGGTTGACAAACTCGATGCCACTAGAATGAGGGAGGTATCCCCGGGAGGCATGGTCGAATTCAGCTCCGAACTATCATCGAACAATTTAACGAATATATGTAGGTTCCTTTTACATTTAATGTACGTGGCTTTCAAAATTTTTTAAACACAACTCACACCCGGATCATGCGGACGATGTGTGCTTTCTATCCAACAAACAGAGCCATGTGACCTAAATGTCCGAAGCACTGAGTACAGAAGGTGCAGCGTTTGAGATCAATGCTGCTAAACCAAACTTATAAGCTTAGACTCTGGGAGGCAAAATGAAATTTATCTTGAAGAGTAATATCGTAATAGCAGATGGCGGAGCTGAAACTGATTTATAGGCTCGTATCAACAAGGCTCGACTAGCATTTAATACCATTGTTGAGATTTGGCTCAATAACAACCAGAAAACAAAACTACGGATCTTTAATTCGATCAAACGTAAAATCTGTTCTGTTGTACAGCTGTTAAACATGAAAAGTGACCGGTCGAATAACATATAAGTAACAAACATTTGTAAATCGGTCATTACCAACAAAGCCCTACATAGCCTAACAGGTCAAGATGGGTTAGTATTCGAAGACGACGAATTCGACGACCACGTAACTCATGGAAAAGATCCGCAGAGAAAGAAGGTATCCAGATCAAAAAATCGGACCAGTTGGAGAGTCAATTTAGTAAATGGCTCATGCCGGGGTTAAAGGAACCAGTGAGAGGATAAGTGAGTAGGATCATAAAAAAAAACTTTGAATTCTCTAGCAGTAGTTGATATTTTTTTTTTTGCGAAAATTAAGCCCTGGAGCTAAGCAATTAAGCAATAGAAAGTGGTCAGTAGGTATCTGACAGAAAGTACTAATACAATATCAAGTGACAGCTTACGTTGTATCTTCCCTCCTCACTTTTAGCATAGTCGTTATTTTTGCTTTACCACAATGACGTTATATTGTATTTACTAAAAATCTTACTAACTATACTTACTATAAAAAAGAGGTTATCTTAGATTGGAACACTATCCGTATTTTAAAGTACTATTGACTGCGACGTACTAAAGCTGTGAAATCTGAATTATAAATTATGTAAAGTTATAAAACAGTTAGAACTTTAGTTAATTACTCCATACTTTCATTAGGGTGACTTGTGTAATGAGAATGAAACTGAAGTGTTGAACGGTAAATCGAGCTAAATGTATTTACATTAATAGTTAGAATAATTTACCAAGCGCATCGAAATGTCCCCCAGCAGAGGAAGTATATTTAGTTGTAATGCAAATTTTTGGTGCACTGAACTGCACGTTACTGAATTAGCAAAATCCCCTTACTTCAAAATACACTTAGAATTACGAATTGAGTCACCTGCAACTGTTTTTGGCTCAACAATGCCAACAAGCCATATTCAATTTTCAGAGCACCTACATAATTTGTTTTCTGAATGGATTTCATAACGACCACCTTTTATCACGGCATGTATCTTTCTCATATGGATCAAGCCAACAAACTAGGAATGATCCCCAACCGATGCAATTATAGTACAATGTAATCTAGCTCATGCAGCAAGTTTTTCTGTTACGTCATGGAGTCTGCGCGGCTTTCCTTGTTGATTCTCAATTAACCCAGCAACAGGTTTTCAACTTTTGCAAGTTCTTGAAGAATTTATGGGTCGCCGCCTTTTTCTTTGAGATATTTCTCTTGCCATCATTTGAGCAGTTGCTGAATAGCCGCACTGGTCTTGCGCTGGTAGGTAATGGTAACTAGCCCGGCATAACATAATCTTGCTCATCAGCTTTCCTGTTTTTGTTAAATTGTGCCTCAGCTCTTGAGTGAAAGTATGAGATCGGCCGCTTTCCGGCTGGGAAATTGCCACCTTTGCATGAAACATATGACTGGTTTACTTGCATTCCAATGGCGTCCAACTTTGTGACTATTTTGATGAAAAAAAAACAAGAAAGTGTGAAGATATACAAACTTAACTTTGTTCAGAAACGCGCGAATTATGGACAATCGTTTTCTTGACACGGTTCAAGTGCGTTATGAATGATGGTTCAACACTAAATTAAAGTTGGCGTAAATTTGAGTTTTTCTTTGTTTGGGCGGATTGAGTCATTTACCAATTTTTTTGTACTTCCTTATTTAAACAATGAGTTTTTACATAGTAATTCTATGTGAACATTTTTACGTAATGCTCTTTTTCACAAATACTGTACTAAATCTTGCGCAATAGTTATAGGATTCGCTTTTTGGTTTAAGCTGTTTTCATACCAAGTGTCTCCTATAGTTTTGATTACGATAATCAATTTATGTATAATACCAACAAAAGAATGTGACAGTAAATTGAAAAATCAGATCAATCAATAACTGATTATATTCTCAATAACGTTTCGACGTAATATGTCATATTGTGAAGTTTGAAACATCAGGGCTCTTAACCAGACACAAAGTCTTAAGCTTAATTTCCTCTTGAGTCTTTTTAGACACAGTTTAATAATATCGAAGTTTGACGTTTCTTACAAAGAGAAGACATTTTTAGCTGAAGCCGCGGCTTATTTTAAGTTTAAGCCGCGGCTTATTTTAAGTTTTGACGTTTCTTAACTTATCAATTTGATTTTATTTAGGTAAACGTGTCGTTATTTTTTTCTAATAATACGGGTACGCAAAAGAAATGTGAAGGACATTAAAAAAACGTAAATTAACTATGTAACAAACAGAATCAGCGGTAATCGCTTTCACTAAACACAAGAATTGAAGTTAAACTCGTTTGACTTCGTCTAAAAAGAGACATAAATTTTTAACTGCGGCTTAGTTTATTGAGTTGTCAACACGTTGGTGCTGATTGGTTAAAAGACTCGAGTGAATGTTAAGCTAATCAGATATTCTGTAGAGGACAAAGCGAGGGTTTTTTTATACGACGTAGCCAAAGCCTAGGCGACAACTCTTTGATGCGGTAGCATGGTTTTGGCTGGAAGGGAATTAGGGTAACGGAGTCATTTTGAATAAAAATCGCTATTTTCTAAGTTTATTCATTCTTCTATGTTGATTAGTACTTTATCTCTTTAAAAAAGCCAGTTGCAAACATTCTATAAACATTTTGGAGTTTTTATTGCACCCGGAATACGGTGCACTACATTGCCAAAGATTACTAACTACTAGATAACCGGCTCCCTAAAATACCCAGCTAATCTTGAAAAAGTAACACTGGCACCACAGTAAAACGAAATATATTCAGATTTTAAAGTCATAAGAATATACATGCAAATAAAGAGTACAGGTAGTGTGCAGTCATTTATTCCTGTCAAAATTATTTGAGAGAATCACTTATTCCTGTCAAAATTCTGTTCTCATTCGGAGAGAATCACATATTTCTGTCAAAAAAGTACCGCTAAATCTTGTCGAAGAGAGAAATGTAGTAAAAAGTACCACCAATAAAAAGAATTCATGTGAAGCACGTGACTGAGCTAGTTACTCGTGTGCGTAGGAGACTTTGAAACCGTCAATGTATTCTGATCTTTTAATGAGTGAAGAACATTTGGCATTTGTAAACAAACATAAGAAAAGTATACTTGTCCCTTATCCACAAACTCTCCCGGAAAACAAATTTTTAATTCTGACTGCAGGGTTGCCCGATGCGGGAAATATAAAAAAGCAAGCAAAATTTTTTTACTAGTTTGTTCGAAGCCGTTTATCTAGTAGAGTAATCTTTGACATTGCCCCACAAATTATGAAACGTCGAAAAAGTACCTCCGGTTTTTCGATCGTAGTTCATCGCCTTTTACTGCTACAAAAAACTGTTCTTTTGAGAAATGTGGTAGAATAAATTATGTATCCAACGCATACGGTACTTTTGAAATCGATTCTACTTGTCAAAAAGACGTATCAATGAGGTCTCCCTCTACTATGCCAATGTAACGGGACTACACTCTAAAACGATTCGCCCTTTCATTGGCTCGACTGACAATTGTTTGGGCGCGGTCTGTTTCACTAAGCCTTGGCTCTGTGTAAGATTGTTGACGCAGAGCTCTTTAGTTCGGAGTATCTGCTTTCAGCCGCGATCGCCACCTTTTCGCTTTTGATGCTTTTGATAAAGCTGTAATATTATTTTATGATACTCTTTCTTTATGTTTTGACAAGTGTGTTCCTGTTCCTAAATCTTGTGGCTTACGCCTTGGCTTGATAGTTCGGTGAAATATTTAAAAAATAAAGGTTGTAAGAAATTTTGTTGCTTAAGAACCGAATCTGATTACGCAACCAATTTTGCTCGACTTTTGTTGTTTCTTATTAAATCAACTCTACATGCCGAGTCTAATTAGTTAGGAGATTTATAAACTCTAAGTGCAATTGTGATGGTTACCTTACATAGATGGTTACTCTACATTGAGTTTTTGTGACATCCAGAGTTACGATCGTCTGACGACTATAAACCTATTTGGTGACTATTTTAGCACTCTGTTTTTGGTAGCAGACTGTGATATTAGTGATAATTATTTTACTCATTTGACGAGTCTTAAAGGTCAGTTATGGTCGGACTTATAGTTTCTCGTGTGGTCCTGATGGCATCCATGCGTGTTTTCTAAAAAAGTGTCTTTTGTCCCTAGTTTCCATACTTTGTAATTTTTTTAATTTTTTTATTTGCTGTGGTGTGGTGCCTTTCCGAAACCCTAGAAAGTATCTGTGAGTGTTCCTCTCCATTAAAAGGGCAAAAAATCGTCCTATTGATAATTAAATTATCGTCCTATTGATAAATTATGTTATATTGGCAAAATTGTTTAAGCTATGGTGTGAGATGCTTTTAACTTTCATTGCAAACCTTTATTAGTTTCGTTCCAACATGGTTTCATGAAAGACAAATTCACTACAGCTAACTTATTGGAATTTTTCAACTTTTGAATTTCTGCGATTCAAGCTGCATCTTTACGGATTTAAGAAAGGCTTTCGATAGAATTAATCATAGAGTTCTAATTCATAAGTTATTTATTCTTGGGCTTCCCACTGTTTTCGTTAAGTGAACACGGTTTTATTTTTCTGGTTGCAGGGAACGTGTTCTATTTAGAGGTATGCTCTCTAATATATACTTACTACATCCGATATGCCTCAAGGTAGCCATTAAGGACAATTGATTTTGATCACTTACAATAATAATGTATCTTCAATTCTGACTAACTTGAGAATTTATTGCCTACATAGAGCGGTTAATTCACTGGAACTACTACTGCTTCAACAGGAAGTTTAATTTAAATTACTGAAAGAGTGTTTCAACAAGAGGTTTCATTTTAATATCCGCACTATATTTTATGTCTATAAGTTACAGCTGTCAATCTTTGACAATTAAATAGTTAAAACTATACAGTTAATGAATGTGGAATGGTACATGTACGCTTCCACAATGGATTGAATTTGTAAACATTTACTAGGAAAACGGGAAAAATTGAAAGGAAAATAGCGCCCAATTTAAAATGAAACCTCTTGTTGAAACATCCTACAGAAATTGTGTTGCGTTGCGAGAGTTGTCGTGGTTGGATTTTATGATCGCGGTATGAAACACTGTTGACATCACGGCAGCATCAAGCTTTCACATGTATCATAAAAGCGTGCCAAAATGTAAAGTTTATACAGTATCTAACTAAATTCATTAGAAAACCATCTGCGTAGAAACTTTTAGTCGGCCGGCCTGGTAGCCATTCGAGGTCGTCAGTCCTTATCCGACGGCAGACAATCCTTGAAGCAATGTACGTTTAATAACTCCATCAGAAATGAAAGCCAGTACTAATGCGTTAGTGGTTATCAATTGTGACAATCTGGTAGATGATATTTGGAAAAGCATTGCTTGCTAAAGTTTCGTAAGTATTGACTGTCAATGTTAGCCTAGTGTTGGTTAGAAGTTTAATTTGCTCCTGGGGGAGGGGGTTATCTAATTTCATATATATTTTTTAGTATTTCAGTCAAATTTTTCCTAATCAAGAAGTTTAGAAAATTTTAAAAACCCTCCGGACCGCACGGACATGGTTCTAGGTTAGCATATATTTGAGGCAATAGTATTCAAACTTTGCTCATCAATCTTTAATGCCAGTATAGACTCAAGCTGGTCGGAAATCGCCATGATAATGTTGAATACTAATATCGTATCAAATGGACTAAAGGGAAAATTTTGAAATACTTTTCACAAGATCAATTATAAAATCTTGGTCCAATATTGGATCAGTTTCGGTATCCATTGGCTGCTACGTTGGTCCAATATTAAAGTGAATAATATTTTGCAGAAATTAGTTGGGAGACATGACGTAGAATTTTGATATATTATATCAGGAATTGTTTGTGCAAAAGGCGTAACGCTAAAAATTGAACACAATAGTGATTGTTGCTGAAGACGTAAAAGCACTGGAATAAAGTTAGTTGTTATAAATACGAGGGTGGTACCTGTGTTTGCATCGAGTTGTCGCTGTTACTCAAACCTGAATCCGTAATGATATGCCAGAGACCAAGCAACAGTTAAAACCAACGAATAAATATTAAGAATTACTCTGACTTCATGAACTTCTTAAAACGAAAGAGATGCCCTCTTGAAAAATAAAAAATCACCTAAACAAAACGGAATTTCACATAGGTCAGAGATGTATTGTATATATAACTCTACTGGCAATAAAACGTGCGAATAAAAGATAAACATATTTGCATTTCTACCAAAAAGCGAAAATAGAAAGGCGTACCTATTTCGAAGCATATATGGATTACTTTCGCATGTCCGGAGACAAGGAGCATGCTGATTAATTGTTGATGGATGTAACTCCAATAAAAATATTGATCTTTTTAGCAAAAAATGAATTAAAATGAACAAAATTTTTATTGGACATACTAAATTCATTTAACACTACACAATGCGTTCACTTTTAGTAAGCCTTGTCCGGACATGTATCTCTGCTTCAATTAAGCTGCCTGGTAGATTAAAGCATACTTGCCGAAATTAAAAGTTCAATTTAGCAAAATGCTAAATCTAAATAGTTTACGGATATAAATACTTTTGTAAAGTAATTCTAAACAATTTTTCTTTTTAGAAAGAAAAATTACCAAAGTACAAAAATATTACTTCAGCATGCCTTGGGCTGTCAAAACAGAACCAAAATGTTTTCCTTTCTTGACAGCCGGAATGGGAAAATTAATTGCACATTTCGCTCTGGTTAATGGAAAATTGCGCGCTTAATTTTTCTATATACCTAATTACGTTTATTGTTCTTGTTTCTCTTATTATAATTGCCAATACTGAGCGAAATAAATATATTTCAGATATTTAGAACTTAATTTTCAAGTTTTATGTTCTCTTTTGTCTCATGCTGTTCTCATGTTCGCCTTTTCGAGGGTGGAGACTGGCGCGGATGTAATTGCTCTCCCACTCCGGAGAGATGAGTGAATCAAATGTAGACTTATTTCGAGGAATCAAACCGTACATTTTACAGAACAGTTGAAGAATTTCCTTGATTCACTTTGTAAATCAAAAAGTCCTAGCCATTTTCGAATTTTAGGAGACTTATCTTAAGACACCTCGCCTTCGTCAACGTAAGGTACGTGCATCTCCCCTCCAGATGTTGATGATACTGTTGGTTCGGTCGAGCTCGATAAGTGGACTGAAGCTGGAGATGTCATCGATGTCGTGACTCTGAGACCCGCTGTTCTACCTCATAGCGTCTTTGTCTCAAGAATTCATCCTTACACCACCGTAGATGACGTCGTACATCATATCTCCTCTCACTTCGGAGTTTCACGAGATGTAATTAATTGCCGACGAATTGATAAGTCACGCAACGACTCAGGCTGCTTTTTCGCGTCTTTCAAGGTTGTCATTCCTGATGCTCTCTGTTCAACGCCTTCGTCTTTCCTGAGATTTGTCCTAATGGAACTATCGTCCGGGAATTTGTTCCAAAAAACCGTTTAGGCCTCAGAGCTACTCCAAAAAGGTTACAATGTACCACTTCTTCTTGTTTCGGCTGGAACTTGGCTGTGTGGAATGATCGCCGATGCTGAGCTGTTTAGCCCAGGATACATCGTCTTTCGGCGTGATCGATATCTGTCTACATTGAACGCCCCCGTCAGTGGAGAAGTATTATGTGCTGTTCGTTTCGACATCCCTTGATCTGTTATTGAGCTTTTGGATTCGAATGACTTAGAACTTTAATGTATCGTTCTCGGATTGCCAGACAAGAATCTATTACTACTTCTAACATTCTTCCGGCAGCGACCAGGAATATTTATGATTTGCCTGCTTCTTGATCGACACACTATCCTTTGCCTTACGTCCGCAGGATGAGTTGTTGCTCCTCGGAGATTTTAATCTGACAACTATTAGCTGGGTATCATCGGATTTTGGCGGCTAATGAATTTAGTAGGTTCTTGGATTTGGTGATCAGCACTGAGTTATGCGGACCTTTGGTTAGGCGTTGCCCAGTTTTTTTAGTTCCTGAGACATCTCATCATCCTGCTCTTTAGATTACTTTGATCTTCGATACCTGCAGCATTTTAATTTTAAAGAGGCTGAATTTTCTGTATTGAATAATTTTTAGTTGAATTGTGATTTTTCTGATGTTTTTGACGAGCGGGACATTGACGTGGTGGTAAGTGCTTTTTATGACAATCTATATACATCCTTCTTGCATTGTGTTCCTATTGCTTCCATTTTTAGTCTGCCTTGGCTAGCTATTCAGCCAATAAAGCATCTTAAAAATGTAAAAAATAAAGCTTGGAAGCTTGGATTTTTATATGTACTCACATTTACGTGATAAATTCAATTTTGAAATTCATACCTCTTACAATAATTGTATTAAAAAGATGAGGTCTATTATACGCGTGGAGACTAAGCAGTTTTGGAGATTTGTTAACTCTAAGCGTAGCACCGACGGCTACCCTACTTTATTGAAGCTAGACGATACCGAGAGTAGCTATCTCTTGACGATTTCGAATTTTTTGGCAATTTTTTAAGACTGATTTTCTTTATGACAACTGTGATATTAGCTCTAAGGGTTTTAGTTATTTGACATTATTTCCTCCTTCTTCACTGGAAATAAAAGATCTTATATTTGATAAAGACACAGTCGCGAAACACATTAATAATTTTACAGATAGTTTTTCGTGCGATCCTGATGGTATTCCCTTCTTAAAAACTGCTCTTCTTCTCTAGTTTCTGTTGTTTGTTATTAACAAAAAAGGTAAGAGATGTGATATTTTCAACTGCATTCCTAATATTTTGTGATATATTTTAATTTCATTGCAAACCTTTTCTTGGAACTTTCCAGCAGGGCTTTACAAAGGGGAGGTCTACCACGACTAACCTTCTGGAATTCTCTAATTTCTGTTTATCTGAAAGTAAAGCTGGTAATCAAGTCGATTGTATATTTATAGATTTCAGCATGCAATTCGACAGAATAAGCCACCAAATTTTGATTTATAACTCGGGTTTCAATCATTGTTTGTAGACTGGGTTCGTTCTTACTTATTGAACCGTACCAAACGTGTTTCTTTTCGTAGATCCCTATCCAAATTTATTTTCTATTCTTATGGTACGTCTCAAGGAAGTCATATTCGCCCGATTTTATTTACTATTTACATCAATGATGTATCTATGCTTTTGAATTATTCCAAAATTCTTTTTATGCCAACATTTTTCGTGTTTTTTCCTCTGTCCGTGATTGTGAAATTTTAAACTCTGACTTAGACCCTTTCTACAATTATTGTTCTGTTAACTATCTCCCCCTTAATATTAGTAAATGTACTACTATGTCAGTTACTCGTAAAAAACACCTTTTTGATTCCGATACACCATGAAAGGTTGTGTACTTCAAAAAATATTAAGACCAAGGACTTAGAAGTCTGGCTGAACTGCCGTTTACATTTGACGACCACATTGATGAGATAGTTATTGAGGCAAATTCTATAGGAATTTGACGACACTTATATTACACGGATCCTTTATTGCACCTTTGTTAGGCCAATCCTAGAGTATGCTTTCTGTGTGTGGTCACTATTTTATCATGATTATATTGACCGACTAGAGGCAGTGCAGTGCCGTTTTGTTCGTTTTGCACTTCGTGGGCTTCCTTGGAGTAACCCTCTAAGTTTGCCTCCGTACTTGGATAGGCTCAATCTTATAAGACTGGAATCTCTTGAATTTAGATGTAACATCTCTAAAATAGTTTTCCCCTGTCTTGCTGTCTTCCCTTAACATATCGATTCCGAGTCGCTTGGATTAGGGGTAAACTTTTCTGACACTTCTTTAGTTGTTTTGTGACATTTTTTACTATTATATTAATTGTTTTGTTACCTTTTTTTTACAAAATATTGTTAATTTAAGTTTAGCTAGTAAGTAATCAGCCTGTTGATGAATCTTAAATAAATATTGCGGTAAGTAAAAAAAAATTTCAGCACACTTTTCAATCTGTGATAGGGAGGTCAAAAAAATCTGTTTTTGGTAACATCCGTATACCAAATTCATCTTAATAGGTTTTATAAACGAGGGATCTGAGACATACATACAGACGAACGGACGGAGGACCGAAACCATAGTGGTCCCTAGATGCTACAGTGCCCTGAAACTAGCATCATCAAATAAGCTAATTTCTTGGGCAATACGCAACTCTCATAAAAATTGCCACGATCCTAGGAGCAAAGAGACGCATCTCTTCATTTGCTTCTGAGTAGATGCGCCGTGGAAGCTGCATAAAGTGACCATGTGTCTTTTCTCGGCTACCCTGAACCCGCGTGAGTTTAAAAGTATCTTTCACGGGTCAGAAACGGCAGTACATTAGAATTATCGATTTTTCAATCCCCACGAAAGTGAAAAATGAATCAATGATGTCTCTCTTGGAAACGGATTTGGATAAATTGGTCTAGTGGCCTTGGTCTTCAAGTGAGAGAATATATAAGTATCATATGCTTGTAACCTAGGATTTAAAAAATTAATTTTCGGTCCGATACCCTCATTACAAGTGAAAAAAATTTTCCTGTTGATCTCTTGGGAAGGTTGTTTCAACAGTGCCCTCCTCCTTTAATAACCCTTCCCTTGTCATTAAACCACTCTGAAAATACGATTTATTCCCTCCACACACAATATGGGTTGCGGGATGTGGATTGTTTTTACCTATTTTTCTGCTTCCTTTTTTGACCGTGAAGTTTATAATTTCGTGAAAACCAATTGAATATTTCGGGTCCGAAAGCGTGAAAAAGTCACAATATTTTAAATAAAAAAACAATAACAACAAAATAAAATTTTATCAGAAAGTTCCCTTTCAAAAGACTCTTGGTGGAAGTTATTTAAATTTGATGGATGTTTCGACCCGAAAGTGTAAGCTGGTCATCATCAGCGTGGTACTTACACTTTCTAAGACGGACATCCATGACGGAAAATTTTGCAATTCCAAAAAAATTTTGCTGCTCCTATTATGTGGAAGTAAAACAAGTGTTTTTACTTTTTTCAAAAAAATAAAATTGTTTTTTTCCATTGTTTTGAAGACAGTCGCAAAAGAATAATTCGGTAAATTTTTGTTCAAGGAAAAGTGATGAAACAAAAATAATTTTAAAATCAACTGAGAACATAATAGTAATTTAATAATTTCCGGACGCAATTTGTTGTTTTTCTTTTTGAACAATCATTTTCGGCAATAAGTAACGAAATAGCGAATAAGAGTGATTCCCAGTGCAATTATCACTGGTTATTGTAGTCATATTACTATATACATATGTGTCTGATCTAGAGACTGTTAATGACTTGAGGAGAATCGCTTTCTAATGAATGCATTCATTGTTAATTTAAGTGCATTGCACCCATTCGTTGGAGATTTGCACTTTTAAAAGCTTTCTAAACAGTCCAAAACTTTCCTTTAGTGATCTTGAAATCAAATGCTTTTCAAATTTTAGAGCCGTTGTGAATACCAATTGCCATTCCTGTTATTGCTACTCCAACTGAATGTGTAAAATGTAGGAAATCTACGTGTTGGGTCGCTATTATGAAGAAAAGTAGGAAACACAAGTGTTTGATCCGTGAGACCGAGAAGTGTACTATTACTCTTAAAACCCATAAAACGAAAGAAAATTAGCATAAAACGTGAAACTACTCTGACCCGGAGTTTGCAATTCAAGCAAATTTTAACTACTTTTGAAAAGGGTACGTAATGGAATGCGTCGCATTTTCCCATCACGCAGCTCAATGCTCAATAGCTGCCAAGTACAGTGGCCATTCACAAGACAAGTGTAAACGAACTCTTACTTCAAAGTGACCTCGGGTGGAGAGATTCGGGTAATTTAAGATTCCAGAAAACGTAGTTACGTTGGTCTGTTATGCCCTGAATAATTTTTTATTTACAATTAATTTCCATTATTTTCGCTTTATCTAAGACACGTTTTAAAAATAACTTACCAGGTAGAAATCAATGGGCTTCTCACGTCTCTTGTTGTACGCCTTTTGGATTTCCGTTTGCTTGAGCGCGTGCGCAATATGCAGTGCACTTGCGTCAAATCGACCATATTTATAGTCTGAGTCAATTTGTGACGGTGAGCTGACATCTCGGTTACCGTGATATCCATTTGGCGTTGATTGTCGTGGCTGTCCTGTTTGATAATTTTTCAAGAGTTTTTTCTTCTTTGACTATGCAATCATTAATTTAACACCTACCATCTATTTCTGTTCGGCTGCCTCTGATCTGTTCGTTGACAAATTTATTTGTTTTTGGTACATTCAGTGCTTGCCTTATTCCTACAGATGTCTGGTCTAGATGGCCTGGGCCACTCTTTGGTACATGGGAGCTACAGTACACCTGGAAAGTGGAGAGAAGAAGATATTTAACAAAGAATATAATGCTTATGTATGTTTTATTATACTTATTCCATATAAACCACCACGATCAACTTAAAAATACTTATTTATTTTGATATTTTTTTATGATAATACCAAAGCTCAGGGGATGTCCTATGATGCAAAAACACATCATTGGAAGGAAAGGAATCAAGGGTAACGGAAATGGATAAAGAGGTTGAGTGAAGGCGATACATGCTCACCAGACGGGGAAAGTTTAAAAGATAGTACATTGTTCCACATTCGTGTTGCTTTGCTTAGAAAAGAATTCCGAAACTTGATGGTATTTACCTGGAGAGTATAGAAGTGGGAGCAACTTGAAGCTCTTGTATCTCGCGTTGTAATGTGCCTGCCAGGGATCAGCCTAACAATTAAAATAGCACAATAACCGTGGAAATAGCGATAGATGAATGAGCGGCAACCAAAAGTTTTCGATGCCCCAGATAGTCAATACTCTTAGATATTGTTAGTCGCCAATAAGTTTTATAGCCTTTTTTTGTACTTTGTCTAACGTGAATAATACGGTATTCCAGACCCCTGCCCAAATACTGGAATTATATTCGAGTATAAGCCTGGGGACTTACAGATCAACTTCCTTTACTTCAGTCAAACGAAGTGAAGTATTTCTCACATAAAACCCAAGCATTGATCGGTCCAGGTAAGATTGCTGAATTTCTATAGAATAACGCATTGGCTTTAAGTTATGGCTGACAGATATTTTGCGATACCTTTCCAGAAAAACTAATCATCGGTCGAAGAACTGGATATAGCAATTCAACTGCGGCCGGAATACAACAAGGCGAGAACTAGGACCTCCGCATGGGAAGTAAAACCGACGCTAGAAATATAGCTGGTGTCATGGCATGCTGTTGGGTAGCCAACCCAGGTCGTGTGCCAAAGACTTCGAAGAGGTCGAAACAGAGTGTCATGTGAGCCCTGGTGACCAGAATATGTAGTGTGATGGCAGCTTAACTAACTCGTCATTACATTTATAAAGTTTAGTTGTTTTGGGTTGCCTTCGCCTTTATTATCAACTTGTTGTATAAATGCTATCAAAGTAGGTTGGTTAGTTTTGTTTTAAGAGAAAATGTATAATAATGAAGGAAAATTGTTCCGTAAGCTCAGTTCAGCTTTGCTTTATGTATACGACAATGTTGATCCAAAAGTTTCATTAAAAATAAAATAAAATTCTATAAATTTTTTCTTCTTCCAAAATTAAATTTTACTTTTCTAGCCATATAATTCATCATTAAAGTCCTTGAAATAGGGGCACAGCTTTGAAGCTCTAGGGAGTTCCGCCCTCTCTAGGCGAGAAAACCTAGAAAACCACAGTGACAGCTCTAGTATGACAGCCTGGAAGTTTGACAAACTCAACTCCTTGGATCCGAAAGTTGTGACGTCGGTTACAGCTACATCAACACGACCCAGAAATCCAAGGTACATCTATGTATAATATAATCTCCACATCCCCACAGGAATATGCCTATAAGAAACCATACATGCGAGAGTGCTAGAATCTATGTTCAAGTTCAAAAGCTGGTGAATAAAGACTAGGTCAGCAACTCTACGTCGTTCTTCCAACGAGTGCATATTAAGCAAGCGGAGGCGATCCACATAATTAGGAAGCCTGAGTGGATCATTACATGGAAGGTCTCTTAGTGCGAACCTAACAAAGTTCCACTGTGAATTCTTAGCAAAGCAGAATAAATTTAAAGAGCGCAGAAACTTAGAAGGATAAATTCCAATAAACCTATTTGGAGGTCTAAGTGACGCTGGCAGCAGCCATCTAACCTAACCTAACCTTATATGTACGTCAATTATCTAGTTCCCGTAAACCTCTGTAGGGCATACAGCGAGAGAAGAACTTACTCGATTCTACGACAACGATTCTAAGTGGATCTACAAATTACGGTGAATTCCGAACCACTGACATTAATTACTCTGCAACCCCAATGGCCTTTTAGAGTAATTTGTTGTTAGCAGAAAACAAGCATAGTGCGCCACCGGTACTGTTCGAATTACACAAGTAAATTACTATCATAATCGAAGAATTACTAGACTACACAAACTTCCCAAAAACATAAATGTATTTTTTAATATAAGCATCAAACATCTAAGTTTGAAATCTTCACAATTTACAACCTTAAGCGAGCAATTGGAAGGTGGGCACCCTAAAATTCATGCTAAAAAACAATAACGTGCAGTCGGAGGCATATATAATATTCACAAATTGAACCGAAATATCTGATGCCTCTGATGGCGTGTTATTGTTTTTTAGCACGAATTTTTTAGTACCCACTAACATTTGCTCCCTTAAGCCTGAGGACCATTTTAAGCCGACAGTAAGATACTTTATATCTGATCTTGCTTCCATCCTTTTAGTTCATTTTATATGAAGTCAACTTTCTTTGATTGTTTAATTTACTTATTTTATTTATTATTGTTTTATTTTCTTTGTCTGAAGACCAATCGATGATTCAATATCTCGATATCGTGTATCGATTATCGTATAATATATAACGGCCATTTAAAAACTTTATAAAGCCAATAGGAAAGCAATGAACTCAGGAATTTTATATTTTATTTATTTATATTTTCTAAGGAAAATACTATAATTCAATTCGAGTTAAGAAATTTTTTTAAACTTCTATCAAACCATATGGTCGACTGTTATATAGTTTCAGGATCATTCTAGACAACAATAACCTATTGAAGTAGATGATTGTCATAAAATGTATCCTAAAAGAGTCCACCAAAATGTAATTGAGCTTTTACGATAGAAAAACGTACAACTCATCGAAAAAATCTCGTTATTGCCGCCTCATGAATGGAAAACTTTAAACTCATTTATCTCGAAACTACTGTTTTACTTTTTCAGTATTATAATATACTACAAAGTTTAAGTATCGTTGTTCATCATTTTCACCTTCAAAAAATCCTAAAAATGCCTTAAATTCACTGGTGCTAGACCACCGGGTCCCCTTAAGGCACATTCATAATATTGATCGCAGAAGAATCGTTGTTCATTGATAGAATTAAGATTTTCTTGTAGCTTTCTATAGAGTTCCTACGGGAATTCGCAACAAAATCAATAGAGTACGCAAGGTGCTGCCGTCAGCAAAACTCTTAATGGAATTAAAAGTGAGAGATATAAGGTCAATCATAAAAAGTAGAAATAAGATTGGCAAGGATACTGAGCCCTGAGGTACACTGGTATTTATTTTGTAGGGATAAAATGTAATTCCGTCTATTATTATACAGATTGAACGACTTGACAGAAAGCTTTCAATCCATTTTGAGAGATTAGACTCTGTCAAAAGCATTTTAAATAAAGATAAATAATACACAAAATACCCTAAAAAGAGAAAAAATTCAATATACTCGTATTACAAACATTTGTGATTGGTTCATGAAATTAATGCAGAAGCTGTTAATAAAAAAAACAAGCACTTTTAACATAACTTCGTAAGTAGAGAAAGGCGACGGAAGCTGTTGATCGAGCGATACTGATAATCATCAATCATCAATGATAATTTATCATAAATAAATGGGACCCTTACTAAACTAAAGAATGGGGCATTCTCCGGACCCGTGCCATACTCAGAAAATGTTCTTGTATACTTAACAAGACCAATGCAATCAATCAATCAATTTATCAAAATAATTTAATTATTATTAATAAGAAGAAGAAGAATGGAAAGTTTTAAAGATATATATATATATATATATATATATATATATATATATATATATATATATATATATATATATATATATATATATATATATATATATATATATGTACATACATACAGATGCTAAAGTAACAAAAAAAATGTTTTTAAATAGCCCTTAGCTCCTTGAAGACAAACCCTGGCTTATTTTTAACAGCATCCAATTCGTAAAGCAACGTTTAACATAATAAAGCTCTTCGTTCAATAGTTCGTTACTACTACAATTCCAGCTGTTTCCACCCCTAAATCTTCGAGGTAGAATTTGAATTTACTGTCAAATTTTGGAAATATTCTTATGCCTATATTCTTTTCCTTTCTTACGTAGGCTGTGCCATAGCACAATAGTATCCCTTGAGCCTTGGCGTCATCGCATAAAAATATCAGACTGGAATTAAATTTATTTTTCAAGACTGTGTTCTCTAGTTCTTCTATTCCGTTTTGGGTCACGGGCGGGAAAAGACATAAACTGATTCTGTGACATAGCAGAAAATAGTCATGCGTCCCCGCCGGAAGGATTCGAATCTGCGACTCCCGTGTGGAAGGTAGCACTTACACCACCAATGGGTATTTGGTGTACTTAGTTTTTTTCAATATTTTACTGATAAAATGTTAATGTAAATTATATATAAATATGACGTACCATTTTACATTGACATTTTGCTGCCAAACTTGAAGATTTTCAATAAGGTATTCCGAATTAATATTTGATGCTCCATATTTCGCGAAGGTGTTATTAAAAATCAATTAATAATCTTTTATTTCCTATAACCATGATTGTTCGATACTTCTGCAAAACTGGACGCCAGTGATGGAACTAACCATTAGCTCAAATTTATTTAATTTTAATCAGCTTTATTAATAATAATCTACTTTTTGAATTAGAAAGGCCATTACAAAATAAAACACTCTGGATACAATACCTAGTTAGTAAACACAGGAGAAATATAAAAATGAGAATTGCGTGATTAATTCTATTGGATGCTTTACTGAAACAGGTGAACATACAGTAGACTTGCTTACCTGCTCCAAAAGTAGATAAACAATCCTTGAAAAATTCTAATGGGTTAATCGTTGATCGATTGATTGATTGATTAAATTGGAGGTGTGAGGTTCTCAAGCGCCGCGGCCACTGGGGCCTATTGTGCTAACCCTCTCAACTCCTTAGCTGACAGTGGCCGGTAAGTAGACCAGCCGACCTGCTCAGCTCCCTGGATCTACCCGGCGACGGTGAGGGTATAAGGCTTCTTGAGTGAGCGTGCCCCTCAATATTGTTCCAATACAGCCTATGCTCCTCACTTGCGCGGTTTGCTATTAGCCTTTTAGCCGTGCAAAGAGGTATTCCACAGACCGGCTCCGGCCCTATGAAAGGGGTATTGGACCTCTTCCTGGCAAGTTCATCTGCCTTTTTATTCCCCTTGTAGCCCTGATGTCCCGGTATCTAGATCAAGTTTATTTGATTAGTTCTACACAGTTCATCTAGGCTCCTTTGGCATTCCCACACCAGCTTAGATCTGGTGGTAGATGAAGCAATTGCTTTGATTGCAGCTTGAGTATCCGAGAAAATTGAGATGCTTTTGTTTTTATAGGCTCTTCTTATGTTCTCGTAAGTACATGTCAGTATAGCGAAGATCTCAGCCTGGAATAACGTGGTGTACTTTCCCAGGGCCAATGTTAGTCGTTACCTTAAATAAAGCCGTGCTAAAAAGAGTCCAGAAAAGGTTTACAATGAGAACAATGAAGATCGTAAACCAAGGCTTAAAAAGTTAGGTCCTTGGTCTGGCCTCGCCAGATAAGTAAAATGTTTAAGATTCTAATGAAGGAGTTTTCAATATATCACTAAAAAGATTGGCAACGAATAGAGAATTAATATACTTCCCTGTCACGAAGATCCAAATCAAACTCAAAACGCGAAATTCCTTCTCGGGGAGCAAAACCTCTTAAAAGCTTCACTTTAAAAATTCTTTAGATGCTTCAAAGAAAAGATCGTATGCCACTTGATTTGGAAATAGGCCAAAATTTGTAAAGCAAACAGCCAGATTATCATAATAGCCTTATCAGTGTCACCTTTGCCCAAAACCTCCAATCGCAAGTAGAAAGAGAGTCGTTAGCTTGAATAAAGTCAGCGTTTTTATGCTACAGTCTCGAAACACAAACCAATATGAAGAATAGAATGATGGCGAGAATCAGGCACTAAAGGATACAAGCATCGCCTTACAAATGTGGCATTGAAATTTGTGGAAAATATCAAGTCCTTGCATCATTTGCATCATAGTCGAAGGAAGGACAAAGTGTTGATAATCAGCCCAGAAAGACGGCAGCAAACCGTCGACACCAGTTAGTCAATAGCGGGCATATTAAAATCACCAATGCGCACAAGGTTATCATAAGCCGTCATGGCAATGCAAGCAGCAAACGGTTGTAAACACCAGAACATGATCCAGACGGAACGAAGCCGTAGCAAAATAAACATTATTGTGCACTTCAGGACAATATACAGGAGCTCCAGTTTTGTAGATTCAGCAACATTGAGACCCATACTTGGAAAATCGCGACAGCACATAGAACCGCACCCAACAGTGTCGTCCAGGGCAAAAAGTTGATAACCAAATCGGAAGACCACGAATTCAGGGTCGAAACCTCCGCATTAGCCAAGTTGCAGTCGTCTTAGAACGAAGTTCTATTACGTTGGCGTAGTAGAGTGACAGCTTTATATATGTTTTTTTTTTTTTAATTTGACTTATTTTTTTGAACCCGAGAAATTTCTGAATTGTTCTCTGGGTGTGGATTCACAAACAATTGCACCATAGGAGCAGATATCTAGAGCAACAGGTGTCAGATAAACATAATTGGGAAAAAACGCCTTCAGGGAAGCCGTAAAATAGCAGCTTACCTGTCTGTGCGCTGGGCTTATTCTTTTGCATGGGACCAAGAACACCAATTGTTTGGTGAATCCTCGAAATAAAGTTGCTTTTAGTGAACGTGACGGTCTTCAGGGTAACCTGATGATGTCTTAGCGAGAAAATTACTGTTGTCTATTATAGTCTAATCCAGGTTAAAATAGAACCGTTTCTTTGATTTGATGCTATTAATTTAAAAATATTTCTAACATAATTTATTCTCTGCAAATTAAATTGTAGTGTCTTATATCAGTATACTTTTAATTAAAAGACTTCTATAAGAAAAAACATGAATACATTTGAGAAAATGGTAAAAAAGAAGGGGCAATAATTCTTTTCACTTCATGTTATCTAGCATCGTTTTTATCCGCTGGTTAACAAAAAATTCGCATAAAAATCTCGAAGACGGCGTAAATATCTTTCTTTGGTATGTCATCTTGAGAATTCCATAAAACGAATTGCCCCGATGCGGGAATATGTCTTCATCGCTTACGCAAGTTCTTTGACTTAATTTACCTTTTCTTGCAATAGCAAAACAAATTCTTGCGGATCATGTTGTAATGACAACGACTGTCTGTACTTACCTGGCAGGTGCACTATCGTGCCAAATACGAAAAGACAGTTCTCGCTTTTAATACATATAATTTCTTTGCCTTTGCTTATCAGTTAAGGAAATTTACAGTATTATCGAGTCTTACTTGGAAAAAGGTGGAAAATTACCTCTTTGTCTTCCTGTCGGTGCTGACTGTTGTAGTAGGTCTTGAGTGTCAGCTTAGTCCCGCAATGGACGCACTTGAAGCAGCCAGAGTGAAAGAATGTGAAATCTTTGAGTGGTCCGACACGATCGACTTGGTAAACGATCTCATTGCATCGCAAACACGTAGACTCATAAAAGTTGGGCCGATACATATTTCGTGCGTACTAAAGTGATCCCGAAGGTTTGAAAAGCTGCAACAGTTTACATTAAAAAATCGGTGAATTATTTGAGTCTCTGATTTCTCAGCACTATTCGCCTGATCACGAAGGTAGTCATAGGAACGCAGTAGTACCTTGTGTGTCAGAATTCCACCGATCTGCAATGAAAAATAATTTAAATTAGCTAAATATTAATAAAAGGTAGACAGAATTTGTATAGATGATGTATATGGTTACGCTCGATTAAATACTGCATGCTAGTTTTAGTCGCAGTTGATCAGCACCATCGTTACTATAAAACGTCCCACACTCAGGCTAAGTTTTAGGATCGACAACGTACGGATTATTATGAATGGAGTCCAAAAGCAACGAATCGATCGAGGTTTTGGCATGAATGGGCTAAGAAGCGCCTTGCCGGCACTCCCAAAAAGGAGGTCGCAGGTTGCTGCTTGTAAAATTAATTATGCTTAAGTTAAGATATCGTATATGCGCGGAGGCATTCAATTTTGTGCAGTTGTGGGCGTTATTCTGGAATTTATAAAGAGGAAATAGACGTGCTAGTATCTGCTTTCGATTTCATTTGACCTTCGTTTTAAAATGGATTTAGTTCAATTTGGCGTTCGAAAATATGTGAAGCAGCTCCGTGGGGTAACTGGTTTGAAATATTTCACAACAAATGTTGAGCATAAATTTGAAATTGAAGAAAACAAAATCGACTTGCAAATATTTACGTGGCATTGAATGATATATTGACTAATAGACCACATTGCTAGTAAGGCATTTTTTTTTATACGATGCGGCCAAATCCTAGGGGACAACCCTTTGATGCGTTAGCATGGTTGCGGCCGGATGGGAATTAGGGTAAGGGGAGTGAGGAAACTTGAGTCTTGTTTTTGCATTGCTGCAAGCTAGACAACAGTCCAGAGACAGAGTGGATTATTTTAATTTCTTAATAAAAGCTCACGGGGAGATCTGGTCTCGAACCCGGGGCCTATGGCATGGTAGTCGTGCGGCTCAACGCATTGATCCAACTCCGTCTCCCATATTAAAAGCAGAATAATATTTCGGCAACTGGAGTAGAAGTGTCTAAAATTGTAAATACATATATGCTTGTACTGCAGTTTTCTGTATTTAATAATATTTAAAAAAAACTTTTTTTTCAGAAATTTACAATCACTTCACACCTATTTATTAACTAGCCTTCACTTTGACTTCAGGTGTGTACCTCAATGTCATGGGAACTTAACGGATGTAGCAATTATCTCGAAAAATATTTGGCACAGTAACACAATTCACATTAAATAAGTTTTATTTCAGTGGTTTCGGGTTTTAAAGATCGCCATCAACATCCGCCATGGCAGGAAAGCGCTAAAACTGTAGGAACCAAAACAATTAGCAATTAAAAGTAGACAAATGGAGGAACATATTGTTTATTGTGCTTATTGCTTCCAGGCAAAATTGTAAATGAGAAATGTAAATGCTTAGAAATAAAAATATGTAAAGCAGTAGTGAAATTGTCTAGTGTAGTGCACTTTCTGCATAAATGGCATGGAGGTTAGTATTGCGGGAGATAATTCGAATCTGGTAGGAGGATTACTGTTAAAATTACATTCTCCTAATGCGTTTCAAGAGCATAGCAGGAATGTCGAACTTTTAATGAGGGAAATTCTTCTGAAAACCATTATGACTCAGATTGTCTCTTTTTGCTAAGAATTGTTCTAAAACACTTCCTTTTGGTGACAAGCTCAAGCTCTGACGATCCGTACAACAGTAAGATCAACCTATCTGAATAAGAACAGAAACCGACTGTGCGAACTTAGTAGCTAAGGAGTTAATATTTTAAAAACACGTTAAATGAAAGGTTATAATATAGTTGCACACTATGAGCTTAGCTGAGAAAAGCAAAATGGATTTTGCTACATACATATAACGTTGACATTGGGACTATCGTATGTCAAGAATCCTGAATGACATAAAAACCGTAAAAAACATAATTATACGGTATAGGTTAAGAAACTAACACACTGAGATGGAGTTGAATCGCGTTTAACCGATATTTGTGAAAACAGGTCAGGGGTATTTTCATTTGGCAGGCTAAGAGTAAGAATGACCTATTTACAAGGTCCGAACAAAAGTGGCTTAGAAAATGCTCCGTGCAAAAACGAACCGCGTGAGATTCCGGACAAAAACGAATCAGTAAAAAACGTCGGGCAAAAACGACGTAACTATTTAACTGAATTAACTTTGCATTACTTTTACTAATCCAATGTTGCTCGGAACTGGTAGATAGGTCATTTTTACTCTCAGCCTGTCATTTCATGCTTGGATTTTTTTCATTTCACATTTTAGGTTTTTAAAATCTTTTAAGAATTAGGAGATTTGAAAGTTACATACAAGCTAACGGCAGCCGACCTATTCTAACTCTAAAGTTAGATCGCTTTTTGCTCAAATCAGCGTTTTTGTAACTGAGAACAGGCCTATTTTAATTATATGAATTACATTAAATTTTATTTAAAGAAATAATCGCCGATTTTATTCAATAAATACTATAAGCGCCGGGAATAGCTTCTTGCACTTTAGGTTTTTTTACAAGTCACTTGGCCTGCGGTGCCTGACCGCTACAGTATCCAACAGCATGGGGAGTGTCATTGAACATTGCTCAACTCAGTAACCCCGGAAACTATGGATTTGACATTAATATTCGTCGTTTATTTTGCATGTCAGTCCTATCCCACCCCACCCTTGCGGGTACTAAGAGTGTTTACCCCACACTATCTTATCGGTATCGGAACTATCCTTATTATATATATATATTATTATTACAGTTATTCATGATTGACTGTTTTTAGTAATGGGCGTTTTTAATCTGATAGATCCTTCAATAGATAAGACTGTCATTGTCAAATTAAGTTCCTGTTGACTTTTATGCTCAGTAAGAGTAAATTTCTCTCGAACAACGCTTGCAAATTATTGCAATTTCTTAAAAGAATTAGATTAAAAAACCTTTTTAAAAACATGCTTTTATTTATCTAAAATGAATGTACTAAAATGAATAAAATAAGTTTAGGTTTTTTTAAAGGTAAAGCAATGTCAAATGCTAGGTATACCTACGAGGAAGTAACTAAAAGAGGAGAAATAAGCTCAGAAAATCGTGAGTGTGCATTTCCCATGAATACAATCTCATAAGCGCAAGGCAGGCGATTAGAAAAGTATTTTAAATTCTGGAAAATGTCTGGCTAATTATATTAAATTAGTCGTAATCACCAATTTAATAAAAATTTTGATTTACATATATTATACTTTAAAATTATAATTTAAAGTTTATCAATAAAATAATTACTTTTTACGTGCCGCCATTGAGAATGTACGAAAACAGCTGAAACCTCAAGTCACTAAAGTGACAGCGCAGACCCAGCCGCAGAACAAAAACTTGCCATTCTCACACACACGACATATACACGGTAGGGCTTCTCCTTTAGATACTTCCTCGTAGAGGTATACTTACTTAAGTGGACATGCCTACTTGCATAGATATTTCATATTACTAGATCATAATAAAAATAATGTATGTATTTACTATCTGATTGAATCAGTGGCGCTGGAGCTCGAATCCCAATCTTTATGATTGGTCTCCAGTTATACGACTCATGGCTCCGTCTCCGGTTATCGGAGTAGACGCCAACGCGCACCACAAAGTCTGGGGTGGGTCGGACATCAATAAAAGAGGTGGTTTTATTCTTAACACTAACCTCTGAATAGGGTATGTGGGCTGGAAAACCAGCAGGGTCGTTAATTATAGCTTAGGTTGCAACAAAAGGTAAACACTCACCGTTCTTATAGAAGTTGACCCGCAATGAGTTACATCTAGATCTGGAACATTCCAATCAGAAGGTTATCGTCTATGGAGATGACAATGCCCTGGTAACCTCGGGAAAAACACCCAAATATCTTAGCTGAGGTGTTGCAACATGCCCTCTCTTAACTACCTTATTGTATTATCAGGTGTAGTGCGGTCTGGGCATAAACTCGGAGAAAACAGAGGATGGCAGCACTGCTGATTACAGGTATCGCGGAACTACACCCTCTAAAGCCCTTAAAAGAGTTCTCCACATCCACTTACTCGTGGAGGATGGCACGCCTCAATGGGGATTATCAATGAATCCTTACACTGACGGTTCTAAGTTGAAAGGTAAATTGGGATGAGTTATCTACTGGACCTAAGCATTTCGTTTGGTTTGCCAGATTACTGCACCTAGTGTTTTTCAAGCAGAACCGTGGCTATAAAATTAGCGTTAGATTGGCTGAAAAACAGATCATTATCTTCGGATGATATATGTATTAATGCTATTAATTATATATTATACCTCACGGGAGTGTAAACAACCTCTAATGCTCACAGAACATGCCGCTCAACTCTGAATGACATCGATATACGCCTCATATGGGTATCGGGGAATAGTGATATTTCGTGATCCGTTGAGTTAGCGAGAATCGACAATACTCTACTAGACTCGGACATAATTCACTAGCTTAGCAAGCCGCTAGCCAGATGCACGCTGGAAATTAAACAAGCATTCTTTAAGATTGCTAATGATAAATGGTAAAGGAAACACTCTTGCCAAGAGATCTTAAGAGAGCTTCTCTCGCTTAAGAGAAACATTATCAGCGCTGCCGTGGCTATCTTTTCGGGTCATTGTCTTGTACGTTGATATGCTGACAGACTCGGCGCACCCTCACATGACTTCTATAGAAATTGGCAAGATGAGGAAGAAAAGGAAACCATACCTCACTTGATGGCAGCCAGTTTAATCTAACCTAACCCTACATAGGCATAGTTAAACGCTCTAACGTTGTTAAAATTCTGAAACGAAACTAATTTTCCCTGGAATCAATTCAGCATCACCCTACATTAGATGCAAGGGCATAGAAACCTAACAGGAATTGAGCTGGCCAATTTCTGTTTCACTATGCTTACTTAAAAGAGCCTTCTGTTCTATAGTTGGTCTTTTTTGATAAACAATTTGTCTAATACAGGATGTTTCCATTTAAGAGGTTAATAATGAGAAGAATATGATGGCACTAATTGAGCAAAAAAGAATTGTATTCCATATCCTCATGCCTCCATCTTGCTCCTGTAGAAAAAAATAATAAAGAACTTGAAAGAGTACCACCCACCATCTTGCTATACTGTTTTTTGTTTGGCTCAGTAAGTACTAGCACATTTTTCAGTATTAACATCTTAAACAGAATATATAAGCAATATCTTCGTTTTCGCTAAACGGGAATTCAGTCTTAGATCAGTTTCTAAATATCAAATTGTACCTTCGGGTTCTTCCAAGTTCACACTCATGCAGAACTTAGACGATATAAATCAATTAAGGTGCGGAGTTCTAATCACGATAAAGTTTGGCTTACTAAATTACTTTTGTGTCGTGTTGCATTCTGTCGACAATTTAGATATTACTGCAATAGGTAAGTAGTTGTGAGAAAATGGCTTCTATTCCTAAAATAGGATTAGGAACAGATACAGGTAGGAAAATTGTCGTCATTGTACTAACATCTCAAAAATTTAAAAAAAGTAAATTTTTTTTAATTGCTTTTAAATGCCGAAAACTGGTCAAGTTATTCGTTCAGAAAAGAGATTGCTTATGATGTAACCTTACTGGGCTTAATGATAATTGACGATCTATGACAAAGATCGGCTACAGCAATCGCTAAGGGAGACCTACAGTTCTAAATATTCGTCGTTATGCAAATTCAGTTTATAATTAAAATGAATACCCAAACCGATAGACATCGGGGAGTACTCAAAAATTGCTTTAAGAGCTCTTAAGATGAGCAGTCTATAAATGTTAACCTATGATTGACAGTATTTGATACTCTAATGACAGCACATAAGTGTCAGAAAACTATTAACAGTGCAGTGCACAAATTATGATTACCTAATTTCATAATTTGCATATTATTTATGACTAATAACGAACCGTAAATAGAATTCCAAGTGAGTTGCGTAATAAAGCTTTGATCCATGTGGTGGTAATATATTCTACAAAACTAGGTAGTATGAAGTTTACTTGAATTTTGCCGGCCTTCGTATCAATGCATTTGCATAAACTCGAAGTTGAAATTATTTATTTTCCAGTTTTCCAAAAGAAATATTAATGCAATTTTGTAATCAAGAACTAAAACAATCTCTGGCTTAAAATACAACTCTTTACATATTTAGTTGCTTAATTAGATAAAGTTTTGGCGTGTCTGTTAATATCTATTCAATCGTTGAATTTTATTAATTAATTTATATTATATTATTATTACTTAACATTACTTATTTTAGTTTTTGGTTCCAATAAAACCTAATTTTAATTTAACTATGAGAAATATAACAATAAATAATGGTTTATATTTCGCGACGTGCTCGCTACGCCATAGATAGACATTTTTTTAATCAGGTTTTCATAATGTGCTTCGCGATATAAAACTGAATATGTTAAATCCCAGAATTTCAAAACAATGGATTGATTGAAAAAACTGCGCACTAAGCCGCCAATTGATTTGTTTACTCATAACAGTGTTTTGACATTTCTAATTTTGAGAGTTTCTTCATTATAAAAAACAAAGCGTTTTAATAGTAAGATGCGCATACCTTGTAAAGGATAAATCTAAGAAGGGAAGCTAAGACTACATTTATCGGTGTAAAGTATGTTCCTGTCATTGAAGCTCGGGAGAGATTCTGAGCATCAGGGACCTCCTGTCGTATGCTGATCGCTGTCATCAGTTTTCCTCTCGACTACCGACCTCTAAACAATTACCGATCCTAAACAATCCTAAAAGTTTACAAACTCGAAGTCTAATTGCGATGCCTATCTTTCTTCTCTGAGGTATCGTGATTGTTAGAGTGACGATCCCTTTACAATTGCCGATTTCAATCAATCTGTGATATAGAACTTGAATATCCCTATTCAACTAAACTTCTTTATTGCACCTTCGTGAGACCAATTATGATAATGCTAGTCCCATGTCGCCCACATCAACCATATCGAGACGACGAAGCGAGGAATCCTTATATTTGCACTCTCTAGCCTTTATTGGAACGGTGCTATCGCGCACCTGATCGGCTGAGATTTATTTCTTTAGACACCCTTGAAAAGAGCTGCATGTCCAAAATAGTATTCATGTTTGAGTATTACATGGAAAAATAAATTCACCCGAATTACTCAGAACTGTAAACATCTCTATCTTGTTCCGCTCTTTATGCAGTTACGATTTCCTTTACGTTTCTGGTTACCGAAAGCTATATTGTATGCACGATCCTAATACATCGATGCCTCGCCTCTTCAATGAGCACTTCACCAGCTTCGATCTGAATTTCTGCAGGCTACGACTGAAAAGCCAACTTAAGTTATGTCTCTCTCTCTCTCTTTTTAGTTCCAGTGTGGGACATGAGGCGGTAGAAGAACTTCACCCGATTCGAAGAAACGGTTGCAAGTGGACCTACAATTTAAAGTGGATTCCGAACCACTGACATTTTCTCTGCAACCCCCATGGCCTTTTTATCGTAATCTGGTGTCAGTAGAAAACAACCATGGGTCGCCGTTGGTGGAATTTGAATCTGCGACCTCTGGATTGGTAGGCCAACACATTATCACTTACTCCCACACGAATTAAGCAATGTGTAGGGTAGCGTTATGTCAACCTTATTTGATAAGGTTTTGTTTACTGTTAGTCTAAACTTATTTAGTGCATGTTAATTTTATTGTACTAGTCAGCACTGATGAATCTGCTTTAAATAAATAAATAAGCCAATGTATAATTTGAAGTTGGCACCAATTACTTAATTATCCAAAAACAAAGTACGGTGTACGGGAAATGACGAAGAAGATAAAACATTAATTTTATTGAAATCAAAACGCAATACACATTATACTTACAATGAGGCAAAAAGTCACGATACAAGGAGAGTTTCTAAGAAAACATGTTCATGATTTCTAAATTGCTAATGCAGTTAATGCTTCGATTATGTGACTTCTAGAGTACTCAAATATAGCCGGTATGGCATAACCAAAAAATCAAACCTAAATGGTCAAATGGACCACAGTGCGCATATGTCAAAAAACATCAATGAATAAGTTTGCTTTCTAAGCGCAATGAATAACACTATCGCGAATCCCTTCAATTCTACTCTTTATACACAGTTTCCTTTGCCATTTCTATATTTTCATCTGATAGTCTCAACTCATGCATGTAGCCTATTAAACGAAATACGGTTTGAGCAATCCACTAATATATGGGTAAAGATTTATTGTAATGCATAAAAAATATTTAAACGTGTAATCGATTCGTTATGCATTACAAGTAATATGATACTCTGATTATGTTATCTGAGCAAATAAATGAATTCAGTACCGCACACATAATAGTAACTGTAATTGAATACAGCAGTATACATTCGTACATAGTCTACTCTAGACACAAGCTTAGAAGCGTATACGAACTGCTGGTACTTGGTGGTGTAAACAAACCGCTCTTGCCTCTCGTTCCCATAGTAAACAATAGGAGTGAACTGAGAATTTTGCTTTCTCGGAGTGTTTTTCTGGATATTCATAAAATCTTATCTTATCTTATCTAAAGTGAAGATTACTTTTTTGCGGTTTTGTTGAAAGAGCGAGCTTTTAATGCATTCATGACGTAAGTAATTCTCTTTCTTTTGGTTATGAGAGAGTGCTGTATTATTTTGTTGCAGTAAATGTTAAATCTAGGGCACACAAAGTAGAAAAACAAACGAAATAGTAACGACAATGCTACTGGACCTGTGATCCTTTACTAATCCTTTACCTTTTTGGTTTTACTTAAGTTTCTAATTGACTCTTCAACTCTTAGTTGATAAAATATCTAGAAGATAATCATCTTTTTAGCGATTGACTGTACGGTTTCCACACCGGCCGCTCTCCGCGAGACTTACTAACGGCTCTAACAGAGCGTTGAAATCATTATATCTAAAGTCCGTTTCAGGCTGACTGATAAAGTCACATTTAGAATTGCAAATATGTCCTCAAAACAGAAAATTTTTATGAAAATCTCATTGTGGTGGTAAACATATTACTCTTTCATTCACAATCTACATCTTTTTTATTAGTATCGTTTATTATCTTTCAAAGAATGTTATACATAAACAAAATATTTAATATAGTTTCAAAAAGATAAAGTTAGATTAAAATTCGGAAGAAAACTAAGATTTTATTCAACTTTTTTAACATTTTAATATATTCTTGGTCCTTCACTTTTTCGAAGGACGTCAAAAATTCTATTTGGCATGGATGTAAATAAGGTTTCCAATGTAGAGGATCATAAGTCTCGCCAAGCTGTGAAGAAGCCACATTCAGTTCATCAGTCGTTCCGTATTGTTTATTTTCGGAATAAGCTACCCACTGCAACACTTTCTGTTATTCCGTGCTATTCATTTCTGTGGATGAAAATGTTAAAGTCACAGTCC
Organism: Leptarthrus brevirostris; assembly: GCA_964036015.1. Classification (NCBI taxonomy): domain Eukaryota; kingdom Metazoa; phylum Arthropoda; class Insecta; order Diptera; family Asilidae; genus Leptarthrus; species Leptarthrus brevirostris. The sequence goes on from OZ038372.1 coordinate 45,034,569, forward strand.
AGTGCGCTAAAACCTATCCGTACCATTAATGAACCTCCACCAAAGTTTCTCTTAGAGAAATATTGTTCCTCCTTCCTCAAATCTTTCCAATATTCGTTGAAACCATCTGGTTCGTCCAAATAAAATTGTTTCTCATCAGAAAAAATAAACTTAAACATAATAATAGTACTTAAAACTTCAAGTACTTTATTATCCAAAAAGATTATCTGACTCCACTTGGCAAATATCAACCGGTTTTCTTTATGTTTTGGCTTAAAACGTGGTGCTGCTTTTAATTTTGCTCGCAGAATACATGGTTGAGATTTTATTGCTCTTTTATTGCTTGACAGTCGGTTCGGATACATTTAATCCCAATTCCGGGAGTTCTTTTTTCCCATATTCATCAGTATTACTAATATAGTTTTGCAGAACAACCAAATATCTGCCAGCCTTCCCGAGATTTACCTGATACTGAGTTTCTCATCTCTATAAGTATCAATTCTACCTTTTTCATGTTCCGATATAGACTTTACGCGTGCCATAATCTTAAATGAGTATTTTTTCAAATAAATATTATACTACGCAGCTCAAATTGTACTTACTTTGCTTAAAATTCGTTTTGACTTTATAACTATGAAACGCCTAAATTCCACTTGTCACAAAATGTATGACCTCCTCCTTGTAGAAAAATTAGCGACAGAATTTTAACTAAACACACGTCAATCAATCATCCGAAATCATGATATTTTAAAAGCTTTTGTTAGAGTATGGCATGCTGCCCTTTTTGTCAAATTTCAAGATTTCGATTTGCACCCTCAGCTCTTAAAATGGATAGAGGGATTTTTCTCAGGGCATCTAATCAGTTTATTAATAGACGGAGTTTCACCTGATCGTTACGAATTAAATGCCAGTGTACCTCAGGGTTCAGTTCTTTCACCAACCTTATTTCTAACTTTTATTAATAACCATTTACCTCTTACTCTTAATCCTCTTCATAGTTTCGCCGACGGCAGCACTCTTAATTTCAGGTACTCTTTTGATTCTGTAATAAATTCTCGTAGAACTCAACCGTCGCATATAAAAATAACATTTCTGCGATCCTAGCTTGGGCCAGAACAAATTGTGTAATGTTAATTAATTCAAAGGTCAATGCTGTTTAAAAAAGCCCAGCCCACTCTGAACCCATTTCGATTGTCGGAGTGAATACACCCAATTAAGTATTGAGATATCCAGTAATAACTGGGTCTATAATGTATTCAGATCACGCAATCTAATTTGGCGCTGATCTATAAATCCCACGTTACGACTAGACATGAATATAATTGGACAGGGCCCGGACATATCGCACTGTCTGTTTTAGATAAAGTTCAAAGAAAGGCTATACAAGTTCTCGATGACTCCACACGTATGACTTTATGTAGCATCGACGAGATGTCCTTATCTTTCACTCTTCTATAGCTAGTTTCAAGACCATTGTTCTAACGAACACATAGGCTCATGACACGCCTCCGTCTGATCCCACCCTTACACTGTCAAATTGCAGGAATCTTTCCTAAGCAGGACAAGGTGAATTTGGAATAGTTTACCACCTTCGGCTTTTACCACGTATTGTGAGTTCTAAACGACCTCATTCACTCAGCCTTTTAATTTAATTCCCTTAATATTAATTTCTTTCTTGCCAAGGACGTGCTTTAACATCATAGGGTATCCTTGAGCTTTGGAATTATTCTAAGAAAAGTAGTAGAACCATTGTTTCCTTTTTTTGTGATCAAATTAATCGCGTGCTATCTTGTACACCGTACAGTCGTCATAGTGTCATATATTGTAGTGTCTTTTATTGTGACTTGTATACTGTAAGTAAGGTCATTTACCAATTAAAAGTTGGTTCGAATATAAATTAGAAGATGGCATTCGGCAAGTACCCTGTAACCATTATGTATATAATCTTATAGTCGTGCTGTATGAATTATTTCTGACTCAGATTATGAATAATCTGTAAGCTAAATATAAAATCGCGATGTTACTGACGATAATTTATTAAATTTCTGTGGCCCAGAGTAATTAAGATATTAAGTTGAAAGTTAAGCTAACGATTAAAGTAAACGCCAGATGTAATCTATTGCTATTTACCAGCTATCAAATTATAAATACCATAAAAAACTGAAAGTGTATAGATAACTCAAATTGCATTTCCATTTAATCGCTCAAGGACTTTGTTGCAACGATAGGATTGTTTCATTTCCCACTATATTGTTTTATCACAACACTTAAGAGCTCGAGTGTGTTACATTTTACTTCATTTTTATTGGTAATGAAAGAATAATCATATTTGCCTTTCAGAAACTTTCAAGCGTAATTACTTTCAACCGTTGGGAGAGTGAAAATTAGTTCAACTAGCCATTCATTGCTTAACTAGTGATTTAGTATTGTTTCGAACGTTCCAGTTCAATCTACCTCAGTTTAATTAAAGACTAAACCGAAGTGCATTAATATGCTATTCATTTAATAAAGCACATATTGCATGTGAAACCTATGCAGTCACGCTCTACGAAAAAACTGTTTTCAGTTTACATTAATTTTAAATACAGCGTTATACGAATTTAAATATATTTTATGAAGACCGAGAAATAGTAGTAGAGTAGCAAGGTATTAGGTACAAGGTAGTTTTTAGGTTTGATGAGAAAAAGTAAATATGGCCGCTGTCAGCTGTCATGCATATCAAACAAATGAAATGTCTTGATGAAGCCAGTTTAAATATTTATTTATTTATTTTTATCATTTTATTTATGTGATTGTAATAGATGTATTTAATAATAAAAATAAAATTGGATATTTTCATACGAAGTACTTCGATGTGGGATGAAATAAAATTTAATTATTTGTATAGGTAGTAACTGTTGTTCGCGACTTGCGTTTTTCATTTACTATACATATAGTATATAATATAAATTGTACTCATCCCTGGGTTTCAAAGCAAGTCTGGTTCTGCGATTTTACTTACCTAAGAATACTTAAACTGAATTGAACAACTCGATTATTGCCAAGAAACTGGCAGAAAAGACTTATAAAATTGAACATCCAACCAACGGATCCTTAAATCCCGCATACCTGCGGAATTATTTAAGGCTGATCCCATTGCTGCGACTGATATTCTTCCTCTAATCCAAGATAGTTGGGAAACCGAGATCTATACTTGGATAGAAAAAAGGCGTAATCACAAATTCCCAAAAAAGGCGATTTGAGAAACATTCAGCAAACGGATCCTAAGATCCCGCATTCCAGCGGAATTAATTAAGGCGGATCAGATTGCTGCGACTGATATTCCTCCTCTAATCAAAGATAGTTGGGAAACCGAGATCTGTACTGAATAGAAAACAAGCGTAATCACAAATTCTCAAAAAAGGCGATCTGAGAATTGGCGAATCTAAAAATTAGAGTGGTATCTCATGCGAAACAAGCAAATTATCGATTGCTCTCTTAACCATTAACAGGCAGGCCATCCGAATTATCATCGAGGAATTCGCCGAATGGAGCTCCCTTTATATCTAATGTTCATCAATTTTGAGAAGCTGTTTGGCGCCGCTGACCTTGAGTACATGTGGGCAGCTTTATGTAGAAGAGGTATCCCAGAAAAATGTATCACCATCAGAAAGGAGCTGTACCCTGGAGTCCAATGTCACGTCCTTTACAAGTGAAAACTGTCAAAGCCCTTCCAAGTGCAGAACGGAGTAATGCATAATGTTACTTTTGTTTTTCTTGATCATCATGGATGAGGTATTGTGCAGCTAGATGACCACCCACATGGAGGGATTAGATGGGACCTTTTGATAATCCTTACGCATCTGGACTATGCTGACGCTATATTTCTTCTATCTAACAAATAGTGTTAAGTAGCCCTAATATCCGAGGTGTTGAGTAGAGAAGGTCTCAGAGCAGGGCTTAAATTTCAGGAGACGAGATGAAATATATCTTCCATTAAAAAATCGAACGTAAAATCTGTTCTGTTATATGGCTTAACCATGGAAACTGAACTGTCGGAGATTATTACCAACGAAGACCTACATAGACTCTCGGGCGTAGACGGGTTCGAAGACGAAAATGGCAATGGATAGACCATATACTAAGAAAACATCGCTCAATAGGCTCTAGATTGGAACACGCACAGACAACTCGTGTTATCAGTCCAGATGAATTAGAATTTATATCAGCGTTATTTAAAAAGTGCCATGGAAGTTATACGAAAGTTTATTGTGAACAAATTCATGAAAGGAATTATATAATCTGCTATATTTTGTGACCTGAGAAAGGAAGGAATACAGCGGAAGTTTATTTAAAAAAACCATTAACCATTTTAACTAAATATGCTTTGTGAAGAAGATCGGACATCGACGCACTGTAGACACAAAACAACTCATTAAGGTCCTAAGAGAGCAGCTTCTATAAAATACTCGGTAAAAAACTCAGGAATTGGAAAGTCTTCAGCGTGACAACTAAAGAAAGACTTACAGAAAATAAAACGTTCATGAAGTTTCGACATCATCGAAGGATACAAAAAAGCTACGAATGTTGGCAACATTTTTGCTTGGCATGCTGTCATTGTTCATTTGCACTCACAAAATGGCCATATTTGGTCAATAAGAGTAGAAGATTTTTTCAAAAATGTACCCAAGTACTGAAACGTATCCCAAGTTATGGTTTGGGGAGGTTTCTGCAAAAGAGATGAGCTCCCCCTTGCTTTTATTGAGAAGGGATTCAAAAGCAACGCTCATTATTACAAGGATGACGTTCTGCAAGCAGTACAACTGCTTGCTTTGTTAAAAATTATTTGGAGACGATACTACTACTTCCCTCAGGACGGGGCCCTTCGCATACTGCAAATATTGTACAGAAGTGGTGTGGAGGCAATTTAGTATATTTTTTGTCGAAGCATGAATGCCTCCTAGCAGTTCTAACTTAACCCTTAGATGTAATGCTTGGACCCACTATCCCTTTTCAAAATAGTTCACTTAGTCGAAAATTTCTTAACAAAAGTGTGATTGAATTGAATTATTTTTTTAAATCAATGCTTTTCAATGAGACATTTTCTTGAAGAACTTACTCTATCAATGCTTGGTTATTAAATTAACGTAGTTAGAACACCGAAGCTTCAAGTGTATTAGAACAACAGTCGAGAAAATTCAATTACAACCAAAAAATTTTACTTTTAGTTAAAATTCCGCTTAAAAGTATTAAAAATTAAAAACAAAAAAGAGTAATTTTTAAAATTAATAGTCAATGTAGATCAAGAATATTATAAGCAACTGAACCGAAAAATCCGAATTTGTAAAATGAGAAAAAGACATATTTGTTTTCACCACGGCATAGATCCTTTACGAGTAGTAAAGATATACATTTTTTACATTTGATAAAATACTTCAACAATATTAAAAAATTGCAAAAATTAATCAACAGATATTAAATTAAAACATTTATTTCAAATATAAATCAATGGGTTTTTAAAATTAAATCACCAATTTTTAAATTTGATCCACATTTCTTCTAGAAAAAGTCCAACTAATTTTAAAACACGAGCCAAACAATCTCAAACTTAATTCTAGAAATTTAATTTTGCTTAAGTTAAATCAAGAAATTCAGGAATAATTAGATTCCAGCAACGGCTCTATTTTAATTTGTATTTGAAGTACAAAAATAGTTTTTTAAAAAAAAGTTGAACCGACTTCACAAAAAGCGCTAAAAAGCACAAAATAATTTTTAATTTTATATCTATTACGACATTTTGAAGTCGATGGAAATCAAACAAACCAAACAACTACAACAAAAATATTTAATCGTCATTTCTTATGATCCCGTGAGCTGAAACGTACAGGTAGTATTATGTATTATTTTCAATTGTGGTTCTGAAGTTGTTTTATATGTTTAATTTGCACCGACTTCAAAATGTCGTAATAGATATAAAATTAAAAATTATTTTATGCTTTTTAGCGCTTTTTGTGAAGTCGGTTAAACTTTTTTTTTAAACTATTTTATTTGTCACTTTTTATTGTCTTCTACTCTATACAACGAAGAAAGAACCATCCAAATCGGTCCACGCGTTAAAAAGTTAGATTTAACCGCCTGCCCCACCTCCATCCCACTAAGAATTTGTTTCTCATGGTATCAATCAAGGAACATACTCTAAAGAACAGAAAGGAATCATCGAAATCGGTCTACGTGTTACGAAGTTACTACTCCTCCTCCTTCCCCACCCCCACCATAGGACCAAATTATTCTCCTATTAGCAATAGGGGATCACACTCTATACAACAGCAAAAGAACCATCCAAATCGGCTTAGTGTTTCACAAATTGTGTGAATCACATATTGCAGTTCAGTGTTTTTAGTGCATAATAGTGGAGTAAGTGATAACGTGTCGGCATACCAATTCGGGGGTCCCAGTTTCGGGTCCCCCGGCGATGACCCATGGCTGTCTGCTGCTGATAACGGATCACGATAAAAGCCCATGGGAGTTTTAGAGAAAATGTCAGTGGTTCGGAATCCACTTTAAATTGTAGGTCAACTTGCAATCGAATCGTTCTCTTGAATAGAGTGAGGTTCCTCTTCCGCCCCATGCCCGACAAGGGGTTACGGGAACTAGAGAGAGAGATAATTCTTTAAATGGGAAGGCAAATTGAAAGCCTGTCGTTAACCTCGTTAGTAAACGACATGGGGCTGCACCTTGTACCATTTGCAAAATAAAAAAGCAAAAACAAAAAATAGCCTGTTGGCGAATTGTAAAGCGAAGAACTTTGTGAGTAGCAAAATATCCGGGAATGGAGTCCGCTTTATTTACATGGTTTCTGCAGCAAATATCCAGACATCTTCTGTTATCCGGTGTTTTATTAGTCGCAAAAGATAAATATTTTTGTATTAAAATTTACGATAATTTTCGATTTAATGCTATTAAAGGTAGGCTAGATAATTTCAAGAAAAGATGCGGAATACGTTTAGTAAAAATTACTGGTGAAAAACTGTCCTCTGATTCGGTAAAAGTGGTACCACTTAAAGAAAAGCTTTTAAAAATTTGTTTCTGAAAGGGATTTGACCCGAAATCGAATATACAATGCAGCCGCTGTACTCGAGGCTACTATCTTCAAAAAGTACGGTAAGCGTTTATTTATTTACAGAGTTCATTAACTACTAATTACTAAAAAAAAAAAGCAGAAATAGTCAGCAAAATTCAAAGCTAAGATGAAGCAGAAGATAATGAAAAAGATTCGAAAGCTCTTAATACAAATTAACAAAGTCAAAAAGTCAAATTTATATAAAATACTTAATTGAAAATAGTCAAATATTATAAGATATAAATAGTCAAAAACAGCAACAGAAAAGAAGAAATAAATCAAAACCTTCAGTTAGTGCGTGCCACGGGATATGGAAAGAGTCATGACTTTTCAAAGAGCGTGGAAGGGAAACATTAAATTAACTTAAAAGCTTAGTTTTTTATAGAGCCCTGTAGTCGAGTACAATACGAAAAATTTTGCGTCTATATTTGGAAGACCAAACAGCGAATCTCATAAATTTACGCTGGACTGCCTCAATGTGGTTAATATATGACGTAGAAGAGGCAGATCAAAAAATACAAGCGTCCTTCAAAATTGGCCTGACAAAAGCGCAATAAAGTAGCCTTTATTATTTATTATTATTTTTAATAAAATCTAGGATCGCATTAGCCCTATATGCTATCTAGAAAATAGTCACCTAAGAAGGCCTTCCGCATGGGTGCGAGGGTAGTGCACGAGCAAAGGAGGTGAAGTAATCTCAACGGTTGCATGATCAATAACGTCAGTACATCAGGTTGGTTCTGTTCATCGAAACTAGGTCCGATCTGTATGATAGTACGGCACGTACTTCTGGATGTCTAGTGTAGTGTAGAATGTACAAAATTTCAATGTCCATGCCCAGCGAGCTCATCTGCCACGCAGTTCCGTGAAATGTTAGTGAACTGCCAACTCATTCTGGTATGACTGGAAACTGATAACAGTTCTTGATGTCCATGAAGATACTCTCTTTCAGTCAACCTAGGTTTTCCTGAATTGCCATTACTTCGCTCAAAACACCTTACTATTGCCCGGGAGGCAGCAGAAATATTCGGTTTTTGTAAGAAAAACCCCGCTCCTGTCCTGCCCTCTAGTTTTTAACCCTTCGAGCAGATATTAACGGATTTATCACAAGGAAATGAGTCGCAATTTCAAAGTCTTGTCTGATTTCGATCGTCCATTTAAACTGCATAACAAAAGAGTAGTTGGGTATATTCTGACGAAGATACTCTATATAGATAACATAAAAAGTTCAGAATTGCAGAAGATTGGACGACTGAGAGGTGACAGTAAGTCTTATAGTAACGCTGCCATTTGTTTCCCTATCACATATAGAGGGTGCAGACGAAGAAGTGTTTCCAGAGATGCGGTGGGTTTTGTCGCAAAGCTGCAATAGTACAAATATAGAATGATCTCTGAATCATCCATAAGGCTCGAGGAAACTCTTTCGAAACCCCACCTAAATGGGACCTCTACCGTGGGGACTCTTGAAATTTTCGTAAAAATCAAGTATAGTACATAAAAATAATAAACACATTTAATTATATTATACAATAAATACATGTATAAATAAAAAGACGCCCATTGTTGAATTCAATTGAAACTCTCCAATTGCTTTAAATTACAAAGGCCGCTGGCTCTAAGTAGGCCTCCACCATAACTCTGCCTATAGGGCTCCACCCAAGTTCATCCGGTTCTGCGCAGGACATTATGATTCGTGACCTTGGCAAGACAATCATATCATTCAACAGGATTGCCTTGATGACTAACCAGTCCTACCAATGCCTTTCTTACAAGATTATATGTAAGGCTCATGGCTTAAATTTTTATTCCAAAGATATCTAGATGTTTCAACAGAAAAAAACGGTCGGGTGCCGTTTAGAAACGGAGGGTGTAAACGAGCAATTTTATATTTACTAGTGAAAATGGTCAGCTTGGTCTTTTTAGGGTTAACTTCTTATGGTTAATATACTGTTTTCTTTGCATTCAGAAATGTTTTTACAATGCGCACAACAGAGTATAGTGCATTAGGGAAGTCCTTATGGGTTGCATGCTAGCCTTTTCCCTCCTTTCATATGAAAGCTTATTTAGTAAAGGAATAATTAAAAACAATTCAATACAAATTCGAACTTTTAACTTTAATGTACGCTAAAAGGTATACTATTTGGAAATACATATGTACATAGGAACGTATATGTAGAAATGTATCATCGCGACATGTGAGACGTCATAAAGTCTCAAAATTCTGAATTGCTAAGTAGATAATGCGTCTTCTAATCCATCTAGGTTTGATTATGTTAAGGACTATATCTGAAAAAGGATCGACGAGGTTACATTGAAGCATTAAATGGGTGGAAAAACCGAAAATGGTATTTTAAAATTGATCGAAGATCCGCTGACAACTATTTTACTGGAGTACATATATCGTGTCATAACTATTGAATTTAATATGCATTTATGTCGCAACACCAAATACGAACTTTTTAATATCGACTTTATCAGCTACTGGTTATTAGCTTCTGATCAAGTTTCGATGTCAAAACAATTGCAATAAAACTTATATCATCAGAATATCGTCTGCTATAAATTTGCTTTATAATGAGATATCTTTTAGTGAAGCTAACAAATTAAGTCCTACACTGATTTCTCCTCCGCTCCAAAACGCAATAATAATTGCACCTGTAGGCGGGCATAGTTACACAGCTTGCAGTAGTTTTCGAGTTCATAACAAGTACCTTAACATGGAAATGATTGACAATTGTTACGCTATAAAATCAAGTAATTTCCGATAAGAATGTGCTTTGCGTCAATTATAAGAATTTAATAATTGAAAAATGAGATTCCTTTCTACTTAATAAAACCATTCCGCGATTGTGTCGATATTCACTCACTTATAATCACGTGTAACGTGGGCAATAAACGAAATAAATCTCACTTTGTCGGACAAAAGATCGTAAAACCCTTTCATAACAACAAAATTGTCACAAAATATCCCATTTTGGGTAAATGTGAAAATTTATGAAATTTCACATCATAACGCAAACATGAATGAAACCTGTTTACATTTATTTCAGGTGATACCGAATGATGAATTCGCAACTGGAAGTCGAATCTGTCAAATATGTGCAAAGCCCTAAGCGTAAATATATCGTTGCCAAGTGGGCAATAGCGAAATTGTTTGCTTGTAAAAGTAGTTCGTATTTGCAGGAAACAAAAGAGTTAAGCGACGAACTTCGCCTCCAGATGCAGAAGAATTTACAAAAATTTCAATTCAGATTTTAGATAACTTGTTTATGTTTTAAAACCTGTTCACAATGAGATCTTAATAGCTTTTTTGCTATTTATAGAGTATTATAGGCATACATACACGTAACGCGACCTCCAAAGAAATGCCGCAGTTAATCCATAATGGTGCGACTGGTGCAGTCAGAGCTGGGCGTGTGTGGGTACAAAACCTAGGGCACTTTAAAGGCACAAATAAGAAGTGTAATTTGATCGAAAACTTGTTTCGGATTTTTTTTTGGTAAATTTGCTTTTTTTCACTTTACTGTTTTTAAATTTACACTTCTTGAGTTACGACCGCGTTCGCACTTGCAATTGGAGTTTCATTAAAAATGGGAACAAAAAAGAAATTAAATACAATCCGTGAAGATTCGACCGACACGTCAGGTTCAAACGATAGAAAACTCGCGACTAACTTCTCAGGTGAAACACACCTGAGAGTAAAACTAAAATTTCTCAATGAATGCTTGGTTAACATGGTGTTTAGGCGCATACACATATACTTGTTGTACCGTTTACTTGTTTTGACTGAGGAGGTGAAATTGTAATAGGTAAACCTTTATATTGTCGATACTTTCCGATGGAACACAATTTATTTAACAACTACCTTTGAAAATGTGCTGAATTAAGATTTAGCTTCTCTCCACTCCCATCCATCATCGTGATAAATTATGATGAAGTTTCAAACCAGTGTTAGGAACATTTCAGCACAAGAAACCTTCATTAAAAGAAAACATTTTTATCCTTTCTGATTGTTAGAATGAATTTTAAGAAAGGAAAACTATTTTTTATACTCTTCTAGTAGCTCTGTGGTTTGTAGTTTTGATCACGATGTGCAAGATCGGGAGAAAATATAACTATTATTAAATTTAAAATATGTACTCAACGAAATAATTACGTATTTTCTTTTAAAACAAACTGAAATTTTCAATAATAATTACCTAGACAGGTGGAGTGCAAAATCGGAACTGAATTATTCTATCACTTAATTGGTACATTTTCTTTAGCATTGCCTCAACTTTTTCGTGGAAACCGCTAACTTAGACTTTTAGGAATGCTAGTTATATTTCACAAGAATTATATGGAAGCTTAAATGGGAAAATTTTAGGGATTATAACAGTTAGTTTTAGGATTAACAGAACATAAACGTAATGTTAAGCAGGTTAGGGCTGCGATGAGTACGTGGTCTACTGATGTATCTATCAATTCCGTTTAGAAATTGTTTTCCAACTCGTCTTCCGTGGTGTCTGTTTCATCTAAGGATGCAGGAGTAGATTTTCTCGATGCCTTTCAGTTGTCTGCACCAACAATCAACCAGCAACGAAGCAGGAAGTAGTATCGCCAAAGTAAGCGGAATGAGCGGAACGCTCGGTCTAGTCTACCTCACATCGGCGTTTGACTGGAAACATTCGTTCACAATAACAGCGCCGCTTGCTGCTTCATTCGATCTATCATTATCTTATGCGAATGCCTCCGATGATACCTGCACGGCTGCTTCAGTCGCTTTCATTGCTTTGAGACCAAGTGCTCTTCCTGGGCGTGTTTTTATGTATTTCTAGAGTTCATCGTGACACTATTGAGGGTGGGGTTGTTTCTCTTGTTTCTGCTTCCTTTCAAGTATTTGTTGCTGACATCAACTGAAACTTGACTTTGTGTGAGGATTATTTCATAGGTCGAGGTTTTTGGCACCTACTTCTTGGTTTTCGCTGTGACCTTTATCAGTCCATCCTGGACGCTCCTGTTGGCGAAGCTGTTCTGCACTCTATTCGCCATGATTCTGTGGTTCCCTCATAGTTCCAATGTCACCACAAAAGTATTGCTCTCCACATTTATGAGCAGTTGACAGCTTCTGTCACCCGTGTTGTTAATCTCCGCTTCTATCAGATGACTTTCTACTTTTGGGCGACTTCAATCTGCTCCGCGGATGACCATTATATAGGGCCATCGCTTACTGCTTCTCCATTACATATACTTGGTTTCATTTATAGTATTGCTTCTTTTGTGCTGCTTCAGGTTAGCAACGTGGTGAATGACTCTGGCAGGCTAGGTGTTCTCTTCCGATGCTTGTAGCACTCTCGTAAGGCGGTATCTGACGCCTCTAGTGTCTGAGCGTCATCATCATCCAGGGTTTCACATCGTTTATTGTTTTGATCGTGTTACTTTAAATTCTACTGTTATAACTAAAGCTGATCACTTCAAACTTAACGAATGGCTTTTGCCTATGATTGGTTGAATATTCTGGAAGAGCGCGGCGTCCAATCTTTGTATGATGTTCTGTTTATTTGTTTTGTTAATTGTGTTCCCATCTTTAAATCTGAAACTTGCAAAACAAGGCTTGGAAGAGGTTTTGTAGCTCCATGAGCGATTTTGACTATTTATCCTATTCCACGCTGTGTGCAGTCAATTCTTTAGTCTTCTTATATCAAATTTTTAGATAGAACTAAGCAGACCCTATGCTCTCAACGAAGCAATTCTAGAAATTTATTAATCCCAGGCGTAACTGAGACGCTTACCCCTCTAAGTTTTTGGATTTTTACTGTAATTTTAGCTTTAATGATTTTACGCATCTAAAGAAGCTTTCGCCCACTTCCCTTCATTCCAAAGACTTAGTATTTGACGAAGCTACCCTCTTAAAATATATCTCGAATTTGACTAATAGATCTCATGTTATTTCATTTACATTGCAAACCTTTCTTGGACACGATTTGAATGATAAAAAGTAAATCTACTACAACCAATTTATTAAGGTTCCCCTATTTCTGTATTTCCGCTATTGAAGCCGCTAAGCAGGTTGATTGTATTTTTACGGACTTCAGTAAGAACTGTGATAGAATTCATCACAAGATTTTTATTAATAAGGTATCATTTCTGGTTTTTCCCTCACTATTCGTTCACTGGTTGTGTTCCTGTTTGTCTGGTCGTACGCAAAGCGTCAAATTACCAATAACTCAATTGTACCTCAGGGTAGCTATTTGGGACCGTTGCCTTTTATCATTTATATCACTGGTATATCTATGCTGCTTATTGACATGAGAACCCTCTCTTATGTTCACAATGCCAAAATTGTCCGTGCTGTTACAAATGATAATCACTGTGCCCTATTAAATCCTGACTTAGACGTAGGTGGTGATTTTCTAATTTACGTCCTCTGAATATTAGCAAGTGAACTGGTACGTCATTCTCTCGTAAGAGGAATCTTCTGCACGTCAGTAGCCCATTGAGTAGACTTGACAAAAACAGAGCGTTGCGGGTACTGCTCAGTACTAAATTTTAATTCGAAGGTCGTTTTGATGTTAATATTAGTAAGGTCAACGCGTCTCAGGACTTCGTTAAGAGATGGTCAAAGGAGTTTGATGATCCGTATATTACGAATTTCCTCTACTGCACTTTTGTCAGACTAATCTTAGAGTAAGCTAGTCTAATTTGGTCTTCTTTGGCTGTGGTTTGCAATAATTTTATTGAGGCTGTCCAGCGCAGATTTGTTAGATTCGCCCTTTCCTGGGCTGATCCTTTCCGTCTGCCTCCATATATTGACCGACTTAGGCTTCTTTCTTTGGAATCTCTTGAGATAGATCTGGAATCATTTTTGCTTTGGACTGCTTGCCGGGTGTGATTAGTTCACCTGAATCGTTGGGCGTTCTGAGTTTGTTAGTTACGTTTCGCTCCTTGGAGACTCGGAATATGGAATCTCACCACTGCACAAATTCTTATCTGCATGAGCCTATTACGATATTATCCTTTCTGTTTAATGACCATTTCAATTTTAATCGCTTTCACTTTTCTAAATCTTAAATTAGGGATCAGCTTAGTTGGAGTTATTGGTTTTCTTATATTGTAATTTGAATTGTTACTAATAATTTTTTTAGATGATTGTATTATTCTGTAAACATTTTATATTTTAGTATTAGTAACTATAAGGTTGTAAGCCTATTTTTTCTAATAATATTCTTTGTAGTAATCAGTTATTGATGAATATTGAAGTAAATAAAACATACAATAAAGGGGATTTTATCTTCTTAGTCCTCCACTTCATCTTGTGACGAACAAATGAAGCAAAATCTCTCAACAGTAGAGTGCAGAACATGTTGACAGAATTGTGGAAAATAAAGAATTATGGGCGCCGCTAGATCCCCCTTCGACACTATTATAACGAAGTTACAAAAATCCCAAACCTATCAACAACAGAGTTAATCGGTCAATCGTCTTCGACCAGCTCCAGCAGGCAGAAGACCTCACCGAGGAGTGACCAGGAAACTAGTGGTAAGAATTATCAGCCGACTAGAGGATAGACCGGACCAATTACAGGAAAGCTACAGTCAGTGATGCCACTTGGATCCAAATGTATCCATTTGGATACATTTTTCGTAGAATTTTTATTTTGGATACAGGGATACTTTTTTTCCGCAATGGATACATTTTCCCTTAAAGTAGTGAGAACAATTTAAAAAAGCGTTTTAACTTATGAACACACGACGGCGGCAAATCTATTCCATTTTATTATAATGGACTTGTACTCTTTGGAAGAAAAGGCCTTTTGGAGATCTATGCAGTACTGGAAAAGAGGAATTTTTCTCGTAAGGGGACGAAGCTACGGATGTAAGTACGTCCAAGGCCCTTGTGCTAGTTACAAAGGTTTTCGATGAAACTAGCTCTTGGGTTCAGGAAAGATTTATCATAAAAGTAGAAGTGGATACATTTTTGGGTCACTGGATACATTTTTTCGAAAATTTGGATACAAAATAATTAAGCTCGGTGGCAACACTGGCTACAGTTTCTTTTAAGGAGTGCGTGACAATAGGGCTGTATAAGTGGGCCCAGCACGGCATCGCAGTCAGTCTGGAACCAGCGATCGGACGGCCCACAACGGCCAGCGAGGAAGCTGTCCAGAAGGTGATAAGCATACAAACAAGTATAGTAAAGTTTTAGAAGCACCTGTGATTCCCGGCTAAAAAAAGTATTTGGATCGGATCCACTGGTGCCGGGTAAGAATGAAGTAGTTATTTCGCTTACTCCTGTATCGACCAGAGTGCTTAATTTCTATTTATCCCTCCTTTCTGTAAGTCAGCTGTCAGCTATTACCATAATCAGCCATCACGAGCACTCATAACCACTAGAGGTAGCACGACGACTATTCGGCGACAGTGAGACCAGCCAAAACTTGTGAAGTGAGTGAAAAACTAGTTGTAAGATAAAGACAATATATATATATTATATATATATATATATATATATATATATATATATATATATATATATATATATATATATATATGTATATAAATATATATATATATATATATATATATATATATATATATATATATATATATATATATATATATATATATATATATATATATTGACCTTAGTGTGAACTAGTAGAGCTAAGAAGAGTGAACTCTAGATTCGTGAATTTATAACTTGAATAAACGAACATTGTAGTGAGGAAGTGATGATGGACAGTTAGTACTGCAAAGATGTAAGTCGACACCCCTAAAAACCTAAAGCCTACTAAAATTAAATGATGAAATCTTTCTTAAAATATGACCAGAAGAAGAGAACGAATCCAAAATCGAAAGTATTTGATTTTTCGGAGGAAAGAATGAACTGCAAGCATGTAAAATTAAAGTTGCAGAAGAAAAGAATGATATTTTAAACGAATTTAAGAATGTGCTAAAAAATAATGAACTGTAAACGTTTCAATTCGTTCCAACCATACTTTGATTGAATTCGATAGCTAAACGTGCGATTTTAACGAAAGCGTTTTATTTGTTCTAATTAATTAATTAGCGATGCACTAGTCCTAAAAGTTTTTGTATGCTATTTATGTCATTTTTATATATTTTAAAGAATTTAATACTGCATGAAGGATGTTTATTTTATTTTGTTATTACTAGAAGTAAGGATACTTTAAGGTAAATGAGTACATGTATAATTTGTGCGCTTTTATGTTTTATGTATAGCATTTTTTACTTATATAATAATTTTTTTCTTCTATAGTAAATTTAACATTCCACATTAAGGTCGTTCTTTTTTAGTCGTAGGTTTCCCTCACTTAATTCAATCACACACAAGCACAGCTTTTTTTCCTTTCCTAGAACAACTCAACAACAAGATATTGTAACGTAAATGGGGTTCTTCGGACTCGACTGATTAATTAAGACACTTACTTTCAATCACGAATCTTCACAACTTTGTTCGGGCAGCCAGCAAAAACGTCAATAAATTTGCAGCTACTGTTACATATTCCCTAGGTTCTTAGAAAATATGTAACCTTTGTATTGAAATAACTAGTTTTATCTTCAAGGGGTACTTCTATTGAAACGTTGATTCCATCTACAGATCCAATAATTCCTGCAAATAGTATTTCCCTAAGATTTGTTGGCCATACAAGGTGTTTCAGATCTGACGTGCCAAAATGAGTAGGGTGATAGATCTCACCAAGACAAACAAAAAATTTTATGGCAGGGGAGGGGGGGGGCAACCTCAATCGTTTGGGAGTTACAGGGTGATTTATAAATTTCCGTTTTTTATGGTATGCACATTACTCTTTTATTGTTATCTCTTGATCTACCCCAGAAAGCTACATAAAACAAACGCTAAAAAACTACTGTTCCAATGACCTTTCCAAAATTGTCAACAATATCTATCTCCTCCTACCATTGCAGGTACAGTCACTTCCAAAATTTAAAAAAATGGTTTGCGATAACCTAAAATTTTTCCAAAATCTCTCGGAATCTCCTTCGAGTAGTCCTTGGACTGGTTAATGGTGGTATGGACGTAATCCCTCTCGATGGATAATTCTCCAAACCTGTCGAAGACACCCCTAAGGGTTTTGCCTCAATATGGTGATTATTACTTGCCTCCCTATCGTGTGAAGTTACACTTCCTGTTTCTCTTAACCTTCGGAAAGTCCGCGTAAACACCTCTCTTTGGGGTGCTCGCCGATTAAAAATCTCCTTGGATATTCCAGACAGACGCTCTTTCGTTTCCGTCTACTACACCATAAATGTAAATAATATCCGCGTATTCCTCAAAAGTAAATTCTACAATATTTTTATTAATTTTTGCTTAAAAACACTCGTACTTTTTTTTTTGATTTCAAATAGGATAAGTACTGTAATATGCACTGTAGTCTGGCAAAGGCTACTTGATGAAAACGAAATCAAGTTGTACAATGCGCATGTCCTGAACCAAAAAAAACGTCAGATGCCGTATGAAGTCGAGGCCGACTAGAACCTGTGGTGACTTGGTGTGGTGAAAATGAGTAACGGAAATTGCTAGAACTAAGTTGCTGAACTTTCTAGAATTAAGCTAAGTAGTAAAAATAGGGCTGAGTAGCAGCCTAGTGAGTCAGTTGTATTTTAACCCGTGAAGTAATAAGTGTAAAGTGAAGAAATATTGTCAAGGAAATTGTTAAACGAACTAATTAAGTGAAGTGAATAAATTTGTTAACATTTGTGATTAAAAATAATTGTCTTAATTAATCCGTCGAGCCCGAAGAGCCGTTGCGTTTCGTTACAGTATTCTTGCTGTCTTACCCTTTTTTATAGCAAAATGTCCATCAGGTACGAGTAACAGAACGCCAGGATACAAGGGTTTGGATTCTGCCTAACATAAGCTAATATCGGCAATAAAACAAAATTCCACTAACATTTTTATAACTTTTTTGCAGCAATAATTAAAATTATTTACATGGTAACCCAAAACAAACATTTTCGACCCTTTATCTTAAAAATTTGGTTTATTCAAAGAATTTCCTTCCTAAAGTGCTATAAAATAATTAGGTAGTCAAGGATTTGTAATGTGAGCCCATGCCTTACTTTTTCGGTACGAACATACCAGTTTATACTCTGTGGTTGTCATCCCGGTCAGCTGCCGCGGATGTGATCTTCTGGTGAAGAAGAAGACGCATTCCGTGATAGCTGCTAGAGAACTGACGACGACAAGATGTAAGTCAAAAATTATTATTAATATTTTCCAAATTTATATGAGCCACCCTCGCTTAGATAAAGTTCTAACCTATTTAAATCGTATTTATAGCACCCAGAAACCGAATGAGGAATCGCGCGTTTATCTTGTGTAGCGATAATCAAATTTGCGATCCTTATTTCTATGGACATGTTTCCGCCCACAGAAAATGTGAAGGACGCTTAAGTTTAAAGAGATTTTTGCAGGACACCTACACACATACAAAAAGCGGAATCACCTTCAGTCGCGGAAGGCAAACAAATATACGCTCAGGATGCCAGCCTTTGGTTTTTCACCGCCCTCAGTTCAGTTTGTGCTTCCCTCAACATCAGGTATCGCTGAATCAATCTTCCCCGCTGTAAGTGTGTGCTAAAATTGTACAATTTGGACATCACAGGTGCGTGTGTAAAATGAGAAATATTCTTTTCGATGTAATATTCTTGGTATGGAAGTAAGGCCAGACACATAAACGAACACCAGACTTATCAGCGAAAAATCTCGTGAAGTTTTGGTGATATTTTTATAAAAGAATTAGTATAGTGGCTTTGAGTCTCTTCATATTTTTGATAATGCTCATAAGACATTACTGCACAAAGTGCTATTTAATTATACAAAAAAAAATTCCATTAATAATTGTAATTAAGTGAAATATCGAATGGGTTTGTGCATGTGCGGTCAAGGTTTGTTTATAGGTGGCTTAAACCGAGGAACTTAATTAACCCTCGAAGCATTTTTAATAATTGAATAAGAAACAATGTCAAGCATAGAACTACTATTCATGTTTTCTTCAGAAGGAGAAAAAAGATTTCATTCCTAAAATTAAGACAAAAAGACAGAACAACAAAAGGCGGAAAGAAGTGATATCGTCGAAATTTTGAATGTTTTTTAAATAAATTAAACACTTGGAGTAGATACCTGTACATAAATATCTGTGCATTTCTTTTAGAATCTAAACAAAAATTGATCACTCTAAGCAAAATTTTAATATCATGAATTTTATGCGAAATTTTCATACCCTGAATTTATAGAACCACACAAACATTTCTATATCGCGTTAGTTTAGCTTCGTTTCTAGTGAAATAGTGATTAATTAAAACCTCTCTGATCTCAAATATTTTGACTAGTTTCATTGTTTTTGTGACAGAATTAGCAGTACCAACTAGGTTCTAGGAAAAGTGAGTTAGTTTAGATACTATACATATATGTTTGTTATTATTTTCTTTACTACTAGTATTGGTAGTTTTTGACTACTTGTCATTATAGGCATTTTATATACTAAAGATTAAAGGAATATCATTGACCAGCTACTATTGAAGCATGTCATAGGATTACTAAATTGAAATCGAGTCCTGAATACGTTAAATTTTTCCTGACAGATCAGAAAAACTATTATGAAGGTTATTGATAAAAGTAGATAGCACAGTTTGTCGTTTTTTTGTTTGTTTCGGTTTTGGGAATTTTTGAAGTAATATTGACCCAGATCAAAGATCTCTAGATAGGTATGCACTTTTCTTCTCTTTGTTTTGGTTAATTGTATACTTTGTGCACAAACTATGCAGGGGTTATATCATAAGACGTACGTACTTATTCGCGACATGTTTAACGATGTTTTCAGTATTGAATTGGCCTAGCATGACAATGAGCATTATTCGAAGAATGATATCAAATAGTTTAGTTTGGTTATATAATAAGATTTTTTGTTTGAATTGATAGGATGTATCAGAATTGGTAGAATTAAAATATCATGTACTTCATTAATTGATACCCTAAGAATCGTATAATGTAATTATATTATTAATTTTACTTTATACTAAGAGAATATGAAGTGATTTTCAAATTTTATTTCAGAAACCCAATGATGCTTCTTCCCCTTCTTGCTTTTTTCATCCTTTCTCCCTCTATCCCAATGTTTTTGGTTAAATTTTTTTGGTGTTTTTTTTGTTTCAGCATTATTTACAGGTTTTGCCTGTACCCTAGCTAGGTACAGGAATAGTGGTGGGTAAGTACCTGAACCATCGTATATGGGGGTAGTTTTTTTGCTTTTGCGAATTTCAAGATGGTTCAGTGCGGCTAGGAACAACAGGTGACATCAGACCTGTTGTTCTTCCTTCTTTATCTGTTCTCTGGTTTTAGTATTCACACATACAATACATATTTCTAAGGATGCGGTTGTTCTAATCCTTTGTCTACTTTGCCAGGTTGTACCTTTTTGGAAAGGTAATAAAAGAGACGTGTACGAATTACATGAATTTGCGAGAAAATCTGGGAAAATGCTGAATTTAAGGTAATCAAAAACAATTTTTTTCAATTTTGAAAGTGACTGTACCTGCAATGGTAGGAGTTAGTTAAACATTGTTGACAATTCTGAAAAGGTCATTGGGATAGTAGTTTTTTAGCGTTTGTTTGATGTGGCTTTGTTGGGTAGATCAAAAGATAAAAATAAAATACTGATTTATTCACTTCTGCAAGCGAAACGGGCTGTTTTTTTTCTAAGCGGTGTATTGTAGAACACCAAAAAGAGGCTTATTTGTTGTGAGCTACATATATCGGAACGGCTTGCGTGTCCCTTGATGGCAAATACGTACCATGAAAAACTGAATTTTATGAATCACCCTGTAACTTCCAAACTTTTGAGATGGTCCCTTCCCTCAGTCATACAATTTTCTGTTTACCTAGGTGAGATCTATCACCGCACTCATTTTGGGACCCTGTATAATAAAAGTCTTCTGTTCTTCTATATTAACGAGCTCTTTTCTAAATTTTTGTTATTGCTTTTAGGTGGAATGAAGTCTGTCTTCGGCAAGAGATTCATTTAATTATTTTACTGCAATATTTAAAAACAATGCAAAAATTTAAGTAATTTTTAAAAAAATACTCGAATGTACCCTTAAGAGAAGTAAAAGCTTTGACACATTATAATGCTTAAAAACACGGTATGATCAGATACAAATGTGGAGCTTTTATTAAAAATGACACCAGTAAAATTTCTCGGCATTTTATTAATTAACACCTATTTGAGTTCCTTTAATTTTCATTAATTTCTGGTTTATATTTATCACTATTAGCTTCAGAGGTTTTTTAATTACGATTCTGTATGATCCCACTTATTATACCTATGTATACTGGATTAATGCAATCTGTCATCAACTAGTCAAGTTATCAAGAACGTCTTATAACTTATAAGATGCCAGAAAGTATGCAATTCAGGTATTATTAAAACGATCATTTGAAGACTTTTAGGAACTTATATTGCATTTACCTAGATGGAGCTTGAAGTAAAAGCTCATTTACTTCACAAGAAAGACTAATTGTGTGTACACAATTGAGATGCGTTCGCAGCATGACTAAACTAAACAGTGACTGGTAATATTGCCTGAGATCATCTGAATGGCTTGCGATATTTCCCTAAAATAGTAACAGAAAAAATATAATAATAACAAAATGCTTACTGATTATTGAGCAGAGCGACCATCAAGCTGACGTGACGCGTGATCTGGTAGCTACGTCACAGTGAAATGGCAGTAACATTGCTTCGAACTGTTATGTTACGACTTAACGCGCACTAAAATGATTTTAGTTGCATCACATACGTAAAATAAAAATAGTTGAAAAAAAACTTGAACCGACTTCACAAAAGCGCTAAAAAGCATAAAATAATTTTTAATTTTATATCTATTATCACAATTTGAAGTCGGTGCAAATCAAACAAACTAAACAACTACAACAAAAATATTTAATCGTCATTTCAAACAGGAGACCCTACATCCAGTTATCACATAGATCTGGTTTTGTTAACTTCATCCCCACTTACATCAACTGCTCTAACTGAGACAGTGACTATAATAATTCAGTAGATATGGTGCAAGAACTTGACAATGAGAATAGTGTACTACTAGGTGACATGAACGTAAGGATAGGGCAGGGTCAAACTATTCCTGTAGGGGTAGATGTCTCTTCTCGTTTAACTCATTCAAGAAACTCGAAAGATACTGTTTTAAATGCTAAGGGAAAGCGATTTCTGGAACTTTGTGATAATGCAGGTTTAATTATTCTAAATGGGCGCACTGTAGGCGATTTGGAGGGTAAATATACTTTTGTTGGAGGCAACGGCGCATCAGTCAATGATATTGTTGCTGTCTCGTATATAATGTCCCATATGATATCTGACTTAGTAATTGAAGAACAGACTTTCTCTGACCATCTCCCATTATCAGTAACGTGGTTTACTTCTAACAGTTGACGTAACATAAATGAAAAACCAATGGCATTGGTACCTAAGTTAAATTGGAACCTGCAAAATGCAACTACTTTTCGAAGGAAAGTGACGGAAGAATGTGAAGAGTTAATTGAAAATGATAATTTGAATTCCATTGATGAACTCACGAATATCCTAAAAAGATCTGCAGTTACGGTATCCCCAGGTAAGCCAACATATAGACAGAAGTGGTGTGATGCTGCATGTTTAAAAGCGAGAAAAATTGCCTTTAAGTGGCTGCATATATTTCGCAAAAATTCCTCCAATACTGCCAGGGAAAATTACCTAAAATGTAATAAGTATTACAAAAAGTTGTGCCGTAATAAACGGACTAATTACTATGATAGTTTGGGAAGAGAACTGGGCCTAGTTCGGGATTCTAAGTCATGGTGGAGGGTTGCCAATGAGATTCGTGGGAAAAAGTTTGTAATAAGCGGTTCGGTGGGTGCAAATTCTTTTAGAGAATATTTCAACAAATTATTGAACCCTAATATTAATTCTCCTCCGATCTTGTATGCCGCGCCATGTATAAACGACCCAATATTGGATTGTGAAATAGGAATGTCTGAACTACTTACAGTTTTAGCTAAATGCAAGGAAAATAAGGCTCCTGGAATTGATAGAATTCCCTACGAGTTTTATAAGTATGCTCCCATGGCCTTTCTGTCAAAATTATTAGACCGATACAATAACATATTAAATAGATCACAAGCGCCTGAAAGTTTTTTAAAATCGATAATATTCCCAATATATAAGAAAGGGGATACCACGCAAGTCGAAAACTATCGAGGACTTACTTTTGCTAATGCCTCAAGTAAAATATTTGCAGGAATATTAAATAACAGGCTGCTGAAATGGGAAAAAACACACAAAATTCTAAGTGAAAGCCAAGCTGGCTTCCGTCCTGGCTATTCCACGGTGGACAATATATTTAACCTCTTTAATTTAATTAAGCTATGTCAGTCACATAATATGAAAAAAATATATGCATTCTTTATAGATTTTAAAGCGGCTTTGATATGATAGATAGAAGGTCACTATTTTATAAATTGTATAAAATGGGAGTGTCATCAAAATTTGTAGGAATGGTACAGGGTCTTTATAGTAATACTGAGGCACTTGTGTGGGATGGTGATAAACTCTCATATAGTTTCCCTACAAGCTCTGGAGTTAAGCAAGGATGTGTTTTAAGCCCTCTACTTTTCGCATTTTTTGTAAATGATTTGGAGGACGACCTTGAAGTTGGAGTAAGTGTGGATGGGATAGAAATTAAAATATTACTATATGCAGACGACATTGTATTACTTTCTGATGATCCCATTAAGCTGCAGAGGATGATACAAAACGTGGAACAATACTGCAAGCTATGGAATTTAGTTGTAAACATGGATAAATCCAAGATAATGATTTTTCAAAGGGGCGGAGGTGTGCGCAAAAATACTGAAAGATGGTTCTTTGGAAATAAAGAAATTGATGTAGTAAAGGAGTACACATATCTTGAAATTGTTCTATCACCTAAATTATCTTTATCAGGCCATCTAAATCATCGCTTGAACGCAGCTAAAGCTAGCTTAAATAGTATATGGAAACAATATATGAAAAAGGAGGATATCAAAATATCAGATAAGTTGAAAATGTTCGACGCGGTTTCTAGATCTGTCCTCTGCTATGGTGCTCAGGTTTGGGGCTACATGCCATACGAACAGGTGGAGAAATTACTTCGTTTTTTTATTAAGAAGCTCTTCCTCCTTCCTCAACAGACCCCTAACTATCTGCTTTCATTAGAGACAGGATTATCGAATATTTATATTTATACATTACAATGCCATTTTAATTACCTCCTTAGAGTCCTTTATAAATATGATAATAATAATAATGGAAAAGAACTTATACTGGTTTGAGACATGGTCAGAACTAGCACAGAAACATAGTCTTGACTTTAACATAATTATCGCCGATGAGCAATGTATACAACGTTATTTAATGGACCTCATCGAAAGGGAGGACCTTTGGTTGAAGAGCAAAGCCACTGACAGAGCATGAATTAGGCACGGCTTATATGACAAATTGGAGTACCCATTAAGTAACCCAAATTATTTTAGGGATGATTTTTCTATAAAGAAAATTAACTTAATCATTAAGTATAGAGGAGGACTAATCAATTTGAACGCCAGCCCATGGAGGCAAGAAGGTAATAGCTTGTGTTCTCTTTGCAATCTGGATGAAGATGAAGACCTGTCTCACTTTTTGGGAAGATGTCCTATTCTCTCCGAGTTCCGTCTTCTGGCGTTTAATAAAAAGATTCTCACTGAATATAAATATTTTAAACGGACAACCGGACTTTACTAATTTTTTCACATATGTAATAAGCGCCTGGAAATATAGGAATTTTCTTGTAAATGAATTTAATAACTAGTCACTCATGTCGTTGTTTCTTCTTCTCCTCCTTCGTAGTCAAATAAGGATGAAAAAATATAGGAACATTTATGTATACTGACATACACTGAAATACTTTTGCTAGAATTATAACTTTTGCTGCAAATAACACATTTGGAATAATAAAAATATGCCAACCCCAACAGACGGCCTCGGAGCCATTGTTGTAAGTTTAGAGCTTATTTATTTTTTCTTGAGCAATTTGGTTTTTATTGTGAATTTCTTCAATAATTGTTGTAGTAATAACATTTATAATTATGAATAATTTAATTTTAAATTTTACTTTAGCTACTTTGTTTTTGTTTTCCTTATATTTTTGTTAGTATTATTTCTTTTATGCATAAGTAAACATTAATATTAATATTACTGAATTGATCAATATTGCTGAATTAATTTGACAAGTGGATTTTGTAATAAACTATTATTATTATTATTATTATGTATTATTTTCAATTGTGGTGCTGTAGTTGTTTTATTTGTTTAATTTTCACCGACTTCAAAATGTCGTAATAGATATAAAATTAAAAATTATTTTATGCTTTTTAGCGCTTTTTGTGAAGTCTGTTAAACTTTTTTGAAAAAGCTATTTTATTTCTCACTTTTTAGTGTCTTCTACTCTATACAACGAAGAAAGAACCATCCAAATCGGTCCACGCGTTAAAACGTTAGGTTTAACCCCCTACCATACCTCCATCCCACTAAAAATTTTTTTCTCATGGTATCAATTAAGGAACATACTCTACCGAACAGAAAAAGAATCATCGAAATCGGTCCACGCGTTACGAAGTTACTACCCCTCCCCCTCTCCCACCATTACCCTGGAATCAAATTATTCTCATATTAGCAATGGGGGATCACACTCTATACAACAGCAAAAGAACCATCCAAATCGGTCCACGCGTTACAAAGTTAGCTTCCACCCCGAACTCCCCACCCTCACCCCACCAACATTTTTTTCTGTTGGTATCAACCAGGGAGCATACTCTACCCAACAGAAAAAGAATTATCCAAATCGGTCAACGCGTTCCGAAGTTAGACTACCCATAACCCCTCCCTACTCTGTACAACAACAAAGGAACCATCCAAATTGGTCCATGCGTTACAAAGTTACGTTTCACCCCACCCCCCACCTTCACCATAGCAAAAAATTTTTTGATATGGTACCAATCGGTAAACATACTCTACCCAACAAAAAAAGAAGCATCAAATTAGCCAAATTAGTCTGAAGCTGTGTGATTGATTCAACAGATGAAGAATTTTTTGTTCCAGTAATAATATCGGGCTATTCTGATTGGATTTCATTAATAATAATAGGCTTTCCTTGTTTCGGATACTTAAAGGCAACCATCGAAGAGGATGAGGGCATTAATATTATTCAACACTTTCCCAGCCAATTTAAAATTTCAATTTTAAATCGTCTTTTTTGATTGCTGTTCATTTCTTTTATGCCAGGTAGAACACTTGTTAAAATGCTAAATCTGGGTCTTCAGAGCTCTTCTCTGTGCTGAACGTTGGCATTGGTAATGGACACGGCTATGGCCTTGAGTTCGGAGTTAACGCCGGACTGAAAAGCTGTCAAAACCCAAGGAAGGCGTCGGACTTATGCAAGCATTTCTCATGTGTTAAAATTTATATTTAAAAAATGGACCAACTGGAATTACAAAATATAATAAATGTGGGTACTTACGGTTTTATATTGCTGGAGCGCTTAAGGAAAGCATTTCCCGAAGACTTTCAATTAACTTCTCTTCGAAACTAATTTTGAAATATGATGATGCCACGCTCAATTTAAAATATCCATTGATCATGGCATCGGCAACGGCCTCGGCGTTTGCTTATATTCCACTATTTTGTTCAGTTGTACTACCATACAATATTTTTAATTTTGACAGATGCCAATGCCGTGTCCATTGCCAACGCCAACGCCATCATTGGATTTAGGCTTTAATGCTGAATTATTTACTTCTGCAAGTGGTACAGGCTATTGTGAACTATTCATGTATACGCGAATCGAGTCGAAGTACGGTTGAGTCAACTCAACTCCGTTTAGCAGGCTGGGTCGAGTTCCAATGACAGCTGTGATTGCCGTATGGACGCATGTTGAGTAGTCGAGTTTGGAACGGAATTTTGTTTGCTGTGTTTTTAGGTAAAAAATGTTTTTTGTTTTTTTTCGTGTTGTGTTTTTGTGCTGTGATTTAAGAAATGTCCAAAAGAAATATTTGGGAACACGAAGAAACGAGAGAGATGTTGTGCGTAGTGAAGGAACAAAATTCCCTCAAACATTTTGACGGAACACTTTACAGAAATAGTGAAATATATAAAAAGATTGAGAGAGAGAATTAATAAAATGAGGTTTTACTGCTAAAAATGATAATGATCGTTGGAAAAATCTTAAAAAGAAATACATTGAAACACGGAAAACAAACAACAACTGCGGCAGCCACAGGGAAATATGCCCTTATTTTGACAAACTAGATAAAATGCTTAAATGCATAGAAAAGTTGGGAAATACAATTCCGAAAAATTCCAAAGAGTTTTTTTTATAATCAAAAGAAACTCATTGATTATGAGTTCAACTTATACATGGGGCATTTCACGCGAAGCGGACAGCGAAAAAAATTTCAGGTTCTGGATTTGTTCATATTTGGTTTAATGGTACTTCTGTATGTCCTGAATGAATGTGCATTTTTATTTTTTTTTCTATGAAGCCTTTTCCTAAGCCTTTAAAGAATTGACAAAATTTGAGGAGCAGGTTTTTTGAAAAAAAAAAATTTGCTATTATTCAAAGTGATAGAAAAAAAGTAAATAGTGTTATTTTAAAGACAAATAAATGTTTTTCTTGGCTGTTATTACAGTTGAAAAAAAAAAATTTTTTTTCGTATTTAAAACCGGAAGTAAACATATTAAATCGGATTTTACTTAATTTCGAAATATTTAAAAATTCTTGTTTTTATCTCAAAATGTAGCTTATAGTTCATAAATAATATGTGTAAAATTTTAGAATGTGATCTGCATTCGTATCGGAGATAGAGAATTTAAACTAAAATTTTTTCATGTTTCCATACAAAACTATCGCACTGGCCAAACGCCGACTACGCGCTGCATTGTGTTCGAATGCAGATCACATTATGAAACTGAACAGGCATTAACTACATTTTATGTTATTTTTTGAACTATTTAAAAAATAATTAAACATGTCGAAGTTTGTCAAAATTTAATTTTAAATATTAATTTTGGATTTTTTACATGAAAAAAAAATTTTATGTAGACGACTAACAAGTAGACGACTAACAAGTAGACTGATTTTGTGCCTCCAACATTTTATATGTATTTTATTAGAGTTTAAGTTTATTTTTTTGGATTATATTTCAGTTTTCTGAAATTTTTTCAGTAATAAATGAGGTTACATACCTTCAGCCGGGGTAAAAATTAATTTTTTTTAATGAATTATTTAAGGATGATACTATCAAATATATGACCAAATATTTTTATTTATTTTTGTTAAACAAACTTTGCGTAGCTAAATTTATTATTTGCTTAAGTTGCACAAGTATTTGGATTTTAGTTCTCGTCCAAAAAATGTTTTGATCTATTCGACTATTTTCAGAGGATGCTAAAAGGCTTTTTAACATCCTCTGAAGATGTTCGAACAGACCGACACATTTGTTGGACTAAAACTAAAACCAAACTGAATCTTAAGGCAGTATTCTTTTTTTTATGAGATTATGAATAAATATATTGAAATACAAATGTTTTATTATAACGCATAAAAACACCATTTGAATACAACGCTTCGATTCGTAGGTGGATTTGCGCTGAAGTAGACATTTTAAAAATGGGCCAGATTCAATATATCACTAGCAACCGACTGAACTAGAATTTTGGATGTACATGCATAAATAACAAACTATAAAAATTGCATGTTTTTCACTGCTGTTTTTGTTATACGATGTGGCCAAATCCTAATGGACAACCCTCCGATGCGTTAGCATGGTTTTGGCCGGAAGGGAATCTGGGTAAGGGAAGTGAGGAAACTTTAGTCTTGTTTTTGCATTGCTGCGAGCTAGACAACAGCCCAGAGACGGGGTGGATTATTTTAATTTCTTAATAACAGCTCACGGGGTCATCTGGTCTCGATCCCGGGACCCATGGCATGTTGGTCTTGTCGCTCAACGTATTGATCCAATTCTGTTTGCCATAAAACGCTCAACGGTATTGATCCAACTCTGTTTGCCATAAAAAATTGTAAAAATCTAATTTATTAAATAATGCTAGTTCAGTCGGTTGCTATAGGTGTGCAGAATATGTGGTAAAAATTTTATAACTATCTTTTCAGTAGTTTCGGGAATTTTAACACAAAGCGGTGTAATAAAGTAGTTTTGAGATAACCGCGGTCAAAGTCAGCGCTTGGGTCACCGCATCGAATTAGCGCGCTGAGGTAGTTACGTTTGAGGGGCGGAAAAGTATACTTAGACTGCTTGAATCGGTTTAAAATTTTGAGAGAATATTCTTGAATATAAAAAATGTTAAAAAATCGATTTTTTCAAAGTTTAAAAGTAGAATACTGCCTTAAGTAAATAATAAGTTTTATAAATTTAAAATTGTTTCACAAATAAATTACGTTTAAAAGTTTAAGTAAAAAATTATAAAATATTCATAACACACCACTTATTGGTATTATTGACTATAAACAGCAATCTTTAACTAATTTTTACTAATAAATTATACTTTTTAATCTAGGTTTTCTCCAACAGTTAGTTAAAAATTTTCGATTAATAAATCTAATTTATTCTAACAAAATTTACTAAGGTTCTTATACATACTTAACAAACCAATAAATGATGTGCAGTAGATATTTTGCTCTATTTTTCACAATACATTTCTAAAAATGACTAAAGACATTAATTTTCACTCCAGCTGGAGGTGTGAACCCCCTTTAGAGATGTGTTACTATTTTTTACTATTAATCAAGTTGTGAATTCCTTTTACGTAATTAGAAATATTTTAGGTTTAGTCTTAGAAGTTTATCATGTATTTCATAATTATGGTTCATTTATTTTATGTTGTGTTTTAAAAGAAGTATTTTTTGTTTTGTTCTATGAGAAATGACTGAAATATATACATGTTTAATATGGATTGAATTATTTAATTTAACAGAAATTTTCCCCTTTCCAGAAACAAAGCACCTGAAAATAAAAATTAATCTATCACCATCCAAAAATTAAAGAAACCATAATGGAATTACGTTTAAATTAAATAAAGACAAATTTATTTTTTACTAAAAACTATCTATGTATTAAAAAAAATCTCTAATTTAATTAATTTTTTACTTCTAATAATCGGAAAGTTTTCAGCCATATATTCTTTTAACTTATTCCTTATGTCTTCACCTGACAAAGAAGACACTTGGCTCTGGTCCTGGTGTGTAGGTCGAGGCAAAATGCTGTTGGAGATTTCAACGCTCTCGTTCCACGATTCCCTATACGGTGATTTGCTCCTTTTCAGTATGTTGATTAGGATACAACAAGTTGCAACAATTCTGGGAACAAAATTAACGTCAAATTAAGGCGTCAGATTCCCTGTATAAATCTAAGCACTTTTACTCCTTTTCAATTTTTCTGTAAACCTAACCATTTTTAAGTAAAAAATCTTTAAATTTCAAACAATCAAACAAACCAAACAACTACAACAAAAGTATTTAATCGTCCTTCCTTATGATCCCGTAAGCTGAAACGTTCAGGTAGTTTTATGTATTATCTTCAATTGTGGTTGTTTTGTTTGTTTAATTTGCACCGACTTCAAAATGTTTTAATAGATATAAAATTAAAAATTATTTTATGATTTTTAGCGCTTTTTGTGAAGTTAGGTGAACGTCTTTTTAAAAACTATTTTATAAGTATTCATAGAGAAATTGATGTAACGGCTGAGGAAGTTATAAACAGATTCGCTCAAAAGAATAGAAAATTTGATTTGTAACGTTGAACGTTTTATGTTCAAAACTGATGTCGATGTAAGTAATGATAAATAAATTGAATTCCTTTTTAGCCCTGCGATTTATCTCATCCTGAATATAACAATCATGGAATACTCCCCCCCCCCCCCCCCCCCCCTAAAAAGTTTCTTACTACACCTCTGACACAAGTAGTAATAAAAACAACTTAATTACTCTTTCAAGTTTATTTTGTCCAATTCATAGAAGCAAGAACTCGTCGCGTGATTTCGCTGGTCATTTCACATCAGCCTTTCGGGAGATTCCACAATCACAAAGCTTTTCTTTCAACAAATAGATTATTTTACGAGATTTATTGCATGTTGCACCATCTTGTTAAAACCGTTTCGTTCAGACTGAAATGGTCTGATTGGTGCTAGAAATAATTGGTAATCATGATGTTGTAGCGTTTCCCATTCACAGCATTGCCGCTTTCATTCTCAAAGAAATAAGGCCCAATTACGCCTTTAGGCAAAAATACACAACAAACAGTTAATTTTTGTGTAAGGATAGCATGTGAATTTTGAACACACCAAATGTGAAATTCTGCTTATTTACGTAACTAGCTTCATCTCTAAAGATGATTGTTTTACGAAACAATGGGTTTCAAGTTGCTATAAAGCCTAATCAGGATTGATTTAGCTCTTGACTTTATTGAATCTTATATGCAATTAAATGCAAATCTTTGTGAAGAATATTCCATGTGGTGCCATAAGAAAGTCCAAGTTTTTGAGAACGACGATTTATCGATTGTTCTGGGTTACCCCTCACAGTTTGGTTCACGGAATCGATATTTTCAGCAATACGTTTACGTATTTTCCTTACACGTGCCTTACATCAGAAACCCCTCCACTTAAATCGATTTTTTTCAATTATTTTACGATTATAAGTTCTGTTGGTTGGTTATGTCGACTATAAATTTAACGTAATGCTCGAAAAGTTCCACGAACAGATTGAATATTTTGGTAATATAAACTTTAACAATTTATACTTACGAGGGGAACAAGACAAACATATAGCTTTTTTATTTGATCACCCTTTATTACCCTAATTAACAGGGAGAGCAGCCATTAATTTCAAATTTTTAAATTTTTAAAAATTTGATCAGACCGAAGCGAAATCGTGAGAAAACTTTCCTTCTGGACATCATCTGGATGGAACAAAGAAGAATTTCGAGCAGCCCGGAAAGAAGATGAAAATATTCCTTCAATTTTGATATGGAAGGAGAACGGCGAAAGGCCTCAATGAAAAGACTTTTCAGACAAAAGTGCAAGGTTGGGCGCAAATGTACTGCTAGCAAATTATCTCACAAAAAAACAAGGGGAGCCATGCTGCAATACGACATTGGAGCACCCTTTGAGAGAATGGCGATAGACACAGCGGGATCATTCCCAGATTCAGATCGGCGCAACGGGTAGTAATGGATTATTTTAGTAAATGGCCAGAAGTATATGCGATCCTAAATCAAGACAAAAAGATAGTGGCAGAGGAGTTAGTAAGGAACTGAATATGCAGATTTGGCGTCCCTAATGAGCTTCATTCCGATCAAGGACGAAACTTTGAGTCTCAAGTATTCCAAAAGGTTTGTGAAATTCTTGAAATAAGGAAGACCTCTGATCTTAGGTGTTTAACGTCAAAAGGCTCTCTCGGCTCTTCTTTTCATCCGTCCGACGCCATTGCTGCATCTGGCTCGGCTTCTGCTTCTTCAGGAACTTCATCACCGAACAGCAACTGCCCCACTCGCCGGGATTCAACATCCGCAGCTCCACCCCAATCAACCGAGAAAGTGGTTCCTGCAACTCCCCCTCAATCAACCGAGAAAGTGGTTCCTGCAGCTCCACCTCAATCAACCGAGAATGTGGTTCCTGCAGCTCCACCTCAATCAACTGAGAAAGTGGTTCCCACAAACTCGCTTTCCTCCTCGGCGCAGCCTGCTCCAGATGTTGATGCTACTGTTGGTTCGATCGTGCCCCAGATGGCGACGGATACTGGTGTCGTCATCAATGTCTCACCGCTAGTGTCATCACAATCCACTTCCACCGCACCTACGATAAACAAATTCGGCACCACCTGGTCGGTATTGGAATGGGAACATAGATTAAAGAAACTAGGCAGCAAATACTCATCTTCATCTAACGAAAATACTTCATTTCTCCTTAAGGGTGCGCCTCACAACGCCACCGTTTTCTGGGTACATAGCTTTTTTTCCCGGAATTTTGCATTCAT
This sequence comes from Leptarthrus brevirostris, assembly GCA_964036015.1. Lineage (NCBI taxonomy): Eukaryota > Metazoa > Arthropoda > Insecta > Diptera > Asilidae > Leptarthrus > Leptarthrus brevirostris. The sequence goes on from OZ038372.1 coordinate 45,067,782, forward strand.
CCCCGTTAGCTGCCTGAAGTTACCCTTGGACGCAAGGAAATTCAGCAACTTCAAAATCTCCATCCCGAACAAGTATGTGTGGCTCATCAGTAACCCCACCTGCAAAATCTTCACTCTCGGGACTATCGAAATATCCAAGTGGTCCAGGAAGTATGTTAAGTTTAACCCTAAGCCCTCTGCATCTAACCCTAAATTAAATTCTAATAGACCAAATCCTACTAACTATCCTAAAGGTAATTCCAAACGTCCTTCTCCCATACCTAAATTTAGTATTCAGCCTAATCGTAAGAACATTAGCACTAGTAACAACATAATCTCTCATCACTCTTCCGCACCTAGTGATCCAAACTCCAATTGGCAATTCAAAATGGGTGTATTTCCAGACTTTAAACTAAGTACCCGAATCAATTATCCTAACTTTATTTATTCTCACACCCTTAACCCCTCAGATCCACTTACAGTAAAGCCCTCGAAAACATCCATCCCAGCCGACAACCCTATCACTACTGTCTCGAATTCTGTATATCCAGCGCATCCACCCAACCACGCACTCCCAACTTCTTCCGAGTGCCCACCTAGCCACAAGCCATCAGCTTCCGACCACCCCACCACCTCTACTTCGATTTCCGTCTGTCCCACCCCTCCTCTGCATACACCTAACCTCGCACCCGCTACTTCCTCCGCATGCCCACCTAATTGCAAGTCATCATCTTCTTTCACTATCGCCCCTTCTCAAACTTCTTCTACCTCCGCTAACCCGCCCCTTCAGCTAACCAAAACTCCTACATCCGTACATAACTCATTTATCGATCCCCTATTCCCACCTACAGTTAAATTGACTTTGCGCTCTGCGGATTCCAACGATGGACGATACCTCTTGTCCCGTTTTCGGGACCGTCGCATTTACGAAAACGTACGTCTATTTCTTGCCTATCTGCACGACAAACCGAATTCCGTCTGCATTGATGGTAAAACCAGCACCAACGTCATGTTAAGCATACATCAAGAAGGCCTGCCCACAGATACAACAGTCTTACATAAACTTTTCACTAAGTACCATGAATCATTTAATATCCCTTCCCATAAGGTTTCAGAAGATCTATCCACCTATGCTGCGTACGTCAGTTCTCGCCGCATTTCCCATCTCCAAAAAAGTCGCAACGACTCCTTAAACTACTTTCGTTCCTAACCCCCCCGCCTTCTCTATTTCTGACCTCCCCCCTTATGCACCTGCGGTCTCCGATCAAGCACCTCTCCCCAGCAGCTTGTCAGTCTATTACCAGAACGTCAGAGGACTTCGCACAAAAACATCCAACGTTTTCCTAAACTCCCACAAATTCCCGCACGATATCTTTGCCTTAACTGAAACCAATCTAATACCAGGAATTCTCGACAGCGAACTATTCCCTCCTAACTATACCATTTTCCGTGTTGACGGTTGTGTAGGCAACAATGACCCACCAGGCCGTGGGGTTCTCATAGCTGCTCACAACCGTTATGATGCCACCCTGTTTAAGACCTCCGACTCTTCAATATCTGAATTTGTATGTATCAAATTAACACTGAATAAGTGTATTCTGTATATTCTTTGTTGTTATATTCGTCCCTCTCAACCTATAGAAGCCTACAAGCCCGTAATTGAAACGTTAGACACCATGCTTGAGAACGCTAACGCCTCCGATGAATTCATTGTACTGGGTGACTTTAACCTCCCCCGTATACAATGGTCATTGTCTGAGGACTGTTCACACTTTGTCCCCCTAAACGCCTCTTCCGCCAAAGAAGCCTTTTTTACCGATCAGCTCTCTGTTTCTGGTCTCTTTCAAGTTAGTGGAATCAGAAACTTTCTGAACAGACAATTAGACTTAATCTTTCCCTCAGACCCAGTTAACTCGGCTGTCGCGGAAAGCGAACATCTCCTCTCCTCCCTCGATCGTCACCATCCTTCCCTGTTCCTCGTTTTCTCCTACGAACACCCTCACGCCCTTTCAGGCTCCGAGTCTTCTCTTTCCTTCAATTTTCGTAAAGGCGACTTTGAAAAATTAAATCACTTGCTCCTCAACTCCAACATTGGCAATATCCCTCAACATCTTCCAATAGACATTGCTGTAGAGGCGTTTTATTCGGAAATACACGCTTGCCTTACACAATCTATCCCTCTTCTTCCTCGTAAAAACTGCTCCTCATCCCCCGTTTGGTACGACAAAGAATTACGCTCTCTCCGCAACAGGAGAAATAAACGTTGGCAAACTTTTCTTCTCACCCAAAATGAGTCCGACTATTCTTCCTACTTGTCTGCTTACACCTCTTTTTCTGAACGTTGTGATACCCTCTACCATGAGTACCTCCTACGGATGGAAACTAGCCTCATATCCAACCCCAAGTGCTTTTATAGCTTTATTAATTCGAAGAAGAAATCCAATGGTTACCCTTCCACCCTAAAGCTCGAAAATACCTCTTCATCAGATCCTCAGGTTATCTCCAACCTCTTTGCACACTTCTTCAATAAAACTTTCAGCGACAATTCGCTCCAACCTGACCTTAGCTACTTTTCATTCTTGGACAAATGCACTCAAACGTCGTATACATCTTTTGACCCTGACCCCGAACAAATCGCTGCCAGTATTAACGGGCTTGCGGATGACTTTCACCCCGGTCCTGACGGCATTCCAGCCATAGTTCTGAAAAAGTGTGCCGTGCATCTAGTTCAACCCCTTACTTTGCTTTTCCGCCTCTCGGTCACTCAAGGGGTTTTCCCTCAATTATGGAAAAACTCTTATATTATTCCCATATTCAACTAGTCGAAAAATTGGTCTATGATTCCATGTTCTTCCACTGTAAGTCTATTTTCTCCCTCTCCCAGCATGGCTTCCTCAGAGGTAGATCTACAACCACCAACCTTACCGAATTCGTCTCCAAAACACTATGTGCCCTGGAAAACGGTAAAGATGTTGATGTTATCGCCACCGATTTTAGTAAAGCCTTTGACAAGATCTCCCATAGCGTTATCCTGTTTAAACTTGATCGCCTAGGCTTCCCCCCCAGATTCATCTCCTGGATTCAATCCTACCTCAACAACCGTCAATACAATGTTCTTTTCAGCTCATCCATTTCTAACCCCATTGTCGCTCGTTCCGGCGTCCCTCAGGGCAGCCACCTCGGTCCATTAATTTTCATCCTTACAATTAATGATGTTGAATGTATCATAAAATACTCAGAGCTGTCCATTTATGCTGATGACATGAAAATAATTAAACATATCTCCTCCACAACCGACTCTCTTCTTCTCCAAAAGGACCTCGATTCGTTCACCACATGGTGCATGAAAAACTTTCTTGAGCTCAATGTCTCTAAATGTCAGTCCATCTCTTATTCCCGCAAGCGTCTTACCAACACCCCGAGAACATACATGTTAACCAACGTACCAGTCCCTATCGTTACCTCTTTGTGTGACCTAGGAATAATCTGTGATAGTGAACTCAATTTCCGTTCCCATATTGATAGCATAATTAACAGAGCTAACTCCGCGCTAGGGTTTGTGAAGCGCTGGTCTAGAGAGTTCTCCAATCCTTATGTTTCCAAATCTCTCTATATTTCCTTCGTGAGACCTCTCCTTGAATATGCCAGCCAGGTTTGGTCACCCACGCAAACAACCCACATTAACAGAATTGAATCTGTCCAGCGTAGGTTCATTCGCTTTGCTCTACGTGATCTTCCATGGGTAGATAGATTCAACCTTCCACCTTATGAAAACCGTCTAAAACTGATCGACTTACAACCCCTAAGTAAACGTCGTGATGTTTCCGACGTTCTCTTCATTCATCAGCTACTAGCTGGCGCCATAGACTGCCCTTCAATCCTGCAGTCTTTACCCATCTATACCAATCCTCGCAACCTTAGGTCCACTCCCCTTTTCCGACTCGACCGCCATCGCACGAACTACGGTCAACGCGAACCAATTACCAGGATGCTTCGAAAAGTCAACGACCTTCCCTCCTTTGACTTCCATCTGAGTAAATCATCCCTTCACAAAGCCTTATATCTTTATCCCGCCCATCTTGATCGCCTTTCCTAATTCTCCTTCCTCCCAGTCTAAAGTTATCATTATCATAGCTTATATTGTAGCTTTTATTATCTGTTATGAATTATTGTTTATATTAGTTTGTAGTATTTATTTTGTTATTTTGTATTTTTTTTATGTAATAGCTTGCATTAAGCTTAAATAAATAAATAAACTAGAAAGAAATAATCTAAAGACATCCATTGATGGAATGAAAATACGAAACGACGTCAGAGTTAATTTTAGCTGGTTCAGGGAAGGAGATCTCGTTTGGGTATTCCAACCACAGTAACGAAAAGGAAAATCAGCGAAGTTTCAACAGCAGTGGGAAGGACCCTACAAGGATCATCACGCGCATCAACAATGTGGTCTACGGGATACAGCTGGGACCAAAAGAAAAAAAGGAGATTGTTCACAGTGATAGATTAAAGTCATATCAAGAAGATACAACAGGATATAAGACGGGGCAAGGTAACGTGCACTGTAGTCAGGCTAAGTGATGAAAACAAAATCATCATGCGCATTGCATGTTCCGAATTTCGGAAAACTGAAAACGTCAGACGCCGTATGAAGTCAAGGCCAACTCGAACCTGTGGTGACTTGGTGTGGTGAAAAAGGCTAACGGAAATTTCTAGAAGTAAGCTAAGTTATATAAATAGAACTGAGTAGTAGCCTAGTGAGTGAGTTGTATTTTAACCAGTGAAGTGATAATTGCAATTAAGTAAAGTGAAACGGTGTATTCTGAAGAAAATGTAAAGGAAATTGTGAAACGAACTAATTAAGGGAAGTGAATAAAATTGTGAACATTTGTGATTAAAAGTGTCTTAATTCATCCATCGAGTCCAAACAGCTCCATCCACGTTACAGTATAATGAATCTCATTATTCACTTCTTTTCGCGGCAATGCTACGAACATATTGGTTTTTATGGTCATTGAACGTAGATAGTACTTTTGCAAAAGTTCATAAACACAAATATACCAAGTTAGACTAATATTCCTTAGAGCAAAAAGGTGTTTCATGGCCTCGGAACGTTGTAATTTGTTGTTAATAATTATGCACAGTTGAAACTATGAAATTAAGCTACGAACTTTTTATTAAAACATTTTTGTAAGACGATTATATTGGCTGGGAAGCCGCATATGATCCACGGGTCGCGAGTTTTACATTCTCCTTGTACACACACTAATTGGCACTGTATTTTTATCTTTTGATCTGTTAAAGGTAGCGACATCAAACAAGCGTCAAAAAAACTACAATCTCAATGTCCTTTCTAAAAATGACAACAATGTTGATCTAACTCCAACCGTAGCAGGAACAGCCACTTGCGAAAATAAAAAAATGGTTTACGATTAAATTCAGAATTTTCCCAAATTTTCTGGAAAATGTATGTAATCAATACGCCAATAGCTTGTGTTAGCCCGAGTTCACAATCAAGTACCTGGGAGAAATATTAGGCAACTCCAAAACGGGTCAGCTATCACCGAGAGTTTACTCGATGACTTTCTCTTGATCGAGTGTAAGAAAACCGCGAATTCAAAATGGATAAAAGCGGACAAGTGCGTGTTGAACTCGCGTGGAGAGGTTTCCGTACAATGAATATGTTAATCTGAGGCAAATTTGTTTATGGTACCGAATTGTAGAGGGAAATTGCTGAATATATTGTCTATTGTTGAATTCTGTTTTGTCTTATATTCTTGAATACGTGGACTAAGACCGAGTAATAAAAGGTAGTCTGATATTCCATTTTTGATTTGTCACCCCCACTACACTCGCATCGTAGCGCGCATTGCAATAATACGTGCGCTCGCTAGGCGTGTGGCGTCCCTGCCTGATTTGCCACTTGACGGAACGTCGATATGTCCATACATTCCAACTGCAAATATAAGTTTGTACGCACAATATTGAGAGATTTACCATGTTATTTTAAGATCATAGAATTCTTTTTTTATCAAAATTTTAGGCTCAGGAATTTCTGGACAAGGGGGGGGGGGAGGAAGAAGGGTAAATTTTCATATTTTCTTAAATAACTTTTATTTGATATGTCACACGGTACAGTTTGCAAAACTTTTTTTTAAATTTTCTAATCCCCCCCCCACTCAAAAGTGACCACCATATTCAAAATTTATTTTTTTACGTTACACGTTCGTGGCTGTGTCAAATAAATTCAAATATGTACCAAATTTCAGCTTAATCGGTCCAGTAGATTCGTAGCAAATTGGCTGTGACAGACGGACAGACAGACAGACACACGAGTGATCCTATAAGTCTCCGTTTTTTCATTCGGAAGTGCGGAACCTTAAAAAGGTAATATTATACCGAAAAAGAAACGAATTTTTATAATTTCTCTTTAGAATGAAAATTAATAGTCCTGAGCAGTAAAATATTTTAATATTATAATAATAATTATCAATAAATGGAATGCATCTTTCGACAGACGGATGTTCCTGCGAGGTGATAAATTAGTTTTCTGTATTAAAATTCTGACACTGAAAATACCAGGAGTTTCAACCACATTTTAACTCCCTTAAGGGGCGGGGAAGGGTACTAAAATTTTTTTTTGCATTTTTTTATTTGATAGTACAACTCTTCAAGAGTATCTAGTTAAAATTTGAGGTCGATTGGAGCAAAACTGCCGGAGATACAGTGCCACGGGTCTGCCTCCATTCGATACATCCCATATACAAAAGAGAGCAGTGTTAAAACTTTAAACGCGTTTTTCTCAGATTTAGTTTTTCAAAGTCGGTGATCACTGTAACTCAAAAACTACTCATCCGATCCTTCTCAAATTTTGCACACTTCTTTTATACATAAATTACGAGTTAACAACGTTGAGATATTGTATTATTTATTATTATTATTAATTTTACAACAACAAATTCGCCGATTTTTATCAATAAATTTTCATAAATTCGAAAAAATTCTTCTTTTTTTACTTCTCAAAATTGAAAAATCAATAAAAATAAACAAAATCTGGACGTTGTTACCTCGTTTTGTCAACATGAGATCCAGGAATGAGCTATTATGATCACCGCAAAGTATCTTTTTTTTGTGTATACGAAGATTTCCTGTCAGTCGCTCAATTCACAATATTTTTACCCAAAAAATTAATAGAAGATACGTGAAATGTTGTACTTATATGTTATTAACTTAAAAATAAATTTATATTTACCATACATTTTTTATATTTTTTGTTTTTTTATTAAAAATTTGCTTAAAATATTGAAAATTAAGTGAGTGAACTTTGTTCCGATCTCACTAAAATCAAAAACATTTGCAAATATTGTGGATGCTCAATTTTTTCGAATCCAACAAGTTACCAAATATGATATCACGATTGAGTCGAGTACAATTCAGTCTCGATTCGATGATTCGAGTTGAGTTGCTAAATAGGTGCCCTGGCGTTCTGTTACTAATATCTGATGGAAATTTTGCTATAAAATTGAGTCAGTCAGCAAAAATATCTATCGCAGTTGAAAAACAAATTGATAACTATGGATGTTCTTAAGCTAAAATTATTAAATATTTGCAGAATTTATTTTTTTAGAATGCGCGGATATATTTTACATTTATTGTGTAGTAGACAGAAACGCTAGAGCGGCTGTACGGGAATATCAAAGGTAATTTCCTAATCGGGTGTGCCCCGTAAAGGCGGGTATTTTCACGGACTTTGCGAAGGTTAAGAGAAACCGGAATAGTAACTTCAAAGAAACAAGAAACATCGGAAGATTCTGCCGAGATCGAGCAGAAAATAATCACCCTCGTCAGGCAAGATGCTGAAACGAGCACCTATTAGAAAATTGGGAGTGACTTCAGTTAAAGTTTTGAGCGTTACTTACGTCCGTGTTATCATATCCCAGTCCAAGGAATACTGGAAGATTTCGAGAGAAGATTAGAATTGGATGAATTGCAGCGCATACTGGCAACATTGTGAAGGTAATATGAAATGAAAACTTTCCTGACCGCTGGATTGGACGAGGCCCACCGATTCCTTATCCTGCTAGACCTCCAGACGTTAATCCATTCAGCTCAATTTTTTGTTCAAGGCCTGTCAACAGACGAATTAGTCTAATTGTGACTACAGCGACGTAAATACGGGAGACGCTTGGTACACCTTATACAGGGAATCAGCAATAGGTTATTGACATGTATTGAAAGTGCCCGAGGGAATTTCGAACAGCTTGTCACAAAATAACATTAATTGTAATCAGTTTCGGATTCTATAAAAGGCATTTTAGTGTTAGTATGAGCTTAATTTATTTAAATTTCAGATTTTCAAAATATTCCTCAATAGGTTTTCTACGTAGAAATTTCTACATCCTTTCTCCACCTGGACATGTCGTACATTTTTAGAGAGGTTATAAGATGGGCAATTTAATAACAATAAAAAACAGATGATTTTCGGAAAAAATTTGAGAAATTGCTGAATTTGCGGTGATCGCAAAACATTTCTTCCACTTTTGTGACTGTACCTGCAATGGTAGGAAATAGATAAAAATTTTTGACAATATTGGAAAAGTCGTGGTTGTAGTAGGTAGATTTTGCAATTTTAAATTCATACGCCATCATCTCATCACTGCAAAGACGTATCGACAACCACTATAGACAAGAACGAGACTTTGATCCCTAAATAGCATACGATCATCAGGCACTATTGACAATCTGTAAACAATTAGTTCTTTTACAGCATCAATCAAATATTTCGTGAGTAGACGGTGGACAACACAACACGGTCAAGTAAGATCCTTTTAGTCTTAAGGTTCAGCAGTATGAGGTTCCTTAATACTGGCTGCATTTGAAAATCCGGAACTGGATGTTTCAGATTTTGAGTATCCTGTTGGTTAGCGAAGACAGTTTTTGTGTGGCTGACTGTTGTTTCTGATGTCATTTGTTATGCGTCCATTTGAACTGCTGCTCTTCTTAACAATGTTCGTGTCATATTTGTTCTTTTATCTTGACCTGAAAACTTTCATCGTCACCTTCCTTTGTATGAATCGATTTATACTCTCCGGACGTGTGTAACTCATCATTGAGGCTGACGAGTACGAGCAAGAACTGTTTTTGAACTTCCAGCAGTGCTTCGTATTTTTTCAACCAGTGGGAATCTATTATATTTGTCAAACACAACTTCAAAAACAAAACTGACACAATAATAACTAACAATAAAAATATTTTTTTTTTTCGAAAATTTATATTTATGTACTTGCTTGTTATAGATTTTTTTACATTCTCATGGCAACAATGCAACACGATACCATAAATGCGATCACATCACGAAAAATAAACATATTTTGCTTTACAATAGAAAGGTAGTAAGTGTCATCACAAGGAAGTTATATTACAACAATTTTCATCTCTTAGATTAAAATCGCCATTAACGCTAGTTATATACCTACAAACAAATGTTACATATTTTTAAATGTCCAGCATTTTTTTAAATAATTTACTTTTAATAAAAACATCTTTAGAGAACAGATTGTAAAATACTGCAGTGCTTGGCACGAAACACTCTTGTACTCTGTAGGAAGAAATTAAAAAGGCTAAAGCTATACTGTCGCCTATAAAAAGGCATTTCGAAGGAAATCCTCTTTCGACATTATTACAATGTGACAATTTGCTAGTTTGACGTCGGTTTAAGTAGAAGTTTTTAAGGATTCATAGTTTATGTAAAAATAAATAGTATAAAATAGATTGGAAGACTGAAAGCTAGTTTTACGCCCGGCCATTTGATGTATTTACGGACGTTTGCAGTTCTTGTCTTGAAGAAGGTAAGTAAGACTTTTCGTTTCTCCTATCGAAAAGATCTGACACGAACCGCGCCTGAAAATAAAAAGATATAATTATTGTAGATCAAATAGTATTTTGTGAAGGTAAATAACAATATAATTTTAATGACAGAATACAAAAATATATGTATGTGTACATACTTAGGATTTTTGGTTCTTAAATCTAGAATATAAAGCAGTGGGAATATATAAATGAACATAGATTCATCATGAGGCTGCCTAAGTGCCTACTGAGGTTAAATCCACAAAAAATAAAAGGAAAAACAATAAGAACGATACAAAAGAACTCAAAAGAAAAAATAAGCCAAGAAAAAAATACTCAGAGAAGGACATGTAGGGCGAAACGAAGAAAAAGTCCGAAATCATAATTTGACACAACTAGCATAATCAAGAGTAGGCCTAACAAAGGCGCAGTAAAGGAGCCTAGTGATGTAAGGATCATCAAATTCCTTGGAACATCTCTTAACAAATCCCAAGGTTGGTAACGCTTAGCTGACTATCGTATCAATATGGCCGTCAAATGTTAATTTACTATTCAGTGGGACACCTAAATCCTTAGTTCGATGGACTACTCATAGAATGTTCCGAAACTACAGCAGTAATTTCAAAGTTGCACTGTAAGATGGACGCAATAAAGAGAAAATTAAATGATCGAGAAATAGAAAGTGCTAAAACCGGTTTTAATATATGAGGCGTTTAAAGTTGCTTATGGTACACACTGTCTTGACTTAACAACCATTTCTAAACGACATCGACGGTTTCGGAGAGAATATTTCTCCGTATAGGATGATCCTCGAGAAGGTGATAGAAAAGCAACTTGGTACAAATGTTATAGCAATATGAGTGATCTTACGAAATCATATTGGCTATACTAAGAAATCAGTGGGTACAGCATATCTCGAAGAAAGAATCAAAAGAGGTCTAGTACGTTCCTATGACAACTCTTCGAACTGCAACAATTTAATAACGGCTGACAATTTTTGGCTTAATAAAAGCGGTCCAGAAACAAAGCAGCAGTCAATGGTATGGAGCGAAAAAGGGTGAGTAGGTTGCTGTAGTTTCGGTACAGAGCAATACAACTATGAATACCCACTGTCAAAGAGATGTGTGCCTACCGAAAGTTGTTCAAAATCTTCTTAAAGGACGTCAGAAGAAAGAACTACGAAGGTACTTCCTATACCATGATAATGCATCAGCTCATCGGACAAAAAGAACATCAGATATTTTTGCCCTATCTGGCATTAATGAAATAAACCCAGCACCTTATTTGCCTGATTTGGCGCCGTGTGACTTCTGTCTCTTTACAAAAATGAAAGAACCACTACGCGGAAGTATTTGAAACGAGAGAGGAGATCATTTCTGCAGTAAACGAACAATTTCAGAAGGTTGAAAAACAAGATTTTGAATACGGTTTTGAAAGATAAATTTATAGGTGAAAAACTTGGGGTGATATAGTCTTATAAATTTTCCAAAAATCACAATAAAAACGGTTTACTTTTATTCTACCGCAACGACCGCAAGAACTTATGTTTTATTAACTTTGCTTCCAAAATTAAAAAATGTATCCAAATGCTCTATTCGTTATTCGTATTTGCACATAAGTGCGTGTTCAAAAGAAGATTAAATGATCAAGTTAAAACGAAAATTCCTAGTGGCATAATTTTAAGAACTGTGCAAATCTTTATGATTAAAACACACTGTATCTCAAGTACTGCACTGAAATATAAAAGGATTACACCAAACGCGATGAAATAAATAAAATGTACCTCTCGTGCCCCTATACCATGTAGCATTTTCTTGTGTTACTTTAATTGTGCAATTGTATTTACCTCACCTGTCCGAAATCAATGTTTTGTTAGGTTACATTTATTTTACTGGACAGTTGCATGGAAATTCATCTGAAGATCTGCAATCCGACCAGCATGCAAACGGGTTCTTCATGTCAACACGCAATCGCTTGCACCATGTAGGGTTCTCTCAATAAAATATCAAAGGAAGATTAATTTGTGGTCCATGCTCCACAGTTTGTGATGCTGTGTTGATTGAGATATTATAGAAGGAGCAGCTGAAAGCGATTTTCTGCAGTTGATGTCAATATCATTTAGCAGAGATTTCAAATGTAGAAAATGCAGAAAAAAGCGTTGCAACTGACATGAGTTGAAATTCTGTTATTTATTTACATATACAATCGCCTTGACATATTAATACAACAAGTCATTCGTAAATTACTCTTACCTCTTAATAGTAGTAAGTACACTTGCAGTTTATAATCGCATTAAATCAATGCCAATAATTTTCAAGCTCATCATATACGTATATTCGCTAGCTGAACTTAAGGGGGGAAATCACAGTAAAATTTTCAATTTTTCCAAAAAAATTTTTTTCGCCTAAAAGGTGCTTTAGGGTCTTAAAAATAATATACCAAGAGTTGGAGGTAGATTTAGAAGGTCAACTGTACGGTGCAGGCATTGCAGATTAGAGGTATATAAAATTTTCATATGGTTTCTCAGTACTTAAAACTTTAAACGCGTTTTTCTCGAAACCACTTTTTTTGAGCTCGCCGAAGACATAACTCGAGCAAATCTTTACCGATCGACTTGAAATTTTGACAGTAGCTTCGAAATATCTTTCTCCACGGAACTACGTAGGATTTTTTATTTTATATGGCTTAGTTTTTTTTATCGAAGATTTGATGGCGTTTTTTTTTGTTAAAAATTTAACTTTATTTTCAAACATGCACCATTTTGTGGAAAATCAATATATCGAAAAAATCCTACGTAGCTCGCTAGCTGTTGTTATATGAAAACTAAAAAATTTTGGTTTTTTCTTCCAGGTCAAAAATTAAGGAGTCTATGTCTTCGGCAATCGACACGCTTTCAAAAATAGGTGCCTTGGGGCATATGCTGCGCAGCCGCCATTTTTAAATATTTTTTATTGAAAAAATTACATTTTGTACTTTTTTAGTATTCCTATAAAACCTACTTTATAGATTTTCGATTGATACTTTTATTCAGCCAAAATTAATTCCCGAAAATATGCCTATTTTTTTGTGTGCTACTGTGATTTCCCCCCTTAAAGCTTGGAAGTGTTTTTTAGGATGCGGCCAAAGTCTAGGCGACAACCTTTTGATGCGTAGCAAGACTTTGGTCGGAAAGGAGGTAGGGTAAGTGGAGTGAGGGAACGTGAATGCCTTATTTTTGTATTGATGCGAGCTAGACAATAGCCCAGAGGTTGAGTGGATTTTTCTTAAATTCTATTTAAAAACTAACGGGGATACCGAGGCTCGAACCCTGAAACCGTGGAGTGGTGATCGTGCCACTCAACCAACTCCGTCTTCGTGCCTTGTCTTGTAGACAAAGAATTTTAAAACTTTTGAACTTATGTTGGGCCGGTTTCGAAACATGCTTGCTGGTACGATATTTTTTTGGGCCAGATATACGTATTAAAAAACTAATCCATACACATGAAACGTATAGTACAACTCGGATATCTCGAACTGCTTTTATGATGACGACCTTTGGCTATAAATATCGGTCCACGATCGGGCTATGGAATATCTCTGTGGGACGAGTGTGGATCATGGAGGTTGACCGACACACCGACCGAGTGAGTAGATATAACAATTCCTTGGTAAAACCTTTATTAAGGTGCTGTTCAAATAGTTATAGGGGAATCACAGCGACAAGATTGTCTCAAACAACAGTGACTTGGAATATGTAATTGGAATGTTAAGACTCGAAAACGTGAACGGAATTGCGGCGTTTTTGATGAATTTTGTAACTCGCGTTAGCCTGTCATCGGTGGTTGATTTACCAGATCTCATGAAAGCCAACAGTATGCCCACGTAATGCAATGTTGATTTAAATTACCGAACAAGGGAAAAGACTGTTTGACGAGCTGTGCAATAGAAAATGTGAGATCATTATCATTGTCTAAAATACCAGAACTGGAGCAGATTAAATACCGTATTAATTCTGCTATTGATAGTGTAGATAAGCAACATTACAGAACTGCATACCGTTCCCTACAAAAAGGCGTCGTAAGAATAATGGTTTAGGTTTGGCAGCCTTACAGGGGAAGGAACACTTAGGCTGATATCAACAAAATCCAATTTGGCTAGATACTTAAAACAAGGAAAGGTCTAGATATCGGCTCCTGCTGTTATATAGAGAGGAAAAGTTGCAGGGGTGGTATTCCTCCTCACCATGTTTCGCTTAAGCGGGATAAGCTCCTATGACCGTCCCTTCCACTTTTTATTGGCATTCATGATTAATATTTGAATTTATATATAAACAGCTATTTTAGTCGATTTGGAAGTGCTGCTGATGAATAGCTATCGAATATCAAAATGTGTTCATTTATATTTCGGTTCTTGCTAACAGGAATAATTTGATTACTTAACATTTTTCTTGTATTCTATTTTCGGAATATCCTCTGAGACCGAACAGATACTCGGTGCTCATCGCAGAGGTAATTTTACGGAGCTACACCGTAAAAATTAAGACAACTGAGAGTTACAACACGGTTACAATTAACAACCGTAGTTTTTACCAGAATTTTCGTATAAAAATTGCAGAACTTTCCTCTCCGTGTAGTCACTAGATTTGTTTATTAAGCCTGAAATAATTCAGACCAACTCAGGATCGGTAACTGAACTGCTACATAATCCCAACTTATGTAGCTAAGACCAGCCCATGTACAGGCCAGAACAAGCTGTAAAGCCTAAAGCATGTCGTATAAGAGAGATTCTATAAAGAATGTTAATGAACAGTTAGTTTTTTTTTTATAAAATTTTATTTAATATTGCTGTTTTTTTAATATGTTCTTTGTGGTTATTATAAACGTTTTCCATAAATACAATTCTAGCTAAAAGTTATATTAAGATTATCAAAAGGCTTATTACCTCTCACCGATCACGCCTAATTTCTAGATGCTCAGTAGTCGTAAACAAATGACCACAGAGCATTAAGGTCTAGGTACGGTTACACTAAATGTTACAAGTCTTAAAGACAAATTAGATACATTTGTAACATATCACGACCTCAGATAAAATCTGCATCTGAAATTGCCACCGAAGAAGGAGACAAATGTTTAGCTTCAAATAATCCATTCGCACGTCCGAGCCTTATTTGAAAAATTTATGCAGATCTACTCAATTGATCACTGTCTGCTTCTCGACTTTTTCGAATTATCTATGCGGTACAAGGGATAGTAAACGAAACCGCAAGGAAAATACAATTGAATGTTACTTGTTTTAGGTGAGTCTTGATGTTTTGTTAAAGACTATGTAATTTGTAAAATATTATGAATAGTTTACTGGTTTCCTAAGAGAAGTAAATGCACTTTAATGCATCCTTTGTCAGCTATGATGGAGAACAGCCATTAGTACAGGTTAGAACATTTGGAGAAATCCAAAGCAAATGAAATCAGAAAATACAGTCTATTGTGCAATTAAAAAACAGTAAATTTTGAACTCTAGAAAGGTAAAATCAAGATAATGGATGTTATTAGAAGTGAAGCTATTGATTAGGCTCCCCAAATTTATTTATTTGAATTTGTATGTGACTAACAACTGATTACATATTCAATTATTTTCCTCAAAAACTTTAAACGTCTGGAGTTTCGTTTCAATGCTCCCGTAATAAATAGAAAAAAACCTTCTATTAGTATAAATTATTTCAGTTTTTTTTTGACTTGCAAACTTCGGTAATAAGGTGGTGGAGGGTATGGTAATTTTTGGGCATAGGTCAAAAATTTATGCGGACTAAAATTTAAAAAATTCGTGTTTTGAATTCTTAAAGGAAGTCCTTTAACTCTCATCATAAAGGTTCTTTTCACCTTTAAGGTACGGAACCTTTAAAACAAATAGAGTAATTTGAATTTATAAGATCGGGGTGACAGAAATCAGTAAATATACTTGTATTTTGATTCAAAAAATACTATATTTATTGACTATATTTTACTATCTGAAACTAGCAAATTTACAAAATAATATTTCTACTCAAATATCGCATTTTAATATTCGTGCCACGTTCTATTCGCTTTTAACACAAAAGTTTTCAATGACAAAAGTAAGTTGATGCCTTTTCTGACTTAATAGCCGCATCTGAAACTTACTACTTACTTATTTATGAGATGTAGCTTATCGGTTTATTCCTCATCCTACCATTTGGCGTAATAACGCCAATAGGAAATAAAACTTTTTGAACAGTTTAGAAATTATTTTGAGAATGAGAAATCAAAAAGTTAAAAAAAATAGGGTTTGATAAGCAACTTACGAATTAATTAAAGCTCTTAAGAATATTAGGGCAGAAATGGCAATTCGATATACATACAGATTCTGCGGCAACGTTGCGATACCGGTGCGGTATCGTTGCGACATCTTTGCTGCAGCGCTTTGACATCGCTACGACACCGCACATCCGTATGTACATACAGTGGCAGTCAAAAGTAAGTATCATATTGGAATGAAAATAAAATTAATGCTTCGAAATCATAACCACTTCATTTTTCTTGAAATGTTTAGAATAACACTCCTATAAATATAAGGCAAATTTTATAAACTTCCACGACGACAATTGTTCCCAGATACTTTCGTTATTCGACTAGTCATAGGAAGGATGTATTCCTACATTGTTTCAAAGAGAATGTTGGCCAAATTTACTAACGGGGACGAGGTTGGCAATGAAAAGGGAAGTAGAGAACTGGGTAATGCGCATGGCCCAGGTGTTCAGAAATCATGGAAACGAAATAACAATGGACGACTCGATCCTGTCGCGAATAAGCGAGGGGAAAATGAATAACGGAAATATCTAGAACTAAGTGGCCGAAGTTTCTAAAAGTAGGGATGATTTAAAGAGTTAATAAATTAAGTAACACGTTATACTATAAAGGAAATTATCGAAAGAATTGAACGGTGAAGTGAATAAAAACTGTGAACATTTGTGATTGAAATTGTCTTAATTACTGGGGCTCTCAATATTAAGGGAACTTTAAGTAACGTCAAAGTGGGAGCTAATCTTGCGTCGTTGATTAGTCAGATGATTAAGGACAGGATTGTCAGCGCAAGGTTGGGTTGAGCTCTTGCTACTTGGACAATGACTGCCCGCACACTGCAAAGTTTGCTTCGGAAACTATATATGGCTAAAACTTCAGTTCGCTTTTTTAACCGACTTCCCAAAAACACAGAGGTTCTAAGTTCGACGCGTATTTTTATTTTTTTTTATTTTTTTATTTTTTTTTTATGTCTGACCGGGCATAACTTCGTAACGCGTAGACCGATTTTGATGATTCTTTTTTTGTTGGGTAGAGTATGTTCACCGATTGGTACCATGTCAAAAAAATTTTTGGTAGGGTGGGGGTGGGGGGTGGGGGTGAAACCTAACTTTGTAACGCGTGGTCCGATTTGGATGGTTCTTTTTTTGTTGTACAGAGTATGATCCCCCATTGCTAATAGGAGAAAAAAATTTGGCCTAGGGTGGGGGGAGGGGGGAAGGGGTAGGCTAACTTTGTAACGCGTGGACCGATTTCGATAATTCTTTTTCTGTTGGGTAGAGTATGTTCCGTGGTTGCTACCAGGAAAAAAAATGTTGGAGGGATGAGGGTGGGGGTGGGGGTGGAACCTAACTTTGTAACGCGTGGTCCGATTTTGATGGTTCTTTTTCTGTTGTATAGAGTATGATCCCCCATTGCTAATAGGAGAATAATTTGGTCCTATGTCGAAAGGTGTGGGTGGGGGGAGGGGTAGTCTAACTTCATAACGCGTGGACCGATTTAGATAATTCTTTTTCTATTGGATAGAATATGATGCTTGGTTGATACTACTAGAAAAGAAATGTTGCTGGGGTGGGGGGGGGGGGGGGGGGGGGTGGAACCTAACTTTGTAACACGTGGACCGATTTGGATGGTTCCCTTGCTGTTGTATAGAGTGTGATCACCCATTGCTATTAGAAGAATAATTTTGCCCACGGTGGGGGGTTGGGTGGGGGGAGGAGTAGTCTAACTTTGTAACACGGGGACCGATTTGGATAATTCTTTTTCTTTTGAGTAGAGTATGCTCCCTGGTTAATAGCACGAAAAAAAAATTGCTGGTGTGGTTGGGGTGGGAGAAGGGGGGTGGAACCTAACTTTGTAACGCGTGGACCGATTTGGATGGTTCTTTTGCTGTTGTATAGTATGATCCCCCATTGCTAATAGGAGAATAATTTGGTCGTATGGTGGTGGTGGGGGAGGGGGAGGGGTAGTAACTTCGTAATGCGTGGACCGATTTCGATGATTCCTTTTCTGTTCGGTAGAGTATGTTCCTTGATTGATACCATGAGAAAAAAGTTTAGTGGAATGGCGGTGAGGTAGGGGGTTATAACTAACTTTTAAGGCGTAGACCGTATTGGTTGTTCTTTCTTCGTTGTATAGAGTCGAAGACACTAAAAAGTGAAAAATAAAATAGTTTTTAAAAAAAAAGTTGAACCGACTTCACAAAAAGCGCTAAAAAGCATAAAATAATTTTTAATTTTATATCTATTACGACATTTTGAAGTCGGTGCAAATTAAACAAATAAAACAACTACAGAACCACAATTGAAAATTTACGTAATACTACCTGAACGTTTCAGCTCACGGGATCAAAAGGAAGGACGATTAAATACTTTTGTTGTAGTTGTTTGGTTTGTTTAATTTGCACCGACTTCAAAATGTCGTAATAGATATAAAATTAAAAATTATTTTATGCTTTTTAGCGCTTTTTGTGAAGTCGGTTCAACTGTTTTTTTAAAAACTATTTTTCTTTCATATACTACTGTGTACATTTTCTAAGGTGACTTTTATTATAACTTTCAAGATGTACATTTATTCTTCTAAATCTATTTCATCGCCTTCAAAGTAATCCCCCCCCCCCCCCTGCAATGCACACATGCCAACGTTTTTTCCAACTCTCGACGAAACATTGTTTATATTCATCGGCCGAAATGGCTTTCAATTCCTTCAGCGATTCTCGTTGAATCTCCTCAATCGACTCAAAACGGTTTCGCCGGAGCGGTCTTTCGAGCTTGTTGAATAGCCAGAAGTCACACGGATCCAGATCAGGCGAATATGGTGGCTGTGGAACAATATGAGTTGAATTTTTGGCGAAAAACTCACGAAGAATCAATGCAGTGCAATACGGTGCATTATCGTGGTGCAAAAACCATGAGTTGTCTTTCCATAAATCCGGCCCCTTTTTGCGAATAGCTTCACGCAAACGACGCATAACACTCAAATAATATTCCTTTGTTGACAGTTTGACCAGGCGGAAGGAATTCATAATGCACAGCACCTCGGTAATCGAAGAAAACTGTTAACATGACTTTGATTTTTGAACGACTTTGAAGCGATTTTTTTGGTCTTGGCTCACCTTTTGCACGATATTCGCTAGATTGATCGGTTGTTTCCGGGTCGTAAGCATAGATCCAACTCTCATCTCCAGTAATCATGCATTTCATCTTGTCCTGATAATCAGAAAGTATTGTTTCACAGACTTCAATGCGACGTTGTTTTTCCAAAAAATTCAGTGTGTTTGGAACCGAACGAGATTTGACTTTTCTCAGGCACAAAACATTTTTCAAAATGGTGTTGACTGATCCATTTGAAATGCCAACCATATCAGCAAGCTCTTTAGTTGTCAATCGACGAATTTGGAGCACAAATTCTTTGATTTTCGCGATCTGTCGCTCATCAGTTGATGTTTTTGGTTTTGCCGCACGTTGTTCGTCTTCAATGCTTTCTCTGCCTTCTTTGAATTGTTTGTACCACTTGTAAACATTTTTTTTCGACAGAGTCTGGTTACCGAAATCCTTCTGCAACATTTTCAACGTTTCTGCAGCAGAAAATTTATTACGCAAACAAAATTTAATGATACCTCTTTGTTGAATAATTTCAGACATTGTAATCTCGCCAAATGCACTTTTTGTAAATCACAAAACACAAGCGTAATTATATGTCAAATTGAGATAATGTCGTGAAATTTGGCACAGATGTCAATGACAGTATCCCTATCGAAATACCCGCGCAATTTTTGCGTGACTTTGAAGTCACCTTAGAAAATGTACATAGTAGTATATATCAGACTTTTTATTAGTATGAATTATTTCAGATGTTTTGGCTTTATACTGTATATAAACAAAAAAACCTGTGTAATTAAAATAAATTTTTTGTGAAATAAGGTTCGGAAAAATGACTCCTTCATATAACAGCGCCAAATTTCAAGTCGATAGAAATATTATTTACTGAGAAAAACCAAGGTGAATCTAAACAAGAACGATTATAAAAAAAAGCTTCGAACAAGTAAAGAAGTTATCACTTATTCCACCGACGACGTATCATTAAGCGGTAATTTTTATTTTTGGTTGAAAATTTCTAAGAAATATACTTTCATTTCGAACATGTTTCGACCAACGTGCGCAGCATTTTCTGCTTAGCTTATGTTTTATAAAAGAAATCATTTTTATAATTTTAGATATATTTTATGATTTTTACTTAATAACACAAGTCTATAAACCTTTTAAAACAAATAAATTATTAAAAACTTTAAACTTGCAACTAATATGAATGATAAAATACATGCCTGAGTTCGGCGAATAAAGGATCGCCTTATTATCTGCTGGAATCAAACATTCCTGAATTTGAACTTTGTACCGTTTTTATAATTTAATATAATTTCAGGTTGCTTCTTAATTGTTTTTCAACGTAATCTTCTTTTAGGACCGCATACTTTTTCCACCATCTCTACCATTTCTTTAGCCCTCCGAAACGTACGATTTACCAAGCTCTTTAAAAAAGGTTTTTGTTTTGACCATGACGTTTGAGCTATATTTTTTCTCTGCGAGCGTTATTTACATGTAGTGCAATCAATGAGACGGGCAAGAATGCAACAAATTCGGGCAGCTGCAAGACCAACTCCACACCTCGTTTTCAGGGTCGCTGAACCCGATTGTCATAGTAAAAACCCATTTTCCGGTTTTCCGGACGGGCGAAAGCAAAGATGGATATTGCTGATGATTTTAGCGGGATATAACAAAGGAACAACTATGACAAGAACATGATCGTTACAACTCTTGGGGTCGTTCCAGGGAATGGAGTAGTGGTTTTATCTATCGTATGAGTAGTGGTGGGGGGGGGCCCATTCGAGGATACTAATTTAAAAAAACAATAATTCCAATAATGCTTGGCAATGCTTGTTTTTCAATAGCAATAGGTGTATTTCGATGATAATGAGCAATATACATAATTCTATTTGTAAGCGCCGTAAAGTATGCTAATATACTTTAAAAATATTGCGTTCACTCAAAAACTACTTTTCTATATATAAATTATTTTAAAAACCAAAACATATTATCAAGATTCTACATCTTCTTTATTATGTGCCGATTTCAGAAGAAGGAGATAAAAGGGTCAACTTCCATCCGTCGAGTTTTGCCCTAAAGGTCCCTGGCCTACTCACCTTCCGTATTATTTCGCTTCTGTCAATTTTAGATCCTTTACCCTGTGAACAACCATTGCCGAGCATTATTGTAATTATTGTTGATACCCGAGGTGGTAGGATTCTGACCGTTTGAGGGGGAAGAAATGATTAAAGTCATCTGAAATTATATTTTTGTAATCAGCATCTTCGAAAACGGGGAGTAAACATTTAAACTCCCTGGTAGGATAGAATCGACCCCCACGAGTAGTAACGATCATTTCCTTGCAATAATTCTTTGTCCTTTATTATATCCCGGTCAACTCATCAACAAGTTCCATCAGAATAAATTAAAACACAGATTTTGTTAAATACTAAATTATAAATAACAAAACCTAACACCTTTCTCACGTACCGTTTAAAAAAATCCGAAATTCCGGATGCATTTCAGCATGCATTCATGCCATCGTCAGCGGGCATGGCAGACTGAAGTTCAATGCCACCAGTGATAAGGGCATTGCACTTGTTCAGCACCGATAAGAGGTCAATAGCCTCAAAATTCACTGCTATATGGTAAAGCTGAAGAGAGTTGATGCGATGGGATGCGATGCTGTCGCGCATCCGTGCGCGAAAACCGATAAACGGGTGGTTTTGGTCCGACCTCGAAAACGGGGCGTCTCATTGACTCCACTAATGTACGGAAATAAAGAGAAGTCAAAGAAAGTAAGGTCGGGCGAGTGCAACAGTCCATGACATGACCATTTATAATGACATAATTATAGTTGCGCTAACATTCATTAAGGGGTCTGGTTTGAAATTTAAGATAAAGCTACTTTTAACTTTCAAAAGAATACTGCAAAAATATTACTGCTATATTCTGTATATATGTAGTACAGTTTACAATTCACAGTCCTTCTTCGTGGAAGCTGGTATGACTTTTTTGTTAGTAACACGTCATTTAAATTTACTTAGGAAGCAAGTTCGAGCGCGAAATAGCTAACAAAATATAAATATATTACTTCTCTGTCGGTACATGCCCGGAGCATCCATACATAAACTCTGAACGTGTTTTTCTCAATGTGAACCGATTAGGGTGGAATTTTGACGTATCGTTCTTCATACTATTAGCTCTGGTCTGAACCAAATTTATAATTTTAGTGTACAAATAAAATTTTTTTTTATTTAAATCCGCTCGAAATAGACTCGAAAACATGAGTTTCTAAGAAGGAGGGTTTTGCAATCGTCGCCGAGCTGCTCTACTTGTATCAAGGGATTCCGTCAATCATCATCAATCTTATATAAAGGGATTTCGTTGTAAACTTTCAAATGCTTCTCATGCTCGAAGCTTCTTTAAATCCTCCAATAAAGTTCTTGTCTTGTATTTTCTGTATTGACTTTGCAAGCGCAGGGCAAAGATATAAGAGGTGTTCTACAGTTTCCTTTGTATAGGTTTCTGACAATGTTTGCAAAAATCAGTGTCGGAAACACCAATTTTGAGTGCATGTATCCCCGTAAGACTCGTAGATTCCGACCATAGTTCTACAATGAGTTCAAGTTAGGTTAAGTAGGTAGTTAGTCTTCTTTTGATCATAGACTTTCAACATGGTTTATGTGATCTCTCTCCATCTTATTTTCGCCAAATATAACAACCCGTTGAGAGATGTGCTTACAGTATGTATCGGAAGGAGTATTATTAAGGAATAGTTTTGAATGCACCAGTGATTTCCATTTCCTTTTACTAAGATGCTACCTACTGAAGTTAACTATAATTTTTTTGTTGCAGATTATTTCGAGTTACTCGTATACCGGATATTTTGTTAAGTATATAAAAAAGGGTTTTCTTATTTTTTTTCATAACAGTTTAAAATACGAATAACAAAAAAAAACCGGACAAGTGCGAATTGAACTCGTATATAGAGGGTTCCGTACGATGAATATGTTATCTACCATGTTTTTTTAAATCTTATCCTAAATTTCTTTGTGGTAACTAAAAAAAAGTATGTATGGTACGGGATTGTAGAGGGAAATTTGCTGAACATATTGTCTATTGTTGAATTCTGTCTTGTCGTGTATATTGAATATGTGGACTAAGACCGAGTGATAAAAGGTATTTTGATATTTAATTTTTTGATTTGTCACCCCCTCACACTCGCAGCGTAGCGTGCATGGCAATAATACGTGTGCTCGCTAGGCGTGCAACGTTTCTAACCGATTTGCCACTGAACGGAGCGTCGAGCTACGAGGAGTGGGGGATGCCTGACCTAGTTAAGTCGAGTACCAATAATTTGTCCCAAGAAAAAACTTAACATTGTAGTTGAAAAACATGTTCTCCCATTAATTTCAACTGCAAATAAAAGTTTGTACGCACATTATTGAGAGATTTACCATGTTATTTTAAGATCCACAGACTTCTTATAGGTTTTCCTGTAATCTATAAGTTAGTTGTATTTTTTCAAAATATTAGACTCATTAGTTTCCGCGATAGGGGAGGGGGTTGGGTGGTGGTCAATTTTAATTTATTTTCTTAAATAACTAAACTAACTAGTTATTTTAAAATTATAAAGAAAATATATTTAAGGGCCTCACAACAAGCCCTTTTATTTGATATATCACACGGTACAGTTTGCAGTTTTTTTTTTAAATTTTCTAATTTGCCCATATTCAAAATTCATTTATTTCATTTATATGTGTTTATATGTGTTCCAAAATTGGCTGTGACAGATGAACAGACATTCGGGTTCGTTTTTTCATTCGGACGTACGGAACCCTAAAGAGGTAAACTTTTTTTTGGTAAGTTCTTCATTTCAAAACGTTTTCAAAGTTTGAACATTTTTCTTACTTTTAAACTAGACTGACCCTTTAAGTTGCCCCTGGATATAATTGCTTCCCTTAATCTTGTCTGAACAGTACACAACGCTTTTATTTGACCTTACCTTTTCTGTAAACACTTTAACGAAGAAGCAGCATTATCGGGTTAAGATCGTAGTTGAAAAACAATGTGAAAGAGAAAGAAAGTGCAAGGAGAAATAACGTTTTCGAGATTACCAGGATTATTCTTCTTCTTCTTCGCTTTGAATTCTTATATAGAAATATAATAGCTTGAGAAAGGATATAGAATACCAACCCAAAAAGAAAGTTCTTATTTACTTTGCTGGCCGTTTCATATTGGTTCGAAATCAAAGTCGTTTCTCGTTGTACTTATAAAGAAGCGAAATGATATCGACTGGCTGGTATTTTTGAAACAACTGTAGAATCTATAAAATATAATTTCCAACTGCAAACCTTTATGTACAAGCCTCGGCAGCTTCCTGAGTTGGGTCTTGGACTGAGACAACTTCCATATATATCAAACTTGGGTAAAATCCAATAAAATTGGATGTGCAAAGCAATGTTAATGTTTAGTATTATATTGTTTATGTCGTCTATGTCTATTCTGATAGAGATAGTGAAGTTCATGCAACGATAAAAGTTTAAATCAACCATAAAGTGATTTATAGACATATGCAGACGCATGTGCATATAATTCAATGTGTTTACCTAAATAACGTAAATTGCCTGCACAGAAATTGCAAAAGCAAGACATAAAACTCACCACTAAAATTGCACAAACAGATCCGAGCAGAGCACCTGCGAGCACATCTGACCAGTGATGTTTGTAATTTGAAACTCGGCTTAAAGCTGTGCCCCATGCAAGCATCACGAGCAGAAATTGTAGGAAATGTCGAGTAAGTTTAGACCCCCGCCACGTTAACCTGGACTGCAGGTACATCTGAAATTGAATAAAGTAAATGAATATAATCCTCCAAAATGCCGCTCAATGGAGCATATATCGTTCAAAAAATTCACACTTACCGCGCAGTAAACCATTGTGTAAGCGGAGAAGCTGGAATGTCCACTTGGGAATGATAGTCGCATTTCCTTTATCATGCGAGACGTGGAGGCGTCATTGCGACAGTGAAAATCTTCAATGTATTTCCCTATGTTCTCTGGTTCGTTGCAATCAGACCCATTCGGCATAACTGGATCACATACCTGAAAAAGAGATAATTATAGGCAACGTTTTACAGCATTAGTCTGTTAAAGTGATCATAATTGCTAGCTTAATGTGTTGGTCAGCGAATAACTTATCTCGGAATAGGTTCACTTTTCCCATGTGACAATAATTAAAATTCAATGATTGATTAGCAAGCTATTGATACTTTGTAATTTAAACAATTGAACTGTTTACAAATAAGCGATAAAAGTGTAACCCAAAAGGAAAGCCACAGATTGCCAAGATATTGTCTTTAGGGCAAATGTGGGAGCAATTTGTTGACAGTTTGCCACCTGCTGATGCTGCAAAGAAGGTGGTGAAGGAGTAATAGGTAGGAAATCGAGCATTGGATCTAGAGGCTGCATGAGTAACTCTTGTCAGTGGAGCAATAACTCTCACATCAGAACTAGACAGAAGAATGCCGCCTTTAGGCGCCATAATTTGTAGACTCAAACTGTGAAAAGTGCAAACAGTGGAGGTAATAGAAACATACGCCGGGAGTTTTGAATTTTATTAAGGAATATGCCAGGTGTCAGACTGTTTATGGGACAAATTGCACAGTATGTGTTATTTATCGCCTCTGGGAAAACTTAGAATTCTTGGAGCTTGCCAAGATGATTGATAGTCGAATCGATTTAACTTAAGAAATAGATAAAGTTTTTGTAGACATAATGTCCATTGTCGACGTTGGACGATAACGTATCGAAGTAGTAATATGTAGATTCGGGTAAAATAAGAGAACCAATAATTTAATATGTATTCTTCTATTATAGGTAGGGTTCTTGTCGTTGTTGTTCTTTGCTCAAAGGCAAAGAGTGATAACATTTTAATTTTGCATTAATTTGTAAGGTCTTCCTTTACTAATTTAAAGAATCAATTATTACCACAATGAATATGGAAGGATCTTGGATTTTAATTATCGAATAGGAATTCTTACTAAACAGAGATGAGATAAAAATATTTTCACAAAGAATCACTTAATTAAGAGGCTAAATTTAATTCCCAAAAACATTCGTTTGACCAAGCAACTCTAATGGCAGGTATAGATTCTTAGAAATATAAAGCTGTCACCTAATCAAAAAAAACGAAAATCAGCTAACGATGCTAATGAAATTTTATTGAATTTCTTCGCTTATTTGTAAGAGTTTTTTAAGATTCCTATCCTGATGGAGCAGTGATCACATTGCTTACCCAACAATTCCGTAGAACTACGCTAATAAACATCGGGAGCTTAACAGAACCAAACAATAATCTTCGACAGAAACCACGAAAGCCTAACGCATTTTCGATATTTATAGTCGAACTAAGGTGATCGGACAACCCATTCCCTTAAAAAGCTACCGATTAAAATCTGGATGAAAACAAAAGCTAAATGATGCATTAATTAATTAATTCTAATTGATCGAATCTTATTAAGTGAAGTCCTAAGCAATTATGTATTATGAGACAGAGCTGATTAGCATTTTCTTGATGACACTTTTAAGCAATTTTCCAGTTTCCACCAGGTTCCGGTTTTTGTCACTTTAAGGTACTGGATGCCATGGCTGAAACACAGCATGTCATTCTGCGACATTATCAAGATGACAGCCCGGGAAAGGAGGAGCTTGAGAAGGCTAAAATTAATCTCTTTACATGCTGCTTTGGTCCATGCCATGCTGTAGATAAGCGGCACACCAGCTTAAAGATTTTTGAGAAAAAGCCGCGACATGTGTTGGCTTTACCCGATTCTACAGCGCTCAATTAATTTGAGGTCAAAAAACTTGACGCAGAATGAAGTTGCGGTTTGTCTTTTAGGAAACTTTATTTTGATGGCCTTCAGACAACAACTGGATTGCAGTGTTAATTTACGAGGGTAGAAGAATATGTCCAATTTCCAGAAATTAATCTAAAGAGGAATACGACAAAAAATTAAATCCGCGATAAAAGGGGAATTTTTTGCTGTAACCTGAAGCAAACAAGGATTGCCTGCAGTTAAACTTGCGTTTGTCACGTGCTGATAAATCTTGAAGATAACGATTCAAAGCATAAAACAATTTTATGTTTTGCATTCGCACTTAATTTGGTTTGTGAATTATTTTGGAATTAAATAAATGATAGTTAGTTCTTGGGAGGACAAAAAACCATTCATGGGAAAATACCACCTTTAAATTTGGATTGTTTCAAAATGTTTAGATGTTGGAAATAAATTTTTGTAAAAAAAGTTCAACCGACTGCATAACACGTATTTAATCGTTTTAAATAATATTTAATGTTATGCCTCTTACGATATTTTGTTGTGTAAATTAAAGGATAGGATAGTTAAAGATACTATACAAAACAACTTAAACATTTCAGAGCACGAGTTCGTAAGGAAGGAGAATTAATATATTTGTAAACATTGAATAAATCTCATTGTATGTAAGCAGTGTTTTTGTTTGTTTAATTTGCACTTCAAAATATTTTAATAAGTATAAAATTAAATATTATTTTTCCATTTTTTTCATAAATTAGTGTCTTTAGATATGCTACTCAAAAAATGCTGCTCGTTTAGCAGTTCTAGAAATCGTGTACTCTTAATAAAAGAAAATCATTCAAATCGCGCTACATATTACGTCTGCTCCCTACGCTCACCTTTCGCACTCTAGCAAATTTTTTTTATCATAGTGTCATTCAGGAATCGTAGTATTAATCAGAAAACATAGATTTCGCCAACTCGCCCCCACCTCATCTTCGAAATTTTTAACATAGTAGGTACCAGTGGGAGAATATATTTTACTCCCCCACATTTTATTCTCTAGTCTCCCAGTAGAAATGGGAGTATATACTGTATTCGACAAAGAAAAAATCCTATAAATCGATCCATGCGTTTTGATGTTAGGGTCTTCCACACCCACTCTAGATCTAGTTCACGAGAAGTCGTTTGAAAAGTCTCGCCAATAATAAAGAGTACAAAATACGAAATTAGCCATTACCTTCCTCTATCCCACCGCATCTTAACCCCACGACATCCTAAGTACGAAATTGTTATCTTGTTACCAATTGGGTGACATACTCTATACAAAAAAAGTGCCATCAAAATCGGTCTATGCATTACAAAGTTAGGTGTAAAAATTGTTGACAATGGTATTTAAATTGTTGCTTGTCACTAATGAGCTCCTGGTTCGGCTCAGAGAAAAGCTTATTGGCATAACGCTACACTGACGACATTGTAATCGTGACAGTTGGCGACACCGGTAACAATGGTGCCGATTCTCTACAGAAAGCACTACGAAGAACAAATTGAGTGATCTTGGTTTACTATATATAGGGATGCATGGGGTTTCTTTGGCAACGAACAAGCGGATAAACCGGACAGATAGAGCTCTGCTATAAACCTTGTGGGCCCTAAGCCGACGTGAGTGATTTTGACCTGTATTGTAAAATTGCAATACTAAAATTGAATATCCGAGAATGATTTCAGCTAAGGAGCTCTCTAGATTATGTAGACCATTGCTAAGCGGAAAGTCCTTGTTGGATCCCAGACAGATGTAGAGCAGTTCTCGTTATAAGAATTGTTCCACCTTTTCAAAGGGACCATTTTGGTTTAAGTAGGGTGCATCCCACTGGTCGTCGCGCTTCCGCACCTGAATTCTCCATATTAACCTGATTAGGTTTATTATCATTATTATCTTGATCTGAGGGCTTGTATCACCTTCTTGTCCTACGACCAAAAAGATTGTTTGTCACGAGAATCTATAATAGACTTCAGCCACCCAATCGAACTTTTGTTCCTTGATTAGGCCCAAAATATCCTTGGGGCTGCCTTAGCTATGTATATCAGTAATGGGAAAGCCTTAGCGAGGTGATTTAGCCTGGTTCGGCTTAGGGCTTTGCAGTGACAGATAATGTGCTCCGCTATCTGATCTTCTTCCAAACAGAAACGGCAGGTAACCCAGGGTGCAGTGGCCAGTTAAAAGTCCTGTTGAGTGAGAGCAGCATTTTCTCTTTGCCTTAACCCCGAACAGTGTGAGTACTGGCATCTTTCCTACCATGACGTTATTTGCACTGCCAGTTGGTTTTTCGAGTAGCGGCAGCATTATTTTCAATGCCCTAGTGTCCGACGCCCACAGGCCGGCATGATTTTATTGGTCCAGACAAGGTTTAAGTACATTGAGGGGACTCCTAAAAACAAATGTGTTAGACTCTAGAACCCTGAGTGCGGCTTTAATGGCTTGTATCTCTGCTTGAAAGATGTTTGGTTCAGAGCTGAGCATTTTGTGCAAACGGGTTCTATAGATTCTGACTACCTTTCTGGCATGAATCTTGAAACTGTCAGCATACCAAATCAAAGATCCCTCTTCAAAGTTGTGTCTATTATTATACGTACTTTTGAGGATCTCTTGAACAGTATTTCAAAGTTGTGCCTCTTCGGCTTAACATCCAGTAAATTGATTTAACTTCACTTCTACTGGCCATATTGTGTATCTTTCTCTTCTAACTTCGTTAAACAAAAACAGACTCTATAAACTCGTAAACAGGGGGTCCCAGAACTTGTTAATAATAATTAACTTGCGGCAATAATTGTATTATTGCAAAATTCGAATTTTTAAAATAAGCAAATTAAAGAATTTGCAATCAAGAAAATATTTGTAAGCTAGAGTCTCGAATATAACGAATTATGAACTGCGAAATGGAAACGTGAAGCCGAAGAAAGAAATATAAGATAATATAAGATATGTACCCTGGAATTCATGTGCTTTTAAATATTTCGAAGACTTTTCCGACTAGTACTATCACTGCAAAAGGATCATTTTGGTCCTTGAGTCGATTAAAATCGTGGTTACGAACTCGAATGGGAGAAGACAGGGCACTTTTGCACGTGCACAAAGATTTACCAATAAGCACTGAACGTTATAGAGCGTTTTGCTAAAAACCGAAGAGGATAATCGATTTTATAATATAACCAGTTATGTTATATTTTCTAAATTTAATAATAAATAATAATTCTTTGAAATTTACTTTTTTTTAACATAAAAGTATTTATTGAGTTACCTATATTTATTTTTCACTTTTTAGTGTCTCCACATTTACGCCTCCAAGAATGCTGCTCGTACGTATAAAGCAATTTTCAATGTTGTAAATCCGGCAACATATTATGAAATAAGTCACGGTCACCCTTTCATACCCTCATCTTAGAAAATTCTTAACATGATTTTAGTGCGCCGCCGTACTCTATACAGAAAGAGAGAATTATCGTAGTCACTCTAGGTACAAAATTGTTATCAGGAAAGGTATTCTGTACAACCGAAAGGAAAGGTATTCTGTACAACCGAATGCCTTATGAAGCTAGCCGCCGCCCATCCTCCCACTCTCACCACAAGCCACAATTTGTGTCAGAATACAAATAGATACTCTATGCATTTAGAATCATCTAAATCAGTCCACGCGTTACAAAGTTAGGTTACCCCTCACGCACCCCAACCCTAGCTCAAGACTTTTCCATATAGTAGCAATGGGAGATCATACTATATACAAGAAAAAAGAATCTTCCAAATAGGTGTGTGAATTAAGAAATTGGGTAACGCCCCGTCCGCACACCACCCCACCTAATTAATTTTTGTCTTGTATCAGTCTACGTTCAACATAGTCTACAGATCATAAGAAGAACCATCCAAATCGGTCCTCCCGTTACGAAGATATACTGCCCCCCTCCTCACCACACCCTAGGCCAATTTTTTTTGTCATTATTAGCAATGGGGTATCATACTCTACACAACCAAAAAGGAATTATCCATATCGGTCCACGCATTACGAAGCTAGGTTTCATCTCTTACCCCCACCTAAATTTTTTTTGACAAATCATCCAAATTGGCCCACGCATTACGAAGTTAGACTACCCACCCCATCCCATCCTGGGGCCAAATTTGTTTCATTATTAGCAATGGGGGATCATACTCTATAAAAAAAAAAAGAATTATATAAATCAGTCCACGCGTTAGAAAATTATTCCCGGTCATACATACAAAAAAAAACAAAAACAAAAAATAAAAAAAATAAGTGTTAAATTTAGACCTCTTTACTTTTGGGAAGTCGGCTAAAAATCATGATTTAGATCGCAGTTTCGAGTTGGCCATGAGAGTGATTATCTGGAATACCAACATAACGTTGACTGTCTATCACTCTTCTATAGCTATTTCCATGGTTATTTCTCTAATGAGATTTGTAGCCTGACCTCAGTGGGGGTGGTTTGTATTTTTAAGGGTAGTCACCGAAGGGTTTGGAGTAAAATATAATTACCATCTTCATTTCCGCCCTCTAAAACCTGGGAGAAACCTTTTTTGTTTGTTTTTTGGTATTATATACCGCTAGGGGTTGCTTACCTTTGCCCTGATCTAAATTCACTTGCCCTCTAAATTTTCTTAAAAACTCCGCTCCGACAAGCCCTTGTAAGTACACCAGGGTTGAAGTTTGAATATAGGGGTGGTTTATCGATTTAAGTGTTTCATGCTCGCGAACTTTGGAAGAAACGTTTTTTAGCCCGTTCGCAACGTTGTTATAGTATTTCGCTATTAAGGTAGTCTGAATCCACAGTGGTTGACTGGGTCTCTCCTCAACAATATTCCCTTAAAAACCGCCGATCCGGCATGCATAGGCCCGTAAAATCAGACATTTTTTTTCTCCAAATTTAGGGTAGTTCGAAAAGGGTAGCTAAAAAGTAATTGTCACCATCGTGTTCCACTCCTTCGAGAACGAGAGAGGAGATATCTTGCGATGCCTTCGCAGTTAATTCGCATTTTTTCGCCTTTTTCTTTTCTTTTTTTTTATGATTTGAGCAGAAAAATAAAATTACACACTAGTGCCCACTAATGGAATTGGACGAAGTTGCTCTCATAAAAAAAGTCAGCACTTTATCCTCCGTGTACGACAGGATTAATTAAAAACTAGAACTTCGACTAGACCCTTTATTGCAAAAGATTTAAGAATTTTACAGAAAATGAACAGATTTCATCTTCAAGTAGAACAGAAATAGAATAGGACAATATAAAACATAAAGGAGCCAACTAAAATTTAATTCTGCTTGAGACAACACTTTTCATATAGTTGCTGTTGCTTGACGGTTTTAACTATTCCATGATTTATAAATGACTGCCTGCGTTAAATCAACATTTGATTTGATTTATTTTTATTACTTTCCAGACGACGAAAGTTCATAAATCGGCCACTTTATAAGTGTCAACAAAATTCAAAGTAAAGTAAGAAATATTTTAGTTTTTCTTCACTTTTATTACTTTAAAAGGAAGACTTTAACTAGACATGGCAGTCATTAAAAATTTATTTGCTCGTTAAAGTTCTCGAACATCTGATAGAGTTACCCGCTGCTTGTTCATTAATTGATTGATCGTAAGAAAGGAGAAGTAGAAATAAGAAATACTTACGCTTATGAAGTGCGGCCTTAATCGACCAATGGAATACTTTGCAATATCTGTTGTCAGTTGGCTAACGGCTGCACCAAAACCAAAAACGCCAATCTGCTTGTAGGCCTCAACTACCCATTCCGGAACATCCCAATCGAAGATCGTGTACCTGCTGACTGATCCACCGGATCTTGCATTTGCGTGGATAATTTCCGTTGAAACAATCTGTAAAAGAGAAGAAAAGTTACTTTTTTAGTCGCTAGGTCATCAAGATGGAGAATGATGGAGAAAGAAAATTCCCAAAGCAAGTTGAAAACCTGAAGTACCTGCATAAATCAATTGCAGATAAATAACGTTCCTGGTTGGATAGATTGACTTTGTGCCTGACTTGCATGCACAGACTGACTTAATGTTATTACGAGGAGTATTTGGCGCGTGACAGGGTGTCTTAATAGTCATAGATGATATTAACGACCCCATAAAGTGCGAAGAGTTTGAGCAAAATGTTTAGTGCTATCGAAGGCTATCGGTTTTGTGATTTTTTTTTTTAAGGAACTAAGTACACTAGAATACAGTAGTCAATATATCGAAACCATAAATTTTATGTTATTTTATCTAGTCAAATGAAATTGTGGCATGTAGTAATCAAAAAGGTTGAATGAAACGACGACATTTGCTAATCTTGAAGCAGTAAATAATCAAAAATATTATTGGGCTTTTTTAAGATGCAAGAGTCGTTACATAATTACATTTTGTATGATTTCAGATTTTATTTTTTTAACTAGAAAACAATCATTTAAGAAATTTCTCAATTCCTATGTAGATTTAATATGAAATTAAATTAGAAAAAAATATTTCTTGATACTTTTAAGTTTGTATGGAATTACACAAGAGTAAAGTGAACTGGTTCATTGGACAACGTCCACCTGATTGCTGCTAATAATTTCAACTTTTTATTTGCCACGTTAGTCATCGAAAGCTGCTATTCTTTCGCACTCGTGAACTTTTCGAAATAATCGCAGAGCTTGACATGTTTAAAGCTATTGGAGCTGCCGGTTTTTCGCTCCTGGTGTTAAAATGCCACGCCTCTTCTTTGCTCATAGCTCTGCGTAAATTTTGCAACCGTCATACTCAGCAGAAGTGTTCTTTTCTGTTTGAAAACTTGCTCATGTTTAGCCGATACCTAAGAAAGGAGAGGCAAGCAACACCTTCAGCTACGCACAACTTTCAGTTCATAAAATATATAGAAGGTAATTATCTTATCAGAATGCCACTAAGGTTTCTGCGCTGGCCGCTCAGTCTAAGTCTTAAATTACCATAAGCGGTTTCTTCGCTGGCCGCCTAACCTAAGTCTGCAGTTAAGCGGCCAGCGCAGAAACCGTACTAACTGCTCCGACGTGATACTTCAAAAGCCTTTGATAGTCTTTCATTCTACTCTTCCAGCTAAAAGCATGAAGCATTTTTTCTGCATCCTTATTTATTAAAGTGTACGGAAAGCTTTTTGTCAGGACAGCTCGTTCAGTCCTTCCAATAATAAACAAAGTTACATCTGCTCCCTACGAAATAAATGCCAGTGCACCACAGAGTTCAGTTCTTTCACCAATCTTATTTCTTCTTTTTAACAATGGTTTCTCACCGCTAACTTTTAATCGCACTTATAGTTCAGCTGCCGCCGGCACCCATGTCCACGTACTATTTTAATTCTGTAACAAATTCCCGCGAAAACTCTACAAAACTTAACCGGGAATATATATTTGAATTGTCAAACTACATTTTTACGACCCTCGCTTGGGGCAGAGGAAATTGTGATATGTTTAACGCATACATAACTCAATGAACGTTAATGTTCCTTAGAAGGGAACTAAGTCGTCGGTGCAGTAAGTTATAAAGTGTTGATATATCAATCCGGAAATCCGAAGGTTCAAATCTCACCGACGGTGACCGATGGTTGTTTTCTGTTGACAGCAGATTACGATAAAAAGATCATGAGGGTTGCAGAGATAATGTTAGTGGTTCGGAATCCACTTTAAATTGTAGGTCCACTTGGAATCCTTATCTCGAATCGAGTGAAGTTGCTTTCCTGCCCTATGCCCCACAAGGGGTTACGGGAACTATATATATATATATATTATAATTTATATCAATACTATTCATTATTATATCATTAATATTCATAATTTATATCAATAATGTATCTTTTATCCATACTCCTTTGAAATTGTTTTTTGCAATAGTACGATAGTTTAATTAAGATACGTATTTTCAATTACAGTGGTTTACCTTGCCTTTATTTACTACACGTATAATTCATTTTATAATTTTGTTTGCTTCCACTTGTTATCGTTGTCTCGAATCGAATGACATTTTTCTGCCACCCCATCCCACTGTAGGAGATCTCTCTGGTTACGGGAACTAGAAAGAGATAACTTTATTTTTTTACAGTTTAACCCTTCACTGGTTAAACTATTAATGACAACTATTAATGTCGGCCTACCAATCCGGAGATCCCAGGTGGTTCGTATTCCACCGGCGGCGACCTTAGGTGGTTGACAAGAGATGACGATAAAAAGCAATGGGGGTTGCAGAGAAAATGTCAGTGGTTTGGAGTCCACTTTCAATTATAGGTCTTCTTGCAATCGTCGTCACAAATCGAGGGAAGTTCTACTCCCGCTCCATACCCCACAAGGCGTTACGGGAACCAGTCTGGGAATTATATATAGATGAGCAAATGACTACGGTTTAGTAGACAATTCACAGAACACTGAAGTGGTGCTGTTCACAAGAAGGAGGAATTAGTCCACGTGTAGATCACTGCATGTCTACATTGACAGTAAGACCAATCCTGACTTATGGAATCTTTTTTTTGATGGACCGCTCTTGAAAGAAATTGTAACCTTAAAAAGCTCACTAAAGTTCAAAGAGCCAACTGCTTGGGCATCTCAGGAGCGGCAGGTACAACGCCTAATGCCGCGTCGGAGGTAATGCTCTATTTCTGCCACTGCCACTGCCACATTTATGCCTACGAAAAAGTCTTTCTACTGTAAAAATAGATACTTAATTACATTCACCAAACAAGAGACTATCTTTGCGTTATTTGAAGTAAATTATTACTTCACAAACTTTTATTTCATTTTGAAATAAATGACTACATCGAATGAATAATTACTTCAAATAACTTTTATTTAACTTTGAAATGAAAACTTATTTGAAATAAAAAGTTAATGCAATTTGAGTAGGTTTGTTTCACACCAACCGTTTCATTATTTGCATGTCGTAATCTTCCCTGGGACAGACATTTCTTTTTACCTTCTCACATCGAGCACGTTAGATTGATATCTTTGGTTTTTAAAAAAAAAAAAACAGACAGCATAACTCCAATCTGCAAAGAGCAATCTTCAGTAGGGCACCTTCCTGAAACGCCCCAGTTACCTTGTACATTCTAAATGGTTTGGGCGTTTTTTGGCTTTATAAACATTAAAAGTCATCAATAGTTTATCGCTGTTTACGAATATCAACTGTCCACCCAGAGGCGTAGTCAGAAACTTTTTCGGGAAGAGATAAGTAAATTGTAATAGAATGTGAAAAAATGAATATAGATTTAAGTTGTCAATCACATTTCTATTGAGAAGAAAAAATATATTTCAATTATTTACATCAACTTTGTAAACTAAATTTAATATTTTTATCGTCACTTCACTTTACTACCTTGGCAAGTTACTGATAATTGTAGCTATTCCATGACTGTTATATTCATCATTAGTTACATCGATATCAGTTTTGAACGTTTTATAACATTACAAATAAAATTGTCTATTCTTCATTCATCAATTTCTCTATGAATACTTATAAAATAGTTTTTAAAAAAAAAAAGTGAATCAACTTCTCAAAAAGCATTAAATAATTTTTAATTTTATATCTATTAAGACATTTTGAAGTTGGTGCAAATTAAACAAACAAAACAACTACCCAACCACTATTGAAGATAATACATAATACTACCTGAACGTTTCAGTTCGCGGGATCATAAGGAAGGACGATAAATACTTTTGCTGTAGCTGTTTAGCTGTTTTGTCTGTTTTATTTGCACCGACTTTAAAATATTTTAATAGATATAAAATTAAAAATTATTTTACTTTACCATCCAAATCGGTCCACGCGTTAAGAAGTTAGGTTCAACCCCCTACCTCCTCCCCCCCCCCCCACCCGCATCACACCCAAAAAATATTTTCTCGTGGTATCAACCGAGGAACATATTCTACCCAACAGAAGAAAAATTATGTATGATAAATTGAAACACTTGTTAATTCTACAATATATTTATTATTGTTTACAAAAAGTTTAGCGATGCGTTTCGCCCTACTTAGACATCTTCAAGCTACTACGACTGATCTGTGACTAACTCTCGTCAAAATATTTAAGCTAATATATTAAGTATTTAGGCATGTAAATTAACGGAATTCTTCTTTACCTTTAATATAGGTAATGTTCCTGTTAATGTAACTGGGTAAAATTGTCCATTTAAGATACTGAGAGTTGAGCCACAAATGATTGCAAGTTATTTTAAACTTATCTCTTGTAAATCACAATTAACTTGCGTTTTTGCACTTCTTTTAACGAACAAATTGATAATTTTGTAGGAACTTGATATATTGTAGAATTAACAAGTGAATATAAAATTATCAATTTGTTCGTTAGAAAAAAAATTATCTAAATCGGTCCACGCGTTACGAAGTTAGACTACCCCTCCCCCTCTCCACCCAAGGTAACATTTGTTTTCTCCTATTAGCAATGGGGATCATACTCTGTACAACAAAAAAGAACCATCCAAATCGATCTACGCGTTACAAAGTTCATTAAAATCGGTCAACGCATTACAAAGTTATGCCCGGTCAGGCATACAAAAAAAACAAATTGTTTTTGGGAAGTTAAAAATGTAAGACCATTGAGCCGATCTTCTCCAGTTGCATTTCTTTGCCAATCATTCAAACGTCTCAAAGTTGTAAACATACGTTATAAAAATTAATTAACTAACTTTAACTTCGAATAGCACAATACCGCAATAAAATTTAATTGGCTATTTATTCAGTTTTCGTGCTGAATTTAAGAGTTCCATTGAAAACTATGAATCCTTATAATTTTAGTACGTCGGTCCATCTCTCTGTATATCATAGCATTACCATTTTCTCTAATTTTTGTACATACTCAGATGAAATTTGGTTTACGTTATCATCAATCTACGTGAAGATACAAAAACGGAATTGATGAGATTTTTGAAAAAATTATTTTTTGTATAGGAGAAAAATGGTTATACAATTGTGTGAAGATCTTGGTATGACAATTTTGAATGGGAGGACAAAAGGAAATAGCGCTTCTGTGACTGATGGCTTAATTGCTCTGACTTATAACTTATGTTTATATACTTTCGACTTTTAAATCGATAATTTTTTCAGACCATTTCCTCATATGTTAGATTACATGCATCACAACCAATTTAATTGTAACATTCAAAATCCTTTATTTAAGGCTCGGGTCAGTAACTTCTGTAGCAGCGGTGGCTTCAACTCTTCATCGGGTGATCTGAGAAGTATAATTAAGTGGTCTTCATTGAGTGGGGGAACAAAAAAGACTTTTTCAGGCAACACTGCTTAAATGCAAGGTCCTTCCTTTCATTTGGCTTCGTATTTTCGTTAAAATAATTCAGACTTCTATAAAAATAATATCTATGTATGTATGGATATGTATGACAATGGATATGTTCAGGTATGTATGTACGAGTATGTATATCCATTGATCCGGCTTAGCTCTGGAACGCCTGGCGCAATGTACATCAAACTTGGTACACATATCAATTATAATCTTACAAAAAATACTGTGAAGGTAAGCCATCCTTAGCGCCCCTAGGTGTGAAGGGAAATGTGAAGATAATCAAAACCTCTGATGTTAGTGTCGAAACACAATTTTCAGGTTCGCAGTCATGAATAAAGACACTATTGATGTCGTTAGATAATCGTCTAATAATCGAAAACGACCGATGCCGTGGATATTGTGGGTACAAGATACCTCTAGGGGTCGGGTGGGATGCTGCTCCGTTTAGTTAAGATGGTGGTTTGAAGTTGAAGAATTGTGGTAAGTTTTTGAATAGGTAAAAGATAACAAGTCACCGGGCTTGAATGGAATACTGTACGAATTTTATAAAAATGATCCTTCCTGTTGCAGTGTTAGAATTTAATCTATGAAACAGGTGAATCAATATAAAAAATATGCTGTACAATAAAGTAGTTTAATGGGAAGAGAGTCAAGTATTTTGTCTGAAAGTCAAGGTGGTGGATTGTCTACCGTGGAGTTTGCTATTCTATAAACTGTTGAATTACGGACTATCTACACATTTTTTAAATGCACTGCGAAATCCATAAATAGATACTCGATCACAAATAGGGAATGGATAACTTTTGTTTAAAACCTTTGGTACGAGACAGTGTCAAAAAAGGGTGAAAAGAAGTAACCAATGTATGCGGATAACATTGTACGGTGTGGAAACAGTGCAAGAGTAGTCGTACTTGGGAATTACGCTTACACCAAAATTGTTGCACCTTTCAAAGCGAGAATTAATATTACATGGACAATTTTTTTAAAAAGGAAGAAATATGATCAAGCCAGGTATACAATACTAAACTACGAACGTTGTAGTCATTACGATCTCTGTTTGGCGTTCCTATAAGATTTTACCATCGGCTAACAATACCTACTCCTTAAATTAAGCTTGCCTCTATGAAGCGGTACAACAACTCGTAGAGCGAACTGCTTTCCAACTCTCTGGGATCTGACAATGTCTTCCTAAATATAGATGGCAATGGCCGGGAACTCGTATATGATATAAAGAGGAGTTTTGTTCTCCCCCGTCCCTCAGGTGCTCCTTAGCTATATTCAACCACACAGGATCCCTAGAACCATGCGTACTTCCCGGCTGTCCAGTCGTTAACAGCCCTGCAGCAATGCAGGTCGAAATCACGCATGCCAGCTCGGTGGCCACAAGTGTCATGGAAGAGCCTCGCCTGGTCAGATCATCCGCGTTTCCGTTTCAAAAAAAAAATCTCGATGCGGTGATATCCACATCATGTTTATTCGATTTGTTCTTTCAAATTTTTAATTGTCGAAGGAAATAAACATATTACTGCTCAAAAAGCTTTTTTACAATTTCGGTCTGTCCGCTTGTCTATTTGTTTGTCTGTATGAGCTTGGTGGGCTGCTCTCATTTACATATAATATCTATCAAAATGATGAGATGTTTGAAGAATTAGAGTGAAAATGTACTCTAAATTTTTGTGTCACTTACCCCATTAAGTGGGGTGCTTTATAAAAATATTTTAAAATGAACAAAAATATTTTAGGACTTATTAATTTTATTCACTCCGAAATATTTGCTTTCCCGTAACCCCTTGTGAGGGATGCGGCTGAAGAAGAACTTCAACTGATTGGGGACAACAATTGCAAGTGGATCTACAATTTAAAGTGGATTCCCAGCCACTGATATTTTCTCTGAAACCTCCATGGCTTCTTTATCGTGACCAGTTTTCAGCAGAAAACAACAAACAAATCGATATCGTTGCAAAATATCTGAAGAAATTCTCGAATGTAGCCTTTAGTTAATACTATCAATGCAAATTATATCCAAGACATATTTTATGAAAAATTTAGATATAACTCCACGGAACCTTATCATGTGCGTGCCCAACACCGATTTTTTAGGTTCTTATATGCATATGTATACCAGTATGGCATAAATTACAGACTGGGAAACAGTGCCACGTTTACCAAGATACTAACTCCCACCCCCGCATTGGTTATAGAACGAAAGAAGATATGGAAGAAGACCCCGGCTACACTTTTCTCCACCATAACGATGGTTGGTTGGAGTATTGAAAGTCTGGCTGGGCTGGCATGGCGGCGGATGCCATGGTCAACCTAAAATGAACTATTCAAGACTTCTGTTATAGTCAAGTGCCGCTTTCCAAAGTTCGCGCCAAATAGTTCTGCCCCTTTCAGCCTGTAAGCAGTATTGATAACCATATCATTCACCCTAATCTGATGAGGTAAGAAGTTCAGCAAGGATTCAAGTGCTGCAGTTGGTGAGATGCTGCTAAATTTGGTTCTGATCATATAAAGCTTAGCTCTGGGTCACCATGTGATCGCTCCGTAGGTGATCGCGAGCCTGTAAATCCAGTCTGCGGTATCACAACTTTGGTAGCACCGTAAGCTATTCGACAATTACAGAATGATTTTCTCGCTTTCTCGTCTATGTTATCTACGTGTAAATTGTGGAATTATTTGGAATCC
This sequence comes from Leptarthrus brevirostris, assembly GCA_964036015.1. Lineage (NCBI taxonomy): Eukaryota > Metazoa > Arthropoda > Insecta > Diptera > Asilidae > Leptarthrus > Leptarthrus brevirostris. The sequence continues at coordinate 45,108,798 of OZ038372.1, forward strand.
AGTTTTAACCCTAGCTAACTCTTACTAAAGCTTATTTCAGACCCTACCAAGTTAGGATCAGCTACCTTCGAGCTGCAGAGTTATGTCGATGGTTCGAAATACATCTCAAATTGAAGTTCCATTTGAAATCGCTAAAAAAACAAAAACAAAAGAGAATAAAACTAGCTGACTGCTTTACCTTGACTACTTGGAAAACCTTTTGCAAGATACTTTGTATAAAACTACAATCTTTAAGAAAACTACACTACTCTGTTTCGAACCTTAATAACTATTACCCAAAAATGTATAAAAAAAAAATTCTAAATAAACACGTGCCTGCCGTGCCACTAAAGTTCTAGTTACTGAGTCAAAATAGAACAAATGCTACAAAGTGTCAGGTAAGTACTTTCGCTTTTTTAACATTAAGATGTAATCGAATTGCGTAACACCATATCCCTTCTTACTTTCCCTGAAAATATTTGGCATACCTGTGACTATAACACGAGATTTGTTGTGAAGAAGAAAAGTACGTATATACTAAGAAAGCATAACTGGAACAGAACAGTTATAACAGTTATATGATAGGATACACTATTTTACGGGTCAAGGCTATCTGAAATATAGTTTTACCTTAAGTAACTATTTTCAGATTGAGAGATAGTTTCTTTGAATGCTAGTCCATGGAAAAGAGAAGGTAGTATGTCCTCCTTGTGTAATTTAGACGCGGAGAAGGATATGTTACATTTTATTTCTATCTACCCTATGTTATCAGAGATTCGCTTGTTAGCTTTTGGTACACTTAGGCTTGCAGAATTTAAAGTAATAGAATATTTAAATAGAAAAGGAAATTTCAGGGAATTTGACTTGTATCTTATTAAAGCCTGGCACTACGGAATTTTCTCGTTCCTGAGTTATCTCTTCGATACCTTGGTGCACACTTATGCTCAGTGATTTTCTTTCAAAATTGAGTTAAGTGCAGTTTTGACCTTCTAAAGGTGCAATTTATTTGCTGCACAAGTATTATAAGTATTCAGGAAGTAATTTGTCCTATGTTATATGAATAACATGGTAATTACGTATGTTCCGAAAAATCAAATAGACCACTACTAAAAGAATTTACCATATCTGATTTTGAAGTTTTGTTACTTCCCACCAAAGTCGTTCCCTACCTAATATGTTAATTCCTAACCTATCCAGGCAAAAAATCCTTAATGCAGCCTTTTAATGAAAATTATAATAAACACTGTAGTTTATGAAAAATTAGGAAATAACTCTGCGGAACCCTATCACGTGCCTGCCTAACACTCCCTTCCCCAATTTTTATATCTTTAATTTTGTTTATAAGTTGTAGCATAAATTTTCTTCTTTAAATGTTGACGACTTGTTCATTAAGTTCGTATTGATTTTCTAAGTAATAATCAATAGGCTTCCATCTATGCCCAATTATCGTTAAACGATTTTCGTCACTAGTGACACGACAATGATGTTTTATTGCTTACCTCAAAACATAAGAATTTCCGAAGTTCTCAAATTTTATAGTTTCTACCCAAATTAAAGTGTTATTTATAGCCAGACCTTGAAACTGTTATAGTCTTAATCATCCTATTTCACAATCGAGTAATTAAAAATTAACATGCGCTCTATGAAAATTCTGACGCCGATGAAGGGCTCGCTTGTCAACGCTCATCAGAGTGCGTTTTCATGTTGACACTTTAAAGTCGTGAAAAAGCAAACCAATAAAGCCAAATCATACAATCTTCTATGGTTGTCGAAGCTGATTTTGAAATTACCAAATTAATGGCATTCCCTCGAAAATTGAAAGGGGCCCCTTATTGATTTCAACCGAAAAAAGGCCTATGTCGTGAATAGTCACTCGCTGTGCGAGAGATAACTCTGTTCTCCTCTGTGTTTCCTTCGTGTCGATCAATGAATGTATGTCACACATGTACTATACATATGTCCCCATGTAATATATTGAAAATTGGGCGACCTATTAAAATCCTATATAGCCGCTGCAAGTTGGCCCGGAATTAATTGAAGCTGATGTCTGGATAAATCTATTTGTAAGAATGGACAACTTCACTTTTTGTGAGTGGGTGAAACGGAATCACTTGTCGTAATTGAAATGTGAATTGGGTCTCTAAGGGTTTAGCCAAGTGAATTGCGTATAACTCTTGTGAATGTGGGACACACAATTTATTTATGTGACAACGAATTGTTTGGAGAAAGCTCGACAAATGTTTACAATTAGTGGAAGGGAGCAATCCATGCGAACGCGATCTTTATAGGGCGAAAATTAATTGCCTACAAATGTAAAGTATATTGAAATTACGGTGAGAAATATTTAATAGAAACACAATAAATTGTCAAGTGTCGAAAATCGTTTACACTTGCCATCTTACCAATCAGAGCTCTTGCATTTTCTCTTACATTCGGAATAAAAAATTGTCAAATTCTCTTAAAAAACAAAACAATGAATTAAATCGTTCCGTAAATAGAATGTAGTAGAATGAACGATAAATAAAGGTCCTTGTTTAAAATTCGGAAAGTATTTTTATTCTTAAAGTTAAAGAAAATTATGTTGTCGGACCCACACGGCTCCAATCGCCTTGAAGTTCTAGTAAGCTGTATAATTTGTCATCCTGACGAAAAATATGTATATACCTACGTATGTGTGGCGCGGAAACCATACTCTAACATTTTAACTTTTTTAACTTTGAAAATTAGAATAATTAGCTCGATCTGTTATCTATAATCCTTAAAGCCGATGTTATAAAGTTTGTTTCGACCTTAGAAAATAAAACTAAACAGGAATGGAGACGGCTGAAATTAAGCGACCACCATCCAAGTTCTGTTGGAAACCATTTACGTTTGTGTGCGAAGTTCAGTGCAGGTGTAATTATTAAGAAGGTAAAGAGCGGGGCATTGAAATTAAATTTTAAAGCAGTTCAGAGTTACTAAATTACTTTATTTTTTTAATTAAAGTAATTCTTGACATCATTTAAGACTGTTAGTATCACTCACTCGCACTCAAAGCCAGCCAAATTAGTTTTCAGAAATAAGCTACCATGGTTCCTTTCCATCTCACTTTTTCTTGGAGAAAACACTTATGTACGAAATTCATACACGCCATCGTCATTTCTGTTTTGTTTTATATTCTAACGAATATTGTTTTATATGGAACGATACAAGCTATTACTATTGCTATTAAATACAACGTATTGAAATTGTAAAAATTTCGCAAGGTTCGCACTAATCTAATGCTAAAATTTGAACGTGTCTGCACAGAAACAAGCCTGGAAATTATGATGTTGTGGAATGTCGCAGATATTTTACCTTTAAGAGGGCATTCCCCGAAAATCATGGGAAAAATAGGGGATTTTCAAATAACATTTATTCGATAACCATAGGAGATAAATTAATTATTTTTTTTCTTTTTCTGTGGTTGCTTCTACTTTTCCTCTCGGCAGTCACATAGACGACTTCGTTTACAGGCACCTCTTAAGAATCATCCAAAACGGTGGGCGTGATCGCGCAAATATAATGCATTTGAAAATAAAAAATAGAAATGTTTTCTTAAGGGGTCTACCCTAATTAGAATTTCCAAAAAATCGATTTTTTTTAATTGCATTTTTAGAAAGTATACATATTTAAAAGTGTCATACTAAATTTTATAAAGATCCGAGCAGTCTATATGTATGGTGGAGGCATCGCTGATTAGACGTAAGTAAGATTTTGTTCACGATTTTTCGTTAAAGAAAACTTTTAAAGCGTTTTTTTCAAAATGACGTTTTTGGACTTGTTGAGAAAATCTTCGAAACTATTCTACCGATCCTCACCAAAATTTTTACCACATGTTCTTTATGACTACAGCTATAGCGCATATCATACGAATTTTGAAATTTTGAGTGTAACTATTTTTTTGTGTGCAAAAACCGATGAAAAAACGTACTTTTTCGTAGTTTTTGGAAAAATGGCCGACATTTTGTCAATTTAAAAAAAAAATCGAAAATCCTATGATATGCGCTATAGCTATTTACCTACTGAATCTTAAATCATTTTATTTAATTTTTTCAAATCATCCATTCCAGAGATTTTATCAACAGCGCACATCCGTATTTTTTGGACCAGTCTTCTCCCCATTTTTCTGTACGAAAACTTAGTAAAATAAATATAAAAACTTTTTTTTTGTGTATTTTAAGAATGTATGTTTTAGGCCTAATACTTTTTATATCCATATTTATAATTTATACCGGTCAAAAAAATTCGTGAAAATAGCCTTTTTTTTGCCCGTCTAATTAGGGTAGACCCCTTAATTTAAATATGTACAAAAATCGAAGGACGTGCCCGTTTTTTGAATTTTTTTTTTTTATAAAATGTCGACCGATTAAAGTTAGCCTCCAGAAATCGCAAGAGTAAAACGGATGTAAAGTAGGTGAATATTGTTTAATTAAAAAACCGCCATGTCATTCGATAGAGGTTTATATAACGAACAAAATGCAAAAAATTCCAATCGGTTCAATAGTCCCCGCTTAATCGCGTCTAGCAATTCGAAAAATTGCGTTCCGAGAAACACGCTGGCAAATTTGTGCAGACATTTCCGGAAAAAACAAACTATAGAGGTCCTTAAGAAGACGATCAAGCAATATTTTAGTTTTTTGAAATTTATTTTCGGGAATGCACCCTTACGCGTGTCGTCACTCTTTAATTTTATTGTATGCTTCTTTCGGCCGTGATTAACCACTCCTTGCAATACAATACCAACTGCACACTCCAATAAGCAAAACCAAAGAGAATGTCTGATGTCATTGACTCATTACAAGTTCAATACTTCAATATAAGGAACCCAAGAGAGTTTTCTCTTTCACCGTTTAATGAATAAACATTGTAAAAAAGAAAGCTTTTATTGTTCCCACGTATTGTGAACATTTGCGGGTTCACCTCAAACAAATGTCAGGTTAAAACTTAAATAATATCTCGAAAAACATGACGGGAAAATATAATTTCCCAATCTTTTTCTATGGTTTATTCTGGGAATGCGGTTTGTTTACACACAACTCTTTTTATTTGCTTCCAGGCCTGTATCTAGAGTAGGCTGTGGTTTCACCAAAGTTGACGTTCACAACAATAGAACATATCAACTACATAAACAGCTAGCCTGCGTTTAAGGGGGGAAGTACACGAAGACGTTTCCAAAAATCGATTTGTTTTTTATTGTCTTAAACGATAATTATATGCTCTAAGAATATAATTCCAATATTCCAAAAGCCTATCTCGAAAATTGTGAAAGATATGCCACTTGAAAGTGGTCGGCGCCGATCTCTGCTGGATCTCTGCTGCGCGCGTGATTCCTCTTACCGGATTTTTTTGCTCTGGAATTAAGAGTGATGAATGCGACTTTGTTAAAGAGCCAGTCCAAATACCGATTTTTCTGAGAGAATACCCCTCCCCTCTTACCTTCTCCTTATCAGCATCTTTTTCGTCAGTTTTTCGGACAAACTTTAAACGGCGTTTTCTCAAAACCATGTTTTTCAAATTGGCGTAAAAGATTACAAAAAAACTAGTGAACCGATTTTCTTCATCCAGCACTCATTTTAAAGGACATACAAAACTACTCTAGATAAACTACGGACATAGCAAAAAAATCGTTTTAAGACCATTGTTGACGCGAAAATAATCAAAATTTTTGTAAGTTAATGTTCGAATTTCGAAAAGATCGTAGTCTATCTAGAATAAACAACCCCCTCGAGTATAAAAATGTTTGGATTTTTGATTTCAGATGAAAATTGCGGCCAGGAGAATTTACGCCGAAAAGTTGATTAATTTTTTATTTTTCAAAATGTAAAAAATGTTTTTTCTCTTCTTAAAACATTGCCCTAAATACATATAATATCGATTTCATGTGGATCTTTTTCATTTTCCCAAAAATAAATCCCAAAAGAGGCCTTTTTTTCGGCCTCTTCATGTACTTCCCCCCTTAAAGGGTTACACACAACGTTCAGTTGACGCAATAGTTAAAATCAGCAAACTATAGACAACGCCGTATGATTGGGTATTGAAAGTGAAGGGCGCTGACTCTAATTTTTAAAAAAAGTTATTTTTAGTGAGCAAAACTATCACATTTAGGCTCTGAAAATCCAAAAGGATTATTAATAGGTGAATAACCTCCCCATTTACAACAAATGACAGTTTGGTGTAGCTTTTGCTGGCGGTGTTATTGACATCATTTTTTTTTTAAATAAAACCGCACGACTCCTTCGGTGGCATGCGTTATTGCGAAATGCTGGCTAAGGTTTTGGCCTCATATTAATGTTTTAGATGTGAGTGTATGTTATTTTCAATAGGACGGCGCAACATGCCACACAAGTAGTTAAAGAAAGGTGGACTTCAATTGGCCATTCAGATCGTGCAATTTAAAGTCTCCAGCCTCTTTCCTTTGGGACTACATCAAATATAAGATAATATCGGATCCGTTATTCGCGAAACAGAGCGAAATCGTGATATAAAATTTACCTTAAAGACTTAGAAACTGTAAGAAGAGCTGAGGTGGCCATTTCACAGATATCGTATTTCATTATTAATCGCATAGTGTGTAATTTTAATTAAAATAAAATTTAAGGAATTTAGTGGAGGAAAAGTAGTTTTTTCTGTAATTTAAAATAAGATCTATTGTAGAATACCCTTTATACTGCCAACTTCCGACTTGTTTTAATCCAGTCCAGATCACGGTCCAGTAAAATCATTTAAAGATGCCTTCAAGATAAGTCTGGTTAAAAAGTACGAAAACTGGCAAATTTTTGTGATAATTTTTTTTTGCATGAAAGAAAGGGGGAAATTATTTAATGGTTTGTTTGGATTTATCTTATTTTCAACTGTTAAGTAAAAAAAAATACCAAATTTTATTTCATTTGGTAATAAAATATTCCTGACCGAATTGGTGGCTTCTTGAAAAATTATTTGCCTTGGCGCTTGAGCTTTCTTTGGTAGAAATAATTTGAATCAAAAAGATCAAAGTGAATATCAATAAGTATGTCTTGCTCGAGCAGCTTTTTAACGAAAAAAAAACCGGACAAGTGCGAGTTTGACTCGCCACTGAGGGTTCCGTAATATTTTTTCATGTGATATAGCTACAAATTAACAATTTTCGGATTTTTTCCTTCACTTGTGCTGTCAGACCATGCTTCTTGGCAAATTTCTTGATTATAGGCCAGCGGGAAATACCGTGCAGGTTTTGATTTATTTGCGAGTGTGTCTTGATAGACAGACAGACAGGCGGACAACGAACTGATCCTATAGGGTTCCTTTTTTCGTTTTGAAATACGGAACCCTCAGAAATAGGTCAAGTGAAAGTTGGATTTGCGCAATCGGGCTCCGTACCATGATTGAGTTTAAAATAAACATTTTAATTAAGCGAGAGAGCGAGGAGAAGTTGTCATTTGTTTTATATACCAGATAAACTATGAAAGGTAATGCACTCATGATAATTTTTGTTCAATCTAAGTGTTTTTCTGAAAAATGTTTAAAGAAATGCATAATAAAATTACATCATATATGTATATTGTCGAATTGGTGCTTTAATAAGCTTATATTTGACACCCTTCACGAAGAACTTAAACATTTTTTCCTACTTAGTTAGAGTACCCTTCCCCCACCCTACGCAAAATTTTTTTGTCCTGTTAGTAAGGGGGATCATACTCTGTACAACAAAAAAAGAACCATCCAAATCGGTCTACGCGTTACAAAGTTAGGTTTTACCCCCACCAAGAATTTGTTTGACATTGGTAAAATTATGCCCAGTCAGACGTAAAAAAAATACACGTCGAACTTAGAGCCGTCTTTTATTTACAACATTCGGTACGGAAAGCATACGTACATTATAGTTGGGCCTTTATGTGCGTATATTATAGCCAATTATTAACTTATTAACTATTAAACTTTGCAAGCAAGAAAAAATAAGAAATTCTATCCGGCTATGTATAGTTTTTCGTGCCTCGCAAAAATGTAAACGATTTAATATTTTGAAGGTTCTTATAAAACTTATTTTAATCGTAAAAAATTGTTTTTCGTTATGCGGTTCTGTTGGGTATCACTGTAAAAAGCACAATACGTAAAGAATGTCAATATTATTGCGTACCAAATGAATCGATTAATTATACGTATATCCTCAAGTCTGAAATCGTTCCGCTCCGAAGCAGGTTGACCTCAGACTTGAAAATATGGTAGACGGTTCATGAATCTGATATCGTTCCACTCCGGAGCGGATTACTATAGACCGGAGAGGAGTAACAAATTGGATCGATTCGGAACCTTGTCACGTACTTGAAATAATAATGTTTTTGGTAAACTTATTTTATACAAGACATTTAGTATAAAAAAGATTCAGTCATCCGAAGCATTTAGGTGTTTAAGTTTTTAGAGTGTCAGCATTTAGTATTTGAGCTTTATGCTTAACGTTTTCTAGCTTTTTGCTACTTTTTAACCGACTTCTCCCGTAGGTATTTGTTTTATTTAATTTTTAATAGCTTCGTAACGCTTGGACCGATTTGAAAGATTCTTTTTTTGTTTTATAGAGCAAGTACTCCTATTTAACTCCGCTCTGCTACTTCTATACCTGGATCACTCTGGCCACAAGGTTATCGCCTATGCCGATGATATTGCCCTGATTTGTTCAGGTAAGCACCAAGCTATCCTCATGGATATCTCTATCTATACTCATTTATGGGGTGGTCGTCTGGTGGGCGGCACTGGATATAGCGACCCATCACAAAGCATTAGTCTATAGCCCTAAATACCAGACCAGTGGCGGTGCAAGACCAAATGTAGACGTCGGCGACATCAGCTTTGCGAGGCCTCTTTTATTTCCCAGTCAGAAAGAAAACGACAAATAGAATGAGACTGATGTATGAGTATATGAGTTTTATTGCTAATGAAATGTTGACAAAAATTACATATACAATCACAAATTAAAATAAACGAATTGTTCGGTTTTTAGCCTCCCTGAAAGAATGTACTCAATGGTAGAGCGAATTCGACGCTTAAACGATCTACATTTGTAAAAACAATAAAAATCTAGTGAAATTAGACTGTATATATCAATTAGCAAATAAGTATCAAATTAAACTTTCAATCGCATCAAGAAGTTCGGCTTACTACTGCTTAAAAATATAACTGTGTAGCAGAGTTGTAAACTTCATTACCCATTCCTATTCCGATTCCATTATTTGGAATTAACATTTTTTAATTCCATTACTTTTTAATAAGGAATGGAATAAACAAATTAATATTCCAAGTAATGATGTATGTAATTGGAATTCCTCATATATTCCATCGAGATTGGCAAAGGAATGACAAGTAATTGAAAATAAATTATTCATGATTTAAAACCAGGTTTTAGTTCCTTAATTCTTTTTAAATTCCTTTTCTATGTAAACATTCTCATTGGGTCAATTCGTTGAGCCGCACGACCACCATGCCATGGGCCTCGGGTTCGAGACCAGATCTCCCCGTGAGCTTTTATTAAGAAATTAAAAAAAAAATAATCCACTCTGTCTCTGGGCTGTTGTCTAGCTCGCAGCAATGCAAAAACAAAACAAAGGGTTGTCCCCTAGGATTTGGCCGCATCGTATAACAAAAAACTGATTAGCACTTTCTGTTCATACAAATTTTCCTGTCGAAAAATACAAGACTGCATCCAACCGATTTTGGACTACACCTAAATTATATTTCTTGGAAAGGAACTTTAGTGTTTTAAGTTCTTTATTATTTAATTTTTTCGTACAATCAGTGAAAAAATTAAGCGGACACTCGTAAAAAAATTGATTTAACTAAACAAATTCATTTTCTTTCTAAATTAAGAGTAACAATTTGTATATTTCTTAAGTTTAAAAACTGTATAAAAGTTAAGAGATTGAGTTACTTTCATTTTATAAAAAAAATTAGTTTGCTGCATCATATTTTTTGGAAGTGTTCTCTCAATTTTGTCACCGAATTTATAAGTTTTAGAAATAAATCAAATAACGAAACCATAAATAAAATACTAAACAGTAATGTGAATAAGTAACAAAAGACAGGGTCTGCTCAAATCTGAAGTAATAAAGAATCTAAGGTGTTACAAAAAATGTTTTCGTTCAAGAAACAAGACAAAAATATATTGAGGTTTATTGCAAATGCAATCCATGTGGGTATATTCGAGGTATCAAATGAAATGTTGTTTCCTAGAGTTAGCAAACAATGGAGAAAAAGTGTAAATACTGCAATTTGGCAGAAAAATTGTTAAAATCAAAAGAACAAACCGTGCCACTGTTCTTAATAAGGGGTGGTAGCGAGAAGGGAGGGGAAAGTAGTGATACTGATATTTAGTATGAAGGACGTGTTATCTAAAATTATTTGGTATTTTAACTTTTGGCTTCGGGTGGATAATGAACATTTATGAGCCAATAAGTCGAAAGAGTAACCTGGAAACACCAAATACCCTTTCCCCCTCCCTTCCCCCCCCCACACCCCATTATTCAATTCAACACATTTCACAACCTGCCCTCAATATAAAATTCTTAACTTACTGAATACAATAAAATATTATGGGAATTTCGCACTTTGCTTAAGCACTTTAAAGAACTTACTGTCAAAAGCCTATTGATAGAAGCATAATTTAGCCTGAAATTGAGGAAGCGCATCACGGTTGTTTTAACAGACGATTCCATATGTTTTTCGCAAACTAAATTTAATGTAAATTATATGCACATAAGCCGTAATCACAAATTTTGGTTTACATATATTATACATTAAAATTATAATTTAAAGTTTGTTAATCGGATTTTTACTAAACCCTCTTTGGGTAACTTTTTACGTGCCGCCAGTGCAGAATGTACGAAAACAGCTGAAACCTGTGCCAGCATAGACCCAGGGCCCAGATAAAAAGCATACTCCCTCGTAGTAAAAAGTGAACAAATTTGACAGCACAGACCTAACCGCAGAACAAAAACTTGCCATGCTCACACACACGACATATAGGGCTTCTCCTTTAGTTACTTCCTCGTAGCAATGAACTGACGAATTTATGCACACATAAAAAGCCAAATTTACGTTGCTTCTTATGGCAATCGGGCGGTGATTTTTCCTTAAACTCGCCCTACCGCCAAAACTATTGGGTCTTATGAAAAAACGACTTATATTAACTTAAAGCAGACTAAATTATCTTTCCAAAAAAGTAAAAATATGTAGACTTTATTGATAGAAATAACAAGAAATCTTTGATTAAATGTGAAATTTTAGTCACAAAACAAATTTTTATTCAAAACGCAAGCAGGTTAAAGAAATAATTTTATTAGTTAAAATTTATTTTCCCCGGATTATTATATTGAAGATTATCTGTTTAAGGTTTACAGTTTTAATAGGATGTGCAAGGTAAACAAAATAAAAAGAGGAATTTTCGTTTCTTTAAAGAGGCCTTCAACAATTTTCAGCCTATAGACCTCAAAAACGTAAATCCGGCACTGATAGTCTCTCCTGGCTCATCGTGCTTCTCAAGTACTAGGTCTGAATCAATTTTAACTTTGAAAAAGGTCTCTCAGCAGAAGCTGTACTCTCTCCGATTCTGGATAAATACTTTTCATGCGTACGGAAATATATACGAATAACTAAACTTTTAATAACATTCTTAAACTTTTTTGCGAGGCCCCCTCAGTCGCGAGCCACTGTACCAGACCAGGCCAGGCCAGACCTGGAAACGCACTGACTACGGTCACTCCAAAATCCTGGGATTCTACAATCTCCATTAACACTGACTGCACCACACCCAAGCCTTTCTTGGGCACACAAATTTTTTTTCCTACCGGGTTGGAGTGGAAGGAAGGTCACCCTCAATGGGGGGAGCCAGCGCATCTTCACGCTGTCGGTTCAAAACTGGAAGGCAGAGGTATCTTTTCCGAACACCTGGACCTCGACATTTCATTTCGCTTACCTGCAGCATGTTTCAGGCGGAAATCATGACAATAAAGGTAGCCGCAGACCGTCTGAAACATTTAATGCTTCCTACGGATATCATCTGTACCTCCTCAGATAGTCAGGCTGCTATTAAATATCTCACATAAGAGTATACAACCTCCAAAGCGTGCCGCTCAGCTTTATATGACAGGGTTGAGCATCTGAAAGTACAGCTCATCTGGGTACCTGGACACAGTGAAATTCTGGGTAACTGTAGAGCCGACAAACTAGCGAGGATTGGTACAACTCTTAATCATCGCTTTGGAAAGCCACTGGTCACTTGCAAACTGGAGATTTCACAGGCATACCTCAGGATTGCAAACTTTAGATGGCAGGAGGAACACACCTGTCTGATCACCCGACAGATATGGCCAAAGCTTGACCCTAAGCTCATCTTACACGGACGTAATATAATAAGCGTTATTGTGGCCGTTATTTCGGGCCACTGTCTCATAGACAGACACGCCGATAGACTCGATGCACCTTCGAATGACTTCTGAAGGAGTTGCCAAGACGAAGAGGAAACCATACTCCACCTCTCTGCAGCTGCCCGGCCCCAGCCAATCGTAGGAATCGGGTTTTTGGGCTCCCCCTTTTTTAGAGAGTTAATCGAATTATACTGATGTCAACGATCTAGTTCGGATTATCAGGAGCTCCCGGCTATGTGATAGGGCTAAACGATTTTTGCTCCAGCCTCAACTGTGGTATCACAATGGAACTCTTTGGCATAAGTATGTTTTTCCAGGGAGCCACTATTACCTAACCTAATCTATGTTTTCCTATTGGTCCCATGGATTTAAGGTGGTAAGGTGGGGGGAATGGTATTTCTCACACATTTTTGGGCATTAAGTCAAAATCTAACGCAGCTTAAAACAAAAAAAACTTTTTGAAACCTTACGGCAAGCCCTTTCAAATGACACTCCACATGATATGTACAATAAAATAGTTCTCAGTTATTAATAATAATTAGAAATAACATTAATATTTCTGAAATTCTGGGAATAGATGCAGGTTAATGACTTCTACAAGAGTGCCAAATTTCAAGCCTTGACATACAGGCAGACAGATACCAAAGTCCCGGCGCAAGGGTTCTTTAACCTGTTAGGAACCCTATATAAGGTTATGATATAAAATATCATATATTTTTATAATAACGCCAAAGCTCAGGGATGCCGTATGATGATATAGCAGAGCCTTACCAGGAAAGGAATTAATTGTTATACAGTCGTCTTTCCGAAATTTTATGATACGTCCAAATTGCGCCTCCATGGTATAGGGTGGAATCAGGAGGAATCTTAAATAATTTAACCGAAAAAAACAACACTACACATTCAAAATTACCTTTACCGGTACCGTCAAATTTTTGAAAAACGCAGTTTTGCGGTAGTCGCTGACGAGGATGGGAACGCCCATCGAAATACATTCGACTTGAAAAAAGCGTTTTTCAAAAATTTGACGGTACCGGTAAAGGTAATTTTGAATGTGTAGTGTTGTTTTTTCGGTTAAATTATTTATAAATAGTGCCGTCGTGTTATAAATACACAAAAAAATGTGTGTGAGGAGGAATCTTGTTGGAACAGTGGCCTTAGAAATAGCGACACAAAGCGAAAGGCAACCGACATTCCATCGATGCTCAAAAGAATCAAAGCTCTAAGATATTGTGGAATCGCCAATAAGTTAAATAGCTTTATAAGTTTTTTATTGTGGAATCGCCAGTAAGTTATATAGCTTTTCTTTAAAATTTGTCTAATGCGGACAAGTCACGCACTGTGCCCTGGTTGAAATATGAAAACAATATTCGAGTCTAAGCTTGATGTGGAACTTATAGGTCACCGCTAAATCAGTTAGAGAACCTTCACTCCCAAACATTTAATTACATTTTAGCGATTCATCCAAGAAGTCGGAGGTCTCAGGTTCCAATCCCACCGGCGCCGGCACATGGTTTGTATTTCTAAATTATGGAAACTGTCCACGATTATTGCGACGTATTTAACTTCCATTGTAAAGCTTTCTTGGGCTCTTTTCAGCATCATTTTCTGAAGGGTAAATGTACTATTATATAGAGTTCCCCAATTTCCGACCTTAGAATTAATCACAAGCTTCTCATGTATAATCTATAAGTTCAGTTTCCCTCAGTCTTTGTTCACTGGTTGTGTAGTTATTTGCTTGGTCGTACACAGCGTGTTTTATTTCGTGGTGCACTCTCTGATATGATAAGCAATTCGCAAGGTGTACTTCAGGGTAGTAATTTAGTACCGTTGCTTTTTATCATTTATATCAATGATAATTCTATGCTTCTTACTGATTCGAGAATCCTCTGTTGTGCTGGCGATGCTAGCATTTTCTGTGCTGTTTCAAATGATAATGACTGTGTCCTTTTAAGTTGTGACTTAGACGCCTTCCCTAGATGGTGCTCTATTAATTTCTTTCCTCTGAATATTAGCAAGTGCACTGTTATGTTATTCTCTCGATTAAGGAATCCTCTGCACTTCAACTTTCATTTTATTGAGTAGACTAGACAAAACTAAATATTTGGGGGTCGCGCTTAATACCAGAATCTTTTGGATGTTATCAGAAGTAACGACAATGTGTCTTTGGGCTTCGCTAAAAAATGGTCAAAGAAGTTTTATTACCCGTTTATTATGAAGCTCCTCTACTGCACTTTTGTTAAACAAATCTTAAACTATGCTAGTGCAGTTTGGTATCTTTTCCTAAGCCTTCCCTAAGCTGATCCTCTCCGTCTCCCTCCATACGACATATGGTTCTTTCTTTGGAGTGTCTCGAGGTCGGACGTTATAGGGTTGGAATCGTTTATGACTTCGACTGCCTGCCGGCAGCGCCTGAATTGTTGGATGTTTTGAGTTTGTCAGTTCCGCATCGTTCCTCGACGACTCGTAGTTTTTTTGACCTTAATGACTACTTTTTATGCGAATTATATACAGATTTTGTGATGTGATACACTCCATTTTGTATGAGCAATTTTTAATCTTATTTTTGAACACGGATTCATTTTCAGCAGTACGGTACGACAAATAAAAAAAAAACAAAATTTAATATAATCAATTGTATTGCGAAAATAATGAAGATTCTTTCGATACTTATCAATTATTTGTTTAAATAATTAAATAATCATTGACAATATTTTTTAATGTAAAAGATTAAAGTTTCTACGATAAGAAACTCAATAAAACAAATCCCACGAAAATCCACTCACTATAGACGAGTTCAGGGGAAAACCTAACTTCACTGCACTACTAGAGTCAGCTGTGAGGCATTTGATTTTAAAGCTTTTTCGTTTGTCAATGAGTTCAACCAATCATTGATATTTGCCCAATTAATACTTTTAAAGTCAAAAAGCCCATTTATGGTATCATCTTCGAAGCATGCAGAATAATCCATTAAAATAAGTAATGAAAATAATGTAGAGAAATGTTAGCATGGAAATTTACCAAAATTAAAATTCAGTTCTTTTTTTATCTCTCCTCTTTAACTTTCGTTTAACTCCCACGGTATAAATTTCGAATTATATTTCCATAAAGAATTAATTAAATAAATACTTACAATTATTATTGGTAAGACTAATCCTATAATATAGAGCATCCAACTTTTTACAGTCGACTCGTGGAATGGATGTCGAAGTGAATCATCGTTGCAGAAAAAACCTCGCTTGTATGGTTCTCCCCATAGGAAGAAGAACAGTATAGGAAAGCCAACTGAAAGAAATTAAAAAAAAATTTTAAATCATTAATACCCAATTCACTTAATTGAATATTATAAAATACAATTAAAGTTTCTTCCACACTTAATCAATAAAGGCACTATCGATAATTACACGCTATTCTATATATAGACTGTAATTATCAATCATCTTGGCCTGTAAAATAATTACGCAATTAATACATATGTCATGTTCTGTCACAAACTAATAATAATCAATATATACCCACACTGCGTGCATGTTTGCAGTAGTGAAAAACTAAGTAATAAAAGTGAAAATTATTTTAGCGACGGCTTGGCAATAAAACAATAAGAGAAAGTAGTTCACTGCAAAAGTTATCTCCTGATAACAGGCTAGATGATTTCTTTTATTACCTAATTATCAAAAGAGTTCTTGGGTTCATGCACTTCGTCAGCAAACACTGTGCTTTTCACAAATATTTGTATGAAGTGCTAGAACGTTGAAAAAACGCCGCTAGGTAAAATGTCGGAAACATAAAGCTGACTAAGTTTCCCAGCACCAGAAGCATGGTAATTTGCTTTACTTTAGAAAGACTGACCCGTTTTTGAAATTTTGTTAGTAAACATTCTTTGCACTTGTTTGCTTGGTATGCCTTGTTTACATTAAAAATTTAAACAAATCCAACTATAAAGAAATCTATTATTTAATATTTCGGCACTAGTGAGTCTGCCTTTGTATGCCGGGCGTACATAACTTTATTTTCTACCTTACATGTATTTATTATGTCGCTTCCTATAAGTCCTAAGTATTTAAAAATATAAATGAAAAGAAGACTTGAAATGATGATAAGAAATTTTAATGTGGTACTAGTAATAGAATGAATTAAGTGAACATATTCTTAAACTTTTGTAAAAAAATTTAAATTTGATATAACAAATTAACTCTGCCCCGGTCAAAAGCTCATTGTTTTTCTAATTTTCAGCGCTCTGTTCATCCGTCCGTGCGTTTATGAGCTCTATAACTCACAAGGCGTTCAACCTGTTGGGCTTAAATTGTATATATTCAATAATGGTTTGCATAGAAAGATTCCAAAGTTTCCTTGACAAAATGGGAACGACGGAAATGAGTGGAACTTGGTAATGTCACGGGAATGTAAACTGCAAGCGAAAACTTCAAATGCCCTTTATACAAACACCCTTCAACAATAAAATGTATTTTCCCGTTATACGTGTTTCAACGAAAGTTTAATTGGCCTACTCTAGATACAAGCCCGGAAGCTGACATGAACAGCTGAGCATTGGTGGTGTAAACAAACCGAAACTTCCCACAGAAACGGGAAAAGTTGGGAAATTCTACTTTCTCGTAGTATTTCTGACAATATTTTTAAACTTGTAATTTACTTGACGTGAACCTACAAATGTTCTGAACATGTTGTCACGATAAAAAGTTTCTCAATTTTACCTTTTTATGTGTTTTAGAGGGAAGTTGTTGAAGTATTGAACTTAAAATGCATCAATGACATGAGCATTTCTCTTTGGTTTTGGTTAGTATGCAGTTTTATTTGTGCGCAAGGATTGGTTAAACTGTCGTACAAGTAAAATGTAATAATGACGAAAAGCTTGGAGGTGAAATTGCTGAACTGTCATATTTTCCGGGCTTGTATCTATGTAGAGTAGGCTGTGATTGCCAAAGTTGCAGTTGTCATTATTTGACGTTTGAATAGTAAAAACTATACGGATTACGAATTGTCGAAGGAAGGGGAAACGAACGAAGGAAAAACGGGACAATTATAAGATCACTCTTAAAGAGACACTGGAATTGCTCATGAGCCCGCGCTTTCCCAGAAATTCAACAGCAGTCAGCGGTTGTGTTACTTGACTAGAGGAGCAGACAGATATTCTAATGGAGGGAAATAATATATCGAGTATTGTTACATATGACAAAACAAAGTGGGCCGTCCATTATTTGATCCCTTCAAGTCGACTGGAATAGATGTGATCATGCCTTGTATGCTGCAGAGTGGAGTGGTCGTTGGTGGAGTAAGTGATAACGGGTCGGCCTTGCATTCTGGAGATCACAGGTTCGAATTCCACCGGCGGGGACTCATTGCTGTTTTCTGTTGACAACACATTACATTAAAAAGGCAATTGGGGATAGCAGAGTAAGTTGATGGTTTTACGGGAACTAGAGAGAGATAGATGCTGCAATGATCATACCTTGGATTCTCGTCACTTGTAAAAGTTGCCTACTCCACGCCAAGACAAGGAGAAATGGACATGCTAAGGACTTGACCAATTAGCCGTTCATCGATTTTCTTTTAATTTAAGCCGAGAAGTCTCATATTTTTGTAGCCTCAAGCGCATTGTTTTCTAGCAAACAATTAATAACGGCATTACGATAATGTTATGATATTGTAAAAACTAACTAACTAACTTCACTTAGAAATCTCGGTAAACAGACAAGAGAATATAGAACGGGAATATGGCGATATCTGATCACACCTCCGCACTATTACAAGACAAGAGACAAGCGAGTACCACCTTTTACAAAGGAAGCAGAAGCAGAGAGCTTGCGTAGGGCACCATCTGTTTTAGCAATAATGCTGTCAATGTGATGTGTACTGTTAATAAGAATTCGCAAATTTTTGACAACATCAACATAATTAATATTCGTGTTCTCAATAATTAAAAGAGATAAACAAGAGGTATTAAGTTCGGATTTATAGAGGACGATCGCAGAGGATTTCTAAGTATTCAGCACTAATTTCTTAATTTTAACAACTGCAACTGTAGTAAGATCTTCACTAAATCTATCAACAAGATCCACAGATAACCCGAGTGGGTGAGATAAGTACAACTGAACATCGACCGCATAGAATGATATTTGATTTAATATAATCAGGTAAGTCATTTATGAACCAGAAAAAAAGTAATGGGCGAAGTATCGATCCCTGGGGTACACCGCCGAAGACAGGTAAAAAACTAAACTTACAGTGAACCCACATTTTCGAAATAGTTTATCGACAACTAGGTGGTGATCGACCTTACCAAAAGATTTGAAAAGTTAACTAGTGCAGAGTAGACAAGATCGGATGAGATATTTGAGCGAATGTCGTTTGTTAATTTAAAATCGACTCAAAAGCTTTACAGAGGAAAGACATGGATTCATGGAATATATATGCAATAGATGCCTCTACAGTAGAACATGCCACAACTCGGTTATGTAAATTGCGTTTTAAAAACACTGCGATTATGTAGTTAGGTAATAAGGATAAGTGATCATCAATATATGACTTCAGCCAAGAATCTGATATGCATATAATATTAATGAAGTTATTACAAAATAATGTACACATGCTTTTAGAACGCGAATAAAATGTCCTGCAGAGACGCGCATGGTAGCATTCGGAAGCTACTTCCCTCCCGTATCCGCATGCTCAGTTTGAAGGAGTTTCGATCACCAGTTCGTTTTGAATAGTGGAAGTATGGAGACGTGTTCTCGTGCTATTTCAATTCGAGCTAAACAGCGCGCGGTTATCGAATTTTTAACTGCTGAAAACTGGATTAATCGAGGTTTAAAGGACGTTAATTTATGGTGACGATATTGTTGACATGACTACTGTGAATCGATGGATAATAAGAATTCGTGGTTGCGGGCCTGGAGAAGCCATAATTAAAGTCGGCGGGATCATCATCAGATTGGATAAATTTCAAAATTAATGACATATTCGCCAAAAAAGCAATCGCAAAGAAATCACCAAAGAAATTGGAGATAATGGTCCCAAGTCCAGAAAGACAGTTTTTGAACGCATTTTAAAAATTAAAAAAAATATATAACGCTGCATATGTATGTAGGAATTGCCTAACTGTAATTTTGAGATAAATTTTGTTTGGTTTTACTGTTCTGAATTAATAGTTTCCAGCATGTTCCTTACAGGATCATAAAAACTAAATCCACTTCAAAAGATTAAAGATCAAAACAACACTGCCATAAACCGTACCTTCTAAACGAATGTCCTGAAGTCGTCGTCGCCTATTTAATTTCACATTAAAACTACCGAAAGGTAGGTGTTCGTTTGCCTCAATTCTTTACTTACGACAAGTGAACTCAAATAAAGAACTCAGGAAGGGAAACCAACAATAAACGTTTGAAGCCAAGGCATTTTCAAGGGATTATGACATCCAGGAAAGAAATTGAACAAAGAAGGAATTGAATGTCGTAAAACGCCGACTGGTTACTTTATTACCGTCCCAGAAACCGTCAATGGGAGTAAAAAACGATTACAAACCCGACGATATCCAAGGTAGGCCAAATCCTAGGAGAAGTTTTTTTCTGATTGAGCAATAAAAGATTTTTGAGGAGCCGCTGTTTGGAAAGTCTTAAATCCAAGTACCTTGCTCTAAGTAAATTCTTATGTACGTGCCTGGCCATACTTACTTATCTCAGTTTTATTAAAAAAACAAATCCTAAAAAAATAATGCACGTACCTGAAACTCTATGACTTAAATAAATCAAAATCGAGTGTGAGATGAATGATTTCAAGGAGAAAAGAAGATTGAGTGATGCTTTAACATCTGCGTGGGAATGTGCATCAGAGATTCAAAGTGGATCGCAATTGTTACGGTGAATGACATCTTCTTAAACGGAGCACGGAAGAGCAAAGGCTTCGTCATAACAGCAGAAATGCATCATTTACTTCGCTTTTAGTAATTACATGAATTGACTCGTGTTTTAAAATTGTTATGTCGTGTGGGTTGTCTTGAACTTTGTCAGGATATTATTCTTCCGGAGTAAATGAGTTCACTCATTCAGAGATTGTTGACACTTAACACTTGTTCCGGATGACTTGTGTTCAGCGTGTGTAAGAGCTCTTAATAATTTGAATTCTCTCGATTTGATTTGGCGGCTTGTAATAACAAATCAAGAAGGCCCTTTCACGTATTTGGGTTTCTGAAGGTCCTATCAAGGTAAATGAAGTGTGGTGCTTTGGATCACTTTAATTTTTCAGTGATGTTTTGCGTTGTGTCCTGGAAGTTATTGTTATTGTGGTAAATATCACAGTTCTAAACATCAAGACAATTTGCGAAATGTTCTCTAACAAGACTTAAAACAAAATTTACCCGAAATTGAATATTTTTCTTTCCTCTCTCTCTATTTTATATAACTCCTTTGCTGAGTTTTGCACCAGTATCTTCAACTCCTGCCACGATTTGCTTACTTGGGTACCTTCCTTTTTAGCAGATCTTCCCCACCTGTTACGCGGAAGCCCAATACTTCATTCGTTCCCGTGCTGGTTCAAATCTCGACTCTGCTGATGAATGTTGCTGGGCTATATTCTAAGTACGTGACCTATCCATTGCCACTTTTTCTCTTCGAATGACGACTTCTATACCGTCTTGACCTTTGAGTCGCTGTAGATCTTCGTCGATAATAATCTTCGGTCCTTCCGATGTTATTTGGTTGGTCATTTACGTGGTTAACACCCGCACAACAGAACAGATTTTACATTCGATCCAATGATATCTCAGCAAGAGTATTAAATGCAATTTGAATCTTGTTAATGCGAGCCTGTACATCTGCCCAGCTCCGCAATCTGCTGTTACTAGCTAATCTTATTAGTTTGGTTTTAGCGGCATTGAACTCAAACACTGCTGCACTTAGGGCTATGGGTATTTGATCTATTTGACTCTGCAAAATGGGTGGAAGGCATATATCATCAGTATAGTCCAGATGCGTAAGATGCTTGAAAAGTTTTCATTTAATCCCTCGCGATGGGTGATTATTTAGAGCACTGCACATTATTTCATTGATTATTTCAAAGATGATAGTATGTATTTTTGTCTCACACCCTTTACAACTTGGAAGGGCTCCCGCAGTTTCCTCTCTGTGACGTGGGCTCGTGAGAAGAACTTGTTCATTTTGGTGATATTTTTTTTTGGGATACTTTCACGTAAGGCCAATATTTACTCGATTCTATGTACTGATTCTACGGATTAATCGATTGTAACTTTGAGTATTTAAATGTAGTTGCTGCAGAAAAAAACCCTTACGAGAGTCATCGATAAGAGTGAGCTCGATTGTTTGCTTAATTCGCAGTAAGATTATTTTTCCTAACACTTTGGAAATATCAGTTAGAAGACAGATGCCATGCCAATTGTTAGCATTCCACAGGTTGTCTCTTTTAGGAATCTATATAATCATACCTTTGTACTTTCTATAAGATAGATCTCGTTTTCCCAATATTCTTAGATTGACAGACGTTATGACAAAAAAATCTACAATTCATTCTTACAGGTTTCATTCTTACAGGCCACCGGAATCTCCGTAATATCACCGCGATTATAACGGGTTATTGCCTTTTTGGTAGTCATGCCATTCGCATGTTTGTTCGATCTGTTGTCTGGCTTAGCTAATAGTCATGGTCTAATCAGATCAACATAGGGCTTTTGCCGTGACTTGGAAAAATGCTCGGTCCGACTGCCGTATATTTACACAAAGTTTCTTGTACTAGCATACACTGACGATCTTTTCTATATCTTAGCTCGTGGCGAGAGGTTTTCCATAGGTAGGGTTACAGTTCGAGCAAAAGCCAGAATTTCTGATACTCACCTGCAGCATTTGGGACTATTAAAAATTAACGAACATTTTTGAATTATGCGCAGGTACATCTTGTGAATCGAGTGTATTTTTAAGTTGGTAGTAGTGACAGTAACATACGTGTCAATGTTCAGCCAGCTGTCAGGCTAAGTTTGTTTTTGCAAACGAATAAGTAAGACGTACTTCAGTATCTTTGGCTATTCGATCGGTATAGGCTCATCAGAAAACATCCATTGAGACGATTGAAGTTTCGTTTCGACACGCACGTCAACAGTTATCACGCGTTTGAGTAAGTCAATTCAACGATATTTACGTTGGAGGACAAATTTGGCTGCCATTTGTATAATTTGTAAACATCACTTCGCATGAGCCGCGTGAGATTCGTATTTCTTCAGCAATTTCACGTTTTCATCATAGTTGATGTTCTAGGACGACCATTTTTCACGTCGTCGTCGATGTCTTCTCGGCCTTCTTGAAAGCATCGCTGCCAAAGAATTTTTTAAATTTTTAATGCTTTGTTGCACTTAATAGCCTTTTTAATATAAGAATTGAGACAAGCTCTCTGATCCGACATTCTCTCGAAAATTTTCGTTATTTTTTATCGCATACGACTTTGAAGAAAGAACACACACACAAAGAATTTTAAGGCGAGTGGCTTGCGATCGGGATACTCTGATCCTCCAACCCTGGATGAACCTATTTGCGGAGAGCGGATAGGGATTATGTCTTCTCCATAGTCGTCGACCGATCTGCAGATCAATTGGAACTGGCGTGGTGTACACTATTTTTCCACCTGCTGCTTACATTATACTTAGATCTAAGTGACGCTCTTATCAGGAGTGCTCGAGGTTTCGATACAGGCTGGGATAACGTAGCCGTTCTAGGGGGTATCACTGATATCTCGAGAAATAGCTTGGTGCCAGCTGGCGCTCCAGTTCTGGTGAAATAATCCTTGCTCGTCGCAGAGACTTCCGCGCACCTTATTTAGTTGGATTACCATTGGGGCCGTGCTTTTTGGCTTAAGCCCGCCGAGGCTTTCAGGACTGTAGCTGTGCATATTGCGCAACTGACCCAGGACCACGGGTGGTATAACTGCTAGAGTATTCTACCTAGCATAAAGATGCATATGCAGCATTTAAACTGATGTATCATAGCTTAGTGCACTTAAATCAGCTTTGGTATATTAATCGGCGGGGTCATAGAACTTGCACGGTCTATGCTACGGAAGAGACCTTGTTTCACAGCTTCTTAGCTGCTCGGCCTTGCAGGAATTCATGGAGTTAACCACACCATTTTCTTCACAGATTGATATTCATTTCCGATAGGTGCGGGACTTGTGCTGAGGCAAATCGTCTGCATAGTTTTGCGTTGTGCTCTGCTAAGGTGACGGTCGATCTCGGGTGAACAGAATTAACCTCAATGTGACCTCATGAATCATCGGAGAGCAGGCTGAAGAAGTACATATGCTTCGAATTGGCTTTTAAGGCCAGCTGGAATGGAATGATCACGTTCATGCATTGCTTCTCGGAGGGAAAAGAACTTATATTTCTACTAAGCTTTTCTTTTAAGAGTAGTACGTTTGTACCTATATTTCTGTGGAAGGTCTTCTTAAAGTAGCCGCCTTATATGTATAATTAGGCCCCTTTACTTACTAGACAGTGTACAGGTTTTCGAAGACCAATACATTTGAAAGAAGAAATTATTTGCGACCTGGAAGAAAATAATCCACAAAATCTATTTTTTTAAGAGTATTTAGTTTAAAACTTTCATTTTTTTATCATTTTTAACAATTAAAGTGCTTGAAAAGAAATCACTTAGTTTTGGTTTAAAATAATTCAATTGTTAGTAAATTTAAATACCAAAATATATAAAACATGTAATATTTTGACGTATGCAACAAAACAGGCTAATGTTAATCTCTTAATGACTTTTACCCACACCCAGCGGTTAACAAAGTTTTCTCGAAGAAAGAAAACTTCTTGGGTTTTCAAGCTACACAAGTAAGTAATGAGGAGATATTGCCACTTAAGGTTTTTGTCCGGTAAACAAAACGATAAATACGATCATATGTTAAAAGTGTCATAAGAGCTGTCGTGGGTTTTGGCTAAACAGTGCTTTAATTAACAAGTCCTCACCGCTAAGTGATCGAATCGTTCTACACTGAAGTAGACCATAAATCCGTTAAATTCATAAATACTTCACTTGCTGCGAATTGCCATTAAGCATTCGCTGCAGATAGAACTGATCATTAACGATGAAAGCTCGGAACTTGATAAATTAACCCATCGACAAGAGCTGAGTTTTTGTTGGACACAGTCAGACATAGGTTTGATAATTAGGTTCTCAGCTTGACCACTTCGGTAAGTTCTTCATAACGTGCGTAGGTGGTTTTGATGGCTTGGAAAATGGTCTAGTGATTGGCTGAAATTTGTTGCCATCACCATCAATTATTCTTTGAATACGCGAACAATCGCCAGGCTGAAAGGGGAGATCAAAGGTTTATTGCATAATGGACGTGTGCGCTTTTGTTTAGGTTAATTTAATACGAATTTGTTCAACAGATTCGTTCGTGGCAGCTGCATGTTTATAGATTTGAGCTGAATGCCATTTTTCACCCTCTTAAAATTAGGTAATTCAACAATTTAGCTCATTTCCTGTGTTAGTCTACGCAATCCGTTTAGGCTGCGTAACAAGATAATCTAGCCTTTATTGAACTGACTAAATTCAATTCTCCTTAAAATACCCAACGTCAAGCTTCCATTAAAGATTAAATCATCATTTGAGTAGTAAACTAACATTTTATTGTTGATGCTAAATAAACAAGATAACAGTGCTCTCTGTTATTCGAGTAGAGGTTTATTTTCTGTTACCTCAGTCAGAATGGATGTTATAGTTCCGTCCGCAAAAAGGCTTCACTTTGAATTTCCCTCATTACCTGAATGGTTTTCTTGTGGAAGCTTTTAAATGTCCTTGGGGTTTCCATTTTCCTAGTTCTTTCAAAACGTTTCTGCAGTTACATAACATTGTGCTTAGGTTCTTTTTATTCAATGAATACGGTAATGTCAACCGTCTCGAAATGACTGGGAATGACGCTCCACTTTCCTTCATATAAACTTTTTCTGAAGATGTGTTTTTCTCGTAAATGGAGTAATCTGCCATCATTTCCGGGTATTACGTACAAGTTGTATACAGGGAGTTTCAGATCTGACGTGCCAAAATAAGTGGGTTGCTAGATCTCACCTAATCAAAGAAAAACTTGTATGGCAGGGGGGGGGGGGGGGGGGGGAATCTCAACAGGGTTACAGGGTGACTCATAAATTTTAGTTTTTCATGGCATGCACATTACTCTTTTATTTTTATCTTTTGATTTAACCAACACAGCGACATCAAACAACCGCTAAAAAACTACTATCCAAAATGACCTATCCAAAGTTGTCAACAATGTTGATCTAACTTCTACCATTGCAGGTACAGTCACTTCCAAAAGTGAAAAAAATGGTTTGTCATTACCTAAAATTCAGCATTTACCCAAATTTTCTCCGAAATTCATGTAATTAGTACACCTCTTTTTTATTTTTATTGGATTACCTTTCCAAAAAATTAATTATTTCATTGCATTTCAAGTAGGAAATTCTTTAAATAAGCAACATTTTTAAAATAAAGGGTCAAAAATGTCTGTCTAGGGTATACAGGTAATTAATTCTAATTATTGCTACAAAAAAGGTATAAAAATGTTCGTGTAATTTTGTTTTATTGTCGATAATAGCTTGAGTTAGCCAGAATTCACACCTTTGTATCCTGGCGTTCTGTTACTCATACGTGATAGAAATTTTGCTATAAAAAACGGTCAGTCCTTAAAAATACCTATCAGAGTTGAAAAACAAATCAATAAGTACGGGTATTTTTAAGCAAAAATTATTAAAAAATGGTAAAATTTACTTTTGATGAATATGCGAATATTATTTACATTTCTGGTGTAGTAGACGGAAACGAGAGAGCGGCTTTACCGGAATATCAAAGGAGATTCCCTAATCGGCGGGCACCCAAAGAGGGGTATTAACAGGGACTTTCCGAAGGTTAAGAAAAACTGGAAGTGTAACTTCACACGACAGGGAGACACGACCCGAAACTTCGGGACCTTCTTCCGACGTCGAGCATTGCATGCAGACTGAAAAAATAATTTTTTGGAAATTTCATTTTGAAGCTGTGAATTTTTAAAGTAGAGTACCCCAAGATAAAGCAGGGAAACCCCCTATGTTACTTCGTTAGGTAGAGGTTTTGTCACCTTTCACTGTAGGCCAATGTAAAGTTGGTAAAATCGATCTTTCTATCTCTAGTTCCCGTAAACCCCCCCCCCCCCTACCCCCCTTCACCCAATTCGACGACAACTATTGGAAGCGGTCCTACAATTTAAAGAGGATTCCGAATTACCGCCATTATCCTGCAACCCCAAATGACCTTTAACGTAATCGACACTAATGATGGAAGGCCAATACGTCATTTACCTCACCGAAAACTTAAGACTACTAGGTTGTTCTGTTAAAACTGTATATTAGAAATAAAAGAGTTCACGCACCTTCAAATATTGAAATTCAATAATCACCCTGTATTTTTGAAGCACTATGGGCTAACGCGAAATGGAGAATTTTAACGTATTTGTTTTCCCACTGCCGTGAAGTCCACTGGTTTTAATGCAAAAGCGATCTTGCTGTCACGTCATCTCGTGTGGGTTTTTACTTTTGAGGCTGGCTTTGACAGCGATGAAGAGCAGCCACGTAACAATAGGATATTTGTATTTGCCCACACCTTATTTTCTACCCATGCTATACAATTTTTGCTTATCTAGATAACTGCTATCAACTCCTTTAGTATTATGAACTCCCAATGGCAACACTTTGTTTAATATATATGAATTAAATATAGGCTACTATTTTGCATAATTTTCCTTTATCGATTCATCGAGCCGTGAATTCTACGCCTTTACTTCAAAACAAATATTCGGGTCATTCCTGAAGGGTTCCCCAATTAGGACAATCTTTTTCAGCTCCTGGAGTATTTCATTGATATTAAAAGTATGTCTAACGATATCGTATTGTAAATTTCGTCCCAATTTTCTTAGTGGCAGGAAGAAAAGAGTAAATTGAGAACTCACCGTTTTTTGGGCAATTGCTTTTGGGCGGGATTTTGGATTTTCATGGGGAAGCGCTAGAACTACCCCGATGACAGGGTTGAATATCATAGTCGCCTGGGCAAATGGAAAGGCTGAAAAAGTATTGCGAACGCGCCGAAAGGCATTCCTCTCTCCCTCATTTTTAAGGGTGAGCAGGACGATCGTGACAATATTTCTTACTCCAACCTCACCGCCCATCCTCAAATGCAAAAATCCAGCACTTTCTTTGGTGTTTCGGGTTGAGGGTGCCTAAAAACGGGCGGATTTTGCGGTCACTATAATTAATTTCATTCAAGTTTAAGTGTGAGGTATATACTTCGTGGTGAGGACCCTGATGAGGAACTTATCAAACCATCTGTCTACAGTAATTAAATGCTGACGCATCTGCCGTATGGAGTGGTCGACATTGAATTCAGAAAAAATACCGGTAACCAATAACTATTGTGTCGTGTGTTTAAGGTCAAGTTTTAAAAAAGGTGTGCATAATATTTGTGCGGCCATACACATACAAAAATCGATACGGGAGTGGGTTATGGACAGAAACAGTGCACCACCCTAAATTATATCTCGAATGCGTGAAGCGACAATCCAGCAAGATACGTTCAAAAAGAAAGATAGAATTTTACTTATCTATAGTCTTAAGTAGAAGAATTTTGATACCTTAAAATCTCGTTTTGCGTGGACATTTATGTACTAAAAGTATATTTTTTTTTCATATAGTAAAACACAAGTTTCTCATTAAATTCTCTGAAAAATAATTTTGGGTTTATGACTATTCCGATTATAATTTTTTGATATAAAAAATCAATTTGTTTCAATTTACTCTCTTGGTATGTATGTGCAATGCACATAAAAGCATCAACAGAGAGTTCTTATACTCAAATGCACGGGTATATTTAGAATCGATAATCAATTTCTTTCATCAATCCTGTAGATTATCCATGAATGAAAATGATTGAACAATTTTCAGATATGCTTAATGCAATTTCACTCAGGTTTTCATGCTTTTGTTATTTCCAGCGCGGCACCGTACCTTTCAAGAGCACAATCGAATTACGTCTGGAAGCGTTTTATTTACGTTTCGTCGTCTGTAGTTGTTGTTTACAAATAGCTGAAACAACTTGATAAGAACCAGGTGAGTTCACCTTTATTTGTTTACCAGCGATAGACAGTCAGACCTTCTGCACAACTGACATTGCACCCACATGGCAAAGAAGTAGAGTCAACGAGAAGCCATTCATCATAAGAATATGCCGCTGACAGATAAATTGAATATTCCGATGAACTCGGGCTTCCTCAAAGCGAGCATTTGTTTCAAATGGAAATAAGCTACACGTGAAGTTATTTAGTGTTGCAACTTTCAAGTCCTGGACTTCTTGAAACGGAAAGTTCTTTTTATTATTCATGCACTAAAAGGCGGTTAAATGTTTACAGTCGATGAAGAGTGTTTGTTCAGTTGCCACGCCTGAATAGAAGATAAAAGAGACTTGAAATTAATTATGAAAATTTGTTGACATAAGAAGTGGTCAACATGGTTAATAAATCGAATATTGTTAAGTTATTTATAATATAGAGCTTAAATTTTATAGTAGCGAAATTGTGCAAGGAAAACTTCTCAGCAATCATAGTACATCTTTGGTTTCTGCTTACAATAGACTATTGAGAATTTCGAAGATACATACATATATATGATGGACTGAACATCGTTTTTCTTAGAATCAGGCCCAATTATTTTTTTTTATCTGTTGTCCTATACTAAGTTGCAATCCTTAGTTTACCACTTAAGAGCTTTTATAGAAAAGTCATATATATGTTGTTCTCCTTGATTATTCCTTCTTAGATTTTAAAGACAATAAAAAAACGTAGAATATACTTTACAAAAAAGCAGAGTGACTTAAACGGAAAATAGAAAGTTTACAAAAAATAGTAGATGTCCGCTATTTGTGGGCAAAAATAAATGCAGCTGTTCTGGTTTTTTTGATATAGTAATAATAGGTACATTTTCCTATTACCGATGAGCGGTATGTAGCCCAGCCAACTTTGATTAAAGGGCTAAAGGTGTAAAAGATAGTTATAAGCAAATATTTCACAAAATATTGATAAAAAATAATTAAAATCTAGAGCACTTAATGAATTATTACTTAAAACAAAAAAAGCTTAAAATTGCTACACAAAAGGTTTTATTACTTTTTTCGTATGGCTAACGTGCATATTTTTTGAATCATGGCTACTGTACGCTCCTTTTCTTACGGCACCAAGCAGAAAAAGATATAATCGGTGCAAGTGATATCTCGTCATTTACATTAAAACACTAAGCACTGAACCACCATGGTGTATTTTAATTGAAATTGCCATATTTGCGGCTCAATTAAAAAAAGTGCGAAAAATCATAAAAATTTTCGATTTAAATCGCCCGCCAAAAATCGAGGTTTTATTCGAAATGCATTATAAGGGGTTCAATGCCTAATATTTTCTTATATTTCGAATAGAATGATAATTTTTTCTAAATCATTTGCACCAACTTTGAACACGTTTCTTCGAAAAAAAAACGCTTTGAAAGTTCATTATGCAGTTATTTAATACTCAAAATAAGCAAATTTTGTAAGTCGAATTTCACTAAACCCTTTTAGGAATATATTCTAGACATCAAACTATCAAAAAAAAAATTTAAATAAAAAAATCAATCATGTAAATACTCTCTTAAAATCTTTGGAAAAACTCAATATGTACATTGTATAAAGGATCTAACATTGATGTGAACTCCAAAAATAACTCCCTATTCTTCAAGGACAAATGTCAGCCATGTTCTCAGGTTCTAAAAGCAAAAGAGGTGAACTCCTTTCCCCCTCCTTCCAGCTTTCGGGCGCTTTCAGACGTGGAAGTTCAGAACTTTTCGATCGGATTTCTCCAAAAGCCCGTGACACTAAACGGTTAATGATTGTTCGGAAAAGATGTCATTGGTGAAAGCATTTTATTCAAAATATTGAACTTATAAATTTTTCATCAAGAACAACATTTGAACTCATGCTTTTTTTAGAAAAGTAGTAGGAGGAGCCTTGCTGACCGCACTCTATACGTTTTCACTCTACAAAGCGTGCAATTTCAGGCTAATTAACACCGTTCTACTCTTCTCCACTCTTAAAAATGCGAATTTTTATTAAGAGGGAGCAACATTTTGACTGGTTTTTTTTATATTTTTCGAAAGTTTAAATTATGAAAATATTCTCCTAGAATATTACAGTTTAATTCATGAAAATAATGAAGCTTCTCGTCTTTTATATACATGCGAAATATATAAAATTTACACTTTAAACACGATCTTCACAAAATAATGTTTTCCGTCAAATTAAATCGGAGCAACTTTAATCTTATTTAGGTCATTAATTTTTTTTCTCGCATTAGATCAATGAGTTTGCGGGGGTTCCAAAAGAAAACGCCCCATACGGAAAATGTTCGCCAATAAAAATTTGGCAGACTTGACATAAAGAACAAGACGAACTTTCAATGGTTAGTAAACTAAATCTGGGCCCGAAGACTATTAACTGAAGCTACTTCAATATATATACGCAATGTGTCTCTACAAAATTAATATGAACTATTACTTTTTAATAAAAAATTTCTCAAATGTAGTTAAATTGAATTTTCATTTATTTTTCAACAACCCATCTTCTACATTACCTTACCATAGCAACACATTTTTTCAGTCTTCAAAGCATTGCCTCTTTAACAAGAAGTGTTTCATAATGAAAACTTTATAACCTCTAGCTAGAATATAGCCTGATGCACGTTTTGTATTTTTTAATTTTCCTGGTAATTTGAAAATTTATAGTTATAATGAAATTCATCAAAGGTTTTTCTAGATAAGAGCTCGGAAATACTTGATCTATTTTACCACTGAATGTTTCCTTACTATTTAATTTTGTTGTACTTTCTTTGTGTCATAAATTAAAAATTCATTGCACCACAAATGCATACTCACGTAATAAAAAATAATAAGAGTTATTGATGTCATTGAAGCTTTCTAATGTCGCTGCTTTCAGAAAACGAACACAAAAGAGAATCTTCACTTGAATGAAAATAATGAAGTAGCAACTCATATCGTGACTGTTCAGACCACTTGCAGGTTAGCCTCAAGTAAAGACTTTAATAATATCCAGAACACTATTATTATTTATACATACATATATATACATATATATATACATATATATATATATATATATATATATATATATATATATATATATATATATATATATATATATACATATATAGTGTACATATGAGAGAAAAATACGGTTTGCATACTCCACCAACGCGCAGCTGTTCGAAAATAGTTACAGCCGTTTATTCATAATAGGTTGCAGAACAACACGACAACACGCAATGCGTTAAAAATGGGCAGCATTTGATGCATGCGTTGGAATGCGTTTTATAAAAAAAAGCACAATTTACAGTAATTTTCAAAAAAGTTGTCGCTTCGAGGTAAAAAAAGAAATGGTTATTCCCGGTTAAAATGCCCTTAGAATGAAATAATGATTTTAATCATTCAGTATTGTTAATCATTCAGTAGTGTGTGTACGAATGCGTACTGAAAGATTTCTTTTGGTATTAACCCCCTACCCTCTTCTGAAAGGGGAAAATAAGCTAAATTCACATTTTGGTTCTTCTTATTCCCTAGTAGATAATTGTTTTTGAAAAAATCCCAATTACAGAGGTATACAATACCTTTTATGTCAATTATTTTAGGACGCTAAAAAGGATTTTAAGACCCAAAAAACAAATTTCATAAAACTTAGAAACTGCTGTATTTTTTAGTTTTTGAGGGAACATTCACAATTTTGTTTTTTTATATATTGTAAATATGTCTTTTTACTCACATGACTTTTTTTCAGAATTTTCGAAGTGGTGCGCCACAAATTAGTTTTGTTGTCTTTATAAATCAATGGTCGCAAATACTCTTGTTCCTTAAGTAATTAACCAGACTGAACATTATTGTGATTATTCTTTTAAAGTTTGTCTAATTTCCGCAAGATCGCAACGTGGATGGAACTTCTTAGAAAACGTCATGTTTAATTTCGGTATACAATTCGAAGTTAAAAACTCTGCGCACTAGTCCCGCGACATTCATTTTGAAAGTCAAAATTTCCTTCCCTGAATTGAGGGAACATCACACTGTGCGTTCGTGACACAATACTTCATTAATTTTTTGGCTTGGTGCCGCTGCGGCTCCATGAACCGATAAAATAAATCCCTTTTTTCTTGAATTAAATCCTGTATTCAGTAAAACAACTCTCCCAATTTTTTTTTAACTTGAAAGAAACCCCCAAATCAGCTATTTTTAGAGATGAAACAACAACTTGTTTGGGTTTGGGGAGTTACTTCATTAGGCGATCTGCATTTAGCAATGCGTAAGTCCCAGGTTCGAATCCCACAAACGAGGTTGCGGGAACAAAAGAGATGCTTGTAAAACAAACTATTTCTTGTCTGGAATAAATAAATTTATATCTTTATATGACTTTTTTTTTTTTATTTAGACATGGTTTAGATGAGCGCGTGCGGCGCTCGTCGTGGTTGGTTGAAATTTCATTGTTCGCTTAATTTTCCCTCTTCAGTCCTTTTTTGACATTTATGCGCGACGCTGTCAGTTAGTTTCCTTAATGCTTGTTCCTCCTTTTCTTGATCGTGTTCAATAAGCACTAAAGGTAATAATAGCAAACTTAACTTTCGCTTTCTTTTCGCATTTATTAAATAAATATTTTTTTGAGAATCAAGAAACTACTTTTTATTTTTATAACTTTTATGTCAAAAACAAACCATTTAATCTTTTCCTGAATCGATTATCTACCTTGAATCAAAAGCAATATTCGGTTTTACACCCCCTGGACTCAACCTTTTGAGAGGTGAACAAATCTACCCCCCCCCCTCTAAAGATCGTGATTTGTTTTTCCGTGTACCAAATTTCATCTTAGTTGGTTTATAAATGAGAGAATGGGAGGGCTGTGACTAGATGAGCGCCTAACAGACACAATATCTTAGTAATAAAAGTAATAAATTTCTATGAAAAAATTAAAACCCTCCCCACAGTAAAATTCTAGAAATCATGGTTGCAGCTGTTATCCTTTGACATTTGAGTAGTAAAATGCGGTTTACGAACTGGCAACTCAAAATGTTCGTCATTTTTGTAGTGAAGTTTTACAACTTCAATTTGCTGTGGAAGCGTATATCGTTCCATTTTCGTTAACAGTATAGTTTTAACGTCTCAAATATCAAAGAATGCCGGCTGCTCCTCTGACACAGGAAAAGTGCGTGCAATTTAAAATGATACTTATAGAAATACCATTTACTTAGGCTAAGACGTCATCCATTCTAACTATTACCTATTCCAACCAATGGCACACAGCTTAGTCAGGAAGTCGCTTTGGAAAAGTTAAACTTATCCGCAAATTGTGTTACAACAGGCCTATCCTTAATTAATTGCAAATTTAGCGACGATTTTGCCAGTCCGAACGCAGTCAGCTTCTACCGTAATGACATCCGTATGCTACAACAGGCCTATCCTTAATTATTTAATGTTTAACCTGACATTTGTATGAGGTGAACCTACAAATGTTCTGAATATGGGGTAACCATATAAAATTTCTTCTTTTCAATATTTATTCAAGCTGCGGTGTTTTAAAGAGAACGCTCCCACTTATGTTAGTTTTGCTGAAGGATTGAGCTTGAACTCGACTAAGTTCAATTATATATGGTTATGAAAAAATTAAATTATAGAATTATTTAACATTTTTGACGGTTTTTTAGAAGTAAGATTTTAATATTAAAAGTGATCAGAGTACTATCAGCAAGCACAGTTTCCATAACACGAGACGAGTTATTAAATTTACATTATTAGTTATAAATTATTCAAATATCAAACAAATTGCTGGGTTAACGCCTTTATTAAATACACATTTCTTGAAATGATATAATTTGTTCAGATGATCGTGCGTAAGTGTCTTTAGATTATCTTGCGATGCATTCAAGAAATTGCTGCAATAAATTTGGTTTAGTAATGTGATCGACCGTCTAATCGCATAAAACTTTCAGAGTTATATGAATCTCTTTAGGAAATATTATCGTACTTGAAGAAGTCTTATTCATGGTGTTAGTTCTCTTATCGTTAGTACAAAATTGCATCTGGCAATTTAAAACTCGTTAGTTAAAGTATCTGTCGTCGTCAATTATATCGTGGTTTCCATTACGACCTTGCACTTTAGATACATTAACAGGGAGTGCAGTAAAAATGACGAAATTAATCAAAATCATTTTTAAAATTTCAAATTATTTATACAAATATTATCCAAAGCAACATATATTTAATCGTCTTAAGTGAAATAACACGAGTAAAAATTCTAAAATTTTTGGTAGTATAGACACGTTTTCGCAATTATTTTTGCCGTCACAGTGACATCATATAGCCAAATTTAACTCCAACACGTTTCAATGCTCCTACAATAATAACCACGGTGTTGTGAACGATTTGGCATCCTCACCTTGTATAAAACGAGTTTCTTATGAGCTCTCACTTCAAAGCTAGGCTGGATAATTTTGTGATCCACATTTAATTAAATTCACTCAGAAATTTTTTATTTGATAAGTTTTCATATTAAATGGAAGATCCAATCAAAAACCTATAATGGGACTGAATAATTTTTGAATATTGCTGTGCTTTTAAGGCCTTATCAAAATATTATGAAAAGTTTTCCAGATCCAGACGTTATAGATGACGTCAGTTTATCTCGTTGTCTGCCCGGAACTTAATTGAATTAAAAGCGTTGAAGATGCTTTCGAAACAGCAGCGCTCGCGACCCATTCATTGATCCCATCGCACGTGCTTTCGGCGTTTATACTATCACTATTCACTAAATATGCACAAGTTGATTACCTTTTGCTTTTTGTAGTTCGTCACTTTATCTGAGAAAAGTACAGCAGGAGATAAGATAAGTCAAAAGTAGGTCTAGATTAAGGCGAAGGCGATTGATTTTTCTAACTATGAAGTGAATATGTGGAAGATGCAAAGGAATCAAAGCCAATAGAAGTGGGACGAAAAATGTGTGCAGGAAGAACTTGTGTACTCGACTTATGTAAGAAATTTTATCGCTCGCTGTAAAACTTACGTCCCCTTAATTGAGCAAGCAAAAGCGAAGTTGTTAATAATGGCGGACTATCAATTAGAATTTATTGAAGAAATCATTCAACGAATGCGATACGAACGAATCTTAATCCTAATTAGATTAGTATACGTTTTAATTTGATTAGAAAAATTAATGATGTGTTCCATTTAAATATTAAGAGCTCTAGTATGTCTGCTTCACGTTAAGAGTGGATTATCAAGATTAGAAGAATACATTAATCGGATTCAAACGCTAATCGTTTAGTTGCTGATGGGAAATCGACTAAGGAATTTTTATTTTATCCCAATGGTTTTCCACCATGTTATTATTCAAATCAGAATTTCTGTAAACTGTGCTATAACAGATTTAAGGTAGCAGGGATTTGTAAGTTTTTTATGTCACCTTCTGAAAATCCAGTAGCAAAGGCGCAGTCTTCTAAGCCACCATAATCGGTTTAAATATAACATGACAGTATGGAATTAAGTGAATTGAAGTACTTTATATCAAGAGAAATGTTTTCAGACAATAAGTCACGTTTAGAAATTACTGCTACACCTTCATATTGTAATTTGGACGTGTGTGATACAGCGGTCATGTGACGTGGCATAAGAAAGCAAGGTATGTAAATTGCCAGTGAGCCAGTGTATTCTTTTTCTTTTGATTTTATCAGCGGTTTCTTATATTTTTTTCTAAAATTCCGTTCTTTACACTTTCTTACTCAAATTTATCTGGTCACTCTATTGGCAGTAGACAATATATTGCAATGGAAATGATTACATAAGGAATAAAAGTAAATTATCTTAAGCAGAACTGCCTTTAAATTTTATACTAAAATCGGTCCTTTCATACTACGACATTATGCACTTAACAAAAAATAAAAATTGGTGACTTTATTCAATCCAAAGTCACTAATGAATTCATCTGGTTGAAATTTTGCAGGATCAATCCTGTCAAAATTGACATCAACTTCATATTTCTGGCGTTATCTCTGTTTCAGTTCAAAAGTCTTTTCTATATAGACTTCACTTTGATTCGGCATACTAGAAAGCTCTTTTATTGCCTCAATATCATTCCTTAAATCTATGATTTAGCCAGTTACATTATGGTATTAATGCTCTTTTTCAGAAGTACTCACAAAATCTTCGACAGTGATACAATTTCAACACTAAATGTGTTGTATAGTGTATTTGATATTTGAATTTATAATTTAAGGCTTAATTCTGATGAAGAAAACTGTAAACGTTGTGTGTTCTTAATGTAGTGGTGTCTATATGAAAGTGTACTATCATGACGTCTGTTACAGCGTGACATTAACATTATGGCGACATGAACAACGCCTTCAACTGTGGCCACGATTTGTTGATATGGCTACCTTCCCTCTCGACGGATCTTCTCCATGTGATGCCCGGTCGTCCTATTCGACGTCTTCCTTGGATTTCGTGGTAGTTCCAATCTAGAGACTGCTGTGCGATATTGTTTGGCTCTTTTCTTAGTGTGTGACCTATCTATTGCCACTTTTGCCTGCGAATACTGGTGTTTACCCCGTCTTGGCCTATAAGTCTGTGTAGGTCTTCGTTGGTAATGACCTCCGAGCAATGGATGTTGATACACGCCTGAGACACCGGTTGACAAAGGCTTGTAGTTTAGATGTTCTTTGACAGGTCACTTTCAATGTTGAACAGCTGTACAACAGAACAGATTTTAGCAAGAGTATTAAATGCAACTCGAGCCTGTACATCAACTTCAGCTCCGCCGTGGGTCGTCTAGGGCGCTGACAGTGAGCATCCTTACCTCATTCCATTCAGCACTTAATGGGGACCTCCATTCGGCGGATTGCTTGATGATAATTCGGAGGATGGATCCTGTGAGCACACCAGTAGAAGTGACAAATGCATAGCATTGGTATGGTGATCTAAAAACAAATGAGAAAACGGCACAGATGAACCAGAAACGCCTGTAAAATCAGTGAAACTGGCATGGGACTATATGGAATAAAACTCAAACTTCATATAGCGATAGAAACCGTAGCAACCATTTTTCTAGCAGAGATACACGTTATTGATTTCTGCGCACGCGAGATACTTATGCGGAGTATTCGTGGAGCAATATATAATGTCTGACATTCCGACGACATTAAATTACTGAAGGCACTGAGCAAATCTATCAGCACAACAGAAGATTTAAACATACCTCATACTCAAGAAGCCAAAACTAAAACTCATAACAGATCTTTTAATTGGACATGCCCTCCTAGAGTTATTATTTTAAAAGTATGGGCAAAGCTCAGGACGAAGAAGATAAAGCGGCCGAGCATATCCACAATCACAGTAAAGTTTTCGACCGCTTGAGGTTCAAACATCTAGGAATGTTGTTTCCATCGCCAGAGAATATTGTTTCTAGTTGATCAAGATGACAAAAGGGTGGCGACCACAACGCTTTTACGACCCTCTTTAATTTAAGAAGTTTTTTTTAATGCATACTGTCTCGTTATAAAAGTAAAAATCTTAAAAACTGCTGGTTACCCTAATATTGTAAAGAAAACTTACAATTAATACAGGGTGTTTCAGATCGGACTTGCCAAAATGAGTGGGGTGATAGATCTCACCTAGGCAAACAAAAATTTGTATGTCAGGGAGGGGGGCAATCTCAACCGTTTGGGAGTTACAGGCTGATTCATAAATTTCAGTTTTTCATGGTATGTACATTACTCTTTTATTTTTTATCATTTGATCTACTTAACACAGCGACATCAAACAAACGCTAAAAAACTACTATCCCAATGACCTTTCCAAAATTGTCAACAATGTTGATCTAACTTCTACCATCGCAGGTACAGTCACTTCCAAATGTGAAAAGTGCGATTACCTCAAATTCAGCATTTTTCCAAATTTTCTCCGAAATTCATGTAATTAGTCCACCTCTTTTTATTTTAATTAAATTGCCCATCTTATTACTTTTCCAAAAAGGTGCAACATTGCAAGGTAGACCAAGGATTAGAAAAACTGAATCCTTAGAAATCCCTGAGGAAGAGGAAGGAGTACTCTATGGACCAGTCATCGCCGATTGAGGGTAAGTTAAGATTTTCATAGTTTTAAACGGATTTGAAACCTTAAACACGTTTTTCTCAAAACTGTGTTTTTCCTCATCATATCTCGAGAACGGTTTAACCGAATGACTTCAAATTTATAGGGTAGACTTAGCACATATAGATGCGCAGAATGGTCTACTATCATTCCAAAATTCCCAATATGTCTATTTTTTTATAACAAAAACATAACAAAAAACATGAAATTCGAAACTTTTTCTTCAGAGGTCTACCAAAAATCGAATTTTTGGTATTTTTAATTGAATATAGTACATTCCGTTCACTTAAGCTTACAGATTAAAACACCGTAGAAATAAAAAAGGGGTTTGGGAAAATTCTGAATTTTAGGTAATCACAAACCATTTTTTCAGTTTTGGTAGTGACTGTATCTGCAATGATAGGTGTTAGATCAACATTGTTGACAATTTTAGAAAGGTCATTGGGATAGTAGTTTTAAAGCGTTCGTTTGATGTCGATGTGTTGGCTAGATCAAAACATAAAAATAAAAGAGTAATGTGCATACCATGAAAAACTGAAACTTATGAATCACCCTGTAAATTCCAAACGGTTGAGATTGCCCCCTTCCCTGCCGTACAATTTTTTGTTTGCCTAGGTGAGATCTATCACCCTACTCATTTTGGCACGTCAGATCTGAAACACCCTGTATACATACATATACTGTGACTTTTGTATAAAAGATCAAAAAAAAATTTAAAAAAAAATGATATAATAAAAGCTTGTTCAAAAATGATCAAATAAAAATAGTTCTAAAACTTGAAGCCAAAATATCGGTAAAAGAGAAACTACGAAAAATTCTGAAATGCCTCCAAGTGAGTGTCAGCTGTAAGGAAAGTTTTCCAAGAAGTCATTTTGATATTTTACAATTAAACGTGTTCCCATGTTCAGAACATTTGTAGGTTAACCTCAAATAAAAGCTTTAAGACTATATATTGCGAGAAATACTATATATATATACATATATATATATATATATATATATATATATATATATATATATATATATATATATATATATATATATATATATATATATATATATATCGATAAAAATAGATTAAAAACATTGCTAAACAAGCTCTAGATTGCACGTACATTACTCAAGAAAAACGCAGGGACTGCGACCGCGCAAAATTAAGAGAATAAATAGTTTTTTAAAAAAAAGTTGAACCGACTTCACAAAAAGCGCTAAAAAGCGCTAAAAAGCATAAAATAATTTTTAATTTTATATCTATTACGACATTTTGAAGTCGGTGGAAATCAAACAAACCAAACAACTACAACAAAAATATTTAATCGTCATCATCATTTCTTATGATCCCCCAAGACTGAAACGTTCAGGTAGTGTTATATATTATTTTCAACTGTGGTACTGTGGTACTGTTGTTAATAGATATAAAATTAAAAATTATTTTATGCTTTTTAGCGCTTTTTGTGAAGTCGGTTTAACTTTTTGTTTTTTAAAACCCCCCCCCCCCCCTCCCTTCACCATAGGCCAAATTTTTTGCTCCTATTAGAAATGAGGATCATACTGTTTACAACAAAAAAAGGAACATCCAAATCGGTCCACGCGTTACAAAGTAAGGTTTCACCCCCACTCCCTACCCTACCAACAATTTGTTTGACATGGTATCAACTTTTTTTTAAAAACTATTTTATTTTTCACTTTTTAGTGTCTTCTACTCTATACAACGAAGAAAGAACCATCCAAATCGGTCCAATCGTTAAAAAGTTAGGTTTAACCCCCTACCCCACCTCCATATCACAAAAAAAATTTCTCGTGGTAGCAATAAGGGAACATACTCTACCCAACAAAAAAAGAATCATCAAAATCGGTCGACGCGTTACGAAGTTATGCCTGGTCAGACATAAAAAAATAAATTTTAATAAAAAAAAAAATACGCGTCGAACTTAGAACCTTTTTGTTTTTGGGAAGTCGGTTAAAAAGGCACAAAAATACGTAAATCCTGGCAGGAGCAGGCGGATAAAATAATCAACACAAAAATCAATCTTTTATCAAGAATAGATTATGTAAAACTCTACTGCTAAATTGTTTTAATTTTTCATTATTGTTCATTGATTGTATGCCATTGATTGTTCATCCATTCAAAAAACACTACAAATACCTCAAGACGCAGGGTTGCACGAGATACTTTCTGAATTCACACAATAACCAAGGCCATTAAAATTTTTCCTCCGTTGCCAGACCCATCATTGACTTTTTTTTTATATTACAACATAGTAATTACATATGTCAACTGTCAATCAACTTTATGGACACAATTAAAAACAATGCGTGCGGTCTATATACTGCGTCTCAAACTCTATGATATATCAATATACCATCCATAAATAATGATAATTAACTACATATGTATATTCATCATTTATGTTCCTTAATAGATGAAAACATAACTTAAACAGATATCTAGACAGAATTAAAATATGACTGCACTCGGCGCATGATTAATGTCTTTAACTAGAATCACTGATAGCATTTTATTGACAATAAAAAGTTTTTGTATCATGCTACTTTCAGGGAAGGCATTTATATTGGAGATAAGAAGGTATAAAGTTCTGGCTATAAAATTTACTGCTCCTGGTGAATTTTGGGAAATTAAGTTATTTTTTGTCATTTGCGTGTAAGATAGTAATTGAACTTGCATAATTTCTATATATTTTTTAATTTTCTTATTTATAATTTTAGTAGTGTAAGGTGACGTAAGAGTATGCAGCAGTGAGTACACGAAACTGAAAGCTAAATTTATTCATGTTTTGATCAGAATAATAGACGGGGCATTTTTGAAACGCAAAAGTCAAGTAACTTTCGTTATTTATTTTAATCATTTTCAATACATGTACTTTTATTTCATAAGAACTCTCTTTAGTTCGCATAACCTCTTGTGGGAAATGGGGCGGGAGAGGAACTTTACCAAATTGGGTGGGGTTTTAACCTGCGACCCCATGACGGAAGACTAATATGTTGTCACATACTCTACCGACGATTTACAGTACAAAAAGATACTTGAAAATATGTAGCTATTAATCTTAGAATACGCACTTTTGGTAATACATTTCAATTCACATTCACTTTTTGTCATGATTAACAGTAGTACATTAAATATAAGTTCTTTATGTTTCTGCAACGCTATATGGCTGGAGTAAATGAGAATACCAGCCTACTCTTATACGGTGACTTTGGGCCTCATAGGTCTAAATAAGTTAACATCTTGATGTACAAAGACTTATTATTATTGTAAATATTGACGTCTTGCTCTTGCAGATGTACGCAGACCTTTGTACCTTTGCGAGTAGTTCCTTTCCAAGAATTTTTTTAAAGGTGGCATCAGTTCGGGATAGCAATAACCCTAGAAATGTTCCAAAGTGCTATCCAAGCTTTCTACACTAGATTAACTCATTGTCAAACTACTGGAGGAAAAACATTTTGAATATTTTACTCATCTTGCCTCAAATAGCCGGGTCATCGATCGCTCTTGCCTTAACTGTCGTTTTTGTAACGTAATATAAACTTTTGTATTGGTAATTTTCAAGGAACGTAAAATTTTCCGCTCTTTTCATTTCCATGGTCAAA
Organism: Leptarthrus brevirostris; assembly: GCA_964036015.1. Taxonomy (NCBI): domain Eukaryota; kingdom Metazoa; phylum Arthropoda; class Insecta; order Diptera; family Asilidae; genus Leptarthrus; species Leptarthrus brevirostris. The sequence goes on from OZ038372.1 coordinate 45,151,056, forward strand.
AATATGGGGTCCCATTTAAAAAAATCTACTTGACCTTCAAATGATCCTGAAGGTCAAGGTTAAACCCAAGGCCAGGGAAAAATCCTACTACTTTTGTGTTGCCGGTTTTCTTCGCCGATCAGTAGTTGTTATGATACAGGGCAGGGTAGGGAGGCCGATACTTTTTGAACATTTGAACACCCTGAAACCCTGGAGTTTTCGAAGGTGCTGATTCTGAGCCCGTCAGTGCATTTTATATTTTCAAGATGGCGAATCAAATACGGCGGACGAATTAAAAAAAAATGTTCCTTAGGGACCAAACATTGTTTTTCGGGGGTCTTCAGAGGCGCTGCAAATCCGTTATCGGATCTTAACAATTTTTTATGGCGGATCGAATATGGCAAATGTTTTTTTTAAATTTCCGCCAGATAGCGATGTAAAGGGAACTTATAATTTAAGGTGGATACCGAACCACCGGCATTAATCTACAACCCCATGGCTTTTTATCGTACTTTGTAGTCAGCAGAAGATAAATTTGGTCGCGGCCGGTGGCATTCGAAAATGGGACCTCCGCGATGGAAAGCCGACACGTTATCACTTACTTTACCTCAATTAAAAGGATACTGCAGTAGAAGAGTCGAATTTAAATTTTTTTTGGCATGCCTGAATGTTTCGGTTCGTTACGCCTCTATCAGCAGGGGGTCCAGTGTTTCTCCTTTATCTATCCATTGTCTTGGGCGTTGGACATTTTTGTAGAGAACTCCTTTCTCGTCATCAGTCACTATTCTGTTCATTCATTTAGACGTGACAGTAGTTCGAAAAGTTTGTGTGGAACTCATTGGCTCTTTTCCGATTATATGTCGATGACGATGAATGGCTGAATGATTAATCTAAACTTCTCAACTAAATCCTCAAAAATTACGATGATATTTTCTTCAACAAATCTTCCAGGACGAGGCCTGGCTTTAACGCTGTAGATCCCGACGCGGACTTTCTGGAACCACCACTGACAGTGATCCCTATATAATAAATAAACTTTCCCGAGTTGAATTGCTTGACGCTTAGCTTCGTAGAATCTATTACATTTTTAAGATGATTAAAATTTAGGAAGTTTGAAATTATACTATTATTTGTGCTTTAAGTCCTACATCTATCCTATACCTATCCTACATTTTCGGTTTTCCTACATTTTATGTGTCTTAAAGTGTTATATAAAATGCTAGTGTGCCGTTCCCTGTCATCTAAGCATAGACGTTTTCACTAAGAATTGCATTAAGTAAGAGTAAGTTCTGGAAATACCTTGAATGCGGAGAAATTTACAAAGAACCACTAAGGCAATACTAAATTGTACGTCCGAAGTGCAAACTGTGATAGAACAAGAAATTCACAGGAACTGTTAGATGGCGGATTTATGGATATGGATATTTAACACCCATGCCGCGTACTCTACGGTGTGTGCAAGAATGCGTTAATGCCACTTTTTATTTTCTGTTGATTAAGAAAATAATAATATTTCCAGATTGATTATAATAGCAGATGTTCTTTGATAACTGCTTTCTGAAATAAAACCCAAAAAATCAATTTAAAATTCAATAGTCTTCTCCTATGCTGCCTTACCTTAATTTCTAAAAAAATTTCTAATATGTACCTACTTTGTTAGAGACGCAATGCTAAATAACTTAAAGCGATTGTTTCTATTTGTGCAAAATATCATAAATTAAAATTGGAATTTTATGTAGGTAATATCTTTAGTAATTTATAACAATTATTATATCACTGATAAGAAAAGCATTAAATGGAAATTGTAGTAATAGCGAAAAAATAAGTATTGTGAAATTACAATACAAGCAAACATTTATCACAAATATGCGATAGGCGCAAATGCAAGTAAAAGTTAAATTACGCTTCACTCTTAACTTAGTTCGGAAAGTTATAAAAATACGAATTGTTATTACAGGTGCGGCACCATACCAGTAAAAAAAACCCGAATAACAATAACACTGAGGTGAAAAGAGAAACGTTCTTGACTAATGGAAAACTCATGGTATAGATTTCATAGTTAATTTCCCCTGAAAATATAACAACTAACTACGTAATATCCGTCAGTTAGCTATAAGCACACTTAATTAGCAGTTTATACAAAAAATAAGCGACTGTAGAAAACAATAGTCGGCACATATTTTGCTTTGCTTTTAAAAGAAATTTGTTTCAAGCAAAATTTATTCGTTTTCTATGGAAAGTGCCGAAAAAGTACCACAGTCTGGTGATATTTTACGAAAACAATGTGCCCATTTATTGGATGACATCACAATGTTAAAATATTTCAAGAAAACAAAGACGTACTATAGTCTGGAAGGTATATAACTTTTTAATGATGTTCTAATACTCTTGAGAAACTCAACTGAAGAGTGACCACATGTCAATGTTTGTTTATCAAACTACACGTGAAACCACAAATAGTCTGGACAGTTGAGAAAAACATCTGGAGATGTTGCTTTACACGTAACCTTCACAAAATCACTTTTTTCCTTAGTTACAGGTGTGACTACAGTAGCCACGCGAGCAAATTGAAATAACCGCAAAAAATAAACGCTCGTTGAATATCAATAAACCACACGAACTTATATTGGCACTTTAATAGATAACGTAAAAGAAGTACTTACCAACTAAGAGAATAGTGACATCGATGACAACCTTGATCAAAATTCGCCGACTATCCATTTTAGGTTGTAACGGATCAGCTGACAGCCTCGTTTCCAAACGAATATTGTTGTTATTCAGATTGATTCGCGATTCTCTGTTACTGCCCGTCGTACGGAGCGGTGTTGTCTCACTGGAAGCGAATTCACTACTCATTTATAAAATTTGTTGAACTCGAGCGATGTAAAAGGTATCAGGTGGTGCATGAGATATGTTACGAAAACATTACTCGGCGGGGAAAGTTTCGGACGACAAATCAATCTATCAGAGGTGGGTTCACAAAGCTTCAGATATGAGAGGTAGTGAAAAGTGTATTTCGCTTGATTCTCTGTTAACCTTGAGTGCTCTTGGTAACCTACGTCGTGCAGTGGCAATTTATGTGCTGTGACTGACTTCCAAGTTCAATTGCTTCACCTGAAATGGAGAAAGATAAGTTATTAGAAAAATAAGTATGATTAAGACTGATAAGTGTTATCAGAAAAAGTAAGCTTTGCAAAGAATTTTACTTAAAAAACAGGCGCAGTATTTTGAAGAACTTATGAGTAAGAATTCACGTTTTATGGACACGTGATTAACAATAAAATTTTGGCGCTCTGCGACGGCTTTGAAGCCCGACCTGTGAGTGTTTAATGTGTACCTATATGTAACACAGTAAAAATAAAAAAAGTAATAAATTTCCGTATGCTTCCGTATGTTTTAGCAGCAATATCAAGTGCAGAATGGATAACAAATATTAATCTCTAATTTGTATATTTTGTATCTGTCGGTACCCGACCGAAGTGATGCATCCATGCGGAAACTTAGAACTTCTTTTTTTGAACCGATTTGGCTGCAATTTCGACATAGTGTTCTTAATACTATTTGCTTGTAAAATTTATAATTTTATTGTAAACATTTCAAATTTTCCGCTTGAGAAAGACTCGACAACGTGATACTTGGGGGAAATTCGACTCTGTTTTGAGAAATCGAATAAAAATAAACGTCATGACGGTACTTAATGATATTTACATTGATTATTTTCTTTCAACTTATTTACACTAAAAATAACTTGTACGTTAAGGCAGAATTGAATGAAGATATTGTTCAATCAATGTTGAAAGCTGTTATTTTTAACTTGTGATAGTTGTCCAAAACGGCTTAAAAGAAATAACACCAAAACCTCTAAGAGAAAAAATGAAACGAGCAAAGATCTCTAAACTAAAATTGCAGAAGCAGAGGTTTTACAAATCACAAACGCTTGTTCCTTGGTAAAATCTCGACTGAAAAGCACAATTTGTGATTCTCACAACAGTTCATATGCTACGTACGTGATTTTAAAATTTCATAAAGGCATAGAAAATAAAAAAATAAAAAATATATAAATAACAATACAATATAAAGGGCATTAAAGTGAGAATAAAAAAAGAGTTATTCACGTTTACAGATTAAAACAATTACAACTTCAATATATTATATCAACGTCGTTAGGGAGATCGTTACTAAAAATTCTCAATAAAAGTGGTCCCAATATAGAACCTTGTAGAACACAACTTGCAAACGAAAGTTAAACAAGACATTGCCCTTAACTTATTGCCATCTTTCAAGCGAAAAGCTCCGTCTTATAGTGATAACTGATGAAGACAAACCGAAACAGTTTATTCTAGACAGCAGTAAATAATGTTTAAAAAATAAATGTAGCTAATAAGTAATCTTCTGTAAAGTCGCTATGTTGAACAAAGATTTTCATACCCAACGCGGCTGCCATACAGTGATAAGCTTCAGATATTTGGTCACAAAGCTAATAGTTTTGAAAGATAAAGCTAATAAATGTCATTGAAAAGTGCAGAAAAATGTCGAAAGCCGACTTAAAATTAAAATTATAGGTCAACTAATAATCTTTGTCTCCGAAGAATGAGAAATCCTTCCATAGATATTGGGCAGGTCTAATATAAACAAAATGTCAAATTATTTTGCTGTGATCGGCTCATCTACGGTCTAGTCATTGCGCTGGTACTTTCTTGATGGATAGTGTTTGGTTTCGTGTTTTTCTACTTGTGTTTTGCGCAGTCTTTCTGTCAGTCTGTAAGGCTTGTGTCATTAATATAACTAAGAATGAAGGAGCTTGTGATGGGATTTGCGGTGGATTATTCCATGCTGCCTGTTGGGGGTAGAGTTGTATGCGCTGTTCGACGTGAAATTCCGTGTTGAGACTTCCTCACATGGGGGTGTTCGTTGCCACCGCTTATATACCACGTGGCTCTCCTTCTGGCGTTTACGATCTCGTCGCCGCACGAATTGACTAGATTACTGATGCTATGCTGTCTTCTGAAGAACTTTTGCTTGTAGGCGATTTCACTGTTATTTGCGATTGTGGCTCTGTTGGCGGTGGCTTGTTGGCTGCTCCTCATTGTTATGTTTATCGATGGCTTGTCGCCCATGGTCCATGAAACCAGCCATCATCCTGCGCATCATGTTAATTTCTGTTTTGATCCTGTATTTGTAAATTCGTATGATTCTGAAAATTACTGTTTTTTTCTTTTTTTTACCATGTGGCCAAAGCGTAGGAGATAACGCTTTGATGCGTTAGCATGGCTTTGTCCGGAAGGGAATTGGGGCAAGGGCAGTGAGAAAGCTTGAATGATTTGTTTTTTCATTGTTACGAGCTATACAACAGCACAGAGACAGAGTGGATTTTTTAATTCAATTTTAAAACCTCATGGGGAGACCTGTTTGCGCGGCACGACGAGTTCTTCAGAGCTGTTAGGTCTCTGAATATCTCTGATCCGGCTCGCTCTTTGCTGACTTACAGCTTTTTCCAAGTTTCTTAACATCGCACTAAGTATGGTATGAATGAGCCATTAGTATCGATGTCGCGACAAGTTTAATGACATTGACTTTCATCTTTCGAGAAATCAGATAAAGGATCAGTTTAGTAAAAGTTACTTTATATCTATTTATACTGACTGTTTCATAAATTATATTAGAATTGTAATAATTCAAGCGAAGTCAGAATTTTTTTATATTGCAGATATGGAATTTTTCATATTGGAGATATTACTGAACATTGACGATATTTGATTTATTGGGTTCATTCTCCTAAGAGGTTAGATTTGAACTCTTGAATTAATTAAAAAATTTATCAAAACATGCGTGGTCAACATTCAAGTTGATTTTTATATTAATCAATATAACACCTTGTATGGGGAGAGAAATGTTCTGGAATTTTTATACGAAAATTCCGGTAAAAGTTACTGTTCTTAAATGTACTCGTATTGAAAATTTCGTAAATGATGAGCCCCGAGTATTCGTTTGCAAAGGGCTTAAAAGTAATTCAATTAATTCACTTTTAGCTAAAAACGAAATAAAAAGATATACACAGTCTGAGATTCGAACCATAGTCCTCAGCAGCACGCTCCTATTAACTATTTATTGACACTTTCAATAGCTAAAAAATTGGCTGAAAGTTAATTGATCGTTAATATTCCCATCGAACTTTAGAAACCCAGAAAACTCACACAACGAAGAAAATGTTTGACAACAATGTTGACAACGAAGTTTGTTTGAAGTTCTTGAGAACTGTAAAACTTGCGTTATTCCGAGGAAAATTGCGTATTAGGCGGTACATTTTTTCTAAATCACACAGTAAATTTTACGTTTTTGTTCAGTAAAACTTGCCTATAAATACATTAAAAATTACGAGAAGGATCGTAAATTTTATAGTGCGGCTGCTTAAATTTTGACAAAATGTGTTACTAACTTAAGGTTACGGTGAGTAGAACCGTAATTTTTCCTGGAATTTCTTCTCCGTGTAGAGCAGCATTAAAACGAACGGTAGAAAATATATTGCCCACTTTACCTTAATGCCATCTCACATGTAAAATTCTCCGTCTCAAAATTAATTGAGACGTCTGAAAGTGAATTATGGAAGGATTCTTCAAAACGTTTTAAAAATTAGTTAAAAACCAAAGAAAATATAAATTAAATGTGCCTTTGCGCACTATTTATATTTTTCTCTTCAAAATTTTTGTTTTAGGAAAAACCTATGGATTAGTAAAGACTACACAATTTGGACAATACACTTTATCTGTTTTTGATAATTATTAAAAATCTAAATTATTGTTTTTTTTTTATTTTTAGAGGCGACTTTCTAGGAAAGAGCAATAATAGTACATTTTTAGTTCTGTAATGTAACTACTATAAAAATTAATAATTTAATAAAATAGAACACAGAAAAATGAGATTTTAAATGTTTTTTATAAATAATTTATTCTTAATTGGGGGATATGGGGTGAAAATAAAAATTCACAACTCGAATATTGAACGATTACAATAGTTTCTCATGGCTAGTGCCACTCAAAAGTTCAAGTTGGTGAATGCTCACTTTATATGATTACATCTCAATGTCAGTGATCCGAACTTAAATTGTAAAACAAAGAGCACAAAGTGTGACATAGTAAAAGCAAATGAATTCGGAGAGTACATGTTAAAATGTAACCTAAAGTTCCAAGCTAAACGCACTTACGGAAATTGTTCGACATGTCTAAGGTATTTCTACACCTCAAATAAAATTCAAACTATTTCTAATTGAAGTTTCCGACGGGCACACATTGTGTATTTTGCTTGGCCCTGAATAAAATAAAGTCAATTGCTATTTCAAGATTGGATAGTGATTGCGAATCGGGCCGTCGACCTTCATACCATGCAGAAGTAGTGAGAAATTCTATGATAATTTCTTTTATAAGGGACTTCTGTTTATAAGGAGGACAAAATTTCAGGGTCAGCAGATAAATAATTAACTACTAAGCCAAAATGTTAAATATTGAAATTTAGACAAAATGTGCAGCAAATATTCACATGACCCGAGTAAATTTTCAAAATCAAAATCAATACAAACTGCTTGTAAACTCGAGCAACGTAAGAAATATAAATATTTCTTAACACAATCGGCGTTTCTAATGAAGAAAAGTTAAGCACCTTTGGCTCGTTATCAACAGCAGCAACAAGCAGCTGAGGAAAAGTTAACCCTTTGGTGCTGCTGTTGATAACGAGCCAAAGGTGCTTAACTTTTCTTCATTAGAAACGCCGATTGTGTTAAGAAATATTTATATTTCTTACGTTGCTCGAGTTTACAAGCAGTTTGTTTTGATTTTTATATTGAAATTTAGGTCAGTTAAATGTTTTACAAATAGAATATGATTAATAAAGACTTGAAAGAACTTATCTACACAACAGGGAAATTACTTCCTATGTGCTCTTTTACTTCAAAATATGTATTTAAATATTTTAATTATTAAATTAGCATGCTGTATATAGCCGATTTGTACAACTCAGTTCCCATTAGCAGTACTCTTATGTTAGAATTCAATTCTTAAAAATAGCATATAATAATTAAATCTCAGAGATACGAAGATTGAGAGAAATATTTGATTCAGTTATGAAAATAAATTCTGAAAAGTATTTTAAAAGTATTTTGCATTACTTTTTAAAGGCTTTAAAATACTTTTAGTTACTTCAAAGACTGTAGTATTAAAATATTATCAAAGTGTAAACTATAAAATAAAATATACGAATTATTTTATTTTTAACCGTTTTTATTTTGAGAAACCCGTTTCAAGAACTGAAAAAAGAACCCGCATGTGGATAATATAACGTGCGGTGTATCTCAGGATTCAGTTCTTTCACCAACCTTAGTTCTTATTTTTATCAACGACCTTCTATCTCTTACTGCAATCCTAATCATAGTATCGCCGACGAGAGAACTCTTGATTGCGCGTACTCTTTTGATTTTGTAATGATTATCGTAGAAAATCTACAGAAAGCAACCGAGAACGCATGTTTGGATCATTAAACAACGCATCCAAAACTAAATGCAGTGCTTTAACATAAGGCCATTAAATTAATTGAAATCTAAATTTTTAGAAATTAATTTATTTTCGGTATATGAAATTCTTTAAATTATATTTCAAAATTTTAAGTTTTAAATACTTCGAATTGACCTACCTACCTACAAAATTTTACGGGCTAAATATCAAACAAATTGTAATAACTCTGGTTGCGATAAAAATAATTTTTAAGCAAGAAAAACTTTATTTTAAATTTTCTAATAATTCCGACTTTTCTAGTTGGAAGTTCTTAAACACTTTATTAAGCATAAAATAGGCATTTCGACTTTCTCCTTGCAATTAAGAGAGGAGTGGGGGGGGGGGGGTTAATTTTCAATTTTTAAACAAATTTTTAAATAAACAAACAAAAAATATGGTAAATATAAATTTATTTTTAAGTTAAGAACATAATAGTACAATATTTCAAGAATCTTCAGTTAAATTTTTGGGTAAAAATATTGTGAATTGAGCGATTGACAGGAAATAAAAAGATACTTTAGAAAAAAGATACTTTGCGGTGATCATCATAACTCATTACTGGAACATATGTTGACGAAAAATCAAAAAGATTTCTTTAGTTTATGAGTTTCTCGCGGTAACAACGTGGAGATTTTGTTTATTTTATTGATTTTTAAATTTTTAGAAGTAAAAAAAGACGAATTTTTTGAATTTATGAAAATTTATTGATAAAAATCAGCGAATTTGTTGTTGTAAAATTAATTATAACAATACAAAATACAAAATCTCGACGTTGTTACCTCGTAATTTATGTATAAAAGAAGTGTGCAAAATTTGAGAAGGATCGGATGAGTAGTTTTTGAGTTACAGTGATCACCGACTTTGAAAAACTAAATCTGAGAAAAACGCGTTTAAAGTTTTAACACTGCTCTTTTGTATGGGATGGTATCGAATGGAGGGAGACCCGAGGCACTGTATCTTCGGCAGTTTTGTTCCAATCGACCTCAACTAGATACTCTTGAAGAGTTGTACTATCAAATAAAATAAAAAAGAAGGTTTAAAGTTTATATGGAAAAGCAATAATGGTTCTATTGACTTAAAACTTGTACTTCTGGAAACCAACCCCTAAGGGCAAACAAAGGGGATACCAAAATTTGTATTGTAGAAAATTCTTTTTTCGGATTTAATTAAAACTTAAATAAATACTCGATAACTCAAATAATGAGACACGTATTTCAGCATTTTCCAAAATATACCCGATAGTCCAGAGAATGGTTCTGTGAGCGTGCCTGCTATTAATAATCTTCTATAATGGGATAGCTCAAGCTGATATATTTAATACAGGTTTAATCAATTTAGCCAAACCGTTGAATCAACGGGACGAAGTCCCGGGCACCAGCTGGTTTCATATAAAATTAATATACCTGAAATATTCCAAGCCGTTTATGTTTTATTCAAAATTAACACAATAATATCTTTCTTGACAATTATAACTGATGATAAAACACCCTGTCGCGTAATTATTTAAGAAGCCGGTATTCCTGAAATATAATAGATAAAGAAAAAGTATTACATTTTTCAGAGCAAAGTCCCCAAAACATTCTTTAAATTTTGTTGGTAATTCTCACGGCGCGCATTGTGTAGATGTGAAGTAATCTTTTAAGCCCTGCAGCCCGACTCCCTTGCGACTAAGTACGTCCAATCCCTATGAAAACGTAAACAACTTCATAAATGCTTGAAATAAAGAGGTACTTTCTCTTCAGTTTAATCTTTTCATTTCCATGGACCAATTGCACTTTGGTAATAAATCTGGCATGTTACGACAAACGTTGAGTTGGGAGCTAGCCCAGATTAGCGAGCAAGCAGGTAGAGCAAAAAGTGCAATAATTTTGCATTTGTCTCATGGGTAGTAAATCTTCGAGGTTACGATTTGTAGTTTTCCATTTGTTGCAATTAATGGAAGTCCCGCGATTGGTTGCTATAAATTGGAAATATTGGATTCGAATCCACTTAAAAAGATACAATTTAATATGCACACGTCTTCGTGGAAGAGGGATATTTTTTTCAAAACAGAATATGAAGATTCAAGTTAATGGGGGGCCATTATTACAGTCATTTCTGGTAATAAGTATTATTACCCATCTACGTGTATTTGCCTTGTTTCGAATCAAAGAAATATTGCCATAAGCTTCTTAAATTTATGAAAATTACGTTTATGGCAAAGAGTAATTGAGGCTTATAGCGAGAAATTGCTGTAATCTCTAATTTATCGTAATTAAGGCTTTTATGGAAATTTCAAGATCTGAAAATTGTCTGTTTCAAAAAGCCTCTAATTTATTATGCGAATAATTTTTTGGTTCCAATAAATAAATATGGTGCACTCATATACGCGCGGTGATTTGATATACTTTTTGAAAATGAATACTAATAAAATAATAGGATGTGTAGATAATAAATATAATTGATAAAACTTCAATTTATTGAAAAAATTATATTTATTCTTGAAGTGGTACAAATTTAAATATCAGTTTGTGATAGCTGAAGTATTAGATAAATGTCTTCGAGTTGCCCTCTTCTAAATTTCGCGTAAACACAGCATCAATGGTAGTACCATTTCGTGTTGTTGAAGTTGTCGGGTTATTATTGAGTGTTAAATTTAGATCTTCTTTAAAGAATTCAATATTGGGCTAGACTCGTTTGAGCTAAAATTAACATTAAAGTCTCCAGTGAAAATCAATAGCAATTTGTATTCTGCTGCACCTGAAAATGCTCCTCCAACGAACGCACATCGTAGAAAGTGAAAAATATCGTACATATTTTATTTCGCGGAAAAGTAAATTGCGATCAAAAAACGTTCAGCCCCACAAAATTCACCTTTTGCTATTGGTGTTGAATTTATTAGTTCAGCCTGTTTTACCGTCACATCGATACAAGGAATAATAATATTATTCGTATCCATTGTTTGCCTTCAGCTTCTTTTGCAGCCTCTTTCCGCAGTCTGTACTCCCGGCATTTCTCAGAATTAGATTTTGCCATATTTAAAACTAAAATAGAAACGAAATTACATAACAACAACGCTAAAATTATTGAGTTTTAAAAATCTACACTGATCGTTGTCGATTATTTTATTGAATTTCATAAAAAGACGTATAACTCATACTTACGGAAATGAAATCGCAAATGTTCGAAAATACATGTTATTCGAGATAAATAAATCGCAAAAATACTGAAACACACTTAGTTATAGAAAAATTGATTTCAAATATTTTAAAAATCACAGTCAATTGATGGAAAATTAACCTCAAATATTCGTAAATGGTCTTGGACAATGCACTATCGTCCAACTCAAAAAATGAACGTAAAATTAGAGTTTTACCTTCAGTCCGATCGTCTTGAAATACAGCTGGTTGCAACGCGTATGCATTTTTAAAAATGAACTTCAACTAACTTCATGGTGCCGCATTTGCGCTACTTGCTGCGTGCGCAACTTCCGTAACAATGAAAATTTTACCCTCAATGCGCAAAAAGAAGTATAACTTTAAAAACCTGTTGTTGTTGGAGGATGGATGGAAGAATTGAAGCCTTCTAGGGTACGGCGATCCTCATCTGGACATTCTCAAGTGTTAGTTACACCTCCAAGCGGTAGCAACCGGGAGGAGTTAACCTCTTGAAAAATCCCCCTAACTCCAAGGCTATAGTAGGCCATGACAAGAGAGTCTGCAGTGGTGTCCCCCTATCTGCAGGATAATTGAGTCATGAATGGTTTCTCCTCAGGCACATCTGTAGGAGTGTCGGTGGAGGATATGGTAGACTCTAACAGGTTGGCTATACCCTATACAACAGAAGCAGCTTTGGGAAAATTATCTTTCGAAGGTCCTGCGGCGGCTAAAAGTGCTATAGCAGTCCTGGAAGGTGCCATTGACAAAATAATAACTAGCACTTCCTCAGGTGCGGCGTGTTCTTCGGGTGTGTTCTTCGTTTAAAATGGTATTTTTTATATTCAGTTATATAAGAGAAATTATCTTCCGATCTAAAACGTGTTGTTCTCGATTTTTTGAGATTTAAAATTTTTGTGCAGCTAAAAATTGCATTTCCCAGTACATACTTAACAATTTTTTATTCGCTAATTTGTGCTTTTATTTATTTATTTATTGCAGATTGATGAGACATGTATATAAAATAGGATTATAATACTTAGTGCTAGAATTTAAAATTCATTCAACTATAAAATTACTTAATTTAGTTTTACTGAAAGTAACAGAAATTTAATTAATACTTATGTAGTTTGTTAAAAGATATACAAAACCCAATGAGTATTCTTAAAAAATTTAAACCTACCTATTACGAGCCTATCCTATCTAACCTAACTTACAGACTAACTAGGCAAAATTTGCCGAATCAATGGATTGTTTGAGTTTTGACACCTCTGAAAGAATTTATCAGCTATGGTATTAATTGTATCGTTTACAAGATCAAGATGCGCTATATAATGTAGTTCCGAGGTGGAGAAATGCCAAGGCAAGTTGAAAATCATTTTTAGGATTTTGTTTTGCATCGTTTGAAGCTTATAAATATGGGTTCTAGCACATTGAAACCAGATGGGAGCTCCATAGAAAATAACAGATTGGAATATTACTTTATATATAATAAGCTTGTTTTCCAGGTTCAGCGTCGACCTTCTGTTTATGAATGGGCACATTGTTTTTATTAGAATACTAGTTTCGTTTAGAACTGATGTTATGTGTTTAGAATAGATAAGCGATTTATCTAGAGTAATTCCTAGATATTTAACCTGGTCAGTCCATAGGACATCATTGCTGTTTAAAGTAAGGTTTGATCTAGGTAAGTAGGCCGCTTTTCTTAAAAGTAATCCGATAGCATATCGAGGCCATGCTACAGATTGGAGGAGACTTGTTGAGCATCAACATCAGAACTAAGTATGGCAGTATCGTCGGCGAATACTGATGAAAGGCAATTAGGAATGTTTGGAAGGTCCGCTGTATATAGGTTGTATAATATCGGTCCTAAAACGGAACCCTTGAACCATCGCTAATTTGTGATGTTGCAACAGTATCTACCCAAATTACTTGGAACGACAATGTATAGTAGTAGGTACGCATAGAATCATAGAATGGGGTCCTGTTATAAATTAGTAAGTTGACAAGAACCTCTTGTAGAGCCCCAGAAGGTAGTTCTTCCTTATACCTGCAAAACTTTATATTATATATTAGTATAAATGGGCTCTTCGGGCTCGACGGATTAATTAAGACACTTGTTTACAGTCTCAAATGTTCACAATTTTTATTTACTTTACAAAAGATATTTGAGCAAACCCAACGGCATTTGAAAGAGGAAGACTTGTACTATAAGATCCCATACACGGTTTTTCGAAAAAAATTCGCAGTGCTACATAGCATCAAATATGTCAAAAAACAGTGTATTTTTTAGTTTAGAATATCTCAACAATCTGATGTGATAGAGCAATTCTGAGCCCGGATTTGGTTTTAGCGGGAAAAATTACTACCTATGGTAACAAGTTAACAACTACTCATTGTCCAGTGGCAAAATATTGTAGGGTAGTGACTCTCAAGAATTTCTAAATTATTTAATTTGGAAAAGTAATACTGGCCCTTTATATTGATCAAATTTGAACAATACTGAAAAATACCAATTAAAATTTAACGTAAACTAGTTTCTTTATTTGCTTTTATTATTCTTCGACTTCATGCCTTCCGTTGTCTAGTATTTCCTGTTTTTTAGAGCTTTATTTTCTTTAAAGTTGTGCGTTTTTCTGCATTGAAGCTTCACCTAGCATCTTCTAGTTTTTTTTCTCAAAGCTTCTTCATGTGCATTTTAGGCCGCATGAATAAGGTTTTAAGTAACTTCTAGTTTTTGCATCCCACCGGTACATAATTGCGTCATATACCTGTCATTGCGCAATGAGAGGTTACATGGAAAGGTTGTCAATTAAAATTTCTTTATTTATTCTCCCTCAGAGAAAGCATTTCCATGTGAAAAACTCAAAACCATTTAAAAAAATCCCGGCCAAGTGCGAGTCGGTCTCACTCACTGAGGGTTCGGACCCATGAAAGGTTGCTGATTTCTAAAAAATATGGCAGTTAGAGACATTGTTTTAGTTTTCCTGTAATATTTACATAAGCCTCTATCAATTCTAATTATTTCAGATTGTTCGCTTTGCAAACTTCGGGGTTAAGCTGGGAGGAATGGCAGTGTTATTTGTCGAAAACTTTTCGGCTTAAAAGGAAATGAAAATATATTTTAAAATTTGCAAACGAAGTCCTTTCATGTGATACCCCACTGGACCTAATAACCCCATTTTAATAAAATTTCGAACCACCCCCCCCCCCCCTTTCGGTCCATTTTAAAATAAAAGTAAGAATATTTTTTTAATTTTGCAATAAAGGTGGACAAGCCATATTTAAAACAATTCCAAATTTCAAGTCGATAGCATTAGTAGTTGCTGAAATATCCAGCTGTGTTAGACAGACACGAAGTCGCACCATAAGGGTTCTATTTCTCCATTTTGGTACGGATACATATAAAGAGAGCGTAACTCTTCATATTTTACTGTTTTTGGAACAACGTCTAGATAGAAATCGTCAAGTCGGCGGAGAGTCAATTATTCTGTATAAAAATATCTGAGGCTTTACTTATTCTTTGAATTCGCAGCTTAGGTTTTATCGCAATAAAAGGATCCAAACAAGTAGATCAGTAAATACTAAAGAGCAAAACTCAATAAGACTATTTCGACAATCGTTGTGGAACCGTTGATATTTCCGATACTGCGAAGTGCGTGCGAAAATCCTAGATCAATATTTTTTGGAGCTAAAAGATTGTCCTTTTTCGTTAAATCAATAGTCACAATGTTGGAAGAAGCATTTAAGAGATGAAACGTGCCATGAATCTTCATAGAGTACTTACATGAGCTTCTTATAATAAAGATGAGAGGGGAGCAGGTGACTGAAATTTCGACAAAATTGGTTCAACTTCCGAAACATAGTCTAAAAAAAAGTTTAGCGCGAAAAAATTTATCATCCAAAGTTAAACAAACTGTTTTGAAACTATAAAAATCTGACATCTTTTGGTCAGTTTTCACTTTACGACAAATTGGCATAACATTAGGAATAATTTTAAGAGCACGACTAGCAACATTAACATTTTCCACCCCACGAACAGTACAAAATTTTAAAGAAAATAATGAAGACTTTGAGTACTTGACGTAGTCTTCACGTCGAGAAGGCTGTGGCAAAACAGACAATAAAGTGATCTCAAAAAATTCATAACATATAAGTTAGTCTTTTTCATGCCTTTTTTATGTTAAGGACTGTATGTAAACTAAAAGTTCCCAATTTGAGAAGCATTGTTCCATTCGCACCATTTTTTTTGAGTGAAATTTGCATGCTTCAAAGAAACATCTCATTAAGTCAGCTGCACTCGCTTGGCCCAGAAATGATGATCTATATTCAATAATATCTAGTACAGACTTGATTGTTTTCAGAAATCCAGACGCGTACAAAAACGTGTTTTTTTTTGGGATACCTTATTAAATGATTCATCAAACCTAACTACAATTTAATTACAGTTAGAACATTCATCCTAAAATTCCCGAAAGAAATACGTGGCATGACCAAAATTGATAGTGCATGCAATTTTCGTCCTCTGAAGTCACATTTTAGAAGGTATTTTAGAATCTGGCGCTTCCCTCGTGACTCATTTTTGACCCACTGTGGTTGTGTGGAGGAGAAAGAGGTGGAACCTTTCAACATAACTTGCAGCGAACAGAAAAAGGATCATTGTTCTATACATAACTTTAACTATATGATTTACGGTAAAATCTGATAAAATTTCTTTAATATAGAATTATTATAACGAAAAAAAAATATTTTTTAAACTTATATAATACAGACATATTTATGTATCTACAGAGATATCGAAGTTTGCAGAGTTCATGTTTTGCTATTGTTTATTTCCAGCTTGTTTGCAGCTAACACTAACCTTGCACACGCACTTTACCTCAGTAGGTCTATCTAATAATGGAATGAATGAAGTTGTATCGTTGCAATATTTTCTTAAGAATTCGTCAACTCCACCTTCCTGCGGTTATTTTACGAGATTAATAACCGGAATGAATTAATTTCAAGGAATAGAAATTGAAATATTTTTTCCCTTTAAATTACTCAGAAATAGACTTCGAATGATGGCTCTATTTATACCGTGCCAACATGAGGCCTTCATCAAAAAATAATCTGAATTTATGAATGAAAGATTCCCTGACTTCAGTGAAAATTCCCAATATTCCCTGACAACTTAAATTCCCTGACTTTTCCCGGTTTTCCAGAGAGTGGCTACTCTGCTTAAACGCATTTTTCTCAAAATTATATTTTTACAACTGGCGAAGAAAACGTTACCAATCCAAGATTTTAACGTATTATTTATAGCTAACGCCTAATTACAAAATGCGTGAAATGTTAAATATTTCATATCTTTAGTACAGAACAACTATCAGAATTTTCAAAAGGTTGACTTTACATCTACACCGCTCCAACATTTTGAAAATAAATATAAGCTTAGGCGTGTTTCAGTCATCGAGGGACAAACCTTGCAGGATGATAGAGGACCTCAACATAAATAAAAAGTCTATTATAATATGGGTCCGATTTTGCGTTGTTTTTTAGATATAACAGTTTTTTGACATTTAGCCATGGCCATAGCTCACTATTTTGTTATTTGCAATAATACTATTAGTAACAGAATAATGCTTTTACAGTTATTTGAAAGAGGGTATCCTACTCTATTAATTATTCCTATGGGTTGCACCAATCAGAAATTATTTACAATTAAATTATAAATTTTGAAATATTTTTCCCAACATGTGGAATTTCGCCCTAATTTTCTCGGAATTTATTTTGCTACTAATAGTATTATTGGAAATAACAAAACAGTGTGCTTAGATGCGACGCCGAAGCAGGGCCATTGTCTCAAGTTTGGGAGGATCCCATATCCAAAGAGTGGTAACTAGAGGTAGCCCTCAGGGAGGAATCCTTTCACCACTCTTGTGGAACTTAACTCTGGATGAGTTTCTCAGAGACCTGGAGCTTTCCGGTCACAAAGTTATCGCCTACGACGATTATATTGGCCTGATATGTTCAGGTAAGCACCCCAACACACTGGCTGAAGTGTTACAATACGCCCTCTCCAAGATATTATCATGGAGTGATGGGTGTGGTCTGGGCATAAACCCGAACAAAACAGAGCTAATACTCTTCTCTCGGAGGCATAAAACACCTCCTATTAATTACCCTACACTAGACGGGGTTAGGCTGGAACTATGGAACCAGGTTAAGTACCTAGGTCTAGTCCTAGATAGAAAACTTAACTGGAAGCCTAACATCCAACAAAGAGTACGGAAGGCTATAGTAGCGCTGTACTCGTGTAAGAAGGTTATAAGGAAAAGATGGGGTATGGAACCACGTATTGTGCATTGGCTCTATATACAAGTATCATACGACCTATACTTATGTATGGGGTGATTGTCTGGTGGCCGGCACTAAATATATCAACCCATCACAAAGCAATGGATAAAGTTCAAAGAATGGCAACACTGCTGATAACAGAACCACACCTTCTAAAGCCCTGAACACTATTCTCCATCTTCTACCGTTGGATCTCTTTGGTAAACAAACCGCATCCTCAGCCGCCATTAGGCTTGACTCAATCAAGACCTGGAAGCGAACTGACTTCGGTCACTATAAATATTGGACAGAAGAACTGCCAGCAATATCGACTATACCTCGCCCAAGCCTTTTTTGGAACAAAATTCGACTACTTCTTTCCCACCAGATCGGAATGGAAGGAATTCAAATCAATTTTTAATATTTCTTACTTAGCTCAAGTTTTGAACTGAGATGTACCTTAAAGACAAGTTCAGATTCAAAATTTTGATATCCCACGACTTTACTTTAATAAACTTCAACCTCATTTGCTTGAAATATTTATTTGGTTGATTGGATTCATTCTGCAGATTTACGGCCAAATACCGTTCATCTAACTTTGTTGAAATAATCCTGATAAGAAAGAGCTTGAATATGAAGAAGCTGACAAATGTCGCCCCATTTTACAGTATTTCTCTATTTGCACAAAAAACCCCTAGAATACTTAATTCAAAACAAACTGTCCATACATAAGTTTGTCAGAAATTATTTCTTTAAATGAGACAGCCTGTCTGTCGCCTAAAGTTTATTAACTCGAAAGCTCCAGTTGGTAACAGAAAAATATTAATATTACAGTGATGATGTCAAGTCCAGAAAACGATTCATCTTTCACTGTCTTTGAGAGCATCTTTAATTTAAATTCCGCATTGGCGGTAAACACTTGGATTATCTTGGCGAGCGGAATAATATAATGCATATAGCTATAATTTGATATTAAAAACACTGTTTGACTGACGAAATGACATTTCTTTATTCAAATTAAATTGTTACTTGCCGCCAAGAAATAGATATTAAAAATTTTATTCCAGCAATGGAAGTCTTCTTTCAAATATCGTTCGTAATTTGAAGGTATTTAGAAGAAACCACCATATGGATCACAAAGCAAAATATTTATACAAAAATATAATCAAACAAGTTGAAATACATTTTATATGAATCGCATTACTTTAGTCAACTAATTATTATCTTTCGTAAAAACCAATTGTGGAATTTGGAGTAGTTTAGTTACGACTCTATCAGCGTTACTTCTCACCAACAATTAAGAAACTCTTTTCCTATTCACGCTATAGAATTAGAAGTTTTGAAATTTGTAGGCAGAAAAAATAAATCATCACCGAAATGCAACTAAACTTATTTTTAGAACTTAAGTAAACACCCACAAAAAAATTTCGCTTTTTGCAATTTGTTATTCATACAGATGTCAGCACCTGTACCCGAACACTATTCGCACTGGACTAGACTACAAAAAGTTTGCTTAGGTCAAGTCGGAGCCAGATACCGACCTAGAAAACTTGCGACTTCTGCAATGAAATGTGTTGCCAATACTCGAATTCAACTGCGCAAGGATAAAAATTGGGCAAATCAAGATTCAGACTTCCATCCACTTGAGCTGTCTCAACGTGAGCCCCACGAGCCATACACCACTCAAAACCAGAGTATTTTCCACGGCATTTTAGAGGCACATCATAAAGCAGCAACATAACGTCAGACAAATTAATTGCCACTGGCCCGATTCCAACGCAAATCTAATCTCCATTTTATTTAATTTTCGTTTAAAACGGAAATCTCGGCTGCATGCGAGCTAAACAATGTCATTACGTCATTATTTCCTAACCTTGAATTTGTATCAACTTGCGGTGTGAAAATTCGTTAAGCAAATTTGTAGCATCTTGCGAAAATAAACTGGGGGGAACGGTTTTTGAGATTTTTCAGATTTTTTAAAGGTCAATGTCAATAAATTGCAACATACCTACACACCTGCGGGGAAAATCCTTACAATTGACATCCAAAAGGCTGACGCACACGCAAAAGGAGCTGAGAAGTTTTTGTTTACTAAAATCGATTTCGCACACTTTACTTTTGGTTTGTTGTTGTTAACATTTTATTTGACACAAATTATCTAAATTACGCACTGCATGGCACTTTTTTTTTAAAAAGTAATTGAATTATCACTGCACTAAAAACTGCGAAAACTTTACGAAACCGAATTGTCACTCACATTGCTTCTTCTTTTCAAGAACACACAACCTCCCCATTCAACGATTGCCCATTCACTGAACTGACGTTCTGGCCTTTTGCTTTTCGTGATATCTAAACAGAAAAGCGTAATCAAAACAAAATCGGCGAGAAGGGGAATGAGAGAGTTTAATTTGCGAAATTAATTTAGAGAGCTTTACAACAACAACTACCTAGTAGGTGGATTAAGTTGGTTGCATTTCAATTAAAATAACCGTCATTTTATTTATATGTTATTTTTAAAATGCAATTCGCGTTTATTTAAGGAAAGACATTTGGGCGCATGTAGTACTCCTCTTCATATATCGTGTGGTTGCCTACCAATTTTATTTTAAATATGTAGTGCTGCAAAAACATCATAATTAATTCAACGTTTAAATTGAACTGTTGCCAACTTAATCCGCCTACTAGTCGAGTTAGGAAAAATAAAGACAAGTTAAATAGATTTTTAGCACAGACTGAATCGGGTCCAGGTAAAAGAAAAACTTTGAGGCCTCCTTAACTACCAAAAGTGGAAAAAGCCCTCTTTGAATGGTTCATGATAAAAGGATTGCTAATGTTCTTGTTACGATGGACATTTTGCGTGAGAAAGCTAAGGTTTTTCGCAGCAAATTTAAAAAACGTTTTGCATTTAACTCCAGTGATAGCTGGTTGAATAATTTTACAAAACGTCACAGAATTCGGATTTTAAAACTCATTGGTGAAAAACTGTCAAATGCATCTGAGTCAGTAAATCCTTTCATAATAAAATTTCAAAAAACTGTTACGGAGAATAATTTGAGTCCTCAAAAAATGTTTAATACGGACGAGTCAGGTCTTTTCCGGAAACTTGTCCCAGGCAAAACTTTAGTATACTCTAAGGAAACATCTGCGCCAGGACAAAAATCTAATAAGCAACAAATAACATTTCTTGCTTGTACCACTGCAACAGGTTCACACATACTTGATTGGTAAGGAACAAAAGCCAATGGTGTTTCGTGACATAAGTACCATGCCTTGTATCTCCAAAGCTTACAAAAATGCATGGGTGACTCTATTACTTTTTGACAGATTGATCGAAAGGTATTTTATTGAATTAACCCTTCTAACTCAGCAGGCGCACTTCACAGGCAGAAGCCAGGAATCAATTGAAGTATTTTATACCTGAGGTAAATATTTTTTAAATTAATTTTATATATTTTGTGCATTAAACGGTAATTGTGGTTTTAGGTAGTTTCTTACATTATCTCACAAAAGTTGCCAAAAAAGTTATTGTTACTATTAGACAACGCCCCGTGTAATCCTAAGAAACGCCAAATAGAGATTGATAGATTGGTTGTTATCTTTATGCTTCTACTGGGGCCTATTATGATTATCAATTGATAATTGACAATTGACGACGAAATTTTGTCAATCAAAAACCCTTTTGGTATTATGAAACATGATTGACAACGATAAATAGTGCTGCCATATGTACAAAATAAAGAAAAATGAGTTCAGTGGAGTTATATTTTAGTGATGATGAGAAAAACAATTATGAGGAATTAATTCAAAATGCGCGGCAAAAAACACACTTTCAAATGTATCTTAATCTAGTATTACTTATTTACAGCTTTAAAAGGAATTTTAGACTAAATAAAGAGAGTTTTAATATTCTATGAAATGAATGACATTCTAACTTTCGGCCAAAAAAGTTTTTATCATCTATTCCAAACATTTTAAAACTTGCAGCAGCATTGAGATTTTTTGCACACGGATGCTATCAACAAAGTGTGGGAAAAGATTTCTCTCTCGGCTTAGCACAACCTATCAGTATCAGTAGTTTAGACAGAGGTGCTTGAATTAATGGAAAATTACATTTTCCCTAAATGGATAAAATTTGAATACAGTGAAAGAGGAAAACTTGAAGCAAAGATGCCTTTTTTTGAAAGAAGTGGAATTCCAGGAGTTGTTATTCCTTTCACTTTTTAAATTTTTCTGTATGGAAAAAATTCGGTATTTCAGGTGACGCAGGATTTCTAATTTCTATTAAGCCCAAACCTGATAAAGCCGTTTCGGAACTCTCAAGAATGTTCAAGAGAGGCCGATTTTAATAAAAAGCACGACCAGGCGCGATGCATAATATAAAGGACAATAGGAGTGCTTAAAAGTAGATTTCGTTGTTTATTGAAATTAAGGCAATTACACTACTGTCCGGAAAAAGCAACGAAATTTATAAATGTTTGTGCTTCACTCCATAACATGTGTATTTTCTACAACGTTGATTTAGAACAGTCAAATAGTTTAGACGAGTATGAAGAAGTAGACACTCCAATGGACAATGACCTAAACAATGGAAATATGTTTAACATTGGACAAATAACAAGAAATACAATTCTTAGTAATTTATAAGTTATTTTTCCTAATAAAAGACAAGTTCAAAATAAGTAGTCCATTTATTTAATTTTATTCAATTTTAATTCAATTGTACCTATATCATATTAAAATTATAATAAAAATGAACAAAGATATGAGATTGTGCCCTTAACAGTAAAAAGTAACAAAAAAAAATCGTATCTCAAAAAAATTTCTGATTTCATTTCAGTTCGTAGTTTTAGTTCTCTAACTTTTTGTTTGTGTTGAATTTCTGCTTTAAGCAATTTTAATTTTTCTTCTTTCAGTTTTTTAATTTCTCGAAAATTATCTTTCGTTAAATAATAAATTTTTTTCTTGTAATCTTCTATATTTTTTAATCTTTTTTTTGTTTCAAACAATTGGCTTTTTAATTCTCTGTAAAATAACTCTTGATTTTCTTTTTTGCTTTCTAACAATTCGATTCTTTTGTCAATTTTTTAATTGGTTTTCTTTCTTTCCTTTTTTGCTCTTTCAGCTGGTTGTTCATATTTTAATGCGGTGGTTGTTGCTTGTGTCGGATTATTTCCTTTTGAGGTAGAACAATTTTCTTTTAATACAGCAGGACTTTCTTCAAATGAGAACTGAATTACTTCATTATTTTGTTCTACTGGATTATTTTCATTTCCATCTGAAATGGGAATACCGAATTCTCGACCAGGTGGATTTATTGTCGAATTTATATTCAATAAATCAATCACCGCTTCTTCGATTTCACTAACCTGGTGCAATTTGTTTGGTTCTCCTCCAGTAGCATTTAGTTCTGCCTTTACTTTTTTAGTTTACATTTTAGATCAGTCCACACCTATGTATATATATGTATATCAGAATATATGCAAGCCACAGTTTTTTTATTTACTTTTACTTACTCTAAGCCATTTGTCCCACAATCGAATTGGTGGTCCCAAGCTGTTTAAGTCAACTGCAAATTTCTCCCACTTATCCTTAGCTAGAGACTTTGTTGTAAATCCTCTGGCTTTATCAACATTTTGCTCCATAATTCTCACTACTTTCGACCTGTTTCGAAAAATATATTATTAAAACAAACAAATTTTATCGTAAAAATAACATATATTCTTACATTTTTCAATCTCTGCTGCGAGTATTCACTAGACAAATATCGTTAAAGTTTTTGCAGTTGACAAATGTGTCAATTGCGATTGACAGCTTTCAGTCAAATTGAAAATTTACAGTTGATAAATATCAATTATCAATTAGAAATCATAATAGGCCCCACTACCTAATTGTAACGCAATACTGCAGCCAATGAATCACAATGTGATAGACATGATCAAACTTTATTATGAAAAGTTTGCTTACCCATTTGGTTGTCTCTTCTGTCTACGAAAAGTCACTCAAAAAGTTGAATTTAAAACACGCTATCTGCTTCCTTATAAATGCCTGGAATATGGTAAGTGCTCGCTGAATTAATACCTGTTGGAAAAAAAATTGCTTCCATCTGAATAGCAATGCCATGATGATCTTAAATTAAGCGAAATTCGCGCAAAAATTTTAGACTAGAAAAAGATCTAAAATATGTTTCTGGGACTTTGTCCGAGCTCGCAAATATTTTAATTTGGTTTGTCACGATGGCTTGAAGGAAACCCTGTACAAGTGGAGGTAGAAGATGTTTCTGACGAAGAAAATAATGAAGAGCTACCTGAGGTTGAAATAATAAAAAGGACACCTAAAATAAAACTATAGGAAGCAATTAGGAGTTTTGGTGTTTGCTTGGAATGGGCTGACCAAAACAACGCGTCCTTACATGAATTGCTCGCTCTTCAGTTGTTGCGAGAAAAGATTGTAACTATGAGAAACCAATTTATGTGTCAAGCAAAAATCCTTTTTTAATAATTTTTTGTTTTGTTTTATCCGTCATCAGGAGATATTTACACTTTATTTAAGGCAACTGGATTGTTTGTTTTTATTTACATTTACAACAAAATATAAATTTATATTTTGTTTTCTTTACAAACACTTGCAAATTGAAGTACATATTTTTGGTAAGCCGAAAATATAGTACCTATATATATTGAAACTGGCAACCATCTCGGAATATACAACAGGGCTGGTTTTAATTAGTTGCAATTATCGCGAGCGTACTGTTATAATGAATTGTATAACACAGCGACCAAATCCAATATGAAGTCAACTGCATTTTTGTCAATGTTTAGTTTCGACTGAAACTAACCTTAAAATTTTTTTGCAAAACGCTCTATGACTTCGTCAGTGCTTTTTGGTTAATCGAGTTTATAACCAGGTAACGCAACGTTCGTAACCACGTAACGCAACGTTCGTAACCACATTTTTAATCGACGCAAGGACGAAAACGATCTTTCTGCAGTGGCAACACTGACCGGAAACGTCGCCAAAATATTTAAAAGCATATGAATTCAAGAGGAAGTGATAAATTGTCGGCCTACCAATACGGAGGGTTCCAGGTTAGAATCGGTGACCAATGTCAGAAAATTTCAGTAGTTCGGAATCCACTTTAAATTGTAGGTCCACTTGCAACCGTTGTCTCGAATCGGATGAAATTCTTCTCCAGCTCCATGCCCCACAAGGCGTTATGGGAACTAGAGAGAACCTGTGAAATGAAATTCGGGGTGTTTCAACTACTTTGACTTTTTCCGACTACGCCCTTTATTGTCACTAATTGTTTAAAACTTGAATTTTTCCAAACGTAACGCATCGACCGATTTTGATGATTCTTGTTTTGTTGGGTAGAGTATGTTCACCGATTGGTACCATGTCAAAAAAATTTTTGGTAGGGTGCGGATGGGGGGTGGGGGTGAAACCTAACTTTGTAACGCGGCTCCGCTTTGGATGGTTCTTTTTTTGTTGTACATAGTATGATCCCCCATTGCTAATAGGAGAAAAAAAATTTGAAATAGGGTGGGGGGAGGGGTAGTCTAACTTTGTAACGCGTGGACCGATTTGGATAATTCTTTTTCTGTTGGGTAGAGTATGTTCCGTGGTTGATACTACGAGAAAAAATTTTTGTTGTGATGGGGGTGGGGGTGGGGGTGGAATCTAACTTTGTAACGCGTGGTCCGATTTCGATGGTTCTTTTTCTGTTGTATAGAGTATGATCCCCTATTGCTACGAGGAGAATAATTTGGTCCTATGGTGAAAATTGGAGGTGGGGGGGGGGAGGGGTAGTCTAACTTCGTAACGCGTGAACCGATTTGGATAATTCTTTTTCTATTGGGTAGAATATGGTCCTTGGTTGATACTACGAGAAAACAAATGTTGGTGGGGGGGGGGGGGTTGGGGAGGGTGGAACCTAACTTTGTAACACGTGGACCGATTTGGATGGTTCTTTTTCTGTTGTATAAAGTGTGAAAACCCATTGCTAATAGAATAATAATTTAGCCCATGGCGGGGGGTTAGGTGGGGGGAGGAGTAGTCTAACTTCGTAACGCGTGGACCGAATTGGATAATTCTTTTTCTTTTGGGTAGAGTATGCTTCCTGGTCGATACCACGAGAAAAAAAAATTGTTGATGTGGTTGGGGTGGGAGAAGGGGGTCGAAACTAACTTTGTAACGCGTGGACCGATTTGTATGGTTCTTTTTCTGTTGTATACAGTGTGAGCCCCCATTGCTAATAGAAGAATAATTTGGTCCTATGGTAATGGTGGGGGAGGGGGAGGGATAGTAACTTCGTAACCCGTGGACCGATTTCGATGATTCCTTTTCTGTTCGGCAGAGTATGTTCCTTGATTGATACCATGAGAAAAAAAGTTTAGTGGAATGGGGGTGGGGTAGGGGATTACAACTAACTTTTAACGCGTGGACTGATTTGGATGGTTCTTTCTTTGTTGTGTAGAGTAGAAGACACTAAAAAGTGAAAAATAAAATAGTTTTTAAAAAAAAAGTTGAACCGACTTCACAAAAAGCGCTAAAAAGCATAAAATAATTTTTAATTTTATTTCTATTACGACATTTTGAAGTCGGTGCAAATTAAACAAACAAAACAACTACAGTACCACAATTGAAAATAATACATCACACTACCTGAACGTTTCAGCTTACGGGATCCTAAGAAATGACGATTTAATATTTTTGTTGTAGTTGGTTGGTTTGTTTGATTTGCACCGACTTCAAAATGTCGTAATAGAAATAAAATTAAAAATTATTTTATGCTTTTTAGCGCTTTTTGTGAAGTCGGTTCAACTTTTTTTTTTAAAAACTATTTTTATACATTCCAATGTATGATATTGGAAAACTTATTCAAGGGATAATGGAGATAAGAGGTGATTGGTTTATTATACACATAATAGTATCATGGGAAGTCGTTTTTCCGGTAAACAAATAAATTCACGCTATAAACATGTCATGTCCAATTGAAACCTTAATTGACGGAAAAAGTCTAAGTTTTGTAAGAATTTGTATGAGGTTTACATGAAAACTGATTTAGTTCTCGGTGGCTGTTGGTGTTAGTCGTTAGTATAACGAAAAATTTACTTTATTCAGACAATCGAATTATACTTTTACCAATTATGAAGAAGGCAACACCGAAAATCTGACTTAGATAGTGGTATCATACATAGCCCGAAATTCTACTAAAAAAGAAATTTGCTTCATTAAAATCAGGTTTCAGATCTTCCTCTAGTTCTATATTGCTGTTGTAACCAGAGGCTTGCAAACGGGCAGCCCATTTGTCCAGACCCGGCTAGAAAAATCGACAGTGTTATGCATATATACCTGTTTAAATAGAACAGAATATCATTCATTAATAGAAAAGGTGCGCAAGTGAAGGTGAATGAAAAGAAATGTTGTAACTATAAAAACGTGCAACTGACCTCTAATTAAATTACAAGTTGTCTTGTATTATATATTTTGTGAGTTAGTGAAACGTGTTAGGAGTGAATGTGGGTAGTATGTGGGTCCGGTGGGTAAGCGGTAGTTGGTGGGTGGGCGGTAGTTGGGGTGGAATGTAGGTGGGGAGTGGGTGAATAAAAAGAAATCTAGTAATTATAAAAACGCCCACCTCACTTGTAATTTAATTACAACGTGACTTGTGAGACGGGTTGTGACGTAGTGAGACTGGTTAGAAGTGAATGTGGGTGGTGTGTGTGGTGACCCACCCATACATACACCCACTCACCACCCACCCACTACCCTCCACCCACACAGCACCCACCGGCCCGGCCCGATTGATGTTTCGGGCAGCCCCTGCCCTGCCCGGAGACAAGCTTTAGTAAAGGGCCCGGCTCGGCCCAGCCCGAACTCTATTGAGCCCGGCCATTGCAGGGTTCTGATTTTAATGTGTACGAGGTAGGCCAGAAACTAGAAAATAGTGAACCGTGTAATGCGCATGCCCGAGGTGGCCAGAAATCAAGGCAAGGAAATGCAAAATGTTAAAAGTCAAGGCCAACCCGAACCTATGGTGAATATGTGAGGTGAAAATATGTAACGGAAATATCTAGAATTAAGTGACTGCGGCTACAAGCAACGGATGTCGCTTTCACTCCCTTGAAAATGGTCTCATAAGCTAAAATACACGTATCGGAAAAATAAATATTTTGAAAAAAGTAAAAGTCTGTTTTAATTAGAATCACGAATTCCATTTTAACTTTGCCTTGTTTACTCTACTATTCTTGGTTGAATGGAATGCAACCAGTGTGATGATAGTACAGACTGACTGAAAATTACTTCAGAAGCAATAACTTGTTTCTTTTCTTGTATTCGAAAATTCTCAGTTTAATCAGAAATTCTTGCAGAACACATCCGAGTTGCAAGATTGACAGAGAAAGTGTAGAATGCTTTCACTACAAGATTCCTAAAATTGCATGCCATTGTAAATGTTAATTATCTTAAGTAAATATCGTTGTTCGTGGAAAAATATTTTCTTATATTACTAACTTCTTGCAGTGCAGAGTTATTTCCGAAAATCGCCGTTAAAATTAGTTCAACTTTCCGTGTAAAGGCAGCTATAATGTGCCCGCTGAGTGACTTCAAAGTACTTTGAAATGAGTTTCGTTACTTAATGAAATCGTTCGGTTCTACACAAATGACCCGAGGCAATTAACAGCTCCCTCTTATCCAGCCAAGGAAGTGCACAGGCCACTTGAGAATTCTAATTGTGAACTGGAAAATAGTACAACAGAAAGCTGAAAGACACTCTAGTCGAGCTGTCTGCAAATTGTCAAACATAGACGTCGTTTTGCACTTTCTCACTGAATTTGTACTCCATCTTGACACGATTCAATTTAATTGATTAAGGGAATAGAAGCAGACATTTGTAGATCACTAAATACCTCGGAACTAGTAGTTTAATGCAACAGAGATTTACTGTTTGTTTATTTTGAACACATGTTTCTTGATGAATTTTGTTTGGACGGAAATGTTGCAGCATTTGTGAAGTTTCCTAATCAACTTGGTAAGATTTACGAAATTACGAAATATTAAGAATAATTTATGTTGTTATAGTAAGCTAAAATTTTAAATAAAATATTTTTTAGAAAAAAAGTTTTACCGACTTCACAAAAAGCGCTACAAAGCATGAAATAATTTTTAATTTTATATCTATTACGACTTTTGAAGTTGGTGCAAATTAAATAAACCAAACAAACTACAAGAAAAGTATTTAATCGGTCTTCCTTATGATCGTGTGAGCTGAAACGTTTAGGTAGTTTTATTTATTATCTTCAGTTGTGGTTGGGTAGTTGTTTTGATTGTTTAATTTGCCCCTACTTCAAAATGTCGTAGTAGATATAAAATTAAAAATTATTTAAGTTTTTAGCGCTTTTTGTGAAGTCGGTTCAACCTTTTCTTTAAAAACTATTTTATGTTTCACTTTTTAGTATCTTTATATATACGAATTGAAGAATGCTGCTCGTACGAACAAAGCACTTTAGAAAGTTGCATTAAGAATCACCTAAATCACTCCACGCGTTACAAAATTAGACTAGCCTTCCCTCTACCACATCCCTAGGTCAACATTTTTCCGTATAGTAGCAATGTGGGATCATACTGTGTACAACAAAAAAGAATCATCCAAATAGGTATGTGCAGTAAGAAATTGGTAAACGCCCCCTCCGCACGCCACTCCACCCGTAAATATTTTCCGTAGTGCCAGTGCGGCAACATATTCTACACATCAAAAGAAGAACCATCCAAATCGGTTCACACGTTACGACGTTAGCCTAACGCGCCCCCGACCACAACCCTAGTACAAAAATTTGTCCTCATGTTAGCAACCACATATTTTATATATCATAAACAGAATCATACAAATCGGTCTACGCGTTAGGAAGTTGACAATTTAATCCCTCCCCTACTACAACGTCATCGTTTAAGACTGTGTCGCTGTACCAATGGGGGAACAAACTCTATACACTAGAAAAAGAATCATCCAACTCAGTCCACGCGTTACGAAGTTAGACTACTCATCCCTTTCATCCACTTCATTTTAGGACCATATTTTTCCATTATTAGCAATGTGGAATCATACCCTATACAACAAAAACAGAATCATTCAAATCGGTCCGCGCATTATGAAGTTAGTTTTCACCCCCTTTACCCCCACTCCTCCACCCCACCCCTCCACCACCACCCCTCCACCACACCCCTCCACCACCACCCCTCCACCACCACCCCTCCACCACCACCCCTCCACCACCACCCCTCCACCCCCACCCCTCCACCACCACCCCTCCACCACCACCCCTCCACCACCACCCCTACACCAACCAAAAATTTTTTTACATGGTACCAATCGGGGAACCATGCGTTTTGAAGTTAGACTACCTCTCCCCCTGCGCACTCCACCCTAGTAACAAAATTGTTTCATTATTAGCAATGGGGAATCATACTATATGCAACAAAAAAATAATTATCCAAATCGGCCCACGCATTACGAAGAAGAAGATAAAGCACTTAATGCACAACTTGAATATATTTGTTATGAAATGAACTAAGTCAAATTTAGTAGTAATGCACTAGCTGCAATTGAGTTGAAATTGAAAGGTGTTATTGGGCTAAGAGATTTCCTTATCGGAAAGGTTCCATGAATATCGAATTAATGACGTATGCAATTCTTCGCAGTTACGTTAAATTTATCTTTTGAAATTTAGGTGTGCATTTAAGGTGTTATATACAAAGTTGAGGGGAAAAAGTGAGCTAAGTTGCTGATTTTTTTTAAGGGTTTTATGCAAATTTTATTAGAAAAAACGAAAGACAATTTGTTGGTAGTACTATCGAAGAATAAAAACAAGTTGAATTATAAAAAAATATTAAAAATTGTCGGAGTTATGGCCCCTCCCCCGAAGCGCGTTTTCTTTGCAGAGGCTTGCGGTGAACACTCTCCAGGGCGAACCGCTTAACTGAAATCAAAAGAGTAAAAAAATTATTGAAGTAAAATGTAATGTGGTGAACTTGAACGGTTCGGTTTCCGAAAAAAAATTTTTTTCCAATAAAAAAACCATGTCAACAAAAAAATCGATTTTTGAGGTGTTCAAAATTCTAAACAAAAATTCATTGCAAACAATCGAAAATTTTTAGATGAAAAATGAACCGTTCAAGTAGTAGATTGTAAATATGAATAATTTAAAAAAAAATTATGAAAATCGGTTGAAAAGTTTTTGAGATATCACGTTCACCGCAACGGTATTTTTCAAAAAACTCTATTCCGAGATCATCGCGTTTAAAGTTTGTGGACGCCGCTCGCCAAGTGCTTATGGATGGAACTAGCGCGCCGCGAACGGCTGTCATTTGAAATCTAGTGCTCCGATGGATGAAATTTCACACAGATATTTTCGAAAGTATGTACTTTCAGAATATGCAATCAAAAAAATTTTCGATTTTTTGAGCCCTAACTTTGTATATAACCCCTTAATTGATCTTTTCGTTTTGCTATTGGAGCAAATTCTGGTCAACTCTGATATTTGCTTTTATTTTGATTCCTTTTTTTTATTATAAAATATTTTATTTTGCCATGCCGAATTCATGATATAATACTTCCCAAGCTTGTAGTAGTACTTCCCAAGCTTGTAGCCTCTTTCGACTCCTCCTTGGTTAGTAATTCCGGACATCTGTCCGAAGTAATAGGGACTATGTCACATTCTGGGCGAGACAGTGTTAGGGCTGAGGTAACTTCGTCGTCAAGTGCATTCTTCTAGTATGTTACCTTCTTTCTTTCTCTCCCTAATTAAATTTATGCCTTTGTAATATGCGCGCGTCCTTCTTCTCTGTACCTTAGGACATAAAAGAGAGCCCACAATAAAAATGCGGGTGAGAGAATCAAAGGAGGAAGCAAAATCCCCTCCAATCCGACGAGCTTAGCACTCTTAGCTAGGCGGCCCCATCACTTCTTTAGCCAAGATTCATTCCTAACACTTTCCAATCCTTTTGGTTGTGAACCCTGATTTAGTCGGGGCGCACAACTTGCATTTCCAATATATGTAGGTATTCGTACTGCCAAATGTTGGGAGTATGGATGAGTGGATTTCCTAAAGACACCATAACAAAATATTCTTGGTTATCCGAACTGGTTATTTTCTCTCTCTTAGTTAAAAAGTTATATACACCAAAGAGTAGTTAAAATAGGGTAAATTTTGGAAATTTTTTTAGTCTCTTCTGTCTCGGCGAGATTTATTTTCAATCGCAAGTGTTCACAGTTTTTATTCACTTCACTGATTAGTACGTTTCACAATTTTCTTCATAATTTTCTCCCCGGTTTTTTTCACAGCGTTTAACTTTAGATATTCAGAGTTATTACATCATGGTTAAATCAAAACTGACTCTTCACAGTATCAATTGCATGAAAACTACTCACGGTCGCAATCACGACTAAAACTAACCAGGCTGCTACTCTAGCCTATTTATACTACTAAGCTTTATTTTAGAAACTTCAGAAACTTAGTTCTAGATGTTTTCGTTACATATTTTCACCTCACATACAGGGTGTTCAGAGCTGACGTGCCAAAGTGAGTGGGATGATAGATCTCACCCAGTAATACACAAAATTTTGTAGAAGGGGGGGAGGGGGCAAACCCAACCGTTAATGGGAGTTAATGGGTGATTCATAAGTTTCAGTTTTTCATGGTATGAACATTACTCTTTTATTTTTATCTTTTGATCTACCAAACACAGCGACATCAAGCAAAGGCTAAAAAACTACTATAGCAATGACCTTTCAAAATTGTCAACAATGTTGATCTAACTTTTACCATTGCAGTTACATTCACTTCCGAAAGTGAAAAAAGTGTTAAGATTACTTAAAATTCAGCATTTTCCCAAATTTTCTCCGAAATTCATGTAATTAGTACACCCTTTTTTTATTACATTGCCCATCTGACTAGTTTTCCAAAAAGGTACAACATGCCCGAGTAGAGAAAGGGTGTAGAAATTTATAAGTAGAAAACTTATCGGAAAATATTTGAAAATATGCAATTTAAAGAAACTAAACTCATACTATCTCTAAAATCCTTTTTATTAAATTCAAAACGTATTACAATTAATCTTAGCAAATTACAGAAACTGTCCAAAATATCCTACTACCTACTACTACTTTGGATGCATGCCAAAAATCTCCTTCCCTGTTTAAGGTGTATTGCAGCCAGCCTCTCCCGCATTCCCAATTTTGCTAACTAAATCAACTACTAATCATCCTTCATTGCTCCCCATAAGAAAAAGTCCAATGGGGTAGGGTCTGGAGATCTAGCAGGCAAAGAAATCGGTGCACCTCGTCCAATCCAGCGGTTAGGAAATTGTTCACTTCATTGCATTCACAATGTAAGCAGTATGCGCTGGTGCTCCATCGTGTTGGTAAGACATGTCCGTTCGATTATGCACACGGATTTTCTCTAATAGATCTGGCAGTGTATTGTCAAAAAAGTCTGCATAAGTTTCACTATTAAGCACTTGCGGCAAAATGAATGGTCCTACCAAATGGTTGCCGATGATAACAGCCCAAACATTGACACTAAATCTCTGCTGGAATGAGGGCACCTTTGTCCTGTGTATGTTAGTTTCCGACCAGGTATGGATGTTATGGACGTGGGTGATACCATCCCTGGTGAATTGAGATTCTTCCGTCCACAGAATTCGGTCCAGAAACGACTTGTCGTCAATGTCGCGTTCTAGAAGCCAAGTGCTAAATTCCCGTCTTCTCTCGGAATTTCCTTCTAGTAGTCCTTCGACACTTCAAACTTTAGGTGAAGACACTCCGAGTCGTCTTGTGACTCGTCTCATGCTCGCGTCACAGTCTTGCCTGACTAGGATGATTTTTTGCTGCTCGACGTCGGTAGAAGTCCCCTAAGTTTCGGGTCGTGTTTCCCTGTCGTGTGAAGTTGCAGTTCCTCTTTCTCTTAACCTTCGAAAAGTCAGTGTATAATAGCCCTCTTTGGGGTGCCCACCGATTAGGGAATCTTTTTGATATTCCAGTACAGCGCTCTTTCGTTTCCGTCTACTACACTCTAAATGTAAATAATATCCGCGTATTCCTCAAAAGTAAATTCTACTATTTTTTAATAAATTTTGCTTAAAAATACCCGTACTTATTGATTTGTTTTTTAACTATGCTGACTGACCCGTTTTTATAGTAAAATTTGCATCAGGTACGAGTAACAGAACACCAAGATACAAGGATGTGAATTTTTTTCTTTAAAGAACTGCCTACCTTAAGTGCAATAAAATAATTAGGTACTCAGGGAGTTCTAAGGATGCGGTTTTTCTAATCCTTCGTTCGGCATATTACGTAAAGTGTTCGTGGCAAAATTGTGGATCTGTGGAAAAGGCAACTACCGTTATAGTTAGAAGCGGATAGTGCTAATGACGTATTTAACGCTGATAAAACAGGGGTTTCCTTCAAGTGTTTGCAGATAAAACTTTGGGATTTAAAGCGAGAAATGTCTTAGAGAAAAGCCTAGACCCGTTTGTCTGTGCCAATATGATAAAAGTGCAAACCCAAGATAAAATTGCAAATATGATAAAAGTGCAAACCCAAGATGCTTCCATGGGGTTACAAAAAGTTAAAAGGGTTACTTTTTTGTGAAAAGTTCGATTTCTGTTTTACGTGGGTTAAGGGGTTACACCATCTTGCTGCTCGGAAAAATTGGTATATAAATAAAAAAGTTTCTTACCGCAAATAATAAATATACATAATAATTTTGTGAACAAACGAATAAAGAAATTTTAAAATATGGCGGAGATATGAGCCGTCAAGTTGGTCCCTCTTTTGAAAATCTTTGCTGATGGTGTACATGTTTTCTCTGTCAATCATCGTCGGAAAAATAAAAAAATTATATTTTCTTATTTAGAAAGATAGTAATTAAGCTATAGCATATGGAAATATATTATACAATTGTTTTTGTAGAAATGACAGCTCTAATTTTTATCAAAATTTTTAGTTTTAAAAATTTGTAAAAAATGAACGCGGCTACCTATCAAAAAATATATGCTGTATCTTAGATAATATTTTAAAGAATATGTGGTTTAAATTTCATCAAAATCGGTTAAGTAGATCTTGAGATATCTTGTATACTAGTTTGGAAAAAACAGTTTCGAGAAAAACGCAAAATAAAATAAAACATTTCGTTATATTATCTACGATTCCTGCGTCGTTTCGCAATAGCCAAAGAAAAAATATTAAGGTATGAGATGAGGTAAGTAGTGAGATGCGGGTCTATTATCTGCTGCGCTCATTTCAAATTGCTATAACTCCGAAAATAATTGGAATTTCAAAATGGTTAAACGCTTAAAATATTCTTAGAAGTATAAGCAATTTATCTAGCCAAACAAACAAAAAATCGAATTTTTAAAAATCTCAAGCCCTTTGGATTCCGCTCAAAAGCTCACCTTCCTAGGGACTTTTTCCGCGAATTCTCTAATCATGTTCAGGTACTTACGTGACACTAATTAAGTAATTAATGACATAATCGGCGCATTGGGTGCTTCCCTCTTATGCCGATCGTCTGGGATTAATTTCGTTGGACTCTCTAGAAATGAGGCGCAATATTTCGAAAATAGTATTTATGTTCGCTTTTGCAGGGAACTATTAATTCACCGGAATTACTGGAGGCTGTTAACTTTGCTATACCTCAACGCACCTTGAGGAATCGCGACTTCCTATTCGTCCCAGGCCACCGTACTCTTTACGGCATGCATGAGCGCGTCACGTCGATGTCCCGCCTCTTCAATCAACACTTCGGTAGGTTTGACTTGGACATATCTAGGCGGAATTTGAAGTGTCTGCTAAGACAGTGCCTTGGCTGATGTGGTGTTCCCTGTCTGGATGTCCGACTGTTACATTTGGCAGTAGTTTTCTATTCTTTGTTTTTGAAATGTATATATATATATATATATATATATATATATATATATATATATATTGTAGTAATCTATGTATTTGATGAATCTGTAATGAATAAATGTGACAACCTTTACGCCTTCTTTTTCGCGCTTCAGGAGTATTTCGTTCAGGACTAACAGCCACGGTAGAGGCCAAAGTACTCCACCTTGTGGTGTGCCCTGACGCCGTCCCACTCTAAGGCTATCGCTCTGTTGCTAAGCAACGTGGCTCTCCATTCAAGGGCATTTACGACAGACCTTGTGTTTACGTTTCTAAGAGCACTTTCTATATCGATATATTCCAAAGTTGACTTTTTATAGTGTAGGCAAGTTTTGATCTCG
This sequence comes from Leptarthrus brevirostris, assembly GCA_964036015.1. Classification (NCBI taxonomy): domain Eukaryota; kingdom Metazoa; phylum Arthropoda; class Insecta; order Diptera; family Asilidae; genus Leptarthrus; species Leptarthrus brevirostris. The sequence goes on from OZ038372.1 coordinate 45,187,309, forward strand.
AACACCGCTTTGTGCAGAGCTGTGCCCACCGATTTTCCCTTTATATATGCTTCCTGTGTTGGCCAGGTTCAGATTTTCTCTAATATAAGATTAGTTTATCCCATTTCCACCACATTTTCTAGCTTTGGGAATAAACACCATACGAGCCAGTTTCCAGGACTCTTGTACATGGTTCAACCTAAGATATCTGAAGCAGTTGCTACAAAATGTTTGAATATTTGAATTAGGCTGTAATGACAGCTAAAAACAAAGAACTAATAACTAAGGAATGGCTATAACGTGTGCGTGGAATATGTGTGAGTGAAGCACTTCGAAGGGGAAATATGAAGGAGAAATTTAACCTCATCGCGAAGAAGCTATATTTTGTCCGGCGAGTTCCAGGGATTTCTTTCCATAGATAACTAAATCACAAACAAAAATATTTCTAATCACTGGTATATTTAAAAGCCATCACATTAAAGGCAACTTTAAGTTATTTTAATTAAATAATAACGCTGAAAGATTTTTGTTTGCATTTATGTTTTGACGTTTAACCCCATCCAATGTAGTAGTTAATTGAAGAGAAATCCTAAATAGCGATGGGGTCAACGTAAAATTATGAAAATTTTTTGGAGAAGAATTAAATAAACAACTAAATTTAATATGATTTGAAAAAGTTTATAATATAGATTCCCAAATAATTTAATTAATTTTAAATTAAAATTTGGTGTTACGTGAACAATCAAATAAAATTTTTTTACAAATTTTTACGCCTACATTGATCATTTTCTTTGAAGAAGTGTAGTTTAGTCGGTGTATGTAAGATGCTTCACGGTAAATCATGTTGTAGCCATTCCTTAGTTATTAGTTCTTTGGCTAAAAATTAAATCTTTTTAGTCAGCCTGTATTTGTATTTGATTGACTTTAAATAATCAACTTTACTGACACTTTGAAAGCATACAAAATTTTCATCATATTTATATTACTCAGTCCTCAAACAAAGCAATATTTCAATCTTAGTGTATTGAATGTTTGGTAGACGATAGAATTTAGGGAATGAGGTTTAGTAGTAAGTCGTTAGAGTAAGACGAATAAGTGAAAATAAAATTTTACTAACTTAATACATTAAAAGAAAGTGTTGAATGGAGGCCTAAGGCTACGCTAAAGGTTCTCGGCCTATGACACTTTAGAAATCGACGCTAACCAGGGGACGCTAACCAGTACACATTGAAGCATAACTGGAGTAATCTCGTCTGGTACCGGCGACTTGTTTGGGTTAAAGTGTTTATCGCTTATCTGGACCTGTCCTCGGAAATAATCCCTGCGATGTTAAACCTCCTCTTGGTATTGATGTTACTTGCGGAGGGTTTTGGATCTTTAAGACCAGCCATGTGAGTATCTAACAAGACCTCTAGTGTTTTCCTGTTCTTCGCGGTCCAGACTACATTTGCGCTGCTTAACGTTTTAGAGATTTATTCGATTTGAGCACAGAAGGAGATCAGGAGATCCAGATCTTCCCCTCGGTTATTCTGATCTTCTGCTTAAAATCCCGCCCTGTAGTTCTCCAACTCTATTCGATAATTTGACGCATTCACGAGCATGAATAAAGTGCGAGCTGTCCCACCAGTGCGGTTGTGATTTATTTCTGGCCCTGCTAATTGGACAATCTTATATAAAAGCTTTATTAGAGATACAGTACTCCAGATTGAGTACTCCAGATTGAACCTGGGAACCCTTTCTTAAATCACCCACCACTATCCTGCCGAATTTCCCCTACTCGGTTCCATATACGTTCCTAAATTTCCCGGTACTATTTTCGGTCAGCCTTGCTTTAATATTAAATCTGATGTAACTATGATTAAAGAGTAAGGGTCTTTCCAGTACCCTACAATCCTCTAGATACGGCTATCCGTTTCAATAAATAACGTAACATCGAGAACATTTTCAATGGTCGGTACATTTCCCCTGTTACCAATGACTGGGTTAGTAGTTAGTGTATAGTGTAGCAGTGACTCAACTCTTTTGTTGGCATCTCAGCTTCCCCATATTACGTTATGAGCGTTGACGTCTAGCTCAATCATTAGGTTGACCTTTTTTCGATTCGCTGTTTCCACTAGTGATTTAATATCCTCTGGCGGTGCCTCTCTGTCGTGTGCCATGTAGTTCGATGCTATGCCCTGGCCGTTGGTGCTGAAATTAGAACAAAGGTTAACATTAAGTTCCTTTCTCGCTAATATTGCGGAACGTTTCCGACTATGCAGTTTCTTGCACCACTCAAGACCACCACACCGATCACTGGATCAATAATTAGGACTCCGAAAGCACCAGCAAACTCGAAACTAAGTAAACACTAAAGATTTTCCAGCACTGTTCAGCGTTTTGCATAAATAAAACCGCTGTCGCTCGGCCAACACTGTCCATAAACTACACAACACAATAATTTCACTATTCACTCGCGTCACACAGCAAATTTTTACAACGTACCTTCGCCTTTGAAGCCATTGGAATGTTGGGTGTATTGTATACAGACAATCTACAATCTGAAGGGAGGCAAACTTCCACAGGTCTTTCTAGGCACTTCTAATTCAGCTTAGCTTTGGCTAGATTTTGTTTTTTTCTCAAGGTTACCCGGGATTTCCTATTCAGCTGACAATTGCCTCCTCTTCGCCGCCAATTTGCCTAATACGTACTCTTAAATGTTATTGCAGAAAGCCGGGTCTCTAGCCGCGAAAACCTTACCGAGATAGAAGAATTCTTTGCCCTTGGCCATGGTGACCCTTGCCCAAACCAATCTCTCCTACTCCTCAGGGGTGCAGTATAGCAAGGGACTTCGGCAGCCTTTTACGGAGAGAGGGCAGCTTTATACTAGACAGACAATGAAAAGAAAATTAAGCTAACAATTAAGACTAGTCTTAATACAAACTCGTTACAAATTAAAATCTATACAATTAAAATTGTAATTAACACAAGAGGACAGTGACGTTATAGGCTTATGAATAGCATAATTAGTGCGAGGTAATTTTTGAAAAATTGGAGCTTTTCTAGGAGCGAGACGGAACAGAAACCTTAAAGCAGGTTAAAGAGAAGGCGATTCAATTAAGCCTTGCAAACAGTCAGAAGCAAACACAGTTTTGTAGTTGTTTCGTCTAGTTTCCGGAGAATCGAGTATTAAAAGTTTAAATCTGCCCAAATAAGGTGGTAGTACTAGTGTTTTGTCCCACTGCTGCTCATAAAGAGCAAACCGTACGAAGAAATCTTGGGCTGCCTGGACTCGATACTCCACCTTCTCTGCAACTACCCAGCCCTAGGCAACCATAGGAACCGGTTTTTGGACTCCCCTTTTTTTGAAGAGTTAACCGAAATCGGCATCACTGACAACGGACATAGTTCGATTCATCAGGTTCTATAAATGATTCGTCCACTCTTGAACTCTTCCGGGAACACTTATTAATATAAATAGGGAGACGGTTTATACAGCACCATCTATAGTAATTGTCAGTACTTAAAATTAAATTTTTGTGAATCGTTTTTCCTAGTTGCAGCAAAAATTAAAGATTTTAATAGGTTTTCGTACCCTGATCACTTTGCATTGTTTATATATTCACACTTAGTTATATATTGAAGGCCTAACTATATCTAATCGGTGTATGCTATATGGTGAACTGAAAGACAAATCCGCAATTGTTCGAACATACAACGTACGAATATTTTTAATGGTGTACCATTGTTACTAATCGCATTACCCGTAATTAACTACGCTAAACAGATTAAAGCAGGGAAAGAAAACGTTTTACATCGGTAAAACCATTCTCCTAACCAATGCAAGTGAATTAAATTGGGCCATTTGTCACCCTCTTAATGGATAATCCGATGGGTTGAAGGTAATTGCAAGGGAACACATCTGCCCCTTGAACAGAATCACTTAGTTGAATTTGTTACGTGAATTACGAGAATCAATTTCATGGCCGTGAAATCTAAATGAATGTGAGAAAAGTACGAACTGGGACAATAGAAGTAGAAAATTTCTCAGGACCACCCAAAGGGGTGTAATAGCAAAAACAAGGTAAATGAATGTCAATGCAGTTTTAAAAGGTCCGACACCTTCTTTCAATTTTGAAACTTTCTTTACTCTTTTTGGTTTTTTGTTTGCAAATATAAGTGAGGTTTAATTAAATAGATAAAATTTTAAGTAAGGTAATTTTATGTAACTTGTTTTATCTGGAACCTGATTATATGCATTGTTTCATTTTTTGCTACGTAAATGGTTTGAAAATGTAATATTTATTTTGTGTATGCGATAGTATAAATATATTAATCAATTGACTTCCACGCTTATTTTACATTTGTTTCTCTGGATGGTACGATAATATTATCATAATTATTAGCGTCTAATGATAAAATATATATATATATATATATATATATATATATATATATATATATATATATATATATAAGACGTAACTTGTTTGAACCAAACACCGGACTTAACACTTGCATCTGACTCGTTGCCATTGCTAGACCTATTAGGGATGGGCGATCTTCGATTCGATCTGTGCGAATCGATCTTTTAGCCTTCGATCTGTCGATTTTTGAATCGATTTTTCGCGGGACCGATTCAGCTCGAATCGATTTATTTATTTCCGATTTCTATCACTGACATATAGCTATGTACCGATCGTATGCTATTTCATTTTGAGACAACTTTTTTTACCAGAGTGGAAAACCTTTTTTGCTTGCATTTTTATTTCTAGTATTTTGCTAATACAGGCGAGAGAAAAAGACATTATTATATACAGATTAAATTGCCTTACCTGAAACTATTTTTTGTGATACACTATTTCTCTGTACTCCTCGTATTTCTTAAAATAAAATTTAGAAATAAATGGTTATTTTCCTCTGGAATGTGCTTAACCAGAATGAGAGCAGAGATATTTTAATATATATTCGTCTATTTCTATTACATGTGCTTTCTTGTTTTGTATGTGGCACCAACATGAGAACGTAGTTGTATTTGCTGGCGGCAATTTAAAATCGAAATGGATGATTTTAAAAGAAAATATTTTAGATCGGCGGGCATTCCTATATCTCAAATAATGAATATAATAAATATTGTAGTGCCTTACACGAAGTATAACATATTGATTATAATTAAATTAACCAAAATTTGCATTTTGAAACTGAATATTCACAGAGTATTCATGTTGGTAGGTCCGAAATAGCTCAATGAACTGTGACGAATTTACCTTTTAGAGTTCAATGCAATGTGCTTATAGGGAAAAGGATGGACATACAAAAGTGTTTCACTTTGCTGCATGTAATTTTGACAGAACTATCCGTCCATAGTTATAAGTCATTGATTTCTATCTATTTAAGACAAGACAAGACGCGATAAAATAAAACTGAGCAAGCTCACGTGGAAATTTTTTCGCATCATGCAAATTTAAAATTTCGTACTTAAAAAATTGTTAATTCTAGATAAATGCATTTCAGATCTCTAAAATATGGTAGTGTTATCTGTATCACTGCGTACCATGAGTACCTATACTGCCAAACAGTGTAGTTGGCAGCATTCAATTTTAGTGCATCCCTCGTTAACTCTAAGGCCTTTGAACATTTCTCCCTGCTAACTAAGATAGGTGTTACATCTGCCCACTCCGTCCTTCCGCTATATGGTATCTAGTCTGGAGCAAGGTCTTCTTCTAAACTATCATCACTTATTATTAGTTCTTTATAATTGAAAATTAATCATTTGGTGGAAAAACATAATATATTGTCATATGAAGTCCACAGGTTTTGGCTAGTTATGACAAGTTGAGTCTAATAAAGCGAAACAAAATTTGTGCTTCTCCAAATTGAAATGTTAAAATAAATGGAATCGATCTATCAACATCGATCTTTTAAGGGCGATTAATCGATCTTCGAAATCGGGAAAAAATTACAGATCGATCCGTACTGAATCGATTTCCTCAGTTCGATCCCCCATCCCTAAGACCTACAGAAGGCGACCTGAACTTGCCAAATGTATGCCCACCTAACCTACTCGACCAGTGGATGTACGCCTCGGATAACAGCACCACTTCGGGCATGCCAACACCATTGGTGCCCACTCGAGTTACACTAACCAAGACTCAATCATTGGAAACCGAAGTTTTACAAATTCCTTTGTTTTTGGATTATTTTAGAGTTTTATTGCATTTATGGACAATTTTGGCGCGTTGATTCTCTCGTTTATAGGCGTTTATCATCAACTAAATCGCGGAGAACAAAGTGGTAGGGTTCAAACAATAGAGTATTTCGTCAAACTGTACCAGAAGGGACAAGGGCGGAGAGTATTTTTAATCCTACCATATGATGGACCAGTTATTAATAGTTGCGTTCCATTGGGTTATGTAGAGTACTCCGGCGCACACCTAATTAGCTATACTAGATGATAGGTAGCTGTAGTTTGCAAGAGTACTTACGCCGAGTTTTAGTGCCTCATAGTTGGCTTTTTGACGTTTTAGTTTATGAAAAATATTAAAAGTGTTTAAAAAGAAGCATTTGCTTCCGGTAATTATCAAAGACTATAAAACTTTTTCACAGAACACGTCATGACTCATCAATTCGATGTTTTGAATGCTCAAAAATTCACTTGTTTGAGCTGACGTGTGAAAGCTTGCATTGTCGTAGTGGAGAATGATTCGTCTTCTGCGATTGGTTTCCCTTATTTTTCCGAACAATTTTGGCTAACAAATGAACAATGGTGAACAGTTCAGAATTGACCGCTCTAGGTTTTGTATTTTTGTTTTTTTTTATACGATGTGGCCAAATCCTAGGAGACAACCCTTTGATGCGTCAGAATGGTTTTGGCCGGAAGGGAATTAAGGTAAGGGAAGTGAGGAAACTTGAGTCTTGTCTTTGCATTGCTGCAAGCTAGACAGCAGCCCAGAGACGGAGTGGATTATTTTAATTTCTTAATAATCTCTGGTCTCGAACCCGGGGCATGGCATGGTGGTCGTGCGGCTCAACGCATTGATCCAACTCCGTCTCCATTAATAGTAATGGTAATGCTGTAATGGCATGGTGGCGACATGTCCAATTCATCCGAAAAATAAGGCGAGCATTTATTTCGAAGTGCTTCGTGCGTGAACAACTTTTGTTGGATTCGGCTCGCCTTGAAAGACCCATACAGTCGATTGTTGCTTAGTTTTGGGTCATATGAATAGATCAGTGATGGCCAAACTCACACCACTTAATGTGAGGAATGTTTAAAAGCTTTAGAAGCATTTCCTACTGTTTGTTTATTTTTTAACCTTAAAATGCATGCAAAAGGTTGTATATCTTAAGATATTGTATGATTGCTTACAGAACTACTTAAATATGACGATTTTTTTAACTTTTGTATGCTTTAACAATTAAGAAACACAAAAACAGTAAACCGAATACAACCAAACATGTGCATATATGAATTTAAAAGCTCAAAAGCTCACTTGCCCGCAGGCATAGTTTTGGACATCACTGGCATAGATCCATGATTCGTCACCTATCACAACCTTATAGACGTTTTTGAATCACCGAGATTGCGTTTTTTAACATTTCTTTCCAGCAATCGATACGTGCTTTATTGAGTGAAATCAAATCTTTTTGACGGTTCATGCAATATTGAATGTATGCGAGCGGAACTAATGCTCAATCATGCCTCAATCTCACGGTATGTCACATGATGATCTTGCAATATCAGTTCACGCACAGCATCGATTTTTTTTCTGGCACAACAACCGATTAGGACGACCTTCACGAAATTCGTCCTGAAGAGAACTGCGATCACGATTAAATTCGGAAAACCAGCGAAACACGGTGGCTAGATGTGGTGCTTCATTATCAAAAGTCGGAACGAGCCGATCGGCACACTGTTGCTGGTTTAATCCACTTCGAAAGTCAAAGCAAATCATCGCACGAAAATGCTCACAATTTAATTCCATTTGTTGCCCAAGATGAATGTTTCAAGTACCTGTAAATAACACAAATTGCACTCGTATGACAAATCGTTCTGAGTACGATTACCATTAAAAATGTCAAACTTTAGAATGACAATGTCAAATTTTACATATTCACACTGGTGTTGACATATCTCAAAACGTAAGTAGCAACCTAGGTATAACAAAGAATGACAACTAATTGTCAGATATAGTGGAAATTAATTTACATGTAATTCTTTGTGTGAGATCTACCAGGATTACAATAAAGTACTTCGGTAATGACCTGGAGATTTTTATTTTCCTACTATTACAGCAAAGTACTTAAGGTGATTGTAGATGAGATAAATAAGTAGGCACGCTACACAAATGCTGGCGGAAAAGTGGATGTTCGTTTTAGAAAATGGACACCACCAAATACAAATGAGGTCAAGCCATTCTTTGGTCTACGAATGGTCATTGTGAAACTATTAGTTTATGTTGGTCTACATATACAGAGTGACACAAAAGGGCGATTTTCAAGTAATTTTCTAACAAAATCTTAATTAACGGTGCAAATAAAAAACTCACAAAGAATAACAGAGCCTAAAACGTGACTTGAAATTTTCCGCGATGGCGCGGAACTTCTCCAGCAACATTTGGTCCCACTCCTGACGCAAATATTGCATCAGCGACCCCAACTGTTTGTGCCACTAAGCACATAGACCCTGGCCTCCAAAATAGACCACACATAAATGTAAACTGTTTGGGATCCGTCGTGTACGCCAGCCATTCCGCAGATGTGATGAAATCCGGAAAATGGGCTTTGTATAATTCCTGAGTCGTTTTTACCCTGTGGGCCGATGGTTGTTGGTTTTTTAAAGTTGTTTTTTATCCCCTTATCCACGAAAACCAGTAGTGTATTTCCACTGGCGCAAATTTCGCCCTAAACCATAATATATTTGGGATTTTGGTGATGTCTAACGGCGGACAATTATTCAGAAACTTCTGTGGACCATATGCTGTTTTTTTTGGTAGTTCTACAGTGAATCTCATTAAAATTTTTAATGTCACCCTCACCCTATCGTCGCCCTATTATAGAAAAATGTTGGTCCCAAAAGAGGTCTCCCTTGAAAAAGGGCAACTTTTATTTCAGAATTTTTTTCTGAAAATGCTTTTCTATCAATATATTCGCCTCTGGAGATTAAAGTGGATCACCCTGTGTATACAGTGGTGGGCAAAAAAAAGGTGTTAAATTTTTTAAAACTAGTTTAAAATTGGTGTGTAATAAAATAGGTGGGGTAGTAAGTTTGATGTTAGTAAAAAATAATCATATTAAAATTGATGACGCAAAGCCTTTTTATGTCGTACACCGAAATTAAAGGAATTGAAACTACAAATATATATATACCTCAAAAGTTCGAAGAAGTACAAGAAAATTACCTAACTTGACCACCGGATGGACACGTTTAGAAAAGCAAAATGTTTGCTGAAATGCGTTTCAATAGCCAACACAGAAATGGTCAACTTTGGAGTGGCGAGCCCAAGTTTAAGTTGTTTGGTCCTGATAAAATAAATGAATAAATAAATTTTATTCAGGTATACTCCATAAAACATGCAGCCGGAACATAATGGTTTGGGCACGTTCCTCTTGGTATGGAGTTCGACCATCCTTTCATGAAATCCATAATCATATTAGCTTTGAGAGAATGACATAGATGGGCACTTGCCGATATTTAGGGGAAGGTCGTTAATGGAGCAACAATTCTGAAAGGCGTCCAAGTCAGAATTTAAAAGTAGGCAGTCGGCATTGTCTGACAAAGTGCGGAATATCTTCGCGCCATCAGCGTAACAATATTTGAGTGAGACAGAATCGTAGATACATTATTGCTATAAATTATAAATAACAATGGTCCTGGGAGCTCTGCGGTACCCCGGAAGTATTGTAAATAAAATCAGACGGAGCTCCATGAAAAGAAGCCCGCTGAATGCGCTCAGATAATTACGAAACTAATTTTCGGAAACCCGTGAAACCCGAGAAGGAAGAGTTTTAGAACAACTATTCGATGATTTATTCTCTCGAATGCTTTGCTGAAGTCAGTAAAACTACAGTCAACTTTCAATTGCAGAGATACAAAAATTTCAAAATGCCAATAAATTGTTGAAAGTTGATTTTCCTCTTATTAAGCGGGGGGAGAGGGGGGGGGGGGGGGGGTGTGGTAATAAAATAGTTTTTTGCATTTTTTTTCTTTCGCGGTATTTATTTGATAGTACAACTCTTACAGTGCCTCGGGTCTCCCTCCATTCGATCCGACTTATAGCTGTAACGAACAACTAAAAACAAAGTTAAAACTTTAAACGCGTTTTTCGCGAATATAGCATTTTTAAAGTCGGTGGACACTGTAACTCAAAATTTACTCTTTAAATTTGACACACTCTTTTAATACATAAAATATGAGGTACGTCGACATTTTTTTTTGCATTATAGTTAGTTTTACAATGACAAATATACTGATTTTTGCTTTTTTTTAAAGAAAAATTCGTTTTTTTACTTCCAAATCTGAAAAATCGTAAAAAAAAATGTCGACGTCATTACCACCGCAATGTACCTTTTTTTCTCAGAAGATTATTTTTCAATATTATACGCTAAAAATTTTACTGGATATTCTTCAAATGATACTTTATTATGTGTTTAATTTATAAATTAATTTAATTTACCTAAAAAAAATATTAAAAATATGCCTAAATAAATCTAGCGCATTAATTTGTAATAAGACGCTACGTCAGATAAAAACACAAACAGACTGCTTAAGTTGGCATAAGTTCGTTATCCATTTGAATTTAGTACCATCATCCGAAACACAAAAGCAATACCTTTGTATCCTATGAAAAGGCAACAACAGCAGCCTAATCACAATGCGAAATCTTGGTTTTTCAGTTTAGATTTAAAAGGTTATATGCGTCCATAATTGGCTCTGTTACACAGATTCGTTTAGGCAGAACGTTAGTGCGCTTTAAAATAGTTCTGGCGACATATGAATGTTAAATATGTGGCCAAATCAATATTGTTTGCGTCATCTATTGGTGAGTAACCGAACCATGAAGGTTTTATTTTAATTCATTCAGCCATTCCGGAGAAATAGTTTTTTTTGCCGGTATAAGAAGTAGACTACATGTTGACCCAGGTTATAAGCTACCAACATAACCAATTTCATTTAAATCCGTCTAGTACCATTCGCGTGATGGGTGTACAGCCATCTTCGGCCTCTACAGCGACTGATCAAGAGTTCTGACCGCCCTAGGCTAATTATGAGGACGCGCCCCCGCCAGGTGTGTTACGGACGGCCTAAAAAGTAGTAAGTGAGTAGAGTAGTAGCGTGAAAATTTTAACATGGTTCATACTACCTATAAAAGTTTTCAGATCGATCTGCAAGCGGATAGTGCAGCATTCGTCACCGTTTCGTTCCTTTCTGCAGAGTTCGTAAAAAATGTTTCTAGTTTACGAGTATGTTTTAAAATGTTTTCTATTTTCTTTTCCTTTTCTTTTGCCTTTTTTCTGTATTCTGCTACACTTGACTTTTTTACTATGGAATACTCTCATTACCACTCATAGTCTTAAAAAAACACGGAAACACTAAGGAAAGGACAACAAATATCAATCACCAAAAACGAATATACGCGAGCGCGTGATATGAAGGACGAACGACGATTTCGAAAGAGATAAGACAAATGAATGAAGCGCGGCAAAGTATACTAACTATTAAACACACCGGGGAGTCCCCGCACACGAGATGGGCGATCTTCGATTCGATCTCTGCCATTCGATTTTTTAGCCTTCGATCTGCCGATTTTTGAATCGATTTTTCGCGGGACCGATTCAGCTCGAATCGATTTATTTATTTCCGATTCCCATTGATTTAAGATAAGACGCGACGAAATAACATAAAACTGAGCAAGCTCACGTGGAAATTTTTTTGCATCATCATTAATTTGTGTAATAATCCTGCAAATTTAAAATTTCGTACCTAAAAAATTGTTAATGTTAGATAAATGAGATCTCTAAAATATGGTAGTGTTATCTGTATCACTGCATGAGTGCCTATACTGCCAAACAGTGTAGTTGGCGGCATTCAATTTTAGTACATCCCAGGTTAACTCTAAGGTCTTTGAAAATTTCTCACTACTAACTAGGATAGGTGTTACGTCTGCCCACTCCGTCCTTCCGCTATATGGTACCCAGTCTGGAGCATGGTCTTCTTCTGCACTATCACCACTTATTTTTAGTTCTTTAAAATTGCAAAATTAATCACTTGGTGAAGAAAATATAATATATTGTCATATAAAGTCCACCGGTTTTTGCTAGTTATGACAAATTGAGCCTAATAAAGCGAAACAAAATTTGTGCTTCTCCAAATTGAAGTGTCAAAATAAATGGAATCGATCTATGAACATCGATCGATTTAGAGCGATTAATCGATCTTCGAAATCGGAAAAAATTACAGATAGATTCGTACCGAATCGATTTTCTCAGTTCGATTCCCCATCCCTATTGCTGCGCTGAGTGCCTAGTGCGAGTTTTGTTTAATTCGCCTCACAGAAACGCGCGTATACGTGAAGATTATTTTGTATGGGAATTTAAACAGTGCAACCTAGACGATAAAGAATAGAATACGATACAATCGACACAGAGTCATCTAGCCGCAAATGCGAGAACTAGGTTGCACTGTTTAAATTCCGAATTTCCCATACAAAATGAAGTTAAAATTTACGCCCGTTATTGCGAGGTGGATTAAACAAAACTCGCACTAGGAACTCTGTTGCCAGCTCACCCACTCGCTCGACCACCGACCGATTCGAGTAACAAGTCAGTGTTTGTTTTATGCGCGCTTTTTAAAATTTCAAAATTTATTGTTAAAATCAGGGACTCTCAAGCGCATTTAGTTTTAGTGTTTTGTCTTGGTCTAGTTGAAATATGTAGGGTAGATGCAATGATGCTAGATTAGTGCATGCGAAGACACGATTTTAGCGCGCCCCCTCCGATCCTCGCGCCCTAGGCTGTAGCCTAATTAGCCTAAGGGTTAATCAGGCCCTGGGTCTCTAGTTCGATAATAACGCCCACCACGATTATAAAAAGGTACAATGTACAAACACGGCCCGTTACAATTTTGTCATATGTAAAGATTTCGTCGTAGCAATTATAATAATTGTCTATTTATTTTAAAGCCACGTAAGCAGACATGTTTTAGTTTTAAGTACATATATTCTTTATTTTGCGAAACAATTTTAATAATTTTTGAAAGAAATGTGAAAACTTGTTTAAACTTGCTTTCAATTTTCTGCAATTTACTTATAAAATCGAGAGAATTACCCAATTACAAACTAATTACTGTCTGGCAAGTGAAAATGTGTGAAAAGTTACGGCGGTTATACATTAAAAACTCGTTTAAATATCAAGAACTGACAACGATAACTCTGTTAATGCGAGATAAGAAAGTGATTAAGTGGCGGCACCTAACGAATTACACTGGCGGAATCTGGGTTTTAGTATTTATGTTTTGTAAAACTTTTTACACTTATTTTTGATTATGACACCATAAACATGTAACTGTGTCTATTAAATGCAAGCGGCTTTTTTCACGAAGGTAAAAAAAGAGGAAAAAGGTGTGTTCCTTTGGAAATGAAGGCACAGCACTATGCATTTTTCATCTAGATTTTGATTTTAATAGCAACAATGTATGGTAGTTGTAATCTTTTAAGTTTGATGTAACAACTGCTAAGTTTATGTAACAATGAACTTGTGGTAAAGGCGAGTTTTGAAATCTACCTTTTTTTGTGTTAAACCCGCCTTTTACTTGCATTTAATTTAATGTCACCCTTTTCCGAATCATTCCCAACTGTTTTTGTTTCAAACTCACCGACTTTTTCAAGCCAGACACAATCAATTTTGAATCAAAATCGCCCGAACAAAAGAATTTAGAATCCACTGGCATAATCTTGTGGTAGTAAGGTTTCCTTCGGGGAACTTACGGTCGTAAAGCGTCGTTCCAAACTCTGCAAATGTGAAAAAAAGCTGTTTAACATCGCTTTGTAGATTTTTATACTCTGACATGGCACAGTCCATCTAGGGCCCTGCACAGCACGTCATTGATGACGAGCAGGAAAAGCAAAGGTGACAATATGCATCCTTGTCTCACTCCGATCAGCACTTGGAAGGGCTTTCCCTTGTGTAGGACATGACATCGGGCTCACGAGTAGGATTCCTTTATGATAGTGAACATTTTTTCTGGGAAGCCTCTCCTACGATCAACCCTGTCAAACGCCGTCTCGAAATAAACGAACATTTAATGTAAAGGGGATCTCCATTCAACGGATTGCTCGATGATAATTCGGAGGGCGACGTAATCGCTGCTGAAGAAACCCTCACGAAAGCCTGTATGTTCAATCTTTAAATTGCGCTAGACAATTTAGTTGATTCGCATTAAGATTATTTTTGCTTTCAATTTGCAGACTGCAGTTAAAAGGCAGATACTGCACCAATTGCTACAACTGCTCATGCTGCCTTCTTTGGGATCTTCACAATTATGCCTGTTTTCCATTCAGTGGGATCGGTCTTACTTTTCCAACATTCCTGGACTACGTGGAGAAGAATATCAGCTGCAGTAATGGAATCCACCTTAAGTACTTCCACTGGTATTCCATCAATCCCTGGGGCCTTATTGAGGCCCATCGACTTAATTGCGTTAGCCAACTCCAACCTTATTGGAGTTCTGATGTTAATACTGATCACAGTCGGCGGATGTTCAGGCTCGGGTAAAGATGTATATGACGGTCCAAGGTTGTTGTTTAGGATTTCGACAAAATATACTCTCCACTTCCGCAGTTGATGTTCCTCCGCGACAAGTAGGGCTTCATTGATATCTCTTAAAGATTGTTCAGTTGCAAGAGTCTTTCCAGCCAGTTTCTTGGCAAACTTGTACAGATCTTCTCTATCGCCGTGGAATGCTGCTTCTCATGCCTTTTCTGCTACCGCGTTGAGGTAATTTCGCTTGTCATATATCATAGTTCTTTGGACGCCTTTCTGTAGAGATCGGTATGCAGGTCTGAGATGTTGTTTAAGTGCAACGTCGATAGCAGAATTGATGTGGTCTTTAGTCTGCTTCCGTTCTTAAAGTTGGAACATGTTACGTCACAGAATCTATGGTCGTCTTCCGCTTTCTAATTGTCCCATCACAGTTCACAAAGCATTTCTTCCTCTTTTTCCATTTTTAGGGTTCCGTAGCAAAATGGAAATAGTTGGAATAGTTTTAGTTAGTTTACTTAGCCCTGCTCACTGACTCAGAATTTGTTTCCGCATATTTCATCCCCAGATATACGTGGACTAGAACAGTGCAATGTAAACTTGGCTTCTTTAGTGGTGGCATTGACTCTTCTGTCAATCGCAAAAGGACTTTTCTCTCTGTTGGCTTTGGTACGTCCATCCTAAGGACTTTCGATTTCCCACAGGGTATTGTCGGGTTCTGTGGTCTTAGTACTGCCAGAAGATCGTTTTTCTGCAGGAGGGGCTGCGGCAGCCAAATCCTCGCTCTTGGACTTTCGGGTATGTCCGAGCCGGGGAAAGCATGCAGCGAACAGCCAGCCCTATGTGTCGTATAAGTAAGTGATAGGAAATTGTTGCTATTTTGTTCAAAGCTTGTCTATTATTTCTAGCTATACTACGCTTAAGCTGTTAGATTTTTTGTATTTGTTTCAAAAGTCGTCCATATACAGTTCAAAGTATTTAATTGGTTCCGACAACTTTATTTTAATAATTTTTAGCTAAAACCAGAACTGGAGGACTATTGTTGTCTCCTTTAACCTAGCATGTATTCGGTATTGAGAATATTTACATCAAACTCGCAATTCAAATGGCTGGATTTGAAGGACTTAGCGTAGAGGTAGAGAGTCGCTCTAGAAGAAGCCGAAGTCTTCTTCAGTTTTCTGCTTTAATTTAGCAAATTGCTTTTGTTATGTTGGAGTGTATATTTATTTAATTTTTACTAAAGTGGGCAAATGACAGAGTCATTATTCTTATGTATTCTTATTCGGGGTTCGATGACGAAAGTAGTAATAGACGTGGGGAAGATCCGGATGGAAGGAAGGTACCCTGACTTAAAAATCGCGGCTGGATTTGAAGGACTTAGCGCAGAGGTAGAGAGTCGGTCTAGTAGAAGCCGAAGTCTTCTCGAGGTTTCTGCTTTAATTTAAAAAAATATAAATCAAGAATAATCTTATAAATCTCAAAAATCAATTTTCTTTTCGTAATTGTATTTTATGAGCAAGAAGTGATTATTTAAACGTGCCATAATTGTATCTTTACCCGGTTAATTTCACATCTCGTCCGGATGCTCTCTGACACTTCCCATGATTTATAATAGTTCGGGTTTTCAACGGTACAAAGGAGTTTCTTCGTGCTGTCTGCTATAAAAGCATGTTCTTGTTGGGTATTTATATGATTAAGTTAAATCACCATTCGCACTCACATAACTCATTTCGGAGGCAAAATATTCCAGTTTAACAAGACCTGCCACAAGTTGCATCCCTTTTCATGTAGATAATTGCAAGTACTTACGTTGGCCACCTTATGATTAAGAAGACTGATGAGACACACCTGAGTTCTTGAGTTGAGCAGCACTGCCATGTAAAAGAGATGAGTGGGAATTCTCAAATAGGTCAATTTCAACGGTTACTCCTTACAGGAAGTCATGACTTTGAATACAGTAATGTTAGCTGGCACCAGTACAAGATATTGGGAGTGACTGACAAGATCCAAGAAGTTGCTTAGATCTTTTATAAATGATTAGGAAATGCCAGGAAAACCTTCACGAGTTTGTACGGCCAAAAACGGAAGTACAAAAAGAAATCAGATAAACTTACAAGAGGCTGAAATTCCTGTGTTTGTTTTGATGCAGTTCTTGATTTATCTCATTTCAATCTTGAAACCAGATTTAAAACGCACACTATTTTTACTTGCCTACCAACCGGCTCCTTCTTCATATCGCACAGCATATCAGTTTTACGAGCTGCTCCTATCCCGCAAAGGAGACATTAAATAATACTTCTGTCTCTATTTTATTAAAATGATTTAACCGCACGATCAGCTACAATACCGCTGGAGGCAAAATAACCTTTGTCATCTATGAACTGTGGACAATTAACTTGTTATGGGAGAACTTCATCTCACCTTCCTCCTCCGTAGTGGTAAAGGCGCACCTACAGCAAGGCCGATTGTACTTCATCCGTGCCTAAAAACATTATGAGCAGAGATAATAATTCATAAGAGCACTCCATTCAAGAAGTGTAAATACAGTCGTTCTTCATAAACCTGCTGCGAATGCAGAATTAGTCACGGAGTCAAGTAGCTGTCTGCCAGCAACAATGAGAATGTGAGGACCGCAATGTGCAAATAATTATAGTTTTTATTTACGCACGTTATTAATGACGCTAACGCCAACAGAAACACGACCAGAAACTCACTTTATGGTGACAAGTTAAAGACCACGAAACAAGTATGATTTAATTCAGTTAATTACGAATTCTACGCGTAATTAGCCTACAACCGCCGAGGTTCTGCTCGAAGACTTGACTATCAATCACCACTGTCAGATCCCAACGAATTGCAAATGCAGCAGACTCTTGATTTCGCCGTGTCCTCAAAAGGACCACGAGATTTTGATATATGACTGGCGACCCCATGGTTAAGTGTTTTCATCTATGACTCAAATGAACTGATACTGACATGGTATAGTGTGAGCTGTTTATATTTATCTATACAACTAGGAAGTCTTATATTAATCAGGAATAATCCCGACTATGCTTAAGAACATATACATCAAATAGCAACATCAGGTCATTGTTAGGCACCAACCAATTCTGCACAGTCGATAGTTGCTCAATCAGTCAAATAGCGAGTTATGGGTATAAGGATGTTAATAAAGCAAGTGTCAAAAGAGATTTATAGTAGTTTGTGGAGTACGAGCGCAGCAGGAAATCTGCAACACTTCTGTCGAATTATAAATCACAAATTAATGGTAATGGGTTACGTTCTCGTCAATATGCTAGTTTTTTACCACATCCAGTCAACACTGCTTTAACAAGATTCGCGTAATTACGAACCACAGATAAATCAATCTGAAAGAGTTTAACTAGTTGAGAAGAAATCAATAATAGCTTAAACGTAATTGCCTGACGTTGAATTGGCTAATTTTTTAAAGTGTGTTGCGTGTTAATTGAAAGCCTAATTATTGGGAGAAAGAAGGCTGTAACATCTATGTATAAAAAAGCACTTCTTACGAAGCATGAAATTGTGCTCATTCCTATTATGTTTCCGTGTCCTTTTAACATTACATATCCGCAAAAGCAAATACTTTTTTACTGCACTAAATTTCAATGTCTCGTTAAGTGACTCATCAGCAAACATGGTATTTTTACATAAATGTTAAACAAACTATTTAACATATTTTTATTGTGCATTGAAAAAACGTCTTCCATAGAAGCAGTTCGGAAGGCGATTGCAAGACATTTAAAGCCGCTCCTTTTGGAAGTATTTTTAGTTTTTCCTACTGAGTAATGTTACATCCACATGTTATCCAACACAACTCGAATACAGTCGGGGTACCAAAATGAAGATGGCCTCTTCACTATACTTGCCATTGCATGAAGAAGTTTGCGAGGTTTAGCTGTCATGAAAATTGTTAACAAAGGCACGCCACAGGGAGGAGTCTTATAACCTATGCTTTGGAATATCTGTCCCAACAAAATCCTTAAAGACCTCGTCAGTAAAATTATCAAAACGATAGCCTTCGCAGATGAAATAGTCCTAGTGACAAAAGAAAAATCCACGAACGGTAAATGTTGTGAACTAGGCGTTAAAAGATATATCGAGATGGCCAGAAATAAATGGCTTTACAGTAAACCTTTAAAAAATGGAAATGGTACTGTTTACAAGAAAATACAATCCACTATTTTGGAAACCATCAAAACTTGAAGGCAGTATGCTCAAAATCTCTCCGGAAGCCACGTTTCTAGGCGTTATATTCGACTTCAAACTAAATTGAAAACGTAATATGGAAAAAAGAACTAAGGACTTAATGCTCTATATGTATGCACAAAAACTGGGCCATAAAACCGCATATTGTACACAGGATATACACATCAGTCGCCGGACTCCTTCTTGTGGTCATAGTTTGGTGGAACGCAGCAAGCAAGCAGTCACATCTCAACTTCCTACGAAAGCTAGCTTCTGTGGCAGTAACCGGCGCTATAAAATCTACACCACAAGCTGATATTCTGGAAACCATCGTAAACCTACATTCCATAGAATTTCACACCAAAAAGAGGCAGATACAGCAGGCCTCACACTTATAGAAAACACACATTGGTCGCTTCATGACTTTGGACACGTAGTAATACTGGACCTCTTCAATCAAAGTGGACTTCACTCCAGAACGGATTGTATGAAAACTCAGTATAACTTCCAGAAATACTTTTCTGTTAGCATACCTAACGAGAATAAGAAGTTTTTAAACACCCAGACAGTATTATAAGAGGAAGGTCCATCTTCACAGATGCTGCAAATAGAAAAGCCAAATAAACTCACAAATCAGTGCAGAGTCAGTGGAAAAGGTTCACCTTCCCCTCAACACAGCAAAAAGTCAAATTGAAAACCAGTATTCCATTATGATTTCGGAACAGTGGACAAAAAATTACTTTTTGTTCCACAGTACGAGGTTTATGGTCAACAATATACCATATAAGAACCGCAGCTTTCTTCTCCCTCGACACGCATTCAAACACTCGTCGGTGTCATCACTGGATATTGCCCATTGGATCAATGTTCACTAGACCCGGTGTACCATCAAGTGAATTCTGTAGAAGCCGTAAGGATGAAGATAAAATTGAGTCTATAGTGCATCTGCATCTTTGACAACTTGGATGATTTGCAAAAGATAGCACTGGTCTCCATTGATTCATACATCTAGGTGGTTTTTACATCCAACTGTATTGGCCTCCGAGCTGTTCTCAGCAGCAAGTAGCCCGACCAATCAACCAACCAAGCTATACAAGCAAGTATCTTGAATTATCGGGATTTACTCAAAGAGTGTTATTGTTTGATGCGTATATTGCAGTTGAGATGACGAGGTAGGGTGATTCGATAGGAAGATAGATATCAGTCAGTCTGCGAATTCAGAATGAAGAGAGTTGTGAATTTTAAGTGTGCTAGCTAGGCTAAGAGGAGTACGGTTTAAGAAGTGTGGAGCTCGCCTAGCTAGCCGTGATAAGTACACTATATTGGTGGATTTTTACCTGACCCTTTAGTCCACACAACCTGTACTGTTATGGCAGTCACTTTTTTGGTTATATCAAAAGTAATGATAATGAGGATATAAGGCTAAACGAAAGAAAGGAACTAAAGAAATTTCTCATTCTGAAAATAATGCGCAAAGATCCGATCCGAATACATCATCTATATATGGGGCAAGTAGTAACACCCGAATCGGGTGACTCAAGCAGGCCTGAGACAAAATTCGGTCCTGGGGGGGGGGGGGCCACATACGGGCCCCCGTGAAAGGAAGCTCGGGGCCGGAACTTAGCGTTTACAGGCCCATATAAAATCGAATGAGTGACTTTCAGTTTAAAATCTGTCTAGTATATTACACTTTTTCGATCGTGAAAATTTTTTTTGTATATATAATTAAAATGGAAAAAATTTCTGTGGATGCCTTTGATGACGGGCCCCGTTTAAAAGCCCGGGCCCGGGGGTATTACCCCCTTCGCCCCCTCCCTCTCGGCGGCCCTGGACCCAAGTGAATTCAGTAACAGTGAAACTGTGCTTTTAAGGAATCTGATTGATTGCAAAACAACCTTTAAACTCAGAAGAAAGATAAAACCATTTTTCCACCCATTGAGAGTGCTTTCGCGCGTCGTTGCGCGAAAACCGGTGGTTTTTGGCGTTTTGTAAGACGAGGGCACGGATAAAACCCTTTTTCATAATGATATTTGGGTTCAGCGACCTCAAAATCAAAGGGAGTTGGCCGAATTATTTGCGTTGTTGGGCCGAAATTCCGATTCACCATTTATACTAAAAATTGGATTAAATAGTATTTAGATTTAAGTTAAAAACTAATTGGTTTCAAAGTTGGTGGAATTTTTAGAAGTATTTTAACAGAACCCAACTGCCTTATAAATGAACGAACCAACATCAATAAAGAGTTAGTAACTACTATTACATTAATTATTTTTGTCTGACAACATATTGCACTAAAAATTCAATTAGAGATTGCACAATAAAATTGGTGTTTCGGAAACTACTGTAAACTGCAGGGCCTCTGTCTGTCAGCGAATCGTTGGAAGACCTCATGCCCTAAGGGTTTCCAGAAACTTAAGGGGTTTTCTACCTTACCCCGTTTTAAATACTGTTTTTCGAGGATGAGTCGTAGGGACACCAATAATGCGATTGAAATGCGGTTTTTTGGGTTCAACTCGTTTATTCTTATACTTTGAAAATCAATTTTTTTAAATTTTTATTGTTTTTGGTTTGACCTTTGTTCGACCTTGAAGTACCCCTTACGAAAAGTTTATATCAAAACGATTGACACGATTCAGCTCATGAAAGACACATAAAGCAAAAAATCGAAGATTTAGTTTTATTATCCCCTTGGGTATCGTTTGACGAACGGAATTTTCAAAATTTAAAAATATCGCAAAATAGTCGACATTTAAAAAAAATTTTGCTTTTTATCATGTTTTTAGTGTCAAAAACAACTGTTAAAATTTTGAAAATGTTAAATTTTCAAAAAACCATCATCAGACTATAGCAACGATAGCGATAGTTGCAAAAACGCAACTTTTGGGAAATCTCATTTAAAGGTGTTCATGCATGAACCTTGGGCGGAAAGTTACTTACGATCTGTTTCTGACATCAAGTTTTCTTTCAAACTGAAGGATCTTAGTTTATAGAATAAACAGGATAGGTCGTCGCGTGTATGAACCGTGTAGGTGAGACCATCCATTTTGCTCGCGGGAAAGGAGGTTCACTGAGTCTAAAGCGTTTGTGAGAAAAGATTTGTTGAGTTTATATCCAAATTAGAAGGGAATTATTATTTTTGTTTGAGTAAAAATAGACAAAGAACATAATAAAAAGTGTTTTAAAAAACTCTTTAAGAACCTAAAGTGTTGAGAATAAGTTAATTTCACGATGGAGTGATAGGTTTTATGCTGTGACAATAATCGTTGCAATTCGCCAAAAATATCACTTTGTAGGAATGATTTCTTATGATTGTTTATTGTCTTAATATACCAAAAAAACTGTAAATTCTGGGAAAGTAGTGATAATAAATAAAAGTTTTTATTACAATTGCCATTTTGTTTACATCTGAAATATTTTCATTTTTAATCATTCAAAGGCAGTTCTTCGTTATGTTAACTTTCTTTTCCCTTTATAGTATAGTATAGTAAAGCTTCCAAATCGGTCCACGCGTTACAAAGTTAGGTTTCACCCCCACCCCCACCCCAACCCATTATTCTTTCATTGCTTGTGCCTTTCATGTCGCCCTCTGAAATTAACCTTGCAATTCCCACTAAGATACTGGTTTCGCAAGTACTTTGAACTGGTTGGTATAAAATAAAAATCAATTTAAACTCATCTGTACAAACTTGCAGTCAATGGTGGTCCTATACAAAACTTCAATTATGTCACATATCATTCACGATTCACCCGCCTCATGGCAGTTAAATTTATGCTTCAATGAATTCCACCTTTCAATAAATTGTAAAATTACCATTCTGGCATCCTGCTGGGAGAACTTCAGGTTCAGGCATCAAATGTGGGCGGTTATCTTCCTTCCATGCCGCGAATTTATCGGCCAAATGTTAATAACAGGCAACAACACGCGAAATGTGTTGCTAATAATCGCCAGCATAAATCTGATATGATTCGACGTGCATACCGGAGAAGAAACTTATAATTAAAGAATGGTAATGGTCATCCGTGCACTGTATAGCATCATATTTCTTTTGCTCTTAAGGTTACACAGGTTGGAAATTGTTTTTAAAATCCTATTATTTCAGGCAAACAAGCTATTGCGCAAATGTTGTAAAGATCTTTTAAACCGATAGTGAGACTTTGAAGCGTTATTGGAAAAGTACATATCACGATAGCTTGTGTGGTCGTGCAAGAAGTTATCTAGGAAAATTCAAACAAAATTGTACTAAAAAATATAGTATTACGTGCCTTGGTAAGAAAAACAAATTTAATGTTTTAAAAATGTTGCAATGACGACAAACATCTATGTAGATTTCTATTCAATGCAATTGATTAAATTATTGACACATATGTATTTTATCTACTTATTTACATGTTGACTAATAATATAAACATTAAAAAACTGTGAAACATTGAGAGTGAAATTAAGAATAGAATAAATGAATTAAAGTTAGATTTAATGCAAATGCTTGAAATATTAAACTAAATATTGTTGGTAGACTACGTAAACACTACCGTACGTATTTTAATAAAGTATCTCTTTGAAAAAAAAAACTGCTAATTGGAGTTGGATCAATTCGTTGAGCCGCACGACCACCATGCCATGGGTACCGGGTTCGAGACCAGGTCTCCCCGTAAGCTTTTATTAAGAAATTGAAATAATCCACTCCGTCTCTGGGATGTTGTCTAGCTCGCAGCAATGCAAAAACGAGACTTTCAAGTTTCCCCACTTCCCTTACCCTAATTCCCTTCCGGCCAAAACCATGCTAACGCATCAAAGGGTTGTCCTCTAGGATTTGACCACATCGTATAAAAAAAAGAGCCGTCTTAAACAATCAGTTATTTGTGTGTGTTTTGACCTACACATTTTCTTTCTTTAACAACAAATTTTCAAATCTATACTTAAATTATCCTTACTTGAGTTGAGAACCTACCCGCCATGTAAGATCATGATTGGCGCATCTGCCATGAAGGATTTATAAAGATGTCATAACCTCTTCATTCTACCATGTTCGAGAACTTCTTGAAGAAGCATCATTGGCGAAACTCATCATGTAAACATCTTTTAGAAACCTTGGCTTGTCAAAATCGTCCGAAAACCTCTTCAGGGAAATTTAATAATATGAACACCTTAGTTAAAAGTCTTCAGAAAACATCTTCACGTGTTAGACTGTTACTCTTTAGGCAACTTCATCTTCTATACATAGTTTGACATGGTTCTATTAAGTCGTTGGCTTTGTGAAATGCCTGGATATGTGCAAATATAAGGAATGCATTGAGAGTTTTTCTTTGGATTAATTCATCATATTTTGTTTGAAGTTCTTCTCATGGAAATCAGTTTCTATTTCATTTTCAGTTTCTTAATTTGATCGGTGAGTTTTATCAGAGGGTATGGTTTGTTTTGGTCTTTACTCTTGGCATTTCATCATGTTGCTTTTCATATTTATCATCTTCAGTTTCAAAATGGTTACATCATATCTCTTTTTGTCTTTAGCCTAATTGACCTTTTATCCTAAATACGTTGGATTTATTTTCAAACCGATACTAAATTCAGTTCCGCATATAACAACAAGATTTCAAATATTGTATTTTGTCGCTTACTTTCATTTTTTATTGAAGGTGTTTTGGAATTCTTTGGATTTGTTCAGAAAATATCATTATTTGTTCACTTCGCTCCTTTTAAAATTGTAGTAGGTCTTAGTTCGGCTAAATTGACGTTGTTATAAAACGGTGTACTATTTAAACTTGCACACTTAAAATGACCGTTTTCCTCTTCTTTGTAATATTTTAGCTATATTGTACGTTCTTGTGATGTTATTGACGACGATAAGTTAATATTATGGTTATTTAGTCTTAACGATATAGCTTTTTGGTAGTAACTAGCGGTCATAAATGATCTACGTGGTATGTGTCCAGCGACCAAGACTCTTTTGGTAGGGAATGAAGGAATCTTTTCTTCTTGCCTTCTTTGCTGGCCACTTAGCATTCTTGCGTTAATTTTACAAGATATCACACCATTTGCTACTAAAAGTCTCATCACTGCACATTACTCCTGAAATTTCCCAATTGATTTATCAAGCCGGTTTTGAACTACCACAATTTGTTTCATTACTTATTGCATCATCCTTATAAGACACTTATTTTCAATCACCAACGCTTACAGTTTTTATTCACTTCACTGGTTAGTTCGTTTTACAACCTTGTTTATAATATTAAATTTAACTTACATAATTTATATCTTCTTCACAGTATAAATCGCATGTAAACTATTCGCGATCTCAATCACGACTAAAACTAACTAGGCTGCTACTAAACCTAATTTATACTCTCTCTCTAGTTCCCGAAACTCCTTGTGGGGCATGGGGCGGGAGAAGAACATCACTCTATTCAAAACAACGATTGCAAGTGGACCTACAATTTAAAGTGAATTTCGAACCCCTGACATTTTCTCTGCAACCCCTATGGTCTTTTTATCGTGATCTGTTGTCAGCAGAAAATAATCATGGGTCGACGCCGGTGGAATTCGAACCTGGGACTTCCCAGTTAGTATGTCGACATCCTATCACTTACTCCACCGACGACTTTATACTAATCTAATCAGCTTAATTTTACAAACTTCAGCCAGTTAGTTCTAGATGTTTCCGTTGTACATTTTCATCTCGCTTATTCACCACGGGATCGAGTCGTGCTTTGAACACTGTTTGCGTTGTGAACACAAGTTATTGGATAAGCCAATAATCTGCACGAAACATGTGATAATAAAAAGTTATTTTAAATTTCAGAAGTTAAATCTTTTTAAAAATTAGAGTTCCGGTGTATGATATAAGTTGACGAAATTCTGTTACATTTGTCCATTTCGCAAAAACTTTTTGGTTTGCGTGAGAATTCTTTAGGTAAACATTTTTTAAGTTCACATAATTTTTCTGAAATAAGTGCTCTGTTTCCAGGTTTTAATTTAAAATGAAGACATTTATTTTTAACTATGCTTGTAATTATTTTCCTTGCCACTCCACTTCAAGTACTTTTGACTTTTGACTTTTATATTTTTCGTGTGGTCATCAGAATGTTCTCTGTCTGAAAAACTTCATATCTCTCATTGCCAATGGTTGTCTGACATACAACCATTATGTTTAAGTAGTGACCAATTTGAGTGCATTTCTGACAACCGTGAAATCTTTGATGACATTGAATACCACAAATAAATGTTCGAGGTGGATCATCAGAAGAAATCAAACGAATTTTAACAAAACAGTTTTTTATTTTATCCTCTTGAAACTAATTTGGCACACAAATTATTAAGTAGTGTGTTATAACAACTTTGAACCATTTCTAAGTAATGTTATGATTCACGTTCTTAATAGCTGTAGCAAAGTCTCAAGAATTTATCATTAAATATCATTCAATGAGATACATAATTGAAAGTAATAAATAAATTTCATAAATTATTCTTCTAATGCAAAAGTTAGTTCAAGAGAATCTTTAGTAAGTATTGTTGATCTTATTCAAGTTGGAATAATATAATTTTTCTGTCATAAGCAGGAAACAGTAGGAAGCATTATTTAAAAAACACATTTCTTATAATATTTTATTGAAAACTTAATCATTAAAACAAACACACAAACACATTTTCTTGCGAGTACTTTGATTTTCAATTCAATTCTGACAAAACTAATGATTAGACATCAGAAAGTTCTTTATTTTCGTTTTCTTCCTCTGAATCCAGCTGCTCAATTTCCGTTTCTTGGTCTATATCCTCACCAAAACGTAACAATCCCACCAAAAACATTTCAGGTAAAGAAGGTTGCCAAGACTCACAAGCTCATACCGCTTTCACTCTCAAAAAGTTATCAGATCTCAGCCCCTCACTCTACAAGGCCTAACTCTAGAGACCCTACATCTTGGTCAAAAATTATGGCTTGGCAGTTTCGCGGCTGTCGCACAGTCACTCCTATGGACTTATGGTAAGCAATTAAGTCATTGGTCTTTAATGTTGTGTCATGCATTAGATCCATGATCTCATACAAAATTTCAACTTTCTTGGGCTCTTGGAAGTTTGAAAATTATCTTATCTTGTTATATAATACAGAACCAGATCCCCCTTTTCGGCCAGGGGTTGGAGGGGTAAAAGTTACATATTTTTTAATATTTTCGGTGTTGTGTGTTAATCCTAGCCGGCATACCAAATTTCAGCTTTCTAAGACTTCAGGAAGTATGCTAGCTGGACAAATGAAACTTAGTGTGTTTCATAAGTCTGGTAACTAGGTACTACTAGGTGGGTTCCAAATAAGACGAAACGCTTCGAGAAAAGGTAGGTAGTGCCCAGTCTTGGCGGGGGCACGATAATGCTCTTTTGAATTTATCATTATTTTTCTTCTTCCTGTCTAGAATAATGGATTTCTCACTGTCGTTCAGTTTTTGTTGCCGTTTTTTATGGGCAGTTTATAGGATAGATTTAGCAAAAATTTTTTAAAAATTTTATACTGGCATCTAAAATGGATGGCCCAAACCTGCAAGTTCCTTCATCATCAATATTTTCTCTTTCTATGTTATTGAACTGATTGGATGTTGCCCCACAGATGTAGCACCACAAAGTTGATTTCGTTTCTGTTTCGGAATAACATACCTGCCATCAACCATAGCAAATATCAGACAATGTTTAAAGTTACATCTACAAGCTTAGTTAGCTTGAAAGCTTTAATTTTGTCTTCTATGTAATCAATTTCCTCCTTAGTTAAATCTGTAGACTCGTTGACAAACCTTATTCTTATCGGTCTACAGTATCGAGATGATGGAGTGGAAATTTGCCAAATAAATTTTTATAATAAACAGGTGAACGCCTGACACAGCCGTGATTGAGGCCGCGAATAGTTTAAATGCGACTGATACTGTAAAAGGGTTAGTTGTTAACTAAAGCCCCCACTACGTTATAATATATCCTGCTTTGCTATCTGCGATACTAACAAACCAGTAAATTTAAAGGTGTTGGATGCAATGGACCGACAGAATGTTCTAGCGTGATACCAAAAATAGTTACTTCTTCTATTTAAATTTATTATTTAACTTTGCTTATCGAGCATATCACTACAAATAGCAGCTCTAAGAGCGGCTTTAGCAACACTCTTGATCGTAACCCTCAACATACAATTAAAAAAATATAAGTAATAATCCTACGCTAACGCCGCTATTGAAAAACGTCGTGCACAAGCATCCATTTACCCTCAAGCACCAACCGCTAATGCTGCGATTGATTTATGTCGATAACCTTCGAAGCGCGTTTGGGCATTGAAAAATAGTCATTTAAACATTTCCATTTATTTTTGTCGCCATGTAAATGGGCCCTTACAACACTAACTTTTAGTGTTGTAATGAAATAAATGCCTATAATGTACTCATATTCTCGTAACCGAGATAGGCGAATATAATGAAAGTGAAAAATCATCTAAAATGAAAACGAGTTCGGGATAATGCTTGAAGCTATCGGCCTTTCACCTATATGGAGTTTATCATTCTTTCAACTACCTGGTGCTACCTGAATAATGCTCCTCCTTTGCGAATGGATAATCCTATCACCTGCTCTTTGACATTTATTAATTCGTTTTTGATAACGTTATTAACGCCCTTCGTATAAATATCCGTGGTAAGCAGACATTAACTTATGTTTTACAACAAGTTCAATTCCTGCAGAATTCCACTGCTTCATGCTTTTTTGAAACTACTATTTGTTTGCGTATTTCTAAATATGGTTCCTCATCGAATTGATAGTGTTGGTCGTGGGATAAATAATTTTACTGGACCTGAAAAGTAGACGCACTTATTGCGTGGAGTGTCGTAATGGCTATTTGAAACATCTTCTTCATAAATATTTGCAAAGGTGGTTATCATATTTAATGTTTTGAAACACACCTGCACCTGCAAAGCTTGTTTTCGTGTATTAACTGGTCATATGCGGTTTCTTTTGACCAGAAAGGTAGCATTCTAGCTTCATTGCCTGAAATCCTTTCACATGCAGTAGACATCGGTATACATTCGAGCAATATATATGTAGCTGATCATATTTGACTGGAACTTTGCTGATACTTGTTCTTGTGAACACATTCTTCCCCGCTCTATGAAGAATGTGCTCAGAGATTATCTTAAGTTACTTCTTGGAGTCGCGAACTCGTAAAATGCTTTCGAGTACCTACACAGTTATCGAAAAAATTTTTAATTATCGATACCAAAAAGATAACCAACTGGATTTCTAGTTAGTTGTGCGAACTTGGACTCTAGCTGTGGTATCGGCATCTCCCCAGTAGGTCGGCATTAATCAAATTTGGTAATACTGGTAAATGACGTTTAAATCTCAACTTGTACCATAAAATTAATTGCTCATTTCCTTTTCTTTGCGTAAGATATCCACAAATTTTTACGATCAAATTCATTTTGCTTTATATTGTAATTATACCTAAGTGGAGGAATTACGCACTTTTACGAGTACTGAAGTTAATAGGAGTCACGTTTTCATAAAACAAATATAGCCTGGCGCTAACGAGCCTTAGCCTTCAGGGCAATTTCAGCAGGAATCCCTGGGTCTCTACTTAGTGAACAATATCTTGCTTTCCAACAGTCCATTATCACATTATGGAACAAAACGAGATTTTCTCTAATAATATGTGATTAAGCATTTTCTGATGTACGAAACTGTCAATCATCCGTCAGTTAACCTTGACTCACGTACAGTGTCAGGACCTCGTGAAACTACTGCAGGCAACTCTTGCATTCCACGGTAATCCACTGGTTTGCTTCTTGATGATATGTAATGAGTACTTTGTGTCGAGGTTGGGTTTCAATTTTAACCTGAGCAAATGTTATGAAGATTGTGAAAACCGATAAAGGAATACTATGTATAGAAAAGTGTATAGTCTTTACTTTCGGCTTCATTGTTTTGCAGCAATTAGGCATAACCCAGCAGTATTGCATACTTTGATTTTACAAGTCCAGCAGATTGATTTTTAGGAACACGTAAATTAAATATTTTTACCCAGCAATTATCATTTTTATTTCAACAACAAAAGTCAAAATGGGTGTAGAAAATTAGTTGCTGACTTTTTTCACGGATCAATTCCACTAGACGGTGCTAATGGTTATCTTTTACTGCTGAAAGCTACCAGAACTTATTAGCAATTGGAAAATAATCAGCCCAATCATTGTATCCGTCGAAGCGGAAAAGTTGCGAATTCCATATATTTGTGTTTGAATTGCAACAACGCAACGGGATTTTTCCGCTCCAACTAAAGTCTAATTATTTGAAGTCCACATTAAGCCATAGGTTGATTGATTAGATTTGGAGGTGTGAGGTTCTCAAGCGCCGCGGCCACTGGGGCCTATTGTGCTAACCCTCTCAACTCCTTATAGTAAGCCGGTCCCTCCGAAGAAGTTCAACAGCTCCCGCAGTTGGCAGTTATTCAGCCCGCTCGGTACAAGGGTTGGTTTCCCGAATAGGCTAAATCTGTTCCTGGCTACTGCAGGGCATTCACATAGCATATGTAATGGGGTCTCATCCTCCTCCAGACAGAGTGTGAAGGTGGGGTCGATGGCTCTGCCTATCCTCACCAGGTGCTTCCTTAGCTGACAGTGGCCGGTAAGTAGGCCTGCCAGAGTTCTAACAGCGGACTTACTAAGCTTGAGGAGCTCCGTGGATCTGCCCGGTGACGGTGAGGGCATAAGGCTTCTTGAGTGAGCGTGCCCCTCAATATTGTTCCAATACAGCCTATGGTTCACTCGAAATTACACTTTTGGGTGATGGCTCAAGCTTCAATTCCCAAGCCTAGTTGGAAATCGGAATATCTTCGTGTTAAGTATTTCAAGCCAGCGGACCGGGGTGATCCCAATCACTCATACTTGCTAAGACAAGACTATCAGCTACAACGTATTGATCAATTTCCAATTTCAAGTAGGTACAAATCATATGAAGCCCAAAATTCAAAACGAATTTTTTTTTTGAAAGTTGTATGCAAGAGATTTAGAGGTTGTAAGGTTCAAGTCGTAGTCGGATGGGAGTTGAGTCTTTAAAATTTTGATAACGAATATGTGTGTTTGGAAAAATTTTTTCGTATAGACGCCCGCGATTGTGTAAATTGTAGGCTTGTGAAATTTACGAATGGTATGTTAGCCTATGAAAATATTTTTTGGTAAAGGTAATTCACGATGCAAAATAAATACAATTTTCCTCGCAGCGAACGCCTGTGAAAGTAATATGCGCTTGAAAGTGATGAAATATTCAAGTGAACTTAAGATGGTAAGTTTATAGTATTTTCTCATCACACTCTTTTTTTTATACCCATGTGAAGGGGATAGTGGAGAAAAAGGTAATCCGCCATCTTGAAGCGTCCGGCATATTGGGTTTAGAATTACGTCACATAGTAGGTAACATAATTTAAACTAGAAAAATAGAAAGATCCAATCTCGTCCTTGGCGAGCAAATACAGTTGCATTCCCCCGCCCCTTGCGAGCTACGAACATTCTATCCTCCCGCTATTTGCAAGATACCGTCCTTGTATCCTCACGCTCTTTGCGAGCTACCACCGTAGTATCCTCCCGCCCCTTGCGAGCTACCGCCATTGTATCCTCACGCCACTTGCGAGCAACCACCCTTGTATCCTCCCGTCCCTCGCGAGCTAAAACCTTAATATCCTCGCGCCCCTTGCGAGCTACAACCATTATATCCTCTTGCCATTCGCGAGCTATCACCCCTGTATCCTTCCGCCCCTTACGAACTACAGCACTTATGCGAACTACAGCACCTTGCGCGCAAAAACTAAAGCTTTTCTTTTCATTATTTCTGACAAAACTGTGATAGATCGAGATTGATGTCGTATGGTAACATTTTAGCCCTTATCGAATAGAAACTATAATGGCGATGAATTCTCGAGATATTACGGTCACTATTTTGAAAAGCAAGAATGTTCTGAGAAAAGTGCGTGTTATTTTCTGGGTTGTTTTTAAATCTTCGCTTCTCAATCGACAAAAGTTCCTCGATTGAGCTTTGGTTGATTGATTTATTTTGGGTGTGTTTCCATTTAAACTCAGTTCCTCATGCCGCCTATAAGACGCGGGCGGAGCAATTTGGGTTGAAGAACTCGAAATGCTAGAAACCAGTCTAATCAGACTGCACAGCAACGAGAAGAGCGAAATAAAATTGAAAGGATTCAGATATGACAAATTCGTGCAGCGTGTCATTCAGCTAATAATCTTGAATTCGATATCGATGGGACTTTCACGGAAAGATTCAGTAATTTCATAGGCATAGTTTAGGTTACGTATCCTGGAGCCCTACGTAGGGGAAGAGGAGGGTTGACATGTATCATGTTCATGTAACAATCAAAACGGCCGAAATTGGTGTCAAATCCATACTGTTGAGTAAGTGTTCAGATAATCGAACATGACACGGCCTAATCTCGGAAACAGCTAATCCGATTTCCATGGGACTTGCACGGGAAGGTTAATTTTTTTCTTGGGTATAGTTTAGGATACGGCGAGCGCAGATGGGGGCGCGGATGACATGTACAAATAAACAAAACGACCGATCTTATTGCCGACACTCCCGGTGCCTCTAGGTATAAAAGTGAAAAGCGCGTTACATGTACAAATAATGCAAAACGTACGATATTAGTGTGAGAATTTATAGTTTTTGAGATCAAAAGTCAGAGCAACGCCGGGCACACGCAGCTAGTATGATATTAAAACTTTCAAAATAAAATGGCGGATACAAAATGGCGGAAATTTTTTTTTTAAATTTCTCGATTTTTACGAAGTTGAGTTATTAAGAGTTTTCAGGCTCAGAAAAGCGCAGAATTTGGAATGATTTCGTCAAAAATTTTAGCAACCTTCTTCAAGTTGTCTTGTATACCGTAAAAGACTTTGTGTTGTTTCGGAATAATCCGCTTCTAGTGTGTTATTTAATTGAAAAAGATGTTTTCTATAAGCTTTGCTACAAAATAGTAATGATGATTCACACAAATATATTATACTTATAGGTGATACAGGGTTATTTACCTTATTTAAGCAATCGGAAATGAAGAAATTTAGTTATAAACGATAAGCACCGTTATCATTTACGAACAAATGTGATAAAAAATAAAAACTAGACTTAATTCCCCATCGATATATTCTAGCAGAACTGCTCAGATTTCATAATTTGTTATAGTAAATAACTTTAGTGAGTTAATAAATTCGAGTGAAATTTTGGAAGAAATAGAATAAAGTACGAAAAAAGCCCTTTGATTCATAACTATACACAAGTTCACAAGTGTACACTTTCTTAAATACACTTAGCTCAAAAAGTTATTGAACTTGTCCGCCTTCTTCCGCCAGCTGTTGTTCTCCTTCTTCCGCCAGCCTTTGTTCGCCTTCCCTCGATCTTCCAAACCTTGCGTCCAGAAAACTTTCAGTACTCTCGCCATTTGTATCATCTTTTCCCTAGCGTCTATGATATCCCCTTATCAAATAGAACAGGTAAAAAAAATAAAAATCGTGTACAATTCTATTATTAACTACAAATTATCGGTAATTAGCTCACTTGGCCATATTGCAAAATAGCCTCGTAAATTGATCTTTGGATAGTATGTAAGTAATCGAAAACTTAAAAAATTTTAACTTTTAAAAAATTTTAGGGGGTTGGGGCTAACATGTAAAATATCCTCAATAAAAATCCAACTTTTTTTCATACCAACAGACCATCTCTCTCTAAAAGGGAAGGACCAGTACTTTTTGTATAAACAGTTTTACCCGATCGGTATAAGATGTATTCCTCAATTCCGTGTTTGCATCCTCTTTTAAATAAGGGTAGCTATCGCCGGATGGGGGACAATTTATTTGAATAATTAAGGACACATTTTATTTTTCCATTTGTAAATTTTGCCGTTCTTGGGTGGCTTTACAAAATTCTGCAATTCGTTTGTAAATGCCGAAGTTAGTAGTACCGAACTCAACCAACTAAAATTTTTGTTCACATCATTTAATTACTCTGGTTCCTTTAACATCTTGTGGGGCATGGGGCTTCTACTACACAGACTCTCCACCTGGTTCAGTTCTGCATAAACTTCTTCAACTGAGGCCACAATTTGTTGATGTGGATGCCTACATTAAATTCGGAATAGCGTTAAACAAACAGGTCCGTTCTTCCTACAAAAATAGGCTTAGAACAAGCTGGGACCTATATAAAATTATCTTTAGGCCTTCTATTATCGGAAATAGACAAACCCTCGACAAAGTGGTGGACACTCTAACGCTTCCATGTAATGCGGCGATTTCTTGCCCCGACCGGCATCACAGAGGTAAGCCGAGACCTCCGTGGTGGTTGAGGCAAAGCATGACGCTTACGAAGGAGTGTCGTTGCTGAGCCGTCAGAGACTCCGGGTGGTCATGAATTGGTCCATTAGATCCTCAGTAAGACGAAGCTGAAAAAGGCGATATGTAGTTTCAAACCCTGTCAATCACCGGGACTAGATAGTATCATCCCAGCTGAACTTCAGTCAGCTTCTGAGATCATTATGGCTGATGGTCATCTATGAGGCCTGCATTTTTTTAGCTTTTGATATAATTAACGCAGTGACATCAAACACCGCCAATCAAATTCTGTCCCAATGGTCTTTCCAAAGCTGATCTAACTTCTACCATTACAGGTACAGTCACTTCCAAAAGTGAAAAATGTTTGGCCGTGTTACCTACGATACAGCATTTTCCCAAATTTTTTCCGAAATTCATGTAATATCTGTATTTTATTTTTATTAAATTACCCATGTTATTACCTTTCCAAAAGAGTGCATCATGTCCAGGTGGAGAAACGATGTAGAAATTTATATGTAGAAAACCTTTTGGGGAATATTATAAAAATGTGCAATTCATTGTAATTGACCTCATATTAACATTAAAAATTCGGTTCCTGGAGAATGGACGGAAGAGTTGAAGCCTTCTATGCTATGGCGATCCTCATCTGGACATTCTCAAGTATTAGTCACACCTAGAATGCTGACAACCTATTACGATAAAAAGGCCACGGGGGTTGCAGAAAAAATGTTAGTGGTTCGGAATCCACTTTAAACTGTAGGTCCACTTGCAACCGTTGTCTCGAATTCTTCTCCCGCCATGCATTACTAGGGGTTACGGGAACTAGAGAGAGAGAGAACCCTAAAATGCTTTTATTGAATCCGAAAATTATAACAAAAGTTATCCGAAATGTCCTGCGCGACTTACGATGTATGCCAATATGTCTTGAGTAAACTTCATCTTTCATTGTCTTCCGTAAAAGAAAGTCCACTGGAGTAAGATCTCGAGATCTGGCAGGCTAAGGAATTGGTGTACCTCATCCAATCTAGTGATCAGGAAATTTTTCATTTAATACTACCTTCACAATGTTGGCAGTATGTGCTGCTTTTACATCGTGTTGGTAAAACATAGGCCTAAGATAACAGAGGGATGTCCTCTTGCAGATCTGGCAGTGTATTCTCCAAAAAGTCCGCACAAATTAGGCTATTAAGCACTTGCGGCAACATGAATGGTCCTATTAAATGGGTGCCGATGATATCATATAGAAAAGATAGGAGAGAAAAATTCAGAAATATACAAACAATAAAAGTTCAAAATAAAAGTTAACAAATTATCAAACAATAGCAGTGGCAAAAGAAAAGAAAAACTCCCTACAAAATTACCAAATTCTTCATAAAACTTAAAATATATCTATGAGTTAAATTCAGCAACAAGAAATTGGTTTTATAAAAAATACTTGATAATGAAAATTAAAATAATATATCATTTAGAGTGGTAAGGCAATGTTTAGTTTAAATTTTTGATTTTTGAGAGCCCGCTGAAGCGTTTTATGCTTATATTATTGTATTGTATATTGTATAAAAAAAACGACTTTTCGGTAAAAAAATCTGTTCCAATAAAAAAAAAATTGCAAAAAAAAATTAACTTTTAATTTCTTTGATCTTGCACAACGTATTTTGCGCACCTACAAGTATCTAAATATTTGCGTTTGAAATAGAATTTCGATTGCGCAATATAAAAATAACTATATGTCAACAGAATTAAAAATTAAAATCACATCAATTGTGATTTCATCGACAAAAGTATCAAATAATATTTCACTTGGTAAGACTTGGTATTCCAAGTTTGGTCATTTATACTAGATAAAAAAATGGGATAGATGCTCCAATGTAAGATGATTGTCATCGTCGTCTGTGATTCTTCCTGCATGTAAAAAAGGACTAGTAAATTATATTACATATTTTGCTTTTCTTTTTAAAAAAAATTCCAAACGGCAGTTTTTGAAGGCGTCAAATCACGACTAAACTAACCAGGCTGCTACTCAGCCCTATTTATACTACTCAGCAATTTTTATACTACTTAGCTTATTTCTAGAAACTTCAGTCACTTAGTTCTAGATGTTTCCGTTATACATTTTCACCACACTTATTCACCATAGGTTTGAGTCGTCCTTGGCTTTCCACGTTTGACATTTCCTTGTCTTGATTTCTGGCCACCTGTGGCATCCGCATTACACAGTTTTCTAGTACCCTTTTCTCAAACAGCTTTCATTCTGTAGGGCCTGTTCTGGCAATCGTCCATGTGATTTCTCTTCTTCGAATAAATAGTTAAGGTCACCTATCTCTTATTCCTCCGTGTTAGCCCTCTCTTCGCGCTTTGCACATTCTTATTCTAGTTGGCTGTAGCTTAGCTGAACATCCCCGGAACACTACGAAAGCCACTCCTGTTGAAAACGTAGACTTTCATTGCATTCTTCTTCCTCCTTAAATTTCTGTCGTAATTGAAAATTAACCGTTGGGTTGTTTGACTTGATAACGTCATATTCTTGAACTTCTAAATCCTTGTTAAATTCAGGCCTTTCTTCTGGTGAAGTTTCCGTTACTGGCATTTTCTCTGCATAGCTATTTATTGTAATACGAGTATGTTGTCAGCAGAAACCAACCATAGGTCGACGCTGGAAGCATTCGAACCTGCGAAATCTGGATTGGTAGGCCGACACGTGATCATTTACTCTACCGACGACTTCAATCGATATTAAACAGACACCCCGGAAAAAATTTCAAAAAATCTAAATTTGTTTGCTTGATTTTCTTCTTAAGGGCCTTGAGAATACATTTCTCCAAGATTATTTCGATTTGCAAACTTTAAGTGCCTCTCTATACCTTTGTTTTTCTGGAAATTTCACTTATTTAATACCAATTGCAAAACCTTGCGAGTGTTTTTCTGGGAACGCAATTTTTCGAAGTGATGGGCGTTATTAAACGAGGACTTTTGGTCCGATTTAAAGTTGTTTTCTTTCATTTTGTTCGTTATATAATCCTCTATCGAATGACGTGGCGGTTTTTTGAATGATTACTTTTCACCTAATATGCAGACGTTTTACTCGTGCGATTTCACTTAATTTCTAAACGCTTAAATTTAATCGGCCGCCATTTAAAAAAAAATTACTTTGGAAAACAACCTCGTCATTTAATTTTTATACAGGGTGTTTCAGTTCTGACGTGCCAAAATGAGTAGGGTGATAAATCTCAACTAGACAAACAAAAAATTTTATGGCAGGGGGAGGGCAATCTCAAGCGTTTGGGAGTTACAGGGTGATTCATAAATTTCAGTTTTTCATGTCATGCACATTACTCTTTTTTTCTCTTGATCTACACAACACAGCCATATCAAAAAAACGCCAAATTTTGCACCTTTTTGGAAAGGTAATAAAACAGGCAATCTAATAAAAATAAAAAAGGGATGACCTAATTACATGAATTTCGGAGAAAATTTGGGAAAATGCTGAACTTTAGGTAATCGCAAACCATTTTGTTCACTTGTGGAAGTAACTGTAAGTGTAATGGTAGGAGTTCGATCAATAGTGTTGACATTTTTGGAAAGGTCATTGGGATAGTTGTTTTT
This sequence comes from Leptarthrus brevirostris, assembly GCA_964036015.1. NCBI lineage: Eukaryota > Metazoa > Arthropoda > Insecta > Diptera > Asilidae > Leptarthrus > Leptarthrus brevirostris. The sequence goes on from OZ038372.1 coordinate 45,225,175, forward strand.
TGGCGTTTGTTTGATGTCGCTGTGTTGGGTAGATCAAGAGATGAAAATAAAAGAGTAATGTGCACACCACGAAAAACTTAAATTTATGAATCACCCTGTAACTCCCAAACGCTTGAGATTGCCCTCCCCCTGCCATAAAATTTTTTGTTTGTCTAGTTGAGATTTATCACCCTACTCATTTTGGCACGTCAGATCTGAAACACCCTGTATATATGTATTTAAATTAAGGAAAACGAATTTTTTTCAAATGCATTATATTTGCGCACTGTTTTGGATGATTCTTAGAAGGGGCAGAACAACGGAATTTCCAAATTGCATGAATTGATTAAAGGGAATTGAAACTAGTACCTCCTTCAAATAATAAAAAATATTGCCTCGATTAGAAACATCAAAATAAATTTTGAAATTTGAAGGAAAAAAGTCGGACACCATTTCAGTTCTGATCAACTGAGAAAATTGATATTTTTATCTACCAAATATTTTATCAGCAGCTATAGTGGTGAAACGGAAAAATAATTATCAGCCGGTTTGATCTTCTAGATATTTACCTATCTATCTAACTGTCAGTAATTTTGTCAGTATCTGATGAAATAGGCCCTTAAATTATTTTATAAGAGTTGGTACAACTTATTCGTGCTTTTGTCTAAAATGATTTGCTGCATTGAAGGCATATTTTGGATCTTACAATAATACAAGGGTTTATGGTGACATGTATTGAACATTTTAAAACGATTTGAAAAAAATAACAAATTTTGACTTTACAACCAGAAATCAAAAGCAATTACACCTTTCTGGTAATGTCAGGCTAAAATGATAAAAAGAAAAATTTTTAAAATTACACTTAATCGCTCCCTGCTTAGTTCTTCTTTAGCCCTATACTAATCTTACAATCTTTTCAAAAAATTCTTCATTCTCTTAATCTGCTTTAAGTCTTGTTATGAGAAATTTATGATACCCGCTCGACATAATATATTGCACCTGCTGTCTAAATTTATGAATTAATGCTTCGAAATTTGAGACTTCAATTTCGCCTTAAAATGAAGATATCATTTTTTTACGAACATCACTTGGCTACCGGAGTCTTAAGTTTTGCTTTGCTCTGTATAAAACATGAACCTCTTAGCAATTAAGTTAATGAGACCAATTGATCCTTTCCAGGGTGCGCGAAACATGGCAGATCGCTTCAAGCAAACATAATAAATCGTTTTCAACGTAGCTAATGGGGCTCATTACAATTTAGGCCCGATCTAAAGGTGTTTGTAAATTGTTGTCGTCCTGATAAAATTGCATAAAATTACGATAAATCTGATGGAAATCAATGCAGCTTTGCACTGGGTTAAAAAGTCAGTCCGAGTCTACTGAGTCTACCGTTCGGCATACTTAATGATGGCAGGATGCTGATTAGTTGATTACTTTTGCAGGTAAATCTGCGAAGGTAAATTTCTTGCAGGACTATTTTTATTAATTAAAATTTGTTGTAGGTTGTTTTCAATAAGTATATTAAATTTATGTCAACTATTAAGATATGTAATCATAGTTTAAAACGGAAGTGCTTTAAATAATCGATTGAGTAGATAAGCATCAATAGATAAAGTATTCTTTTAGCTCAAGTCTAATCAAACTGCTAATAGAATAAAAATAAAATTTCCGATCACCGTCCGACGAATCTGTCCAGGCTCTCTCTTTTCCTTTAACTCCTTGCGTGATATAGGGCGTCGACTACACCGATCTTCCACCTGGTCTGGTTTTACGCAAAAGTCTTCAAGTCTTGTCACGATTTACATAGGTATTTGGGTTCCTTCAACAGATCGTTTCTTCGTATTGCGGGGTCATCCAATTCGGCGTCTTCATCGGTTCCCATACTGGCTCCAATCTAAAATCTGTTGTGCGATATTGTTTGGCTGCAATGTGTGGCCTATTCATAGTAACTTTTGGATTTGGATGATTCTGTCTTTAATGTATAGAATGTGTTCCCTTATTGGTAGCATGACAAAAATTGTAAGTTGTAATTGGTGAGACCGCACCTAGCGTCGTAAAGCGTAGAATGAATTTGATTCTGATGTACAGAATACGTTTCGTTATTGATAAATGATAAAAATATCAAAACCTAGAGTGACTACGTGAAGAGGAGGTAGCAGCCCCTTAATTTGTAATTCGCCGTATAGAATACGTTGGCATACTAGCGCCATGATAAGAATTTTGCATTTAGGGTGAGGGTATGAAAGGCTGGCCATGAAAAATTTTGGATTTGGATAGTTCTGTCTCCCTTCTATGAAGTGCACTGCAACTGTTCAAATTAAATAAAACAACTATCCAACCAAAATACGAAAATACTATATAACACTACCTACAAATGTCAACTCAGGGGAGCATGAAGGAGTATTAAATACTTTTGTGGCAGTTGTTTTGTTTGTTTAAATTGTACCGACTTTAAAATGTCGTAAAAGATATAAAATAACATATCATTTTATGCTTTTTAGCACTTTTTGTGAAGTCGGTTAAACTTTTTTTTAAAAATTATTTCATTCAGTCTAAAAGTGGACAAGTTAAAATCAAAGTCTCTCTAGTTACTTATGGAATGTGGGGAGGGAGAAGAACTTCACCCAATTCGACACAATAATTTAAGGTGGATTTCAAACCACCGATTTTACTCTGTTAGCTCCTACGGTCTTTTTAGCGTTACCTATTGTTAGAAGAAAACAAACATGGAACACTGCCAATTGGGTTCGAACCTGGGACCTCCGAAGTGGAACGCAAAATTAATTTCTTGATAGTGAATGAATGTAGATTATTATTGTGCTTATCAGAGTAAATTTCAATACATTCACGAAATAGTTTGACAATGCTTAAAGGAAACGGCGGTCCACCGGTTAAATTTAATCGAAAAAAGCAAAGCTATTGCGAGCCAGCAAAGGGAGCCTGTATATTCTCACAAAGTTTTGGAGACAAATCTCACACCTTCAAAATATCGTTATAGATATAAAATTTAAAATTATTTTATGCTCTTTAGTGCTTTTTGTGAAGTCGGTTCAATTTTTTCTCAAAAACTATTTTATTGTCTGAGTTTTTAAATCTCGAGCAGAGTAAGAAATATCAAAATATATTTTTTAACACGTTCCATGGGATCAAGATCATTTCTCTTACAGTTTCTCTAAATTTGAAAAAATATTTTACCAGAAGGTTTTGTGACAATGCCAGCTATCATAATGATCACCTATCTAGATCGATGTCTATTTTTCCTTGGACTAAAAAAAAGCTTTCCTTGGTTGCTGCTGTTAAGGAAGCACCAATGAATCTGAGTTATACTTTTTTTTTTGCTTTGGCTACGCCCAGGGAACAATGATGTATTTAGTACCTTTTGTGTTAAACTGCAACGTTATATATTAGAGCGAGGAAATTTTAATGTTTTTTAATTAAATTTTAAAAACCCACGGGAAGAACTGGTCTCGAACCCGGGAACCATAGTATGGTAGTCGTGCCGCTCAACCAATTGATCCAACACAATTTCCAATGCAGCTTATTTATTATTTTAAAATGACTATGCCCGAAAGTATCGAAATCGAAAGGACGTTTTTACCTTGTCTTTTTACTGCTCAATTAATATATCAATTAGATTTTTAACCTATAAGCGCATTGTCGGTTTAACAACCCATTATTAATATTTGTCTGCATGTTGTCATTATGATCAGATACAGTTCCATCCTTCTGACGACCCTTCTTGCTTACTTACTGTTCGCCGTAGATTGCAGAAGGTTTTAGGAGTTAGAGATTTGGTGGTTCTAAATCAGCCGCCTCATTGCCCTGAACTACTAGTTGGCTTGCTATTATTTCTTACACAAGTGGTACAGCTCTTTTCTAGTTGCATGTGCCAGGACGAGATAATGTACTGCATTCATTTGTACGTCCATATACTATGTCTACCCTAAATGATTTCAAATTGTGTGAAAAGAAAGCTATAAATATGATTTCTGTTCTGCTCTAATTCGATTTAGCATTTCAAAATAATTTCTTTTTATTTCTTTTACCTTTTGATTACATTTGCTTTGATTTATTGATGTACCAAGGCATCCAATACGATTTCATGCATGTTTGCCTTCAGCTTTCTGGTTCTTCGTTTATGTCTTTATATTTTTATTTGGTTAGCATAGCATTCTGCAAAGTCTGTGGGAAGTTTCTTTTCACGAAAGAGCACTATCCATAAAGTACGAATATTAATTTCTTGTCTGGCACCTCATCGTAAATTAAGTGCGTTTCGCGAAATGTCTTGCAAAACCACCATAAATGGCTCCAAGTTAAAGTCTGACAACATTAGTCAATAACTGGCACGAACGTTATATCTTGTACTTGTAGTCGTACCATATTTATATGAAGCTAAAGCTATTTTGCCAATGTTCTACTCTTCAGCGAGCCTAATTTTCACCATATGGGAGATAATGCAATCTTATAAGGTAGTTGGGATATAAAGCAAATATCGCACTGTTCTTATAAATCGGCATCTTTACAAAGGACTTAAACTACAAGTAGTTGACTCTGAATCTCTAGTTTCCAAAGCTGCTTCGAATCACCTCTGGTCCAGGGTTGCGATTAACACAACTATCTGCTAAGCTGTTTCAGAGAAAACTAGTTCCGATCAAACATTGTATGGGCAGAAAAATCTTGTTGGATCTTCTTGGACAAACTGAAGTCGTGCTTTGTACTAGTGCTCAGCCTGGATTTAATTTTAGATCTTGTCTTGGCGGTTGTGCAGAAAATTTCTGGCTGAAGACGAGACAGTGCGAATTGAATGGCAAATGGCAATTAAAATTCACTTGCGGCTGTAATTAAAAAGGAATTGCAATCGCTGTGATAATAGTGGCATTCAATGAATTCTACTCGGTGGGATTAGTGCGTAGACAAGCAACAAGGTGGCTGCATAAAAATTAATCGGATGAAATAAGAATCAAAGGAGATTCCAGGAGATGATGAAAGAGGTCCGGTACCTTTGTAATATTGATTGCTTTGTACAATCTGTCGCTTTACCATTTATATTTACATAATATTCGTAATTTGTAGTAAATAACGAGCTAGTGGCTCCTATGTCCGTGTAATTAAATCTCATTAGATCATACGGAGTGCTAAAGTGTGAGCATTTTTTTTTATAAGAAAAAACTATATTACTACAAATGTAGTGGGCGTATGTACTTTAGCTGCATATGTAGAGCAATCACCTGACCTACGTAAGGCGGGTGTCACACTGGATGGTGATGTTATTGCGAATCGATTGAGATGTGACTAAAACATTGCTTCATTATTGTTTTAAAGAAGATGTGTAGCATCTGCATATATTGAACCAGAACTTGGCTTAAGCTTGAGACATCAATGCTGCCATCGTCTGAAAGAAATATTTTCGCAAATAAAGGAAATTTGAAAAAATTTTAATTTTTATGAAATTTCTTTTTTAGGGGTCTCAAACGAGCAACAATTTAATACCTTTTGCCGCTGGATATGTTAAGCTACTACTGAACCTTCAGCCCGCTTCACTTTGAAGCCCCTTAGTTTTATGGGAATTCAACCTCCTTATTTACCTTGCTCTCATAGCCATCCTGCTTCCCTCAGGAATCCCAGCAGGACTTTGAGCTCTATGCTCTGCAGCTCCGTAAGCCCCGAGCAGAAGTAACTACCTAGTAGCCTAACTCCTCTTGTCGCAAGAGCAGGGCACCCAAAGACTACAATGTCGAACAGATTTGATTTCTTCCGTATCCCCACAACTCCGACAGAAATCGTTTGCATCCCTGCTCAGGTCACAGATATCTGGTAATTCAACATGTGTCCAGGTTAGTCCACCGATAATTAGAACTACTATAGGCGTTGCTGACAATATCTGTCTTAAGAATACTGATCGGAATTTTCCTTAGAATAAAGAACTAGAGGAAGCCCTGTACCGTGTAAAATTCATATCCGTGAGTGAAGCTACTTCAGGAACTTAAAACCAGCTGGGGTCGTTTTATTATAGATACAAAATCATGCTAAAAAGAGAGACAAATATATTTCGTACTGTCAAATGTTGTTTTGTGCGTGAAAAAGTTTCCTCGAGTGAATTAAGTTAAATTTTGTTCAATTTGTTAAAATATCCTCTTTTAAAACTTTATGTAATCACTCCAATAAAATTATTAGACTATTTAGTTTCCGAATTTTCCTTATGTGTTTGAAAGGTGTGAATGTGTTAGTTTTCACCATGGAAGTAGTAAATTTGTTACTCATACGAAGTGGTTCTTTGATTTACAGCTTCGTTTCAACTTACAAAACCTTTGATTTATTAACTTTTTATTAACATTCATCAAATACTGACTACTACATCAAAACAACAACATAATTACATAAAACATAGAAAAAGTAACACTAACAAAGCGAATTCTTAAGTTGAGGTCTCGACAAGAGAAATTATATAAATTGAAAACGACTATTAAAGAGACGAGACATATGTTATCTGTAACAGACTCATGCATCCATAATTTGTGGGATGTGGGGAATATTCCGAGCGAATTCTAACAAAGTTGTTCGGTTTTTTCCTCGATATGAAAGGCTTCTTAATACACAGAACGATTATTAACGAGACGAGACATATATGTTACATGCAGTACAGCTTATAGTATTGTACAAACCATTTGCAACTTATAACACGATTGTGTAATATTAATGTATTACAAAGTTGTAAACATAACAAACAAACTGCTGGGTATTTAATATTGTTCTAAGCCCAATATGGCGGACGCCGTAAGATGGCGGATTATCCTTTACTTTTCAATCACCTTGATATTGTTGCATACAGTATATATAGTGTGTATTTACAGCAGAAAATTACAGATGGACAGCGAGAAAGTGTCCTTTCCCTGATGGCTCGGCACAATGCAAATTTGCAAGGGTGATTCCCAACAGCAGGCAAGTGAGAGAGGGACTGTGCAGAGCCATTTCGGCTGAATTAAATAAGTAGGACCGCCCAAAACTGTGGAGAAATGGAAGATACTAATAATTTTTTTCCGTTTTTTCTAATAATTAAAGTAATTTTATAGTGTTGGAAAGACATGAAAGCCCGGGCGGAGGCAAAAATGTTGAAAATCCGTCTGCATGTAAATGAGACAGGTGGAGGTTCACCTTGCTCAATAATCCTTTCTCGAGATGAGGAAAGAATCATTGACATCTGTGGCATTTCATTTGCGGACGAATTAGTAGACGGTCCGGAGATGGGGACCTTAGGTCTTTGCCACCATTTTCTCTGGAAACGCGGTCCAGTTTCATAGTCCGAACCGAAATTGAAGTGGCCACTGAAGAACCAAACACGTATTTCGACATGTATTTATTTATCTCCTCATTTTTATATTTATTTGTAGAGCTGAAGAAGGGCCATCAGGGAAAAGGCGGAGGCTTGAACAGCCTCAAAATGTGGATGAGCCGGGTCCCTCCTCTTCGATGAGGATATCAGCATCGAGAGAGGTATTTTTTTTTGCTGCAGTTATATATATATAATATTTACATTTAATTAATTTCAGAATAATACTGCAAGAAATTTTAGTGAAACTTTGGCAAATTTATATGCAGCCGGGTCCCTCCTCTTCTCAAGGCAATGTAATTTTTTTTACAGAAATTTAATATCTTTAATATATATTTAATCTTCTTTTAGAATAATAATAGAAATTTGCCACATACTTCGGGTCTTAATACTCAAATTTACAAATTTATTGAGAATTGAGCGAAATAAGGAAAACCAACAATGAATTATTAAGGGAAGTAAAAAGTTCGAACTCGGAGATCCTGAAAGAATTGAAAAATTTTAATTTAATACGACAGTCTACAAACAAACTAATGCAGGATTCCAACATAGTAGAATTAAAAAAAAGTAATGTAGGTCATTTTATTTTGTAAATATAAACACTTTTACTATTATTTTTTTATGTTCATTTTAAAAATCATACGAAGGATGCTACAAATATTTACAATGAAAACATAATTTAAGTTCTTACATATTTCCTTTTTGTTGTGAATTGTTTTTTCAATTGGTTTTTTATATTTTTTTTCATTGTTATAATTGATTTTTCTTAAAACATTAAATGCTTTAAACAATACAAATTTTGTATCCTTGGTGTCCTTGTAAAAATTGTATCTTCATATCGGAATCCAATAAATTTTTATATGCAGCAATGGAAGCAACCTGAAATGTTCAAAATATAATTAGTTCTATTGCTTTAAGCAATCAGAAATTATTAAAAATTGATATTTAAAAAAATTATATAACATAATAATTTTTACTCTTTGAGTGAAAAAAAACACTAAACGCAAAAAGAAAACAAAAACACAATATGTCCCTGCCCTTCTGCTGTAAGTTCCCGAGATAAAGTAAAAATAGTTTCATCCCGAATTACTTCACTCTCCTCAAACGGACCGATGTAGCCACTGAACACTAAATAATTGTGTATAGTGGCTTAAGCATATACAACTTTTAATGCCGTCATGTGGTCATATCGAAACTTCCTTATTTTGTTCAGACATCAGTAAATCATACATTGAAATATGCGGCAGAATGAATGGCCCTACCAAATGGTTGCCGATGACAACAGCCTAAACATTGATACTGAATTTCTGGTGGAATGATCTCACCTTTTTACTGTGTGAGTTTGTCTCCGACTAGGAATAAAGTTATGGAAGTTTATGATACTATCGCAGGTAAATCCGTCCACAGAATTCTGTCCAGAAACGCCCTGTTGTCAAAGTCGCGTTCCAGAACCCAAGTGCTAAATTCCAGTTTTCTCTCTGAATTCCGGTAGTCCTTGGACTGGGTTATGGTGATATGGACGTAAACCCTCTCGATGAATAACCCTTTGCGACCCGTCTCGTGGTCATTTCAGGATCTTGCCTGACGAAGATGATTATTTGCTGCTCGACGTCGGCAGAAGTTTCCGATGTTTCGGGTCGCGTTTCCCTGCCGAGTGAAGTTACACTTCCTGTTTCTCTTAACCTTCGGAAAGTCCGTGTAGATAACCCTCTTTGGGGTTCTTGTCGATTAGTGAATCTCCTTTGATATTCCAGTACCGCCGCTCTCTCGTTTCAGTCTCCTACACCATAAATGTAAATAATATCCGCGTATTCCTCAAAAGTAAATTCTACCATTCTTTATAATTTTAGCTTAAGAACACTCGTAGTTATCGATTTTTTTTCAACTATGATCGATTTTCTTGCCGACTAACCGTCTTTTATAGCAAAATTTCGATCAGGTATAATTGATAGAAAGCCAGGATACTAGTTGTGAACTCTGGCTAACATAAGTTAATATCGGCAATAAAACAAAATTATACTAACTTTTTTATAACTCTTTTGAAGTATAATTAAAATTAAATACCTGTTAACCCTAAACAAATATTTTTGAACCTTTATCTTAAAAATGTTGTTTATTTAAAGAATTTCCTGCCTAAAGTGCAATAAAAGAATTAGGTAGTCAGTGATTTCTAAGGATGCGGTATTTCAAATCCTTTCTCTACCATGGCACGTTGCACCTTTTTGTAAAGGTAATAAAATGGGCAATCTAATATAATTAAAAAAGAGGTACATTAATTATATATGAATTTCAGAGAAAATTAGTGAAAATTATGAATTTTTTGTAATTTCAATACATTTTTTTCATATTTGTGGCTGTACCTGGAATAGTAGGAGTGAGTCAGATCAACATTGTTGAGAATTTTGGAAAGGTCATTGGGATAGTAGCTTTTTGGCGTTGAAATTTATGGATCACCCTATAACTCTCAAACGGTTGAGATTGCCCCCCCCCCCCCCCCCCCGCTGCCATGCAATTTGTTGTTTGGCTAGGTGATATCTATCACCCGACTTATTTTGGCACGTCAGATCTATCTTTTAGTGCTGCGAAGACTATCTGTTATGTTATGTATAGCCATTTACAGGAAGCATCAGATTAGTTACCAAATACTATGATGTAACTAGTAGACATTCGTTACACCATAGTGCTTGGTAACTAATATCTTAAAAATAAAAGTTGTCTTAGTTGTGCACCTAAAGAAAGTTTAATTGATCATTATTTAGAAGGCTACATTTCAGCAATTAAACGTACTTTAGGTGCAAAGCTAAGCTATTACAGTTTATTGTAAATGAAGTAATTAGTAACTAAATTGAGATAAGACAAATTAATGGCATAAATAATATCATTCAAAACCATTTCTGCGAATAAGATACCAAACACTTTATAATTTCTTATCAAACTAATAATCTAAACTCACGTATCGCTAATTGATCGCAAATTAAAACAGTCTTGAGCAACGTGTAAGTCACTATTTATACTTTATTATATTCGAGACCCTACAGCTATGCAGTAACAAATTATTTCGTCGTAATTGCGACAGCGGTTAATTGATGCTGACAAGTTAATTATTGGTTAAAATGCGTGTAATAAAATGTTAAAGTTTAACACTTTCGATTGTCGCAGACAAAGAAAAAGAAAAGAAAAGTTATATGAAGTTAAGTTCCCCCTGCATGATCAAGGGGCATAACGTCGACGTAAACAGACTTTCTTTTGAGGATCATCCAGTTACTGTGGCTACCGTGATAGTAGATGTTTTTCTTTTCCGCGTTGCTTTAGAGAGGCAATTACCTAATGTCAGCCCCAACGAGTACCGATTTTTATTATAACAATTATACTTAAATTTCCCTTAAATCGCAGAAATGCAAATGACTTGCATGTTACAATAATTGCTAAAAATCGAAAATTTATCAAATTTGGAAAGAGGAATTAGACCTACAAATGCTTCTGTAAAAATATTAACTACATATACAGTGTGTGTGTGCAAAATTAGTGGGGGGTGCAATCTCAACCATTTGGGAGTCAAAGTTTGGGGACAGTTTGGAGGGACATAGGACAAGCGGATCTCCTTCTAGCCCGAATTCTGAGCCCATGCTTGGGCTGGTATCATCGGCATCCATTTAATAGGACCACTCATTTGCCGCAAAAGCCAATTGTATGCAATCTTTTTGGAAAATATACTATCAAATTTACTAGAGGACATCACTCTGGGTAATCTTAGGGCAAAGTTTTACCAACACAATGAAGCCCCAGTGCCATACTGCCAACATTGTGAAGGCAATATTAAATGAAAAATGTAAAAATTGTAATAAATTTCGAACTGAATAAAAAGCATTTTATGGATAGTATAGTTTAGTTACTTTAAATTGCAGAATTTTATAGTATTCCCCCGTTAGGTTTTCTACGTGTAAATTTCTACATTCTTTCTCTACATGTCCTTGTTGCACCTTTTTGAAAAGGTAATGAAATTAGCAATTCCATAAAAGTAAAAACGGGTGTATTAATTAAATGAATTTCGGAGCAAATTTGGGAAAATTCTGAATTTTTGGTAATTTATAAACATTTTTATCACTTTTGAAAGTGGCTGTACCTGCAATGGTAGGAGCAACATTGTTGGCAATTTTGAAAAGATCATTAGGATAGTAGTTCTTTAGCGTTCGTTTGATGTCGCTGCGTTGAGTAAATCAAAAGATTAAAATAAAATAGCCATGTGCATACCATGAAAATTGCAAATTGATGAAACACCCTCTAACTCCAAAAGAGTTGAGATTGAACACCCCTGCCATACAATTTTTTGTTTTTCTAGGAGTGACCTATCAACCCAATTATTTTGGCATACCTTATGCGAAACATTCTTTTAATGTATGTCGTGCCTATCAGAGACAATGCAACAGATCTACAGAGGTGTGCGGAATATGCACAAATCCGTGGTCTATCGGGCCTATCGACCTTTTAGATCGAATTTACCTTCTTTATTGCAGCCTTTGCCATCTCAACAGTCAAAAAGTTTTAAGGTACTCTCCAATACTTAGCAGGAGTGCTTTCGTCTGCATGAAAACTTGCTCATGTTCAACTGATACATCAACAAGCAGAGGGATGCGGATTAATTACACTTCGGTCTTACCTTCAGTTTTGGAATCACTTATCAACTCTCAATTTATTGAAATATGTAAAAAAATAATCATCTTATCAACGAACGCCAGTTCGGTTTCAGAGCTATCTACTTAACTGGAGATTTCCTAATGACTCTGACGGAGTGTTAGACTGATTGTCAACCAAAATTTTAAGAGACGGAAACTGTCGCTCTTGATATTTCAGAAGCTCTTAATGCACCCTTACTTCTTAAAATGGATAAAAAGTTTTTTTGTTAGGCCTTTCAATCCGTGTAATAATAGGCGGAACTACATCTGATCTCTACGAAAAAATGCCGGGTTTCCTCAGGGTGCAGTTCTTACACAAACTTGTTTTTTATCAATGAGCCATTTACATCTCTCTCTTTTAGTGTAATCCATAGTTTCCCAACGACAGAACCCTTGATTTTTCGTAATCTTTAAATTCTGTAATGCTCCGGGAACGCGTGCTTGGATCGTTAATGCTGTGCTAAACGTGTTAAAAACTCATTGTTACTTATCTCGTGTAATTTATTAGTGGAAAAATGCCAGGGAGGTTCATAATCATTTTTAATATTTTATTTTGTTGTACTTTAAGTTTCTTTATGAGTTTCTGCACAATTGGATCACACCGGGGAAGCATACACAAAACATAGTTGAAATATCATTTTAAAAATTAATAATTTGTTGTCTTTGTGTAGCGTTGATTTTTTGTTTATAAGTGAATAAAAAACTTTACTCATTCGCATGGCTTTTTGTAGTATCTTGTTTGTGTTAAGGCCAAAAGTAAGACTTTTGTCTTAATATAAGCCTAAATATTTACATTCAGAAGACTGAGGAATGTGCGAGGTGTTGAAAAAAAGTAATGGGCGCTGAGGAAGAAACTTCGCACTTCTTTTGCGAGTGAAAAAGTTCATGATGTTTTCGACGGATTACATTTTATTTTACATTTACGTAGGTAAGAAGATATATATTTAAGGTTTTGTTCTAATATATTGGTGATTTTATTTGGACATTGATCCGAATGTAATAAAATAGTATCGTCAGCGAATATACCTATCTCACAGTTAATGTTTTTGGTTATATCATGGGTGTATATATTATAGAGATCTGGGCTTTGGGTTGATCCTTTCGGTACCCCGGCTTTAATTTGTAAATGTTTTGTCTTTACATTGTCTAGATAAACGTAAAAGCGTCTATCTGATATGAAACTTTGTATAATTTAAACTTCATTTGGCATTTTATGTACTAATCATTGGTGCCAAACTGTGTAGAATGCTTTTTCGATATCTAGTGTTACAAGTCTTGTTGAGATCCCTAATTGCATGTTTTCTTTGATGTGATTGGTTAATCTTTTTAATTGATGTGTGGGGGTAAAGCTAGCTGTTCTTGGGGTAGAATTCTTTTATTATCTATTTGCTTCCTAATTAGCTTTTGGACCAATTTCTCAAACAGTTTAGTTATTATATTTAATAAACTTATCGGCCAATAACTAGAAGCTAGTTTCGGAATAGGTAGAACTTTAGCGATTTTCCATTGTTTTGAAAAATAGGAAATCTTCATGCATTAAAAATAAAAGTTAAGTATATACATAATTGCTTGTTTGGGAAGATTCTTAAATACTATACCATCATCTTTTCTGATTTTAAGTCCTTTTCTTTATTATTATTTTTCTGATGTTTAATTGAGGATTTTACGACATTTTTAGTAGTTCTATCGCTATAAGTTGTAGTTAGTTTGTGGGCAAGAAGAAAATTCTCCGTCAGAGCGCTTGCTTTATCTTGCGCGGCAACAAGAGTATCATTGTTATAGGATAACGGCGGCATGTGAGGGAATTTCTTTCGCATAGTTCTAGAGAGGTTCCAAAATGTTTTAGAACTTTTTTTAAGGAAGATAGTATGTCTTTCAATGATTGGTTTCTAAAAAAGGCAATTTGTAATTTGACTTCGCGTAAGAGCCTATTAAGTTCACATTTTAACCCAATAGTTCTGTATGTCTGCCATTGTTTACGTGTGACATTTCTTAATTTGATTAATTGACGTATGTTTTCAGGCAATGATATGTTTTTAAAATACGAAGAATGATTTTTTGGGACAGCAATTACTCACGTGTTTTCTCTACCAGTGTAACCAGTTTGGAGACGAAGTTGGATCAATGCGTTGAGCGGCAAGACCACCATGCCATGGGTCCCGGGTTCAAGCCCAGATGACCGCGAGCTTTTATTAAGAAATTCAAAAAAATAATCCACTCCGTCTCTGGGCTGTTGTCTAGCTCGCAGCAATGCAAACAAGACTCAAGTTTTCCTCACTTTCCTTACCCTAATTCCCTTCCGGCCAAAACCATGCTAACGCATCAAAGGGTTGTACCCTAGGATTTGGCCAAATCGTACATAAAAAAAAAAAAAAAAACCTGGAGACTGAGTATGAAATCTTATCTTCTAAATTTTAAATAAAAATTAAATCAAAACAAAAACTTATATTTTTTAAGGCACTCTCTTCAGCTTTTTGGTTTTTGTTAAAGGATTTGTATTCAATACTAAACAAAATTCTGAATCTTGGCTACATTTATTTTGAATATACATACGTCATAGCTCCAGCCTGAACCATAGTTATTGTTATAAATGGTTAGATTATTTTATTTAAGAACTTGTCAAAATTGAAAATTATTTTTTGCTTTTTTATTATTATAAATTATTAAATAATTATATTGTAGCGACTGCTGCACCCATATTTGGATAAGGACCGGTTATACGGTAGTGTCCCCGTTAATTGAAGTTAAAAGAAAGGTGATTTCAGAATTTCTTTTCGCAGATTTTGTATGTGAAGCCAGAGTTCTTTTTGATGATTCAGTGGAATACTGAGCATAAGCAGTTCTGGAAATTTTGAATTCCAAGCGCAATTGTGACATATGGCCCTCAAAGTTGGCGACAACGTGAACGTAACGATACTTTGACGATTACCAATCTCTTTGGTGAGTTCTTTAAACCCGCATTCTCTAGATACTAACTGCGATAATAGCATAAATGACTTTACTTATTTGATGAGGCTTCCGTTGACCTATCTTCAACCCAAAGCCTTAGTATTTTACGAAGCTACCGTATTAAAGCACATCTAGAATTTGATCAACAATTTCTCGAGTGGTTATGATGGGCTATGATGGGCCGATTCTGAAGAATTACAGTACGTCTTTGTCTGTTCTGGTGTCTTTCTGAAACCCTAAAAATTGTCCTAGGCTCGTTCTACCACAAACAACTTGTTGGAATTCTAGAATATCTGCACATCTCGAAGATTGTGCTTTTACAGATTTCAGTAAGCCTTTTAACAGTATCAATCACAAGGTTCTCATTCATATGTTATTAGTTCTAGCGTTTTCTTTAATCTTATTTTATTGGTTGCGTTATTATTTGTCTGGCCTTAGGTTTTATTCCTCTGACGAAATTAATAATTCCTCAGGGGTGCCTCAAGGTAGCCATCTAGGACCTTTGATCATAACTGACTCGAGAATTCTCTGTTACACTTATGATGCCAAAATATTGACAAGTTCACTGTTATGTCTCCAAAGTGAAATAGCAGACATAAAAAAAGAGACTTAAGTGTCGTGCTTAACACTAAATTTCATTTCGAGAATCATGCAATAGCGTCAGCCAGTAGAGCTAATGCGACGCTGCGCTTCTTCTTCAGACTGCGTGATGTCATCAATTCACTTAAATTGTTGCGTGCCCTGGTTTCATTGGTACCGTCTCTGTCTTTGGGGACTGAGAATTTTTTCCATATTTCGCAACTATTGTATACATAAGGCTATAATGTCAATGTCTCGCCTGTTTAAAAATCATTGTGAACTTGCCGATTTTCAGTTAACTTGAGCTCAAATCACAGATCAGCTTGATTAAGGTTGATGTCGATTTCTTCAAGTTTTTTTTCCCTAATATAAATAAATAAATATTAACACTTAAAATAAATCTAAACTTAATCTAATTTTAGTTAACTTATATATTCTAGTTATTATAAAAATTGTTTTCCTTCCTCTGTAAGTAATCATATGGAAATATGTAAATAAATAGAGTTTCCTATTTAAGATGACCCGTAGTCAAAAAGTTTTTGTTTGAATAAAATTTAGTATTGGTTTTTTGTAATTTTCCGTCATTTCGCTTGTAATTTTTGTTTAACCGAGATTTGTGAACAAATTCTTTTCTCAATTTTTAAACGTTTTCTCCATATAAAAATGTTCTTTTTTTAAATATTCTTACGTTCGTGTACTTATAACCATGTGGTATACAAAATTGTTTTTAGTGAACGTTACAATCTCATGTAAAATTTGGATCTATGTATCTGGGGGAACGATGATTACCCAAAGAATAGTAAGTAGAGAAGGAATATATATGACTTTGAAATCTTAACCTCTGGGGTGGGGGGACTAGGTTATAATGAAAAAAGGTACCAAAAGTATTTTTAACGGTCATTTTATGGAAATGGAAAATTTATTTCAAACCGAAGAAGTACACCAATTCATTAACTTTGCAATATTGTTTAAATAAAATGTTTCAAATTGTCTCACTTACATAACCAGAAAACGACTATGTACAAAAAATTCTCGTCATAAACTAGAAAAATCCGATAACACATACCTGTAAATACCCTTTAGATTCCGAACTCAAATAAAGTGCATTGTTAATACGACCACACTACGAGTATATCACAAATGAGTGTCATATAATTCCTAATTTGAAAATGATTTTTAAATTCTATTTCTGCAGACGCGTTTGCAATTCTCATAGCCTAGGACAGTTCAGCATGTAGGTTGGTCATAAATTCATATAAGCTGATTTATTTCTGTGTACACTGATTCACTACTTCTCGGGGACCTGAAATATGAATTCACATATTATGTTCGTAATTGGAAATACTTTTTATTTGAATAACAAGATAGATATGCAATTAAGGTATTTTTTCTGTGACGAATGTTGTTTTCAATTAATTCAATTAATGTCTTGCCCTGTGAATTTCTTTAAATAATTTCATTTAGTTTGACGATAATGTTGTAAATTAATGATTATTTTGCTTATTTTTTCAGTAGAACTGTTTAATTATTTTAGAATGAAAATTTATTTTTACTTATTCCGACAATTTGGAAATTTTCTAGTAACTCTTCAAGTTGACGGAAACACACCTTAAAAATAGATAACACTAAACATGCTATGTTGAAAAAGTTTTTAATTAGGATTTTCTATTCACTACGGTTTCTTCAAGATTGTTTAATTCTACGCAATCTCTAATCTGCCACTCAAAGAATTGAAAGGCTGCCTATGCTATACTGTCACCTTCAACCATCGCAATTCATCCCTCCCCCTTTTTCTGAGCGTCGACCGAAGGATCGTATAGAAAAAATCACTGTAAAAATTACCATACTGAACTGGAGCGTTGGGAGGAGTCAAATGTAAATTTATTTTTAGGAATTAACCCGTACTTATAACAGTACAATTAAAAAATTTACTTGATTCACGAATAAAATTTCTGAGTTATTCTACAAAAAGTAGATATTTCCATTACAAAAAATATATATTTCTGAATAATAAAATATTGTTGTAATTATGATATTAAGTAACTGATCGAGATTATTTTCAGAACAGAATTCTTAAGGGGGGAGTAAAGGTTTATTTATTTCTATAATTACTACATAATAATATAACATTTGAAGAACATTTCGTGAAATTAATTTTTAATTTTTATGAAGAAATGAACCATTGACAGCGAATCTCCGCGGACGTCTCAAAAAAAGGTTTGATTGCGGTGCCCCTCATAACTCATCATTGGATCATCTGAAATCAAAAAACCAAAATGTTTTTTTTAGTTCATAAGTTTATGCAGGTACTGACGTCAATTTTTTTTTTATTGATTTTTCAATTTTTACATCACTTGGAAGTCAAAATGCCGATTTTTCATCAAAAAAATAGAAAAAATTGTGATTTTAAAATACGTTAAAATTAAAAAAAAAATAACTCGACGTCAGTACCCCGTCATTTATGTAAAGAAAAAGTGTGCAAATTTTCAAAAGGATCGGTGCAGTACAGTGGGCACCCACTCTGAAAAAACTAATTGTGAGAAAAACGCGTTCAAAGTTTTAACACTGATCTTTTGTATATGGGCTGTATCGGATGGAGGGAGACCCGAGGCACTGTATCTCCGGAAGTTTTGCTCCAATCGACCTCAAATTTTAACTAGATACTCTTGAAGAGTTGTACTATCAAATAAAAAATTATGGAAAAAAAAAATTTTTAATTCCTTACCCCCCCCCCCCCCCCTAACTGAACTGATTTTATATTTGCAGCCACTAAAACGTTGGTATTCTTTAGAGATGTAAGAAATAGTCATCTGACTTTGCGTTAATCTACAAGCCCCATATCAATTTCAGTCTAGAATATATTCCCAAATTTGCGCAGAGGCCGGGAATACCACGTTGGATAAAGTTAAAAGAAAGTTTATAAACCTTATTGGTGATTCCATCACCGAGAATGTTGACTTTCTGAAGCACCGAAGCAATTTTTTAAGATATTTAAAACTATAACGGTTCCTATTTGCTAAGAACTCCTAAAATATTTTTCTTTTGTCTTTGACATTAAAAAAATTTAAGGGCGTAGTACCGGTTATAATTTTCAAAAAATCGATTTTTTGTTCATGCATTTCTCAATTCCTTATACCTTCAGAAATCACCCCTCAAAATGTTATTAAGAAATTCAAAAAAAAAAACAAACAAAGTTACAGCAGTTTAAGCGTGCGTAATATTCGTAAAAAAATTTAAACGCGTTTTTTCTTTTTTTTCAAATGGCGGACACTTAATTTTCGGATTGGCCAAACCGATTTAGGTCAAATTTGGTGTGTTTATTCAAGTGTCCTGTGTGGTAATCTACCACAATTTAGTCCAAAAGTCACTACAACAAAATTTGACGAGCGAAACAAAGTGAAAAAAGAGGCGATTTTTCAACAAATTTTTTCAAACAGCCGCCATTTTTTTTTAATCATTTATTCAAATATTGTGGTAAATTACCACGTAAGAAACATTCCTCTGTAAAATGCCGTTTGGTTTTTCTGTTTCAGATTCTTCATTCCTGATATTCGTGTATTTATTGTTTGGTCGTTCAGCATCCTGCCTTAATCACTATATCTTCGGTTTTAGTTTCTTAAATACGTTCAATAAATATATAGGAAACGCTATACCAATGGATTCTTTGAAGTGTACTGGTCAACATTGTCTTCCATACCCCCCCCCCCCAACACCACCCCCCTAAAAAGAACCCTTTCCCATCAAAATCGCCTTTGAAAATGTTGGTTCCTTCAAAGGACGTGTGCTCACTTAAATGCTTGTAAGTCCTTTTAAGGACATTGCAAGACAAACATTTAAAGCATTTTTGAAAGAGGACAATTATCCTTTCAACGTGCCATAGTCACCTTACAAATTTTAGAGTAAAGAAAGAGGACAAGAAAGAGGACAATTATCCTTTCAACGTGCCATAATCACCTTACAAATTTTCGAGTTATTGGACCTCAAACATGAATATTGGGAAAATTTTGGTATGTTATCCTTGATCCTGTAAAATTCTTACACCGGGCATATCATTTTTTTTTTCTTGCCGGAAGAGGCTCTCAGGAAGCTCCTAACAAAAAAAACAGGATTAACTCGATATCTACAGCCATTCAAAAGTTATTGACATTTTTATGCTGCTCCAGAAATGCTATTTTTATATTAAGTGTTCTACGTGGCCCCCATCCTGTAGAACACACATTTCTGCTCTCAGACTAAGAGACCTTTTAAATAGTGTCAATAATTATTATCTTAATTCAAAAATATAAAGTAATTTAGTGAATTTGAATTCTTTTTAAATATGGTATATGGTATCTATTAGCTGTAAGTACTAACCCAGGAAAAAAAGTACGTGGAATACACGATGATTCAACGCGGAATTGCTTCGAAACTATATGCAAAAAGTAATTTTAATTTTGTATACCGATGTCCTAGGCGTTATGCATATTAGTTTACGAGGAATTAGCACATCAACTCCAAGTGGAACTTGTGTACAGTTTCCACCCAATTTCCACATGACAGAATTTCTACTGGGTAGTTGTGGAAAATATCTTTTTGATAAAATTTTACCAACAAGTATAAGACAATAAAATACAAGAAAAATTTCAAACTATTTAAAATGCTTCCAATTTTATTAATTTTGCTTCCTTTTTCGTAATTTAACGTCGTTTTTATCTTTCTGTACAAATCAAGACAAAGATTATATATTATTAATAAACCTTCAGGTTCGTATTAAAATTATCGGTAGTTTTAAGATTTCATTTTAAAATTAGGAGCGTTTTTTTAAATCTTCATAATTTTCAAATTATGGATAATACTTAAAATGTTCGTTACAAAACATGTTGCCTCGACCTGTATTATCAATATTTTACGTTAAACGACACACAGGTGTCACTGAAATCGCTATAAGTAAAAATTAAACTGAAGGTCACGTACGTCTGAGGATGTCAAAATTCTAATGGAATCCGTGGACGTGTAAACATTAAGAAATTGCGGACTTTAGTGGAAATAATGAGTGAAAATGAAGTAGATTCCCTCCGGAATCAATTAGCAGTAGCTCGAAATGAGATAAATAAGCTAAGGTAACATTTGGATCAGAGTTCGATTCGTATTTCATTGATAATCATCTTTCAGGCAACATGTCAAGAGCCTGTCGCATCTTCAGCGGAAGGACATTGATGGAATAAAGCAAGTTCTAAATAGTTTTCGGTGTGAAGGTTGTCGGCAGAATGATGAAAACACCAGAAATAGCAATGACTCCGTAATATCAGTAAGTACAGTACTTTAATGTTGAGTATTTCTCCTGAGTGATGTTGATCTTTTGTAGGACCACGACCCTAAAGAACAAAATGTGATAAAATTTCGTCCAATTGGTGTAATTAAAACATCGTTTCCCGATAAACGCGCAGTGCCAAGACAATCCAATGTTGCAACACGATTAAAAGGAATCATAGAGCTTAATTCAGAGATTTTCACAAACCCTGAACATTCCCTGGAAGGATTACAAGACTTTTCTCATCTTTGGATTATTTACCATTTTCATAAGAATAATTCCCACCCAAAGGCTAAGGTTGCTCCACCACGATTAGGTGGAGAACGTGTTGGTGTTTTCAGTACTCGATCTCCTCACCGACCTTGTCCAATTGGATTGTCACTAGTGGAAATTGAGAAAATCGAAAATTCGGCTATCTATTTCTGTGGAACAGATATGGTAAATTTCTTGAAAATAAAACTCGATATTCAGTATTAGCAACTAATCTCAATTCCAGGTCGATGGTACGCCCGTTTTGGATATTAAGCCATATATTCCTTTTTACGATGCTCCATCAAACATGGATTCAGGTGAGTTATCCAAATGGCTTATTTTGATTGTAGTTAGACTTTCCTATTTTCGACAATAGGTCGTCTATCAGTAGGCGACAGCGTCGATTTTTATAACTGCCGACAAGAACCTGATGGTGAAGAATCAGAAGTGGACGACATTGGTGCAGCAGCTGCTCCACTAAATATTAACAATCATTTAACTCCTGTAACCGTAAAGGTACCAAACTGGATTACAGCCGGACATCAACTTGCAGTTTTGTTTAACGAGCGAGCAGAATCTCAACTTCGCGATTTAAAAGTCGATCGGCACAGTATAGTTGAAGTGCTCGAAAGCGATCCTAGATCTGTCTATTTGCGCACAAAGTATGGCTCACAGATTTTCACCTTCCAACTTGGTGAAGTTACTGTAACGTGCAAGTTTGACGATAAAAACTCGACAGTAACGGTGGTTCAGGTACGGCGAACTGAAAATGTTCAAGATGAAGATGTGGGAGGATGTAGTTAAATATACGGATTCCGTGAATAAGGTGTGCTCTTCATATCATAAATGTGATTTCGGTTAAAACTTAGTGGCTTTGCTCTTCATAATTTATTTGTCTCATTACACATATTTGTGCTTACTTCTAGGAGGCTCAAGATTAAAACATTTAGAAGCGAATTGGTCTCTTTCTTTAAATAATAAATCTTACCGATACCTGAGATTTAGAGATTCAGCCTTAATCCCAGTCCTTTTCCTAATGAATTGCAGGAGAGTTAGCTTAAGCCAAGAGTTAATTTAACCTGAACTTTAATATTTAGCAAGTATAAAGGTTTACGGATGGAACAATGTGTGCACCTATGTAAGATTTAAGTATTAATTTAATGTATGCATAAAAATAACAAATTTTCTGACTAGAGCAACCTATAGAAGGACTGCTCGTTTTTTTAGCGTACAGTTTTCTTTGTAACCCCCGCTCACCTCTATACCTTGTTTTGCAGAAATTTACACAGAAATGTCCAGACTTATAATTCTGTAATACAAAAATCAAATATATATGTGGAACTCGCTCCGACACGACGCATGGGCTGATTATTACGCCTTTATTTATATTTATGTTTATTGAAAAATTGCTCGCATTTATGGAAGTGAAAAATTTAGTCTCAATCTCAGGCTGAATCGTAGGGCGCTTGTATTTATGGACACGTATGGGTTGATAAGTGTAGATGTGTGTGCACATACAGTGAAACCTTCCTTTACGGACACCTCTTAAAAGCGGACACTTTTTCCAGGCCCACGCATCAATTTACCTCAAACTTCCACCTCTGAAAAGCGGACACCTCTTAATAGCGGACATTTTTTTAGGAACGAACAGTGTCCGCTATAGGGAGGTTTCACTGTATATACTTTTCTAATTGTATTATAAATTACAACTTTACACTATAATATTAAATTTACGTAATTAATTGATTTCATCTTACTTAACTTATAAATATTATGAAGATTTAAGTTAATTTGATAACGTTAAAACAAATATGTCCTCGTATATGTCTGTGGATTCTTGGTCAATCTGAATAGTGGCTTAAACCGTGCTTTCAGTAAATCGCATTCTTAAAAATTATTTTAGCATTAGTCGTATTGAAAATATTCAGATTTATAGTTGTGATTGTAATGAAGGTATATCAAAACAGTTTAAGATTCTTATCTTAGAAAAGGGACTGCGATTACTTTTCCTGAGGAAACATTAATAATACGAAATAATTTCAAAACAAACCGTTTAAAACTCGAGCGGAGCAAGAAATATTAAACAGTTGGATTAACATCCAGTTTTCGGTTGATTTCGAACTCGTCCAGTAGCTCAGAAAATCTAACCCTTTGGGGCTGCTGCTGATGAAGAGCCAAAGGAATTTAGATCTTTTTATTAGAAACACCGCTCAGGTCAACAAATTATTATTTTTTAAATATTTCTTGCTCCGCTGGAGTTTTGAACGGTTTGATTTGAAATTTTTTTGTAAGTTTCACTCGATTCAAGTGATTTTCTGTACATTATTTGTAAATTTTGATTAATAACTAGCCTGTAAAAAGTAGCTACTGAAGCACAGCGTTGTTAGTTTGAACAGCTTAACTTTACGGATTTTTCGGAATCGTATAATTAGTCGTAATTTGATGAGCACTAAGTTTGCTACGTCCCTGAGTATGTTATTTGATTTAGTAGGTTCAAGAACTCAAGAGTCTAATATAATATAAGTAATTTATATTAAGTTATCTTCGAATAAATCAATTAATTTAGATTTAAATAAATTCACTTTTATTTCATTTTTCACATTATTTGGATTCCCATTAAAGAACAGGAAGCACTAATTCAGCAATTTGTTTTGAGTTCTAATCCTTCTACAGGATGGATCGCATAATGTGTGCCGAAATAAGTGGGGTGATAGTTCTCACCTATGCAAATTAAAATTGTATGGTAGGGGGTGGGCAATCTCAACCGTTTGAGAGTGATTAATAAATTCCAATTTTTCATGGTATGCGCATCACTCTTTTATTTTTGTCTTTTGATCTACTCAATGCAGCGACATCAAACTACTAATGCGCCTTCCAAAATTGGCAACAACGTTGATCTAACTTTTATCATTGCATGTATAGTTACTTCCAAAAGTTTAAGAAAAACCTTTTGAAATTACTAAAAATTTAGCACTGTCCCAAATTTTTGAAATTCATGTAATTAATACATCTCACTACCTTTCCAAAACTGTGCAACATTTCCACGTACAGAAAGGATACAGAAATTTATACGTAGAAAACCTATCGGAGAATATTATAAAAATCTGCAATTTAAAGAAATTTAACTGATACTAACTTTAAAATTCTTTCTATTGAATTCAAAACGTATTACAATTAATGTTATCATGTTACAAAATTAGTTTGAAATGTCCTCCGTCACTTTTGATGTATGCTAATAACCTCCTTCTAATTCCCTGTTTAAGATGTATTATAGATAGCCTCTCTCGTATTATCGTCGTAGTCTCAATTTGTCTCTATCGTTAACAGACCTTGAATAAACGTCATCCTTCATTGTTTTCCATAAAAAAGAGTTCAATGGAGTAGGATCTGGAACTCTAGCAGGTCAAGGGATCGGTACACCTCGTTCAATCCAGCGGTCAGGAAATTTTTCATTTACCGTTGCCTCAGAATGTTCGCAGTATGCAGTGGGGCTCCATCGTGTTGGTAAACCATTGCTAGAGGGATGTCCTCTAGTAGATTTAGTAGTGTATTTCACAAAATGTCCGCATAAATTTAGTTTTTAAGCACTTGCGGCAAAATTAATCGGTGTCGATAATACCAGCGCAACATTGGCTCAGAATTTCGGCTGGAGGGAGGTTCCCTTGTCCTATGTGGGTTAGTATTCGATTGATACCATCCCCGATGAACTGAGATTCATTCGTCCAAAGAATTCGAGACAGAAACGCCCGTTCTAAATGTCGCATTCTAGAAGCCAAATGCAAAATTTTAATCTTCTCCAAGAATCTCCTTCCAGTAGTCCTTGGACTGGACTATGATAATATGAACATCACCCTAATGAATGAGTAACTCTTCAAACTTTAACTGAATACACTTCTAATCGTCTTGCGACTCGTCTCTGCCTAGTTTCAGGGCCTTGCCTGGCGAAGGTGATTATTTGCTGCTCGACGTCGGTAGAATCTTCCGATGCTTCAACTTGCAATTACGTGTTGTTTGAAGTTACACTTTCGGCTTCTTTTAACCTTCGGAAAGTCCACGAAAATACCCCTTTTTGGGGTGCAGAACGACAGGATACTAGGGTGTGAACTCTGGCTAACACAAGCTAATATCGGTAATAAAACAAAATTGCACTAATTTTCGACCTTTTGTCTTAAACATTTTGTTTATTTGAAGAAATTTCGGTAATTCTTCACTTTAAGGTACAGCTCTCCGACCACCTTGACCTTGAAATGTGTTATCTCGGGGTCATCCTGAGTAAGTATATATATACTTATAGGGCTCGCTGGGACCTCCTTTTCTTGACCTTGAATATAGGGAAAATCTCATTCCGATCGCACCTTGTACAGGTATACAGTCAAATTATGGCAGTGGGGAGGGCATTCTCAATCGTTTGGGAGTTACAGGTGATTCATAAATTTCAGTTTTACATGGTATGCACATCACTATTTTATTTTTATCTTTTGATCTACCACAGGGACATAAAATAAACGCTTAAAAACTACTACTACAGCAATGTTTATCTAACTCCAAGCAAGTACAGTCAAAAAAAATGTTTTGCGATTACCTAAAATTCTCCCCAAAAAATGTCTCCCAAATTTTCTCCGAAATTTATGTAATTAATACACTTCTTTTTTATTTGTATTAGATTGCCTTATTACCTTTCAAAAAACGTATCTATCTAGGTAGAGAAAGGATTAGAAAAACCGCATCCTTAAAAATCCCTGACAGCCTTATTATTTTATTGCATTTTATGTAGGAAATTCCTTAAATAAAAAAAAATTTTAAGACAAACGGTCGAAAATTAGTGTGGTTTTGTTTTATTGCTGATATCAGCTTGTGTTAGCCAGAGTTAACACCCTAGTATCCTTAAGTTCTGTTACTAATACCTGATGGAAATTTTGCTATTAAATAGGGCCAGCCAGCAAGAACATCTATCATAGTTGAAAAACAAACCGATAGTTTGCAACAGGTTGTAAATATTTTGTTAATAAATTTGAGTGATTGAAACTCCTTGTTTTCCTGTTTACTTTCATTTTTGTCAATTTAGTATCCACTAGACCATTATTGTCGTTTAACGCCAGCTCTTTATTCTTCGCGATGAAGACTGACTCCCAAACACACAGTTCACTGTAACTGTTGGCCAGGCCCGTAGAGTTAAAATTCGGGCCCCGGGGGTGCCACATACGGGCCCCCGCGAAAGGAATTTCGGGAGCGGGACTAAGCGACCGATAACTACGGGCGTTCTTACGCTAAAATTATTAAAAATTTACAGAATTTACTTTTGAGGAATATACTGATATAATTGACTTTTATTGTGTAGTAGACGGAGCGATAGGGCGGCTGTGCTGAAATACCAAAATAGATTCCTAATCGACGTGTGCTCCAAAGGGGTATTTTCGTTAACTTTAAGGT
Source organism: Leptarthrus brevirostris (assembly GCA_964036015.1). Taxonomy (NCBI): domain Eukaryota; kingdom Metazoa; phylum Arthropoda; class Insecta; order Diptera; family Asilidae; genus Leptarthrus; species Leptarthrus brevirostris. The sequence continues at coordinate 45,251,654 of OZ038372.1, forward strand.
TAAGAGAAACCGGGGTAAATGTATACATGATGGGACCGTCGGTCGGAGGGTGGTGGCGGGGATGGAGGGGGTAGAGAAAGGTACAAGGGCTTATCCCAGGGATAAAAAGTGGTGGCGTGGGGGGCGGGCGGGTGGGGAAAATTGATATATTTGATAACATAAAGATGTGCTTATAAATTTGTATGTAAGGACATCCATTGTTGAGTGTCAGATACGGGAGTGGGTAAGGTCAGAGTGGCGGGAGGGGGGGGGGGGGTTGCTGAAAGCGCGTCAGGATATGACTCCCGCGATTCTATGTCCTTATCAAGTGTGTTTACCTTAAAAAAAAATGTAAACACGCGGTTCTAGGAAGCGCGTCAAATTCTAAATGGCGTGATTTTGTGCCTTCTTGACTATATCTATCTTGAAAAAAAATATAAAAACGCGGTTTTCGTTAAATTTTGCTTTGATTCTGCTAAACAAAGATTATCAAGTGATGGAATTTTTGTACAAATTTCATGCGTTATTTAACTTTACTCATAAGTATAAAATAATCCGGGTTGTTGATTCTGTTTTTTTTCAATATTTTTAATAGGATTTTACCTCCTTGTAGTCAAATAACACAAAAAATCGCGCGATTCACAATTTGACGCGCTTCCAGCCCCCACCACGACACCTACTTCACCCACCTTACCTACACTCACTTACCCTACACGTTCAGGATTTAAAGCTTTTATGTAAGTTTGACTGAAAAAGTTCATTTTCAATTTAAAAAAAAAACGAGTTTTTACGTCCACACCCTGCGGCACCACCTCGTGGTCCACAACTTCTAACACTTTTATGGGGTTATTCAAGGTCGTGTCTTCCGACCGACGGTCCCATCATGCATACATTTACCGAAACCGGAAGTGTAACTGTAAGTTAAGCACGGAATTACGATCTGAAACACAGGAAGATTCAGCAAATAATCACCCTCGTTAGGCAAGACCGTGAAATGCATTTGGCTTCTGGAATGCGACATGGAGAAAGGGGCTTTTCTGGACCGTATTCTATAGGTGCATGACTCGCAGTTCTCCGGGGATGATATCACAACCTTCCACAACCTCCATACCTGGTCGAATACTCATGCACATAGTACAAGGTTGACCTCATTGCAGCGCAAATTCTGTGCCAATGTTCGGGCTAATATCATCGGCACTCTTTTGATTAGACCATTTATTTCGTCGCAAGTGCTTAAATTTATGAGGAATTTTTGGAGAATACGCTCCCAGATCTACTACAGGACATCCCGCTTCTTAATCTTATGCCAACACGATGGATCCCAGCGCGTAGCGCCAACATTGTCGAAGGCAATATTAAAAGGAAAATATCCGGATCGCTTGATTGGACTAGGTGCACCGGCTCGTTAGCCTACTAGATCTCTAGACCTTATTCCATTGAATTTTATTTTATAGGTAGAAAGCAATGAAGGGTGAAGTTTATTTAAAGCCTGTTAAAGATAGAGATGAATTAGTTAGCGGTATTGGAACTACAGGACATTCGAGCAGTCCGTTGTAACATAATAAATATATGTTATTAATAATTAATTGTACAGGGTGTAAAATAATAACTGTCACACCTAATATTTAAAATTAAATCAATTTTTCGATAATTTATTTCATACCTTAACTAAAATTTCTTAAATATGCAAAAATCTAGGGAATTGTGAAGGATTCTGTATTTGTGCATAAGGCACATATTATTGACTGGTGTTGCGACAGTTTGCCTAATTTGTTTTATTGGAAGGACAACTGTCTGCTTCACAACATTTTCACTGTAGATTTTTGCAAATGGAAAAACATGCTCGGGAAACTAGCAAATTTAAAAAAATTTAACATTAATAAATTCAATTAACATTAAGTTAAGATATAGAATGAAATACCAAAAGATAATATCGGTGCCAACGGTACTGATTTGAATCGTAGTCTTGAAGCTGTTATTGAAGAGAAATAAGGGCGAATCGAATAGAAATTTTAAATATAATAATATGAAATGTGCCAAGTTATGTAATTAAGTTGGTTCATTGTTGCTATTTTACACCGTGTAATAAGTTTCGAATTCAATAAAAAGCTTTTTAGGGTTAGTATGAGTTTAATTTATTTAAGCTGCCAATCTTTTAATATTCTTCAAAATGTTCTCTTTTTACAACATGTCCAGGTGGAGGACATGTTGTGTCTTCTTGGAAAGGTAATGAGATGGGCTATTTAGTAAAAATAAAAAAGAGAAAATTTGGGAAAATGCTTAATTTTAGGCAATCGCAATAAATTTTTTTTCACTTTCGCAAGTACCTGCAATGGTAGGAGTTAGATCAACATTGTTGACAATTTTGGAAATGTTATTAGGATAGTAGTTTTTTTGGCGTTTTTTTGACGTCACTGCGTTGATTAGATTAAAAGATAAAAATAAAATAGTGATGTGCATACTATGAAAACTGCAAATTTGTAAATCACCTTGTAACTCCCCCCTCCCACCCTAACAAGTGGTCGGAAAAGCTATTGAAGATTCTAAGTAGTATAAGTCTTTAGTGGACTTATTCTTTAATATTAATATCACTAGAAAATTTAAAACAATTTACTTTTAATGAGGTTTACATTTCCTCCATGCCTTTATTTAAGCGTAACATACACAAAATATTATAGAATAATCTTATATTAAAATTTTAGTGTCGATTTGTTATGTCACCAAGCTCATGTTTTGGCCACATACATTCACAGCTTGAAAAAACTTTTTTTGTTTCCGTCTCCCAGCAATCAGTTTCCGGTGACTTTCGTGTAAGATAAATAGTTCTACTAAGCTGAACACATGCGTATTTAGCATTACTACAAATCTGTTTAAGAATTACAGTAAGAATGATTCAAGTAAAAAAGAATAATGTCACCTTATTTTCGTTAGGTTTGTAATCGAGGCCATTTGAATAAGCGTGTGCGCATAAAACTTCTTGATAGTGGTCAGGTCGGTAATCAAATCCGGTATCGTTGAGATACACTGTTCGTCGAATTGATGGACATAGGGATTGGAATGTCATCTGGAAAAAACAGGTTATATATAGTATTTAAAGGTTATAAATATTATTTATGATATTTTAATGCATATCTAGTCTTTATATAGGTAATCTTACCTTAACTGTGGCTGGTTGATTATCCCGGGAATCGAGTGAATGTAATGTTGGTGTCAAGGCTCTTGCACGCGGAATTCCGTACGAGTTACTTGGCTCCAAATCATCAGATAAAAACTCAGTAGAACTTATCCCCACATCTGGTTCAAAAATAACGTTGTTTTGATTATTCCTATAAAATTCAAGATAACCTTTTAATCTCCTTAATATCTCTGGTGTAAAATAAAACTATAAAACTGTTTCTTTAAGAAGAAATATATATGAATGTGCATGAAACGCAACAACATAATGTTTGAAAAAATTTCAAAATGTCAGTAATATGTTAGTACAGTCAATCTGGCGAAAAAAAAGTCATAAGGCTGCAAATCACTCCAAAGTGATGAAACTTGGTGAGTCGTTAAAGAATGATGAAAGAAAGCTTACCTGGCGATGGCCACCTGCTACCTGTTCAAATACTCAAAAAAAACTCCAAAAAATATTTTGAAATACATTTTTCTCGAAAACTATGCATTTTACAGAAACATTTATTGAACAAAAAATGTAGAGGGCATCGTTATCTACAATTAATGTCATTGGTGCTATGTCGTACAACAAAAAATGTGCGCAGTAGCTTTAGGTGGCGCTAAAGTGCCAAAAAAAGTGTTTTTCCACTTTTTTTATATTTATTTTGTAAATGAGTTTTTTCAATTAGTTGGAACCTTGGACAACTCCAGAGCTCCCGTCAACCCCTCTATGGAGGCTTCCGGGGAAAAGACCCATTACTATATTCCGTAGAATTTTAACCATGTTGCGTACTTCGATAATTTTTATACGATTACTGGTTTATCTCAGAAACCATTTATAGTTAGTGGTTACTCTGAAGAATACGATGGTATAGTTTACAGCATAGATATCATTCAGATGAGCGTACCACACCCGTCGTACTTGTGATTGGTTGAAATTTTGTTAATAAAAGCATTTGCGATTTTTAGAAGCGTCGTCTTCTTCATCGAGGGAAATTTTGGCGTCGTTAATTTTAGTGATTTCTTTCTGCATTAATTATCTATTTTTTCATAATCGAAACACTACTCTTGCATTCATAACTTTTATGTCAAAAACAAATTTCTCTCTGCATTACTCCGCAATAGCCGGTCCCAAGCTCGGTTGAGAAAGGAAAAGGGAAACCCACTCGCCAAACCAGAACACCTAAGATTAGAGAGAAACTACGCGGTATACAAATACCCTCCCGGTGACGTCCAGGACGCCTCAAGGAGCAGCCCTCCTTCTGGCAAACTAGACGTTCCGTTCATACACACGGAACGTTTAGTATGCCTCGGATACCTCGGACTGATTTTGTGATGACGACCATTGGCTATGAACATCGGACTACGATCGGGCTATGGAACGTGAGAACTTTGAGGGACGAGTGTAGATACGCGAAGGCCAGTATAAAATAAATATCTTGGGATTGAGGGAAACTATATGGAGAGGAAATGGAGAGTTTGCATAACCCAATTCCGAAACCGTGCTGCTATACTCTCGCTAAGAGAATTAAATACGCTCCGAATGACTGATTTAGGCTTGTTGCTAATGAATATCCGACCAAATCATCCAATATACTAATATCCGATCGATTCAAATGCGTAAAATTTTAATAATTCAATGCTATGCGGTACCGAGTAACCGGATATAACAACTAAGGATGTTTTCTACCAGCTCCCTTGAATGTTGAGTGGAAAATAATAAGCAACAGACTCACCGAACTGTATTTTTAATAGAGGATGAAAAGTGCCATTCCCTTGGCGAGATTACACAACAACTTGCGATAGGTGTCGGTTAATTAGATTTCCGCTCGTGACCGAATAAAGAATTAATTTCGAAAACAAGACCGGCGAAAGGTCCGTCCTGGCCACTATGAGGTAAGCAAGGATTGAGGGGGATCGAGGCTTCTTGATAAAAGGAACTTTGGAACGGAGAATCAACAATAGCGCTGGTAGTCCAGTGGCTAGGCTATTCGAGTATCAGACGTGTGACCCTCAGGTCAAGATGCGATAGATTTAAATATCGAAGTTTTTGTCACATAAAGCAGGTTTTGCACAGTCTAAATCAACGGTAAGAGTGGGAGTCTGCAGTACTCCTTAGACCTTGTGTTCTTTCGTGATACTTTTTATTTGATTTGATAAAGTATTACTTATCAAAATACATACAAGGTCAACATAATATAAACTTAAGTGCTATGCTTCGACTGAACTTACCTATCGTCCATTTTAAAATATCCTGACGGAACCGAGTAATCCTTCTGAGGTTGGCTTTTTTCGAAAATTGATCTCCATCTCTCTAAATTAGCAAGACTGTATGGCTGGTAGTTCCTCTGGATATTAACATCAGCGATGCAGAGAGAACTAGTCAAAAGGAGGACCTGCGAAAGAATTAAGAAAAAACTTTTGAAAATCTCATAAACTGAAAATATTTTAAGAAATCCAATGGAGTCAACCTTTGAACGCTTCTAGATTTTTAAGACCATCGAATGACAATAGTATTAGAACAGCTTCGAAATGCACGTACTGGAACGAAGGTGGAATAATAAGCATTTCACTGGTGATGCGTTGCGGTGTTGGTGCAATAGTTTTCGATATCAAGCATATCAAGTACATAAGTTTTCTGAAAGGGTAGAGCAGTGAGAATCAATGAAATGTACTTGCCCATTCAATATAAGGAATAGCCATGTACTTGTGGAAAAACTTTCGCAATTTTCCTATTTTTCCTTCGATTGAAATTATGGCCAGTGAACAAAAGTTAAGGAAAAGTAAACCAGATGGAGATGAAGGAAACATGTATAGATGAAAGGGTATATATGCCTCGAAGAGAGCGACATGGCAAGAGTGAAAACTTTTCCTTATCCCATTTTGAAGAGCTCTTGAAATTTCCCACCCATTTCAACAATATTTTTCTTGGACGTATTTTCTCATTTCCGGAATGTTCTTCATCACCGCCAGTGGATTCGAATTGCTAAAATTATTCTATGGATGGGGATAACTGCAGACAGATCGGTTTATATGTGGACTGGTCAAAGTTTTCCAGAGACGGCTGGCTATTGCAGCAGGAAGCGGATGAGAAGCAATACGAAATTCTTTTAAGGGTGGGTAAGTTTTGATAAGTGTGAATTATTTCTAGGGCGAATGTTCTTGCACAAAAAGACGGTCGTCGCCTCTTTAAAAATTGCAACGACAGGATAAAGTGGCATGGCAGTTCTCGAAAGTTTTCCTTAAGAAAGCCCTTTTATTTTAAATCTTTCCCTGTTCATATAGCATTTGTTGGCATTTCGGGCTAACTTAATCTGAAGTCGACAAAACTGATTACTTCCACTAAGTCTTTTTCCCTCTGACGTTTTTTGTTTATCTTGTTCAACGAACTTTAGGATGTCTTTAGTGTAACACAAATTGATTAGAAAAAAGCTTTTACGTTAAGACCGAGAGATGTCATTAATTTTTCACGTTGTTAGCTTCTGGGTGGATTTTTGTCGAAAGAGATGAATTAAGGGCTGCGGCTCGATTCTTATTTCAAATATTATTTACTGATATATAATGGAAGGTTAAGTTAACTGCCCTGTCGATGGTAGTCAGATCCATTAGAAATTGCTCAAAAAGTCTTCGCATCGTTAGGGTTTAATAAATAAATATATATATATATATATATATATATATAGATATATATATATATATAAATGGAAAAAGGACTCAAGGATAGAACATTGCTGTAAATTATCAGTCGTATCCTGTGCTATATCGGATGAATTTTTTATCAGACAGGAAAACGCACCGTTAAACAAGAGGAATTATGTAAATTGTGAAAAGTAGTGGCCCAAGATGGCTTCCTCATGGTACATATTTTTCCTGCCAGTTTCACTCAATCTGCTAAGTGGGCTTATTGTACCACGAATATTCAAGGGAATCTCTTCTTAGTGCTCATCTTTATACCTATTTTGTTTCCCTAAGAAACGTTGTGTTCTGCAGCTTCCCTAGATACGAATATAAATACATAATTGCCAACAACCTCACTTGTCTTGGTCACCGGAGCTGGGCATTCAGAAAGCACAAGACTGGCTGATCCGACTTCTTCGGTGCAGCTGTACAGCTCCTGCAAAATTCGTACGTTACTTGACTATCTTATATTGGTTATTTAAGTCAGCAGTTATATTGCCATTAAGAAGTGCTTTAGGCCTCTTCTTGTATTCCGACCACAGTTGCACTGCTGTACAACCTATTAACCTATTTTTTCACCGATAATTAGCCTTTTTGTAAGCTTGTAAGCATTGCCAGCATAGCTATATAGAGCCTTCAGAGCTGTTCAATTCAGAACCCCCTTCACCAACTCAGCTGCTCTTTTATTGCCTGGAATATTCCTACCTGTGGGCATTTGGCCTTTTCCTGCACCTTAGCACTAGCTCTGCTTTTTCTATCACCGCTTTTAATGCTTTACAAATTAGCATGTATGCACATACTTTTCTTAGTTTCGATCAGCCTAGATATAAATAGTGCCGCTTGTTAAATTGCTGTTATTTCTGCTACATTTCTCAGGCGATCTATACGATTTTTTCCACTTGCTAGAATATACTCCTGGCCTGGTCCTGTATTAGCCTTAATTCTTCTTCTTCCATTTCATTCCTCTTTAATTAAGATTTTCTAGACAGCTTTTATATATAACCGTCAGTGTGACTGCATTCACCGTCGCTATATTCTTATCATATATAGATGTAGCGACAGTATACAGATACCTAGCTATGTCACAACCGGCTGCACTTTCCATGTACGCTGCGCAGTCAGTTTGATGTCCAGATATCAAGCAAGCTTCACATTGTTTCACTGATGGTTGACGGAGACTTGCCGGATACCACACAGCTAGTTTCTCCACAATTGTGAGGCATCCAGGAATATATTTGTTACCACTGCATTCTTTGTAGTTCAATCTTTGTTTACCAATTATGGAGGTCGGTGTATTCGGGGCTTTTTACAAGACCATTCGCCTTTGTGTTCGATTATATGGGCTTGCGATATTTTCCTCATAACGATCTTTATATATTGCTCAAAGACGTTGATGTTTCCAGCCTCGATGTTTCCAGCCTCGATGTTTCCAGCCTCGATGTTTCCAGCCTCGATGTTTTATATTTTTACACCGGTATTTGTAAACATTCAGGGTTTTAAAATCGATGTTGGATCCCTTAAAAGCAATACTTTCGCGGAACTAAGTTGCAGTCAAGAAGGCCACAATGAAACCGCAATTAATCGTACCAGTAAAAAGGCAAGCCACTTTCGATCGAAGCTCGATTACGTTAGTAAATAGATGGGGAAGTCTCTTATATAAGCGAATCGATAAGACTAAATGTTAGAAAGGAAAGCGAGGTTCCACGTTCGAACCCTCCGACGGCGGCTCATGTTTATTTTCTGCTGACAACAGTATACGATACAAAGAATAATGTCGGTGGTTCGGAATTAAACTAAAATTATACTTCCACTTGCACTCGTAGTCTCTAATCGGATGAAGTTCTTCTCCCGCTCCATTTTCGGGGTTTCGGGGACATATATATTGATTTAAGCATGTGAAGCACGAGAGAAACTGTAGAAATATACAGTTTGTTTTCATTTTAAAAGAGATGACTATATTTGTCTAGACTCTCTCACACTTCACATACTTGGATCGTTATAGAGTCGTCAAATACGACATCAGAGAGATTCCTATTTCTCTGGGATCAAATTATTATTCGAAGCTGAGTATCGTCGCAAGACGTCAAGCTTTATCCTTGTGCAGAAACCTCAGTGCGAGCGAAAGTTCTTGGTGATCCCGGGAGCCATCAATTCTATCTAATAGAACCAGATCAAACAGAACAAATAAGAAATGTCGCTGTTGGAAAATGTTTAATGTTTATTGTTGAAAAGAAAGAAGTTTTGGCACGAATCCCAAGAAAAAGGGATCAGATCAAACAAAGTTAAAGTCTTAAGTCATGACGAACAAGCCAAAGGGATCGTGTAAGCGAAATATTCGGTCTTTGACAAAACCAAGTAGCCAAAGAAGGACGTTACAAAGTTATCCAAAATGATACTTAACACCGGAGACGCCCGCCCTATCGCAGTCAGCAAGAAAATTAATTGGAGCGCGAGAACTGTTCCAGAAGCTGATATCAGCCAAACTAAAACTAAGTCCTAAGAAGTGTGTGTCCAGAAAACAGCTTTAGAGCATTAAAGCAGGCGCTTTGCAATGCACCTGCACTAACTTATCTAAAGGCAGATGAGACATATTGGATTCTGATTAATGTAACGTTGGTATTGACGCCGTGCTATCACAGAAAGTAAACAGGTGAGAAAAAGTAATGGCATACTATAGTAGAGCTCTATCAAAATCAGAAAGAAATTCTGTGTTACGAGGAAAGAACTGCTGGCTATTGTTGATTTAACGAAGTATTTTCATAAATTCTTCTATCAACAAAGATCAACCTTACAAGTGGTTAATGTAATTTAGAAACGCTGAAGCACAAGTGGCAAGATGGCTGGAAAGACTTCAATCCTATGATTTAAATTATTTATAGGAAGGGTAGATCCCATGGAAATGCAGATGCATTTTCACGACGGCCATGCAAGCCGGAATGTAAATACTGTTCCCGTCTAAAAGGAAAATGTGCCCATGTGATTGTGCAAAGAACAACCGTCGTACCCTTGACGGGATGGAAAAGAAAGAATTTCGAGCATCTTAACGAGAATGAGGAAAGATGTTTCAAGGAATATTGAAGTGCAGAGATGGAAACAAAAGAAAGGATGTGCTGGAGGAATTACATAAAGGTGCTTCGGGAGGACACCTTGGCGTCAATTAAACCTCGAAGAAATTAAGAGAACTGTTCTACTGTTTACATATGCGGGCGGATGTGGAGGACAGGTTTCTCAAAGGTACTCTTTGTGCCTATAGCCAAATATCTCACAAAAACAAGGGGAGCAATGCAGCGATACAACATTAGAGCACCCTTTGAGAGAGTGGCGATAGACATTGCGGGACCACTCCCAGAATCAGATCGGGGCAACCGATACATTTTAGTGGTAATGGATTACTTCACTAAATGGCCAGAAGTATATGCGACCCCAAATCAAGAAAGCGAGATAGTGGCAGAGGAGTTAGTACCAAACTGGATAGGCAGATTTGGCGTCCCTTATGAGCTTCATTTTGATCGAGGACGAAACTTTGAATCGCAAGTATTCCAAAGGTTTGCGAGATTTTTGGAATAAGGAAGAAGGACAACATCACTTTATCCACAATCTGATGGGATGGTTGGGCAATGTAATAGAACAGTAATCTAACATCTAACATTCCAATATTTCTGCTAGCTTATCGTACATGTACTCATAACTTAACAGGCCCGACAACCTCTAAAGTTGTGTTTGGAAGGCAGATTCGACTGCCCAGTATTTTGAAGTTCAGAACACTCGAAAAGGATACTGAATTCACTAAATGGCGCATAACCACCCTTCGGAATCGTTTCGCAGAAATCCATCAACTGGCAAGAAAGAACCTGAAGACATAAACCGATAGAATCAAAACACGATACGACATTAGAGCTAATTCTAGGGTATTCAAGGAAGGAGACCTCGTTTGGCTATTTAACCCACGGCGACGAAAAGGAAAATCACCGAAATTTCAACAGCAGTGGGAAGGATCCTTACGCGCATCAACGATGTGGTCTACAGAATACAGTGGGGACCGAAGCAAAACAGGAAGATCGTTCACATTGACAGATTGAAGCAGTGTCAAGGAGATACAACAAACAGTTCTAAGAGGGGGGCAGTGTAACATGTATTCTGGCATAGGCTACGTGATGAAAACGAAATCAAGTTGTTCAATGCTCATGACCCGAATTTTGGTAGCCAGAAAAACGTCAGATGCCGTGTGAAGTCAATGGCGCCTCGAACCTGTGGTGACTTTGTATGGTGAAAATGAATAGCGTGAATTTCTAGGACTCAGTTGCTGAATTTTCTAGTATTAAGCTAAGTAGTATAAAGAGGGCTGATTAGCCGAGTGAGTTAGTTCTTTAGTTATGTTAGTATTTAAGCCAGTGAAGTGAAAAGTGTAATTAAGTAAAACGGAACGGTGTAGTGTGAAGAAAACGTGTAAAGGAAATTGTGAAACAAACTAATTATGTGAAATGAATAAAACGCTGAACATTTATGATTGAAAATAAATGTCTTAATTAATCCGTTGAGGCCGAAGAGCTCTATTACATTAAAGTATATTTACCGACTTTAATAAGGTTTTGAATCAACCACCATAGGAATATTGTGTGAATTCTTCTAGCTATTTTTAGCTTAGTTGCTATATATGTATTTATTTCTTTAAGCCTTTAAAAGAATTTGTTTTGCGGCAGAGAACAAGCTTATTTCTGGTGTGCCACAGGGCACCATTCTTGACCCTCTGCTTTTCACTATTTACATTATTCATAAATTATTACTCCTGTGTAATTATACAGCTGAATTGATCGTTTCTTGTTCCTGCAACTACCTTCGTTTGACCGTCAAGAAATTCACTCTTTTGTAAAAAAATCTTTCTCAACCATAATTAACTACAACTTTTTACACAAATCCGTAATTTTTTTAACGTGTAACATAACCGGACTCCGTAGGTCATGCATAGTTGAAAAGTCATCTAGGTATATGTGCAACAATTTTTTTTTCGTTAAAGGAGCATTGCTTTTGTTGGCAATATTTATTTTTTTAACTAAAAACCAAGAAGTTTCTTAACTCGCCCAACAACGTTCTCTTCCAGCCTCACAATTAAGCTGTCTTCTCACCTTAAAACGGATTCATCACAACTTTCTTACCTTTTGTGTGGCAATGAACTCGTTGTTCAAAAGGTTGAAAACTTTTAAGTTCCTAGCTAATTTAGTAGTAGTCATTAATTAGAGGATTGAATTTCCTTTCTTAGATATTCCATTTCCATATGCTCACTTACTTCAGGACAGTTCTGAACTCCTTTTCCAATAATTGAGCAGGAACCTCAGCTCCTCTGAGCTGTGAAAGAATTTGAAGTTCTTTGAGGACAATGGAAAACTTTGGAATTTAATAAAATTACTGAAGTGCTTTTTTCGTTAATTAAGTTTTATTCAGACGTGTCCCTTTGTTTAATTTTACCATTAGGAATTCAATTGTCTTCGTTTTAACTGCATTGAAGTTGGTTTCGTTTCGAGCACATTGGGGTTTTAATTTAATTGACTGGTCGTTTTACGGCGCAGTCTAATAAAGTTTTTAAAAGACCTTAAAAAAACACTGTAATTACAGGTTAAGTAAGGCTTTTTGTCAAATAAAATCCATTTAAAATTTAAGGGATTTCTATTCATTATAAATAATTCTTTAAATTGGTGATAGGGTTTTAAAGTGCAATTCAGATAATAAAGCATATTTAGAGTATAGAGAGAAGGTATAGACCAGTGCAGTGATTTTAAATATTAATATAATTTGGAATTATACAAAGCTAATGGTAGTTATTGCAAACAAATTTAGTCCGCTATAAAACCTTTAGTGAAATTATGCGGAATTAGTCGAAGCTCAAAACAACAGGGGTTTTTTACAGGATCGTAACGTTCAATAAAAAGTGACTTCTTTAATACACTCATGACGACGATTTTCTCAATGGCATGACAGCAAAACTGTACAAATATGTATAAAAATCCATCAAGGTCATCAAGATACTACAATAAACATGTGGTCATACTTAACAGCTCAACCACCTTATCAATTCACCCATATCAGAAGACTCTTACAGAAGAAGAATAAATGCACGTCTTTAAAGTAAAAGTAAATTAAGTGAAAATAATATTTGTTGTTTTATCTTGATACTAAGGCTCAAGAAAAGTCGTATGATCCAAGAACACAACTTTTATAGAAGCGCAAAAAGGAGATTTCTCTTTGGTTAAGAGATTAACTAAAGGAGATGGCTATGCATGTTTTGTTTGAAAACGCGGGGCTTGTAAAGGGCGGCAAAACAAAATTTGGCAAACGGCTTTTATGGTTGATTAGTTTCGAAACTTGGCAGTTCGATCAAATTTGAATAGAAGAATATATGGGTAAGACCAGCTTCCGCTTTGAGGGTTACACGAAAGAAAGGAATGATAATGGAAGCGCGATAGAAGACTGAAAGACGATACTTTAAAATTCAATTTTTAAAGCGATCACAGCATTGTTAATAGGTCTAAAGTTTTTTTGTAACTCTGTATAATGCGGATAGGTCAGAATAGTAGTCCAAGTATACCATTTATATATGTTTCGCATTTCTTATTAGCATCCTCAGTTTAATATGCCTTAACTTCTAAATAACTTTTATGTACTTGATTCTAAACATGATTTCATTCACGTATAAGCTTTTTAATGACCTTTCGGCATTATATGTATGTGGGGTCGAGGCTCCTTCATAAAAGGAATTTTGGAACGGATAAACAGAAACAGTGCTGATAGGCTAGTGGTTAGGGTGATGGAGTATCATGCACATGGTTCTCGGTTCAAGATTCGATCTCGTCAGTTGCTAATTTTTCTTCGATTTCTACATGATTAAGTTCGTTATAGACAAGAGCTCCGGTGGCTTTATGTAATAAGCTTAAATATCTCTAGCAAATGTTGCGCATCTAAAATTCCATCATCTAAATTCTATCTTAGGAAACACGTACAATATAAGAAGGAACATTTTCTTTTCAATAAGAATTTTTGCTAAAAGTGTAGAAGCCTTGTATTTTCAATCTTTAATATTAAAAGGGATTTAGAAACAGTAAACTTCGCACGGTTTACACGGAATAATGTAACATCCAAAATTACACAAAGTAGTTGGATCAAGTGGATAAGGATAAGTGGCAAGATCATAACGCCATGGATGCAGGTTCGAGTCCCGCCTGTCTATGAGTTTTTCATTTGCAATTTGCAATAAGTAAAAAATCTACTTCGGCTCTGGGCTGTTGTCGCAGTGTTGCAAGAACACGACATTAAATTTTCCCCTTACCTTAATTCCCTTAAGGCCATAGCCATGCTAACACATCATAGGGTTATCCAGGTCTTCGAATACATCTAAATTATCGATACATCGAAGAGTATTACTGCCGGATACAACGATTACTGGATGTAGGGCCATCCACGATTTTTAGTATGCTCATAGGACAAGTTGGGATTGAATATATTCAAATGTCATATGGTCAATACTCTTACCGCGGTTCAAAATGAAGCATTTCTGGAATCTTACCTATTATACGAAGAGAAAATTCCTGGCAATATTACTGTTCCACTCACCATAATCGTGTTGCAAAAATATAAGCAGCTAAACAATAAAATTTACGATCCTTCCAGTAATTTTTAATGTACTCACAGGCAATTTTTACAGAACAGCGCCGTAAAGTTTACGTGATTTGAAAAATTTACTTTGTGATTTAGAAAAAATGAGCCGTCTAATACACAATTTTTTTCGGAATAATCCGCAAATTTTACAATTGTGCACAACTTCAAACAAACTTGAAATCATTTTCTTCGTTATGTGAGGCTTAGTTTGCCGAATTTCAAATGAACTTAGTTTTCTATATTTTTGAATTTAATGTAAGTTTTTATGATTTATTAAGGGTCCAGCAGGCTTTGACAACACCTCCCTACGTCACTTCGGATATTTTGTGACCTGACCCTATCATACTGAGCCCAGTCAAAGTTAAGGTCTTTTATTTATCCTATTATTGATCCAACATCCTGTGGCAATGGAAATACCATTCTAAGACAGTGGCAGAAAACACGCTCAGCACGCTCTTCTTTCATGCAGAAGTAATATTTTTCGTCCTCAGCTTTACCCATCTTTCTGAAGTGATATCTTAGAGGGCAATGTCCAGTCAGAAGACCTATTATCAGTCTAATCTAGGATTTGTTGAGTGTAGGTATGTTTTTGTCCTTTGTTGCGAGTAGTTAGAAAACTTTTTCGCTTATCTCAGTCCTGGTAGTTTTTCCCAGTGTTTTCCTTCTCTGGATTTTTTAATAGCCACAAACGGTTCAGAACCCATTCTTGCAAGGCGGTCCGTAATCTAGTTACTATCGTTGTTTTTGTGGCCTAGAGTTATGCTGGGAGTTTTGAGAGTTCCTTTAGTACATTGAGATAATTGCGGACCAGCTTAGGCTTTTAGCGTTTTAACTGCTGCATAATTGTCCGGCATAATATAGATGTTGGCATCACAAATACCTCGATTGAGTATCTCGTGTGCTTTTTAGAGCCTAAGTTTCGGTACATATACTCCGACGCCTCTTTTACCTGCATTTTGGATTGATGCCTGCACTATATAAGGAATCCTCTTTCGAAGGAGTTATTATATTGAGAATATTTGCTAGCTCATATGATCACTTTAAATGGTATTTCGAAGTTTTACTCATTTGGCATTAACTCGATATCGGGAGTTAACCACTGGGTCATCTATAAATTTCTATAGAATGGTTTCATGACCAGCAAAATTGAGAGTCCCCTTTTTCCTTAAATGCATTTGCAAGGGCACAAGGTTTTACATGGCTTCGAAGGGTGAAGTCGGGTAGGTGAGCATGGCACCGGTTACTCCTAGACATGCAAGTTTCTAAAGTTTGTGCTATCCTTTTCTCCATTTTTAACTACCATACTAGTGCTGCATATGTGACCAAGAGTCTTATAATCGCCTGGTGGGCCCACAGGACATTTAAGACCCAACGTTTTTCCAAAAAGACGACGGCGCGTCCATAAGGCGCTGTGTCTTTCTTCAGAATGGCATCTAGCAGTATATTTCAGGTAAATTGATGGTCTAGGATTACAACTAGATATTTAACTTCTCGACTACGGACTATATTCAGGGCCTTTTGCATTTCTGCAGAGACTGTCTGATCCTGCTTTCCCTTGATTATAATAACCAAGTCGTCGGCATATCCTTGGTTATTAAAGCCGTCATCTGTTAGCTTAGCTAGGTGTTCGTCAACAAGTGACCATAAAAGGGGTGATAGGAGCCTTCCTTGGGCGCAGCTCTAGGTGGCCGTAATAGTCGCTGACTCTTCTCCTAGGCTAGTTGAAATTCCTCGGCAGCTGAGCATTACTGTGATCTACATCACTGTCGAAGCTTCCTTCTCCCATTTTGACGGCTGCCTCTTCAATAGATTTCAATGTTCATGGCTAACAGGGCTGTTTCTTTCTCCGCAAGGGCATCATTAAGGCTATAAGTTAGATGGTTTAGGGGTGTAATAGTGGCTTTGCGCGCTTGGTATGCATTCTGATAGCATGCAGTGGTTTTATTTTCAGTATCCCATATTTGAAGTGATTGTCACTTATTTTTTTATTGTTTTGGGTAGAAATGGGGTAGAAATAAGAGGGGGGAAGCTTTTAAATTGGGCACCCTCCACCTTTAGGTATAAACGACACCTTTGCATTCCTGCACAAATTGGGAATATAGGTTAGAGTATAACTGGTTTCAAAGGCCTTTATTAGTTTTTGCAGTAGTTTCTTCAAGCCCTGTTGCAATAGAACTTGTAGGATTGCGTCGCTGCGAGGTGATTTGTAGGCTTTCAATGAGTTAATGGCCCATTTAACTCTCCTCATTGAATATTAATAATTAATTAACTTTTAATCAACTTGTTTGCAAGCGTCAATGAATAGCTAAGTTATAAACATATGTAGCCTTATTAATCTCTTTGAAAGTGATTTGTTTGAAGCGAAGATTGGTTTAGACGTCGGAGCCTGTTGCTGAGGACTAGGGTTCGGATTTCATACTGTGCTCATAATTAGAGTTGAGAACCGTAATTGTTTCCGGATTTTAAGTATAAATATTCCAAAAGTTATCTGTCCGTGTACTATAGAACACAAAGTAAATCCAGGCCCCCGTGGTGAAATGCGAATTTGGTAAAGCTTAGTGCACAATTGTGTATAATCTTCAATATAACTAAACTGTTATCAAATAGGCTGGTCGAGGTATAAGAAAAGCCTAAGATTCTTTAAAATGGTGATTAGATGAGCAAAAGGGTCGTTATGGAGAAATTTATGCGGAACTATTGAAGTGAATGCTGATATATCCAGACTAAGGATGCTCTTGTCAATGCCTAGTACGAGGGGAAAATGGAATCTGAACTACCGTAAACGAGGAGCTCTTAACTACACTCCGTGATATATACTTCCCAGGCAGCGGAGACGGTGCCCAGGAGGCTCTAAATTTGAGGTGGATTGTGTCCCTATAAAGTCCAAAGTCAGCGAGTAGTACTTCTAAAATATTTCAGAAGTCGATGGGCTAAGGCCATATGCTTCGGAAGACACTAAGTCATATTCATATAAAAGACAGTCCTAGCCTAGCCTAGCTTTGCTTTGTCTACATTCTTGTTGCACAGGTTCTGCTGATGTGGATAACGTGACGATACTGGTATCCGGCAGATTCTTGACAACCATCACTGAGGCGCTCAAATGTGTACTTGAAAAGCTGGAAAACTGGTCGTTCAAAATTGGGCTGAGTGTTTACCTTACAAAAGCGGGGCTATTGCTTTTCATATGAAAAGAAAATACCAGAGTTTAGACTCCCAGTGATGGGAGGAAAAATCTAACTTTTTCTGGAGAACATAAAAACCTAGGAATAATATTAGATTCTAAACTAAACTGGCAGAGGAACACAGAAAACTGGCAGAGGAACACAAAAAAGCATATAGCGAAATCAACTCTGTGGTTAAATGGGGACTAAAACACAAGGTGGTAAATTGGATGCACACCGCAATAGTCAGGTCGATTCTTTGTTGAGGCTCACTTCTCTGGTGGACAGCGCTGGATAACAAATGTTGGTAGAAGCGCTATCGAGAGTATAGAATGTGATCGATCTGGATATAATTGGGTCGCTTTGTTATTGCTTCTCAGGACTTGCCTAGTTGGATGGCATAGAACTGAAAGTCATGCTGAGATTCATTAGGGAAGCAGGATGGTTATGAGAGGGAAGGGCGGTTAATATCTGTGGCACAGTGGACCTACACCTAGTTCTTAAAATTCATCTAAACAAACAACAGCTGATTTGCCAATCGCGTAAAAATTACTGTGCAATATTTACCATGAAGAAACGTTACTTTACTTTTACAGACTTTCCGGTATGATTTATCATCCAAAAACTATCCGTTTCAGGTAATTATTTCATCCTCAAGTTGCTCACAATCTGCTATAGAGCTGATTCTCGCAAATATCTTTAAGTACCCAGTAAAAAAAAGATACTCGGAAAAGTGAAATACATTTATAACTTCATTTACAAAAAGAAAGAAAAGGAGTGGGCTGAGGTGACTGCACTGAGGGATGCCCAAATTCACTTTAATGAATCTAGAAAGTTTACCATTTATTTTAACATATTGCTTGTAATTATATAAAATCGAAAACATCCAAGTCATAGTATAGAATAAGATCCAAGATATTGCAGGACTTATAATCAGGGTAATCTCTTCGAGAAGTTTGACAAAATATATTTCTTGCGGATAGTTTCCCAAACGATTGTGTCTCTATGTGCATTTATGTACCTCCTGAATACGCGTAACGAAAGCTGAAGGTTCTTGTCCATCAAATAACATATAAGCAACATCATTGGTTTTGTTCAATGAAATGTTCACGACTTGGTAAGACAACATCCAGATGAATAGCTTTTAACACTTCAGCGTAAATTAATCAACATCTCGCAAGTGTAAGACAGAGGAACTTTTTATTGAAAAAGAGTCTTGTCGTCGTACTTATTTCACCTCGCACGGATAGGTGGACTTAGTTTTAATTGTTCTATATTACGTAGGATGCCGAATTATTTCATTTCTCTCCATTTTATCGTTCATTGCTTAATTTTACCACGAATTAATATTGGACCCTTACTAAACGACTTACTAACTCACTGCTGGATAATTTTGAATACATCACCTTACCAGTTACAAGATTTTGAGTTATTGTCAAAACTTAGTAATTTATTTAAATTTATCAACTTCGTTAAAAAGTTATGCTTATTTGCATTTGAATTTTATCTCTCACAAATGAATATCGTCTACGTAATCAGAATGCACCAAGTTGATTTCGTTCTGCTAACTTTCTTGAGTAAAGTTTCTGAATATCTTTTAACACGTTAAAATAACTAGAAATGCCAGATTTTTCCTACCTTGACTAGCTTGTTATCTTCTACCTACTGTGATAAAAAGTTGATAGTGAGCTCTTTCTGGTAATATTACGTAAACTGAAATGCAGATTGGAATCTTCGAACAGTTCCTTAGTTTTGTTTTGTCACTAGGAAGACTGAAAAATTAAATGAGGGTGTAATTACGGGAATTTTTCTAGGGTTGGGGCAGGTGGTAATAAATTAAAGACTTAAGTTTAAGCTACTACCACAAAAACGCACAAACACTATGAGGTAACTATTCTATAAGTAATAATAATCATATATTTAATTTTGTTTGTGATATAGCCAAATCCCAGAGGACAACCCTCTGACGCGTTAGCATGGATTCGTCCGGAAGGGTACGGGGAATCAGGAAGCTTGAATGTCTTGTTTTTGTATTTCTGCGAGCTAGACAACAGCCCTGAAGTTCACTGAGTGAACTTTTAATTTAAATTAAAAACTCACGGGGAAATATACGTTCAATATTTTGAATAAAATACTTTCACCAATAACATATTTTC
The DNA here is from genome assembly GCA_964036015.1 of Leptarthrus brevirostris. NCBI lineage: Eukaryota > Metazoa > Arthropoda > Insecta > Diptera > Asilidae > Leptarthrus > Leptarthrus brevirostris. Next base: position 45,271,431 of record OZ038372.1, read on the forward strand.
AGTACATTCATTAAAAAAAAAATTGCGGTACTTTAGGGAAAGGAGGGTGGGTTTATCCACTACTGGAGGCACGCTTAGCCTATAAAGGCCCATCGTAATACTATCCCTTTGCAGATAACTAGAACCATTTCGAGCTCCTAATGAACCGAACTAGATCTCTGATATTAACAGATTCAAGTTCGGCTAGCTCATTAAAATAAAAGAGTCTAAATACTGGATACTGCGGTTAGCTAGAGCCAGACTGTTGCCGAGGAGATGGAGAATGGTTTCCTCGTCCTCTTGGCAGTTCCTACAAAAGTTATTCCAGGGCGGGCCGAGTCTATTAGCGTGACTTCCTATGAGACAATGACCCGTCATGACAACCACTCCGCCACTAAAGATATCTCACTTGAGCAATATGAGCTTTCTAGTATGCTTCAAGTATCTGAGGGGTGATTAGGCAGGTATAGTCCCTTTGTTATTTTTCGTTAGCTGCCTTGGTAAATGTTTCTTTCATATCCAGCTTACATATGGCTAGTGGCTTGTCAACCTGGTGAATTATCTCAGAGTCTGGTAAAGTACTGCGGGCTGCGGCTTTTCACTGTGAGGTGTAAGTTAAGTTAGCCATGTATTTCAAAGCTATAGATCGATAGAGGTTATAAACAGTCCCGTGAGAGAGCTAATAGCAGCCTGACTGTCTGTGAAGATAAGAAGATTTCGTTTAACAACGTTGCTCTGTCCTTTAGACATTCTAATGTTACTTGTTTATCCAAAACTTTTGCTGGGAAAACACTGCAGATGCGGTTTGCTTACCGAAGAACTCCTGCGGAACTGTTAAGTGCTGTGATGGATGTAGTTCCGAGTACACCTATTATCAGTAGTGCTGCTATCCTCTGAACTTTTTCTAGTGCTTTGTGGTGGGTCACCTTTCTAGCGCAGACCACCCTGTATGTGAGTATAGGCCTAATAATACTGACATAGAGCCAGTGCATTTTTCGCGAATCCATACCCCCATCTTTTGCCTACAACTGTTTGCATGAGTACAAGGCAGCCATTCGCTTTTCTTCCTCTTTCTTTAATATTGTGCTTTTAACCAAGTTTAATATCCAGTCAAAAAAACAAAAACAAATTGACTCTAGATCAATGGCGATCAACCATTGGAGCGGTAGAAAAAGTGGTAAAAGCCTTTTAACGCGGCGCAAGAAGGAAACCACCACTCAAGAAAAATAGTCCTGCTGGTGGCACTGGATGTTAAAAACGCCTTTAACTCCGACAGATGGTGTGACATGCTAAACGCTTTAGAGTACACATTTAGAACACAGTAGTACCTCCTCCGGATGGTAGAAAGCTACCTACATGACAGGGTTCTTCTCTATGACACCACAGGAGGACCAGGCAGGAAGAAAATCACAGCAGGAGCCACTAGAAAGCGGATCGCTACGATTAGGGACGTGCGAGTGGGGGATGAGGACATCCTGACGAGCCAGGAAGTTAAATACCTGGGATTAAGGCTGGACTCCAAAGTCACCATTGGGCACACAAAACTCACATTAGGCATGTGGCAGACAGGGCAGCACAGACCATAATATAGCTAGACTAATACCAGACCTGATAAAGTGGCTAAGGCGAGAACACGGAGAGGTAAACTACTGACCTGACGGGAAAAACAGAAGGCCCAGCCTGCCAATACGGCGACTCACAGAAGGACGACGCCCAACACAAATTCTTTTTCGAATGCAGAAGGTGGAACGTAGAGAGACAGGAGCTAGAAGAAGAGCTCGGGGGATTCACGGACATAGTGAACAGCATGCTCAGAGGTTAAGCACAATGGGACCGAGTTGCAGTATTTATTCAGAAGAGCCTGCAACAAAAAAAAAAGGAAACCCCAGAAGCACTGGGCGAACTGTAGTCGGATAAGACCAAGAACATAAGAAGCCAGTGATGGCGTAATAGGCACCACCCTGGAGTAATATGAAAAGAAGTCCCGGGGTGGAGAAAGGAAGATGTTTTTTAGTGGGTGCGAGTCCCACATACCAGGGCAAGGCACCGCCCTAACGGAAAAAAATATCCAGTCCGTTTTATCTCGGTTTATGTCTAAACTATACTTAGCACTTTAGAAGGATAGCTTGGAGAGAGAATGTCACATGACCTCAGCCAAAGTGTTGAGGTGCTTGCCTAAGGACAACTGGACAACTGGACAACTGGAAAAGTTCTTCAGCGTAGCGACAACCTTACAGCCGGAGATTTTTAGATCTCCAACAAGCTCGTTTAGGATCCGAAGGCGGATTCGATAGGATCCCTTACGATCCTGCTTCTGAGTATAATTTCTATAAATTCTATAAGTGAGCTGGCTAGAACTACGGTCCTTAAGGAGGTCGTTATCGGCACTGGGTTGACGTTGTTATAAAGCGTCCTCATTGTCGAGAAAATCTGCGTGAGTGAATTCTTTGTACATGTTTGATCCTACAGATCAGTTCATGCAATGGTTTCTTTACTGACCTAGTCCTATTATAAATGTGTTGAGAGAGAGACAGCTTACATGGATCAACTATGTGGACAATAAGCCCCCCCCCCCCAAGCTTTTAAGAACAAGAGTTTTTCTAGAATTGATTCTAGAAGACCTTCATTAGGTAGACCATTTAGTAGCACAGTTTTGTATTTATCTTACTTTAAAAGAATTTAAAAAGGATTAAATCGCTGCTCACGTTTGCGGTTAACATCAGTGTGCGAGAAAAAATGAATATAATCTGATCCTCTATGGCATTGACGCCATCTGTTTGAGGAAAGTCCTCGACTAGTCCCGGTCTAGTGCACGATTAGAAAATGCTATTTAATGAAAGACATGAACTAGTTTGGGACTAGACGTTAAGCGCTCCTTCAAAGGCGAGGAGTATAAAAATTCTGGTTCCGAACTAACTCCAAAATTTTGTAGGAGTAACATTTTTATCTTTGGTAGGTTTTTACGCAGTTTGATTATTTAATTTGTGAGGGCTTTTAAAAAAAATGGTAAGAATATTGCTAAAAATACTTAATTAATATAAAAATATACTAACATTATATAAGACACACACTTTGTAATAAACAAACAACTGATATATTGTTATTTATTTACGTTATTTATATATTATGTTATTTATTTGTTATTTGTCTTATGGTTGTGATTTAAATTGAAAAATCATTATTTAAATAAAAAAAATTTATACCACGTTGTTAAAACGGGCTGAAAACTATAAACTAATTTGTTCTAGCCACATACAGATTCCTAACCCCATACATATAGTCCTGAAAATTTCTGATTGTGAATTTTTAATAGCAATGAAAATACTTGTAATATTTAAAATGATAAACGTGGTAATTAACAACTACATACCATTCTTATAAATATTGACTTACTATTTCACGAGGCAGAAACGCAGAAAATTAATTAAAGTGTAAAGTGCAATATGAAATATAATTTGTTCTATGCTGTGGAGCATACAACAAATTACGCGAGCGAGTTTAGCTCTCCCGTGCATAAAAAGAAAACAACGTCAAAAGCTCATCCCAGAAGCAAACATCTTATACGGAAACATATCATATTAATAACTCGATGCGATTAATATGAATATCATAAAAAGGACACCAGACTACAGACGCGTATTCCAGAACAGATCTTACAAGCGAAAAATACAGTACTTTTGATGCGCCTAAATCATAAAATTTTTTGAAATAACATTTTAAAAAGCGTAGTTTACTTCGCAAAGTAAAAATTTACAACTATGTCATTAATAAAGAGCTAAAATAGTAAGCGACCTAGATGACTATCTTGAGGAACAACGGAGGTAAAATATCTGAGTCAAGAAATAAGCCCGCTAATTCTCATATATATAAATATATATTGATTACGATTGCAAAAGAATTCAACTTATTTCAAGGTATACACATTCAGGGTCTCTACGGTCTTTGTATGAAGCTTTCGAGAGGTTCCGGGTTGGAAGTAGAGACTTCGCTCCACCCTGGTTTGACAGAGAATTGAAGACTGTTAGGAATAGGAAAATAGACTTTGGAAAAAGTACCTTCGTGTAACAGTGGTGACTCTTGGCATGAATTTAGTGTTTGCCATGAACATTCTATAAGCCATTTTCGTTCTCTATATATAAATACCTTCAAAATTTAAGGACCAGTTTATTCTCCCCTGCATTTTTCGAGCATGTCAACTTGAAGAGAAAGGCTGATAACTGTCCGTCGACTATGGAGTTCGGGGATATTTCCAGCAATATTGTAATATTATTTGTAAACTCTCTTGAATATTGTAACGTGCACGAAGTAGGCCACGAAAGGGAAATAGTCAACCGTGTAATGTGCATGTCCCAGGTGGCCAGAAATCAAGAAAAGGAAATGTCAAACGGGGAAAGTCAAGGACGACTCGAACCCATGGTGAATATGTAAGGTGAAAATGTGTAACGGAAATATCTAGAACTAAGTGACTGAACTTTCTAGAATTAAACTAAGTAGTATAAATAGGGCTGAGCAGTAGCCCAGGTAGTTTAGTCGTGATTTAGACTGTGAAGAGTTTAAATGTGATAATGCGAAGAGTTAGTTGTATTTTAACCAGTGAAGTGATAAGTTCTAATTGTTAAAGTGAAACGTAATATTGTGAAGAAATATTGTCAAGAAAATTGTGCAACGAACTAATTAAGTAAAATGAATAAAATTGTTAACTTTCGTAATTGAAAATAAGTGTCTTAATTAATCCGAAGAGCACCATTTACGTTACACTATTTTAATGGCGCATTTGAATCATCTGATTTCTATCCGGATAGTAGGAACTTTGCGCACATAAATAACCGAGTTTCACCCATGGTATCTGTTCTATCTATCACGGAGGACACCTTGTTGAACCATATTGCTGATCTCCCAAATGACTTTTCTATTGGTCCTGACGGGGTTCCTGCTGTAGTCATAAAGAAATGTTCTTCGGTGTTATTATGGCCATTACTGTTACTTTTCCGGAAGTCTCTTTCACAGGGCCACTTTCCAACATTCTGGAAGACATCTTTTTAATTCTATTTTCAAGAGTGGCAATAGAAGAGAGATTTCCAAATGCAGGCCAATTGCTAAATTGTCTTATATTCCTAAACACTGATTTTAGTAAGGTCTTTGAAAAGCTGCCTCACTCTATCATTTATTTTTAAATTGGCTAAGTTGGGTTTCCCGCACTCGCTCATTGTTTGGATTAAGTCATATCTATCTAATAGAAGTTATAGAGTAATGATTTTGTGGCTCATTCTGGCGTTCCCCAGGGCAGTCATCTGGGTCCATTGTTATTCATCTTATCTATTGATGATATTTAGTATTTGCTTCAAAGTTGTAAAATTCTTATATATGCTGACGATATTAAGATTCTTCTCCGAATTAAATATAATGCTGATTGTGAGATTTTGCAATCAGACCTGCTCACTTTCTATGGGTGGTGCTGCAACAATAATCTTAAGCTAAACATCGGGAAATATCAGGTGATGTCCTTCTCGAGGTCTCGCAACTTCCGTACTTTTCACTACATGTTTGAGCGTACTGGTATAAAACGGGTGGAAGGGGTGAGGGACTTCGAAGTGTATCTTGATGTTCAATTGAACTTCATCTCCCATATTAATAACCTCGTTGCTAGGGGCATCTCTATGCTGAGATTTATTCTTCGATGGTCCAAGGAATTTCAGAGCCCTCATATAAGACTCCATCTTTATACGTCCCTGGTTAGACCCCTGCTTGAATATGCTATTCAGGTTTGGTCTCCGTTTTACGGATCTCACATTAAACGTATCGAGTCCGTCCAGCGGAACTTTTGCATTCGAGAAGCAACGTTGGGTTGCTGATTTGATATTTCTGCACCAGCTTCTGCAGGGAAAGCTAGACAGAGCTGAAGTAGCTTCTAAAATATTGCCTAGAGAACTGTCCTATTCCCTACGCAATCGACCCATCTTACATATTGATTTTTCGCGCACTAATTACGGCATGTTCGAGCCTGTTAACTGCATGTGTAGGTCTGCTAATGATATTGGAGACGTTTTTGATACTAATGTGGACAAAGTAACACTTAAAAAGAGCATCTACAACTTGTAATTCGTTGTGTTGTTCACACTTGTTTTTGTTTTGTATTTTGATTTGTACATTTGATGTAAATAAGGTCTTGGCATCAGTCTGTATTAAAGGGGAAAATCTATTATCTAATATTTAAACGGCATCTGGGGTTCAATTCCGTGTTAAATAAGTTTAAGGTTTGCCGGTGGCGCCTTTGCTAAGAAATTGTACGAGTATCTCAGAAGCATAAATATTTCAAAACATGGATTCACTATGCTTTTAAATTTCAAGTAATATCACCAAATCTTCTGCAAAGAATGGAAGCAAATAAAGTCTTTTCTTCATATTGCAGAAACTGAACAATGCAGGTGAGCACTGAGCACTTCTACTTCTTCCACTTCATTTCATTATTTCAAAGGAAAGCCGTTTTATTTAACCCAGAAAAACTAAATTTATTTTCACATTTTTAGGGCGAGAATATTTACGGGGGAGTTAAAGCACACGGGATCCAACAAGTGTTCCAGAAAAGCAAAAGCTCGTTCGTGGTGTAACATTCGCTGCATTATTGACGGCATGAAAGAAGTTTTCCATTAATAGTTTCTGGGATCTCAACGAGTTTAGAAGCGTTGCAATTTTGTAATTATAATCTGCGCCAACTATAAATGCAAACGATCTGCGGTCCCTGGAACTTGAAGTGAAATGTATTCTATTAATTGCTACGCGCTCTCTGCAATATTTTAATTACTCGATTGCTTCATTTACTTAGGAGGTGCGAACTATTAAACGACCCAGAAAAAGTCAATTAAAGAGGCCTTCCTGTGGTTGTGCTGTCACTTGGTTCGATTGGGAAAACCGCACAGGAAATTGTCTATTACCTAAGTTTGTCATTCCCTGGATCCTGTTGCCTGATTGAGCAAAGCCATTGCCTTTAACTTTATTTGCAGATAAATACCCTGTGGGAGTAAACAACCCGTTTGGTACCTAAATCAATTCCCCTGGCTGAGCAAACCTCAAACTATTGCTCTTTTGAAAAAAGATTCTCCAGAGATCTGGAATTATGATTTACGGCTGACTCAACCCGGATAAATTTGGTTAGAACAGCGATTAGCATGTGTATTTTCGAGACTATATGCACATTCCTGACAGGACTGGTATATGTGCATGTAAATCAGGCTTTTTTTGGTGGCTGCTTAGACATATCTTCGGAAGGATAGACGAGAACACCGGAAACCACATACTGTTCAGGATAGTCTTGTGTGTACAACATAAAATAAATTGCTTAGCTTCCCACGGGTTATTCCGGGACTTTTCTCTCCTTTTTCGGCTTCATAGTCTCGCCCTGGCGCACAGGCAAAACCGTGTCTAACCACTAAACAAAGCACAAAGCACAGTCCAATGATCTATGACCAAAATGTGGATTCGTGCTTAATACGCGGCGATAAAAATATACCACTGGGATTATTTCTTCTGGTTAGGTCGATTGGTTCAGTTACTTTGGGAATATAGGTACATGCGATGCGGGAATTCCTGAATTTGGTCTATCCTTTACCCTTTGGCCTGGCTATGGTCCTATATTACTACGTAGATGGCAAACATTTATTTCACCCAATGCTGCTTCTGAATCGGTGCCAAAATAAATGTGTCACGGGATAAACTTTTTCAAAATAATTTGGCAATTTGTTTGCTCCCAGCGACGTAAACAAACTATTTGAAGTTGATGAGCTTGACTGTATTGAAAAATTAAAGAAGCTAAAGATTTAAAGTTTGTTATTTTATACTGTTTTGCGTGAAGTCACAATTTTGTCCATCAAATGCAATGCATGATTCTCTCTTTTTGATTTTGCATTATTGTGTAAAAAAACCTTTTCAAACTAATCCCAGTTTTTGTTCCCCAAAAACATAGTGGGTGAGGTGAAACCATCATAGGCTTATAATAAATTTAATTTTCTATCCAATACGCTATCAAACTATTTTTTTCCAAACCTGGAAATTATTCCTTCTGCATTTGATATACCCAATTATATGTTGAAAAATTTCTAAGCAGTCTATATCCCTTCTACCTATTTATTAGAAAATGTAGGAAATATATACATGTACATGTGTGCTTTCTAAAAGTTGTATTGTTATTTAATGTTTCTGCCAGCTGTTTTATTTTATTTTACTATCGCGTCTATGAAATTAGGTATATGAACCTTATAAGTGCTTACTTCCCGAGTTTTGAGAGTAATTGCCTTTATAGGCGACTTTAATTCAGAATTTGAGAAATTGGGTAATTATGTAGAATTGGGGCTCCACCCCATAATGGGGGTTAACATTTTTTTTTGATGTGCCGGTGTTTCAAGTGCGGGGAGACAGTAGAACCCTTATTTTTCCTTGGATTTACATCTTTAATTTCCCTGAATATGCTTAATATTTCTCTCTTTACTTTGAAAATGCAAAAAACGCTCGCTCTTTCTTTCTCCTTTTGACAAATTAAAAATATGCAAAGTCGTTTTTTTTTCAAAATTTCGAAAGTTAATAAAGCAACTAAAAGCCTGATTTATACACCTCTTCCTCCCAGAAAGTCTAATAAAAATACTCATAGGCACGCTAACGGCACTCTGCGTGTCAATAGAAAGTTTGTGTGTATTTACCACTGCCTATTTGACTTCTAGCTTATAATAATTGTCATTATATGGTAAAACGGTTTTGACGCTTTGTAAATTCCAAGCGTTACTCTGACATTAGGGTCTTCCTAACTATCGCTAACCTCTTCGGTAATTTCTTTAAGACTGTTTTTCTAGTTGACCACTGTGATAACTTTCACCGACAACGCTTGAGCTTAAAAACTTTATCATTAATTTAGTTTATATATTAATTGTGGCGTTTATGGAAATTTTCGGTGGTCATACTTTTTTTCTGACGAATATGGTCAAAGACTAGGGGACAACACTGTGATGCGTTAGCATGGCTTTGGCCGGAAGGGAATTAGGGTAAGGTGAGTGAGGAAACTTGAATTTGTTGTTTTTCTATTGCTCCGACCTAGACAACGGCCCAGCGACGGAGTGGATAATTCATTTTTTTAGACCCACGGGGAGACCTGGTCTTGAGCCCGGGAACCATGGCATGGTGCTTCTAACAATTGATACCCCACCCCATCTCCAACTTAACTTAAGGCAATAAATGTGTCATCTCTAATTAAAATCAAATCGCTAATCTTAGCTGTAGATATTTGAAGCTCTTGTATGATATTTTATACCTACATCGCAAATGTTTCTTGGTTATTTGGAGCATGGTCTGGTAACTTATTTCTTGGAATTTTTGATATATTGTATTCCTGCTATCGAGGCTCTACCGACCAGACTTGATAGCAGTCTAACCGACTAAATTTTCACAGATTTTGGCGAAACTTTTGACCGAATCAATCACAAAACTATTATTGAAATGCTATATTACCTTTGATTTCATTCTGTTTTCGTAAAGTGGGTATCTTTATAATGGACTAATCACACTCATTGTGTATTGTTTCTAACAATCGCATGCAAGCATTTCAATGCTTTTGAAATGATTTACGCTGTCGATATGTAATTTAGAATGTTAATATAGCTGGTTTGTCCATACCTTATATAGAAATATATGTAGGGTGCGTACAATAACGGTTTCATCTTTATGCTTTCAGGTACGAAACGCTGAACAATAATGGATTTATTTCCCGAATAAATAAAAAGACAGCTACAAGTTACAACCATTTATGATATAGAAATCAAGAGATTTCCGTATAAACTGAGTTTTACTTGTTAAACCAAAATATGGAAGGTCGCCCAGTTAATCGCAAAACAATTTCAAATGTTCTCCACAGCTCCTGGAATCTGTTTTTTTAATGAACTGCGTGAGGTAGGTTAGAAGTTGTTCCAGCATAATTTTTTTAATTCAGGAAAGTTTTATAAACCCTTTGTCTGGCTGCTAAAGAATTTTCTTTATTGAAAGTAGTGGTCTACGCTAGAAGGCTGCTACCACCTTTCTGTCATCTAATCGATCCATTTCATTAGATCTTTATGCTAGTTATGTGGCTATGCAGGTGGTAATTCTACTTACTCTCCCTCTACCGCACATCTTTATTATGAAATCGGTTGCAGTTGTGACTCTGAGAGAGCAGCTCACTTCTAATATGCCGGTTGGAGACAAGGGTTAAGTGGACATCCTTCAGTGCATTCCTGGCATAGATGTGTGCTCCGTAACGAATCACATGACCAAGAAGCTGCGCTTTGGCAGCTAGTTCAGGACTCTCTTTTCTGAACAAGCACACTGAGATGGCGGTGGTGCAAGTCTGGACCCTCAAATAGTTCATAGATAGCTTAGAAATGGAACAAGTACTGATACTGGTATCATTCGATCCTGAACTATGATGTCGATTGCAATGGGTAGATGTAAATATCTTCTCAAGGCTCTATCATTGTGGTACTTTTCCTCGAGACTCACTGAGGAGTGCTTCGGCACCCTCCAACAAGTCGCCCACAACAGAGTCATGCTCTGTTAGATACCAGGCCACTCGGGTATCGAGCGTAATGTGGTAGCAAATAAGGTCTTTCTCATCCTATCAGTGTCAAGGTTCCGAGCACTATTGCAGCCTCAGATGGTCGTCGGTGAAAGCTGTGGAGATTAAGTAAGAGTCAACATTTGCTATAATGAAAAGGTATCCCCGTGTTTACCCAAGACAAAGCGCTTATTAGACCCTATCTTTACAATGATACCACCACCCTAAGTAAAGCGGTTTCTCTCAGGCTACCACTTTGGGATAAAGTATCATCTACATCGTTTTTAAGACGATGAAACTGCAATGCACATTATGATTATCTGAGCTCGGCTGACGTTAGATGCCCCCTTATTAAAGACTTCCTTGCTTATCTCAAGTATTGCTGAGCGTCTTTTACAATAGCTTTGTATTGTTCAAAAAGACCTTCGTGATCGTAGCACCAACTATATGGGTAAACCTTCTTAATAATAATACTTAGCAGTAAAATAGGATGGTTCTCGGTATTAGGGTTGCAAATATGAAAATTAAGCAGCAATTAGTTTGGTCTTACGGATAGAGTCGATGATAATAGATTGTAGACTTCATAGAATAACCTGCTAATTTGTAGTCCTATTTAACTGGAGACAGGGACAAACATTTTAGGGTTGATAAGCTGCCGTCGCAAAGCTTTCATTCAATTGGAAGGTGCTATTTGGTATTAATGGTTTTGAATCTGTGGCCGCAAAACACCCTCCTTCCAAGCTTTTATCAATTGGTGAGCGTTTTAGTACATTTTCAACGTTTTTCTAAGTAAGTAAGAGGAAGGACAATATTATCACAGGCATCGCATCGGATCACATTGAAAAATGTTGCTTAAAACAGGGTTCGTTGGAGAAAATCGCCATCGCTATGTTTTTGATGATCTCTAGTCAGCAATGCTGTGGTCATGAAATTAACAATATACATCAGTGATGTCCAAACCTATGCCCGCGGGCAAGTGAGCTTTTGAGCTTTTAAATTCGTATATCCACTTGTTTGGCTGTATTCGGTTTCCTCTTTTAGCGTTTTTTAATCATTAAAGCATACAAAAGTTAAAAAAATCGTCATATTTATGAAGTTTTGTAAGCAATAATACAATATCTTAAAATATATAACTTTTTGCAAACATTTAAAGATTCTAAATTAAACAAACAGTACGAAATGCTTCTAAAGCTTTTAAGCATCCCTCACATTAAGTAGTGTGAGTTTGGCCATCACTGATATACATGCCTAGTAAGCTTATTACCCTTGACCCCTTGCTTCATAACAGACACTTTTAACAGAAATAAAGTTGACTGGCAACTTTATTTATTTTCCGTATTTCTCATTATCAGTTTATTTATTTTCTAATAGTTTTTTTAAAGGTCTCGCTATTCTTCCAATTCTTTTAGGATTTATCTGCTGGAATCCCTTTACGTAGTCAAGATTTTTTAAGTGCCAATGTATAGTTGTTTTTTATGTTACTCTATAATTTCAAGGGATAGATAGTTGATAAAAGCCAGTGTTTTTGCTTTGTGTACATACATCATGAACACACACAAAGTAATTTTCAGTTTGAACGAAAGCACAGTTCGAAAAAACAACAATTTACTGTCAGCAACTTTTTCAGCCACATTGCCCGTTTCTTTCGAAAGAATAACTAGAAAATACAAGCGTAACAAGTGCACAACAATGGAAAGAATTCTGAGAGTTTGTTTACTTTTCGAAGAATTCTTTGTAAATTTTAAAGCCCTTAAAGTTTTACGTAAAGAAATTTATCTTCTCTTTTTTTTCTGATACGTTTATGTATGATCCCCGCCCCCTTGTAAGCTTTGCAGAACAACATCGCACATCCCTTTGTCTTTATTAACCCACAATCTGTTAACTGACCTATAAAAGCACATGACAACCATCTTTGGATCAATACTTTTACGATTGCTGATAATCTGTTGTGGCCTTAATTAAATTTTGTGACAGCCCTACTATCGACATTACGTAAAATTATGAGATCATTTGATAACCGTTTTTACTGTCACAGTATGACTGGCTGTGTGGTAATCCCATAATGTCTCGTGTATTGATTGCAGATATCAAACGACTCTTTATGGCTTTGTGAGCCTTCCCAAAAGTATTTTTTGATGTTCATGTCAGCTCGTAAAGGGACAGTTATGCTATCTAAAATGCACCATAAGTCAAGGTCGATTAAAATCTGTTCTGGAGATGCCCTACTTATTTTTATGGAATCATAGCTGCGTGAAACTGATTTATTGACTGCCGATTGTTTATGGGAGCTTACCATGCAAACCTATCAAATCCGAATTCTCTGAATATTTGCCAACGTTTCTCGAATAAATCAAGTCAACAGATTTTTCGTCTCCGAAAATTTGAATTAATAAAAGCTCGCTATTCAGAGGCAATGAAGTGCTTAATAAAAAAAAGTTCTATTTTGAGGGAAAAGCATTACATTGGGATAGCTCAAAATCAATGTGTAGTTTTTGTTTTCTATTTTGAGTGGGAGACATTTTAAGCATACCACAGATTCTCCAATAGCAAGAGGAAGGAAAAGGGAGCTAATGAAGCTAGATTTATACAAATTTGAGTACAGTGGGTTCAGATATTTTTAGTTCGATAATTGAGCGTGTTAAATAAACTTAACTGCGCTCCTTGATGTCCTGGGATATCTCTGATTAGTTCCTATATATTTTTTAGAATCAAGTGGGAGCACCCAAAGATTGCAAATGGAGCTACAGTTTAGTGTAGATTCCCAACACGCAAGTTATTATTATTCTGCAATGTGAGCTGAAAGTGCTTGTTGTTTCGTCTTGAGAAATTTCGTTTAACCAACGCGACAGTAGAGGAGCTAATCTACAATTCTCGATTATTTGAGTATGCTTAGCCGTCTGCAGAATATCGAAATTGTCAGCCAAATTAGAAATGGATTTTACATGAATTTTCTAAAGATGAGTTTAATCGCCAGTAGAAAATGAAGTGACACTATCTTTAGAAGGAGTAGTGACTTACTGTGAAATGGAAAAAAATTGAAGAATCACGTGGAGCTTGTCTCAAATCAGTGATGGGCATTTTGTATTCACATAAAAATAAAAGCTAAAAAATCGAATAAATTAAAAACTGGAAGAAATATTTATTTAATTATAAAATTTATTTGTTATTTGGAGAATTATTCGCAAATAATTATTTGTTATTTGGTGCTCCTTATATGAATTTCAAATAGTTATTTGTTATAAGATCGTGCGTTATTTCATAATCAAATAATTATTCGCTATTTAATGAATTCTTTGTGAATAAATATTGGTTATTCTATTATCAAATAATTGATCCTTGAGTAGACATAAATTTAATAGTCAGGATTTTTAGAAAGAACCTTTAGTCACTTAGACCAAGTTGATCTTTTGTGACCTGATCGAGGTTCAGTATTAAGCCACCCCGCCAATCTTTAGTTCCCGTATCAGACCTAAAATTTCTTTGGGGGCTACCTTAGCTATATCTGATGGTGATGGGAAAGCCCCACAAAGATATCTCAGCCTGAAACGGCCGAGGGCCTCACAGTGACAGAGGATGTATTCCGCTGTCTCTTCCTCTTCCAAACAGAAGAGACAAGTGTCAACATCAGCCAGCCCTAACTTTTTTAGGTGGTAGCCCAGGGGGCAGTGACCAGTTAGAAGTCCTGTTATCAACCTTAAATCTGGTCTGCTGAGTGAAAGCAGCTCTTTCGTTTTCTGTTTTGAGTAGGTTATAAACCTCTTTGCTTGTCTTAACCCTGGGATATTTGTCCAGTGTGAGTGCTTGCGTTCGTCCTCCCATGACCGGATACGCATTGCTAGTCGGCTTTTCGAGTAGCCACAGAATGGCTCCGGTCCAATAAACTGAGAATCCGCACCTTTTTTGCTAGGTGATCCACCTTTAATGCATTCGTGCCCTGGTACATGCCAGCGTAAGGCTGTTGCTCTGGGCCAATTCTTTAAGAGCAGTGAGACAGTCCCAGACGATTTTAGACTCAAAGGTGTAGGATCCCAAAGCCTTAAGTGCCGCCTGACTGTCGGACATAATATATACTTTAGCACCGCGTATACCTCTGTTGGTAATTTCACGTGCGCAGCTTTCGATGGCATGTATCTCTGCTTGAAAGATGGTTGGTGCAGAACGGAGCGATTTGTGTATCCTTAATCTTGGATCCATCCGTGTACCAAACCAGAAATTCCCTTTCAAAGATGTATCTATTATTGAGCCAATAACCTCTGCTCTCAAGAATCAACTTGAATGGTATATCAAAGTTGTGCCTCTTCGGCATGATATCTGAAATTGAGTTGATCACCGGATCATCCATGAATTCTTCAAGGACTTTCCTGTGATCAGTCCGAAGATAGTCCTTATTATCGTGCGAAATACATATAAATTAAATTGGTAAGTAGGTCGGTTCCAGAAAAGTCACAATGTAATAAAAAATGGAAATTCCCCGTTTATGCATATTTTGGTAACAACTATCTGTTTGACCGTAAGAGTTGCCAGTGCTAGCTAAGATATAATATTTATATTAATTTATGTAGGAAACACAGTGTCCTATAATTAAGATAGATACCGATGAGCTGATGATTTTAATACAATAAACAGCCAAAGGGAAACTTACTTGTTCTGACGTTATTTCACTTTTGTTAAGTTCCAAAACTAAGTATAGGGAAAGAACAGAATCTAAAAATGTGACCATGTATTGTTGCTGTTTTCCGTGCATTTTGCAAACAGCGCTATCCCCATTGTATTTATCTCAGAGATCTTATCACACTTGAGGTCCATGCCTCCTCCGAGCTACCTGTAAGTGTCCAGCAATTAAAAAGATTAAGACATAAAAAGAAAACCATCTCATCTTTTGTCTTGGGATATTATAGACCAGAAATATTATACTAATAAATTAAGTTCGTCATAAGTTTTTCTCAGTTAAGGCCTGAGGCCTCCTTCAAGCTGCGGCCCCTAGTTAAGTGCCTATGTTTGCCTTTGAATAAATCCGCTGCTGCATAGATTTTTCAACAACATTCGATTGTGTATCGTTTAGTATGATGACAGACAATCCTGTGAAGTCAGGCACCATGCGAGAAAACGGGAACACATTCGATTAAGAATGTACAGTATACAGAGTCCTCTGCAAGACCTCTAGGATAACGAAATCAAAGCTGTATATGGTTTGCACTACCAACAACTTGCTCAATATCTCGACTATGTAAACTAAAGAGAACGGCCCCCAGGATCGATTTCTCATAGATATCTACGTGCAAGATCAGGATTAACTTTGCAAGCAAAGTATGTAAATGCGTTTAGCTACCTTTAACAAGACTTCGCGATCTATTTTAACAGGCACGACTACGTTCGGTTCTAAGCCTGCGTTGTCTTTCGCACAAGAATTCCCTTAATTCATCATAAGGTTACAAATCACACTAGGACTTCATTACGAATTTAAATGTCAAATGTGCTTGTGAAGCCACAGTAAAGAATAAAACAAATAATTATTCAATATGGAGACATCACCTAATAAATAATCATTTGTTAACTAAATAATATTATGATTATCAAATAAGGCATGTTAAAGTAAGAAGCACAAATAATTGCGAATAACTTAAAATAAATTTAAAATCGAATAAAAATTTTTTCTAGTAATTCCTTGTTCAACTTTTAAAAAAAAAAACATTATATTATTGAAACTTTACTCAAATAATGCCCATCACTGTACCAAATTAAACTGATGTTTTTTGCTAAGCCTTTCTTAAACAGTTTCTTGGAAACGATAAATACAGAAATATATGCAGGAATGTTAGGAGCAGGAGGAGGTGGTGAACTGAGTAAGGGGATGTGAGGAGAAATAAATTGGAATGTCAGAAAAAGGTCATTTGACTAACCTAGTATACTTTTCTCCCCACTCCGCCAAGATATTTTGTCAAGAACGACACGTAAATTTTCCCGCACCTAAGACGTAAGACGCACTTAACCGGCTCTGCATACAATATGTTGCTAATCTTGGTATTGTTTCTTGACTTAGACTTAAAATGAAAAAAAATCTGAGGTGACTCCAACCCACAAATACAATGCACCAACTTGGTAAAAGCTACTCGGCTCCCATTAAATCATAGTTTTATGAAACATTTTGGGTAGGCAGCGATTATTTGTTTAATCTGTTCTGTAATCGCGCAACCACCCTCCTCCATTCGGCCGCCATTTTGAAAATAAGAGTAGAAGCAGGTTTTGGGAATGTCTCGGTAACCGTGAGTCGTACACAAATTTTGGATAGGCAGAGATTAGTTTGTTTGGAACTGCTGAGATGTCGATGGTGGGGTCAGTTTCCGGGATCACAACCCGCCCCCATTCGGTCACCATTTTAATAATAAGGATGTAAATAGTTTTTGGCGATATCTCGGTAAGACAGAGCGTTTTGTATCAAATTAAATAATTTACAACTGTTTTAATAGCTTTTTCACGTAGAGATGTTAATAAAAATTTAAGAAGCCTGAAAACATTAAAAATTTAGGGAACAAATCTTTGGGGCGTTATAATTTCTGTATTTCATTATTATTATTATTTTTATCAAAGTCCGTTACACCTCAGAATTTTTTGTAGAAAATTTTCTTACAGCAAATTTGATCTGTTAATTTTCCAAATTATCAAGATTTTAAAGTATTTTACAGAATCACAAAGAAAGGGGCGTCGCGTGTCCTACAACGCTAAAGCATAGCCTTCGCAGGAAAGAAGTTACGGGTAAGAGAAATGGGTTAAGGAGTCAAGTGAAGGAGATTACGATGTACGCCTCGCTTGAACGTGTCAAGCTCATAAGATGAGGAAAAAACAGAAGATAGGAAACTGTTCCACATTCGTGTTGTTCGGCTTAGAAAATATTTCTGAAATTTATCGGTGGGTCCAAATTGGACCTGGAAATATATTCGAGCCTAGGCCTGATGTGGTACTTGTTGATCAGCGCCAAGTCAAACGGGGTGAAGTATTTCTTACATCGCTATAGAAAACCCAAGCATTTCATCGAAATTTTTTCCACAGAAAATAAGTGGTCGGTTTAGCTAAGGTTACTGAATATCTCAATTCCCAAGATTTTTGAAAAGGTCACTACGTCGACTGAAATAGGTGGAGGGTGGGCTGGACGAATTTTAAGGGACATTAAACAGAACTAACTTTTAGATGCATTAAACATAACACGATTTGCTTTACTTCAAGCGAGGATCGCAGTAATGTCGTTGTTTAATGATCTAAACATGCGCTCTCGGTTGATTTCTGCAGAATTCCTTCGAAAATTCATTACATAATCAAAAGAGTACGCAAAATCAATCTGCCGTCATCGGCGAAGCTATGAATAGGCTTTCAGCAAATGCTTGAAGTTTGCCCACAAAATGGTAGAAATAATGATTCCAACGTTCTGTTAGACCTGTTAGTAAGTCTCCGGTTGACTGCTCAGCACGGAAACCGTACTGACAATCGTTGGGAAGATGGTTATTTTATAGGCATTTCATTAACTGAAGAAGAAGTTAGTGCAATAGGTCCGTAATTAGAGGGGTCGCATGGTCTTTTGAAGATATCGGCTGATCATGAACAAGTTTTATTGTTGTCGGAAATACTCCTGTCGAATATGAGAGAGAGGCGCAGCATTTTAAAACCAGGGGCGAAAAGCCAGCAGCCCCATTAGCTTTGGACACAACGAGTTTAGAAAGTACCCTAAAATCTTCCCGAGCGTGAAAGTGTAGCGGCTTTTGTTCGTTGGTGAACTGTAGCGAAGATGGAAGAGGCTTTGATGAAGGTGGTAAGTATTAATTAGCAGCAAGCAGGTTAGATTTGTTCAAATAGAGTGGATCAAGGACTTAAACATCTTTTACTCACTTCGACCAAGATTATCTTAAGCTCCTTAATTACACCTAAAATTTCTTTGGGGGCTGTCTTAGCTATACCTAGTGGTGATGGAAAGGCCCCACCGAGATGCCTGAGCCTGATACGGCCGAGAGCCTCACGGTGACAGAGGATGCCTTTCGCTGTCTCTTCCTCTTCCAAACAGAAGCGACAGGTGTCTTCTTCAGCTAGCCCCATCTTTTTTAGGTGGTAGCCCAAGGGGCAATGAACAGTTAGAAGTCCTGTTATGAGCCTTAAATCTGGTCTGCTGAGTGAGGGAAGCTTTTCCGTTTTTTGTTTTGAGTAGGTTATAAACCTCTTTGCTTGTCTAAACCCTGGAATATTTGTCCAGTGTGAGTGCTTGCGTTTGTCCTCCATCGCTAGTCGGCTTTTCGAGGAACCACAGAATGGCTCGGTCCAGCGTGATGCTGTTGCCCTGAGCCAGTTCTTTGAGAGACAGTCCCAGGCGATTCTACACACAAAGATGTACGACCCCAGAGCTGTGAGTGCCGCCTGACTATTAGTACTTTCACGTGCGCAGAACCCGAGCCACTTGCACATTCTTATTCTTGGTTCATAGAACCCGGCGCCTTTTCTGTCTTCCATCTTGAATCCATCCGTGTACCAAACCAGAGATCCGTTTTCAAAGATATGCCTATTGTTGAGCCAATAATCTCTGTTCTTAAGGATAAGGTTGAATGGTGTACTAGAGTTGTTCCTTTTCGGCATGGCATCTGAGATTGAGTTGATCACCGGATTATCCTTGAATTCTTCAAGGATGATCCCTGTGACCAGTCAGATTGCCTTCTGAGAGCAGATTGGTGCCAATCAGCCTTATTGCGCTTGAGGCAGCTTCCTTCTTTAGGTGTGCGATTGGCACCCGTGACTCCTAGACATGCTATCCTCTGCAGATTTTGTAGTGTGGACTGGCATGTCTTTTGTTCTACTTTCAGCCACCACACGAGAGCCGCATAGGTCACCAATTGCTTCATATGCCCAAAGGGCCATTTTAGGCCTTAGACCCAAAGTTTTGCCAAAGAGTCTTCGACAGGACCATAAGGCAGTCATATCATTTCCTGTGCCTCTGTTGAGTTGAGGATTCCATGTGCGCCTTTGATCTAGAACCGCTCCTAGATACTTGACCTCACTTGTGAATTCTATCCGTGTTCCTTCAAGAGTAGGAGCCTCTAACCTAAGTATCCTTTTTCTTGTGAACACCAGGATTGTACCATATTGAGAACATTTTCCAGTCTTACTGATAAAGTTTTGTCCTGCTTGCCCATGATAGTAATAACCAGGTCGTCTGCGTAGCCCTGGCATTCGTAGCCAGCATCAGTCAGTTTAGCCAAGAGATCATCGGTAACAAGTGACCACAGCAGAGGCAACAGAACTCCCTCGTGGCCGTTACTGTTACCGATTCGTCCCCCAACCTCGCCATGATGTTCCAGTTACCCAACATTGCCCCAATCCATCGGACCGTCGGCAGATCAACACCTCTGTCAATGCCCGCTCTTTCAATAGATGAGAACGACGTGTTGTCAGAAGCACCTTCAATATCAAGTACAAAGGGCAACACTCCTACCATTGACAGCATCTTCTAGTTTTCCAACTAGACTGTGTAGTGCTATTATGGTTGATTTGCCTGCTTGATATGCGTGCTGGTTGGCGTGTCCTTTTGAGAGCACGGTACCAAATGTATTGGCCAATGATTTTCTTTAGGTACAAAGGCTACCCTTACCTCTCTCCACAGATTGGGGATATATTTTACCCGAGATACTTCTTAGTCGGCGTGTTGGTCCACAGTTCTTCTGATACTGAGCACTCAGGGAAATGTGTCTCCATGAGTCAGTTGTATAGGATCCATCAGTCCTCTGGAGGCGGCTTATGCCATTGGAGTGATTTTTTAAGAGTACTTTTTGGAGGCGTGCTGTTGAAGGTAGATCATCAATCTCATCCATTATGTATAACTGATGGTATTGAAGAACTGATGAAATTGTTCTTTATGGTTTCGATGAGAGACCAAAAGCCCTTACTATCCTTTTGGGTAGCAAATACTTTGCGTCTAATGCTGATCTAAGTTTAACTTAGCCTAGACTAATCACTGAGTTGCATATATTTTGCGCTGCTCTATAGATACGTCTTAAATCCTCTGCTGGCCACAATTTGATTGCCTGGTAGGCTCTTCTTTATTTTTAATGGTCGCATAGCATTATCATTATTGAACTAATTGGTATTAGTTGGTTTCACGTTTTTGGATAGGATATTCAATATATACTCGGTGATATGATTAACGTCACTCGCGGAGAAGCAATCAGACCACTCTATCTGTCTGAGATATGCATTACTTACAGCCCAATCACCATTTGTATAATTTCAGACTAATCTTTTGGTGGAATTTTGATTAACTGTTCTCAGAGAGAAGATGTAAAATTAGGCGGAAACCAGGCAAAGGTATGAGTTGCCCAACGGAGCCGCGACCAAAACAGGCTATTTGTCTGGCTTTGTCGAAAACTTTTTGGAAGGACTTCCGGTTTTACCCCGAAGATGATTTTCTGATTATACAATAAGATTGTCAAACCAATTTTTCCCAACGGCGTCGTAGTATAGTGGCCAAAAGTTCAACAACCGTTGTCAATGAGTAATGAGTAATTGGACAGGTTCAATAGCTGCCATGGAGGCGATAATTACATTCTCTCCCAGGGTTCACTGATGCCTCGAAAATTGAACACGGTATTGATGATGGTGTTTTTGGGCTCAACACTAGGATTTCGATTTCATTTGGTAAATTTCTCAGTGCCAATATTGCTATCTTCTTTGATAATCAAGCGGCCCTCAAAGCTCTATCTTCGTGGTGTTTTCACGAGGCTTACGAATGAATTCTTCGACAACCCTCCAACAACTAACCGCACATCACAGGGTCACACTCTGTTTGAGACCTGGTCAACCTGGTATACTGGAGAAATTTTGAAGTCAGGTTGAAAGACTGCGAAACACATAATGTATTTTTGTACAGTATTGGGATGGCTTAGAAGGATTATCTTCGGTCATTCTGAGCTCGGCTGAAGTTATATCCTCCACTGTTAAAGATATCCTTGCCTATCTGAGAGTGCTGAGCGTGTTTTACAGTAGTGATAGACCTTCTCGGTCGGAGTGTCCACCATATAGGTAACGCATATTAATAATATTGTATATAATATAAGTGGTATACCTCAAGTATCAGTACTTAGACCCTCTTATTTACCATTTACATTAACAGACTGCCTGGCGTCATAGAAAATTGTAAAATGAATTTGCGTAATACGGGTGATGAACAAATATATGTATATGGTTTACCGGAGTCGGAAAGAGAGATCATATTACATATTATAAAATTTCCTCAGTCATTGAATGCTTCGAGATGTTTTTTTCATGATTTCTGTGATAATATATTAAAAATACGTGGAAGGTGACTCTAACGAAATTTGAATAATATTTCTGAAATTCTTGCATAAAAGTTTTTCCAATAATTGCCTGGTTTAAACAAAAAAAGTGTTGAAGATTGCCCGCTTGGTCTTTAAAAGACGCAACACAAATGTATTTTTGAAATACAAATTCTTTTATAATTCCAGAGCTCCTAACTATATTTAGAAGCAACATTTCATGCTTATTTGGACCCAAGGACAAGCGAGTAACACTATTAAGGATTTATTCAAAAGTGTAAGAGTACGGAGACCCCAAAAAAACTAAATCATTAACAGATTATTTTTCCTCAATAATATCTTTTCTATGCAAGCTATTAAGGTAGAAATCTGAAATAAAAAATAATGAGCTTGCTTAAAATTATGATTTCAGCTAGTTTTGAAATCTCGGTTACGTACCATTTTTTCATAATCACGATGGAAATAGTAAGAGGAAAATTGAATATAATAATCGATAAAAAAACTCCAATAAATTTTTATACAATTGAATATTGGGCACTATCGGATACTCGCTGAATATTTGAAGATTATAATTATATACTTACATTAATAACTGAATAATTTAAAACCTTCCACATCCTTGCACTTAAAGGCGTTCCTGTCAGTTTGAGTTGAGAGTCACAGTAAGGCGAGTAAATTGTATCAAGTAAGAAAAGAGGTTGTCTATAACAAACAAAAATCTCGTCTTGCTAAGCTTTTTAAAGAAAATTTGGCCTTACGTTGGTTGTATAATGCAATGGAATAATACCCGCTGCGTATACCAAGTTTCGTTTCATTAAAATTTTGTTTGCTCACCAAATATTCTGCAGATGTCTTTTGTTTTCTTAAAGATTTACTTAACTATAGCAAATATTTAATTTTTCAGACTTTCATTTAGTTGCTATTTGTAAAACGTTTACGTTCTTTTCTCATAATAGATGTTATTTGAAGTGATTGACGTATTTGGAGCCAAGCAATTGATTTTATTTAACTGAGTTGCTAACTAACAACCCTCAAGTAAGTTAAGAAAATAGTAAGGGAAGGCGAGGGGAGTAAGGGTAGTAAAAAATGATTAAAATATAATTTATTGTTTAAGGACAAAATTATTGTAGCATCAGGAGAATATTTCATCGTCATGACGCTGATGTTACATAGATATGTATTCATCTGTGCTTATGGAAAATGATGCCCAACTTTAAGTATTCGTTTATTATCTGTTGCCGACGTTCGAAACATGAAAAATTTTTTTTTGTAAATCTAGAACAACATTATTGCAAATAATGGAGAATATATTTTAGTACATCAGTATTTTTATATTGCATTGATGCAGTTTTTATGCTTTAAATCTTTGACAAAGTTTTTAAGCACAGGAGTTTGTTATGAAGCTTTTAAGCGCACTCTTCTGAAAGAAAAAGAGGGATCTTAAAATTACTACTAGTTACTGTAAGTTAAATTAATTCATCCTTTAAAATGTACATATGTAGTTGAATAAAACAAAGTATGGAATATAAAATAAAGCACGGGCGATGTCATAGAAGGTGTGCAACTTAAAAACCTTTTATTCCTTAAACGATGTTTGCATATCTGCATGGGTTGTCATTCATTGTACCATGGATTACGGATTATGCCATTTTTTTCATTAAAGCTGATGCAACGGTGACCAGTCCTGATGCGACAGAAGTTCTGAAGTTGGTCTTACCTTCGATTTTAAATCCTGTTATTTTCTTATCCAATTCGAAGTCTTGACAGTGAAACACGTGCTTAATTAGATATGTGTGTCGCTAAAGTCAGAAGCCGTGAGAAGAACTTCTTTCGAGCACAATGACTGCAAGTGGACCTACAATTTAAGACGGATTCCGAACCACTGATATTACTCTGCAAACCCGTCAGTAAAACACGTTATAACTTATTCCAGCGACGACCTAAGTCATCAAAATAGGACCTTTTTAGTATACGGATTTTATTACTACGACTTGGGACTAGAGAAGAGAATGCACTTGCATATAGCATATCTTTAGTTCAAGTTTTCTATCAGAAAATAGTTAGTGGGTAATTTGTTGCTATATAGTACATGTCACTGTAAGAAAAGAAGTTAGACCAATAAGTTTTTTTTAAATGTAGCCAAAGCTTAAGGGACAACCCTTTGATGCGTTAGCATGGCTTTTTCGGAAGGAAAATTAGGTTAAGGGGAGTGAGGAAACTTGAATTTCTTGTTTTTGCATAGCTGAAAGCTAGACAACAGCCCAGCGACGGAGTGGACATTTTAATTCAATTTTAAAAACCCATGGGGTGATCTGGTCTCGAACCCGGGAACCATGGCAGGGTGGTCGTACCGCTCAACTAATTGATCGAACTCCCTCTGCTGTTGTGCTGTGTGTGTTCTCCATAGTCCCTCGAAAGCTCGTGTACTTCTTGAATATTTCACCAGGAACTGAAAGCAGTACAGAAGTTCTATTCAATAGATATGGATTCATGAAGTTTCAATGTATATTTCATTTATTTTAAACATTGCTTGTCATGCGGTGTCGGAGAAGAAAGTGATAATGAGTTGGCTGCCACTATAAGAGCCAAAAGTTTGAACACCTACCGGAAGTTACTCATTATTGTTTATGCTGAAAAAAAATTACGCAACAAGGCCACTGTGGTCGACTTTGGTAAAGTTCTTCCCCGTCCCACGGAGTTATTGATACTAAAGAGAGAGAGAGAGAGATGTTATTAGGAAGAAGCAATTTACAAGATTTTCTACCGCTTCCACAAAAGCAGTAAATAAAACTTTTCTTTAAATGGATATGGAATCTGTTTGGAATAAATAGCTTTTCTATCGTCTTATCGTAAGCATTTTTACAACCAATTTGCTGAAACAAAATGAACTACATCTGAAAAATAATAGCTCAATATCATCAACTTAAGTCGTCGGTGTGTCCCGTTTCCCGGCGGCGAACCATGGTTATTTTCTGCTGACAATAGATCACGATCAAAATGCCATGGGGGTTGTAGAGTGATGTCAGTAGTCCGGATTCCTCTTCTAATTATAGGTCCACTTGCAATCAATCTCTCGAATTGGGTGAAGTTCTTCTCCCGCCCCATGCCCCCCAAAGGGTTAAGTGAACTAGAGGGAGTGATCATCAACTTACGTGAGCCGACCGTCATAATTTCACTTCACAGGCTTCTAAGCAAATAAAACTGCTTCTGCAAAGCTTCTGTTGGATGTACCTGGTAGCAAAATACCTAATGACGCATTGGTAGAGTGATTTCCAAATACTTTATAGTTCGCAAGTGCTTGGATCATAATGGTCTTAGATTTTCCAGTTTTTGGCGAATTGGCTAGCTTCACACTTCAACTTTTCTATCTTAATGGTTTCGCTAATTCGACATCATTTCTCTACCATAATGCAGCAAGAAAAAGTGCGAGACAGCTTGTCAGATTTAATGCCGCTCTTAAGTGGTGTACCTCAAGCAACAGTGCTTAGACCACTCTTATTTATCCTTTAAATTAACAAACTACCTGGTGTAGTATTGTAAAATGCATTTGAGTAATACAGATGGTGAACAAATATAATATTAATAGTTTGGGATAGAGAGATTACTTTTTTTTTTAAATTTTTCCAGCGATTTTCGAGATTATTTTAGAATTTTTGTGGTAATATATTTAAAAATACGGAGGTGGAGTCAAACCAAAACGAAATTTAAATAATATTTCTGTAATACTTCCATAAAGGTTCTTTCCACAATTTTCTGCTTTGAAAAAAAAAATTGTTTTAAGGTGACGGCTTGGTCTTCAAAATGATCTAACACAAATTTTTTTTAACTACGAATTCTATTATAATTGCGGATCACCGAACGATATGTACATAAAGAATTTCACTGTTAACAACTTCTTTATAGTTTTGAAGATAAACTGCGCTGACGGTCAGATGGACCCACGGACAAACATGTAACACTATTAAGGCTTCATACAAATGTGTAAGAGTACGGATACCTCAAAAGACGATATATATAAAAACTTTATTTTTTCTTAAGAATTTCCTTTTTTTCAACCTATTTATGTAGAAATCTGAAACAAAAAATAATGAAAGTGGTTCAAAATATTATTTCAGCTAGTTTTGAAATCTCGGTGACGCACCATTTTGTCATAATCTCGATGAAAATGGTAATAGGAAAATTGAATATAATAATCGATAAAAAACTCGAATATATATTTATACAAATGAATATTGGACACTATCGGAAACCCACTGAATATTTGTATATTATAATTACATACTTACATTAATAACTGAATAATTTAAAATCTTCCACATCCTTGCAGTTAAAGGCTTTCTTGTCAATTTAAGTTGATAGTCACAGCAAGTCGAATAAATTGTACCAAGTAAGGAAAGTGGTTGTCTATAACTAAAAAAAATCTCGTCCTGTTAAGCTTTTTAAAGAAAATTTGGTCTTACGTTGTATAATGCAATGGAATATTACCCGCTGCGTATACCAAGTTTGGTTTGGTTCAAATTTTGTTTGCTCACTTAATATTTTGCAGAGCTGTCTCAAATCGTATTGTCTTTTTACAAGCTTTTATTTACCTTCACCAAGCCGTTCGTCATCAAACCTTGCAAACAGATTTTGACCCCCTACTCCATATCTGATGGGGCTGAAATTTTGTATAAGTATGTCCGATCCGATTACAATGCCATATATATCTAAATTCAATATGGTTGATTCCTCAAAATGGCGGATTACCCTTTTCTTCACAATCCCTTGATATGTGTATCAAATGAAAGGGTTCGAATAGTAGAATATGATAAATTATATGATGTCATTCTAATTGCAATATGGCGGACGCCCCAAGATGGCAGATTACATTTTTCTTAACTGCAATGGCGGAATCTTCAAGATGGTGGATGATTTTAGATACTTAAGTGAGGACGATGCATTGATTCGCAAAGCCAAAGCTGAGGGGCTACCCTATGATGCTGTGGCATGGCTTTGGCAATAATAAACTTCTCTTTGGGAATTTTGGATTAAGGAATTCAGAGAGGATTTAACCATGCACGCTTCAAGTGAACGCTTTGGGCTTTTGCAAATATATAGCCAGACTAGTTAAGATGGCTGGACATCTCAATCCCGAAAATATTTAATGAAGGTGAGTTGGCAATATTGACTTCATCGAAATAGGTTGGTCTGGCGTTGAGCAGTGATTTGACCATTGAACTTATCAAACTTCAACTTTACTGTTCAAGTAATCACATTAATAGTTTGTACCTAAGCTAAGATTACGTTTGCTGAGTTTTTGGCGTTTATCTCATTAAATTTTAATGATAATTAATTTGTGAGCATTAATACTCATATTTTCAGTTTGTGAAGATAGCTTTTTCTCCTAACGTTCGACTACGATAATTCTATTCCACCCGTAGTCGAAAAATTCAATTAAGAAAATTTGTCAAATAAACTTAAACTTATTTTGTGTAGCATTTGCATTTAAGTGCATACTTATCAAAGATTCGAACTTGAGTGCTAATCAGAAGATAAACCATCCCCACAGTTTGATAGGAGTTCGCAAAATCGCGTATGTCATCAACGTCTAAAGAGTTTCTATGAGATTATCAGACGCATACATAGTATGTGAAATTAAAGATATCGAATCGAAGTAAAGCTATGGAGAGTATTAAAAGTAAGAATTAAAAGGTCGCTTAAAAGAATTATAAAGGAGAGTAGATATTACAGAGACTTGCGGTAAACCGGTGTTAATTTCATAAAAGTTTTCCATATTTCCTCCATTATTACACATATTGAATAGTGTGATAAAAAACTTTTAATGGATTTCAACGACAACGCCAAACAAATATAAATTTTGGCTGAAAGGGCCACCGACTTCCGGCTTACCAAAGTTGTAAGTTTTCAGTAGAGCCGCCAGTTTGGAAACTGTATAGGAGAAGATCGTTGATGAGGTGGTTAATTTCCAATATTATTTAAGACTTATTTAGTATTTTAAAAATCTAAGACAGGTTTGCAGTGGGTGTGATTGATCTATAATTTGAGATGCTACCCTCTCTTTGTTTGGGTATTGATTATATGTGCAAGTTTCCATCGACATTTATATTTAAATTCTCAAATGCTCCTTATTTATATTTTAGAATGTGTGTGACAGGATTTTCAGAGATAAGACAAGTTATATTTCTTACAAATGTGTTATTTATAGCTCTCGGTAAAATTTATTACGCTAAAACTAACCTACTGAAATCTAACCAAGGTACATTTTTGTGTGCTCTTATTAAAATTTTCTTCTAGTCATTTATATCGATATAGTAAGTTTTAATTTGTAAATTTTTTTTGTCCGGGCTGAGATATGATTTGCGATTTTTATTAGAATATTTACTTTATTTATGGTACTTGTGAAATATGAGTTACAAAAGTGAGCATTTTATGCAGGCGTACGTCCAGATATTTAACTTGACCTTTCCAGTAAATTTCGTGATTGTTTCTTGTAAGGTTTTTGTCAGGTAGGAAACATGCTGGGTCTTTTCCGAATAAATTTATATTTTCTTTTATTTTTATTTATTATTTTAACTTGTGAAAGTTTCGATAAGGTTTTGGAGATTTTTTAAACCTGAATTTGTGCGGAATAGGTTGCAGTGTTATTAGCAAACATTGCACTATTACAGTTTATGGGGTCAAGAATGTCGTACGTGTAAATGTTATATCCGATGGGGATAATAACTGACCTTTGGGGAAGCCCTGCACTTGCTGTTGATAAATACTGCAAAGGAAATATTTCCCAGGAAGTTTTCGATTACTGCTATTATGTAAGATGGAAAAGGGAGATGTGTCATTTGTGATATTAAGGCATCATGGCAAACAGTATCGAAAGCTTTTTCAATATCCAGAAGAATCATTCCTATCGATTTTTGCTGAGTAAAACCAGTTTTCATATGGCTTGAGATTCATAATAATTGATGCATTAATGTTTTGTCTTTTCGGAACCCGTATTGTTTTGCAGGTAATATGTTGCCTTCCTTAATTCGATCAATTAGTTTTTTTAGAACCTTTTTGCAAATTTTAGCAAAAGTGCTTAGGATACTAATAGGTCGATAGCTTTTGCGACTATTGGGGGTTTACTAGAATAAAGAATTGGGATTACTTTCGCTTTCTTCCAGGACTTTGGAAAATATTGAAGTTGCTAATTATGAAAGTAAGGAAAACGATGGCTTTTTTTTATTGTATTGTTTAATAGATGTCCTGCCGATTTATTGGTTTTTAATTGCGAATTGATCTATTTGACTTTCTTGAGTATGATCTAATTATGACGTTTTGTGGTTCTATGGGTATTGCTAAATGTACATATTTTAGGAAGATAGATGGTAGTTAGATGGTAGAGCATGTATTACTGATAGTTGTGCGATGATGTGAGGACAGTTAGTTAATTCGACGTCTAGGACAGAAGGAGTGTATGATTTAGCTGCTGAAATGTAAGTAGTTTCAAGAGGGTATACTATTGTAAATAGATGCATTAGATGCAGAAATAAAATAGTGCAAAATCTCAGAAAACAAACTTTTAAATTTTATGAAACAAAAAACAAAGAAGCACCACTTAAAAATAACGTATTTTACTTTTAATAACAAAATTGGGTACAAAAAATTTGCAAATATGTAAAAATGCTATACAAGTTAGCCTTTATACATTTTTATTTGTAAGAAACTAATTTATGTTAAAGAAACACATCTTCCTATGTATTTTAAATAATCAAGTTTATTTTTACCAAGTTTTTTATGCGTTTAAATTTTTTAAAGCTTTTTCTTTTCGTCTGTAAATTTTCCTCTGATTTAGCCTTCCCTATTTGCGACTAAGAAATAATAAGTTCTTTACATAGATAGACTATTAATTTTTTGTATACCGGGATTTTGTTTTTCGGGATTTTGAATTCTGGGATTTCGTACCCATCCCAATCAAAGTCAGTGACAAAAAAATCAAAACCAACGTCAACCAAATCAAAATCAATGTCAACTTTTTCAAATTTAAATGCAACCAAATGCAATTATGGGACGTCAAAGTCAATTCTATCGCTCAAAATTCAAATCTTTGCAGCACATGTATGTTCGGTAGGCAGCGAACAGGTTAACGACGGGCACATTTTCTTAAAAGTGTTGCAACCAACTTAAGTAAATATAGAAAAAATCAAAACAAAAACAAAATTCAATCTTAAATAGTTTACTATCACCTAAAATGCAAGTCATAGGCTGTACAACAAAAAAGTTACAAGATATTAGGATAAAAAAAATTCAAAAGCACAAAACTACCCCTACCTCCCACACCTTACAAATACCGACACTCCTCCCTTACAAGTTTTTCTCGAAATTGAGTAGATTCATTAAGTTATTACTTTATTAACCATGTTCGAAATATGGGAATCAAAGGAAAGCTTAAGTCGCCAATAGAGTAGGAGGTAACGCAATCCACAGCGGAGTTGCAGGTTCGAATCCTGCGACCAATCGGTGGTGACCAATGGTTGTTTTCTGCTCACAACGGAGTACGCTAAAGAGCCATTGAGTGTTGCAGAGTAATATTGCTGGCTCGAAATACACTTCAGATTCTAGGTCCGCTTGCTGCCAATATCCAAAACAAGGAAGGATATGTAGTGGCTAAAAAAATGTTTTCATAAAAATTTTACGAAATCGATTTTATTCAAATATGTGAATACTTTTACTTTTGAGAAGTTTTTTTTTCAAGCATGATAGTTTTATTCTTTTAAAATTCTCTTTAAACAAAATTGATTTAACATTATCTCATTTGTAAAAAATTACGGCTCACGTTTAAGGTAATCAGCTGCCAAGAGCAGTCACATTTCTCGAACATATATTACTTTCATGCTTGAGAAATCACAAAAGAGAAATGAACGGCGACTAAAGAACTTTCCAAGCGCCCCAATTTTCCCTTTTGAAAGGAAAAATTTACTGAGCTTAACCAAGAAGTCGATTAAATCTGCCCAGTTTCTTTTCACATTTAAATAACTTCAGCAGTAGTTGGACCTGTTTAAAAGCCCTTTCAACCCTACTCGACGTTTATTTAAATATCCCCTCCAGAGTGAACCATTTATTCATCTATTCTTATTTCAATGTTCACATTCTTTAAGCAGAGAAGAAGTTTTGAGAAGGGTTTGACATATTGAAAAGGTTTCCATGCTCGTTGTTATCATTTTTTTTAACTTTAAGCTTTGGATTTAAACACATAATTCCTCAACGGTCAGCGCTAACAACAGTGCTTGTCTTGGGCTCACGCTGGGATTACCGGATAAATAAATCAAGACCAGCAAAATCATACCTTATCTCTGAAAATCTTTTTCATAACACTTTAGTGGGCACTTATGTATTGATTCCAGCGTCAGATACTTCACCATATTTTGTGTATACAATCCTTTTATCCTGGTTTGTATAACGAGTCAAGGTCTATGTAAACATTTTGTTATATAATTATTTGGGCAAAAGAAAGTTTTATGAAGTTAATATGGATGTCAAATGAATTTGCAAACTATCTCTTTGTTTGTAAGTTCTTTTAATTGCCGCAGTTCAAATGAAGTGAAATTTTTAGTTTAAGAAAGGAACTGCAAATTATGTAATACGTAGGTTGCTACTTAAGTTTCGAGATGTGGCAACACCAGTGTGAGTATGTCAAATCTGCCATTGTCATCGTAAAGCCTGACATTTTTAATGGTAATTGTACTCAGACCGTTTTGTTATACGAGTGCTACTTTACAGGTAGGCACTTGAAACATTCAAATCGTGAACATTTTCATGCGATGATTTTTTATGACTTTTGACGTGGATTAAACCAACAACCGTGGTCGCACTTCGCTACAGCACGAATTTCGTTATGATCGTCCTAAATCGGTTGTTGTGCCAGAAAGAATCAATGCTGTGCGTAAACTGATATTTCAAGATCGTCATGTGACATACCCTTAGATTGAGGCATGCTTGGGCATTAGTTCCACTCGCATACATTCAATATTGCATGGACACTTGGCCGTCAAAAATATTTGTTCGCGTTGGATACCGCATTACATATCGAGTCCGAAAAGGGCATTTGGCTGTTATTTTGGGACTGGTTGATCGTGTTCGGGAAGTGCGACAGCGATGGTGCTTTTGGCGCGTTATATGAAACCTTTTATGCATATTTTTCACTCGATGTGTTTGAATCTCCTTTTTCAGGTCTCCTTTTCCCCCTCAACTCTGGCTATACGGCCCTTTGAAGCATTTAAATAACTTAAAGAGCTAGGCCTGAAGGAGGTTCTGTGTCACAAAGGGCGACGTCGACGTCAGTTCATCTCCTAGCTATAGAAATTTCTGGAAGCTCATAAACTCAAAGGACAATTATGATTACTACACCATCTTCTTGAAGTTCGGTGGGGTTGTGAGAGCAGCTACTCCTCTTCGCTCACCAATTGATTCACTGAATTCTTTCGTTCTGCGTTCTGTGATTCCTTCTTTGATACTTTTCTTTTGATTATACTCATCTGATATGGCTTTCGCCGACCTAATTTAAAATAAAGGACTTAGCATTCGACGATGTAACTGTTTTGTTAATTAGTTGCTATGCCGACGAGGCATAAACATTTCGAACGTTTTTCGAGGCACTGATTTTGTTTTTTTGAACTGCGACCTAGCTACGTTTCATCACTGGAGTTCTAGCAACCATCTTCCATTGTAGTGCACTGCTGTGGCTTTTTTCCCGCATAAAAATGCCTATTATCTTTGACTACTCTATAGACTGAAGCATTTGTCGTGCGATGTTGTTTTTCGCTTTTCTTCGTATGTGGCCTATCTATTGCCACATTCGCTTGCGAATACTGGTGTTTATCCCATCTTGGCCTGTAAGCCTGTGTAGGTCTTTATAGTAATGACCTTTGGCCAATTGATGTTAAGGATGCCCCAAAGACACCCGTTGACAAATTCTTGTAGCTTCCATGTTAAACAGCCATACAACAGAACAGATTTTACGTTCGATTTGAAGATCTGGAGTTTTGTGCGTCTGGGGATGTTCTTATTGCGCCAAATGTCAACAAGAGTATTAAATGCAACTCGAGCCTCATTGATGCGAACCTGTACATTAGATTCAGCTCCCTCGTTTGCAGCTTTTGAAATAGCAAAATTAATCCACTTGCTCTAATTGCTGCTTTTTCAGATAAATTTCACATTATCTCTTGGGGTCCAAGCTCATAAGTTCTGTTTGTTGGGTAGCAGACATAAATCGTCGGCATAGTCCTATCGTGATAGACTTTGTTTAATATTGAAAAGAGGCGAGGTGTTTTCAGGATTGCTTCTATTTTTGATTTGCTGTATGGAGCGGTAAGTTCGTCCGAATTTCTGTATTATGCAAGCATTTCTGTCCCTTTTCTCTTTTGTGGAAGCACGTATTCCCGCACATTCCTTATCACCGAACTTTATAATGCGTAAGCCAATAGTTTTAATGTCTTTTACATAAAGCCATCGCTGATATAATAGACTGGAAGAGCGAATGACTTTTACAGGAGCTGTAGAGATCGAATGGAGGTAGAATCCATTTGAGATATGTTCTGTACCCTTCCAGAGATCCATACATTTCTTCGGGAAGCATAATGGATTTGAACAGCAGAACTGTATAAAAACTTTCATGAATCTGTGTCGCATGTTATACCATATTCTAACCTAGTTATTGAATTCTGGCGATGCAACGCAGATGTGGTTAAATATTGCATGTTTGTTTGGACTATACAGAGGTACATCCAAATATGTAGGGGGTAAAGTACCCAAAACATCAGCTTTAAGTATCATAAGCTTAGCATAAGCTTAGCGGAACTTAAGTCTAATATTTGCTTTATCAACTATTTTCTTGTCATTTGTACACCATATTAGAGAAATTTTGCAATGATGTGGGTTGACTGCGCCGTATTTCGATCTATTTTTGTCCAACACATAAGTCCTGCATACGTAGCTCGTGGATTTATAATCAAATGATAGGCCGTAAGAGTCATTATTAGATTTTAAGTGCAGATATTTTCTGCGGCTTTTTTCGGCTGTGAACTTCTAACCTAATAGTTTTTTATCAGAGTTGGGTCCTTTAGTCAGAATATCATGTGTTGAATCTGTGGATCTTCTTTATTATGACCTCTTCCTAATAAATAAAACAAATAAAGAGTCCAGTGCTGAAATAGTGGATTTTTCTTGATTAATAAGATCGTTGAATAGTGTTAAGTGGTAATTCCTTGAGAATACTGTATCAAATAACTTAATCAATGACCTTCCTAATGGCTTAGAATGAAAAATATATGTACGAGCAACTGAATAAGGTATTTCATCGATAAAGTAAGAGATAACAATACCGAACCTGTATAGATGCATGGTTATTTTGAGAGTTCTAGAGTAATGTCGGTGATTCGAAAACCACCTCGAATTATAGCCCCATCTTAAGGGTTAAGGTTTTCCTCGTTACACACTCTCCTTCCCCTTCCACTCCCAAGCGGCTACGAGAACTATAGAGGGAATTGAATAAGGTATACGAGTTAAATAACATCTTCAAACATTTTTTCCGTTATTTGGCGATATGGTCAATTAATTGCAAAAATATTTTCTAGTCCTTCGAGCCAGACAGATAGTTAAAACTTCCATTATAATTGGCTGTAGCCATCTTGAACCTAGTTAACGGATTTTTGGGAAAATACGCAAATTGTTTAGTTAGAGTCCGATTTATATTTGAAAACTTGCATGCACTTTTATAGATCATCTTGAAAATAAATATAATATTATTGGTGAACAATTTGACTCAGAAATATTTACTGGTCCTTCGTGCTGGATATATAATTATCGCTTACATAAACTTCTTTGTGAGATTACACAACATAATTTCTCACTGACACCCGAAGTGTGCTACACATAGATGCAGACCTAGTGTGTCAAGGAGGAAGCCTTATAAATAATATCATGGACGTTGTTGGTACGTTTTTGGTACGTTTATAAGTTATTTTTTTGATCTATTTATAATTCGTTTAAAATTAGAACGTTTCTATATTTGCGTTCGAAAGCCCTTAAAGCATTAAACAAGTCTTAATTCATTTTTGGACGCCAATAGGCATTTAGTTAGTTAAAGTTCCTTCATTCATTGTTATAAATTTAGAACTTAGTCTTTCTTGCGATTAAAAGTGTTTATGAAAAACCTTATTTAAGTTTCACAAAAAAATCAAAGCTTCTTCTCGCCGAATTTAGACAAAATTGAAATTTTCCAAAAGGGAATTTAATCAAAAACTTAATAACACTCGAAATAATTTAACGTAGAACGGAATGTTTTTGATGTCAGTCAGAACGATTATATATTTGTTCACCCGGCGGGATTTACTTGAAAAAAGAAAGTTGCGAAATTTCTAAAAGCCAACAGTATAAAACTCTTGAACGAGTTCTTAGTAAGTTACTTACCCAGAGGGCGACATTTTAGTATAAATAGAAAGCGCGACATAAGGATTTGAACTTCAGAGAAATTTTGTTGTGTTGTCAAGGTGCCTATATTTTTATAGATACCGATAGATATATTGTAGAGGCAAAAACCTATCTATATCTATACACGTAGATCTTGTCCTCTAGCCACGTTTTGCCTTTTAACCTAGTTTCTTTGAAGGCTAACAACAGCTCGACTGGTAAGTTAATATAACCGGGAGCAATTCAGCAATTACATAATTCAGAAAAGGCGAGGGCAACGAAAGGGAATAGTGAACTCTTGATTTTATTAACGTCCGTTTCCTGTAGTCCTGTCTTTCAAAACCCTTTCAAAACAAATGGATCTCTTAAATAGGAGACGTGTTTAGTTCATTTCGGCTAAACTTTCTGCGCACATTTTGTTCCAAGTACCCCAATTAAAATATTAGTTCCATCGTGCTTGGGGCTATATGTGCTCTGAAGGACGAAATCTTTTCCTTTTGTCTTTCTCCATTTGCCATTTTCGTCCATCGTGGTAAGACCCCTTCTGCAAAGTAAATGAAAATATCAAGGGAAAAGCAAGCATGCAAATGTGATTTTCTACATTTGTCTGCAGGAACTTTTCGTGAACGATGAAGGCCTTGTGAGCTTAACATCTGAATGGACAGAATTGCTCCTATATTGAAATATTTTGCTGTTATTGCTCCTAAAGGATACCTCTAATTCAGAATTTAAACCTTATGAATTTTGTCTCAGGAAGGATATACTTACGAAACTTTTTGAAGTGTTATTCTTCAGGATTGCGATTTTTGAATCTAGGTTATGTGGTCATATTTGTGAAACAAATAAAACGACTATGACGATTTGTTAAAGGAGTTCCTTTATGCTTCCTAATTTTATTTTAGATTAATTCAGTCCTGTAATTTAGATTTGTTCAAACTGATTCGAAAAAGATATATTTAAAAGGTTTGATTTTCAACAAGAAGGAAATAGTTTAAAAGACCTTATATAAGAGTAACCAACAGTTTAATATGAACATAGAGACTCTTAAAATTAAATTTATTCTGGAAGTGAAATTGTGTCAAACTAAGTTTGAGAGCTCTCGAAAGAAACTATATCCAATTACTTTATAAAAGCAACTATTACTTTTTGAATCATCATGGAAAGTGTTTTCAAATATTTGAAACAGTCTAACGATTCATTCATTACTAAGTTAGAGTATACGGCTCTTCCCCACGCAATGTGGCGGAAGGTTGAACTAGACAGAGAGAAGTTATAGTGAAATTTGTTTTATAGGTGTTCTTGAATAGAGAAATAAAAATCTTATTCAAGTAAAATCATCAACATAAATGAAATTTCCAGTAAAATATTTTGTCTATGTATACCTAATTAAGGTTATATAAATTCAGATATAATTTTACATAAGGTTACACTTTGGGCCTTATGTTAGGTTACAAAGGGCCTTAGAGTTAATCAGGGATGCACTAAAATGGAATGCTGCTAACTACACTGTTTGGCAGTATAGGTACTCATGCTACTCACTGATATAGATAACGCTAACATATTATAGAGATCCTAAACGCATTTATCTAACATTAACAATATTTCAGGTACGAAATTTTAAATTTGCAGGATTATTAACCAAATTAATGATGATGCGAATCGGAAATAAATAAATCGATTCAAGCTGAATCGGTCTCGTGAAAAATCCATGTAAGAATCGGCAGATCAGATGTTAAAATATCGATCCGTCGAGATCGAATCGAAGATCGCCCATCCCTAATATAAACTTGAACTTAGAATCTAATTAGATTACATTTATATCTATTACTCGGCTGGATGAATCGTGGTAGTGAATATGTTTGTTGTCTGGAGATCTCGGCAGCAGGTGTCGCCGGATGCAAGATGATCGCTGAACTTTTGGGATGCAAACTGCATTGTATGCAGTTTGAGCGTGAGACTGGGAAGCTATCATGTGGTTATGCCTTTAGAATTTGATGTAGAAATTTTTCTTGCGTTAACTTATATAAGGAGTGACAACAAATTTAAAATACCTTAGCAGCCAAGTATCATAAGTATTAGAGAGCGCTTTGCTCCATAAAATAAATCAGGGAAGCGTTTGTATAATTCGCGCCTAAGCTATGATGAACAGTTTTCCAATACTCTGAAAAATAATCATAGCACCTTCAAACAACTCCTCTTAGAATATATATCTAAGAGGAGAGGTTCCAACTTACGAATAGACTATATGTACATGTGATAAGCCACTCGGCTTCTCCTCATCTGAAGTTTGTGGACCTTGTTTGACGTTTCTAAATGTAAAGAAATTAGAATTTAGGAAAGATTCTTAATATTTGTTTGCGTTTACCCAATAAAATATTATATTACAGTGTTGTATGAAATAAGACAATTTAAATACCTGATCTACCATTACGCATTGTGCGGTGCGATGCTGCAAACACTATACCCTCAATCGAAAATCATTTGCTAGCCAAGTAAATATTAATTTAAACCTATTAGCTTATTCCTATATACAGCTTAAAAATAAATTATTTATTAAAGCCAAAAATTTCAGTAGAAATAGGGTTTTTTTACTCCATAAGGTTTCTTGCCAGACCACGAGTTGCCCAATTTTTTCACCGACTTCCCAAAAACAACAAGGTTCTAATTTCGACATGTATTTTTTCTTCTATTTTTCTTATGTCTGACTGAGCATAATTTCGTAACGCGTGGACTGATTTTGATGATTATTTTGTTGTTGGTTAGAGTATGTTCCCCGCTTGGTACCATGTGAAAAAACCGATTTAGATAATTCTTTTTCTGTTGTGTATAGTATGATCCCCCATTGTTAATAAAGAAAAAAATTGGGACCTAGTGAGGGGACGGGTTTGTCCGATCGATTTGGATGATTCTTTTTTTTTGTCGGGTAGAGTATGTTCCCCTATTGCTGTGATGGAGGTGGAATGAAACCTAACTTCGTGCCGCCTGGACAGAGTTGGATGATTCTTTTGCTAATGTTTAGAGTATGTTCCCCCATTGGTACCGCGACACAATTTTAATCGATTGGGTACTAGTAGCGAACGGGTTGGATGCCAACTTGTTAACACGTCGACCGATTTGGATGATTCTTTTTCCCCATAGTTTATAGAGTATAATTCCCCATTGCTAATATGAAGGTAAATGTTGCACTAATGTGGTGGTGGGGCAGGGGTAGGCTAACTTTGTAACTTGTGGACCGAATTAGATGATTCTTCTTTTAATGTGAAGAATATGTTGGCCCACTGGTAGCACTACAATTATGTATGGGGTGGGGTGGTGTGCATAGGAGGTATTATCCAATTTCTTAATGCACACACCTATTTGAATGATTCTTTTTTGTTGTATACAGTATGATCTTCCATTGATATTATGAGGAAAAGTTTGGTCCTGGAGTTGGGTGGACTGGTTTAGATGATTTTGAATACATAGAGTATCTATTCTGACGAAAATTGTGGCTTGTGGTGAGAATTGGAGGAGGGCGGAGAATAGCTTCGTAAGGCATAGAGCGATTTTGATGATTTTAATTCTTTTGTACATAATACATTTACTGATTGATAAATGGTAACAATTTTGTACCTAGAGCCTGCGATAATTTTCTCTTGCTGTGTAGAGTAAGGTGGCGCACTATTGACATGGTAAGAATTTTCGAAGGTTAGAGTATAAAACGGGTGACTAATTTCGTAATACGTTGCCAGATTTGGATAATTTTGTTAGTGCACTACTTTTGGAATTGCTTTGTTCATACGAGCAGCATTCTTCGAGTAGTATATATGAAGACACTAAGTTGGTTTATTTAATATACACTGACTTCAAAATGTCGTAGTAGATATAAAATTAAAAATTATTTTATGCTTTCTAGCGCTTTTTGTGAAGTCGGTTCAACATTTTTAAAAAAAAACTATTTATGAAATAAAGATGTACGCCCGTAAACGAATTATTTTATTTAACTATATTAGTTTGAACTAAATTTTTTTTTTTTTGATTAATATAACAGTTTAGTTAAAATAACCCCCCCCCCCCCCCCGGGTTGGACCTTCAACCGAGTCCATTGCCATAGTTCTTTGCAGACAGTCTGCGGGCCCCAGCTTCTCTGACTGTAACATTCATTTTAATTTCCATTTATAACAATAATAAAGTGTAGAACAGGACTGTTAATTTAAAGTCTTAATAGAAACAAGAAGTTTTCTCGCTGCTAACTAGGATAGTGCGAAAACAGTTGTGAACCCCTTTAACTAAAAATTAATTCTTAATATATTGCTCATAATAAGAAAACAATGAATACATCTTTCACTATATGCGATTACAACTACTGGGTTCTCTCCATCGTCCTGTTCGATTGGTGTTACGTCCGCCCACTCCGTACTTCCGATATATGGTATCGAGTCTGGAGCAAGGTCTTCGTCTGAACTATCATCACTCATTTTGAGTTGTTTAGAAAATATAATTTATTGTTCACCCTTTTATGTTATGACAAATGAGCTTAATGAAGCGACACAAAATTTATGCTTCTCCAAAGTGAAACGTTAAAATAAATGAAATCAATTTCTTAGATCTATGAATATCGATCTTTCGAAATCGAAAAAAAATTACAGATCTATTCGTACTGAATCGATTTTTTCAGTTCGATCCCCCATCCCTAGTTTATATTCGACGGTCATTTAAGGGCAGGTTCACATGAAACCCGATCTGAAAATACATTTTTTTTATTTCATTTTTTGATAGCATATTATGTGTAAAATATATTCACCAAACCCTTTGACTGAAATAAATTTCAGAAAAAAATTATTGCATAATAATTCGACCCATTTTTTTACGCGACGATAGAGTTTGCGCAATAACAAAATCTTTAAATGCGTTTCCTGAAAAACGATGTTTTTAATATCTGTCTCCACGATAACTAAAGAACTGCTCAATGGAGTACTATTTTTTTATATTTTTAAGTTCATTTAATTTATTGGAGGATAAACCTAAATGCAGATAATATTTGCTTTCTTTTATATACATACAGGGTGTTTCAGATCTGACGTGCCAAAAGGAGTGGGGTGATAGATCTCACCTAGCCAAACAAAAAATTGTATGGCAGGGAGGGGGACAATCTCAATTGTTTAGGAGTTACAGGGTGATTCATAAATTTCAGTTTTTCATGGTGTGCACATTACTCTTTTATTTTTATCTTTTGATCTTCGCAACACAGCGTCATCAAACAAACGCTAAAATCTACTATCCCAATGACCTTTCCAAAATTGATCTTACTCCTACCATTGCAGGTACAAGTCACTTACAAAAGTAAAAAAATGGTTTGCGATTACCTTAAACTCAGAATTTTTTCAAATTTTCTCCGAAATTCATGTAATTAGTACACCTCCTTTTTATTTTTAATGGATTGCCCATCTTATTACCCTTCCAAAAATATGCAACATGGCAAGGTAGACAGAGGATTAGAAAAACCGCATACTTAGAAATCCTTGACAACCTAATTATTTTATTGCACTTTAGGTAGGAATTACTTTAACTTAACAAAATTTTTAAGATAAATTGTCGAAAATGTTTGTTTTGGGTTAACAGGTAATTAATTTTAATTAGTACTGCAAAACAGTTATAAAAATGTTAGTGTAATTTCGCTTTGTTTCCGATATTAGCTTGTATCCTTGTATCCTGGAGTTCTGTTACTCGTTCTTGATGGAAATTTTGCTATAAAAAGGGGTCAATCAGCAAGAATACCTATCATAGTTGGAAAATAAATCAATTAGTGCGGGTGTTGTTAAGCAAAAAAAAAAGTAAAAAAAAAATGGTAAGATTTACATTTGAGGAACACGCGGATATTGTTTACATTTATTATGTAGTAGACGGAAACGAGAGAGCGGCTGTACTGGAATATCAAAGGAGATCCCTAATCTGCGAGCACCAAAAAGAGGGGTATTTTCACGGAGTTTCCAAAGTTACGAGAAACAGGAAGTGTAACTTCACACGACACGACCCGAAACTTCACGAACCTTTGCAAACGTCGAGCAGCAAATAATCACCATCGTGAGGCGAGACTCTGAGAGGAGCACGAGACGAGTCACAAGGCGATTAGGAGTGTCTTCATCTAACGTTTGGAGGGTTTTTTTATCGAGAGAGATTACGTCCATATCACCATCACCCAGCCCAAGGACTACTGGAAGGAGATTCCGAGAGAAGACTGGAATGCAGCATTTGACTTCTGGACCGCGACATTGACGACAGGGCGTTTCTGGACCGAAATCTGTGGATGGACGAATCTCAATTCACCAGGGATGGTATCACGAACTACCATAACCTCCATACCTGGTCGAAAACTAACCCACACAGGAAAAGGTGACCTCATTCCAGCAGAGATTCAGAATATTTGGGATAGTATCCTCGGCAACCATTTGGTAGGACCATTCATTTTGCCGCAAGTGCTTAATAGTGAAATTTATGCGGACTTTTTGGACAATACACTGTAAGGTCTAATAGAGGAGATACCATTGCATAATCGAACGGACATGTTTTACCAACACGATGGAGCACCAGCGCAGACTGCCAACATTGTGAAGGCAATTCTAAGTGAAAATTTCCTTACCGCCGGATTGGACGAGGTGCACCGATTCCTTGGCCTCCTAGATCTCTAGACCTTAGCCCATTGGACTTTTTATTATGGGGAACAATGAAGGATGAAGTTTATTCAAGCCCTGTTAACTCCACGGAGGATTTAGTCAGCAGAATTGGGAATGCAGCAATGAAAATACGGGAGAGGCTGGCTGCAATACGCCTTAAACAGTGACTTAGAAAGAGATTGTTGGCATCCAAAGTGGCGGTGGACATTTTGAAAAGCTTTTGTAATTTACTAAGATTAATTGTAATACGTTTCGAATTCAATAGAAAGGATTTTAGAGTTAAGATGAGTTTAGTTTCTTTAAATTCCAGATTTTCAAATATTTTCCGATAAGTTTTCTACTTATAAATTACTACACCTTTTCTCTATCCGGGCATGTTGTATCTTTTTGGAAAGGTAATAGATAAATAATAGTTCAGTTTCATGTTCGCTAACGAGTAGACGTGTTCCGCTTTAGCTCCAGATTTTTTAGTTGTGCACGGTATCAAAGTCTCCTTGCATTTTTGTAGTTTAATTGACGGCAAATATTTTACCCAAAATTGTTCTGTGAGCCATTTTGTACGAAGTTGGAGTTTTATTGGCGCTGTAATCTGCAATTTGAAAATTTTAATTTTCAATTTTTTCGACTAGCGGGTGTTTCTCCGTAGCTGATTTGCTCAGGTTGCTATTGCTGTGTTTGTGAGACGTGTTAGTTATTTCCTCTATTCGCTCATCACTCACACACCATGACTAGCAGGGGCCAGAAAAAAGAGAGAGAGGAAAGCAAGAGCAGTCAAGTGCAGACTCGCAGACATGCCAAGGTTGTTTTTAACCGACTTCCCAAAAACAAAGAGGTTCTAAGTTCGACGCGTTTTTTTTTTTTTTTTTTTTTTTTTTTTTTTTTTTTTTTTTTTGTCTGACCGGGCATAACTTCGTAACGCGTCGACCGATTTTGATGATTCTTTTTTTGTTGGGTAGAGTATGTTCCCCGATTGGTACCATGTCAAAAAAATTTTTGTTCGGGAGGGGGTGGGGGTTGGGGTGAAACCCAACTTTGTAACGCGTGGTCCGATTTGGATGGTTCTTTTTTTGTTGTACAGAGTATGATCCCCCATTGCTAATAGGAGAAAAACAATTTGGCCTAGGGTGGGGGGAGGGGGGAGGGGTAGTCTAACTTTGTAACGCGTGGACCGATTTGGATAATTCTTTTTCTGTTCGATAGAGTATGTTCCGTAGTTGATACCAGGAGAAACAAATTTTGGG
Organism: Leptarthrus brevirostris; assembly: GCA_964036015.1. Lineage (NCBI taxonomy): Eukaryota > Metazoa > Arthropoda > Insecta > Diptera > Asilidae > Leptarthrus > Leptarthrus brevirostris. Next base: position 45,314,620 of record OZ038372.1, read on the forward strand.
GGGGTGGGGGTGGAACCTAACTTTGTAACGCGTGGTCCGATTTCGATGGTTCTTTTTCTGTTGTATAGAGTATGATCCCCCATTGCTAATAGGAAAATATGTTGGTCCTATGGTAAAAGGTGTGGGTGGGGGGGAGGGGTAGTCTAACTTCGTAACGCGTGGACCGATTTGGATAATTCTTTTTCTATTGAGTAGAATATGATCCTAGATTCTACGAGAAAACAAATGTTGCTGGGGTGGGGGAGGGGGAGGGGGAGGATGGAACCTAACTTTGTAACACGTGGACCGATTTGGATGGTTCTTTTGCTGTTGTATAGAGTGTGATCCCCCATTGCTAATAGGAGAATAATTTGGTCCTATGGTGAAGGTGGGGGAGGGGGAGGGGTAGTAACTTCGTAACGCGTGGACCGATTTCGATGATTCCTTTTCTGTTCGGTAGAGTATGTTTCTTGATTGATGCCATGAGAAAAAAAGTTTAGTGGAATGGGGGTGGGGTAGGGGGTTAAAACTAACTTTTAACACGTGGACCGATTTGGATGGTCCTTTCTTCGTTGTATAGAGTCGGAGACACTAAAAAGTGAAAAATAAAATAGTTTTTAAAAAAAAAGTTGAACCGACTTCACAAAAAGCGCTAAAAAGCATAAAATAATTTTTAATTTTATATCTATTACGACATTTTGAAGTCGGTGCAAATTAAACAAATAAAACAACTACAGAACCGCAATTGAAAATAAAACATAATACTACCTGAACGTTTCAGCTTAAGGGATCATAAGAAATGACGATTAAATATTTTTGTTGAAGTTGTTTGATTTGCACCGACTTCAAAATGTCGTAATAGATATAAAATTAAAAATTATTTTATGCTTTTTAGCGCTTTTTGTGAAGTCGGTTCAACTTTTTTTTTAAAAACTATTTTATGGATGACCCAGTTTCTGCTAATGACGTACTGAGCAGATTAGTGGAATCTCTGGAGGCACGCCTTCTAAGCAAAATCAATGATCTCGTTAACCAGCTTGAGATCCGCATCGCTGCCAAAATCGATGACGCTATAAGCTGCCTCAATAACAAAATTGCAACCTGTGAGAGTTCTCTAAACAAACTCCAGCGGAACAACAATTTATTGCAGTCGGAACTGCACGACATTCAACGTATTCAGCGCTCGAGTGACGCAATAATAAGATGGATTCCTAATCGGGAGAAGGAAAATGCGCTTGCACCGGTGAAGACCATCGCTTCAGTGATTCAGCACCCTATCTCTACATATACTGATGCTTTCCGCATTAAGTCTAAATCGCCCGGAATAAACACGCCGATCGTAGTGCGCTTTTCTTGCATTTCGGAGCAAAAGGCGTTAAATTATCTGATCTGGACGATTTTGGTTCAGCAAGCCCAGTCTATATTTCTGAAAGCTTGACCCCGCTTAACAATTCAATCTTCAAGGAGGCAATAAAACTCCGTAACCAGCGGAAATTGTCTTCAGCCAGAACAAGGAATGGTCTACTTTATATTAAGAAGAAAAAGGATGACTCCGAGATTAAAATTATTAGTCATGAAGAATTGCAGAAGCTCGTTACCTGGTACTATACCACTACTACTTACCGATGGAGCAAAGTGTGACGTTCTGATGAGTATTTTTGTTTCTAAATAATTTCTTTCAAATTAACAATTTTCAAACTAATAAATTTCTAGTTCTTTTTTTGTTTTTGATAACACTCTTTTTGCAGACATTATTATTTTTAATTTCTAATTTTGCGTTTCTATTTTTCTAAATTGTGCCGCTATATTTTTTCTGATCCAAACTTACATATAATTTTGATCAGTGAGACATGGCTGACTGATGAAATTCCAAATTCATTCATATCATTGCAGGGCTTCACTGCTTTTCGTAACGATCGCATCGGACGCCGGGGAGGTGGCGTTGCTGTCTACGTAAGGGACTGGTTGAAACCCAAACGAATTTACTCATCAGTGGACTAGTCAGTTGAGTTTTTGTGCATCGAGATCTGCAAAAATAATTATAGGTGCATAATAACCTCTGCGTACTGTCCTCCTAGTTGTTTTGATTGCGATAGCGCCCGTGAATTTGAGAATGAAATGTCCCGCTTAACTCAAAGCTATTCAAATGTTATCGTGGGTGGGGACTTTAACGTTAACCTATGTAAACGTGACAGCTCAGCGCATAATTTTCTATATTTTCTCCAGTCCATTAACCTTACCGTAGTCAACCACTATCCGACATATTTTAATTCAGAGAATCCCTCGCTTCTTGATTTGACCGCGATAAGGTTCTAGCCCACAACCAGATCACTCCACACAGCACTCTCGATCACGATCTTTAACTTTACGTACCGTGATTTTAGCAACATCGACCTGCCTTCCATGTTTGATGAATGTCTGCTTCTGCCCTGGGAAAACATTCTCCGTTTTACCTCAGTTGTCGACCAGGTCGATCTCTTTATTTGACAAGTATGTCCCCCTGAGATCGAAATGTGTTGCTGCAACTCGATGCCCATGGTTCTCGGCTAGGGTCAAGTCCCTTATCGCCGAGCGGGAATATTTATATCAGCGCTGGAGAAGGGTTAGAACTGATGAGTCGAGGTCGTTATACAAATTCGCTCGCAACAGGACTAATACGGCGATACGTCGTGCCAAACAACAATTCTTTAGCACCAAACTGAGCACGGATCTTGACTCTAGTACGTTATGGCGCAATTTACGGCAGGCCGAATTCCATGCACCTTTAAACCTGATGATCTTAATACTTTTTCACTTCCGTAAATTATGTCCCTTCAGTAGCTCCAAGTCAGTCCGCCGTTTTTGATAACCCAACCAGTCCTCCGGTGATTAGTCAGTCTACCAATTTGTTTTCTTTCCGTGCGGTCGATCTTGATGAAGTCGTAACTGCTATTAGCTCAATCAAGTCAGGCGCAACAGGACCAGACAACCTTTCACCTCACTTTATCAAATTTCTATTCCCTATAATCGGTAGGTATATTCACCATTTATTAAATTCCTGTCTCACTAGATCTACGTTTCCCAATACCTGGAAGACTGCTACAGTTCTACCCATACCTAAGAAGTCCTGTCCAGAATCACCATCGGACCTTCGCCCTATTAGCCTACTAAGCTTTTTGTTTTGGAGAAGCTTATGTATAGGCAAATACTGGAATATTTGGACAAATATAACTTGTTAACATGTTGGCAGTCTGGCTTCCGAGCCTATCACTCCTGTGAAACTGCCATTCTTAAAGTCTCTTCTGACGTAAGAAGCGCGCTTGATAGGAACGAATTAACAACCTTAATTCTTCTTGATTTTTCTAAGGCTTTTGATTGTGTTGATCATTGTATTCTCAACTGCAAACTTTTTTCTTATTTTATGTTTGATACACTGGCAGTTCAAATGATTATTATTTTCCTCTCGGGCCGTTCTCAACAGGTTAAGGTTGACAAAACATTCTCCTCGCGGCTATATCTGAGGCAAGGCGTGCCTCAAGGATCAATTTTGCCGTCGGTGATCCGCGACTCAACTATTCATCTCTATGTGGACGACGTACAATTATATTTAAGCCGGCCGATAGGTCTCATTGAGGACTGTATAGCTCGCATTAATTCTGACCTTGAAAGTATATGCATATGGTCCGATTATAACCATTTGCAGCTAAACCCTAGAAAATCGCAGTTTATCATTTTCTCCAACAGCGTAACCCTAGAAAATCGCAGTTTATCATTTTCTCCAACAGCGTAATATTCCGTCGGTGGTTTTAAACGGGTATTCGCTACCAGTTCTAGAAAAAGTTAAGAATCTTGGAACTACTATGAAACAGCAAATGAAATGCTGCGACAATAGAAAGGGGAAGTTTGGCGTGATTTATGGTGGCCCTCGTAGGCTGTGGCTCTCGGCGCGTATTTTACCCGTCAGTACGCGTCTAAGATTAGTTAAGGCCTTAATCAAGCCCCATTTTACCTTCGGTAGTATGATCTACCCGAAGCTAGATAGCACCTGTGCGCGTAAAATGGAAGTTGCTATCCTGTTCAAATTATTCGCCTCTTCCTCTTAATATCCAAACATCGGGCACCATCAGTAACTTCAAGGCACTCGTTAAAGATCACTTATTATAATTCTTATCATTTGTTCATTGTCTGGAATCATCAGTAGGTAATTGTTCAGTATTATATTAATTTTTCTCAATTATTCAATCTAATTTTGACATTATTTTATTTTCATACTCTTGTTAACTAATTTCATACCGTCTATAAGCTGTTTTGAGTTAGTACGTAGAAAAGATTGTCAATCTTGTCTACTGTAACCAGCAATAAAGATTATTATTATAATAAGATGGGCGATCGAATAAAAATAAAAAAATTACATGAATTTCGGAGAAAATTGAGGAAAATGCTGAATTTTAGGTAATCACAAACCATTTTTTTCACTTTCGGAAGTGACTGTATTTGCAATGATAGGAGTTAGATCAACTTTGTTGACAATTTTAGAAAGGTCATTGAGATACTAGTTTTGAAGCGTTTGTTTGATGTCGCTATCTATCACCCTACTCATTTTGGCAAGTCAGATCTGAAACACCCTGTATAGCACTTTAAAGAGCGAAAAAAAAATTGCATGTCCGCCATGTTTTTAAATTATCAACTTTTTTGATATTGCTAACCTCTAACAATTATTATACATTTTATAAAAAATGTTGTTTTGGGATTTTAGATAATTTTTAAAAATGCACAGTATGAACCGATAAGTCACCTTTTTTTGAGACAATTCCCATGAAATTATTATTCTAAACTTGATGAGAACCTCTCCTTAATAAAGTACGAATTTTCAGTCAATGTATTTTTTGTACTTTTAAATAAACTAAATTTTAACTATGTTGAACAGATTCTGCCGCCCCATTCATAATATCTTCAAAATTTTAGAGGAAAGGTCGCGACCGATTTGCTGATTTCGCTTTTCATGAATGGAATAAGTTCCCACATTGCATCTATGAGAAAAATGTTGAAGCTAGGGTGGTGGAGTGCATACTTAAGGGGGTCCTCTACTCTCAAGGCCTGAAATTGAGCGGTTTTTTGGGGAATAAATTGCGAAGGATCTACTGAATACATTGAAATTTTTTTTTATTTCGAAGATACATGTTCCGACTTTTCAATTTTACTTTTGAAAATGAAAAAAATAACTCTCGCGACCTTGAAACGTCATTGATGACATTGATGTTGAAACTGCATGGGTCCCGCTTAAGCAAAGTTGTGGCCAATTGGGTAATCTGTAATCTGAAACTTTATATTCTTTATAATCATAGTTACGTTGACTATGTTTTCCCGAGACAGATTTTTTTTATTTTGCAATATGTAAAAGTTATGCAACAATTTGTAAAAATTTCCAATTTTTACGTCATTTTTTGACCTATGAGAGGCTATAAAAATGGAACAAAATAAAATTTTGCAAATCGTACTCGGGAAAACATGTCGTATGTTTTCTGAACAATTGAAAAAAAAATTATTGAAATCGGACCAATACTTTTATGAGAAGTGTTACTCGGCAGCTAAAAAAACACTACTTTCGGGAAAATGCGTTTAATGATAAATTACGGTGTATAACTTGATTGTAGTAACTTACGAGTTAATCTGCTATACCGGGGCCGTAGAGTTTTCCTTCCTCATCGCGTTGAAGTTTTTGGTTGTCCACATTCTTCTCAAGAACGGACCGGTAAATTCTTTAGACTATGATTTTTAACTGGACAAGCGCCGTATAGGCGCGCCGCGCTTATTTTCTTGGAAACGGCCGGAGACGGTACCTTTCTGTTCCCAGAAACATGCAAAGGAATGTGATTTTCATGAAATCCTTTCTGTGGCGTATTCTCAGATACATATAGATTGAAATTAAAAAAAAAATCGATTTTTTGAAACCGCGAGAGTAGAGGACCCCCTTAACCTCGTATGACGTGGAAAGATTTGGATGATTCTTTCTTGCTGTATGAAGTACGTTGTATGGAATTGGAAACATTGTAGAAATATATCCAGCGTAAGGGAATGGTGAGGGGGCGGCGACTAATTTCGTAACATGTGGTAGGATTTGGATGTTTCTATTTCCTTTTTATCCTCTTCAACTAATGCAATCGCTTTGTTTAAACGTTCTGTTTGTAGAGCTCTTATTTCTAGACACTAATAAGTGGAAAAAACAATAATAAAAGTAATTATCACAAAGTCGTCGGTGGAGTAAGTCTATTATTCGAATTCCACCGGTGGCGACCGATTGTTGTTTTCTGTTGACAACGGATCAATTTAAATTCTAGGTCCACTTACAATCGTTGCCCCGAATCGGATGACGTTCCTCTACCGCCCCATGCCATCCACCTACAGAAGTTTTATTAATTAATTTTTATTCGACTAAAAGGTAAAAAGGGGGGTGATCTTAATTATCTATTTAAAACATCCTTAGCACGTGTCAATTGTTGAAAAATTTGTTTCATGTATTTCACGGTCGTTTTTCTCAGTAACTGCAGTTGTTGTCGACTTGAAATTTGACATTTTTGTAGAGGCCATCTGCCAGCATCTACTTCCGGTGAAAGAATATCAGAAATTATTTTTTTTGTTTAAAATTATGTAGGGAAGGGGTCTTGTTTTATATACGGTGTGAGGTATCATTTGAAGGGCTTATTTTCTGAATTAAAAAAGCCTTTTTTAAATTTTAAACCGCATTGGTTTTTGAGTTATGTTGAACAATTTGCGAAAAAAAACCTAAATTAATTCATACTAATAAAAATTCTGATAAGTATATATACAAATACATACAGGAAAAATAAAACGAATTCTAGATATTTATATCTAAATTTCCGGGATTTTTTAGTTATAAATTTTTAAATATAGCAAATTTTTATTTTTTTTATAATTATAAATTCTTCTTACAATATAAAGAAGGAATGTTTCCTGAAAATTTTGGATTTTTTAGTTGTGTTCCCTCTGAGATATTTCAGATTGAAAATGCGAAATTTTCGAAAAATCGCAATATTTCAAGACCCATTAAAAAAAGCGTATAATTCTAAAGCCTGAAACTTTTTAGGGAAGTAGTAACATATACTATAAAGACATTATCCAGAAAAAAAGTTGAAGGTGAGTCTTAGTTCTGTCTTCAATATTTTTAATTTTAAAGAGCAGGTTTTTAGTTTGAAAACGTTAATATCTAACGATCTTTTTTCGTCTTAACAGTTAAGTTGGCCTAAATATATACAAGCCAGAAAATATTGTACATTTTATGCTCTTTAACATGGTTTTTGTTTTAACTGAATATTTTTAAAACCAATAAGTTACAGCGTTTAACATAAACCTCTGTAAATGCTAATCAAATAAGGGTCGGCTATTCCTGCCATATGGATGATACATTCTTTTTCCGAATTGCATCTTCAGTTGCTTTACTGTGAAATCCCCAACCCCTTTAGGTTTCCAAAATTCACTTTAATAATATTATTACTTCGTACCGGGCTCAAATTGCACTGCGAACATTATTTCCCACTAAATTAAATCAACGATTGATGATTACGATTCAAAAGCTTCGATTGAAATACACAGTACCTAGTTTTATTAATTTTGTAATGCGAAAAAACAAACTATAACATATTTCTATATATATTTCAGAAGTCAATCGGCAGATTTTCCTCAATTTTGCTCCGTTGTATTTATCTCGGCTCTATTGCGAAATTGAAGGAATGTGGTGAACAGCAGTAGTTGTTAAGGAGTAAGAGGATTAGGGAGTGGTGTGTGTGCAAGGCAAAAGAGGCGGGGAGGACTAAGGTGAGAAGCTTTAATTTTTTATAAATTAAGTTCTTACGATATTTTTTGAACGAAAAATGCGACTTACAATGAACAAATTATAAATAAATCATGTTTAATACTCATCAATAGATTTCCTGCAAAGCGATTGATGATTACGTTCATCAATCGATTAAATTAATCTTGATTAATTCTCCACGATTAAATTTTTAATTATAATTCTGTAATCATAACTGGCCACTCCTCACTCCTCGGACTCAGTAGGCGTGTTGAGTGGATCGGTCAAAGGGACATGGTTACGTAGTTTAAACAGTTTAAGTCAATTCATTGCTCGCGTGTTGAGCGAACCGGTCAAAGGGACGTTGTTACATAGGTTAAGGAGTTTAAGTGCAAATCATTATTCGGACCAGTCAAAGGGACTTAACTAATAGTGTTAAGTAGTTTAAAGGCAGCTCACTACATAGATTAAGCAGCTTAAGGGTAAATCATTGCTCGGACCCAGTGGTCGTATTGAGCAATTTAAGGATGGGGGATCGAACTGAGAAAATCGATTCAGTACGGATCGAGCCTTTGTAGCTTACAAATCTTGGGTATTTCAGAAATGTTGCTTATTTAATCGGAAAAAAATTTGCGATTATGGAGCAGAGTCTTTTTTGAAAGTACTCAGTTTTCATTAAAGAACAAGTACTCGTCTTCATTAAAATAACACAACTAAAAATGTACTCCCGAAAAGTAAAAGGGAAGCACAACTTTTGTGCCGCGCATTTGCAAGCGAAAAAATTTTTTTAATAATATCATGTGTCCCAAAAACCTTCCAGGAATATTTTGAAAATACGTCCCCAAGGCATTTCTATGTCTGATTTCAGAAGCGATTTTAGGACATTGTATAAGTATGTACGTATGACTTTTCTGGGAATGTATATCTTGGGGACGTTTTTTGAAAATATTCTGGGAATGTTTTATTCTTTCGTTTTAAACGGAAATCACCGCAAATTAAAGTTTACAGTTCACCTTTATCTTCCTCCCTGTCTTCACCTTGAGGGAAACATGACTACCTCTCAGTTGAAAATTTCAAAATGGACGCATTTCTGGTTTACTATTCAAGTGCTAATTGTGATCGAAAACACTTACACACTTTTCATATGAAAATGTTTTAATAAAAGACTATGTAAGATTTTAAAACACGCAAAATAAATTCTTCGTTTTTTTAATTTATTGTGGAAAGGTTTTTTACACAATTCACCATTGTTTAAATGTCTAAATCCATATTATTTTGAAAGTGTAAAATTTTTGATAGAGTAAAAATGGGCAGAACTCAAAAAGATATAATGCTTCGTTCAGGATTATACGTGGCAGTATATATACTTGTCTATTCCACTAGTTATATTCTACTTTGTTGATGTGGCAAATCCGCGTAAACGGAGTTGGATCAATTCGTTGAGCGGTACGACCACCAACCCATGGGTCGCAGGTTCGAGACCAGGTCTCGATGTGAGCTTTTATTAAGAAATTAAAATAATCCACTCCGTCTCTGAGCTGTTCTCTAGCTCGCAGGAATGCAAAATAAAGACTTTCAAGTTTCCTCACTTCCCTTACCCTAATTCCCTTCGGGCTTTAGCCACGTCGGATAAAAAAAAACTAATATGCATAACATCTAGGATGTCGGTATACAAAATTCAACTAACTTTCGAAGCAATTACAAGTTGCATCGTGTATTCCAAAACCAATTTGTATAAAAACTTAAAATCGCATATTCGAATATCACTTATTGTAGATTTTTCTTTAAATAACTTATTTCTTTCTCATTGTGGAATCACCAAACCAGAAATAAAACATAACCACCGATGACAAAATCATGTAGTAGTCACTAAACAGTTAACACTAAAATATTATATCGATCACGAGCGCATGCACCTAACAATTACGATTCGTTTAAGATTTTTTTACATTTGTCGGATTATTACACAAATGAAAGATAAATTGCAAAAATATCACGACTTAGCTTGTTTTTTTGGGTACGTCTTAGATAGATCGAAATGGGAAACAAATAAATCGATTCGAGCTGAATCGGTCCCAAGTAAAATCGATTCGAAAATCGGCAGATCGAAGGCTTAAAGATCGATCTCTTGAGATCGAACTCTTGAGATCGAATCGAAGATCGCTCATCCCTATTGAGAATACCAGTTTAAGAGACTTAGCTCTTAGGTGAGCATCCTAAGGGCAGTTCACTGCTCGGAGCCAGTTCGCGTGTTGAATGGACCGATCAAAGGGACATTATTCAGAAGTAAGAGTCTAGAAGTAAGATCCCAATATTATTGTTAAGTATATGTATGATTGAAATGAGTAGTAAGCAATAAACACTGTGTCTCTCTCACTCTCACTGTGTCGATAGACCCTGGCCTTCCTCCACTGCAGGCAGTCGATTTTGGGACCTTCACACTGCTATTACGGTAGAAGAATTGGACTGCGTTAGTGCCTGAGTAACCGCAATTCTAAATCTTTAATCAAATCGAAGATATTTAATTGATTAATGCGTAATGGCTATTGGAAAAAAATCTTAATTTTTTTCCTGAAAACATATACACTCGATTCTATTTTTACAATATGTTCTTCTATACGGTTTTGATTTAACACAGTCTAGAAAAACAATTTATTTTCCTTTTTACACGATTTCATTCCCTTTAAAAAAGCTGTCTGATTTAAATTTTGAAGTACAGTGATCATGACAACAAACATTAGTTTGCTCAAAGCTTAGGGGATGCTCTATGATGCTAAAGCACAGCCTCGGCAGGAAAGGAATTAAGGATGAGGGAAATGGGTTAGAAGGTTGAGTGAAGGAGGTGTCGACTAACGCCCCGTTTGAAAGTTTCAGGCTCATATGACGAGGGAAAAACAACTGGTAAACTGTTCCACATTCGTGTTGTTCTGCTTAGAAAAGATTCCCGAAATTTGACGGTACGCCGAAATTTGACCTGGAGAGTATATGCGTGGGAGCGACTTGTAGATCGTGTATCGCGCGTTGTTATGTGTCTACAAGGAATCAGGGTAGCAATATCGTTAGAACAATTTCCATGGAAATAGCGATAGAAGAGTGAGAGACAATGCTCCAAATAGTCAAAGCCCTCAGAGGTTGAGGAATAGCCAATAAGTTTAATACCCTTACGCTGGACTTTGTTTAACACGGACAATGCGGTGTGTCTGGCCCCTGCCCAAATATGGGAATTATAGTCTAGTCCTGGAGTTGCCCTCCATCTGCACGGCACAGCAGTCTTCCCTCGGCACTCTTTAAAGTATATTTCTTGGTAGCGTGCTTTTCCGAAACCTGTTCAGTGATCTGGTATAGCACCTTACCATTGCCTTTGTCTTTGTCTTTGACGCGTTTTTCATTGCTTTGACGGTTTTTTTTTGTTTCCCAGCGAGGTCATTTATCTGCCGTCTTATATCTTTTACATTCCGATGGAGGTGGAAGTACTCGCAATGTAGTTTCTTATGTCGTTGTTGATCCTCTGTGGAGGTCAATTTATTCATCAGGACCCTTCTGCGTTGTTTCTTTTGCCACGTTGTGTTCCAAATTCACTGTTGCCGACCTCTTTGGATATGCCCTCTGCTGTTTTCCGCTCCTGTTAGTAAAGCACCCTTTATTGTACTCCGTAATTTCTCTATATTAGTATCTTTAAAAACGTTCCGCTAGTTGGAATTTTGCTGGAACTTTTCTTCGTACCTCTTTTTAGCAACCTTTTTTACAATCCCGCAAACAATTTAAGATTTGTCAATCATCTCGAATAATTCCCTAGTATGTCATTTTAGGCTCAATTCCCCTAGATAATAATTATTATTATCTAGGAGAAGGTAGCCTGAAATGGCATACTAGCATAGAATGACATCTTTTCTTCTTTTTTCTTCTTCTTTCCTCACTTCATAGTACCTCAGTTGATTTTTGGCTTCCGGCAATAGCTGTGAATAGTGAATTATAGCTGAAGGCGACAAAAGTAAGTGTTCAAGTTTTTGTATCTTATTGATAATAGGATTTTTCTGGCTTGTGTAATAGTTTTAGTGTTAATGTACTATTTTTTAGTTTCTAGAATTTCGTGGAGAATATGTTCCGTTGATACTAGCAACTGTAGCATTTGTTCTTTTAACCGTAGACATTTTTAAAGTTCTTTTTGAACATACGGATAAAATAACATTCGGAGGTTGATCCGGCTTCCGTTTAGCAGAAACGCGGTTTTTCTCAAATCCCATTCAGGCCACAGCTGCCTTGATAGGCTGCATGTGGTTAAGTTACTCCATCTTTGCTTAGCGAGCTGAATAGTCTTAAGGTCAATTTTTCTCTTCACAGATTCTAGCGGCCAGCCGATCGATCTGTCAATAGGGGAATCATCCAATTGTGATTCCTCCTTTGCCAGCTCATCAGCTGCCTCAGTCCCTTGAACACCACTGTGACCAGGGACCCAACAGATAGTTACCTTGTGCCTCGTCCCTAACGTCCGGAGAGGATGTTTAGCATGTTTGACTATTGTCACAACACATGGTGCATGATCCTAGTATTGCGTGTCAATCGACGTGTTTAAAGTATTTCGATAGATAATGAACCTACTTGATTTAGCCGAGGTGGTATGTCTTATTTTTATAGATACTTAAGTTGTATTTGGAAATTTTTTTTACTATGTAAGAATTTTTATTTTTGTATTATTTTTGAGTAACAAATTGGTTACTACTTAAAATGTTTCCACGTTGTTAAAAAAGTTTCATGTTCATAAATATCTTTGTTAGCCCAATAACGCAGTTGTGCAGAGAACTTTATCACGAATTCGGAGATAAGTTTAGGGCTACAGGACCTTGGTACCATTGACCATTTTCACAATTTACTCAAAAGAATATGAATGATTTTGTTTGATGTACAATAAATTCAATTTACTCAACAGTATTCCATATTCATATATGTAATTAGATTCTGTTTACTTAAACTCCGTACGTACATATGTATAACTTTGTGAAATTGTAATGAAATTTAGGCTTACATATATATAACCCTAAATGTTTTTCACTTTAAATCAATATTGGCAGAAGAACTCTCAGTAATTCTTGCACGTACTTAGAAGATTTTTATTCAAGTCGTATCCTTATCTAAACATCATTTTAAACGTAGAATACATTTGCCTGAACTTGAAAATAATCAAGCAAGTCACGTAGTGGGGACATTTTCAGCGTACAATCGATTTTCTCCAGCAACATAGAAGAGGTGCATCCTGATCTAGATAAATTGTTGACACAATTGGATGATGATGCTCTTTTCCGAAAGGTAAATAGTTATCATGCCCAACGGAGCTGAATATATCATTCCGTGGTACATGTTAATAAAATTGAAAGAGAAATGTGAGTCGTTCTGGAAGACAGTGAAATTGAAGCACGAGCATAAAACTTCCTATTGAAAAATGCCGCAAATAACTTTAGAAAATGGTCGCGATGTACTTCACGTTTTTCTCCATTAGGATAGGTGAATATGGTTTGCCTTGCCAATACCCAGATCGAAACGCTATTTGCCAGATAGATGATAATAAAACCACTACAAATGTTTTCTCAATTTACTATCGTTATGCAGTTCAATCGATTTGCTGTGCCAAATTCCATCAGAGGACGTAACTCGTGACACCCAACTGAATTACAATGCAAATGAAGGCCTCCGTGGAATAGACAGAATAAATTTGCCGTGAGGAAACCACTGCCGGTCCCAGAAATATCCGTTTACGATAAATCTAAAAGTAATTAAAACTGTCACTGAATGTTTACGTTATGGCTGACCTACACTTTAACAGTATCGTAAAACCAGGCAAGTCCGCTGATCCTGAACGGTACCCCAGTGTCATATTTAGTGTGTTTCATCACATGGACAATTCCAGTTATTTCAGGAATCATTTGGAGAAATGGAGGTCGGATCCCTTGTTTAACGTGAAAAGATATCATTGGATACTGCGGATTCTGACTTCTGCCAGGAATTTTACTGTCCTTCAATGTCCTTCTGTTAGAGGAAATTCACACAAAAGGTTTGCATTACCAATCTTTATGATTTGAAAGGTAATTAAGAATCGCATTTCCTCAGTCCTGAAAATTACAAAAGGATCTTTAAAAGGTGTATGGAATTATAAAATTCAAAGCATTTTAAAATGTTAATACCATGGCTACGTCGAACCCATTTGAGACGGTCAATATGAAAGAGCCTGCGTGCGGGGCATTGTACCGGTGTTTACAGCACATGATTTTATATTTCCGATTTTACCAAGAATAAAAGTATCTGACTCTGGTTTAACGCAATCAACGAAGTTTCAATCGGATTCACTATTCGACAACCCGCCTGTACGATAATTTCTACACTGAAGCGCCGGGTTTTCACTCCAATGCTAACAGGCTCAATTGCGGTCTAACAATGAATTAAAAATTCATCATACTATTAACATGAATTACTCAATTTCTAAGAATATCCTTAATTAAGGTTGAGCAAAAATGTCTATTTTACAGTACTATTAATTAATTATTAATTTAATTTGCAATGGTAGTTGAATGCCTCTATTTTATTTGATTGTTTAAGATCCCGCGGAAATGTCAAAGGACTACGAAACTTTAGTAATTAGTAAAGCTACCCAATAGTTTGGAATTCAGCTCCTCGTGTTGGGAGAGCGGTTCGAGCGGTTCGAGTTGGAAAGAAACCAAAGTTCACTAAGCAGCAGGACGAGAGACTTGCTGAGCCGAAATGTGTTGCGACTGCTGGTGGGTCGACTAATGTTAAATAGCGCTTATGTGTAGTGCCACCTCGTTAAGGGGAAGGGCTTTTTATGCCTTATTTAAAAGCGCAGTCCAGAAAGTTCAGCACAGCAGGCATACAACTGCTTCAAGGTTAGATCTTATCGAGGCGATTTTGCTTCACATTTGTGGATCACGTTCATCAGTCAGTCAGCTTAGGCAATTTGAGATTGATTGCAGCCCATGGACAATTTTCGCTTTCAGTTTTGTAACATTCGTGGCTTAATGAGTAACAATGTTTTAGTTTACTGCCACTTCACCGTGAAAGGCTGGCTGTTTTTGCATTAAGTGAAACCAAAGTTGTTACAGATTCTAATGTTAACCCACAATTCAGTTATGTTTAGATTAGATTCAAACTTAATCGATACATTATAAATTTTTTTTTGTACATGCCCGAATATCTCTGACGCGGAAACTATGTGCTTTTCTGATAAACTCTGGAATCATGAAAATGCTGAAAGCTAAACATAATAAATATCTCATAGAACTGGACTGAGCTGTCATAAAAGACATTGGGTTTTAAAAAAAATAAACCGACTTAAACCGATTGGTTCTACCACCATACGATGAAAAGCCTTTCAGCTTTTACTAGACCATTAGTAAGTAAGTATTTGCTAGCCAAACAGCTGGTAAGGGTTTCTGGTCTATCGTCAAAACTAGAAAGAGCAATTTTACTAGTTCTTCAATACCACCGCTCATTAATAATGGAGATGTTTATGTTTGTTTACAGCGAAAATAATCCTTGCAAGTTTTGAAAAAGTTACTGTCAGACTTCGAAATCGATTAATCTGAAGGTGTAGGTACGGTTGTTTGTTAGCATTTTAGGCATATGAGTATTTGGAACTGTTAAAGAGGTTTCTTACTTTAGCTCCTATATTGTTCCATTAAGGCACGTACATATGTTGCTCCGCTGTATAGCTAATCTCATTCCAGGATATCATATTATTTACTTAGATTTAGTTCAGTTCAAGATTCGAGTTTCGAGATTCGTGTGAAGTATCATAAAAATCTAGGTCTAAAAGGCTTATCTTAATGAGTGTCTCCAACACTCTTTACCACCAAATTTGTCGTCACTGTTTCCTTTGTTTTGCATTTTTTTCACCATTTACAACACAAGAACAGCTACATACGTACATAACCAAAAACAAAGAGAATTACTCATTTTAAATTGCGCGCTCAAAGTTGTAGATGACATCTTTTGATATTTCAGGAGTGAAAACTTTACAGGAAAGATGCCGCAAATATCGCGGAGACAACTGCTAAACCGTACAGTTTTTACTACTTAAATGTCAAATTATGATAGCTGCAACATAGATACATGAAAAATAGCGCCCAAATTAAAATGGAATCTCTACAAAGTTGTATTGTAAAAGAAAGTAATGCTTTTATAGTATAGCAAGAAAATACTGAATATTTCCTATTGAAAATACCTATTCCCCCCAATAACTCATCAAAACTAAAAATGGCCCAATATTAACACAAGCTTTCCAAATGAAATCTTTATTATCAAACGATTTTCTAGAACACTTTTTGTATTATAAAAAAAATTCGTTAAGATAGACCTCTCACAGCAAAATTTTAATAAACTTAACTTAGGAAATATTTTGATTAGATGAAAACGTAACTAATTAAGTAAAATGCCTTCCTTAATTTAAAATAATTTAAGATACAAATAAGCTTAAGATACCGAAAACATTATTAAGGCCAATACAAAGGGAACCCAGAATTTCCCCAATAATGGAGTACTTTTCCCTTTGATCTTTCGATCATAAAGATACTTGATTATTTCTGAATTTCCCAATATTGACCACTCCCATTACCTGGTAAGCCAAATTAAAAATTTATTGCAATATGAATTAGATCAGGAATGTAATTAAATTTTCATTAAACTTTTCCAATTAGTAGTTTAATTTTTATTTGAAGTACCCTAAAATTTGCCTGCCGAATTATCTACGAAACATATTACAACTTAATTTGCTCACTCAAAATTCGGGTCTTTTCAACGGGCTGATTTGGCTAGTAATGAACTTTTTATGCTGATGAAATCGAATTGACCCAGAACCGGATTTCAGGACAATGTTCTTTTTTATAACATGAATTAAAAACAGATGGGAGTGCATAAAACTATGGCAGCTTTATAATGGTGTCATTAACTTTTAAATACCAGGTGATTTGTTTTCTGGAGCGGGGAAACAAAGTCAATTAAAATGTAATAACACAGTGAATGCAACATGACGTGGTCGGTATGATTGCGATTACCAATGCTTATTTACATACATAGTCGGAGATCGAAATATTTTGTTATAAAAAATCCATTTATTTGGTAGGATTTAGTTATTTATATTTTTAATCCTGTTCAATTCAAAAAATACATTTACCGAAATATTTGTAAACGCTGTAAAATTACTACGTATATAACTTAGATTTTACGGAAAACCATACTAAGAGTTCTCTCACGAGAAAACAATATTAGATGACTGGGTGGGGATTACGTTTTGTGCGATGACATATTCGCGGTTCCACATATTCTGCCTCTGCGACAACTGTCAAAATTTAAGTTACCGCAGCCTACTTCAGATACAACAACCAAACCTGCAAGTAAATATAAACAGCTGTCTACTGGTGGTGTAAACAGATCGCACTTCCCATAGCAACCCATGCGAATGCGTTGGGAAATTCTTAACAATTTTAATGTTGAAAAGAGAAGACACCCTCTTGTGTTCGTTTTGCTAAAGTACTGAGCTTGTATTTTGTCAATGACATCAATATTGCTCTTTGATTTTTGTTACGAGAGTGTGCAAGGAATAGTTAATCTCTGGTATAAAAAAACGCAAAAGAATGAAATACACACAAACGGCATCCGTAGTTTGGTTATTCATCTTAGCGACCCCGAACACTACGGATTCGACACCAATATCAATCGTTTTCGATTACACATACCTACGAGGTTTTCGCCCATGGACAATGAATAGTTGTTTCCGAAGTAATTTCTCCCGCTAAACCGAAGAATTGCTCTATCTCGTCAGGTTTTTGAGATATAACTTCGTAGTGCGTAAGCCGATTTGAGTGATTCTTTGTTTCCATTTTTGTACGGAAGAATAGTGTATCTTGCTTTTGCTCGTAATGCTTTTGTGCCTCCCCCTTTTTTCAGCATGCCATATATAACCTCATCGATCGTGTCCAGCCTTTCTTTTGGCGCCTAATTTATTTATTATATAGTCATAGTTGAGTACGGATAAGATGCTTTTATACTCCTACTACAAAACTAAAATTTGTTAGGGTCATTAAAAATGCTTTGTAGCCTTTTACTGAGTTTTCTTAAGAGATCAAACGTCTAGTAATATTCTGGATCTTCATTTCTTATATATAGGCCTCTATACCTTTCTTTACGCTTTTATTAAGTCTTACGGAAACCAACAGAGAAATTTTTTTTTATGGATCTACATCTTAATACAAGTATATAATCCGTTATAAAATTGTTCGAAAGTAAAATTAGTATCAAGAGAGTAGAATTATTTTTATGATGTAACCTAAGCCTAGGGCCCAACCTATGATACGTTAGCATGGGTTTAGCTGAAAGGGAATTTGAGTAAGGGGAATGAGGGAAACTCAATGTTCCTTTTTGTATTACTGCGAGCTAGGAAATAGCCCACAGATGGAATTGATTACGTCATTGTGTTTTCGAGGCCAACTACTGGGTTATGCTGGAGAGGTGGGATAAGTTGTCCTTGCGTGTTGCCGCCTTATCTGCATCGTTGGCTGATGTGCAGGCTGCACTGTCGAGCCTCAATCGCACTTAGATTTCTGCGGCGTGCTCCTCACCTTTGCTGCCTATTTTTAACGATATTCGCCACAGCGTCCAGCAGGTGTAGGGCGATCTTAGCTGTTTCGCGAATTCTATCGCCTTGTACTTCATACACTCTAATGATTCAGATCGCTCCGTGACCTGTGAGGGATTCTCAGTACGGTCATCATCTGGTTTGGCTGAGATTGGCTGACCGATGTTAGCGCCACTGGGTGACTCCGAGCTTCGTGATGCGCCTTCTCTCGAGTTTGGGTCGGACCTCCCTTCTGCGCCCCTTACTGAGCGAGATAGTAGTGCTTCGGACCTGTCCGGAGGGACTCTGCGTGCCGTGGCTGGAGTTTCCGTAATTGCCACCATGTGTCCGCAGTTTCTTCTGGCCCTTGTGGGTTGGCGTTCTCGACGATATGGTCGGAAAAGAATAAGTCGTGGACATCTAGGGGATGTTTTTTGACAGTGGTCTCGGGCAGGTTCTGCGTCCAACTCTACAAGCTCAAAAAACTTATTAGCGAAATAGGCTTCTACTATGTCAACGTAACTGAGCTGGGCTCTTAAACATAAATGGGCATAAATCCTGTCAGCATTCCCCTCTTCGATGTTATCTGTTATACCGAAACCTTGTTATGCAGTGAAATATCTGAGGCCGAACGTTCTCTCTTTCTAGACCTAAATTTCAGGTTTTCTGTTGCGATCGGCACATGTGTGTTTCAATTATTGGTGTATGTACCGTCAGGGCTAACGTCCCTTGCTGTGTAGTGCACGCTGCTGGCTCTGGCGACTTGAAGCTCTTGTGTATCGTCTTGACGTTTCCTTATAAAAGAATGTTTGTGTTTACTGCCTACATTCCTTCGGTTTCGCCTCCTGGAGTATATGATTTACTTGCTGCCGCTATTGCCTATTCAGCTGATGCCTCTCTGCCTTCTGACTAGACTATTGTTTCTGGTGACTTAAACCTCCCTGCTATTAGCTGGGAGCGCTTTGCTAAAGTTGATAGTTTGGTGCCTCCATTATCGGCTGCTCCCCAACTTATTTCATCCTTCTTCGGCACCTGTGTATCGGTGGGCTTGGCGCAGTGCAATGACGCTTTGAATGAGTTTGAAAGGCTTTTACAACTCATTTTTTCATCTGACCCTGACAGCACGCAGTTGAGGAGGTGCCTGACCCGTCGGTTCGGGTGTTTCAGATACTTAAAGAATTCTAAGGAAAAAACCTGGAAGAGGTCCTACGCCAAAAGAAGCGACGTCGATTATTCATAAACTTTTAGCGTAATTGTGATGGCTATCCCTCCTCCTTGAGGTTTCGTGACTGCGAGACCAGCAACTCCTATTCGCTGAATTCTTTCAAACCGCCTTCTGTGGTTTCTACAGTGATTTCCCTACTACTAATTGCACTCATTTGACAAGGCTTTTATCGAATTCAATCGAATCAAAGGACTTAATACTTCACAACATAACGGTTACTGAATACCTTTGTAACCTATCAGATTGCCTCTCGAGTGGCCTTGATGGCACTTCTGTATTCTTCTTGAAAAACTATAAATCACTTCCTGCGCACGTTCTTTGCTACCTGTTCAATCTGTCTTTATCTGTTGACTATTTTCCGCGTATGTGGTAGGGTTCTCTAATAATCACCCTTCATAAAAAAGCAATAAGTGCGGTATTTCTAATTACAGGATTGTTTTACGACGTGGTCCAAACATAGGGTACAACCTTTTGAGGCGTTAGCATGGCTTTCGCCTGAACGGAATTGGTTGAATGTCTTGTTTTTTACATTGCTGCGAGCTAGAGAACAGCCCAGAGATGGAGTGGATTTTTTTAATTAGATTTTAAGAACCTACGGGGAGACCTGGTCTCGAGTCCAGCAAACATGGCATGGTGGTCGTGACGCTTAACCAATTGATCCAACTCCGTGTCCGTCTCTGTTACGAAGATTTTCTAGGCTTTAGCAAGGGACGTGGTTCGCTTTCTTTGCTGGCTTTTCATGAGCACTTTTTAGCATTACTTCATTAAGAGAGGGTCTGCTATTACCAACCTACTTGAATTCCTCTATCTCTGCTTGCCAACCATTGAATCGGTCAGAGAAGTGGATTGAATACTCATGGACCTCAGTAAGGATTAACCGCTGCATATTTATTCATAAGCTTGAGTTTGAGCTGAACTACTGACGGGGACGGACTTGCCGCCGTGTCTTGCTCCCCAAAAATTTTTTAAAGCGGTTGGGAAAGCGAATTAAAAAATTTCAAAGTGCTAGTGCCATCTTGCCGAAGGGAAGGGCTTTTATGCTCTACTTGAAAGCACAGTCTGGTGAGTCCGTTCCTATTTATTTCTATTCTGGCATGCTGCCCTTTTAGCCAAACTTCAAACATTTGGTCTGCACCCTACCCTCGTTAAATGCATAGAGAGTTTTTTGTCAGGCCGTTCAATTCGTGTAGTAATTGACGAAGTTACATCTGATTTCTACGAAATAAATGCCGGTGTACCTTAGGGTTCAGTTCTTTCACCAACCTTATTTCTTCTTTTTTTTTAATGATCTCTGATCCCTTACTCTCAATCCTATTCATAGTTTTGCCGACGACAGCACCCTTGATTTCGCGTACTCATTTGATTCTGTAATAAATTCACGTGGAAATGCTACAGAAGTCAATCAGGAACGCATGTTTAGATCGTTAAACAAAGAAATTTCTATGGTCCTCGCTTGGGGCAGAGCAAATCGTGTTACGTTTAATGCATCCAAAACTCAATGCTGTTTAATGTCCCTTAAAAAACGCCCAGTTCACCTCCAACCCATTTCAGTCGACGGAGTGAATATACCCAATTCACCCTCCCTAAAGATCTTGGGTATTGAGATATCCAGCAGTCTTAGCTGGACGGATCATATATTTGCAATCGCTAAAAGTGCGATGAAATGTTTGGGTTTTCTACAGAGATGTAAGAAATATTTCACCCCACCCGACTTAGCGTTGATCTACAAGTCCCACATTAGGCCTAGACTTGAATATAATTCCCATATTTGGGCAGGGGCAGGACACACCGCATTGTCCGCGTTAGACAAAGTTCAGCGTAAGGCTGTTAAACTTATTGCTGATTCCTCAATCTCTGAGGGCCTTGACTCTCTGGAGCATCGACGGAATGTCGGTTGTCTCTCACTTTTTTATCGATATTTCCATGGCCATTGTTCTAACGAAATTGCTAGCCTGATTCCTTGTAGACTCATTATAACGCGCGATACAAGATCTACAAGTCGCTCCCACCCCTATACTCTCCGGGTAAAATTTGGACGTACCGTCAAATTTCGGGAATCTTTTCTTAGCAGAACAACACGAATGTGGAACAGTTTACCATCTTCTGTTTTTCCCTCGTCTTATGAGCCTGAAACTTTCAAGCGGGGCGTACATCGACACCTCCTTCACTCAACCTCCTAACCCATTTCCCTCATCCTTAATTCCCTTCCTGCCAAGGCTGTGCTTTAGCATCATAGAGCATCCCCTGAGCTTTGGCAACATCATATATATATATAAAAAAAAAAGCTCTCGTTGCTCGGGTTACCTCCTCGGTTCGTGGATTGGTTGTCCTCTTATTTGTCTCATCGCGCACAACTGTCCTATTTAAAGGAGCTTTTTAAACCGAAATAACTGCTTATATAAACGACGTTTCGCTACTTATTGGCAATTTCAGAATTCTTTGTTACGCTGATGATGCTAAAATATTTCAATCGTTTCTTGTGACACTGATTATGTTCTTTTGAACACTAACCTAGCTACTGGTGTTATAGGAATTATCTTCTACTGAATACTGTTCACTGTTTTGACTTTATCCCGCATAAAACAGCCCATTCTCCTTGACTACTTGAGACGGAAGCATTTTGGGAAGACTCGATAAGTCTAAAGATTTGCGCTTTATTCTCAACTTTCGACTATCGTTCAAGGACCACATAGACTCTATCGTTAGTAGCGCATGCTCGATGTCCGGATTTGTGAAACGGTGGTCCCGGGAACTTGCTGTCCGTTACTTGCAAAAACTTTTATAGTGCATCTTCGTCAAACCTATATGAGAACGTCGCTTGTTTCGACTTTAACTTTTTCAGGCTGCAGTTTACTTATATTTTAACTAAGCATTAAGTATTAAGTTAAAGTTTGCATAGGTTAAGACTTATTATATTTGTAAACGTGATATTGTTGTCAGCATTGACAATAATATATGTACTTTAATAAATTTCAAATTAAGAGCTCACAGTGATACCGAAGCTTAAAACTGCATTCAATGGCCATTAGACTATTTGATCGAACTCCATCTCTAATTAATAAGGGCATTTAAGTGAAAGCTACCACCTGTGAGAACTACTACCTAACCGTTATAATTTTGTGTTAAGTTTGTTCCCTTTATATTTCCACGCCCGAGCAACACTAACTAACAATTGTGCCTTAGATATATTATTGGTGGCTTTATATTTCAAATCGCATATTTTTAAATTTTATATTTTGACAACTATTAAAAGTCATTAAAATTTTATTTAGGGGTTATTTTCTGGGGATAAATATATATATTGTAAAATGTCAGGTTATATCTTTTTGAAATGTAAACAAAAAACGCAACATCGTAGGAACTGCCTGCATTCCACTGCCAAAATGTCTCGAGCTCTTATTTACTTTTATTAGTAGTCATAATTTTGTGTACGTTTAATATGTATTTCGGCTTAAATATATTGTTTTTGGAAAGTCGGTTAAAAAATACTTTTCATAAAGGACTTAAAATACATTCTTTAAATTATGTATATCCATAATCACTTTTCAAGATTATATTTTGTAACAACGCCGTTGTGTTCTGTTAATTGTGAATTCTCCAAATGCACTTTTATCGACTGTTTTGTAAATGTTAACAGAAGGAAATATGAATGGAAACTCATAAGGTCCCAAATTTTGAATATGTTGTACTATTCAATATATCGGCGAAAATCACAGATTGAGGAAATTGCAAAGTTTATTTATCGTTGTTTTCTTTAAATAACATTTGTGTTGCTGTTTTCGAAAAATTTATTCAGAACTGATCTCGTACTCACCAATGCAGTAAATTCAATTCCCAGTTTAGTTGCGATTTCCATTTTGTTTACTAAATCCTCTGGAGAGCGGAAGTTTTATATAGCGCCACTGAAATTTTTAGAATAACTTCCGTTGTCTTCAGATTGCATAAGTGAATTATGCCACCAGACCAGAACTGCTGCAATACAAATAGTACAAAAAACCCAACACGGGAGCACGTATTACACCAAAATGAAAAGTTACTTTTCACTAGCAATAAAACTCGAAAAATGTTACCGAAAAAGTTTGTACTTTGTTCTAGTTCCACAGTAGTTTTCGCCTATTCGCAACTTTTGTACGTAACATACCGTCCCAATAGTTCTATTTAAATTATTGTTTCAGGCACTAGGATGTTATCTGCAGGATAACACTGCGTTAGTGGTTCCAATAGTTTTCTAATTTGCATTTGGTTAGTTTTTTTCTGCACATATGGATTTTTATTGCTCTATTATTAAACGCTGATGTGAATTTGATTTCAATTCGCACGATACTAAAGTGTCGCAGCTTCTGACGTCTATTTATATATTCTAATTATTTCAGTTAGCGGAAATGGTTGCAAATCCTTAGGATTACAACCGTTTGCGTATGCAATACGTACAAACAATTACAGGAATACAATATTCCGTGAAGAAAAATTCTATCATTGTCAAAGGGCTAAAGATAAAAGTTAAACCCAGCACAGCCGCAAACACCTCATAAAATGCCAACTGTGGATTGAAAGTAATTTTTGCTTATCAACATTAATTAGCGATTGTCGGAATGAGCTCAACACCACTTCACTTAGGAAAACATAATTAAAGTAATGGATACAGGGAAAAATGGTAAATGGTGTTCTTATGTTTTTGGTCTTAGCAAATCAGAAGGCAAGTACTACCGTTTAAAAAAGAATTGAGCTGTAAATCGACTGTAAATAGGCACGTGTAATTTTCGAATTCGAATTTAATGGATAAATCATCATACTTATAAAAAAAAACTTATCTAAAAGGTGAACTGTGACATGTTTACGTTGGTTCCGATATATGGAGGCAATAAAATTATATGTGGGCTTGATAAATTTTTACTTCTTACAGTAACTTCCCTATGTGGTGAAAACATATTGAAAGCTTTATGGCTTGCAATTTATATTATTACATTATATTTGAAATTGTGAAATACTTTAATAAAATATGATTCAATTGCAACTTGGTTTTGCTGTAATATGACAAATTAATGAAAACATTATTTAAACATCAAATATTTGTGTTGAATTCAATAAACCTCATATTGCATAGTACTTAAAGGTTTAGGTGCCCCAGAGTATTCAAAAACTTTAAGATTTTTGTTGGTAAAACTCTGAAGCAATTTGCTTTCTGTATATTAGTTACACCTGGAGCCTGTCACGTGCTATTTTGTATTAAACAAAACTCATTTAAATAAATTATTATTATTATATTAATTTGATTTATGTTATTTACGCTTTTATTTATTCTTGGGTTCCTTATGTACCATCTACTTCACGAATTTTGGGATTTTCCTAAGAACTCGCCTACTCCACTCTCATGCGGTTATTCGAAGAACTTATTATATGCCAGATATAATTGCAGAAATGAATTAATTCCAAGCAATAGAAATAGAAATATTTTGCTCCCTTTAAATTTATCAGAAAAAGACTTCGACTTGGGACCCATCCAGTTAGCCAGTTTTTGCAGAAAGTGTTCACCTTATCAGTCAGTTATTTTCAGAGTAAATTCGCAATCAGAGTTGCCAAGTCGGGCGATTTCTCGCCAATTGGACTACTTGAGCCGTCAGTTGGGCAAGAAAATGTTCCTCTCTGCGACTAGGCACTTTTTGGGCAATTTTTTAATTCTTGTTTGGCGCTTTTGGGCGATATTTTAACTCTTGCTGGGCGCTTTTGGGCTATAGGCTGAATCAGAATGCACGGCAGTCTACAGCAACAGTTCATACTGGCTAATCAAAATCACATAACCCGACGTGACAGTAGAAAAATTTAACTAGTCTACAAAATTTTGAAAATTTTGTACAACTGGACAATGAATAGTTGTTTCCGAAGTAACTTTTCCCGCTGAAACCTAAGCCGGGCTCAGAATTGTTCTATCACGTAAGGTTTTTGAGATATTCTAACCTAAGAGTGCACTGTTTTTGACATATTTAAGGTTATGTAGCACTGCTAATCTTATAGTACAAGTCTTCTTCTTTCAAATGCCGTTGCGTTTGCTCAAATATCTTTTTTTTCGCCGAGATATCGCATTTTAAAATTTTCATGTTCATAAATTTCTCGGTACATGAAAAGTATATGGTCACCTTATTCAAGTTACCATAAAATGTTCGTTTTATGTTGTACGTAAAAAATGTATTAGACTTTCTGGGATACCCCCCCCCCCAATATATTTGTAAAGTAGTACATAAAGTACGTAAAAGCAGAATTTTCCCGAATTCAAAAGTACACGTAAATACACGTAAGTGCAAATAGTCACTTCCATTATTAAATACCCAGTTAATTTTTTGTTTTTCACGCCACCTCTACCACAATTTTAAATTTGTGTTACTTGTATCTGTTGCTGTGATTACTGTAATCAATATTACATTAAGGTTGTGCAAACAACAATTTGAAGAGAGACTTGATTGATTATAAAATCAAAAGGCATTTTTAGGCGATTTCAAATAATCGCGCGGTGACTTTGGGCGACTTCAGTACCACGGCTCGGCGACTTTTGATCCATACCGTCTGGCATCTCTGCGCTCAATCAGTTCTCTTCAAAGGTCTCGACCAATTCAAGCCGTAATTTTATTTTTATTACAAAAAATAATTTTCATTTTGAATTAAAAAAATTGTAACGGTTGAAGGTTTTTTCTTTTGAAATATACTCATTCATTTTTTAGTTGCTAAAATTTTATGATTCTAAATCATTTCACTGCATATTTAAAATGGCATCTATTCTGAAGATGCTTTATGCGGATCGACTTGAGAGAGGTCTCAAAGAGTACTCAAAAAAAGTTTAATTTATTAAAGGAAGCAACAATTTGCTATTGCAGAAAAAGATCGTATCAGAATAAAACCCTAATGTCAAATGAGAATTTGGAGACGCCAAGTGAGTTATCTTCAGAAAAAAAGCCAAAAAATAATTCGTCAAGATTAGAGGGGTTGGAAAAACATTTGCAGATTGTAATTGATTTTTTTTTTGATGATTTTAATTTGACAAAATTTACAATTATCCATTCCATGATTACAAGGATTGTATAAAATTTCTTCTATGCAAAATTTAGACCGTGTTGCTGGAGCTTTAAATGAACAATCCCTTTCGCAGGTAATGTTCAGTACATGGACATTGACGGCCAGATGTACTTTAATTAAACGATGTCTTTCAGTTGATGACTTTGTATCAGAGTTAAGCAATACGTTGGAAAAACTTATTAGTCTCCTTTTATATCGCAAAATTAAAGTCAGTACATTTCAAATCTAAAAGATAATCTTCTTCAAAATGAAATGCTTGCGCAGTGTGGTTTTTTTAAAAACTATGCTTATGTAGCTCAAGATGCTGCTCAAGCCTTTTATTATAACCATGACCAATGCACGCTTCTTCCTGAAGGCATTACTATAAACCAGAAAATGAACTCAAAAAAATTATTATATGTTTACACTAGCGCTGTATACATAATGCAAAAATATCTGATATCAAAATTTAAAAAAATTAATTCAATCGTTAAAAAAATTACATATTTAACTGACGGACCAAAACAACACTTCAAAAACAGATTTCAAATTATCAACCTTGTTAATCATAAAGACGATTTTGGTATTGATGCTGAGTGGTACGCTCATACCATTGCGATGGTTTGGCAGCTATTCACAAAAGAGAGGTAATGCGAGCAAGTTTGCAAGCGAAGCCTAATGATGCTATTCTAACACCAAAGGCATTATTTGATTGGGCACAGAAAAAATTTTAAAATATAAAAATTTTTTTATTATAGCAAAGTAGAGCATTAAAAGATTCAGAAAACTTTATAAAAAAAGATTTTCTGAGGCTCCAGCGGTAACTAATATACAGGGAGCACATTGCTTCAGAATTTTACGAAACTAAAATCTTGCTTTTGAATACTCTGGGGCACCAGCATCTTTAAGTACTACACAATATTAGGTTTATTGAATTCAACACAAAGATTTGATGTTCAAATAATTTTTTCATTAAGCTATCATATTTGCTAAATAAAAATAAAAAAAATTATAAATAAACAACTACCTAATGAATGTCTAAGCTTTGTTTTCGTTATATTATTTTAAGTCACTGGAATACATAAAAGAGGCGGTGTGTGTGCCTATATTTCACTCTGCAGCCAAAATTACATATCGCAGACCATAAAAGTTTGTGGGCGGTAGTAGCCCCAAGTCTCCCATCGTGCACTATGGTGGTTGCACGTCGGTAGCTATAGGAGTATAGAAGATGCAGGGGTTGAAAGTGGTCGACCTCAACGAATGACTTGACCGTAAAGTTTCTCTTCTTTCTTGAATTTTCTAGAATTTTAAAGTAATTTCGAGAAAGAAAATACCTTTCTGGAAAACCTTTTGGAAAAATTTCTCAAAAGTTCGATAATTTGCTTGAACTTTTTTGTACTTTCTGGAACATTCGAGAAATTTCTCGAAAGTTCGATGACTTTATGGAACATTCTAGAAATTACTTCGTGGGTATCAGCAATATATATATATATATATATATATATATATATATATATATATATATATATATATATATATATATATATATATATATATATATATATATATATATATTTATATATATATATATATATATATATATATATATATATAGATATATATATATATATATATATATATATATATATATATATATATATATATTGTCTCACAGTTTTTATTCACTTTACTTCATTTATTCGTTGCACAGTTTTTTTTGAAAATTTTTATTCCCAATATTACGTTTCACTTTAATAATAATTAACACTTATTACTTCACTGGTTAAAATACAACTGACTAACTAGGCTGCTACTCAGCCCTATTTATACTACTTAGCTTAATTCTAGAAAGTTCAGCAACAGGTTCGAGTCGGCCTTGACTTCATACGGCATCTGACGTTTTCATGGTTTCCGATATTCGGGACATGCGCATTGCACAACTTGATTTCGTTTTTATCACTCTTAGACACTCTTAGAACTGTTCATCCCGAACAGTTGTATCGCCTTGGTATGGCTTTAATCGGTCAATGTACACGATCTTCTTTTTGTCTTTTGGTCTCCGCTGTATCCTGTAGACCACATCGTCGATGCGCGTAAGGATCTTGTAGGGCCCTTTCCACTGCTGATGAAGCTTCGGTTATTTTCCTTTTCGTCGCCGCAGGGTTGAATAGCCAGACGAGGTCTCCTTCCCTGAATCCGCTAGAATTATCTCTGATGTCGTATCGTATCTTTTTCAAGTGTTCCGAACTTCAAATCACTGGGCAGTCGCATCTGTCTTCCAAACACAATTTTGAGGGTGTCTGTCCTGTTTGATAATCTAGTAGAAATACCGGAATGTAACTATCCGAATCCCGTTGATGATCATCTACTACTTTTCTGAGATGCTTGACCACTGTTCTATTAAATCGCTCAACCATCCCGCCAGATTGTGGATGAAGTGGTGTTGTCCGCGTTTTTCTTTTTCCAAGAATTTCGCAAACCTTCTGGTATACTTGAAATTCAAAGTTTCGTCCTTGAAGCTCATTGGAGACGATAAATCTGCATATCAAGTTTGTTACTTACTCCTCCGCCACTATCTTTGCTTCCTGATTCGGGATCACATATGCTTCTGACCATTTACTGAAGTAATCCATTACCGCTAAAATGTATCGGTTGCCCCGATCTGACTCTGGGAATGGTCCTGCAACAAACAAACAATACATTTTCGACACCAGTCCTCCACATCCTCCCGCATATGTAACCAGTAGAATCGTTCTCTTAATTTCTCCAAAGTCTTATTGACGCAAGATGTTCACCCGAAGCACCGTTATGAAATTCTTCCAGCAAATCCTTTATCTTGTTCCTGGAACTAATACCTGCATCCGGCATGATGACTCGTCGGATGTTTCCCATTTGCGTTTCAATATTCCATCTTCAACACATAGTAAATTCCATGGTGCCCAGTAGCTCTTCAATGTTGCACTTCTGTCTGAAACTTATTTCCATTGGGGCCCTTCGTCGTTCCCCTTCCACATCAAAATTGGAGATATATTCTCGTCTTCTCGTTGGGCTGCTTTAAATTGTTCCTTGTTCCATTCTGTCATGGGTACGACAGTTGTTCTTTTCACAATCACATTGTAGTATTTTCCTTCCAGACTTGAACAGTATTAACAATCCGGCTTACATGGTCGTAGTGAAAGTGCATCTGCATTTCCATTTGATCTACCCTTCCTATGGATAATTTCGAAATCATAGGATTGTAGTCTTTCTAGCCATCTTGCCACCTGCCCTTCAGGGTTTTTAAATTGCATCAACCACTTTAGAGCTGCATGATCAGTTGAGTGAAGAGTGAATCTTTGTCTATAGAGGAATTTATGGAAATGCTTCGTTGAATCAATAATAGCCAGCAGTTCTTTCCTCGTAACACAGAAATTTCTTTCTTGTTTTGATAGAGATCTGCTATAGTATGCCACCACATTTTCCTGCACGTTTACTTCCCGTGACAGCACAGCGCCAATCCCAACGTTACTTGCATCGGTATCCAGAGAGGGTGGAACCTAACTTTATAACGCGTAGACTGATTTGGATGGTAATTGGAGAATAATTTGGTGTCATGTTGCTGGTGGGGGAGGGGTAGTAACTTCGTAACGCGTGGACCGATTTCGATGATTCCTTCTCTGTTCGGTAGAGTATGTTCCCTGGTTGATACCACGAGAAAAATATTTGTGGGAGGGGGGGGGGGGGGGGGGATGTGGAACCTAACTTTGTAACGCGTGGTCCGATTTCGATGGTTCTTTCTCTGTTGTATAGAGTGTGATCCACCATTGCTAATAGGAGAATAAGTTGGTCCTTTGGTGCTGGGTGGGTGGAGTTGGGGGGGGGGGGAGTAGTCTAACTTCGTAACGCGTGGACCGATTTGGATAATTATTTTTCTGTTGGGTAGAGTATATTCCCTGGCTGATACCCCTAGAAAAAAAATATTGGTGTTGGGGTGTAGGGGGGGAAGGGTGGAATCTAACTTTGTAACGCGTGGACTGATTTGGATGATTCTTTTGCTGTTGTATAGAGTGTGATTGTAATTGGAGAATAATTTGGATCTATGGCGGTGGTGGGGGAGGGGGAGGGGTAGTAACTTCGTATCGCGTGGACCGATTTCGATGATTCCTTCTCTGTTCGGTAGAGTATGTTCCTGGATTGGTTGCTGGAGAATGGATGGACGAGTTGAAGAGTTCTTGGATACCCTGATTCTCATCTGGAAATTCTCAAGTGTTAGTTACACCTTCAATTGGTAGCAACCGGGCAATACATCCTAGAATGTAGTCAAGTAACTAATGCGGGAGGAGATAATCTCTTGAAAAAAACTCCAAGGGAGTCTGCAGTGCCATCGTCCCCTCTGCAGGACCCAGGGGTAATTGGGTCGCGAATGGCGTTTCCTCGGGCGCTTCTGTGGGAGTGGAGGTGGATTGTATGGGAGACCCCAACAGGTTGGCTTTAACCACGGCACCCACAACACAACAGTAGCAGCTTTGGGAAAATTACCTTTCGAAGGAACTGTGGCGGCTATGGAGGCTGGCTCGCCCCCGCCGGTTGAAACTGCTGTAGCAGTCCTGAAAGAGGGTGCCATTGGCGTAATAATAACTAGCACTTCCTCAGGTGCGGCGAAGCAGAGACTGGAGACTCTAACGAGTTGGGGGGTTCCTTGTCCTGGCTCAAGAAGGAACACTGGAGACGGTAGCAAAACATGGATTTATGCAGATAAGCTAGGATTCTAGCAGTGACCCAGGAGACCGAGGTTAGTGGCGACAGTGGGATAACTGGATACACAGTTGCCCCAACTAAGGGAAACTGGGAGGGGACGAAAAGGGACCCGGTTATGTGGTCTGTTTCGGATAATCCCTAGAGAGGTGTTTTTAGTGAGTAAGAATCTCACACTACCGGAGGGCTCGGGCTGTCTGGTGTCTTTCGGAAGATTTTCACCTCTCCCGCAAAAAAAATGTATCTTGATTGATACCATGAAAAAACAATTTTTGTGGAATGGAGGTGGGGTCGAGAAATTTCTCGAAAGTTCGATGACTTTCTTGGAGAAATTTCTCGAAAGCTCGACGTTCTTGGACTTTCTGGAACATTCGAGAAATTTCTCGAAGGTTCGATGACTTTTTTAAACTTTCTGGAACATTCGAGAAATTTCTCGAAAGTTCGATAACCGGCTTAGGTTTTCTAGGGAATTCCGAAAATTTCTGTAAAGTTCGATGAATTTCTTGAACTTTCAAGAACATTAGAGAAATTTTTCGAAAATTCGATAATTTTCCAAAACTTTCTGGAACATTCAAGAAATATCTCGAAAGTTTGATAACTTTCTTGATCTTGCGAGAAAGTTTTTGCGAATGCTCGATAATTTTCTTGAATTTTCTGGAACATTCGAGAAATTTCTCGAAAGTTCGATAAGTATCTTAAACTTTCTGGGAAATTCGAGAAATTTCTCGAAAGTTCGATAATTTTCTTGAACTTTCTGGAACATTCGAGAAATTTCTCTGAAGTTCGATAATTTCTTTGAACTTTCTGGAAAATTCGAGAAATATCTCGAAAATTCGAAAATTTTCTTGAATTTTCTGGAACATTCGAAAAATTTCTCTAAAGTTCGATAATTTCCTTGAACGTTCTGGAATATTTGAGAAATTTCTCGGAAGTTCGATAACTTGCTTAGGTTTTCTAGGAAATTCCAGAAATTTCTCTAAAGTTCGATGAATTTCTTGAACTTTCTGGAACATTAGAGAAATTTCTCGAAAATTTGAAACTTTTCCTGAACTTTCTGGGACATTCGAGAAATATCTGGAAAGTTTGATAACTTTCTTGAACTTGCGAGAAATTTCTCGAAAGATCGATGAATTTCTTGAACTTTCTGGAAAATTCGAGAAATTTCTCTGAAGTTCGATAATTTTTTTTAACCTTCTGGAACCTTCGACAAATTTCTCGAAAATTCGATAATTTTCTTGAACTTTCTGGAACATTCGAGAAATTTCTTGCAAGTTCTATAATTTTCTTGAACATTCTGGAATATCCGAGAAATTTCATGAAAATTCGATATATTGCTTATGTTTTCTAAGAAATTCCAGAAATTTCTCTAAAGTTCGATGAATTTGTTGAACTTTCTGGATAATGAGAGAAATTTCTCGAAAATTCGACAATTTTCCTGAACTTTCTGGAACATTCGAGAAATTTTTCGAAAATTCGATAATATTCTTGAAATTTCGAGAACATTAAGGAAATTTCTCGAAAGTTCGATTAGTTTTTTAACGTTCTGGAATATTCGAGAAATTTCTCGAAAGTTCGATAACTTGCTTAGGTTTTCTAAAAAATTCTAGAAAAAGTTCATAAAAGTACAATACCCCTCACTTTCTCACTCACCCACTCGTCACGAAATCTCCGGAACTATAAAGTTGCCGGACTTGAAATTGGGCAGGTAGGTTCCTCCTAGGAGTATAATTGCTAGCGAGTGTTTGACGTGGACAAAGTCGCGGGCATCAGCTATATATATATATATATATATATATATATATATATATATATATATATATATATATATATATATATATATAATATATTTATTTATTTTTTCTGGAAGAGGAAAATCTTCTAAAATACACCCGGAGTCTCGCATTACTTCAGTGTGGTGGCTGCCTACCTAACCTACCTAACCTTTATGGTACTTATTTCTAATCTGGACTACACCCGCCTTAGGTCTGTCTCTTTATTTTCAATAATGTACCTCACTGTTCTGTACATTGTCCATTTTTCCCATTCGGCAGTCAGACTCTTTGTCAGATTAGCTGCACAGAATGCCTCTGCCGTGTACTCACTGTACTCTCTTCGGGCCTCTACCCACTTCTCGCACATGAAAAGTGTGTATTCGGCATCATCCGTTTCTCCACAGTACTTGCACTTATCCGCAGCTGCCCTGTTTCTTCTATACAAGAAGTCTCGGAAACAGCCGTAACCAGAGAGTGCCTGGGTTGGGAAATTGTCCACCTCTCCGTACGGTCTGTCGATCCATTTCTTGATGTCAGGTATCCGCCTATGCGTCCATCTTCCGTGTTGGCCTCTTGTCCATCTTGTCTGCCAGTTCCGCATCAGGTTTTTCCCGGCTTTAATTCTGCCCATACCATCATATTTTAATGACCTTTCTTGGGCCCTTAGGTCGATAGGCGGTACTCCCGCTATCACCCCAGCAGCTTCTGCTGAGATCGTTCTGTATGCGACTAACGACCTTTATTAGTATCCCTCGTTCTGTATTAGTTATTTTCCTCTTACAATATTTGCGAGTGCACAATCCTCGCAAATGTCCTTCTATATTGTCTATATTGGGCATGATGCTGGACAGTGCTGTTATTGTCTTCCCTTCTTTAAGCAGAACCTTGTCAATGTGTCTTGAGAAGGTCATCCTTTGATCTATTCAGACACCTAGGCAACTGACTGCTGGACTCGTCTTAACATCTTCACCTTGTATAGTAAATTGTATCAGCGCTATTTTCCTTTTAGCAGTAAGCAGCACTGCTTTTTTCCGGCGCAATCTGGAGTTGCCGCCTGCTCATCCAGGTCGCCACCCTCTTCAACGCAGTGTTGACCCTGGTCATGAGCATCTCTTCGTCTGTTGCGCTGGCGACCATTGCTACGTCATCTGCAAACCTTATCAGGGTTACTCCTTCGGGTTGCTCTAGTAGGTCGTCATATAGAACGTTCCAAAGCTTTGGGCCCAACACTGATCCTTGTGGAACACCGCTATTTATACTCATCGCTCCCGTTCGCCTTCTGCTTCCAGCACTTTTTTTCTTTCAGAAAGCTATATATATATATATATATATATATATATATATATTGTAACGTAAATGGGGCTCTTCGGGCTCGATGGATTAATTAAGACACTTATTTAGAGTCACAAATTCTCACAATTTTTATTCACTTCACTTCATTTAATAGTTGCGCAATTTTTCTTGACAATATTACGTTTCACTTTAATAACTAACACTTATCACTTCACTGGTTTAAATACAACTGACTCACTAGGCTGCTACTCAGACCTATTTATACTACTAAGCTTAATTCTAGAAAATTCAGAAACTTAGTTCTAGCGATTTCCGTTACTCATTTTCACCACACCAAGTCACCACAGGTTCGAGTCGGCCTTGAAAACATACGGCATCTGACGTTTTCCTGGTTTCCGAAATTCGGGACCGCATTGCGCATTCCAGAACTTGATTTCCTTTTCATCACGTAACCGTTGCCAGACTACAGTGCCTGTGCGGGTATATATATATATATATATATATATATATATATATATATATGTATATATATATATATATATATATATATATATATATATATATAGGGGGTTCGGAAAATGTGTTGGAAACGCTATACTAATGGATTCTTCGAAGTGTCCTGATCAAAATTTTCTTCCTACCCCCTTTCTCCTAAAATGAACCTTTCCCCATCAAAATCGCGTTTGGAAATGCGAGTTACTTCAAAGGAGGTGTACTTACGTAAATGCTTGTAAGTAGTCCTTTCAAGGACAAGGCAAGACCAATATTTAAAGCTTTCTTGAAAGAGGACACTATCATTTCTAATGGTACTCAACATGCACAAAATTGTGGTATGTTATCCTTGATCCTGTAAAATTTTTACACCAAGGATATCATTGTTACTTAAGAGGCTCTCAGGAACACTGCCCGAGAAATGCTATTTTTAAATTAAGTGTTCTACGTGGTCCCCATCCTGCGGAACACATTTCTCCTCTCGAAATAAGAGACCTTATGATGATACCTCCAAGTCTAGGTTTATTTCTGACTTGGTCGCAAGCTGTACAGATATTTTGCCACAATTGCTCTACTAATCTTATTTGTGAACCATAGACAAGGTCCTTAAATAACCCCATAGGTAAAAGTCTAATGGATTCGGAAAAATTTTGATCAGGCACTTCAAAAGATCCATTGGTGAAGCGTTTCCTACACATTTTCCGAACACCCTGAGATCTGGTGTGCCAACATACCTAGGTGGTGCGATTAACCTCACCTCACGTCGCAAACAAAAAACTTGTGTGTTTATACGCTGAAATTATTAAAATTAGGCAAAATTTAGTTTTTAGGAAACGAAAACTAAGCTGTACTTGAATATGAAGGGAGATTCCCTAATTAACTTGCACCCCAAAGAGGTGCATTTTCGTGGACTTTCCGAAGGTTAAAAGAAACGGGAAGTGTAACTTCAAATAGCATGGACATGTGATAATTAGTAGTGCCTTTAGTTGAAGTTTGAAGGATTATTCTTACAGCAGGGTGATGTTCATATCATCATATCCCAGACTGTGGACTACTGGAAGGAGATTCCGAGAGAAAATTAAATTTTGCATTTGGCTTCTGGAATCGACATTGAGAACGGGGCGTTTCTTGGCCGAAATCTGTGGATGAATCGCAGTTCACC
This sequence comes from Leptarthrus brevirostris, assembly GCA_964036015.1. Taxonomy (NCBI): domain Eukaryota; kingdom Metazoa; phylum Arthropoda; class Insecta; order Diptera; family Asilidae; genus Leptarthrus; species Leptarthrus brevirostris. The sequence goes on from OZ038372.1 coordinate 45,350,728, forward strand.
GGGGACAGTATTACACACTTCCACAACCTCCATACCTGGCCGGATACTAACCCACATGGGACAACTGGATCTCCTTCCAAACCAAATTTTGTGCCGATGTTTGTGCTGGTATCATCAAAACCCATTTAAAGGACAATTCTTCTTGCCGCAAGTGCTTAATTGCCAAATTAATGCGGAATTTTTGGAGATTACTCTGCCAGATTTGCTAGGGGACAGCACTACTAATAATCTTAGGGCCATGCTTCACCAACACGATGGAGCACCAGCGCATTCTAGAATCATTGTAAAGGCAATACTGAATGAAAAATTTCCCGACCGCTGGCTTGGACCGATTCCTTGGCCTCCAAGCTCATCAAATCTTGGTTTTTTTCGTTAGGGAACAAAGAAGGATGAAGATTTATTATGATCAGGTAATAAAAGAGACGAATATATTAGCAGAATTAGGACTGCAGCGACGAAAGTACGGGAGAGGCCGGCTACAATATACCTTAAATAGGGAATTACAAGGGGGTTATTGGCATGCATTGAAAGTGGCGGAGTACATTCCAAACAGCTTTTGTAACCTACTAAGATTATTTATAATAAGTTTCTAGTTCAATAAAAAGCATTTTAGGTTTAATTTGAGTTTAATATCTTTAAATTGTAGATTTTTATATTATTCCCCAAAATGCTTTCTACGTATAAAACATCGCATCTATACCTGGACATGTTTTACCTTTTTGGAAAGATAATAAGATTTTTTTTTACGATTTGGCCAAAGTCTAGTGGTAAACTCTTTGATGCGTTAGCATGGATTTTGCCGGAAGGGAATCAGGTAAGGGAAGTGAGCAAGCTTGAGTGTCTTGTTTTTGCATTGCTGCGAGCTTGATAACAGCCCAGAGACGGAGTGGATTATTTTAATTTCTTAATAAAAACTCACCATGGCATGGTGGTCGTACCGTGCCGCTCAACTAATTGACCCAACTCCGATGGATAAATTAATAAAAATAAAAAAGCGGGTATATTAATTACGTGAATTTTGGAGAAAATTTGGGAAATGCTGAATTTTAGGTAACCGCAAATTATTTGTTTCCCTTTTGGAAATGACTGTAACTGCAATGGTAGAAGGTAGATCAGCATTGTTCGCAATTTCGAAAAAGTCAACGGGACAGTAGTCTTTTTGGTTTTTATTTAATGTCTCTATGTCAAGAAGAATAAAATTTAAAAATAAAATAATGATGTGCGTATCATGAAAATTGAAAATTAATGAATCACCCTGCAACTACTAATCGGCTTAGATGGTGGGGTATCAGCCCACTTATTTTGGCACACTAGATCTGAAGCACCCTGTATCTACATACAGGGTGTTTATAAGGTCGTGTGCAATGATGAAGGAACGAAAGGCAACAAATGCAAGAAATTGTATGATGCAATTAACTAGTCTTACATTTTAACGCATAAAAAATACAAAAAGTTATTCGAAGCAATAACCGATCACGAAGCAGTAATTACAAATGTCGAAGCTGAAATTAAAACAACAACGGACGCACCATTTTACACTAAATCGTACCCTTATTAAGATAATATGAGAGGCGAAGTGGACCGTCAAATTAAGAAGCTTTTGCAGGACGGAATAATCAGACCGTCTAAGAGTCCCTATAATTCACCGATCTGGATCTTTGAAAGGATAAAATAGTTAAAAAAAAATCTAACCGACTTCACAAAAAGCACTAAAAAGCATAAAATAATGTTTAATTTTATATCTATAACAAACAAACCAAACTACAATAAAAGCATTTAATCGTCCTTCTTTATGATCCCTTGAGCTGAAACATTTAGGTAAATTTATATAGTATCTTCGATTATGGTTGTGTAGTTGTTTTGTTTCTTTAATTTGCACCGACTTAATGGATATAAAATAAAACATTATTTTATGCTTTTTAGTGCCTGAAGTCGGTTCAAGTTTTTTTAAAAACTATATTATTTTTCACTTTTTAGTGTCTTCTACTCCGTACAACAAAAAAAGAACCATCCAAATCGGTCCACGCGTTGAATAGTTAGGTTCAACCCCCTACTCCGCCCATCCCCCGCCACAACCCACAAAAATTTTTTTTCTCGCGGTATTAATCGGGGCAGATACTCTACCCAACAGACAAAGAACCATCGAAATTGGTCGAAGCGTTACGAAATTAGACTACCTCTCCCTCCCCTTCCCCTCCCCCTCTATAGAACCAAATTATCCTCCTATAAGCAATGGGGGATCATACTCTATACAACAGCAAAGGAACCATCCAAATCGGTCCACGCGTTACGAAGTTAGACTATCCCTTCCCCTCCACCCACCCGAGGCCAATTTTTTTTCTCCTATTAGCAATGGGGGATCTTCCTCTGTACAACAAAAGAACCATCCAAATCGGTCCACGCGTTACAAATTTAGCTTTCACCCCATCAAACATTTTTTGGACATGGTACCAACCGGTGAACATACTCTACCAAGTAAAAAAAGAGTCATCAAAATGAATTCATAATTGGCGGAATGATCGCGTAACAAACATACAAAAAAAAACATAGTCGAATTGAGAACCTCCTCCCTTTTTGAAGTCGGTTAAAAATGGACGCTTCAGGAGAGAAAAAATATAGAATGGTGATTGACTTCAAAAGAGTAAACGCTAAACATTTTAACGCATAGTTTCTAAAATAATTTAAAGCACACAAAAATCTTTTACCATTCTCTTCTAAGAAGAAATTGTACTTGCCTCGGAATTCTTTTTTAGTAATAAAAATTATTTAAGTGGAGTAGACGATGTGTGGTAGTAAAACATTTACAGTATATCGTAAAATAATTGTCTTGCAAACATTCCCACAGAGAAAGAAATGATTATTGTTGTTCTTGGAATGGAAATTCTATTATCACTGGGTATAAAATGAAATGCAAGTCCAGCAAATTTTAATAGCACATAATATTGCAAAGTGAGAAGTCGTTTTGATAGTTTGCAATTAATAGTTCAAAATAGAGATGAGCGATGTTAACAAAATATCGATACTGACAGTGATGTCAACATCGACGACTAAACATCGATGATCGATAATAATCAAACTCTAAACATCGATGTTCCTTAATATCGATGTTAAATAGAATGGATTTGTAGAATGGCATAAAAAAAACAAGATACTTGAATATTATAGAATCTCACTGTGATTTTTTCGCACTAGGGCAATAATAATAATGTGACTAACGACCTGCTGCCAATATATCTAGACTTGACAATTTCCTTTAGGCGATTATTTCTGATACGCTGTATTTTCACTGTAATTATTTATGGATGCTTTCAAAATGGCTTTTATAAAGGTAGGTTTACAAATAAAGGAAAGGAGAATCATCATCAGTAGCTAAGTGGTTAGGGTGATGAAGTATCATCCGCGTGGTCCACGGTTAAAGACCAGATCACGCCAATTGCTAATTTTTCTCCCATTCCTATATTTATTAGAGTCTTTGAAGTGAAAATTCTTTTGTCGCAGTAGGGTAAGTATGCATTTTGGAAAATAGGAGTATTACGAAAAATTAAACGACCATAACAATATTGGTTCTTTCTTATACATTGTTACAAAATGAGGAAAAAAGTTATGCGCATAATTTTTATTTTTTTTATTTTTATTTTTGTTATACGATGTGGCCAAATCCTAGGGGACAACCCTTTGATGCGTTAGCATGGTTTTGGCCGAGAGGGAATTAAGGTAAGGGAAGTGAGGAAATTGGAGTCTTGTTTTTGCATTGCTGCGAGCTAGACAACAGCACACAGACGGAGTGGATTATTTTAATTTCTTAATAAAAGCTGGTCTCGAACCCGAAACCCATGGCATGTTGGTCTTGCCGCTCATTTCGGTGTTTAGTTCAAACGTCCACACGTGAGAACTTGTAGATTGCCATCTATCATCATTCTATCGATAGTGTTTAATGTCACTTCTTGGTTTTCTAATTTGATTTGTTTTTGCATTTATTTGAGTTTGTTTTCAACAAAAAACGACAAAACAAGCAATAAAGGAACTAAGCATGTTTTGGAATATTATGCGTTTTTGTTACCAGAAAAACGAAATATATATTTACTAAAACATAAGTAAATCTTTTTATGCAGCTAACATGGATGATAGTGGTACATTTAACTCTCTTCCCAGCCCCGCACCTAGGAATGTCATATCAACAAATTATTCATCTTACTGACCCCAACAAGTATAGATTCGACACCATTATGGGTCGTTTCCGGCGAGACTTATGAAAAAATTCAAAATAACACTTGTTAAACCTTGAGCAAAGAATGAAGGCCCCGCAGATAAAGTACTAACATCCTATAATATTTTCAGTAACGATTGGTCTGCAAAATAAAGTGTTTATCCTTACATTACGCGGATAAAAGAGATATTTGTACCTTAGAGCATCAATTGAACCTTCTATGTCAGGGGAATAAAAGTTTCGACGAGTTTTATGTTAACGTTAACCACCAATTTCCTCTAATAATCAATAAAGTCAAGACACCATTAACAGTAAATTTACTTATATGTATATGTATGCCAGAAACAGTAAACTTACAGAAACAGTGCACTTATCATTTTAATGAGAGGCGTAAATGTAAGATGTTAATTATACAAAAGCCCCAAACCCTTCCAGAAGCCTACGCTTACTGCTTGGAAATCCAAAATTTAAATTCTAGAAATACAACGATACGTAAACACAGCTTAAATAACTGCGCTCATTAATACATTTTTTTCTCGCGATTACTATTACTATCACCCCAATCCAAAAATACCCTCAAAACCAGCTACACGAGCTTTACCAAGGAACTTAGTATTTAATCAAAGAAACGAGGCTTAATAACATACAACACGAGAAATGTTCCCAACTACCTCCAAGGCCTATTCAACAAAAACCCTCAGTCCCGATGGAAGTTGACCGATCCATTCCAACCAAACAAATCGATTATATGTACCTTCCAGTAGGTAATTATCCAAATTACAAAACATATTATAATTCTGAAAACCATTCTCGTAAGCAACAGAAACTGAATAGGTATCTTGGAAACGCAAGCTGGCCCTTCTGACGAAGATTGCATTCAAACCTGTGAGAACGAGTTTAGTGATGATTGTCCTGTGGGAATTGACGAAGAGAATCGTGAACTAAACTTTATGAAGGAAGCCTCTCCCATACTTAGAATATCAATCACGCGACGGTAAGAAGTTCAAGTTCTTAATAGATACAGAGGCTAATAAAATTTTTGTCAAAACCAGAGTTAGCAATTAATAGAAAATCAACAGAAAATCCTTTCACAATTCAGTCGGCTTCAGGAGAAGTAGTGGTAAAAGAAAAAAATGTCGCGTAGATTCTTTGCAAGTATCGGAGTTAATACTTTAATAATTTTTTTTTGTTTTGCCTGGACTAAAACCATTCGACGGAATTATTGGGGAGGAAAAGAAAATGGATGCCGTAATTAACAGAAAAAATAATCTCATATCCAAATATCATATTACGTCTGAAAGAGAAACAAACCATCCAAGTTAACAATCTGGAAATCAGAGATAAACATCTAGAACCACGAACAAGAGGAAAATTACGAACTAATAAAAAAATACAAAAAGTTATTCGAATCAAAAACGATCACGAAGCAGTACAAACGTCGAAGCTGAAATCAAAACAACAACGGGCGAAGTGGAGCGTCAAATTAAGAAGCTTCTGCAGAACGGAATAATCAGGCCCTCCAAGAGTCCCTATAATTCACCGATCTAGATCTTTGAAAGGAAAATGGACGCTTCAGGGGAAAATAAATATAGAATGGAGATTGACTTCAAAAGAGTAAAGGCTGTAACAACATCTGATACCTATCCCATACCTGATATATCCAACACAATAGCTAGCCTAGGGAATGCAAAATTCCAATTAAAAATTTTGATTCAACTTCAGGGTTTCACCAAATTAGAATGAAGAAGGAGGATATCCCCAAAACTGCGTTTTCCACTTTGAATGGGAAATACGAATTTACCAGACTACCTTTTGGACTGAAAAATGCGCCCGCGATACTTCAGAGAATGATTGAAGATGTTCTTAAGGAATACATCGGAAAAATATGTTATTTATACATTGATGACATAATTATGTTCGGGAAATCTGAATCGGAACATCTATAAAACATCAAAAAAATATGTGCGAAACTAAAGGAAGCTAATTTGACGGTAAACTTGGACAAAACAGAGTTCCTAAAAACGGAAACAGAATTTTTGGGGTTTATGATTACCACTCAAGGAATTAAACCGGACGAAAAAAAGGTTTCAGCTATCAAAAGGATCAAATCACCAGACAACCTGAAGGATTTGAAAAGCTTCATTGGACTAACATCATATTACCGACGTTTTGTCAAGGATTTCGGAAAAATCGCCAACCTCACTCGAGGAGATAATGGACAAATCAAATCGAACCAGTATAAAAAAATTTAAATTCACATGGAAGAAAAAGAACTGAAAGCATTTAACGACTTGAAGCAACTTCTATCATCTTCGGTAATATTGACTTTCCCTGACTTCACAAGGCCATTCATTCATACAACGGATGTCTCTGATCATGCGATTGGAGCAGTGATATCGCTGGGAGAGATGGGAAAGGATGAACCTATTACCTTCAAATCCCATTAAGGTTCCTCAATAAAACGGAGGAGAATCACGCAACAAACGAGCAGAAGATGCTAGCTATATTTTGGGCTCTAGCGAAATTATCTCTATGGAGCAAGAAAAATTCAAATCCTAGCTGATCATCAACCACTAACGTTTAGCCTAAGTAAGAGGAACAACAACGCCAAATTGAAAAGATGGAAATCGAGAATAGAGAAATATAACTATGAGCTTGTCTATAAACCAGAGAAAATCAATCATGTCACGGATGTACTATCTAGACGAAAGTCATATGCAAGCGTTCTTACGTCAAACTTGAACCAGACTATACACAGCGCATAAGAGGATAGTACCGATCTGATTCCACACTGTGAAGCCCCAATAAATGCATTTAAAAATCAACTGATCATCCAGGAAGGAAGAAGTAATGTTCACGCATATGAGGAACCCCATCCAGGATACCACAGACACTACACAAAGCTTGAAGAGTCTGTATTTATTTATTGTTAATTAACAAGCTTGAATAAGGAAAAACTCACAGATATATTACGAGAATTCTTTAATCAAAAAAATCTCAACGGACTCAAAATTCCAGAACAGTATATTCAATTGCTACAGGAAACCTATAAAGAACATTTTAGTAAATTTAGAATCCGCATAACACAAAAGGTCATCCAAGATATCGCTAACCAGGAAAACAAATTCGGAATAATTGATGGAAAACATAGAAGAGCGCATAGGAATTTTTATGAAAACAAAAATCAAATACTAGAGCAATACTACTTCCCCCATATGGCGAAATTAAAAAAATATATAAAATCATATGATATTTGTAACTCCAACAAGTATGAACGACACCCCAATTGGCCCGAATTAGTAGAAACATTATTCCCAACATACCCAACGGAAATAATACTCATAGATATAACCGTGTTTAGTCGGGAGAAGGTTATCTCTTGTGTCGACAGAAATTTCAAAATTTACGAACTTCTTCCGAATAAAGGACAAGTCAGTACTAATCTTGAGAGATAAGATTACTAAAATACTTCACTTTTTTTACTGTACCTAAAATATTTGTTATAGACAACGAGAAAGGTTTTATTAGTCCTATCGTAATCAACTACATCAAAACTCTTGGAATACAGTTTTATAAAACCTCATCTCAAAAAAGTGAGGTGAACGGAACTATAGAAAGGGTCCATTCCACTATTATTGAAATCCCGAGATGTTTACAGAGGGAATATCGTGATCTATCCCTGAAGGAAATTGTAAATATATCTGTAGATAGATACAATAACACCATTCACTCTGTGACCAAACAAAAACCAAGCGATATATTTTTCGGAAGAACACAACGAATTAATTATCAAAATTTAGTCGACTTCAGAACCAAGGTAAACGAGGATCTACTGGAACTGATTAAGAAAAATAAAAAAATAAAGTAAGTAATCATAATTTACAGAGACAAAAACCAAAATATTATAATTCTCGGCAAACGGGACATTTCAAAGTTAATTCGAGAAGAGAAGAAGAGAGAACATTAAAATATTTTGAAAAAATTCATAAATAGGTTTTTAGGTCGCTGAGTTTGAAGCCGGTGTCGGTTAACCTCTACCGCCTCATATTCAAGGTCATTTAAGGGTCAATTTAGGTGGTAGAAAAAATCTAAAAAACAATTCATTTCAAGGTCATTATTTTTTTTTTTTTTTTTATACGATGTAGCCAAATCCTAGGGGACAACCCTTTGATGCGTTAGCATGGTTTTGGCCGGAAGGGAATTAGGGTAAGGGAAATGAGGAAACTTGAGTCTTGTTTGCATTGCTGCGAGCTAGACAACAGCCCAGAGACGGAGTGGATTATTTTTAATTTCTTAATAAAAGCTCACGGTCATCTGGGCTCGAACCCGGGACCCACGGCATGTTGGTTTTATGAGTTTTATGTTGTTTTATGAGGTAATTTCAAGGAAAATTTGAGAAAAACTGCTGTCAAAAAGTCTGAAAAAGTCATACATAGATTTTTTAGGTCGCTGAGTACGAATCCGGTGTCGATTGACCTCAATCACCTCATGTAAGGTCGTTTGAACGTTAAATTAAGAAAAGGAGGTGAAAGATTCAACAATATTTTTATAATCGGGGTCTTTATTATTTCCAAGGAACTTTTTTGTCACCTCTCTGAAATTTTGCCAAGCTACTTTCTCTTTGTCATTCATTCTTCTCACAAACTCACCATTTTTTAGCAGTTCTCTTATTTCTAGTCCAGTAAAGTTGCCCTCTTTTATTTTTGCATCAGAAAAATGAGCTAATATTTGGAAAAAATACATAAAAGCAGGACTTTCAATTCTTCTCATTGCCTTCAAAAACTGCTTTACTAGACCTAATTTAATATGCAAAGGTGGAAGGGAAATTTTATCAGTCAGTTCTCGAGCTCGACTATTCCACTCACAAATAAAGCACGGATAAGACGTATTTCCAGATTGTAGCCCTAGTAAAATTGTTAATATCTTTAAGTTTCCACAAAGTAGCCAATTATGTTCATTGTACTTTAATTTTTGCAATAACAATTCAAAATTATGGTATTCTTCATCCAAATTAACGGAATGAGCAATTGGATTGGTTCCCAGAAAATCTGGAAGGTTTGAGTGAAGAACAAAGAGAAAGAATGCACCAGGACCTGAATGAACTTGAACAAAGATATTAAGTTGTTTGGGGGAAGAATATGTTAACACAATATTGCTGGAATCTAAAGCACATAAAAGAAAAGCGATTCGAAGATCATTCCAGGAATAACGTAAGCGTTCTCGACCCAATTTCGATTAACACACTTATGCTGCGAGAAGCGAATTGATTTGTTAAATGCTTTGAAAAGTTTTTTGTTTAATATAGTTTTTGTACAATCACGCAAAATCGACAGAGGATGGTAGGCAGAAAGGTAAGAAGACAAACTGACAGGGAGGCAGACAGACTGTCAGTGGACATTTAGACGGAAGGTGGCAGGAAAACAGACAGATAGAAACATTTCGTCGTTAGTCAGACAGGAAGAAGACAAAATAAGCGACAGAAAGGCAGGTAGAAAGGCAGGATGTCAGGTAAATGGACAAAGAGGAAATGCAGGCGGACGATAAATACAGACTAACAAGCAAACAAACACGTGTGCAGGTAAAAAGGCAGACAGATATAGAGACAATAAGGTGAGCATTAGTATAAGCTTTTGCTAATATTTTTCTCTTCTTTTTCTTACTTTAACCTTCAGCAAACTAAAAACCTATGTATGAATTTTTCAGATTTTATGACAGTTCCCCTCTGTTTTTCTAAAAATTAACCTTGAAATGACCTCGGAATGCCTTTTAAAGAAAAGCGAACACCGGATTCGGACTCAGCGACCACAGAAACCTACGTATGAATTTCCTTCAGATTTTTCAACCACCTTCTCTTAGTTTGACCTTCAAATGACCTTGAAACTGACATGGTAGAAGTCAATCGACACCGGATTCAGACTCAGCGACCCCAACAATCCCTGTGTACCTAGGTAGAGTCCGGCGTTTTTTTTAAACTAAATGTTGACCTGTAAAATTAATTAAGCCGAAAAGTTTGGAGTAAAAAAAAGTGCAGCAGCATCAAAAACCTCAGAATATGCAAGGAAAATCAACTGGGTAATTTCATTGAAATTCGTCAAATGCTTCGGAAGTGACCTCCGCAGATTTTTCTGAAACTTTTGTAACTAAAGCTATGTCAGGATAGGATAATGTGTAATTATTTACGTCCAATGTTACTTCTTTTAGAAGTTATAGCGCTTTAAAAACTTGAAAAATGCTTGAAATTTGTCAATTCTTGCTCTTCCTGGACTTATTTTTATTTTTTTACTATCTCTTAACTAATATGTTTTCTAGTAGTCCTCAAAATTTCAACTTGGGACGAAATTGAAATCATAACAAATTCTTTAACCTGCAGTTAATGAGAGTATACACATCGCAATTTAAAAAACTTGTAAAGACATGATGTGTAAAGACAATGATGATGCACTCGTCCGTACCTTGAACAGTTCAGGGTAAGATTCAAATATTAATTTATGACTCTGTCTAGGTAATTAATTAAGGTAAGGAGACTAGGGTGGTGGTAGGCTAGCGAGCGGACAGGGTACAGGCATTTGTTAGGAAGTCGTGAAAAATTAAAGTTGTTTCAAAAGGTTTATGGTTGTGTTTTCTTTTTTAAAAGTTTTTTATAATTATAGAACTATCTAGACTCAAAGGAATTGAATTTATAAATTTAAAAGTGATAAAATTGGAAATAGTTAATAATTAGTGTTATTATTTTTACCTTATTATCAAATGGAATAACTCCGTTGCTAGGGCTTTTTTATATATTTCGTTTTGATTTTTAAAAAGCTGGCATTTTTTCACAAATTCAAAAAAAAAACATCCTAGGCGCTTCCTGAACGAAGCTATCGCTTTTTTTAAAAAATTTACTGCTGCTTTGTTTATAAAAATTAAGGAACGTTCAAGTTATTGCGTAAAAATTTTAAAAGAAATTGTACTTAAGCTGCATCATTAGCATTACGTTAAACGTTAACGTTATTCGAAACAGACCAGACCGAGTAGAAGGGGAAATCTAAAATTCTTTCTTTGAAAATTTAGATTGCAACTTCAAATCGATGCAGCATGTTATATATCTGGTTCTTTTTGATGGATTTTGATGTTTTTTTTAATTTGTGAAAAAATGCCAGCTTTTTAAAAATCAAAACGAAATATATAAAAAAGTCCTAGCAAAGAGTTATTCCATTTGTTTATAAGGTAAAAACAAATAACATTTTTGTAACGTCATTTTGCAATAGTCAAAATGTTTTTTTAATATTCTAATTATACAACATCTCCCCTTCAATATGAGACGCGTAAAACCATTTTCTGTTCCAAATTATTTTACAATTTTCTAACTACATTTTGTAGGTTTTTCTATTCTCTACAAAGTGATTGCTAAGAATTGTTGCTCAAGTAATTCATTTATCAACAAAATTCAAAAATATGCGAAAATTTTGAATTTTTCGAGTTTAATTGTTTATAACTCGAACGCCGCAAAGAATTTTGTGTATAATTTATATAAGGGTTATTTCTATAGGCTTATATTACATGAAAACCGTGTCGGATTGCTGGATGAGTGAGTGTCAAGTCAAAAGTTTTAGTTCCCTGGACTAATAATATTACTCTATTATTTTAGCAACATGTGACAATTTTATAGACTTCGATTATGATTCAAAATTATCGAAATCTTTTCTTTGTCGCACTCATTCAACATCCAAAACAAGAATGAAATCATGCGTTCCGCTAAAAATTTCTGACCCCCTCCAAACCAGAAAAAGGATGCTCTGGTTGTATTAGTGTGTGACAACAAGTGAAATGTGCAAATTTCTCTCCAAAGTGCAGCAGATTTGTAGAAATTCCTCTTCGCTTCTGTTATCTCATTCCATGAAAACCGGTTCGACGAGTGTCTTCTACATTTACGTGAAACAGAGTTCGATAGTAAACGACTTTATGACTCAGAATATATTCGCAAGAAAATGAAGACTTTATTGCAAAGTGAAAGTGTTGGTGTGAGAAAGTATTCGAAATCGCAAACTTGTGTGGGAAAGCCAGTGACGATCAGTTTGTAGCAGAATTAAAGGAGAAATATAGGAGTCTAACAGACAAACAATTAAAGTGCATGATATTAACATTGCTCCCGGAGGACTGGAGCATCAATCAAATTTTCCAAGAATTTCCAAGTACATCTTCATACCTTGCCAGAAAAAGTAAAGAATTGCAAAGGAACCAAGGTATTTTAACATCCTACACACGTAAAGCAAAAATTAAGGATATCTCAATTGAAAAAATTGTCATAGAGGCTAATGTTGGCTAAGTTAAGAGTAACATACAGAAACTTTAATGGTACTTTTCCAGAGGTGAAGATCGGTTTTTCGAAGTTTGCTGCTTTACTTTAACTGTATAATTGCAGCAGCTCATGGTACTCATTCTGTTTGTGTATGCATAATTCATCAAAACTTATGCTTGAAGGAATTGGAATTAGTCAGTTACCTGCAGAAGAAAGTGTGCATATTACGAGTTATAAGACGTGCTTAGCTGTTTCTAAATGTATTCCTCCGAATATACCATGTCTTTTAGGTAATTGTACTAAATGTCAAGGTTATTCAAAACTGAAGAACTTCCTTGGATATAAGTTTGAAAAAAAAATGGCAGTGGACATCGACTAGCCGTGCCAAACTGAAAGTAAAGCTAGAAACAGTTGATGAGTTCCTTCAAAATCTTATTGAAATAATGCCAAAACTAAGTCTACATTCATTTATAACAGATCAAAAAAACAAATATTCCCAAGAGGTCAAATCTTCCCTACAATGTGAAGACATTTTAGATATATTGAATTTTACAGAGAATTATTCGTGCATTATTCAGGACGAAGTTTAAGGATATCATTGGAGTACTAACCAATCAACCAGTCACATTCACCATTCACATAATGTCATCAGAAAAATTATTTATTTGTCTTTTAAACTAAATTATTATGTCTTGATTTTGCTAACTTAATATGTATCCCAAGTAATAAAAATACAGATAATATAATAAGTCGTCAACACAGTGTAGTTTCATTTGTAAATATAATATCCGAACAACACTTAGTTAGTGAAGTAATTTCGATGTGTATACTCTCATTAATTACAGATAAAAGCACTTATATATACTTAATAAAGTTAGGGTACTATTTCTAAATAAAATATCCAAGCAATTTGACATAGTAAAGAAAGTCGGGAGAAAACCTGAAGCTATGCTAGTGTGTTTTTAAGAAGGCAGACGCATATAAAAATGCATTTTATTAAGATCCCAAGTTGAAATTTTGAGGACAACTAGAAAAAATATTAGTAAAGAGCTAGTAGAAAAATTTAAAAAAAATTCAGGATGCGTTTGGCTTCAAATAACACCTCAATGATTGTTCTAGTGGACAAATTCTAAAACATACGAATTTTTAAACACAGCAAGAATTGACAAATTCAACTATTTTTAAAGCAATATAACTTTTAAAAGAAGTAACATTGGACGTAAATAATTTACACACATTATCCTATCCTAACATAGGTTCAGTTACAAAAGTTTCATAAAAATCTTCAGGAATTATCCCAAAATTTGTCGAATTTCAGTGGAATTACCCAACTGGAAAAACTATCAGATGATCGTTTCATTACTCGTCCAATATAAGGAATAGGAGCCAAATGCGATTACCAATTTAACAAAAATGAAAAAATTGAAATAACTAACGAAAATGCAATATTTCTTGATAAGTTTTTTGGAGAGCTTTTCGAAAATAATTCAACCAGATCTTAAATGGCAGCTATTTTATATAATACCATAATTAAGCTATTAAGATCAACAAACGAGAATTCATCAGCAATGAGATGAAATCATTTCAAGTCCTATCACCAATACTGCAAACCAGCCCGATCGAAAAAAATCTAAGGAATATTACCCTTATGACCTGGGGTGGCAGCATGTTATTCGTTTCGACTTGATTGTGTCGAGAATAAAAGAAATCGTTACGAGTTGGCATTGGTAGGATGTTACTTATACGAGTTCAAAACAGTATTGCCACAGAACAGAAACACAAGAATCCTGCACCTGTACCAGTTTTTACTTTTCTTCGAGGATTTATTGTATTAAGTTTCCCTTTTATCTTGTACCTTGTATGTATGTATTAAAACGATTAAAAAGTGCACTTTGTTAAGAAAAATTATATTTTTTCATTCGTGCGGCTTTTTGGCAGGCGGACCCATTGCATTTAATTCTACAGATAGACATACTAGTCAATGTGTTCTTCCATAATATTGTAATGTGCTGCATTTGTTGCATGTTACTATTTGGCGAATTTTTATTCTCTGAAGCAGAAGTCCCAAAATGATGTTCCAAACATTAAATTCAAATTAAAGTTAGTTAATAATATTAATTTGTAGACATATTTTAATAATATTACATGTTTTGAGTCCGTTTTTACCAACTCCGACAACAAGTCGAACACAAATATTTCATCGAGTTCACGTTTCTCGCATCGACCAAAATAATTGGTCGTATCGAAATTACATGCTATCATTTTACCGTTAAGAGTCAATTCGACTGCTCGAAACGAATTTAATGCTACCACCCCTGCACCTAGACAACAGGCGTCAGCTCCAAACTCTCCTAACTAATCACGCTTGCAAGTTCAAAGGGAAAAAGACAAAATTGGAGATCACTCAACCCACACCATTTAGAATGACAATAGCTGGCAGGTCACTATTTAATTTGCGGGACGCAGATACTTCAGGAGGGAGGAGTTAACACAGTCAACATAGCCACATGACACCCACCAAACACACCCCGCTGGCATAGACGCTGATGCAGCTAAATGACATATTTTACTCGGGACCTATTAAACTGACCGAAAAAGCATACATTAACTACTGATCCCAAGAAACAAAAAGTAAATAAAGAGCGAGCCGTTTATTTCTGAGGAGTCAGAGTATCTCATCGATCATAGGTGAATTATACTGAGAGACAATTCTCGAGGGTATCAATCTTGCTGTTCAGCTGCAATTTTACCATTAGCTACTCTGGATAGTTTTTTCCTAGCGATTCAACTAAATTCCTTCCAGTTAATTCTTTTAGGATTCCTATAAGGTTTTGGAGTATTGATCTCAATAATAAAATTGAATAGTACCCAACTGTGATCTGCAAAGGATCTCTGGTCGGAAACTTTCCAATCCTCAATTTTAAAGGTTTCGTTATCTGTTAGTAATGTAATATCCAGAACTTGTTCTCAACCGCTAATATTCTCCGTGCTTTTAAAAGTAATGGTTCGGGTATTTTCCCTGTTACATACTAAAAGGTTTATATTGATAATAAAGTTAAATAAAGACTTACTTCGTTCGTTATTCCCCGAGCTGCCCCATAAGGTATGTCTAGCGTCGCAGCAGGTTGGCTCCTTTACACCTCAAGTTGCTGGTCAGACGCTCGAATTCTTCTGGCGATGCTGCCTTTCATGGGGTATATACGCAAAGAATTTATAACTACTGTTAATTCGGGACAGCTGAAATTAACATACAAAAAAGCGTTAACGTGCTTACTGACTAAGATACATGTTCTAAGCTTACCATGCTCCTGGTTGTTAGTGTTACATAAAAAGTTATAGTTGATATCTAAGAGTCAGGTATCCTAGATTAGGCCTATGTCGATGCTTTCCTTTCTTAGGAAAACGAGCATATTATCCGAAGCACTCCTTGATATATGTAGGTTAATCTGTGCGACCTTCAGCATTTGATAGTTTTTGCGGGGGAGTTGATGCTTCATACCTTTGAGCATATCCGTGGTCTTGATGATCTCTTTGGCCTCTTCAGCCAGATCTATGTTCCCGTCGCTATTTCGGAATACCTTAAGTTTGGCATACTTTATGCCGAACCTCAGCCTGTACACCACCTTTTCGAGAGATTCCACACAGTCCACGTTTAAAAGCTAAAACTTCTGGGGTTTTTCTGCCTTCATGACCGTCCAGTCGCTGATAGATATCGATGGTTTCGAAGGGACCGGAGAAGATTTTTGCCCGCTATCTTCATATTGGGCACCCAGATGCGGCCCTGGGTCTCGTGGGCACATCCCTAGCTTAATTTGCATATCTTTCCAGGCATCGCTGACCTCAGCGACGCACGCGCTAACGACAACATGAAAAGATCTTCGTATAACGATTACCTTAAAGTTTGCCCATCTTGAGCGTGACTCAATTGCCATTTACCTATCGTTTTAAATTTGTATCAAGGTAATTAAAGCTCCTCATGCTTATGAAATTCAATAGTTGCTTTTTCTTTGTAAACATTAACAACGGAGTTCTGCCCGACATCATCTTTAACCAAAAAAGAGTATAATGTACTCGTAACTACCCAAGCAGGAGCAACACTTTATGAAAGTGTGTGCCTTCACTTTCAGAAGAAAGCTCGAGGGAAACATTAATTTTTTGCAACATTTCCGAGCGGAAATTATTTTTCATGTTTATTATATGCAAAGCGAAATTTTGAAAAAGCTTCCTAAACGACGAATTGCTGAGCTCTACTCCTTGGAGAATTATCTCTCGTCGTCACCTGACCTCCTTCTTGCTCAACAAGGGATAATTTCTCGTGCAATATAAATTGCCGTCTTCTTGTCCTTGACAGCTTACTAGTTCTTTCGTGCCCTTGTTCATCCTGTCTACAGGATGTTGTTTACGTTCATACACTTATATATATATAGAATTTATTGAAAAATAGCAACGAGACATTATTGTGCAGCGAAAATTCTAATTTTCTTGAAATGTTCATTTAAATTCCTCTGGGTTATTTCACGGACACATACGAAGTGGTTGGCTGCAAAAACGTAGGGGTGGAATAAATTATATATTTTTGTAGAGCAAAAGGATATTGTGTTGAATACAATGAAATTCTTACTGCGGTATTTTGAAACTATCAAACGCAAACTAATAAAAAATATTAAAATAGCGAAAAAGTTACAAGTTCCAAATACAAGGACAAGTAGGTATACCATGCACTTTCTAGTAAAAAAGTTTACAGATTAGATATCATCCTGGCAACACAGACAAAACAACTGCTTTAGGTGCAATGTGCTAGTAACGTTTGGTAAATTAAGGGTTGAAGAAGCTCTCGACAAAATACTTCTATTCAATAAAACTATTTAACCTTCTGGTCTGATGATTTCATCGTTGACAAAGCTTGAACGACTCCCCATGGTGTTTCCGTTGAGACCAAATTTGTACTCATTTGTTCTTATGGTCCATGAGAAGACACTCGAATGTCTATCTAATTGGCAAATGGAGCGAAGGTGTTTAATTTACTTTGCCTAGGTCTGATAAATACACGGAGAGCGTATTCTCGGATCAATTGGAAATTAATAAGTTTTCCTTTCTGGTAAATTAGCCAGATTATCACGAGAAAAGTAGATGAAACTATGTAGACTAGGGCAGCATTAAACGACGAACTTAAGCTCATCATTTCTTTCGGAACTAGTACAACTCAATGACGTATTTTCCTATTTTCTTAAGGTATCAGCATCTGACTTTGATGCAAATAAATTACTTTTGGAAATTGCCGAGATTTTCCGGGTTGACTGCTTTTCATACGGCAAAGATTTCTTCACGTTCAGGTTTTGATTCATTGCACACAAATGAGATGAAATTTTGATGGTATACAAGTGAGAGTTGAACGCAGGTGATAAGGTGATTTATTTCTTATAATTTGGCAAGAATGAAAAATTGTCGCATTAAAAACGATGCTAACAAAGTCGTGAAAAGTCGTTTGACATTTAATGCTACACAGGAAAATGGAATGCAAATCAAGAGGGAAATGAGTCATCTTGTGTTTCCTGATAAAAAGATTTACAATTTGCATTTTGCTCGTAACATTGCCGTTACATTTGGTAATTGTGTTATTTATATTTAGTTTCGTTTTGAAGTTTTAAAACTAAGCCTTTCTTATCCACGATAAGAGATACATTACTTAAAATCGCTTTTATCGTTATAATAAAGGTGTTTGGAAGTTTAGTTACATGGTATTCATTACAAAGGTGGATAGCTGCAAGTGTGATGTGGAGCGAAGTCTGCGAATTTATTAATTTTGTGTAAATTAGTAAAAAAACAGATTATACCAGTAAGTGATTATAATTGAAACGTGCAAGACATTAATCATCACCCAAAACACCGCCAGAAGTAAACAAACAATTTCAGGGTGAGTCAGGAACTTAGAATATAAAACAAAACAGGAATGGCGATAGCGTATATGAATCGTATTTCCCAAAACTAATTTGGCTGGCTTCGAATGCAGAGTGTAAGCGAAATTAAAAAGTTTTTTAAAGGTTATATAAAGAGCTAATTGTCTTAAAAACTATTACTAAGTGCAGTGGTTCTTGTGGACAGTTTGTCTTTTACATTTACAAATGTGAGAAATTCGTAGATATTTATAAAATTAGACAATGAATTGCAGTGTGCTTTCTTATAGAAATAACTCTAAACTTTCAAGTGGTAAATATTTTTTAATGTTAGTAAACTAGTTTTAATAGTGAATTATAATCTTAGTTAATTGTTTGAAGCGATATCTAGAATAATTTATGAATATATCAACTGAAAATAAGTAGTTTATGTTTGCAAAATTAATATACGGATTTGTTTATTTACGAGACTCACATATTTCACAAACGGTTCGAGAAAACATTACCTGTGGGGGCCTACTCTTAAATTTATTGATATTTTTTATTTAAATTAATTGATATTTTTCATTATTGACGTTCTTATACCGTTACCGTACTTAAATTATGTCAATTATTACTTTAAACAAATAATATATTTTTTTTATATATGATGTTGCCAAAGCTCAGGGGATGCCCTATGATGCTAAAGCACAGCCTTGGCAGGAAAGGAATTAAGATTGAGGGAAATGGGTTAGGAGGTTGAGTGAAGGAGGTGTCGATGTACGCCCCGTTTGAAAGTTTCAGGCTCAGGCAGGAAAGGAATTAAGGATGAGGGAAATGGGTTAGGAGGTTGAGTGAAGGAGGTGTCGATGTACGCCGCGTTTGAAAGTTTCAGGCTCATAAGACGAGGGAAAAACAGAAGATGGTAAACTGTTCCACATTCGTGTTGTTCTGCTTAGAAAAGATTCCCGAAATTTGACGGTACGTCCAAATTTGACCTGGAGAGTATAGAGGTCGGAGCGATTTGGAGATCTTGTATCACGCGTTGTCATGTGTCTAAAAGGAATCAGACTAGCAATTTCGTTAGAACAATGTCCATGGAAATAACGATAGAAGAGTGAGAGACAACCGTCATTCCGTCGTTGCTCCGGACAGTGCGGTGTATCCGGCCCCTGCCCAAATATGGGAATTATATTCAAGTCTAGGCCTAATGTGGGACTTGTAGATCAGCGCTAAGTCGGGTGGGGTGAAATATTTCTTACTTCTCTGTAGAAAACCCAAACATTTCATCGCACTTGTTAATAAATGTCTATACTATATTTGAATGTATTTTTTCTCCCGCGAAAAAATTAACTCCGTTTACACCCATACTTCACGATGAATTCGTAATGTTTTCATGTAAACAGATCTTATTGCTTAGCCGTGGCGAAACTAGTCAACTAGTCAAACGAATATTGTTAAAAGTAAATAAAGAACCCGTATGCAAACTGAGATGGTTAATGCTATACAGGGTGTAACGGTTCTAGAGGTCAATACGAGTTTAAATGATAGCTCTCACCTAGGTAAAGAAAAAACTGTTTGGAGTTTCAAGGTGATTCATAAACTTCAGTTTTTCATGGTATGCACATTACTCTTTTATATTTATCTTTTGATTTACCCAACACAGACACATCAAACAAACGCTAAAAAACTACTATCCCAATGAACTTTTCAAAATTTTCAACCATGTTGATTTAACTGGTACCACTGCAGGTACAGTCACTTCCAATTATGTAAAATTCAGAACTTTCCCAAATTCATGTATTGGTACACCTATATTAAATTTTTTTTAGATGGCCCATCTTATTACCTTTCCAAAAAGGTACACAATGCCAATATAGAGAAAGTATGTAGAAATTTATTCGTAGATATCCTATCGGAGAATATTATAAAATCAACAATTTACAGAAGTTGGAAAAAGTAAAAACACTTGTTTTACTTCCACATAATAGGAGTAGAAAATTTTTTGGGATGGTGATCGCTCAAAAATATAAACGCTCAAAAAAATTTGATGGATGTTTCGACCGAAAGTGCACGCTGGTCATCATCAGCGTGGTACTTACACTTTCCACCACGGACATCCATGACGAAAGGTTTTTCCAACTTTAAATAACTTACACCAAGAGTTTATCAAAAGGAAACTTTCTGATAAATTTAAATAAATTAAACTCAAATTAATTCTAAAATGCTATTTGTTGAATTTGAAAATAATTACAATTAATCTTGATAGGTTAAAAATGTCCACCGCAACTTTATAGGAATGCCAAAAATCTCCTAAGTCCCTGTTTAAGGCGTATTGCAGCCAGCATCTTCCGTATTTTCGTCGTTGCATTCCCAATTCTTGTAACTTAATTCTCCCTAGTATTAACAAGGCGTAAATAAACTACATCCCTCATTGCTCCCCATAAGAAAATGTTCAATGGAGTAAGGTCTGCAGGTCTAGCAGGCCAAAGAATCGGTGAACCTCGTCCAATCCGGCGGTTAGGAAATTTTTCATTTAGTAAAGTCCGCATAAATTTGACTGTTGAGCATTTTGGTAAAATGAATGGTCCTACCAAAGGTTTGGGTTAATTTTTGACCAGGTATCGAGGTTGTGGAAGTTCCTGATACCATCCCTGGTGAATTGAGATTCATCCGTCCACAGAATTCTGTTGAGAAATGCCCTGTCGTCAACGTCGCGTTCCAGAATCCAAGTGCTAAGTTCCAGTCTTCTCTCAAAATTCTCCTTCCAGTAGTCCTCGGACTGGCTGATGGTGATACGGACGTAATCCATCTCGATTAATAACCCTCCAAAACTTAGTTAAAGACACTCCTAATCGTCTTGCGACCCGTTTCGTGCTCGTCTCAGGGTCTTGCCTTACGATGGTGATTACTTGCTGCTCGACGTGGGCAGAAGTTCCCGAAGTTTCGGGTCAAGTCTCCCTGTCGTTTGAAGTTACACTTCCTGTTTCTCTTAACCTTCGTAAAGTCCGTGTAAATACCCCTCTTTGGGGTGCTCGCCAATTGGGGGATTTCCATTGATATTCCAGTACAACCGCTCTCTCGTTTCCGTCTACTGCACCATAAATGTAAATAATATCCGCATATTCTTCAAAAGTAAATTCTACAATTTTTTATTAATTTTTGCTTAAAAACACCCGTAGTAATTGATTTTTTTTTTCAACTCTTATAGGTATTCTTGCTGACTGACCATTTTTATAGCAAAATTTCCATCAGGTACGAGTAACAGAACGCCAGGATACAAGGTTGTGAATTCTGGCTTACACTGGCTAATATCGGCAATAAAACAAAATGACACTAACATTTATATAACTTTTTTACAGCAATAATACAAACTAATTACCTATTCACACAAAACAAACATTTTCCACCCTTTATCGTAACAATTTTGTTTATTTAAAAAATTTCCTACCTAAAGTGCAATAAAATAATTAGGTAGTCAGGGATTTCTAAGAATGCGGTTTTTCTAATCCTTTCTCTACCTTGCCATGTTGCACCTTTTTGGAGAGGTAATATGATGGACAATCCAATAAAAATAAAAACGAGGTGTACTAATTACATGAATTTCGGAGAAATTTTGGAAAATGCTGAATTTTAAATAATGGCAAAATATTTTGTTTGCTTTTGGAAGTGACTGTGCCTGCAGTAGTTTGATCAATATTGTTGAGAATTTTGGAAAGGTTACTGGGATAGTAGTTTTTTGGCGTTTGTTTGATGTCGGTGCGTTGGGTAGATCAAAAGATAAAAATAAAAGAGTAATGAAACCATGAAAAACTGAAATTTATGAATCACCCTGTAACTCCAAAACGGTTGAGATTGGTCCCCCCCAGCCACACAATTTTTTCTTTGTCTCGTTTTGAATTCTAAAAATGGTACACAATGATGTATAGACAATAAGATTCGGACTACGCCGTCATGCAAAGTGTTGTCACGACTACGTTCTCCCAACTGATATTCTACGAAAAGTAGGATCTTATGAAAGCTATAAAAACTCAACAGAAATTTCAACTGAGGAAGTCTCGTTTTTGAATCTCAAAGATGAATAAGAATATTCGACGATCGACATGTTGTATATGTTTGTATATATTTTTTTATATGCATCATAATGTTATAAAATATAATATAATTCAGTCAGATAAGAAATCCAATTTCATTTCAATTATATGAAATTGAGTAAATAAAAAACGAGTGTGCTTTAGACCACACGACTGAAGTAAAACTTCTGTAGCTCCATCTATATGTATGTATATATATATATATATATATATATATATATATATATGTTTATATATGTATATGTGTATAATATATACATGTATATACATATACATATATTAATTTTCTACAAATATTTAAATTTATTATCGGTTTTCATTGATAAACGAAATAAAATTACGAAATAGTCAAGAAATCACCGTATATCTCCCTCTCAACTTCCGTTCGCCTCGCCCG
Organism: Leptarthrus brevirostris; assembly: GCA_964036015.1. NCBI lineage: Eukaryota > Metazoa > Arthropoda > Insecta > Diptera > Asilidae > Leptarthrus > Leptarthrus brevirostris. The sequence goes on from OZ038372.1 coordinate 45,373,580, forward strand.
ATCACACTTTTCGTAACGCATTCACCAGCTTACTCCCCAAGTCAAGCGTGCCTAAAGAAGTTTTACTTCAAAAATCTGGCGGTAATTTAGTGGGTTCTAACTTGGCGGAATTTTGTGGGTTTCCGAGTGACTTCTAGCGGGAAGATCTCCAACAGACTTGGAAACACTGATCAGTGCCTCTTGGTTTGTTGACCAAGAAACATCGAAAGGATGACTGTACATGGTTTTTGGCGACTTTGGGAAATTTGGCATCATATCGTGCCATTTACCGTATACTGTCAATTTTTTTGGAACAGAGTATAGTTTTATCACCGACCACAGTGTCCGATATAAGACCACTGAAAAGTAGTTATTTCTCCGTATATATTTGTTTGCCTCACTTGCTTCTAATTCATATGATTTTACTTCCCGGGAACACCTAAAAATTTCGTTAAAATAAATGTCGCCAAACCTGAAATGTCGCCTTTTTTCCGTCAATCAAAATCTGAAAAATGTCGCCAAATTTTTAATCGAGAATTATAAATTCGCCACTGGGAAAAGTCGACCATAAAAAAACCAATCTTCGTGTAAAATGTCGCAAAAAATGTCGCCAATCTAAAATATGATAGACCAATAATTTTTTTTGGATTTTCCCACAGGCCATTCAGAATTATTATGTTTGCAGTACTGTAAAATTTTCAGCAACTTTCTCAAAATCGAAGTTGAAGTTGTACTTGTTGCTGCTGCAACTGCAGTTATAATAGCGGGTTGATGTTCAATTAAATAAGATAGCATGTGAAGTAAATGAGTACAAAGTAGAAGTCGCAGTTACTACAGTCAGTCTTTAAAGCAAGCAGTCGCAAGGGAACCATTCTGCAAAGCGGTCGATGTTTAATTGAATAAATGTTTGAGGTTTCAATTAAGTTCTTTCCTTCTTTTGTTAAGTCCTATCCAAAGTTATTTTGATAGTTATATTACACAATTTTTATTTTTATTTTCTAAGTATTATATATATTATATATTTTCTAGTATAGCTTTTCTCTTTTTCAATTTCTTCATTAAATTTAGTTGTTATAAGTGAAGTAGGTAAATACTGGTAATAGAAGGGGGCTGCTAGTTGCAGCGCGAGTGTGGTAAAATACTAAAGGATAAAGATGATTACATTTGTTAATAAGCAAATTTTGTTGCTTACATCGAAAGCATATTAATAAATGCCGAAAACAATTGTTTTCGTCATTTTCAAAGCGACATTTTAAATTACGACATTCTGAAAATCAATCTTATACTTCTGCGATATTTTGGCGGACGGCAACTTTTTATGGCAATATTTTGTTTAGCGGTATTTTTATTGGCGACATTTTGGTAGACGGCAATTTTAAAGGCGACACTTCGTAGTAGAGCCTTACTTCCCTTGTCAATTTTCCAATCTCCATGTTTAGCTCTTCATTTTGTGCAGGGTCGCCAGATGTGGCGATTTTTCATCGATTTTGGGCGTTTTTATGGCGATTTTTCTTGAAAGAAAAATTGACAGATTATTTGCCTTTCAAAAATTAGTCAAATATTCCACCTCAAATAAAAATACGTAAAAAATATTTTCTAAAGTTTTACAAATGTAATATAAGTCATTGTAGCACAGTTTTCTGAAAAATTTAGCTAATTTAAGTAAAAGTTGCCGCAATTGCAAGTGACACTAGAAGTGACAGAAAATTATGCTCTACCACACGTCTCATGAGTTAATTGTCGGCTTTTTCGCAGTTTAATTCTATGATTTTTGATAACTATTAGGAGAAATAATGGAAAATGGTTTATCAAAAGTGAGAGCTCTTATTTTAGCAACAAGTCGTATATTTTAAGGAAACCTACCAACATGTACCAGAGAAGAACTCGAAAGTATCTGTAATAGATACGGAACAATTCTTGGCTATTTGGAGCAAAACGTTTCGGATTTGTACAATTTGAAACAGAAGCGATTGCTAATAAGGCATCTCAAGCACACGTAACTGGACTTTTGAATATGTATAGATTCGTTAGTTTCTTTTTACCTTTTATAGAGAATATGCCGAATATATAGACCAGCGTCTGAAAAGGTTACATTTAAAAGTTGAAAAGTTTTTCCCAAATGAAGAGGTACCAATTGGGAAAGTTCTCGTAAATATTTCAGTATCGAAGTATCACAGTAGACATATTTTAAGGACAACCAGCGGAACACCGAAATATGTCAGTGGGTGATGCCATTAACTTAATAGCGAATGATTTTTAAAACAAATTGCGCGCAGAGAGGCAGCAATTATTGCCAACAGCTGAGGCTAAAAGTGACCTATTTATAAGGTTCGGGCAAAAGTGGCTTAGAAAATGTTTCTTAACTTTATGTAGACAATGAAATACATTTTGTTGGAAGTCTTTAATTGTTTTGCGTTTTTCCCGAAACTATTTGATATTTGGCCCGAAGATAGGAATTGGTGGCAGAATAACAGCCGTGTAGTTAAATTTTCATGTTTGAGTCTAATTTTCATTGGGGTGAAATGGGAATCAAATGAAATTATTTTTAATGTCATCGAGTGGGGGATAAAAGATTGTAAAAACGAGTTCAAAAATATAAATGTCCTAGCAAAAGTCATTATTAGTGGCTTAAGCAACTTCCTGGTAACGATTGCTGGACTAAAAACCAACGAAACTTGGGGTATGAAATTAAAGAAATTACTCGTACAGTAACACAGTATATTACATACCCAATAAAAAAACAATTTATTGTAATATTATCGCGATAAGCTAAATGAAGTGACTATTTGCACTTACGTGTACTTCCGTGTCTACACGTATTCGCAACTTTGATTTCCACTTTGTTATTTTGGCGATAATCATGGCTACAAAAAAGTAATAGATTGGCGATTTTGGCGACTTTTTAGTGAACATTTGGCGATACTGTCTGTGTTATGTCTGGCGACCCTGATTTTCTGTCTTTAGTTATGTTACCTCCTCCTTGACAGCTGTAGCGCTAGCTACGAATATAATTTTTAATCTTTAATTAAAATATTCATCAGTTTGATTATATTATTTCGATAAAATATTTCCACTTTGATTACGTGCAATCAGACTGTGCAGATAAAATAACTGTCAAACATATTTTGATTAACCTGTACACTTCGATAAATATATGAATAGCGTGAAACACAAACCCTTTAAAGAATATAATAATCATTCAGTCATTGAAAATAAAATACTGAACTCTATACAGAGAAAATTCTAAATTACATATCTATGTATGTATTTATTTTAAAGTAGGATACAAAAATTGGAATTCAGTAAATCAGTATAGCTAGAACAATGGAACTCGTTAATTCTAAAATTTATATAAAAATACAAAGATTGAAAATAAAAAATAACTTTAATAGAATCTACCGAAATGGCTTTGTGAAACATGTTTATAAATAAAAACAAAACGTTTCGACAACCACGTACTTTTATTTCACAATATTTACTAAAATCAAATCCGACACGTGTTTCGATCTTGCGATCGTTATCAAGGAGTGCTGTCTTGCTACTGATCAGAAAGTATACAAATTGCATAGGCACAGTGGACTAACGGGTTGAATTATTTTCGAATATGCAGTTGAATAAAATAGTTTTTTAAAAAAAAGTTGAACCGACTTCACAAAAAGCGCTAAAAAGCATAAAATAATTTTTAATTTTATATCTATTACGACATTTTGAAGTCGGTGCAAATCCAAGCTCCATCATAGCCACGTGCATCCAACTCAGCTCATAACACATATCGATCGGCGAATTCAAAGAGCCTGCACTGTTTGTGGTGGTGAAGGAACCTTGTTCCACAGATTCTTCCCATGCCCAACTTTGCGCGATATTAATAATCTTGTTCACGAGATGTGCCAGATTATCTGCTCGACATTCGGCAATACGTCAGTAACATAACATGTACGTCGCTTTTACTCTCGCGAAGGACCTGTAACCTGGTTATTTGTTTAATGAGCTTTTTCCTAACATTTGCAGAGCTATTACCATTAACATGAATATTTACGTTCCGTGTAAATGTTGCGTACACGGAGTACACGGATCCGTGTAAATGTTGCGTACACGGATCCGTGTTCTCCGTGTACAAGCTCTTTTACACGGACAAGGGTGATGCGAATAAGCAATAAGCACTGCCTAATAATAAGATACAATTTGACTGCTGAAAAAAATTTAATATGAGCAGGTTAAATCAGCTGTTTAAGTACCACGTTAACCAGCTTACTTGAAACTTGTACTAAATCCTACAGTATAAATAAGCTCAAAGTCACAACCTTTCCAACTTTTTTAAATTTGTTCGAGTAGGGCGGCCTCTTTGGTAATAAAGGCGGACTTTTGACATTTACAAGTTCCGAGAAACCTAAGTAGGTTCGACTGGTGTTATACCTAACATGTCTAATACAACGTGATTGCCATTTAACTACATAAAGTATTATTGAACAAAAATTGAAAATGATATTTCTGGGGAATACAGGGATTTGAATATCCGGACGAATATAAAAATGTTAGGTTTCGTTGAGGATTAAAATTATGAGAAATATGAAGCTAAAATATTCCTAATCTAACAAAAAAGGATTTACAAAAATAAAAGAAAAGCATATAAGCTTTAAAGACAATAGCGCTTCGACTTTTTATTAGAAAAAGTCTAATCCAAAGAAAACTGAAAAAATTGGTGGCTTGATTGCCTTGGTTTTAAGGGAGAAATGAAAATTTAATTTTACACTCAAACGAAATTCGATGGTTGAATGAATGCTTAGGTCAAACGACGTAAAAAAAGCTTCGAGCAGTTTCCAATTAGATTACATATATGAACTCGAACAGTTCTAAATTTATCGACCACATTTCAACCATGAATCCTGCACGTGGAACACATTTAGATTCCCTTTTTCGAAAAGATACTTAGGTATCTCAAATATACGCATGGAAAATGTAGCGTGTTTGAGTAGAGACCAGATGTACTTTTCCTGTATCTACCTGTGTCTATCGAGTTTACCGTCAAAGAGCTAAATAAATAAATGAAATCCCACGTCAAAGTAAAATAAATTTTCCTTTTCGAATTGAGTTTCGAGCTGCAACTGTAACTCAACCATAAATGAGTCGTATCTGCAAGCAAAATAGTGTGCAAAGTACATATGGGGTTAGAATCAGTAGATACCATTGGAGGAACTTAAGAATTGTTGGTTTATATTACAATTTATGTGATTGAACTTCAAAAATAAAATCGCAATTTACCGCAGGTTATTCAAAATATACACTGTGGCACTAGCAATGGCAAGCATCCTCCTAATTTTCATGAAATTGAGAAATTTTTATATTGCTTGGAAACCAACAAGTTCTCCGCAAGAAATTCAACTTGCACAACCCAAGACCAATCCATTTGTTATGTCTTCTGGCTGCAACCTCTATCTATTAATTCAAAATCTCAATTTCCCAGAAAAGGAGAAACCGTAAATAGTGTATTTATTGGATTGCCTCAACCTAAGCGTAATCGTCTATTGTAGAAAATACAATGGTAGCAGCACCAATTCAACAACAGATGAAGAATAAAAAGCTTTCAATTTAGTTTCCTTGAAAGAATATGTAGCATACCGAGGGATAACACCAGTCACTGCAGACCTATCCGACTTAACTACCTAAGACCGAGGGACCTTCCTACTTTAAAATGAATTTCCGAGATTCTGTGTCTGGCTCCGTGTGCATTCACTTTTTGTACAATTTTTCTGTAGATTTATGGCATAGCATAGAGCGTGTGGGCATTGTCTACTGGAGACCAGAAACACCAGGAAAAAATTGAGAAAATGTTCAATGGTCTGAGAAATAGTAGAAAAAAGGTGTATTTACATAAATCCCCATTTGTCACATTTCAAACGAACTTTTAGAAGTTCTTAAAATAGTTGAGAATTGTTCTAGGTAATTAGGAGGAAATTTATGGGCAAAGTTGTACTAGCTAAAGGTGTTTACATCTGCGTACCTAATTTAGTTTACTTATTTGTGTAGCTAGGGGATTAGATATTTTCGAATTGTTTGCTATAAAATTTGACCTTAGTTGTCCGAAGTTTTTTATATAATAATATCATATATTTGAGATTTTCACAGTGTTCTATATTAAGCTGTTTTTAAAGTATATATATTACTTAACAAAAGGTCTCTTAAATTGGTAAAAAAATTATTTGCCCAGTCTAAATGTGCGGAAAAAGGGGCTCATCAATCATATTGTTTGGATCTGTTGGGGGATCGGTGTTGATTATAAAACTCAGTTTCTGAGGTGGCAATTGCCCCCGCCCCTCATTCATAACCATAAACCATGTCAGTATTTGTAAGATTCATCGCCCCGTGAGTGCTGATAAACCAAATCATAGCCACTCAGAATACTCAACTTAAATTTAGGTTAGGTTAGGTTACGGTAGCGGCAAAAAAGCCTCGCATTGACAAGATCGGGCCCATAGCGCTACAACGTCCAGATCCCTTCGCCTGGAGGTTTCATTTCGCAATCGGTCGGAGGCTGTTCTATTAGTATAAAATATACCCGTCTTCCGTTACGAACTTTAAATGCTTTTCATGTTGATTTCGAGAATTCTTTTAATCCTTCAATAAAGTGTTTGCCAGGTGCTTTCTTTCTTGTCCTAGTAGTAACGATATAGAGGTGCTCCAATCTTTTTTTTTGTATTGGGTTCCTGACAATGTTCGCACAAATCAGTGTCGGTAAGACCAATTCTTAGCGTTATTCCCGGTGTAGATCCCGACCATAGTTCTACATTGAGTCCGAGTTAAGTAGAAGTAGGCAACTAGTCTTCTTTTGATCATAGGTTTTCCACATGGTCTTCGCTTCGTTGTGGTGTCTTCCCATCTTCTTTTCGATTGATCTAACAGCCCGTTTTTGAGAGATTTGGCAACATTGTGTATCGTAGGAAGTATTTCTTCGGCTTCTGAGCTTTTATTACAACTGCTTTCTTAGTGAGAACATCTGTTGCTTTATTTCAGTTGTTTGCGTACAGGTATTTTCTTCACGCAGAGTAGTGTCAATCAACTTGTCCTTCGTGTATGCATGTTGGGTCCTGGATAGTAGGTTGGGTTCGAGATTTTCCCTAATGTATAAATCCCAAACATTTTACAGTGATATTAGTAGGAGTGAGTTAAGACTGATCGGTCTGTAGTCACTGAGTTTGGCGTGTCCGCAAGTGTCCGCTTTCGGAATGAAGACTATGCGTGGCAGATGCCAGGATTCCGGTACCACCCGGGACTGACTGGTATTATACCGTCTGTTCCTTGGGATTTTTCCGGATCAAAGGAGTTAATTGCCTATCTGACGATGTCCTGGGAAGTAATTGTAAACCTGTATCTCCAATTTGTAACGACATTTTCCGCTAGAGTTGTCACTGGATTTTTTAAGGCAGGGAAGTGAGTGTCCAGGAGGACCCCAAGCGTTTCCTTCCTTTTCCTTTTCCAGACACCGTTATTATTATAAGGTAGCATATGTTGTGAATTACGTTTTGATATTACTGTTTCTGAGGTCTTTTGAATTTCTTCACAGATGCTCTTTCTCTTAGCTGCTCTGATTTTCTTTAGAGCAGCTCTATAGTCAGTCTACGCTACTACTACTACGTTGACATTTTTGCCAGCCTAAATAGGGCGCACTAATTTGGCTGAGATATTTTCCAAGGCCTGCTCATAGGACATACCTGTTCGAAGTATCGTTCAAACATTCAGTAACGTGACCACAACAGATTCAAGGTATTCATCGGTACTTGCCATGTTCCTGAATTTCGGTCACCGCTGTTCTCAAAGCTAATAAAGCTGTGATCCAATAGCGAGATCCTTTCTAGTAACATCCAGTCTACCAGTTTACAGCTATACGTTTCCATGGAAAACGTCACGTTCAGTATATTCTAGAAGTCATAACAAATGGATTGGTCTTGGGTTGTGCAAGTTGAATTTTTTGCGGAGAACTTGTTGGGTTCCAAGCAATATAAACATTTCTCAATTTCACGAAAATTAGGAGGATGCTTACCATTGCTAGTGCCACAGTGTATATTTTGAATTTTGAAGTTCAATCACATAAATTGTTCAGCTCATTAGGGTATTTGAGGTGTCGATTCTTGAGACTTAGGTACACAAAGTCTACGCCCCACGCCATTTCCTAAACTTTAGGTAAAGAAGGTCCTCCGCCTCCATGTTGATCTGGAGTCTGGACAGTCCGAGTCTAGTTGAATTTCGGCACCGGTAGCGTGCATTTTGGAGATGCTTGGAACACCTACCAGTTCATCTTTGAAGGCAGTACTTTTATATCTGCTGCTGAGACCTGCTGCTATCATTTCAGGCGGATCTCAGGTGCCACTGGCAAGTCTTCACAGTGCCCGCCGGCAGTTGCAGCATTAACTACTGCTGACGTTTTCGTAGTTATCTCTACCGAGTTTTTTTCTTAACCGGACCTTTCCATCCATTTTAAAGCATGTTTTACCTTCTGCCAGGTTGCGTCTACTTCGTCTGACAGCTCCAGATTGACCTGTTCGGTTCGTTGGTTGACCCTACCAGCAGCTTAAAAAAGCTACTACCGACATAATCTAAGCTATCCTAGACACACACAAGGCTCTGTAGCCTGCAATGTGTGAAAATCGTTACCTTAGGTAAATGGTTGTGTTCAAAAAATTTGTCAAAATTGCGGAACGGAACGAAACCACAGATTTGTCCAACACGGTTATGGTTTTGAAAAACAAATTTTTCTTTTTCTAGTTTTAAAGATTTACAAAATTTCGTCATCAATGTTCGACCTTTTGTGCTGTGCTATTTTTAAAAAGTGAAAAGTAATAAAAAAAATGTATAGGTACACCTAGATAAGCACATGGACAAAGTAAAACTTCTTTTTTCTTTGTCTTTCTTATTTATTTGTTTTATTTATTTCATTTCTTCTATTTCTAGGCATTTTAGGCTATTTTCTAGGGACATTTCTCTAGTGTAACAGCTGCTGACACAGCTCTTGCCGACTACTAGCCGAGCTGCAAAAGGGCTCAGAACCTTTGCACCTAGAGAAAGAGCTCTCCTTAGCCAGCTCATTGGCGGTTTCGTTACCCTCGAATCCCTAGTGAAAATTGCATAATCAAAAAATCATCTTCGGGGTGAGTACCCAAAGACATGGGATTTCAACAGGCCCATAGGGACATGTAGCCTTGTTTAGGGTAGTATTAAGGTGAGCGTTGCAGTTAAGTCTTTTATCGAGCAGAAATATTCAATGATCGTGCTTTGGATTGAAATTGTACCAATGCCCAAATGTTGCCCTTTGGTGAACAGCACAACAACAGAATTGACAGGTTTAATAGTGAGGCCTTAGCGCACTAGTTAGTACCGTGCGAAGAGCTGACCTTATTCGACAGTCAAGTTGAACTTCCTTGTAATAACGACTGCAAGGTCATCCACCTGTGTGTGGGCACTCCTTAGCTGCCTTAATGCACACATAGGTGTTACTTGTAGGCAAACTGAATAGAATGAAGGTGAGATGATTGGTCCAGTTTGCACCTGATATGATGGTCCAGCAGTCTTTACATCGTCTAAAGTAGAAAAGATGTGAGACTGTTGGTATAAATGACTTAGGTAGCTCTAGAGGTTTGCATTAAGTAATGAATTGAATATTTATAATGTCAATATTTTTTCCATTAGATAATTAAGTAGGTGTCATTGATGTTGCAGCTGTCTCAAACCGTATAGAGAGCTTTGGCGTCGCAACCTATGATGCACTGTCGGTTCGTCCGTTCACAGAAGCCGCTAAATTGCTTGACCTTATCAGGTGCGTGTGCTGTCACGAGGAAAGTTGGCCGAAGGAAAGACAATTCCCTACCAACCGCCTACTGCAGGGGTCTTTCTCAGGATCAGCACAAGGTCTCTGGAAATATAGTTATTAATGGGGAAATATTTAACACTGTTCTCAATTAGGATAACCGTCGGAGTCTTTCTTCTTCCCTGTGGTAAAGCAACTTACGCGAGTTTTTTAGCTACCTATGTATGCAATAAAATTTACATCGATTATAGGTTAAACAGACTTTAGGTTGGTATAGATAGACAATTAAATTTCATAGACAAATAAATTTCGAGTTATGTTAGGACAAAAACAATTGCTCAACTAGCTCCTCTCTACCCTACTAATAATAAGTGGTGGTTCCTTTCATATATTTCGAGTATAATACCTTAGAAAGATATATATATGTACATGCGCGTGCCTTATTTGAAATGAATTTTGTTTTGTCACACCAGACGAAAAACAGTGACATTTTGCTTCCTCTTAAAAATTCATTTCACAATTTCAGTATTCAGCTTAAATTTTCTTCAGTTTATTTCCAAATTCGAGTTAGGTTTTTTAAGGTTTCAAGAATAGGCAATGGAATGCTTTCGAAAACAAGTAAAATAAAATTCAATAATAACTTTGTAGGCGACCATATGACGTTGATAAATGTAGTGCAAAAATGCTTTAATATTTGCGAAAATTGCGGAACTCGATACTCTGTTGAATCGAAGGCAATATAAACTACAAGTATTCTTTGACCTAGATTTTCTAACAAAAGAATCTTATCTTTTGTGATATTCCCTAGCATATGGCCAAACAGTCGTTTTGGGGATTCGGGATTCTGCCCAATTGGAATGTATGTATCCAAGTTGGGGCATATGTGAAAGGGATGTCGTGGCAGTGAGATTCAAACAAATTTTATTTTTCGTTTTATTGAGGTGTTACATTTCCGTACATGTTGTGGCGATAATTCCAAATATAAAAATGTAAATTACCAAGAATCCACGTTTTGCTCTCCAACTGAAGGAGTTCTTGGTCCTAAACTCAATCTTGCTTTGTTGTTACAATTGTGTTGGCAATGGTTAACGATTTTTCCTTCTTTACTGTTTGAGGGTAAAAAAATTTTACTACTGCACATGATGTCAGGGTTTGTGATTGAATTCTTGATATAAGTGCAGAAGTATAAAAGATCCCTTTAGAGCTTTAGAAGCTCCGTGTCTACGGAGGTTCATTGAATTCAATAAAAATTGATTTTCTTCCAATCGCACGCTGAATAGACTCTCAGAATATTATTATAGATTCACTTATCTATTCTGCCGGTTTATTGTGTAACAAGCAAAAGTTGATGTAATTTTGAAAAAGTTTCCACTAGTAAACTAGTTTGCGCCTGGTCTTAATTTAAAAAAGATAATCTAAAACTGCCGTAATACATTTCTACACCAGCAAAGAATAACGACAAATGGAAAGGTCCAGAATGGGCTGGTAAAAATTCCAACTTTAAGTTTTTCGTCTTCTGTTCGAAATTTTTTTCAAATCTTTACATTCTTTATCACTTTCATATTTTTGACGGAGCAACAGAGGACTCTCAACGAAATTCAGCAGAACTATATACCGAACCTTTTTCTCCCTTGGTGTATTTTTTCAGGCGTAAAATGTTGTGCAGTTTTATGGATGATGGATAATTTAAAACCATCTAGTTTTAGTTGCGGAAATAGTCGGGGCGGTTTTAAAGTTATTTCAGTTTCGGTATAAAGCTGGTGGCCCAATTAAACGGTATTTTTACTAAAAGTTGTTTCTACTAATAAAATATAATAAAATAAAATAATTCGAACTCCCGCAACATACATATTTGGATAGAAAAATTTGAACATCTTTGATACGTTCTGTGTTTCATCATTGTGGTATTAATAGACGGAGTGTATCACATAAGGTGTGCCAAAATAAGTGAGGTGATAGATCTCACCTAACCAAACAAAAAATTATATGGCAGAGTGGTGAGGGGGAAGGAGCTACAGGGTGATTCATAAATTTTAAAATTTTCATAGTAAGCATATCATTATTTTATTCTTATCTTTTGACCTACTCAACGCAGCGACATGAAACAAACACCAAAACCACCAATGAAAAACAGGTGTATTAATTACATACATTTCCCAAAAAATGTCGGAAACTTTTTTACTTTCGATCAACATTGATGTGCATACCCTGAAAATTTTGAAATTTATGAATCACCCTGTAACTTCCAACAGAGAAAGGGGAAGAGGGGTTAGGTGAGCTCCATCAACTCACTAATTTGGACACACCTTATGTGAAATACCGCGTGTATAAACTGGAAACAAAAATATAAAAGAACATTTTTTTTTAAATTCGTCTCCTAAAGGTGTGAAAGTGGGTGTAATAACTAACCTAATTTCGTAAAGTATAGACCGATTTGGAGGAATCTGTTTTTTCTTGTGTAGATTATTGGTCATACAGAATATGTTCTATTTGTTACGCTATAATTCCCCTGCGCAATTTTTATCCTGGCGAGCGTTGGAGAAAGGGGCGAGTTAGTGCTAACCGTAAATGCTATGCAAACAAATTTAAATGCTTTTAGTTAATCACTTTTACTGAAACAACTGACGACTCTTGCTGAAATAACCATTAATTTCAATTTAGTTACTTCGTAAGGTTCGATAATGTAAGTATATTTATAGCGTGTGTTAGTTAAGTTACGTTTGTTTTGTCATTTGTTGTGAATTTTAACCAGGTTCATAGGTCGAAATAATTTCCTTTTTTAATAATTTTAATATGAAATTCAAGAAAAATTGTTTCATTTAGTCCCCTCAAAGAACATTGATTGTACAAAATAAATGTTTTATTAAATCAAAATTTTTAATCGGATATTTTTAACCGACTTCCCAAAAAAAAGAGGTTCTAAGTTCGACGCGTATTTTTTTTTTTTATTTATTTTTTTTTTTTTTATTTTTATTTTTTTTTTATGTCTGACCGGGCATAACTTTGTAACGCGTCGACCGATTTTGATGATTCTTTTTTTGTTGGGTAGAGTATGTTCACCGATTGGTACCATGTCAAAAAAATTTTTGGAAGGGTGGGGGTGGGGGGTGGGGGTCAAACCTAACTTTGTAACGCGTGGTCCGATTTGGATGGTTCTTTTTTTGTTGTACAGAGTATGATCCCCCATTACTAATAGGAGAAAAAAATTTGGCCTAGGGTGGGGGGAGGGGGGGAAGGGTAGTCTAACTTTGTAACGCGTGAACCGATTTGAATAATTCTTTTTCTGTTGGGTAGAGTATGTTCCGTGGTTGATACCAGGTGAAAAAAATTTTGGGGGGTGGGGGGTGGGGGTTGAACCTAACTTTGTAACGCCTGGTCCGATTTCGATGGTTCTTTTTCTGTTGTATAGAGTATGATCCCCCATTGCTAATAGGAGAATAATTTGGTCCTATGGTGAAAGGTGTGGGTGGGGGGAGGGGTAGTCTAACTTCGTAACGCGTGGACCGATTTGGATAATTCTTCTTCTATTGGATGGAATATGATCCTTGGTTGATACTACGAGAAAACAAATGTTGCTGGTTTGGGGGTGGGAGAAGGGGGGGTGGAACCTTACTTTGTAACGCGTGGATTGATTTGTACGGTTCTTTTGCTGTTGTATAGAGTGTGATCCCCCATTGCTAATAGGAGAATAATTTGGTCCTAGGGTGGAGGTGGGGGAGGGGGAGGGGTAATAACTTCGTAACGCGTAGACCGATTTCGATGATTCCTTTTATGTTCGGTAGAGTATGTTCCTTGATTGATACCATGAGAAAAAAAGTTTAGTGGAATGGGGGTGAGGTAGGGGGTTAAAACTAACTTTCAACGCGTGGACCGATTTGGATGGTTCTTTCTTCGTTTTATAGAGAATAAGATACTAAAAAGTGAAAAATAAAATAGTTTTCAAAAAAAAAGTTGAACCGACTTCACAAAAAGCGCTAAAAAGCATAAAATAATTTTTAATTTTATATCTATTACGACATTTTGAAGTCGGTGCAAATTAAACAAATAAAACAACTACAGTACCACAATTGAAAATAATACCTAATACTACCTGAGCATTTCAGTTTACGGGATCATAAGAAATGACGATTAAATACTTTTATTGTAGTTGTTTGGTTTGTTTGATTTGCACCGACTTCAAAATGTCGTAATAGATATAAAATTAAAAATTATTTTATGCTTTTTAGCGCTTTTTGTGAAGTCGGTTCAACTTTTTTTTTGAAAACTATTTTATTAATTATACTGACGACCCGCATTTGTAGTTTGGCAGATTCCTCAACAGGGTCTTAACAAACTGACGATTCGAACTGGAACCTAAAGGATTACGAACCAGGTCTGGAAACTGCCAATCCCGTCAACGACAACTTAACTGTAAGATCTGGGAAGACAACACTATTGGAGTGGGCCATAACTTGCAAATGTCAAAACGTTCACCACGTATCATACATCAGCAACCAACAACACTAATGGGGGAAACCGTGTGAAGCAAAGTACCGCCGTCTTTAGTCTAATTTCGTTTTTTCACTCTTTACACTATCTATGTAGCACTTCATTTTCTCTACGGTAACACTACGAATCGAGCTTCAAAAGCAGAGTGAGTGAACCGTTTCATCTACCAATACTTTTACTAGAAAAACACCCCGCCTACTGGTCTAATATATTTTCAGTATTCGGTTTAGTGTTTCATTAATATTGTTTACTTTATCATCTTAAAGTGTTTTTTTATAATTCCTACTTACCGCTGTCACTATCAGAAAATTCTCGTTTCGTTTTTTCGTGTATCCATCTCGACTTGGTAGGTACGTTTATTTTATTTTTATTTTTCTTTTATTCATGGGGTGGGCTTATTTCAAAAATTTGCTTTGGGTTCCGGCAATCTTGATGTAGCGGTTGCTACAAATAATATTATCTTTATATAAAAAAAATTTAGTTTGAATAAATAATATATTTTAAATCCACTTTGATTATTTTTAATAAGGCCGTACGAATAAAATTGTACACTGCGATAGTGTAAAATATATGTAGATATGTACTTTAAAAAATAAAAAAAGAAAGAGATTAAATTGAACTACATAATAATACTAATAATATTAAAAACAGGGTTGTAGTTAAATATAACATTTGATTTGCATTCAAAAAGTATTGACTATATACAAATAAAATTACAAATTATATATCAATGTGTTAGTTGTAAAGTAGGTTAGAGTAATTGTGATTTGAAATTGTGTCTAACCAGATCAGCCAAAGTGGAACTAGTAACTAATAAAAATATTTAAGTTTCAAGTTATAAAAATTGAATTCTTTTCTAAATAATAATTAAAACGTATCTAGCCCATATTTTGGATATAAAGGAACACTAAGTTTTGAGGCTCCACAAACAGGGAGTACGCAAACCTCAATAAATATTCATTTCGGCCCCAACCTTTACCACGTTTCACTCGTCATATGGTATTGTCATCCGCCCATCACAGTCGCTACAAGGTGAGCGCAAACCTGCCGAAAAAGTGACGTACGAACATTTTGTCGTGCAGTTGGCAGTCAGAGACTGAAAAGCGGAGGACAACTCAATGTTAAAATTGGTGGAAGGCGTCGCGATCGCTAGCTGTCGAATATAGGAATCATTATTAACATAGTAATATGTGGCATTCTATGGTCCAAATGTTATTATTTTTCAATTAATTAATATTTTATGAATATTGGCGAGTGGTAAAAAGATCCTAGTTAGTGATAATAGAAACAAAATTAAGCGGAAAATATAGAAGATTTTGAACCAGACAAATGGGGATCCATAGACCTTAAATGTATTGTACATTTCCAAATTTATTACCTAAATTTAAAGTAATTCTCTCTCTTTCTTTTTAGCGTCATTTCTGTATCGGCCTCTAACATTATCGTATTTAACATCAAATCTCTAAATAGTCTAAATCATGCACGCCATGTATTTGTTTTCTTGAATACTTTAATTTAGTAAATTTAATGTGAAACAGAAATAGTGCCATAGTCATACAAAGTTTATTAACGGTGGAATAAGTGATAACGTGTCGGTCTACCAATCCGGAGGTCCCAGGATCGAAACCCGCCGACACGACGGTGACACATGGTTGCTTTCTGCTGACAACAGATTAAGATACAAAGGCCAAGAGGGTTACAGAGTAAATGTCAGTGGTTAGGAATCCACTTCAAATTACAGGTCCGCTGGCAATTGTTGTCTCGAATCGGATGAAGTTCTTCTCCCTCCCTAAACCACACAAGGGGTTACGGGAACTCGTGATTGAGTGAATTTTTTGATTTTTAAATACTGAGTAAATGTTTATTGACTTGTTCTTAATTCATTAAAGCTGATTTAAATTTAGATTCTAGAATTTTGTTTGCTTTTTTTGTCTACTTAAAAAATTTTCATGGGCTTACCGTGTAGGAAAAGGTCATCCAGGTAAGAAATCCAACATATCTTGGAAAGATTATCAGTATTTTTATGAAGGAGGGAAGAGGATTTTAACACTCCGAAACCTCAAAGGAAGTTTTATTTGATCGCTACGCAAATCCAATTTAACGCGTCTGGCCCATTGACGTAATTATCTTTCTCTTGTATCTCCCATTTCATATTTGCGTTCTGAAAAAAAACCGAATTCTTTGTAGAATCATTCAGATCTCATTATGGAGGTTACAAATAAAGATGGCCAGTACATAAGTTGTTTTGTTTAGCAAGACAAAAATAGAATCAGGGCCAGGTCATCACATCCGTTATCTCGGGGACTTATTTTATAGCACACTATTGCTACTATAAGCAAAATTCTGAATCTAAGGTATGGGTGGGGGAGCTAAGGTATGGCAGGGGGTCAAGCAACGCGTTACGTAACACTAAGTTCTTGTCAAAATTAAAAAACCTAACTCATAACTCGTGACTCACGGCTCAGTTTATACGGTATATCTACACTATACATATTTTTTTTACATACGAAAAGAGTCGCTTCCCTGAATAAACGGAAGTATATATATGGCAAAGAACCACAGTAAGCCGTGTACCATGAATCCATAGCTTGGACTCTAAGAGTCCGAATGTGGGCAAGCAAAACCACCTAAACTACAAGCCATGAACTTACGAATTTCACGCACAACACATTACGGCCAAAGTGGGCTGAAATTTCGTTTAATTTACATTGCTTCTTATTTCGGTATTTTGCGACACATAATTGAAATTTTTAGGTAAAAATAATCATCTGAAACGTTACGGCTCGTTACAAGGGGGGTCAGAAATCTTAAAAAACTGCGTTACCTAATACTTGAAAGGCCTCTAAGGAGGGGAGGGGGGGTTAGTTTTGAATGTACAACTATCACTACGCGGTATTAAACGCGTTTTTCTTAAAACTGAATTTTTTAAATTTAATGTTACTGTAACTCGAAAACAATGTATTGTGCCGATTCAAAAATATTTTTTTACATGTAAAGGACATGTTTTGTCAAACCACGATTTTTTGATTGGATCAATGAAAAAATGTCAATTTGGGATGTAGAAAATGGACACTTTTTGGAGAAAATTGTTTACTTTCCTTACATGCCGCGATTTATATAATCTTCAGTATTTTTTAAAATCCATCGTTGATGGTACGGAAAATTATATTTATTTTAATGGTGATTTGGGTCTTTTATACCAGAATGTTTCCTGAAAGTTTTCGATTTTTTAATGCTGTCCCTTCTGAGATACTTATTTCAGATTGAAAATAAGCGATTATAGATAAGTCGCAATATTTGAAGACCCATTAAAAAAAGGATGTAACTCTAAGGCCTGAAACTTTTCAGTGAAACAGTATACTATTAAGAATATATCCAGACAAATAATTGAAGGTGAGACGTTTTAGTTTTAAAATTTTTAATTTTAAAAAAGAAGATTTTTAGTTTGTAAACGTTTACACTTAACAATTTGTTTGTTTATTTACAGTTAAGTAGGCCTAAATATATTGTATATCTTATGCTCTTTAAAATGGTTTTTGCTTGAACTGAATTACTTTAAAAACGACGAAGCTACAAAGTCTAACACAAAACTCTGTAAAATGCAAAATAGGTTGACATACCAATACAAAATTGCTGCTCTAAAAAATTTATAAATACCTGTTTTCAACTCTCTGAGTATAGTACAAACGTAGGTAACAAAATAAAAAATAAATAAATATTGACAGCAACCTTCACAAATTAATTTGTTTGATTTAATATGGATTGACTCCTCTATAACTGAGACTGCCTTTGGAGAAATTAACATACAAACAATGTGTGCCAATCGGACTCCATTTAGCGAAAAGAAATAATTCAAATCAGACACAGGTAAAGAAGTAAGGTGACTCCTACCACCTTAGGTACACCATCTCTCTACCTTTTCCATTTCCACCCTAGGTAAAACATTTTTATCATAGCACTAACAAGAATATGTACTCTGTACAGCAGAAAACTCATCCAAATCGGTCCACGTATTATAAAGTCCACACGTCCCACACACCCACTCTAGTTACATACAAAATTCGTATTAAAGAGTTCGCATACTCTACAGGGTGTTTCAGATCTGACGTGCCAAAATGAGTGGGGTGATAGATCTCACAAAAAATTGTATAGCAGGGGGGAGGGCAATCTCAACCATTTGGGAGTTACAGGGTGATTCATAAATTTCAGTTTTTCAATGTATCCACATTACTCTTTTATTTTTATCTTGTGATCTACCCAGTACAGCGAGATCAAACAATCGCTGAAAAACTATTATCCCAATGACCTTTCCAAAATTGTCAGCAATGTTCATGTAACTCGTACCATTGCAGGTACAGTCACTTCCAAAAGTGAAAAAAAATGGTTTGCGATTACATAAAATTCTGCATTTTCCCAAATTTTCTCCGAAATTCATGTAATTAGTACATATCATATCAAAAAGGTGCAACATGGCAAGGTAGATAAAGGATTAGAAAAACCACATCCTTAGAAGTCCCTGACCACCTAATTATTTTATTGCACTTTAGGTAGGAAATTCTTTAAATTAACTAAATTTTTCGAAAATGTTTGTTTTGGGTTACCAGGTAATTCATTTTAATTATTCCTGCAAATGAGTTATAAAAATGTTAGTGTAAATTTGTTTTACTGCCGATATTAGCTTGTGTGAGCCACAAGCCGACCGATCCGAAACTTCGGGAACTTCTGCCGACGTCGAGCAGCAAATAATCACCATTGTGAGGCAAGACCCTGAGACGAGTCGCAACACGATTAGGAGTGTCTTCATCTAAGGTTTGGAGGGTTATTAATCGAGAGGGATTACGTCCGTGTCACCATCAGCCAGTCGAAGGACTACTGGAAGGAGATTCCGAAATAAGACTTCAATTGAGGAATTGGCTCCTAGAATGCGACCTTGAGGACAGGGCGTTTCTCGACCGAATTCTGTAGACGGATGAATCTCAATTCACCAGGGATGGTATCACGAACTTCCGTAACCTCCATACCTGGTTGGAATGGAAACCACACATGACAAAGGTGACCTCATTCCAGCAGAGACTTAGTGTCAATGTTTGAGCTGGTATCATCGGCAATCATTTGGTAGGATCATTCATTTTGTCGCAAATGCTGAACAGTCAAATTCAAGCGGACTTTTTGCAGAATACACTGCCGAATCTAATAGAGGACATCCCTGTGCATAATCAAATGGACATGTTTTACCAACACGATGGAACACCAGCGCATACTGCTGACATTGTGAAGGCAATACTAAGAGAAAAATTTCCTAACCATTGGATTGGATGAGGTGCACCGATTGCTTGGCCTGCAAAATCTCCAGACCTTACCTTATTGGACTTTTTTATGAGGAACAATGAAGGATGAAGTTTATTCAAGCCTTGCTAACACTATGGAGGATTTAGTTAAAAGAATTGGGATTGCAGCGACGAAAATACGGGAGAGGCGGGCTGCAATACTACTTAAACAGGGACTTAGAAGAAGATTTTTGGCATGCATCTAAAGCGGCGGTGGATAGTTTGAACAGATTTTGCAACATACTTAGATTTATTGTAATATGAGTTTAGTTTCTTTAAATTGCAAATTTTCAAATATTTTCCGATAAGTTTTCGACTTATAAATTTATACACCCTTTCTCTACCTGGGCATGCTGCGTCTGTTTTGAATGGCAATAAGATGGGCAATCCAATAAAAATAAAAAAGCGGTGTACTAATTACATAAATTTTGGAGAAAATTTGGAAAAATGCTGAATTTTAGGTAATCGCAAACCATTTATTTTACTTTTGGAAGTGACTGTACCTTCAATGGTAGGAGTTAGATCAACATTGTTGACAATTTTGGAAATTTAATTGGGATATTAGTTTTTTAGCGTTTGTTTGATGTCGCTGTGTTGGGTAAATCAAAAGATAAAAATAAAAGAGTAATGTGCATACCATGAAAAACTGAAATTTATGAATCACCCTGTATCTCTCAAACGGTAGAGATTGCCCTGCCCCTGCCACACAATTTTTTGTTTGGCTAGGTGAGATCTATCACCCCACTCATTTTGGCGCGTCAGATGTGAAACACCCCGTATACAACGGAAAAAAAAACAATCCACGTGTTTCGAAGTTATGACCTGCTCCTTTTTAGAAAATCGGTTAAAAAATCATGGGCAGGAATCTGCACTTTATTATTTCTTTTATACAAATAATATTAATATTAATGTAAAAAACTTTTCTGAATGCTTTTCGTCGCCTTATAATAATTTCAAACTTAAAATTACGCTAATGGAGTTTGATTTCTTATAAAATTTTCACACTGCAAAAGTAAACACAAAGAAATAAGTAATCCAAGGAGAAAAGTTGTAAATGTACGATTCTTAGAAAAACTTGCACAAACAATATCTTGCAAATTTTCGGCTTTTTAAATCCCACAGTCCTAAAGGGTTATTTCCCACACGCTTGACTAACCCAACGTTAAGAATAAAACAAAGGATTATTTCGCATGGCTTATTTACAGACTTTGAAAGTTCTTTGCAGCAATTCTTGTGGTGCTTTGCAAATCTAAGCATTTGGTTGAGCGCTTTCCCAACTTTTCTTGCGTATTTTGCTCATTTCTTTTTCAAATATATGTACGGATGGCTTTGTAATTAGAAGTTGTTTAGTTTAAGTGAACAGCACAACTTCAGCTCCATAAGACCTTCATTCGTTCGTTTTAATTGATTTAGAGTCTCTACGATTGTACACAGTTATATGGTTTTCTTAACGAAGACAGTGCAAAGTGTTAAGTTCATAGACACCCAGAAGTATGTAAGTAAAGGAGTTCATTGAATTTACTTTTCGACCAGCCAGAGTGGTTTTACAGATGTTATGTTACCACTGGCATTGTTCTTTAATAACTTTTAATAATGCATCGTTATAAAATATTTTAATATAACATGAACAAAAGTCCGAGCTACAATGAAAATTGGTAAAATCAATTTATTAAATCTGAATCGTAAACCCGTCGATAACATTCTGGTTTTTCACACGAGGGTAGATTCGGGTCCAGCTGGCGGTAACCAATTGTTTTTTGCTGACAGCAGATAATGCTTAGAAGGCTATTAAAGTCTGTAAGTACTATGGACCGCTCGGAATCCATTTTAAATTGCAGGTCAATTTCCGAATCGCAATACTTTAAAAACAGTAGTGGTGATTCGACCTTAATTTCTCTGAAGGCGAGAGCTGCCGTACTTAATACACTGTAACTTGTGGATTCTCTAGATAAGAGTGACCAATGCTCTCTGTTGTAGCGTATTTTGTTGACGTGGTTCTGGAAGCATAGTACCACGCATCGATCACTCTTCCATGAATGAATTCCTGGCGAGACAGCTTTAACACTGAACCTTTGTTTATGATAAGGAAAAACTTTGCCCTAACTTTGAAATACTTAAATTGATTTGGAAAATTCATTTTATATTCTATAGAGTTCGTTTTTCCATTGTTATTTTGTGAAAAATATTGTAAATAGGAGTGGATACTATAATAAAAAATGTAAACCTATTACTTCGTAATACGTGGCCCAATTTCGATAATTCTTTCTTCCGTACGGGGTACGTTGCAGGAATACCGCCATAGTAAAAATTGTAAGTAAGGTAGGCTAAGATTTGGCATAAGACACGCCAAACTGAAGATTTTCCGGTTCATCAGATACAGTAACACTCTTTTTAGGAAAAGAGGACCTGAATTTTGCCCTCATCCAGCAACGTAAAGTAATTTTTTTTGACGTAAGGTAAAATTTTTTTTATTGCCAGAACGCGAATCTGGGAGGTAAGCCAAGAACATGCATTCTAGTACCTAAAAGTTTTCATTTGTACCAACTTACAACAACCTCTGCCCCACGGTAGTATGAGATTCTTGTTCACTAAAAACAAGATTATGGGGATTATCCGAAACAGATCACAGAGAAGCGGATCCCTTATCGTCCCATCGTAGTCTCCCTTTGCGGGGGCAACTGAATATCCAGTTATCCCACTGTCGCCACTAACCTCGGTTTTTTGAGTTACTCCTAGAATCCTAGTCTATCTGCAAGAAACCTGTTCAACCGTCTCCAGTTTGCCTTCTTGGGCCATACGACAATTATAAAATTAACCCCTTCTGCACCCACGGCAGTGAAGGGTTCCGGGCCTAGAGCCTTAGGCCAGAGCCAGGACAAGTAATCTCGTACGGATTAACTGTAGCTAACCCGCCGGAAGGCAGCTCTGTATCTATTACTGGTGCGTGTATCGCGGAGATAACCAACTCGTTAGAGTCTACCATATCTGCCATCGCCGCACCTAAGAAAAATTAGTTATTATTTTTCCAATGGCACCTTCTTCCAGAACTGCTACATCACTTTCAGCCTGCACAAACCACCAGCCTGTCAGTTGAAAGGCCTCGCAGCCTTCCAGAAACCCCAGAAGAATTAACAGGCATTGATACTATTCAAGAGCTTGAATCAAGGGTAGGTACATTTGAGAAAGCCATGAGTACGGCTTTCAAAGCATCCTGCCCCCTTAAGGTATAGTAAGAAAATCCTTTTCGCCCTGCTTAAATATAGATCCCTCTGATCTTAGGAAGATTACTCGATATATCTTTAATATCTGATACAGGCATAAGTACTGCGAACATTATAAAAAATGCCGTAAGATTTATAAAGAGGCCATCAGAGAAGCTGAGGAACAGGCTTTGATGAAGTACTGCAATTCTCTTGACTAACTTCACTTAACTAAATTTATCAGAACTGGAGAAATGTGAAGTTAGTGTTCATTCCTAAGGTTGATAAACGGCGTCACGAATTTGCAAAGGTCTTCAAACCGATCAGTCTGACCTGCTCTTTGCTAAATACCCTAGAGCGTGTGCTCGAGTTTCACCTTAGACAAACTTTGGACGGCAATCGAATGTCTAGATTTCAGTATGCCTAATGCAAAGGAAGAGCCACAAAGCCGGCTCTTCATGAGTTAGGTAGGTATGATCGAATACTCATTAAAATATAAAGGATATATGGACATTGAAGGAGCCTTCAATAATATTCTTATGAATCCATCCTTGAGGCTCTCATCGGGCTGAGCGTGAAGCGAAGCATCCGCCATTGGATTTTGACTATGCTGAGATCAAGGAAAGTACTATCCGAACTAGGTACTAGCCGTGTTGTAAAATATGCCTTTGGGGTATGCCTCAGAGTGGGCTTCTGTCTCCTCTACTTTAGCGGATTGCAATGAACAAAATATTGTTGAAACTCGACCAGCAAAGAATTAAGTCTTCAGGCTTCATGCAGGATTCGTATAGCGTATTCAAACTGAAAGAGACTAGATGCTGGGTGGCCAACACTTATGATCACAGCAATATCCTTAGTTAGTCACCGAGAGGATTATCTGTCACGGTGTCTGACTATAAAATACCCAACCTCAATTTCACCAGAAGCTTTAGTGCACGAACTCCAACGAGGGGTATGAGGGAATACTAAACTGCTTAACTGCTACGACACCATCTTATTCACTGACGATTCCAAGAGGGACTATGGTGTCAGTGGTGGTGTTTTCACTGACGATTCCAAGAGGGACCATGGTGTCAGTGGTGGTGTTTTCTCTGAAATACTACATATATCGGAATCTTACGGACTGCCGGGCTCTCTGCTGAGACTCGGTGAATCACCTATGGTTAACATCGCCATCTTTGCTAATAGTCAAGCTGCTATTCGGGTAGGTAGCAGGGAATGAGAGGTAGCACAGAGTGAGAGTGCTTATGAACTTGCCAGCAACGGCTCTTTTCTCTGGAGTGAAAGTTGTCCGCTGAATTTTCTTAGAAGAGAATTCTTCCAGCACTTCTTAGCGAAAGGTAACCTTAGGTGGAGTGCTTCCTCAGCCTGTGCCATCTCTATAATTATCTGGCCAAGCTTTAACAAAGATGAACATGCTTCATAGGCCTCGTGCTTGTTGCTGCGATAGTTGTGGTCTGCACAGGCCACTACCTTATATGTAGGTGAGCGTGCGGTCAATTGAAAAGAGACCATTCCGCACCTTCTGTGCAAGTGCCCAGCACTATCGCGTATTAGGAGGAAGTTTCTGGAAAACTACTTCCTGAAAAAACTTCAAGTATCAAACATAACCCTAACGCCTCGTCGGCGTCTTAGGACCACTACCTCGTTGACTGTGAGAGGTGGAAACCAAAAATCCAGGTCGTGGTACCAAAACGGCGCGTTAAGCCCTAATTGATGATCAGTACCTAAAGCAACCAACTAACCAAACGTATGGTTTGGAAAGGGAGCGGCGACTAAGTTCATTATGTGCCGAAAATCGAGTAGTATATCTGACCAATTTTGAGAATTGGTTTTTTGTTGACTATAGTATAGTACAGGAAACGAAGCACGAAAAAATAGGGTTCCTTCGAAAAATTACCTACATGAATTTGACTTGATAAATCGTTAGGGGGGCATAAAGAAAGCTTAACTCTAGATTTCCGAATTTCCCCCCCCCCCCTGTTTTTGAGAAAATCCAAAAAAATTTTGAAATGCGTTTTTCATAATAATGTAAATGGGAAAGTTGTTCGTCACAAAAATACCTACATTTTTTATTTAAACAATTTTTTTGTAAAACTTACCGTTCTCGAGCTGGAGCTTGCCAAAGTGTGAAAATTGTACTTTATTCCATATGGAATACGCGACTCAGCGCGGCCATAAAGTACAATTTTCACACTTTGGCAAGCTCCAGCTCGAGAACGGTAAGTTTTACAAAAAAATTGTTTAAATAAAAAATGTAGGTATTTTTGTGACGAACAACTTTCCCATTTACATTATTATGAAAAACGCATTTCAAAATTTTTTTGGATTTTCTCAAAAACAGGGGGGGGGGGGAAATTCGGAAATCTAGAGTTAAGCTTTCTTTATGCCCCCCTAACGATTTATCAAGTCAAATTCCTGTAGGTAATTTTTCGAAGTGTAATTCTTTTATTTCCTGTACTAGTAGGCATATATGTAAAGTATGTATGTTTCTCTCGAATCTGATGAATATCTTCTCCCGCCTCATGTCCCAGGAGGGGTTACAACTAGAGAGAGAGTGAGAAGATGTTCCACGATTGGTGCGGTGGTTCCACCGCACCTTCGTAATGCGTGAGCCGATTTTTATAGTTCTAATTCTTAACACGTATACCGATTTTTGTTGTTATATAGATGATTCTTTTTTTGTTGTTTTGAGTATAATCCTCCATTGCTACCACCACGATAAATGGTTCCCTATGATGTAGGTGGGGAAGAGGTATGCGTAAGGCGTGAACCGCTTCGAATAATTCTGTTTTTGATTTATAGAGTATGTTCCCCATTGGTACAAAGGCAAAAATTAATAGGGTGGAGTAAGAGAGGAGATGAAAGCTAACTTCTTAACGCAGTGACCGATTTGGATGATTCTTTTTTTGGACCGATTTAGGTGAATCCGGTTCTGATGTATAGAATATAGTCTCATGTTAAAATAATTTAGGATAGGCGGGCTAGGGGGAGGGGCGGAGTCATCTTTGTTGAATAGGATATGGTCCTTCATTGCTACTATCAGAAACAATTTGGATTTTAGTACGAGGGGGCTGAGGAGGGGGGAGGCTAACTTCTAAGCGTGTGGACCGATTTGGTTGATTCTGTTATTGATGTATAGAATGTGTTCCCCCATTGGTAGCATGCCATAAGTTTTCTGGTGAAGTGGGAGAGGTGAAGTTCTGGAGACTTACTTCGTTTATTGCTGAATGGAGTATCTATACGTATTATGACAAAAATTTCGACTTAGTGTGAGCGCGGGAGGAGTAAGAGTAAGTACACCTAGCATCAAAAGGCGTAGAACGATTTGGATTCTATTGTACAGAATAGGTTTTCTTATTGGTAAATAATAAAATATATTGCGGGAAGAGAAGGAATCATTCCCCGTACTTTGGAATGCGTGCCCCGATTATGATGATCCTTTTTCGCTGTTTCGAGTACGTTGGCGTAGTAGCGCCATGGTAACAATTTTGTGTCTAACGTGAGGGTGCGAAAGGTATGGATGATTCTGTTTTCTTTGTATAGAATGCACTGCAATGGTTGAAATAACTTTGTTCGCAAGAGCAGTAGTTTTGGAGTAGCATATCTGAAGTTACTAAAAACTGAAAAATAATAATATTCTTTACAAAAGATGAACCGACTTCACAAAAAGCGCTAAGAAGCGTAAAATAATTTTAATTTTATATCTATTACGACATTCTGAAGTTGGTGCAAATTAATCAAACGTGAAGTTAGTTCAACTATTTTTTTAAAACTATCTTATTAAATTTATCACCGCAATTAATAGAATAATAAGAGTTTTCCAATCACTGGATCCAAAGAACAAAATATATGGAGTGCAGCATGATTACTAGTTTCAGGGGCCATAGGCGATGAGGAACTTCTCACGACTATGTCACAGGCATCAGTACACAACAAATCAAATAAAAAATTATTAGAATAAATTTTTATTTGCTTTTAAATTTTTTTTATTTTATTCGAAAATAACTGTTTGTAACTTGGCACTTCTTATTTGAAATTTATTATTATTTGATCATCCGTTATTTGATAATATAATAATTAATCTTTTTTTGATGAATTATTTGTTACTCGATTACCAAATAATTAGTCGTTAGGTTATGTTTCTTCATGTGGCAAACAAGACCTCCTTGGTGGTAGTCTCACAGTGGGTAACTCAAAAAAATAAAACAACTGATAGTACGTGTCTTTACAAAATAATTATTTGTTTTGTTTTCACTGTGACTTCATTAACTGTACATTTAAATTCTAAATACGCAATGGCGAAAGTGAGTGATTGATAAAGCAATAAATTATTTTAATTGGTAATCAGATCAGTGAACAGGACGTTCTATTTTAACTACCAAAATATGAATAAACTGGGAATTTCCGTTTTTTGGTGTTATAAAAGGGTTATTGCATTGCCATTTTTTTTTGGAACCGACCAGCTTAAGACTTAGGTTCATTGTATGAATTTCGCAAGTGCAATTAGGATTACCTTCGTCTTAAGTGGTTTATTTTCTATAATTCCTAAATAAATTAATAGTGGGAGTAAAGCTAATCCTTCTTTTACTCAAGTAGCGCACGATCGAATAGCAAACAATTCTTTGAAATTCAAATATTAAGCCCCAAATAACTAATAATAATTTGCAAATAATTCT
Organism: Leptarthrus brevirostris; assembly: GCA_964036015.1. NCBI lineage: Eukaryota > Metazoa > Arthropoda > Insecta > Diptera > Asilidae > Leptarthrus > Leptarthrus brevirostris. The sequence goes on from OZ038372.1 coordinate 45,401,049, forward strand.
CCAATTAACAAAAAAAAATTTTGTAATCAAATAAATTTTAATTGCATTTTTCACTTTATTTAATTTTTCAACATTTATCTTTATCCGAATAGAAAATGCCCATATTCGATGACAGATGAGTAATATTGAGGAGCTGTAGAAAACAGCAATTCGTTAAAGGGCAGGTTAGGTTGCATATCAACAGTTATTGATCTCGTTGATATGTCAATACCAGTTCGTATACGGTAGAAGGAGGGCCTGGCGGGGTATAAGTTTAATAAATAATGCGATGAAAGTAGCTCTTTAATGCCGATTGTGACAGCTTGATAACTGTTGCTCTAAGAATGAATTTAAAAGTTTTAGATGAGCTTTTTTCCAGAATCGCTTCCATTAATTCCCACAGCCCTGCAGGAAAAATTGGGTAACGATTAGTTTTGGTTTTAATTGTTTATTCGAAATTTTCCCCTTACAGGAAACTTTGGTTTGTTTCATGTCAAAGTCCTCATGGTCATGCTTTATTTGTCTGCCTGCGAGCAAGTACTATAGAAACTAACTGAATAAACTAAAAATTAAGTAAGCAAAAACTTCGGAATACATTCGCTTGCTTGACAAACAACTTGTACAGAATGTACTTATTTCCGACTATAAAGTTTCAGGAGTTATTGCAGATTTTAACGAACCTACTTAAGTACCGCAAAGTTTCCTTGTTGAAGAATGGAATCTCGAACTAAGAAAACTAGCAAACTACACACTTTCAAAACGCACACACATGCAAAATGGTATGCTCAGATAATGAATATAAAAACACGTAGAAGTTTCCCACGCTCAAACTACTCTAAATCATAAATGCGGCTTGGTTAGGGGATTAATTACCACAAGGGTAAACACACGTGGGTAAAACGCCCAAGCCTGAGAGGTATGTGACACTGTACTTGTAAAGGGTTGGGAGTAAAGCTAATCCTTAGGCTTTCCTCCTAACTAATTTTAACGGGGATTAAGATTGTTCTTATCTAGGAATTGTTCAAAGTCGGGCCATCCTTATCACAATGCTTTATGAGTTATTAAGTCCTATAGCGATTCCCTTCTGTTAATTTATTCGATTCGACTGATTTTTAATTAAAGGGGAGAACAGAATTTCAATGTCTGCAAGTTTTATCAATGTTTTGTCAAGTTATATGGGTGGCTTCTGAAATTTCTCGTTTGATAGTTCTAATCGTGGTATTTCAGTATGGTAGACGTATGTAGAAACATTGACGTTGCTCTGAGTACATTTATTTAAAATAAAATATATTTAAGTGAAAATACAACACAATTTTGGAGGGGGAGGCAGGTAAAAGGCCGTATTATAAGACAGTGTCCCAATTGATGAGACTTTTTTTTAAATCCTCTTATAAGAAAAAAATATATCAATCGGTATGTTTTTTGTAAGAATACATTAAAATAAATGAAAATTTTTATTAATAATGCAAAAGTAAATTTAAAGTTTTTTTTTCAAATATTGTTTTATAAAAATTGGAATTTTCTTCCTGTCTTTTAATTGCGTGTACAATCCATTAAATGGAGTGGGGCGCAGCTGTTGGTAGTAGGTTTTAATTTTGTTATATCATTATAAATTCCTATGTTTTCAAACACTCAAAATGGCTATTTAAATAGCTCGGGTATTGTATTGTATTGTCCGTGCATTGTTTTCGTTGTGACTTCAAATATTTTTTAAAAATCCCGCTGTCCCTACATATGTACATTTGCGTGTGTAGGTGTACCCATTTATGAGACAATATTTTTAGTGTCTCGTCAGTAATGTTGGGGATGTACGTTTGCATGAGACAGCAATTTTGCCGGATTATTTGGGGTGTGTTCAAGTTTTAGCTCTAGCCGGCTATAGCCGGCTACAGATCAAACAGGAGCGTTCAGTTTTTGGCCATAGCTAAGTTAGAGCCAAAAATAAGATACATGAGGAAATTTTTTTATTGATATGTTGGCTTAGCCTAATATCTCTGCCAATATTACCAAAGGTTCGTGACTTCAATCGCAGACATTTATTATGATTAAATAAAATAGTTTTTAAAAAAAAAGTAGAACCGACTTCACAAAAAGCGCTAAAAAGCATAAAATAATTTTTAATTTTAATCTATTACGAAATTTTGATGTCGGCGCAAATAAAAAAAAACTAAACAACTACAACAAAAGTACCTTTCGTCCTTTCTTATGATCCCGTGACCTGAAACGTTCGGGTAGTATTATTATCTTCGATTGTGGTTCTGTAGTTGTGTATTTGCTTAATTTGCACCGACTTCAATAGATCGCAATAGATATAAAATTAAGAAGTATTTTATGCTTGTTAGCGTTTTTTGTGAAGTCGGTTCAACTTTTTTTTCACTACCCCCACCTCCATCCCACTAAAATATTTTTCTTGTCGTATCAATCAACAGTCCCCACCCCCACCCAAGGACCAAATTATTCTCCTATTAGCAATGGGGGATCACGCTCTATACAACAGCTAAAGAATATAATTCTTTTTTTGTTGGGTGGAGTATGTTCCTCGCTTGCAACCATGTCAAAAAAATGTTAGGAGGTGGGGGTGGAGGGCGGGGATGTGGGTGAAACCTAACTTCGGAATGCATAGACCGATCCCCCATTGTTAATAATGAAAAAAAATTGGTCCCAGGGTGGAGTAGGAGGCAGGCTACCCCCCTGGACCGATTTTGATGATTTTTTCTTTGTTGGGTAGAGCCGGTTTCCCGATTGGTAGCGTGTCAAAATTTTGGAGAATGGGTGGTGGGGGGGGGGGATAGGAGTTGAAACCTAACTTTGTAATGTGTGACCCGATTTAGGTAATTCCTTTTTGGATGTATAGAGTATGATACCCCATTCCTAATAATGCAGAAAATGTGGTCTTAGAGTGAGGTGGTGGGTGAAGCGGTAGTCTTACTCCGTGACATGTGGACCGATTTGGATGATTCTTCTTTTGATGTGTAGAATTTATTACCGCACTGGTGGTGTGGATGTGTGCGGAGGGGGCGTTACCCAATTTCTTAATTCACACACCTATTTGGAAGATTCCCTTTTGTTGTGTGTAGGGCTTCACGGCACCGAGACAAGACCGAGACTTTGGCAGATCTCGGTCTTGGTCTCGTCAAGGTGAAGACGATCTCGCTCTCGATCTCGGCGAGATAAAGGCCAGTCCCGGTGCGATCTCGCTCTCGGCAAGATAAAAAAAGGGTATTTCGGTGGAAGAACGGGGAGCGAGGACAAGTGATATATCTATGTATATATGCATTTTCTTCATATTTCCATCGTCAAAATAAGGTAGCAAAGGCAAAGGGGATAAAGCGCAAATATCTGAAGAAGGAAATAATTTAGAAAGAAGCGATTGGGGAGAGCAGTGTATACTTATATGCCCCATAAATCACACAATTAGAATTTTTCGGAGCGACATAAAAGCTGAAACAACTAAAAAAAATTTTCCACAATAAAATGATAAAAACTAATATCTCGTCCACTCTCGTCATCTCAATCTCGCTCTCGGTATCGTACTGTTACCAATGATATTGGTCTCGCTGCCGGTCTCGGTATCGTGTCGAGACCGATACCGGCAGCGAGATTTATCTCGAGTATCGTGAAGCCCTAATAAACCCCTATTGCTACTCTATGGAAACATGTTGATCTAGGCTTGGGGTGGGCTAACCTAACTTTGTAACGTATGGATTGATTTAGATGATTTTGAATGCATAGAGTATCTATTTGTATTCTGATAAAAATTGTGACTTATAATGAGAGTTGGAGAATGGGCGGCGCCTAGCTTCATAAGGCATAGACCAATTTTGATTCGGTTGTACAGATTACGTTTCCTGATTGATAAATGATAACAATTTTGTACCTAGAGTGACTATGATGATTCTCTGACTGCGATAATTCTACCTTGCTGTATAGAGAACAGTGGCCCACTAGGGTCATGTTAAGAATTTTAAGGTGAGGGTATTAAAGGGTGACCGTGACTAATTTCGTAATATGTTGCCAGATTTAGATAATTTTGTTAGTGGACCTCTGCAAATTTTGAAATTGCTTGGTTTGTACGAGCAGCATTCGTCGAGTAGTATATATGAAGACATTAAAAAGTGAAAAATAAAATAGTTAAAAAAAAGTTTAACCGACTTCCCAAAAGACCCTAAAAAGCATAAAATAATTGTTTATTTTAAATCTATTACAACATTTTGAATGAAAGGTCCTTTTAAATGGTTGCCGACTATACTAACCCAAACATTAGCTCAGAACTTGGGCTGGAATGATGTTACCCTTGTTCTATATGGGTTAGTATCAACATTCGCAAAATTAAGTCTAGTTGTTGCATTCCAGAAGACAAATGCAAAATTGTAATGTTCTATCGGAAACTCCTTATAGTAATTATTGGTCTAGGATATGTTGGCATGTAAGTAATTTGTTACGCAATAATCCCTTTCGCAATCTTTTCCCAGGGCGAGCGTTAGAGAAAGGGGTGAGTTAGCGCTAGGCCTAAACACCTGTTTTGTAAATTTCGACCAAAAATTCCATGACTCATAAGTAATTGTACTCCCGACATTGTCAAGTTTCTTTGATGGCTTCTTTAAGACCGCCTTTTGCGACTATAACTGTAATATTATTGATAATGGTGGGAATTTGTCGTTAAAAAAGCGCTCTCTTATTCGTGGCGGTTTTTCGACTCAGTGGAAACTTTCCGTGATTATTCCTTCTAACAAAAAGGCCGGTTTAAAATTTGTGTTGCCTTGAGAAATTACTTTAATCTCTTTATTTATTAATCAATATTTCATCATTGAGCTGACTAATACAAAATGCTTAACAAACATATAAAATATACAACTGTGCATAAAAAGGAACTTCAACAAAGTTTACTCCTCATATTGTTTCGCGACAGATGAAAATCAATGTGATCAAAAGAGGAATTAAAAGAGAAGTTTTGTAATGTAGGGGTCATCAAATTCCTTTGACCATCTCTTCACGAAACCCAGAGTTATATTAGCCTTGGTAACTATGACATCGAAATGATACTTAAGGGAAGGTCGTTAGGAACACCAATTCTGGAAGGCGAATTAAAGGTAGGCAATCGGCATTGTCTGACGCAGTGTGAAGTATCTTAGCGTCGTCAGAGTAACAAAGAGTATTTGAGTGAGACAGAATCGTAAATAAATCATTGATATAAATTATAAATAAGATTTTTATAATCACAGCCCACTAATTTCAAATTAATATTACAGGTAAAGAAAGAATTCCATTAATTTAATAAATACTTAATATATTAGCTTAAATATTTTAACGAGAGTTAGTCACAGATAAGTCGTAGTAGCTTAAAGATGCCTAAGTAGGGCGAAACGCGTCGCTACACTTCTTGTAAGCAATAATAAAAATATTGTAGAATTAACAAGTGTTTTAATTTATCATACATCACAGTGAATATATTTTTATAAAAATTATGAATTTTTACCAATCTTTGAAATATTCCCTTTTGTCTTTATTACAGCAACACATACTTTTGGCATTCTATTGATTAATTTTTGCAAAATTATGGTAGTCGTCAACGATCTGACAGACCCAGGGTAACAACAGCAAGTGAAGACAAATTCATTTGAGTTCAAAGTAAGCGCGCAGCAAGTGCAGGCAGCACGTTCGTCGTTTGTTTGATGAATTTATGAAGTATCAATGCCTTATACCAACTGTGAAGCACGCTCATGGTTTGAGGTTGCTTCGCTGCAGACAAAGTTGGAAATCTGAAACGAATTGAAGGAATCCTAAAAAAAAGAGGGACATCACCGTATTTTACATAATGCATGCTTTTCCATGTTTGCTGAGAGTCATTGGTCGAGGATTTGTCTTCCAGCAAGATATTGATCCCAGGCACTCGTCGAAATTGTGTATGAACTATATTGCAGAGAAAGAAAAACAAAATATATTAAAATATATTGAATGGCCTCCTCAATCCCCTGACCTTAACCCTATTGAACTGTTATGGGATGAGTTGCAAGTTTGTTGAAATCAAATCTCAACCATAACCATTGCAAAAATTAATCAATAGAATGCAAAAAATATGTGCTGCTGCAACTATTCTTTATTGACACTGTAAACCTTCCTGGGATTTTTTCAGCATGGAACAGCACAGGATCCTCATTTATAAGCTTTACACTTTGGGGTTTCAGAGTCTTATTCAATTGGCTTTTTTCTTATGATCCTACGCTACGGCGATATAGCCAATAGCCTATCGGGCTGAAGGAGCTCCTAAGGTTTATTAACAGCTGCGGCTGGTTTTAGTTAAACCCGGAAATCAGGCACGGTTCCACGGATGTGGTAACACAACGGACCATTTAGAGGTCTATGTGAGGCTGATCGGCTGTAGGGCTGATGGCCGCCACCCTAACCTAATCTAACCTATGATCCTACGCAGCGTGTCATATTTCGGCCTGCTCTGTCTTATACAACGCCTTTGCCGTCCCCAAGGTATTCACCACGGCCACTTTTTTCCATTACGTATATCACTTATTATCACTTATATCAGTTAGCTTTGATCCTTTTTAACTTGAAATTCTTTACAATGCTGATGACGCCAAAAAATCTTTCGGTCAACGTCTTAGGATTGCGATTGCAACGCTTTGAATGCAGACGTAGGTGTCTTCTTCTTAGATGGTGCGAAATTAAAGCCTCTCTCTCAATGTATTCAAGTGACCTAAAATATAATTTTCTCTCTGCATTTTGGATATATTTTGGATGGATGCTCATTGTCTAGTATCCACAAAATCAAAGACTTAGGAGTCACACACAACTCTCGTCCTTCTTTGAACATCTCATTGATGCACTAACACAACCTTGGGTTTTGTAAGGATTTGGTCCTTTCCAAGCTTCTCTAATGGATTTTCGTTACACTAATCTTGGAGTACGCGAATTCAGGGCGAATTCCCTATCCCTTAACGTGGGTGCGACATGATAGTGACTCCTTGGAGTGAGGTTAAACTCCGAAATTTTGTCGAAAAATGTAAGTTTGGCAAGCTTGGTTGTATTAGTTCGGTTATATTAGTGCTTTACCCCGGTATGTCGACTCTGCCGACACTCAAGAATCAGTACAAAAAGGAAAACTTCATTCTGGGCAAGATTGGAAAGACTGAGCGCAGCGGCGCTGCTGATGAGCGTTAAAAAGCGGGCAAAACCAAATACTTAGTCATATTGGTGGAATGCGATGCCTTGGCTACAAGGAAGCAACTGGAGGTGAACAAGTCAAATAGGTCTCAACACGAGAGCTCTTCTACGCAAGTCACTAAAAGAAGCTGGGGAGCGCAAAGTAATCTTAATCCCTCACCGTTGCCGGTGCACATCCAGGATCCGAAGAGACTGTTTTGCGAAGTGGTATGTGACTATTTGCAGGTTACTCTTGTGGACTAGTGTACAGCTGGCAGAAAAGTCCCCATCAAATGGTGGGGGTGTGGTGATGGACCACCTGCTAACCCACCAGATAGAGGAGATGCCCTGGTTCGATTCTGCGGAGGTGGAGTGAGAGGGATCTTAGCTCGGAGTAGTTCCAGTTGCGGAGCTACCGAGCAAACCTAGGGCCCGCAAGTGGATGAAACCTAGTTACTGCAACGCCTTAAGTTGCACAATCCCGCAGTTCCCATTTATGAGCTTGAAGTTCAGGAAACAACATGAAATTGATCTGGAAGAACAGCAAATGGAAGAATTGGATAAATTTTGCTATTTCGGAAGCATAGTTACAGAAGACGGCGGGGCTGAAGTTGATGTACAGGCTCACATCAACAAGGCAAGAGTTGCATTTAATACTCTTGCTGAGATCTGGCGCAATAACAGCATCTCCGATTCTTTCATTTGAACTTAAAATCTGTTCTGTTGTACGGCTAAAGTGACCTACCAAAAATGATTTAAGCGCTTTCTTAACATCCACTGGCCGAAAGTCTCAAGGAAGACCTTCACATACTTACAGACCAAGATGGGATAAACAACAGTATTCGAAGACGAAAGTGGCAATGGATAGACCACACACTAAGAAAAGAGCCAAATAGCATTGGAAAACAGGCACATTCGGCCCCTTCCCCTGATGGAACGCATAATTGCTTTCTGCAGACAATAGATGATGCTGAAAATTCTACTGGTAGATAGGTCCCCAAAAAGAGAAGTAAAGTGGAAGCTAACTCAACTACTTTTGATGTTCCCTTCCCTATCGGAATAAAGATTATTCTCTTTGTTGGCCCAGAACCAAAATTAAATGTTAAAACAATTTTACATAAATTCTCTCAACTTGAGAGCTTCTTACTAATTGTCCGTGAAAAAGGTGTTTAAAAATCGAGAAAGGGTTGTCAAAAGGATTCCACCTAATACCACATTTTAGAAAAGCATCTTCTATTTCGAAATCGGAGAGGTAAAGAATGGGGGAAATGCACTGGTACCCAGTTTCAATCTTTTCATTTGCTATGAACAACACTTGGAACGACTCCGACGTGACCAATAGTTCATCCGTTAAAAATGCAAAAATAGAAGACTTTGGTGATGTATTATATTCGAAGCTACTTTACACTGAATACTAACTAATTAAAAAGCTATTCCCTTGTCTGTTCTTTTAGCTTCTACTAATTAAAGTCTTTTCTTTAACATAAATTAGATCCGAAAATTGGATCAACGTAAACCTTTTATCCGGTACAATTGAAAAGTCCTTGTACTGTGTTCGATAAAAAATGCTTTTGCAAAATGCCAAGGCACTGAAACGTAATTCGCTAAGAGCTGATTGTGTTGTAAAGGAATTCATTGAAAATATGCAAATTCTCAAAGGTTCATCCTCAGATAGAGCAAGCTTTTAAAAGCCATTTTGGTCCGGAGTGCTGTTTATTTTAATGACAATTTGGCGCATTACGTCCATTAAGTATTTAGTGTAGTCTTCCAACAATGAAGGTAAGATGGAACCTTGTGCACCCATTAGTTTCTTCTCGAATGGAATAATCCTTGTAAAGCATAGTCAAGTCTAGTTAATTGTGCGTGTGTGTTGCATAGAAAAGCAGTAAATGGGATTCTCCGTTCACAGATCATGGAAGGAGTAGCAAGAACGAAGACGAAAACAAGTGTTCAAAGCATTAAATATTTAAAGCTCGAGTAGTTTCCGAGCTGTTAATTTGAATTTCCACTTAATGAGAAAATATTTGTAGAAAATTGAATTAAGTTCGGTGTTACGTGCAAGGTGGTGAAGGCTTAAAGTTTCAAGCATGAAAAATCGTCATATTTAGCACTTATCTCCAACTAGACTCCTCATGGCGCCTTTTCTCTTAAATTATCGTATTTCAAAATGCATGCAATAACAGATGCAATATAGGCAATCTTGTTACAATCCTATTAAGTGCTAAAATTGTTATTTAAATGAATCCACTTATATCACTAGTAATGTTATTACTTTGTTTATTTTTCTAGGTTGGTTTATTAACACTTAATACCTTCAATGCATTCACATTTGACACAAACAAGAGCTACTGAAATAGCTCATATCTGTTGTCGGACAATTGACTTTATTGTGTCAATAATGAAGGCATTGAAAAGCTTTTTAGTAGTGTTTACAATGGGTGCGATAAAACCAAATTGTAAATATCAAAAGAAAATTTATTTATTTAAGATTTCAAAAAATATACATATTTGGCGGGAGTTAAGAGCTGCAAGTGGATCTCGAGCTACCACATTATCACTACACTACGGACAAATTGTTTCTGTAACGCGTGCATTGCCGAAATTTTGTTTAATTTTGATGTTATAATTAGAGTCCTGAAGAGTATCCTTGATTTTACCCGTGGGATTTGTAGGGGTTGGAAGGAGGTATTCATTTTTAGCATGTTGTCATTATTCTCGAAAACTAGCAATTTTTCTAGAATAATAAGCAAGATGAAATAAATCCACAAATAAAAATTAAAATAATCCTAAATTTCTTCAGGAAATAAATAACATATTGAAGTGAAACAATTCTCCATATTTTGCGAGTTTTCTCATTCATTTAGGAACTTATTTCATTTTTAAACTTTCAAATTATAAAAGAAATTCTCAAAAGCAGCTTCTTTTAGCGATGAAATAACTTTTTTACCGACTTCCCGACTTTTTAACCGACTTCCCAAAAACAAAGAGGTAAGATTTTTTTTATTTTTTTTTAAATTTTTTTTATGCCTCACTGGGCGTAACTTCGTAATGCGTTGACCGATTTGGATGGTTCTGTTTTTGTTGGTTAAAGTATGTTCCTTGGTTGATACCACGAGAAAAAAATTTTGGTATGGTGGCGGGGAGTGTAAACTTACTTTGTGACGCGTGGACCGATTTGGATGGTTCTTTTTTTGTTCTACAGAGTATGATCTCTCATTGCTAATAGGAGAAAAATTTTTATCTAGGGTGGGGGATTGGTAGAGTATGTAGCCTGGTTGATACCACGAGTAAGAAAATGTTGGTGGGGTGGGGGTTGAACCTAATTTTGTAACGCATGGACCGATTTGGATTGTTCTTTTGCTGTTGTATAGATTGTGACCCCCCATTGCCAATACGAGATTAATTTGGTCCTATGGTGAGGAGAGGGGGAGGGGTAGTCTAACTTCGTTACGCGTGTACCGATTTCGATGATTCTTGTTCTGTTGGGTTCTGAGTATGTTCCCTGATTGATACCACCAGAAAAAAAATTTTAGTGGGATGGGGTGGGGGTAGGGTTGAACCTAACTTTTTAACGCGTGGACCGTTCTGGATGGTTCTTTTTTCGTTGTATAAAGTAGAAGACACTAAAAAGTGAAAAATAAAAGTTTTTAAAAAAAAATTTTAACCGACTTTACAAAAAGCGCTAAAAAAAATAAAATAATTTTTAATTTTATATTTACTACATTTTGAAGTTGGTGCAAATTAAACAAATAAGACAACTACAGAACCACAATTGAAGATAATACATAATACTACCTGAACGTGCCAGCTTACGGGATCATAAGACGATTAAGTACTTTTGTTGTAGTTGTTTGGTTTGTTTGAATTCAAAATGTTGTAATAGATATAAAATTAAAAATTACTTTATGCTTTTTAGCGCTTTTTGTGAAGTCGGTTCAAATTTTTTTTTAAAAACTTTTATTTGTTTTGTGGAGTGATTTTATTAGTGTGATTTACATTTTGCGAAGTGCAATTAGAATAGTAATTTAGGTGTTTTTCGCTACAATCGGGAATCATTTTTATTAATTGCCATTGTAATTGCAATTTGTTGGCCAGCAGAGGCTCCAACCCGTTTCCATGCATCCAAGTGGCTGCGCAATACACCGACGATTTGAGTCGCTCCGTTTCAAAAATCGTCTATCCACACACCGAGCGTGCAACCTTAACCTGGTCCGTTGAAACCGATGCGCGTTCTGTCTTCCATCTTGGATCCATCCGCGTAACAAACCAGAGATCCCTTTTCAAAGATATGTCTACTGTTGGGCCAATAATCTCTGCTCTCAAGGATCAGCTTGAATGGTATATCGAAGTTGTGCCTTTTCGACATGGTATCTGAGATTGAGTTGATCACCGGATCATCCTTGAATTCTTCAAGAATTTTCCTGTGGCCAGTCAGATTGCCTGCTGAGAGGAAATTGGTGCCAAGAAGCCTTATTGCGCTTGAGGCAGCCTCCTTCTTTAGGTGTAGGTGTAAAGGGAAGAGGTCCACTATAGCCTATATAGCTGCCGTCGGGCATGTGCGCATGGCACCCGTAGCTCCTAGACCCACTGACCTCTGCAGTTTGATAAGCGTGCTGGTTGGCGTGTAGCGGCGTGTCTTTGACCTACTATGTTGGTCAATTATTTTCTGCATTGACTTAGGAATAGGAAGGCGTTGACAACAGGTCATCTAGGCCCTGCTGCACGAGAGCTGGGAAGATGCCGTCGTCACCGGGAGATTTGAAAGCTTTAAAGGAGTTAATGGCCCGTCTTACTGTCCCAGCTGTGAAGATTTTACCCGAGGTCCTCCTCAGTCGGCGTGTTGACCCACAGCGTGCGTTTAGTAATTGAGTTCCTTTGGATTCTTCTGATACTGAGCACTGAGCAGGGAAATGTGTCTCCAAGAGTAAAAGGAAACCATACTACACCTCCTCTGCAACTGCTCGGTCCTAGCCAACCGTAAGAACCGGTTTTTGGGCTCCGCTTTTTTGAGGAGCTAAGCAAATTAGGCTCCACTGACGTTCGATTTATCAGGAGTTCCAAATAGTTCCCGGAAACGTTTTAAAGCTAAACCACCCTTTTCGCCCCAGCCAATATCTATATTGACTCCTCGAGAACTAGATATCACTGGAGACAGCATAACAAAGAATATTTGAAAGAGACAGTATAGTAGATATATCATTGATATAAATTATAAATAACAATGGCCCGAGGTCGGAGCCCTCTAGTATACGGGAAGTGTTGAAAATAACATCAGACAGAGCTCCACGAAAAGAAACCCGCTGAGTGCGTTCAGATAAGTACGAATTAATTCAATTTACAAAAACTCGTGAAAACCTGAAAAGCGAGAGTTTGAAAATAAAGAATTCTATGATTTATTCTATCGAAAGCTTCGCTGAAGTCAGTAAGGATACAGTCAACTTGCTTAGAACCTTCAATTGCAGAAATACAGAAGTTTGAAAATTCCAATAAATTGGTGGTAGTTGATTTAGCCCTAATGAATCGCAAATAATTGCCTCAAAAATCTTGGATATACAACAAAGATTAGCAATTCATCTTTAGTTCGAAATTTTACATTTATCTTCTTTTTTGTGAAGGGGAATAATTAATGAGGTTTTTCAAGCTTTCGGAACAACACCGCAACGAGTTGAGAGATTAAATAAATAACACAGTATAGGAGTAAGAACGGAACCACATCTTTCACGAGTGAGGCGGGGATACCGTCAGGACCAATTGAAAAACTATCAGTCAAAGAAGAGATTTTCTTCAAAATCGTAACTTCGTCAAGTAAAAAGTCTTTGGATTCGAGAGAAATCAGTGGAAACCTCGTCAAATGGGTAAAATCCTTAAAGCTAATATCACAGGTATCGTCCAAAAGACGCAGTTTTAAAAAAATCGGCAAAAAGATTTGCTATCGTCAATTGCTGATAGCTTTCGCTGTTTCCGAAAGACAAAGAAGATGGATAGCCATCAAAATTATGCTTCAAGTTCACGAACCTCCAAAATCGCTTAGGATCGGCTCGTAAGGATGCTTTCATTCTGTTAATATAGTTATTATAAGAATACACTAAGACATTGACTGTTTAAATTGGAACAAGTTAAATAGTCAGCGTCCCTCATAGAGGAAAAAAACCTAGTAGTAGTAGTTGCGTATTTTAGGTGTAAGTGGAAGACAAACTTCACCCGATTTGAGACAACGATTAAAGGTACACTTTTGCTACCCCTACGGCCTATTTCTCGTAATTTCTTGTCTGCAGAAAAGAAGCCTGGTTCGAACCTCGGACGTCTGAAATGGAAGACTAACGCGTTATTGCATGTCCTACTGATAACTTATAGAAGACTATCCTAGAAGATTTATTTCCTAAAAAACTGATCTCATTTCTATACCTTTCGAAAAAAGGCTGATTAGATTTTACACTAGGAAAATAAAAAATCGGCCCATCAACACCATTATGAGTAGGTATACATATTTTTAAATTAGTAAGTTTAATAATTTGAAGGGCTAGGATAAGCTTACAGCTTTAATTGTTGCTATTTGTTGACCAGGAGAAACAATTCTGAATTATTGGTAGGAATAATCGAGGTGTATTCGTTTCTTACTCCAGTTTTAAGAATTCACTGGACACACACCGCAAAAGCTTAATGCAACTGGTGTACAAATTGCAATAAAAGGGACAATATTTTTAAAAACCCCAAAACCAGCTATGTAAGCACATAATTTATTTCCACCGTAGACCACAATTAGGTGGTTTTCCATTTCTCGGATTTAAGCATGACAACCTCGCCGTTTACTGTATTTCAGAAAATTGCGGTCAAGTTAGGCAGTACGGACCCTTATTTCGGTAATCCGGAAAATTTGTTAGCGTCACAGATAACACGCATAAAGCAAAGCCGACATAGTTGTTTCTTTCAGGAAACAACACCGAAATTGTAGAAAGGCCCGTGTATCACACTGTCCTAATTCCCATAATAGTGAATAACAGGTTGACAGCCATAAACCCTAATCCTGCACACCTTTTACAGGAGGAAAAAATGTTTACATAATATCAGGCTGTGCAATATCCTTTTGTTCGCATAAAATAAATTTGCACCTGTCTCACGTGAAAAAGGATTAAATCAATAGGTTGTGAAAATCCTGCCTACCGAAAATGTTTTTCTGATTATATTTTAAAGCAAAGCTAAAAGGGACTAACATTAAGCCACGGCCTAAATACAAAATATAAACATTTTTGTACCACATGTGCTATGACAGTTTTTTTCTGGGCCCATCAGACTGCAGGTGGTGAACATTGAACTCGACAGCTATGTAAAACTAATTATCACGAACCGAGTTAATCAGTGGTGACTTTTTCACCTGGACTTTTATGTCTTCTGGTTTGGAAATTTGTTGGTGAAAGTGAGAGCAGTACTTAATGTTTTTTTAAAGTTGCAAGCGGAAAGCTTAATTATTTATTAAAAATTGTTGCTAGGTATGCGAGTAAATTTGTGGTTGTTTTAAGTAGGGCCACAGTGTAAAAAGCAACTCCAATTTAAGTTACTTAAATGGTAATTTTTTTACGACACATCTACACTTTATTACCAGGAAGAGTGCATTTACATATGTACGTGCAGAATGCAATAAAATGATGTGACGTAGATATGCAAAAGCATTAGTATCAAGTTTCCAGTTACCGGGCAAGCGATATAAAACTTTTAATCTGCAATACTGCCGCCTGATGCCGGAATTTTCATCTTAAAAAGAAAAAGTTTGACATTTTGGAACATACAAAATATGTAAATTTTTGTTCTTGAAGTCCAAAATGTTTCCAACACCAATCTAAATATAGGACAAACACAAAGCTAACAAGGCCTAACAATAAGAATTAAAACATAGCAATTCGACAGGGTGTTTTAGATCTGAAAAAATCGATTTCACCAAGCAAACATGTATGTACGGGTTTGGGGGGGGGGGGGGGGGGGGGTCAATCTTAACCATTTGGCACTTACCAGGTAATTCATAAGTTTTCTATTTTAATGGCATGCACATAATTATTTTTTTTTATCTTTTGATTCACTTAACCCATCAACATCAAACAAACGTCAAAAAACTATTTTGTCAATGACTTTTCCAAAATTATCAACAATATTGATCTAACTCTTACCTGCAATGACAAATATTTTGCAATTACCTAAAATTCAGGATTTTTCGATTTTTCTTCCGAAATTCAAATACAGGCTCAGAATTTTGCTGGAAGGAGATCCCCCTGTTCTGTGTGGGTTAGTATCCGACCAGGTCTGGAGGTTTGTGATACGAATTCCGCAAAACTGCGATTCATTCATCCACTGAATTCGGTACAGAAACGATTCGTTCTCCATGTCACATTCCAGAAACCAAATGTAAAATTTAGGAAATTGTGTCCTTGGAATGGAATATAATAAAATGAACGCCACTCTGCTGGATAATTAACCCTCCAAACTTTAACTCAAGGCGTTTCATGGCTCGTTTCATGCCCGACGTTAGCAGAATCTTTCATGTTTACACTCGCAATTCCTTGCTGTTTGAAGTTACACTTCCGGTTACTCCTCTTTGGGGTTCACGTCGATTAGGTAATCTTCTCTCATTTTCCAGTACAGCCGTTTTTCGTTTCAGTGTACTACACAGTAAATGTAAATTATATTCGCGTATTCCTCAAAAATAAACTCTGCCAATTTTTCATAATTTTAGCTTAAAAACACCAGTAGTTATCAATTTCATTTTCAAATATGATCGACATTCTTGCCGGTTGACCCCCTTTTATAGCAAAAGGTCCTTCAGGTATTAGTAACAGAAAGCCAGGATATTAGCTAACACAAGCTAATAAAATAAAATTACGTTAACATTTTTATATATTTTTTATGCATCAGTAATTTAAATTAATTATCTGTATACCCTAAGTCCAATAAAATAATTAGGTAGTCAGGAATTTCTAAGGATGTGGTGTAACCCTTTCTGTATCTCGCCATGTTCTACCTTTTTGGAAAGGTAATACGATGGACAATTTAACAAAAATAAAAAATAGGTGTATTAATTACATGAATTTGTAGAAAATTCTGAATGTTAGGTACTCGCAAAACCTTTTTTTCATGTTTGAAAGTGATTGAACCTGCAGTGTTATCAGGTTGATCAGCGCTGTTGAGAATTTTGGAAAGGTTTTTTTGATGTTGTTGCGTTAATTAGATCAAAAGATGGAGATAAAATATTGATGTGTATACGTTGAAAGTAGCAAATTTATGAATCACCCTGTAAGTCCCAAACGGTTGAGATTGCCCCTTCCTGCCATTTAATTGTATGTTTATCTAGGTGAAATCTATCACCCCACTAATTTTGGTTCACAAGATCTGTATATTGGCGAGTTAATCCGATTTGAATGGCGATGGGATATTTTGTGGTGGAGTTTGCGGCTTTTCATATCATATGTCTTGTTTGAGGCGGGTCACTAGATCATCAACGGCCTCGGTGACTTCCTGCTGCTCTGACATGAGCACCCACGCCCTGCGTTTTGTCAAGGAGATTTTCGACAGTTTCGTTCGTTAATGATCAGTTTGTTCTGGCGGAAAAAGTTGCACGGATATCTGCTACTGGGCAAGGCTTCAACTATTTTTATCGATTATGGAAGATATTAGGTGTGGTATTGGGCAGGTTAGGAGTGAACTGATTCCATGGTTGGCCGCTGTGTCTTCCAATTCTAAGATCATCCATGCCATCGCTTTGCATGTCAGGGTTTTGGCGCTGCGTAACGAGTGTGGCTGCGTTTCACCTGTTTAATTGTTTCCGGATGACTCGGCTAATGTACCGACACCTACGGCTGACGATTTGTTGTCGTGCTTGGCTATGCTGATATCTGTTTCATCTGTCGCTATGGGAAGGGATTTTCATGCTGCCTTGCAGTCATCTGTGCTTTATTGTCTCGCTCAATCATGACGTAGGAAGCGGTATCATCGGAATAAACGGACTGATCGGTCTACCTTGCATCAGCATCGACTGTGAACATCTGCGATGCAATGGTAGAAACTCCGCTCACTTCTGATGTCCCGTCTTCTGTCGCTCCCATGACTTTGAGGCAGGCCGCACGATACGTTTTAATTACTCCAGTTCATCACGATGCTACTGGGAATTAAGTTGTTTCTTTTATCCCATCATATAGTGGAGTTGACCGACGATGTTGAGTTAAAGGACGATCTTTCTGTGCTTCTTTTAGGTCCTTCTGGATGGACAATACTATTAACCGGGAGTTTCTTCCACAGATGCGCCTTATCTCGACTACAGCCTCTAGAAACTCGAAAAAATAAAAAAAAACCTATCACCGAAATCTCCCTCTACCGCTCTAACGTAACTGGACTATGCCTCAAGACGACTCGCCTTCTCGCAGGCTGCACTGGATCTTGTTTTGACCTGGCATATCTGATTGAGATTTGGCTTTGTAGGAGCATTGATGACGCCGAGCTTTTGGCTTTGACCACAAGCTATCAGCTGGAGGCTCCATATTGTGTTCTTTGTGCTATTCGTTACGACTTGCCGTGTGGGATTGCTGGTGTTGATGGCTCTGATCGCTTGGAGTTCCTTTGTGTGATTCTGCAGCTACTTCATAAATATTTACATAACGCAACAGCTTATATTATTAATTTTTAAAAGTTCTGTGGACACTTTAACTCGTAGAGCGATATGCAATTCTGAGATGTTTTTGACTACGACATCGGTAGTAGAATTAATGCGAACTTTAGGTGGTGCAAGTCATTTTTTCCTTACTGCAGTAAGTTCTGCAGTTACGAGAGATGCGGCATATTGCAGTCACCACAATAGTGTACGTACTTTGATACTTATGTATGCAAACAAACATGTTTGATTGCTTGATTCATTTTTAAATCTCCCACCCTGTTGTGTTCCGCACAGGTGCAGATTTGTCTCATATGCAAATTTTTATTACGGAAGCAGAAGTAACCTCTGTGTTAAAATTCAGATGTGAATTCTTCTGGTCTTATAAGATTTGCTTCTGAAGCTGCTTGGAATCAATTACCTTCATCTAAGCGGAAGAAAAATGTTGACAAAAACATTTTAAAGTTTCCGTTTAAATTAAGTTATTAAATAAGAGCTGATTGTTTAGTAAGGTAGTAGTTAGTTGGTCGTTAAGAATTGAGTTAATTGTGGTTTAGCCGAGGAGTGAGTTTATATATTTGACCGCTGATAGCAAACTTGTGAAGTAGTTGCTCATAATAATTTGTTAGCGAGTTGAGTGAGTTGAGTGAGAATGTTTTGAAATTACCAAAAATTCAGAATTTTCTCCGAAAGTAATGTATATTATTATTATATATTTATAAAAATGCCTATCTCATTACCTTTCCAAAAAGATGCAACATGTCCACTTACAGCAAGGATGTAGAAATTTATACGTAGAAAATCTATGGGGGACTATTATAAAAATGAAAATTTGAAGAAACTAAATACATACTAAACTTAAAATCCTTTTTATTGGATTCAACACGTATTACCATTATATTAATTATGTTATTATGTTACAAAAGCTGTTCGCAATGTCCTCCGTCACTTTCGATGTATGCCAATAGCCTGCTTCTAATTCCATGTTTAATGTAGCCAACTGCTTC
This sequence comes from Leptarthrus brevirostris, assembly GCA_964036015.1. Classification (NCBI taxonomy): domain Eukaryota; kingdom Metazoa; phylum Arthropoda; class Insecta; order Diptera; family Asilidae; genus Leptarthrus; species Leptarthrus brevirostris. The sequence continues at coordinate 45,419,820 of OZ038372.1, forward strand.
CGTATTATCGTCGCTGTAGTCCCAATTCTGCTAACTTATTTGTCTCTATCGTTAACAGACCTTGAATTAACTTCATCCGTCATTGTTTTCCATATAAAAAGGTTCAATGGAGTAAGATCTGGAACATTTATCGACTTTTGCGAGAGGAGTTAAGAACTTCAACCGTTATGGTCAACCATCAAAAGACAAATAATTTCTAGCCGACGCATTTCGTCTGTTTAAGACATTCTCAGGGCTAACCCTAAATTTAGTAACAGCTCCATATAAGAGAAATACTGAAAAATTTTGAAGCACAAATAGAATAGTGACCGGTGGAATTTGTGAAATCATACCTGGTGAACTGCGATTCATCCGTCCACAGAATTTGGCCCAGACAAATGTCGGATTCCAGAAGCCAACCGCAAAATTTTTATCTTCTTTCGGAATCTCCTTTCAGTAGTTCTTGGACGGGGATATAAATGCCACTCTACTGGATGGGTACCGCTCAAAACTTGACAGAATTTTCAGATGCCTCAGATCGTAATTCATTATTCGAAAGTCCGCGAAAATGCCGCTCTTTGAGGTGCACGTCGATAAAGGTATCTCCTTTCACACTCCAGTACAGCCGCCTTTCTTTTTAGTCTACAACACAATAAAAGTAAATTATATCCACGTATTCCTGAAAAGTAAAGTCTGCAAATTTTTAATAATTTTAGCTTGAGAAGAGAACACATATATTTATCTACATACTTGTTCTTCAAGTATGATCGACATTCTTGCTGACTGACCCTCTTTTATAACAAAATTTCTATCCGCTATTGTGAACTCTCTGTCTACCCTAAACAAACAAAATCGGCACTTTCTTTTAAATTTTTTTGTTATTTGAAGACTTTGCTACCTAAAGTACAAGAAAATAATGGAAGTCAGGCATTTCTAAGGATGCAGTGTTGCTAATCCTTTCTGTACCTCGCCATGTTGTATCTTTTTGGACGGGTATAAGATGGGCAATCTTATAAAAATAAAAGAGATGTGTATATGAGTTTCGGAGAAAGTTTGGGAAAATTCTGAATTTTAGGTAATTTCAAAACATTTTTATCACGTTTGGAAGTGACTGCACCTGCAATGGTAAGAGTTAGAACGCCATTGTTGTTGGCGTTTGTTTTATGTCGCTTCGTTGAGTAGATCAAAAGATAAAAAAAAGAGTGATGTGCATACCATGAAAATTTGGATTTTATGAATCGCCCCGTAACGCCCAAATGGTTGAGATTGCCCCCCCCCCCCCCCACACCCCTTCCCACAACATCTTTTGTTTGCTAGGTGAGATGGAAATGCGAAACATTAACATTATTTGAGCAAGTACACATGTAAATTTTTTTCATGGACTATTTTTTTCATTTTCCAAATTAAACCCAAAAAAAAAACAAATTCAATTTTTCAAGATATTAAGTTTTAAAAATTTAATTTTGAAAATCAATTTTTTTAAAACTATTAGCTGTAAACTAAAAAAATTACACAGCCTTTAGCACAATTGTGGAACTGAAATATTAATAATATCTCTAGTATTAAAACCTTAGAAGATGTACGTTAAAATGTAAGACGGGTTTTTTCATCGTTCAAAGATGTCAAACATGTATAGCCGCGAGAGGAAGTAGATAGAGCCCCCCCCCCCCTTATTAACAACTTTACTGAAGCATAAATTGCATGATTGTTTTTGAAATTTAATTAGTTTTTACTGAACTTGAAATAGTTATAATTTAGATAAATAAAGTTTCCAGGTGAGTAGACATAGTTGTTTTCAAAGTTTATTTGGCTGTATTTGGATCTGAAACAGTTGAGAATATTTGAAAAAGTTTACATTGACTTTGTTGTGGTTGCAGTTGAAGTTGTTTTTGAAAAACCCTCAATTGATTTTGATTTGGTTACCGTTTTAGTAGTAGGGTGACTTCCCTATCATATTTCAGTCCAAGGATTACTGGAAAAAGATTCCGAGAGAAGATTAACATTTTACATTTGGCTTCTGGAATGCGACATGGAGAACGGTAACACAAACGTCCACAAGCTCAGTAATTGGTGGGATAGTAACCCATATAGGGCGAAAGGACCTCCTTGCAGTCCAAATTTTTAGCCAATATTTGGGCTGGGATCATCGACACCCATTTAATAGCACCATTCATTTTGCCGCAAGTCCTTAATAGCCATTTTTATGTGGACTTTTTAGAATTTTCTGCAGATCTAGTAGGGGACTTCCCAATGGATAACGTTAGGGTAATGTTTTGCCAACAGAGTTAAGCAACAACGCATTCTGGTATCATTTTAAGGGCAATATTGAATGAAAAATTGACTGATCGCTGGCTTGGGCAGGGTGCACGGATTTCTTGGTCCGATGGATCGCCAGATATTACTCCACTGGACTTTTTCTTATGGGGAACAATGAAGGATGAACTTTACTCAAGGACAGTTAACAATAAAGACGGATTTGTTAGCAGAATTGGTAGCGACGAAAATAGGGGAGAGGTTTCAATACACCTTAAAGAGGGAATTACAAGAGGGTTATTGGCATACATCGAGAGTACATTTCGAACAGCTTTTGTAATATACTAAGATTATAGAAATAAATTTCTAATTAAATGAAAAACATTTTAGGGCTAATTTGAATTTCATTTCATTAAATCGCAGAGCTTTATAATATTCCCCAAAAATGTCTACATCCTTTCTCTACGTGGGCATGTTTTATATTTTCGGAAAGGTTATAAGGAAATTTATAAGAATAAAAAGCCAGTGTGGATCTTTTAATTCAATTTTTAAAAACCCACGGGGAGACCTGATCTCGAACCCAAGAACCATGGCATGGTGGTCGTGCCGCTCAACCAATTGATCCAACTCCGTCTTACAGGGATTTCGGAGAAAACACTGAATTTCAGGTAGCCGCAAAACATTTTTATCACTTTTAAATGATTAAAAGGCAAATTTATCAGTCACCCTGTAACTGCTAAATGGTTGAGAGGGCCTTGTGCCATATAATTTTTGTTCTTAAAAAGACAGACTCGAAACACCCTGTATATTATCTTCGATTGTGGTTGGATAGTTGTTTTCTTTGTTTAATTTGCATCGACTTCAAAATGTAATATATATCACATTTAATAATTGCTTTCTAACGCATTTTATGAAGTCGATTCTTTAAACTAATTTATATTTAGTTTTCGTTCGTGTTTTTAACTAATATATTTTTAAAATATACTAAAAATATGCACGAAATATACCTTTGACCCGAGTGAATTTGCAAAAAAGAAATTTAAAATAAACGTTAAAAAAAATATGTATATATATAAATAACTTTTTTTTGAGAAACAGCTGAACGGGTTTAGTTTTTCTTTATCCTTAACGCTGATCGTGTTGAGAATTTTTTTTTATATTTCTTACGTCGCTCGAGTTTTGCAAAGTTAAATTTGAATTTTTTAAAATTTATTTTCCACTTTTAGTGCGCTCAGATATGCTTCTCGAAAAAGGCTGCTCAATTTAATCCTAGCCACCCTTTCACACCATCATCTTAGATAGAAAATTCTTGGCATGGCACTACTACGCCAACGTACTTTATAAAGCAAGAATAAACTATCAAAATCGGGACACGCATTACAACATTTTATCATTTACCAATGAGGAAACTTATTCTGCACAACCGAAGGAAAATCATTAAAATAAGTCAAGGCCATGGATAGCCAGATCTCGCCACTCTCCACACTCTCTTCTTACCACACAATTTATGTCATGATACAAATGGAGTAAGATACTCTATTCAGCATTAAAATCATCATCCCAATATGTCTACACGATTCGAAGTTAGGGTGCTCACCTCCACCATCCTCACTCTACCACAACATTTTTGATATGCTGCTAATGTAAGATCATATGGTAACATCTAAATCTATCCACATTCTAAGATGTTAGGCCGCTTCTTATACTAGAAATGGGTTATTATACTCTATACAACAAAGAAGGAATTATCCAAATCTACTTGTAATAAATTGTGTCCTATAGAGTTGACGTCAAAGAAGGCTACCATTCACTTGGAACATGAAGAAGAAGAAAATATCTTGAAACATCTTTGAAATAGTCTGATTTCATCGTGTAAATAAATATCCCCTTATATTTATTTACACGATGAAAAATAATTTTTTTTGGTTTTAAAATTTTTGTTTGAAAGTTGAATATGTTTAGAATATATTTCTAAAAGGGTTTTGCAAAATTCGACTTACACAATTTTTTTATACAACTTTTAAACATACCATTATTTTTTAAACGTATCTTTAAAAACCCGTTTACCATTTTAATTCAAGACGAACTGGTGACCAGACATCACTTGGGCCGATTATGTCTTTTTTTCTTGGTGCCGTAAAAAAGGAGCTTACAGGAGCCATGACGCAAAAAAAAAACAAAATGTATTTTTCTAAAGTGTCAGTATTTAACTCAAACATGGGGTAATCCATTTTTATATACAGGGTGTTTCAGATCTGACGTGCCAAAATGAGTGGGGTAATAGATCTCAACTAAACAAAAAAAATATATGGCAGGGGGGGCAGTCTCAACCGTTTGGGAGTTACAGGGTGATTCATAAATTACAGTTTTTCATTGTATGCACATTACTCTTTTATTTTTATCTCTCGATCTACTCAACACCGCCACACCAAACATACGCTAAAAAACAACTATCCTAATGACCTTTCCAAAAATTGCAAAAATCCTGATCTAACTCCTACCATTGTCAGGCACTTCCAAAAGGGAAAAAAATGGTTTCCGATTACCTAAAATTCAGCATTTTCCCAAATTTTCTCCGAAATTCATGTAATTAGTACATCTCTCCTTTATTTTTATTGAATTACCCATCTTATTACCTTTCCAAAAAGGTGCAACATAGTAGGATAGACACAGGTTGTAAAAACCGCATTCTTAGATCTCCCTGAGTTCCTAATTATCTTATTGCACCTTAGGTAGGAAATTTTTTATAGAAACAAAATTTTTAAGATGAAAGTTCGAAAATGTCTGTTTTGGGTTAACAGGTAATTAATTTTATTTATTGCTGAACAAAAGTTATAAAAATGTTAGTTTAATTTTGTTTTATTGCCGATATTAGTTTGTGGTAGCCAGAATTCACACCCTTTTGTCCTGGCGTTCTGTTACTCGTACCTGGTGAAAATTTTCCTATCAAAAAGGGTCAGTCAGTAAGAATACCTATCATAGTTGAAAAACAAATCAATAAGTACGTGTGTTTTTAAGCAAAAATTATTAAAAATGGTAAAATTTACATTGGAGGAATACGCGGATATTATTTACACTTATGGTGTAGTAGACGGAAAAGGGAGAGTGGCTGTACTGGAATATCAAAGGAGATTCCCTAACCGGCGAACACCCCAAAGAGGGGTATTTTCACGGACTTTCCAAAGGTTAAAAGAAACAGGAAGTATAACTTCACACGACATGGAGACACGACCCGAAACTTCGGGAACTTCTGCTGACTTCGAGCAGCAAATAATCACCATCGTGAGGCAAGACCCTGAGACGAGCACGAAACGAGTCGCAAGGTGATTGGAAATGTCGTCATTTAAGGTTTGGAGGGTGACTCATCGAGGGGGGTTACGTCCATATCATCATCACCCAGCCAATGGACTACTGGAAGGAGATTCCGAGAGAAGACTGAAATTAAGCACTTGGCTTCTGGAACGCAACATTGACGACAGAGCGTTTCTGGACCGAATTCTGTTGGCAGATCAATGTCAATTCAACAGGAATGATATCACGAACTTCCATAACCTCCATACCTGGTCGAACACTAACCCACACAGGACAAAGGTGACCTCATTCCAGCAGTGATTCAGTGTCAATTTTTCGGCTGGTATCATCGGCAATCATTTGGTAGGACTACTCATTTTGCCACAAGTGCTTAATTAGAAATTTATGCGGACTTTTTGGACAATGCACTGCCAGATCTAATAGAGGAGAACCCTATGGATAATCTTAGGGGAATGTTTCACCAACACGTTGGAGTACCAGCGCAAATGGCTAACATTGTGAAGGCAATACTAAGTGAAAAATTTCGTAATTCCTGGATTGGACGAGCTGCACCGATTCCTTGGCCTGCTAGATCTCCAAACCTTACCCCATTGGAGTTTTTCTTATGGGGAACAATCAAGGATGAAGTTTATTTAAGCCCAGTTAACAATATGGAGGATTTTGTTAGCCGAATCGGGAATGCTGGGACGAAAATATGGGAGGGGCAGGCTGCAATACGCTTTAAACAGGGACTTAGAAGGAGATTGTTGGCATACATCCAAAGTGGTGGTGGATATTTTGAACGACTTTTGTTACTTATCAAGATTAATTATTTTTAAATTCCATAAAAAGCATTTTAGAATTAATTTGAGCTTAATTTCTTTAATTTGTTGATTTTTATAATATTCTCCGATAGGATTTCTACGTATAAATTTCTACATATTTTCTCTACGTGGACATGTTGCACCTTTTGGGAAAGTAAATAAGATGGGTAATTCAATATAAATAAAAGAGAGGTGCACTTATTACATTAGTTTCGGAGAAAATTTGGGAAAATTTGGAATTTTAGGTAATCGCAAACAATTTTTTTTTACTTTTGGAAGTGATTATAATTGTAATGGAGTAGGAGTTAGATCATTAGTGTTGGGATTTTTGGAAAAGTCATTAGGATAGTTATTTTTAAGCGGTTAGGTTTGATGTCCCTATCTTGAGTAGATCAAAAGATAATAAAAATAAAAGAGTAATCTGCATACCATGAAAAACTGAAATCTATGAATAACCCTGTAACTCCCAAACGGTTGAGATTGCCAATCCCCCCTCCCCTGCCATAAAATTTTTTGTTGGTCTAGTTGAGATCTATCACCCTACTCATTTTGGCACGTCAGATCTGAAACACCCTGTATACAATAAAGATTTCGACAAAAGTATAAAAATGAGTTTTTCTGCTGAAATGATTCAAATACTCCTTAAGGAGTAGAAAGATAGGTTTCGGAAGTTAATTTAAAAAGTTTGGAAAATAAAATGATCTTAATGAAACATATCCTTTTGTGCTTTGGAAATGACCGATTCAATTGTAATATTTTCATTTATGGAGCTTCTAGTCACTGTAAGAATCTTGAATAAGTTAGAAAGTTAGTTTTTTTTAAATCGCATATCTTTATTACTTTTTTTTGTCATTTATTCAAATTTTTTTACAATTATTTCAAAAATGTTGTCGGAGCTGCTGTGACATAATATTCTAAATTGAAAATAACTAAAACAGCTTTTGAGGTAAAATTCTATAACTTTATATATATATATATATATATATATATATATATATATATATATATATATATATAAATATATCAATTTATGGTCGGCGAGTAGTATTTTCTTAAAATCCCTCCATTATGACTTCAATGCAGCAAGATAGTTTTGTTTAACAGTTGCGGTAATTTTGGGTATAAATCTTTCCCTAATCGAATACCTAGAACTGAGCGCAAGCGCTTGTATTACAAAAGTCTTCACGGCTCACCTAATAAATCAACAACATAACAAGATTTATAACGTTTCAATGGATTATTCATATTTCGGCCTACGGTATTTGCCCAAACACCATAATTCGACAGAGATCCTCACCTTAAAGCTGTCGAATTTCAACAAATTTATAGCAGGTGCGATAGCTATGGACACGATTTTATGGCGAAAGGTGAAAAAAACAAAAATGTCTACATATAGTACCTTTTGGCAGAAAATGTTTTTTTTCATTTAAGATTATGAAGCCTTGAGTCTTAAATATTTATATATGGCAACACGTGGAAAATATTGTACTATGTACAAACTAACGAAAATTACTTTATTCGGTAGGGTATACACTACCCGAATGCAGAGCTAACTTGCTGCCGTCTGGGAAATTATTAAATCCAAGGACGAAGATTTAAAGGAAATTCTATCATTCGATTGCTCAAATTTAAAGTTAAAGATTGCCATGTCTGTAAAACTTTAAGGACAGCTTTCATTAGCGAAGTGCCAATTATTTTAAGTAGTAGCAGAAATTTTTTTAATATAATAACAATTCTTTCAGTAATCAGTGATATTTTCTCAAAGGTAAAGGACTCTTTTATCCTGAAGCATCGAAATATTACTCCAGGCAAGGGTTCTTTATTTTGTTAATTTAAGACAAAATGTCCCCAATTTTAACTTATTCCTTTGACAAAATCCTTGGGTTGTGTAAAATCTTCGTTTTCTTTTATTTTGTGATTGCCTCGAGGAGAAAATCAAATCCTTTCAAGTATTAAAGATGAGGTTTTGAGTTTTAAATCTCTCTTGATTTGTTTTTTACTTTCATTGCCTAGGGCTGTCTGTAAAAATATCCTAATATGTATAATGGTAACTGTGTTATTTTACTTGTTATTGACCCAAGGTAAAATACAAAAGTTCTGATTATACTCAGACGAAAAAATTCCAAAATTTTAACTCTGATTTGTTTTTTAAGTGGGTTGAACGTTTATGGATGCGGTAAATATGTGGAAAATTTTCTTTGTTTTCGCCTCAGGCTGAAACGTAAAAAGTAAAAATGTAACTTAAATACATTAATTTTTAATGATCTTGTTTAGAGAAGAAACAACCACGAGTAAAGAGGCTAATTCAATGCATCTTCTTTGGAAAAATTGTATACTTATTCACATGAGTTCATTAAAATTTAATTATTATTAAGTATAAAAATAATCAGAAAAAATATAGAAAATCTTATAAGTCTCCAAATTAAAATATTGAGGCTCTACGTATCCAAGCAGCACAACTGGGTTATTACTACGTCTTATAAGGGTAAAAGGCACTTAAAGTCAAAACTAGTGATTTCCATAATTACTCCTTATGTAGTTCTGGCGATATCGTGGCGATCAATATGCGACTAAGTGGTGAATATATACGACGTCGAATTGACGTCATACAAGATCATAAAAATCGACATTACATCTACATAAAGTTGCAAGATCAAGTTGTATTATGGCTATAAGTAGTTGAAGTAACCACGTGACGACCATGTTAGTAAGTTATTATTACTTGAATTACAACCCTTGAGACATCATTCTACACATGCATAACAATGTATACAAATGAATTAACACAGTTTTCTATACACATTATAATTATACCTAATTGTAGCATTTCTACGTTTATGAAAATGTAAAATGAATTCAATAAAGATCTTAAAATTACTCCATAATCCTAAATTAATCTAACATTTTGCGTATAACGTATAGTCAAACGAAGCCTTAATTAAAAGTAAAACTCATTCGCCTTAAAATTATATTCATTTATTGAAATTTTGTATAAATAAAGCCATTTTCATGATTCTAATTTTAAATACTTTCTGCTATTAAGTATTTAAAAAAGTTTTGTAATAAATTACATACATACATTACATTAAAATTGTCAGGAAATGTCAATAAAATTATCCGATTTGAAATATTTTAATTTCATTACATACATACAACTCCTAGCTTTATAGTCGTATATAATTTATTTCGCAACCGTTGTTAGTTGGCTTAACTGTTTAAAAATTAAAAAAGTTTAAATCTCATTTTCAAAATCTACATCTAGATTTTAGTTTTCACGGAATAATACAACACAGTTAGTAGTAGCACTCAGGTCAATATATCTTCATTTTGAAACCAAAATTCGGGGAATCATTTAATTAAGCATATTCGTTGTTGGGAATTGTAGAACGATAATTAAATTTTGTTCAACATAATATCCTCCTTGCCGATGATCGATGAAAACTTAAAGACGTTATTTCAAGATAATGAAGATTTTTCACTCTACTTATAAGAAGCTTCTCTCTCAATAGCTTTTCACTTGTTCTTTAGAGCCCTCTCACTATTAATTGAGTTTCAAAACGATAAGGCCGAATAATCTCACAATTCAGGTATAACTGTTAATTGTACGATTGTCAACTTTTCGTTGCAGTGTCCTTATCTGTTTTCTATACTTAATCTTATTGTTTTTTATATTTTTATGTTATTCATTAATTTAACCTCAATTTCAAATTACCTCCCACTTTAACTATTTTTATTAATTTGTCCTCCGTTAAAACTAACATAAAAGCGCCTTAGGTAGGAAATTTTCTCGGATCATATCTTTTTCTTTGAATAAAGAGTTTACATTGCATAGGTGGTGCCAGCGACTTAATCTTCACTAAATACGCATATTTAGTTTTACTCGTGTAACGAACCTTATTTGAAGTTTGTTAGCACGTCCCTCGCTTAATATCTTTACCCCTCTGTTTAGTAATCTCTTCACTGGGGCGGACAAGGTTTGCTCATTATCCAACAACTATCCGAGGACTTTAACTTTTCAACGGTAACCTGGACAAAATCGTTAGCACAATCTAATGAGTTCGATTTTAAGTTCTCTACCTTTAGTACTTTAGTCGAAAATCTCCAAATTGCATCTCTCAATGCTGGCCAGTCCTCGAGTAACAACTTCAATCAAATTGTGCCAGCCCTGGACAATGGCGGGTTCTCAAACGTATAAGAGATGACCTTGAGTCCTGGTCAGCTTCTGCCTAAGGGACTCTGAGCTCATTTATTATGTCGCGACGACAGGTAGTGGATTGGCCTCCAAGGTTTCTGCTTATACGGACGGAATCCCGTCAGTTTCGTTTGTTCTCTCTGACCCTCCTTTGCATCGCACAATCCAAATCGTCCAAAGCGCAATATCAGAAGCTAAAAGAGTGTTATTGCTAATTCTTTCCCGTTGGCTTAGGATCATGTTGATATAGTTTCTGATGGTGCGCCCGTTGTTGACCTGTCAAACCCTGAGCCTGCAAATGTTGCACGTAATACATCTAGCGCTCTTTCATGTCCTGTCATTCTTACTTCTCACACTGCCTTGCAAGCTCTCTCTTTACAGGACGCACCCCTGGTTGATATGTACCTACGACATATCTCAGAACACGACCTTTGCTCTGAAGATTGGCATATTGGCAAAAAATCATTTTTTGTTTCTCGGTATGATGTGATAAAATATGTGAGAATCAGGAGCAAGGCTGACGACTCTGTATTCCTACGTTCGAGTTCATCTTTACGCCGAACTTCTGGCTTAAGAATGCATGAGTTTATGCCTCGGGGTAGGTTTATCAGAGGTGTACATGACAGAACAATAACCAATGTAAATAAAAACTTAGTGCGCCTTTTACTATCAAAACAAAAGAGGGCTAAGAACTAGAACTGTCCGTAATTGACTTTGGGGTAAAACTTGATAGGAAACTTGACTTTTCTCTACATATTAACTATATCGTTTCTAGAGGCAGTTTATTCTTGGGCTTCGTTAAGCGTTGGTCTAGAGAGCTCTCGGATATACGAACATTAATTAATTTGTACTGCTCATTAGTTAGACCTATTCTAGAGTAGGCATCTTAGGTCTGGTCGCCCTACTACGCTGTTCATCCAAGCGTATCGAATCGGTGCAGCGTAATTCTCTTAGATTTTCGCTAGGAAGGCTCCGCCGCCCTACACCGACCGCCAGCGGTTGCTCGATTTGCCCTCGCTTGAAAAAAGGTGCAAAGCCTTGAATTCTAATATAGACTCGATTTTGCTTGTTACAAAGGTTTCCTTCAGACAGTCCCAAATTAACCTTCGAAGACTTCCTTTATTGCATGTTAAACCATACAGATCAAATTATGGCATGCATGAACCAATAGGTGTCGTTTAAGAACTATATATTTTCTGTGCTCCCGTGACTCTCTGTTTTGCATGATGTGTGCTGGGTTTCCTTACTTGTTTTCTTCCTGTTTCTTTCTTTTGCTTGTTACTTTTTCCTTTGCATGGTAGTGTGGGATCCTTCTGCGTTAGAAGGGTTAATTCTGTTTTCAAAGTGTATGCAATGCTTCGGTTATTTCGTGTTGCTGCCCCTTATACCCCCTTTTCCACCAAATGGGAGACGGAGTTGGATCAATACGATGGGCCCCGTGTTCGAGACCAAATGACCCCGTGAGCTTTTATTAAGAAATTAAAATAATTCACTCCATATCTGGGCTGTTGTCTAACTCGCAGCAATGCAAAAACAAGACTCAAGTTTCCTCACTTCCTTTACCCTAATCCCCTTCCGGCCAAAACCATGCCAACGCATCAAAGGGTTGTCCCCTAGGATTTGGCCACATCGTATAAAAAAAAACAAAAACAAAAAAACTAATTCTGGTTCGTTTTATTATCTTCCCATTGATAACTTACGGTTGTGAGGTGTACGGGCCTTGCCTTGTTTCGACATCTTCCCGCAAGTTGAGTGTGGCTTTTAATTCTCCAGTTTGCTATGCTTATGGCCTCCGCCGTTTCGACCAAGTTTCCAAATATGTTATTTCTATGGTTGGTTATTCAATCTTTCACTTTATTCAAAAACGAATACTAATTATTCTTTACAGTATCCTTGCTCGTAAATTACCCGAATTCCTTTACAACAGATTCGTTTTCGCTCGTTCCTCGCGCACGAATGCTCTTGTTATACCAAGGTTTGGATCTCGGATATCTGAACGCCACTTCTTTGTTCAGGCCGCCAGACTGTGGAATCGATTTCCAATCCGCTTTAAGGGAACGGGTAGCAGTGGTATGTTTAAGAATTTCTAACGTGATCATAATTTTTAATAATATTGTTAAATCATTGTTAATAGGGATACTAATGAATATGCAATTGTGTTTACAAAATTTCTAGTAACACTATATGATTTTGCAAGTATCACACATATGTACTTAGTTATATATGGTTCCTAAATTTAGTACTTTTAGTATAGTCTCATGGATTATTGTAATTTGCTTAGATTTTAACTTAACAGTTTCCTGCACATATATAGAAGACTTGTTATTCATATCTTACTTGTGTACAGTTTCATTTAATAACAATTTTCAGTTAATAAATTAAATTGAATTGAATACTAAATATTTCTGATTCGTTTTAAGGCAGTTGTTCTAAAAGGTTTATAAAGGGTATTTTGTTATGTAGGAGTGAATTTTTTTCTTGTGTTCTAAAGAATGCAACTATGTATTTATATTTTGAACGTGATATTTGACAAATTGTTTAGTGACCAGTACTTACGTAGGCTATAGCAAGCGTTGTTTGAATGTAAGGCATTTAAATATAAACTCAAGCTTTCTCATTGTCCACAAATTAAAAAAAAAGTAACTTAAGTTATAAAGGAATTAATGAGCAATTAAGCTTCGTTCGTTTGCTGTTTTTATTTATTATATAGAATAATTAAAGAAAACGGAAAGTTGGAAGCAGGGGAAAACAACAGAACTTAAAAATAGATTGATTAAACATATAAAAAAAGAAGAGCAAAAGGGAGAAGTGAAAGTCACCGTAAAGTTTAGTGCTCTTACCGTTTTTTAGGTTTGGTTTCTTTTGATTTTCTTTTTGTTTAGATTAAAAGTTTCTAAGAATAAATTACATTTCCTTAATTTTGATAATTTTAATTTAAAAATTGTATTATCTTTAAATTTTTAGTTTTTCAAATTTTTGAATTTTTAGTTTCATTAGTTCTTCCAAGAAATTTTGTCAATCAATTATAAGTGCCATTTTTCTTTGAAAGCATGGTTTTTTATGCAGCAATACTAAGTCCGTGAACTCTTAAACCACGTTACGTCCGATAATTATTTTAAAACCAACCCCGATTCTCAATGAGCGCATAATTATATGCTTAAAAGCAAATTAAAGATAAGAAATTAACTACTTAACAATCATATTTTAATTCTTTACTGTCATTATTAGCTTCATACAAGTTAAGTTTACCTTCTAAGTGATGCCGGTATATATTTTTCTGGACCGCGTCCCTCCAGGTGATCCTATAATAACATAACTGATCTGACCTTAGTCCTTGGCGATTACATACTTGCCCATTATATGTACTTAGGTAAAAATAAAGTAAAGTTTTCTACTGGCATCATCATAAGACCTCTCTGTTCTTTTTAATGCAACGTTTTGTCCAACTTTATTTGTATAACATTTAAATTTTTTCTTATCTTGGGTATCCTTCCTGTTGGGAAGAGTATGTTCCCCGATTGGTACCACCTTAAAAAATTTTGTTGATGGGGTGGGGCTGAAACCTTGTGGTTTTGTGATTCTTTTTTTGTTTTACAGAGTATGATTCCCTATTGCTAATAAAGATAAAATATGGTGCAAGGATGGGGTGGGACTGGGGGGGGGTCTATCTTCGAAACGCGTGGACCGAGTTTAATGATTCTTTTTCTGATCCATAGAGTATGCTCCCGCATTGGTACCGTGATACAATTTTAAAGGGTGAGGATGTAGTAGGGGAGGAGTTGGATTTCAACTTCTTAACGCGTAGACCGATTTGGATGATTCTTTTTATGTTACGTAGAGTGTAATCTACTATTAGTGAGATGAGGATAAGTTTTGCTCTATGGTGGTGGTGGGGGCACAGTAGGCTAATATCGTAACGTGTGGACGGATTTGAGTGAGTCTTCTTTTGATGTGTGAGACATGTTGCCCCACTGGTACCACGATAAAAATTGATGGGGTGGGGTGGTGAGCGGAGGGGGTGTTGCCCAATTTTTTAATATTGGAATGATTCTTTTTGTTGTATAAAGTACGATACCCCATTGCTAATAAACGAGAAATTTTGGGGTGGGGGAGGGGTAGTCTAACTTTATAATACATGGACTGATTTAAATGATTATAAATTGTAAAAATTTGTGACTTGTGGCGAGACCGTTTTCGATAATTTTGATTCTGTTGTACAGAATACGTTTCCTGATTGATAAATAATAAAAATGTTGTACCTAGAGTGACTACGATAATTTTCTCTTGCTGTTTAGAGTACGGTGGCACACTAAGGCCATGGTGAGAATTTTCTAAGGTATGATAGGATGACCGTGACTACTTACGTAATATGTTGCCGGATTTAGATAATTCTGTTTCATTTCTATAGAGTATACTACCACTACAACTTTTTAAATTGCTTAGTTCGTTCGAAGAGCATTCTTTGAGTCGTCTCTATGGAGAAACAGAAAAGTGAAAAAAAAATAGTTTAAAGGAAAAACTTGAACCGACTTCACAAAAAACCCTAAAATGCATAAAATAGTTTTTAAGTCTGTGTCTATAACGAAATTTTAAAGTCGGTGCAAATTAAAGAAAAAGATGTTAAACGAAAAATTGCTTTATGCTTTTTAGCGCATTTGCCAGGTCTGTTAATGTTCTAGAAACTTAATTTAGCGTCTTATGTTGTAACAAGTAATATCTCGGACGACATATTCTTTACTTTTGCTGCATCCTAGTTCAATGTTAAAAATTACATTTAATTAACTTTAAAATAAGCCTCTGCAAGGGACCTTTAAGTATTACAACATTGAAAATATTATTGATAAAGCTGAAATAAGATAAAACGTTTGGCGTGATCAAGATACGGAAAAAGAACCCTTAATATAGAAGTACTAAAGAATGCCAAAACATACCCATCGAAAGGTGTTTATCTAAGTTGCGGCGCGCCGAAACGTACAATGAGATCTGCAATGACTGAAAACACATTGGATGGGGTCTGTAAACTCAGTGCGCATAGAAAATGGGTCCTTGAAAACATACATAAATCTAAAAATTATGTTTTGGGAAGATTCATAGGAGAACCAAGGCGCTTAGTTTTTAATTGAACTTTTGTTATTTTATTAATTGTAATTTTAGTAAATGTTTTATTTTTACAGTAAATAAAAAAATTAAAACATCAACAAAAAAAGCGTATTAAAATATATTATGGAGTATTAAGGTTTAAATTTATTTCCTGTTAGGTTAATCATATTTGCTCTTGGGTTAAGCTTCTTTGCTCTTGGGTTAAACTTATTTGCTCTTGGGTTAAAGTTGTCTTTTTTTGGTTTAAGTAAATCTGCGAATGCTATATATCTATGTATATAAAAAAATGCAAAGAAAATGAAATGAAAGCGGTTTTGTTCCCCTCCCCTATTTCTCTTTGATAGGTATGAAGTAAAAACCTAAAACTTATCTATTAAACTTAGCTACTGAGATACTTGCAATAACGTTATCTTTCCAATTGGTCATCAATTCTAGTTATAGGATAACGTTCTTTTACTGTATACAAAACTATGGGACATTTCGAACAGCTTTTGTAACCTAATAGCATTAATTGTAGTAAGATTGGAATTTAATAAAAAATATTTTCGAATATTAGTGTTAGCATGCGTTTAATTTTTTCAAATTTCAGATTTTTATAATATTCCCCAAGAGTTTTTCTACATACAAATTTCTATATCCTTCTTCAACCTGGACATGTTGTGCTTTTTAAAAATATAATAATAATAACAGAAACCCCGCAGGGGGACTTCTATGAAGTCACGGGCTTGACAACCGCGCGGACCCCAGTTAAATCCAGGGAGAGTCTGTTCCCATATTGGGCGGCTCCCTGGTCGGCGTCTGTTCTCCATGTTAGGTGCGGCCGTTTTGCTAAACCTGGCAGTAGGTATAAAATGCAGCCCGTTTTTCAATGGTGAATATTGAAAGAATTGCCTCGGATCGGGGTGCGCTGAGGAGTCGGACTGGACTCAGACGCACCGAAGCTCAGTCCTCCGTGTTAGACAGTGGAGCGAGTGGCACTGGCTCACGGGTTGGTAGGCCGTCCACAAGAACGTCCCCGGACCCTGCTCAAAGTGTTTCGCAGACAGCAAATCCCTTGTTGCCAGCGACCACCAGAGCGGGAATCTCTCGTGTGCGCATGAAATGGACACCTGAAGTGAATACCTTCATCATGCGCACATACTACAGGATAACGAATTTGGAAGCGAACGTGACTGCATATCGACAGGAATTACATAGGGCATTCATGACGGAATACCCTAATACAAACGTCACAGAGCAGAGAATTGCCGACCAAAGACGAGTAATAGTTAGGAACAACCTACTTGCACCAAATATTCTGCAAGAGATTAAGGACCAAGTGTCTAGAGATCTGCAGAATAACAACACATTACACATAGCACCAAACACCAACATAACCCCGTATTATAACACATTTCAAAACCACACCGCGTCACCACACAATACCACACTCCCACGCGATATCTCACCGCCACATCACGTCACACCTTCACACCAAACTGTACACATATCTTCTCTAAACAACAATAATACTGGGGAAATTTTGCATCCAGCCCATATCCACACAATCACACAAACCCAACACCCAAAAACCCCACCCATACTCAATAGCTCTGATCTCGTTCTTAGGAATAAGGTCAAACAAGCGATTGAGGATGCACTCACAGAGTTTGCACACTTAAACGCAACACAATGGCACATAATACCAAAACAGGGCACATCTAAACAATTATCCAGCATTCTTGACATCTTGAATACGGACGTTCTGCCAGAGTATTTAACACGCTGAAAAAACCGGCTTGGGAGAAACGACTGGAGCGGCGAATCGATGGGATCCGTTGTGATCTCGGCCGACTTATCCAGTATAAATAGGGCAACAGAAGTAAGAGGGTAGTTAAAAAAGTTCACAAAATTTTAGAAAAACAAAAATTACACACAAATAGAGACACAATTAATACAAACATTACAATGCACATAGATTCACTAGTTCTAAAACTTTCGGCACTTTCGACTAGATTAAAAAGATACAGAAAGTGTACGGATAGAAAAACACAGAACGCAAAATTTATTCGCAATGAAAAAAGCTTTTATAGATCACTTAAACACAATCAAAATTCAAACAATAGACTTTTGGTCATCTATTTGGTCAAAAGAAGTCCATCATAACCCCAATGCTGAGTGGATTGAAGCAGAAATGCAACGCGTCCAAGACATACCCAACATGCCGGAACCACAGATATCGATGGAAATACTAAGGGATGTCATACAAAATACCCATAATTGGAAAGCACCAGGCACAGACAATATTCAAAATTACTGGTTCAAGAAGTTTACATCTATACATATACACCTCTTACACCACATTAATAATTTTTTCAATAACCCGGAAAAAATCCCGAAGTTTTTAACGGAAGGAATCACGTACATGCTACCAAAAGGCAATAATAACAATACAGATCCATCTAAATATAGACCGATCACTTGCCTACAGACATTTTACAAGATTATGACTTCTTGCACCAGTAAACTAATCCACAAACACACAGAACAAAATAACATATTGTCTGAGCAGCAAAAGGGATGCCGACAAGGGTCATTGGATTGTAAAGAACAACTGCTCATAGACTCTGTGATCCTGCGACAAACAAAAACTGCTCGCCGGAATATACATGAAGCATATATCGATTATAAGAAGGCGTATGACTCTGTCCCGCACTCTTGGGTGGTCGATATACTGAATGTATACAAAATACATCCAACACTCATCCACTTTCTGCAACACTCAATGAAATACTGGAACACAAAAATAAACATAAAAAAACCAAACCAACAGATTACAACACCCCCGATACCAATCAGGTGAGGTATATTCCAGGGAGACTCTTTGAGTCCGCTGTGGTTTTGTCTCGCTCTGAATCCACTATCACGTGCCTTGGATGCCACCGGTTATGGGTATAATATACGACACGACAGGGAAAATATTCATAAAATCACGCACCTCATGTATATGGACGACATCAAATTATACGCTTCCTCGAAACCTCATCTGCAACAGCTGCTGCAGACTACTCTGGATTTTTCCAATGACATCCGGATGGAGTTCGGAGTTGACAAATGTAGGACGCTTCACGTGACGAGGGGAAAACATGAACTTGTGGGACTCGATCTCCCATCCGGGGACACTATTGAACCAATGGGTGAGGGCGAACTCTACAAGTATCTTGGATTCGAACAATCACGTGATATACCTCACACGGACATAAAGCGAGCGCTAGAGACTAAATATACAGGCCGCTTGAACAGTCTTCTTAAAACTAGCCTTAATGGGAAAAATCTCATTAAGGCTATAAAGACGCATGCAACACCAGTCCTTACTTATTCCTTTGGGGTAATTAAATGGACACAGACGGACTTAGAAGTACTGGAGAGAGGAACTCGAACGATGTTGACAAGGTACAGGGCACACTATCCTAACTCCTGTATAGAACGACTAACGTTACAGAGGTGCGAGGGCGGTCGCGGCCTGATAGACATAAAGTCACTGCATTATAAACAAGTGAAGTCTATCAGAGAATACTTTTATAGAAAAGAAGATAGTTCTCCATTGCATGCAGCAGTGATCAAAGCCGACAACAAACAAACACCACTTGATTTGCACAACAGAATGCTGGATAATACACTAAACATAGCCACACACACAGATAAACAGCAAGCATGGTCACAGAAGTCTCTCCACGGAAGACATTACGCTGACTTGAACCAAAATCATGTCGACAAAGATGCGTCGAACGCTTGGCTCAGTCGCGGTGATTTATTCCCTGAGACGGAGGGATTCATGCTTGCTATACAAGACAAAGTCATTAACACGAAGAATTATAGGAAACACATCCTTAAGGATGCGGCAGTTCAAGACGACACGTGTACACTTTGTCATTTAGCTTCTGAAACAATAGAACATATAACGGCTGGATGCAAACTCCTTACTCAAACAGACTACTTGCATAGGCACAACCAGGTCTGCAATGTCATACACCAACAGTTAGCCCTAAAACACAACCTTATTACAGCCGCCACATACACACCATATTACAAATATACACCAGACAGTGTTCTTGAAAACTCCACACATAAAATGTATTATGATCGGTCAATAATAACTGATCGGACAATACACCACAATAGACCGGATATTACTCTGATAGATAAACACAGCAAAACAACATACCTAATTGACATTGCAGTACCCAACACCAACAATGTGCAAAACACTTTTAGAGAGAAGATTACGAAATATACAGATTTGGCACACGAGGTGCAGCGGATGTGGAAAATGGACAAAGTGACTATCGTGCCAATCATCTTGTCTTCCACAGCCGTTGTACCGAAAACACTAATCACAAATATACAAACACTAAAGTTACATAAAAACACTCCACACACACTACAGAAAGCGGTTGTTCTTAACACTTGCCGAACGGTTCGCAAATTCCTGAACTACGGACAGGACGCTACAGACAATACATAAGGACATAACGAACGAATGACAAATCCCCGAAGTCTTGGCATTACGCCCGATGTAGGGGAAAACTACCGCCGCGCCGGCCAGAGGCCGAGATGACACGTGTAAAAACCGGAAAATAACAGAAATAAAAATAGGTTTATTAATTACATGTAAGTATGTCGGAGACAATTTGGTAAAATTTTGAATTTTAGTTAATCGCAAGAAATTTGTTGCACTCTTACAATGATTGTTCCTGCAATGACAGTAGTTAGAAAGATCATTGGGATATTAGTGTCTCAGTGAGTATATCAAAAGATAAAAATAAATTAGTGCGGTGCGTACGTGAAATTTGCAAAATTATCCTTCACCCTATAACTCCCAAGCAGTTTCAATTGCCCTCCTCCCTGCCTGAAAAATTTTCGTTTGCCTAGGTCAGATCTATCAGGTATTAAATTTTTTTTTTATTTGATAGTACCACTGCCTCGGGTCTCCCTCCATTCGATACATCTCATATTCAAAAGAGCAGTGTTAAAACGTTAAACGCGTTTTTCGCAGATTTAGTTTTTCAAAGTCGGTAATCACTGTAACTCAAAAACTACTCATCCGATCCTTCTCAAATTTTTCACACTTCTTTTATTCATAAATTATGAGGTAACAACGTCGAGATTTTGTATTTTTTAATATTATAATTAATTTTACAACAACAAATTCGCCGATTTTTATCAATAAATTTTCATAGATTCGAGAAACTCATAAACTAACGAAATCTTTTTGGTTTTTTCTTAACATATGATCCAGTAATGAGTTATGATGATCACTGCAAAGTATCTTTTTTTTTTGTGTATACGAAGATTTCCTGTCAGTCGCTCAATCACAATATTTGTACCCAAAAATTTAACAGAAGATTCTTGAAGTGTTCTACTATTATATTCTTAAATTAAAAATAAATTGATATTTACCATATTTTTTGTTTGTTTATTTAAAAATTGGTTTAAAATATTGAAAATAACTCCCCCCCCCCCCCCCTTAATGTTGCTTTTGAAGGAAAGCCAAAGGAATTTATCTTTTCTCTATTAGAAACGCCGATCATGTAATGTTTTTTTAATTGTGCTCGAGATTTGAGCGGAATGTTTTTCAATTGCAATTTATTGAATATTTGCAAACTTCGCCTGGTTTTTTTATAATTTATTTAAAGCCCAGGCATGGGCTAAGATTTTATATCAAGCTTGGAAATAAAGCAGGCTCCACTGGCATTGGAACTTGGGCCAAAGGTATATATCATTAGCACAGGTCTACAACTATCTTGGTCCCTTTGTAATTTCCTAGAGAAGGTAAGGAAATTTGGAAATAGGGAAGGGGTTGTCGCCGGAGTCCCTTGGAGCTTGTCTACAGCCCAGATACCCACTTTCAAAAGCACATTACTGAGAACATACACGGCTGTGGAATAAATCTAAATTTACTAAATTTGATGTAAGTTGTCGCTACCTTTCATTTTGAAAACTAAAAAAAATTCTCCGATGAAAAGACACATCATACATATGTGCACTTTTAGTATTTCTAGACTATGTATAATTACTTTCACTAACATAAAATAATTATAATATGAAAAAGGGCTTTTGTAGTAAATAATTTATTATCAAATATAAATTTTTGCCGCCAGTAAATGTAATTAAAAAAGAACTGAACGCACATACATACATCCATACATGATTCTCCAGTTCCCCTGAAGAGATAAGGCAATTTGCTGATTTTTTGACCTTCCTATGGTTTTAAAAATCTAAGTTTTTATTTTGTACTATTTGCGTATATATATGTTGACAATCTTACATCGAAGTAACCGTGCAGATAAGAGCTTTTTCTGGTTATTTTTACTCCAAGGACGACACAAAAATGATTTTAACCTTGACGATGTTGAATGAATACTTTTGTTTCCTCCAATATATTTGCAAAGATGAAGGCACTAGGAGCACTTTTTAAATGATTTTAATAAATGTTGGGGAAAATTTGATTGATGATTACTTCTGACAGAAAATGTCCCCACATAAAAAGAACAAAGAAACAGGTGATCACTCAATTTCCTAAAGATAACGATTTTGCGACCGCCTAAAATATTCCAAAGATTAAATTTATGAAAATTTTTATCTCGATGATTGATTGTCTCATTTCGCGGAGATTATGAAAGAGATTTAAATGATTTTGATGAGAAGGCTTGCAAACCTTTTTTGAAGGGATATACAAGAATTCTACGTTTATGTTGATATATATATCTTTCATTAATTTGTTTAAGTAAGCATACTCATATATAACTTGAATAAAGTAGGTAGATATAAAAATGGTCCAGATTGATAACGCCCACAGTAAAAAAATAGAACATGTTAAAAAGCTATTAATAGTTACTTTGACCTATTAGCGTCACTTGGATTTATCTTTTTCTAATAAGAACTTAATATCCTCTTATCAACACAGAGTTAAAATACCACCGATAATAAAATTCTGATAAAATACTACAAGTTGGTGTATCAAAGCTTACTAGATAAATATTGGAGACCCTCACAGCTGTCTAGGTCATATATTTAATAATCTTCGAAATTAATAGGAATTTATTTTCTATTAGTTTGCGCTTAATTCGTCAGATTAAAATCTTACGTATATATTTTGTTATGCCGTAGACGTTGATTATTTCTATTACGTATATATCAAATTACGCGACAATTGATTAAGAGTTATCAAAAAGCATGTTATATCTTTAAATTGGAATCAAAAAACCAGTATGGTATCAATGAGTGTTTTATTTTGTTGTAAGATGTTCATGTTATTGCAACCGTTTTACATAGCATAGTCCATTCTTTGGCCCTAATTTTCAATTACCATGTCACACAAATGTAGTCCAATTTCAGCAATAACACGAATTATAAAGATTTTCTATAGTTCAATTGTTGTTAGTTTATTAACTTCAGCAAATGGTTTTCCATATATCTCCACAGAAAATAGCCTAATGACGTGATATCACAAGATTTAGTCGGCCAATGGTTAGGTCCATATGATTAAATCGTTGACTATTGTTTTCATAGGGGCTTAATTCCTGAACTTTTTCATGTAAAAATGTGGGTTAGCTTGCAGTTGTTAAAGAGCTCAATCAGGATGGAGCGTAACTCGCATTGGATGATTGTTTTTGTTGTATGGAGTATGTGCCCCCCTTGGTACCAGGTAAAATAATTTGGACCTAAGGCGGGAGTATCAAGAGTGAAACGTAGCTTAGTAGTGCGTTTAACGATTTGGATGATTTTGATTCTGCTGTACAGATCCGTTTTCTCATTGTCACTATAATAAATACTTTTGTGCCTTGTTGTGTGAACGGGGAAAGTAGGGAGCATTCGCCTTACTTCGAATGGGTGATCCGATTGGTATGATTATTTTTGGCTCCATAGAATACGTTGCCGGAATAGCACCGTGGTAAACATTTTCTATCTAAGGTGATAGGCGACTAACGTCATAACTTGTACAGCTTTTGTAATCGCTTGGTACATGCGAGCAACATTTTTCCAGTAGCATATCGGAAATCTACCATCACAGCCTTGTGTAAAAAAATAGCCCGCTGCGCCTTTATGCATATTAAATGCGCCTTCAATGACACCTCTTTTGAAGATTAGGCTGTCAAGACGGAAAGAGGAAGCTCGATGGTATGATGGATCAAAGGGATGCCCAGATTCCGGGAAATAATTATTTACCTAGCAGAATGGTCATTCTTAAGGCCACGAAGAGTTGCCTCAAGGAGGGGCATGTCCCTCTTTTCTTTTCACTCGTGATTGACATCTTAGTTAAATACCCAATGCAGGCTCAGAAAAGACTTGGTTATCATAATTATGTTCGGATAATCATGTGCATTTTCGAATAATCTCCGAACGAATGCAAAATAAGTCGTCACTTGCCATCTGGAGCAACCCAACTCGAAAGAGGCAGAGAATATGAAGAATATGGAGAAATTTGAAGTTCTGCAAGGATTTGACCAGCATGGAAATGATCACATCATTCAGCAATTTGGTTGAGTTGGTCGTGCCCTGCAACAAATCATGCATAAAAGTTATCTTAGAAGCCTTGCGTCTCTTTTCAAAGGAGTCAAGAGAAATCAGACCGGACAAAGCAGGATAAGAGGAGAGAAAGAGAGGATCTCGCCAGGAAAGACCGCGAAGAGCGAACCTAAGAAATGTGCGCTGAACTGCCTCAATCCGGGTTATATCGATAGCAATCCGGATCCCGGACTAGTGTACTCCAGAAATGGTTTAACGAATGTGCAGAAAAGGAGTCTCGTTAAGAATCGTCCATCTCCCTAAACGACCTTTTCACAAAGCCGAGCGTAGAACTAAGGGGGGAAGTACATGAAGACGTTTTCAAAAATCGATTTTTTTTTATTGTCTTAATCGATAAGTATATGCTCTAAGAATATAATTCCAAAATTCCAAAGGCCTAGCTCGAAAATTGTGAAAGATATGCCACTTGAAAGTGGTCGGCGCCGATCCGGCCCAGCGCGCCTGGGATCGGGGATTTCTGCTGCGCGCGTGATTCCGCTTACCGGATTTTTTTTCGGCGTTTTCTCAAAACCATGTTTTTCAAATTGGCGTAAAAGATTACAAAAAAACTAGTCAACCGATTTTCTTCATCCAGCACTCATTTTAAAGGGTATAAAAAACTAGTCTAGATAGACTACGGACATAGCAAAAAAATTATTTTAAGACCATTTTTGACGCGAAAATAATTAAAATTTTTGCAAAAAACCCAACTTTTTTTTTCATGCCCGATTTTTATAGTTAATGTTCGAATTTCGAAAAGATCGTAGTCTATCTAGAACAGGGTTGGCCAACCCAAATAAACTTGCGGGCCACTTTGGAAATGCATCATAACTCCGCGGGCCGCATATAAGATTATATATTCCCATATTAGATTTTGACCCACCATAGACATTCTGTGGGGTGAAAAATTGAAACATAATGAGTTATTATTATTGTGTTTACTATCATTCTTACATGTAAACATAGTTAAAATAATATAATTATACTAAATGCACATTGTAAAGAAATAGATAACACTAAAAATGAAATCATTAAAAAATATTTGTTTAACTAGTGCGATATTTGTTTCTGCACTCTTTCACTTAGCTTTTGCAAATCGATCTCAATTTGGGTATTTGCACATCGTAATTGGTGTTGTAGATTAGCGTCCGTTATGTTTGAGCGTGTTTTGCTTTTGGTCAATTTTATTTTCGAAAAAAACGATTCGCAGGTGTAAGTTGAACCAAAAGCGCTAACAACTTTTTGCGCCAGATAAATAAAACAGGAAATATCTGTCATATATTGGCAAGAATATTATTTTAAAATCAAAGATAATTTTTTCTCATAATTTCGAAAGTTATTTTTGAATACATGGATGCACAAATAATGTATTTATTTAATACATTGGTTTTCACTTCTTTGGCCATTATAAAATAAATATATTTTGTAAAAGAGTGATAAATCTCGCGGGCCGGAAAAATGGTCAAGGCGGGCCGCATGTGGCCCGCGGGCCGCGGGTTGGCCACCCCTGATCTAGAATAAACAACCCCCTCGAGTATAAAAATGTTTGGTTTTTTGATTTCAGATGAAAATTGCGGCCAGGAGAATTTACGCCGATTTCGACGTCAGCCGCGACACGAGTTACGAAACCCACCAAAAGTTGATTAATTTTTTATTTTTCAAAATGTAAAAAATGTTTTTTCTCTTCTTAAAACATTGCCCTTAATACATATAATATCGATTTCATGTGGACCTTTTTCATTTTCCCAAAAATAAATCACAAATAAATTCCTCTTTTTTCGGCCTCTTCATGTACTTCCCCCCTTAACCCTGCTAGCCACGAAGTCATCGTGGTCCTCTTAGGATAGACGATAATTAAGAACCACCACTTAGTCCTTGAGCCTATCAAGCCTGCTAAAGACACTTCGGTCCAAAGAGTAGTCAAAGAGAATGAGACTATTTCTGTGGGTAAAAGTCATTTCAGTGTACGTGTTAGCATTTAAGAAGAGCCGAACACCAGTTGTGCAAAATGTTAACATCAGAGCTCAACAGAGCACAGTCGGCGTCACGAAAGACAATGCGGGATATTTGGTTGTCATTGGCAGATTCTGGAACTGGAACTAGAATGCTGGCTCCAGGAGAAACTGAAATTTCATTGGATAGGGCGCCATGGAGCAAGACACGTTCAGTGCTACCAGACTGGCAGAAGCACAGCCAACCAAAGCGGTGTAAAACCGAGCAGATGAACCTTATGAATCAGTATCCTGTGGTTGATCCTGTCGAAAGTTCTACTAAAATCATTTAAAATGCAATCAACCTGCAAGCCTGACTAAACAGCGGCAACCAGTGATCAACGAATTGGAATGGTGATAGATATACCCTTAGTATAGAGACAGGTTGAACAAATAACAGAGAACAGTGGCAACCGATAAGCAGCACCTTTACTAGGACGGCAATCGATCAGACAAGTTAAGTGTATGGAAACCTAGTTAATCAGTGTTGCACGCAGATTCACAGATCGCAGTAGTCAGGAATTTAGAGTTTATAAACCTGAAGAGCTGTTTGGGATTAGCAGCATACCTCTATTGTTAAACAGAAAGATAGGACGTCTGTGAATCAAGGGAGAACCGAATGTAGAGGTAGTGGTACGCCCGGTAATCCTTCTCGCACTTGTAGGAGCAGCAACTTTTTTGGCTCTAGAAATTTTTAAAGGATCTCAAGGAAACATTCAACCAGGGCTGAGCCGAACGAGGGGAGCCAGGTAAGGAGACCGGCTAACATTGAGTTAAACAAGTGTAGGGGACTTTTTAAAAAGTGCAAACGGCTTGGTCAATGTCGCGCTCGGCGATAACAACAGCCCAGTCGCAGCCCAGAAACCAATCTTTGAGGGTAGAGAAGTTAGTCGCTTTAAAGTTGAAGGAGAAACCACCAAAGGAGAAAGAAAACTGTCGGTGGTCTCAAAGCACAAAAGAACCTGGAGTGCAGGATGGTACTGGAATGCAGGCCCGGGCGAGTGAAGGACCTTATCACCAATAAGCCACTTGGGTTGATCGAGAAAACAAGATCCAGAAACCCCTCCGAGTCATGTAAGACCCGCAGAGGCACACGTTGCAATGAAGTACAGAACATTTTGGGGAGCACCCAAGAAGTAAGACAACCTCTGAGCAATGGACTCAACTGACAGCGCGAAGATAAAAGTTGTCAAAAACAACAGCCTCATTGTAGTGCAGTATGGCATTGCAACGACGAACGCGGCAAGTTGGTCAAGTACTCCTGAGGGTGTGGTAGCAGTGTGAGGGTGTCGCGGTAGTTAACATATACAAGCTTCTCTAAGGGAACCATAAGGCAGCGCGTAGCAGCTCCAGGTTCTCGGAGCAAGCAACTTGCACAGCCGAGCAAGAGATGCCAGCTCTGACAGATCAAAGCACAACACCACCAACCAGAGCACACCTATCAGTGGCGATTTCGCCCTAAAACCTGGAACCGAGGTCGAAAGAGATTAGCGTAAGATATGCGGCGGCATAACCAACTCTTGTTAAGACAGATGACAGCGAAATCAGAAAAGCTAGAGGTGGAGAATAATTGCGAGGTTTTGGTGCGCAAGCCGGTCACCGGTTATCGAGCCCTCGGGACAAACTCACCATATGTGAAATAATAATCGGAAAATTTACAGATGTCAGCAGTTAACTGAACATCGGATGTAATGCCGAAAGAGTACAACTTTGTAATACCAGTAAAAAAGTTCAAACTATTCAATCACTTGATAGTGGAGCCCTAATAGGGCCTAAATTCGAACTCCAAAAGGCGCTGGTGTCCTGCTTACTAAACACTGCCCTCGGATATATCATCTCAAAAGGACGGACAAAGCTGAGAACGATATATGTCGCTTTTGTTTTGTTGTTCTAAAAGTTTGTAAAAATGAAGTAATTAAAGCAAGTGTAGTCATTACTAGGTATATTTTCTAAAAGCACTTCACTACACATCAGACATGCGATAAATAACTGCAAATATCTTTGACCACAGCTCTTTGCAAAATCTTTTTGCCGAACTGGAATAATTCCCTCTGCGTGGAACTTTTCTTTCGGCTAGCCTTAGAAATTAAAGGCAAGCGATTCTTTAACTACAATGCAATTGTACATCGGTCCTATTGAAAGTTTTTTATTCATACATCAACTGAAATATAAAATACCTAGAAAGTAGCCATCTTATCAGTAAACGCCGGGGCGGATTCTATAATGACCGCTAAGCCGGAGATTTTCTAACTGCGCTGACGAAAAATTGGAATTGTTGTTTTTAAAACTTTGGTGATTCTAAAATCGTGGCTCGTAATATTTTATTGCATACTACCCATCTAGCTAAACTTTACGCATTTGATATGCACCATCACCTCTTAAAATAGATTGAAAGTTTTTGTCAAAACGTTCAACGCTTGTAATAATAGATCCCTACAAAATTAATGTTATAGTTCTTCTCGCTGAAGTAGTCGGTAGAGTAAGTGATTAGGGCTTACCAATCTGGTAATCCCGGGTTCGAATCCCACCTGTGGTGACTCATGGTTGTTTTCTTTTGACAACAGGTATATATATATATTTGTTATTTTATTTTGCTCGCAGCAGCTGCAAATTCACAGTTAACATTAGAAATTAAAAATGGTTTTCCTTTACTGAAAGTAAAATTGTACCCACATGAGATAGCTTATAAGTTATTTAATACCGACTTTATTTCGTTTTTTTATTAATGACCTTTTATCTCGCACTTTCAATCCTAATCATAGTTTAACGGAAGAGAGCACCCTTGAGTTGCTCTTAAGCGAAGTTGACAGAAAATGAAGGAAGAACGTATGTTTGGATCGCTTTCTACAGCATTCATACGATGAAGCTCAGAGCAAATCGTGACATGTTTACCGGATCTAATACGGTTTAATGTCCCTTAACACGTATTTACCAAGCATCGAAGCATCGACAGAATTTCGGTTGTATCTCAGTTTTCTAGTTGTATCTCTAGTTTTCAGTTTGCTATCC
The DNA here is from genome assembly GCA_964036015.1 of Leptarthrus brevirostris. Taxonomy (NCBI): domain Eukaryota; kingdom Metazoa; phylum Arthropoda; class Insecta; order Diptera; family Asilidae; genus Leptarthrus; species Leptarthrus brevirostris. The sequence continues at coordinate 45,449,006 of OZ038372.1, forward strand.
TATTTTCATGTAGACATATGACAACGCGCGGTGCAAGAGCTTTAAGTTGCTCACACTGCTTTACCCCCGAGGTCAGATTTGAACGTACCGACAAACCCGACCAAAACGAATGAGAACTTTACAATCTTCTGCATTTCTCTCGCCCCAAACGTTCACCGAAGGACACATTGTCTCCACCTTTACTCAATTTTTTTAACCCACTTTTTAGCTTCGAACAAAAAACGAAAGGAAGTGCACCATGCTCAAAAAGTTTTCGAATTTTCCTTATGTGTTTGAATTGTGTGAATGAGCTAGTTTTCACTATGGAATTAGTAAATTTGTGACTCATTCGAAAGGGACATTGTTTTAATTTAAATTATATTTAATGAAAATAATCAGTTCTACCGATGGATTTTAACCACAGTTCTCTGAAGTCTTTATCTTTGGGAAACCTAAAAATCTCACAAAGTAGAAAAATATTTTAATATTTTTAAAATTTTATTGGAGCCCCCAGGCAAAAACTTCCGTCAGCTGTCGCTCAAACCACCGAGGCGACCCAAAACTCTGATGAATCTTAAATGTAAACAAACGAGCACCATCAAGAGAAATGTTTATATTTTTTGGTAATTTAGCTTTTATTTATACAGCTTTTCCTCATATTTCAAAGAAAACGCTGTATAATTGCTTATTATATTGTTTAACTTTCCTGAAAAATGATTTTCCACACACAATGCGTCGATTATTTTCACAACAAAATACTACACACTTCATCACAAAAAAATGTGCAAACTAAGCAAGTCAGATTCTTAGTAAACTAAACTAAAACAGTCTTTTAAATGTTAATTGTCTTTATTTGTAAAATTACACCACTTTTAATAACCGTTCAGTGAAAGCTATTTAATAAACACTTTGAATGCGCACTCTTCAGAAAGTTTACGTCAAATTGACATTTCGGAGGGCGTATTTTCTACCCCCTTCCCACACCTTTCCGACGAACCAAAAATCGGAAAAAACGTACACGGTTTATACACGGTATTGCACTTCCTTTCGTTTTCTGTTCTTAGCTTTTTAGCCTTGGTTGGTTGAAGTGGGGATCGTCGCCATCATGCTAACACTCCAATTAGCACTATTTTAGCGACATTTTGATGCCACAACCAGTTAGACCCGTTTTTTGTTGGACTCAACTCACTCACAACCCTGATTCTTATCTAAAATCATGGTTGAAGTAGGCTGAGTGTATTTGGGATTTTTTAGCCTTAATTTCTTTTTTTCCAAGACTGCACTACGCATCATATGGCATCCAGTTAGCTTTGATATCATTGCAAAAAAGGTTATTTAGTAACATAGGCACTTGTTTACTTCAAGTTTAGTCTCTGTTGCCAGTCCAAGTGATCCTGAGAGTAGAATTTCTTTTAGGTTCTGTTTGTCCTTAATCTGACATTATCTAAAATCATTGAATCAAATCTAAGGTTTTAAAAATTATCAAAATTTAATTATATAAAGTAACATGACATATGAACTACATATATTTTTTCTCGCCAACATTTTTTGGGATACGATTAGTTAATTTATTTTTGTACAAAGAAAAATTCTGGATCCATTTATGCAAATCTTCAAATTTGTGAGGAATTTCAACTTGAAACTCTTTTAATTTTTCAACTGGTTTTGTTGACACCATTCCGGATCCATTTACTCAAATCTTCAAATTTGTGAGGAATTTCAACTTGAAACTCTTTTAATTTTTCAACTGGTTTTGTTGACACCATTCGCCTTTAGGAAGCAATCTAATGGTCTATACTAACAACATTGGAAATCTTATTGTAGTATACCTAGCCATTGTCTTATAAATACTTATGGATTTTTTTTATTGAAAATAGAGAATACTGCTGGCGATCCCAAAGAAATTACAACTCTGCTTACAAACGGATTGCGTTACAAATAATCGTTTATTGAAAAAACCGAGAAGTTTCGACATAACTGCAAAGAAGTCTTACAAAAGAAAAAACTCGCAGAAAGGAAATCAAATCCATTTTTCATACCACCATTTCCAATCAAAGGAAGTGATATCATTTTCTTGATATCTCCAAGAGCTTTGATAGAAAAAGTTTTGAGAGGAATACCATTTCGTTCTTACTTTTGGGGGACTTGCATTGAAAAGTTTCTATAGAAATATTGTCTCTCTTTTATTGTATGTTTTTAGAGTAATGCAAGTTGCTATCATTCAAACTTGCGATGTGTATTTATGGAAATTCTCTGGTAAGTTTCTATAAGAAATTATGGAAAGTTCTAAGCAAGCAAAATGTTGAAACTTTTAAATTTTGATACTTCAGCTCTAAGCATGCTGCACTCTATCGAACTTTGCTTTTATTAAGTTCAATAGTGTTAGCAGAAGCAAATTTCGATATAGAGTCAGACGCCAAAACTTATCAAAACTGAAATCATCCTTCCTACTCGTTTGGCTTTAAGAATCTTATAATTGCCCCTATTCCTAAAGTAGAACCTGTATTCATCAAAATTGAGAGATGTCTTAGAACTTAAAATCATCACCCTACTTACCTCCTCAGTAATATAAAGCCGTCGTAGCCGTGATCGATTGTGGTAAGTGGGGGACGAGTTTAGAATACTATTGCATCTCAGTAGACTATAACCACGTCTCCACAGTAGACGTGGTTACCGAAATCCAAATAGCTTAGGTCTTACAAGTTTGCAACTTTAAAAGGGAACTTTAAACTCAATTAACCTAAATTTTAAACTTACACCAGTTTAATCGTATCATCTTTAAATTGACCAGTACCACAAAATATGCATTAGAGCAAAGTGCATCGTTGGCTTTTGAAATAGGAACTCCGGCATGAATGCTTCTTGGAAACAAAGAAACCCTTGAAAGATTTAGATCAATTCGCTCATCCTGAAATTAGTTCTTAAACAAACTGCTGCAATTGCAGCAATTTTGTTGTAATCAGGATTGAAATGTTATTTAGCTGAGTAAGAAACGCAATTTTTGGACTGTACGATGATAAAAATCGGTTGACATACTTATCTTTACTCTAAATTTATTCATGAATTTCTCAAGTATTAAGATACTGTAGAACGTGCCAAGCAAACAGGAATGCATTGCATAAAAGTGAAGGTGAGTCATCAGTTGCTACCTAGCAATTGTGCTTAGGTCTTTGACTTCGGAATATAAGAAAAAATTTTCAGGAAAAAAGGGTAAAGGCGAGAGTGTAGTTATGTCATTTGTAACATGCCAGGAATAAATTCCGTCTGAGTGTAATTATATTAAAATGGCGGCAGTTTGAACTCATGATGATAGCTTTCTGATAGTATCAGAAAGCTGACAAAAATGGTGTTTAAAACAGTGATGGCCAAACTCACACTACTTAATGTGAGGAATGCTTAAAAGCTTTAGAAGTATTTCATACTGTTTGTTTAATTTATAACCTTAAAATGTTTACAAAAGGTTGTATATTTTAAGATATTGTATAATTGATTACAAAAGTACTTAAATATGACTATTTGTTTAACTTTTGAATGCTTTAACGATTAAAAAACGCAAAAACAAGAAATCGAATACAGCCAAACAAGTGCATATACGAATTTAAAAGCTCAAAAGCTCACTTGCCCGCGGGCATAGGTTTGGACATCACTGGTTTAAAACCTCATTAACGAGTGCGATTCGTCGGATGTGACTGTAATTTGATTGGCTGAAGTCATATACCTGTTCCTTGACATGCCGGCTTTGTCCAACTTACCTTTTTGAAAAGTGGTTGTTGAATGAAAAACGGCTTGAATAATAATGAGGAAATAGCACTAAAACAAATATTCCATTTTCTTCTTTAAAAAAAGTATTAACAACCTTAACTTAAATTCGCTTCCCCAATTAACTGTAAATATTTATATTTTAAATGATATACAGCGCTGACGAGCTAATTAGCACAGCCCTAAGGATATGCAATGTACTGCGTTTTTCTATAGCAGAATGTACTTTTCAGTTTATAACTATTAAAGGCTTTTAAAGATCTGTCATTCATATCGCTAATCATCTCTCAGACGTACAACTGAGAAATAGTGCCGTGCATTATGTTAGTGATACAGTAGAAGTAGAACTTTATATCGTTGGGTGTGCTAATTAGCTCGCCACCCCTGTATAATATTTAATAACAAGCACTATTCATGAGCAAATTCAAATGTAAACAACAAATTTTCATTTGCAAACCTTGTGAAAGGGCATGCGTGGAAAAATAATTGCAGACTGAATGAAATGAAATTTATATAATTTTAAAATTTGCAAAGAACGTTTTACAATAATTAAAAACATTAAAAATTTTGAATTCTTGCAATTTGGGACCTTAAGATCTGAGATAATCTAAATTACATGGTAGTAAATAGCTTGATAATAAATGTCTTTTTACTATTATTCAAAAGAATAGAATATTATGTTTTTAATGTGTATTGGCTGATACAATTTCATAAAAGCCCTAAAAACTATAAAATAATATTTAATTTTATATCTATTTCGGCATTTTGAAGTCGGTGATAAATAAAGAAACAATACAACAGCAACAAAAGCATTTTATTCTTTTTACTTATAATCCCGTAGGTAGTTGTTTGGCTCTTAATTTTCTAATTTCAACTTTTTTATTTTTCACTTTTTAGTGTTTGCAGATGTGCTACCCGAAAAATGCTGCTCGTACGAACAAAGTAATTTCAGTGCACGCTAAAGAAAGTAAACAGAAGCATCCAAATCCGGCAATATTTTACGTTATTAGTCATACCTTCATTAACGAAACACAATTCACTACTTTGCCAATGTACCTTATAAAACAACGGCGAACCATCAAAACCGGGGACGCCTTTTAAAGTAAGTGGATTTCCACTGTTCTTTCCGTAGTCACACTATCTGTAACATTTTTTATCATTTGCGAAAGAGGAAACGTATTCTTTACAACCCATACAAAATTACGAAAAACAATTTACCCGTTACACTCACCCTATACCCTAAGCCACAATTCCTCTCATGATCAAACAAGTTAGAATTCACTCCTCCACTAACGCCACTACACCTTCTAAATTTCTGTCATGATTTACAATGGGTAACATCTTCTATACATCAAAAACAGAATCACCCAAATCGGTCCACATGTTAAGAAGTTAGTTTACCCTTCCCTACCTATGGTCCAAATTTTTTCTAATAGTAGAAATGAGGGATCATTCTCTATACAACAAAAAAGCGATCATCTAAATCGTACCAGTTGTTACAAAGTTATACCACCCCTCCCATGACCTTCCCGCGCAGCCCACATTTTTTATCATAGTAGCAATGGAGAATGATACCCCATACAATGAAAAAGAATCACTTAATTCGGTACTCCTAAACATGCCAAAAGGAATCATAAAAATCGGCCCACGCGTTCCTTAATTAGACTGTACCTACTCCTACCCAACCCTATCCCTACCCACACCCAAGGGTCAAGCTTTTTCCATTATAAGTATTAGGGGATCATACTCTATAAAACACAGAAGGAACCACCAAAATCGGCTCATGCATGGCAAAGTTAGATTCAAGCCGGACCCCCACTTCACTTAAAAAAATTTTGAGATGGCATTAACGTTTGAACATATTGTACCCAACAAAAGAAGAACTATCAAAATCAGTCCACGCGTGTGGGAAGTCGGTTAAAAACAGGGTATCTACCCAAATTACTTGGAACATCAACTTCTGCTAATAACAATTGTCTAAGAATTTATATTTTTGTGTACACCTGAATTTATTAAGGAGCTAACCTTTTTCAATTACAACTATGTACATTAACTACTTGCAGTAATTCATGGAAAAAAAGTTTGTTTTCTTGTATTTTAACATTAAAACGAACAATTTGTGCTATTTGCATCATTCGCAAATTATTTTGACTTATACAACTTTTTACACAACTGAACACTGTGTTTAAGTAAACAAATTTTTTTTCAGGCAAAATTTTTAGTTTTAGAGTTTTGAAGAACTGTTTTGTGTATATTTAAGGTAAGTTTTTGTATTTTTAAATATTGCATTTATTTATGTAAGACCGGCACTACCCATCTTTTCTCGAAGCGTTTCGTCGTATTTTCGAACCCTCATAGCTTTGGTCTAGATAATACCAGAGAGCCCAAATTCTTAGAATAAGATGTAGTTACCAGACTGAGGAAACACACTAAGTTTCATTTGTCCAGCTTTTATACTTTAGATTTTATTAATACCTGAAATACGTCGATTTCGCCACTCATGATCATTGAAACTTCCGTCATCAAAACCTCGACGGTACTTCCTGAAGTCATAGAAAGCTGAAATTTAATATGCACACTAGGATTAGCACACAAACAACGAAAAAATTAAGAAATCTGTAACTTTCATCCTTTAAACCCTCGAAAAGGGGGTCTGGTTCTTTATTATATAATAATTTCTCATAAGATAATTTCCAAACTTCCAAAAGCTCTAGAAAGCTGAAATTTGGTATGGAGACTAGGTTCTGCAAGCCAAGAACGAGAACATTAAGAAATCTGTCAATTTGATATCAAAGCTAGATGTTATTAGTACATATACAACTAAAAAGTGGGTGTAATATGAAGAAAGGAACCGCTGGCGTGCAAGAAATACTTCTTCAGTCGCCTACGCCAGAACAAAAGGCCGCCGGGGGGTGATTTTTCTTTAAACTGCTTCTATGAAAAGATTATTTTGTTCTACTTGAAGTTGACAAAACAATCTTTCAAATCAAGTAAAAATAGTCATACCGTATTTAAGAAACTAACTAGCATTTTTAAGTCTAAAAGCTGGGAATTGTACGGCAGAAGAAATTAAAAAAAAATGCAAGCACCATGGTCGGACCATGATTTACTGCTTTCATTTTGGATGAAAATTTGGTTTAAGACTAAAATGTCAGGTTTAATCAGAGATTTCTTGTTATTTCGGTTAATAAAGTGTATTTGTTTTTACTTTGTTGGAAAGATAATTTTAAATTAAGCCTGCTTTAAGCATAAGCAGTCAGCTATAGTTGAATATAATCGGTTAATAGCTAAGCACCATACTGATTTATCGCTTACTGCAAATAATAAGCCAACAAGGAAAAGAGGCAACGATATAGAGTGGGCTATGAAAACAAAAATAGCTGACGCACAAGAAATACAGCCCGAAAAAATAACAAGAACTAGAGCAAAAAAGAAGCAAAATGAAATGAAATCCCACCAAAAACATTTCATGTAAAGAAGGTAGCCAAGACTCACAAGTTCACACGGCTTTCACTGTTAAAAAGTTATCAGATCTCATGTGTAGCCAAGCTCCTAACTTTTCAACCCCTAACTCTACAACCCCTAACTCTAGAAACCCTTCTTCTTGATCAAAAAGTATGACTTGGTCGTTTAATGGATCTAATGCATGACACAACATTAAAGACCAGTGACTTAATTTCTTACTATAAGTCCATAGGAGGGACTGCTCAATGGCCGCGAAACTGCTAACTGCCACACCCCCTTGGGTGTGAAACCTAACTTCGTAATGCATGGACCGATTTAGATAATTCTGTTTTTTGGTATAGAGTATGGTTCCCCATTGCTACTAATGAAAAGATGTGGTCCTAGGGTGGTGTTGGATGACTCGTTTTTTGTTGGTTAGAGTATATTCCCCGATTGGTACCATATCAAAGAATTGTTTGGTGGGGTGGGGTTAAGGGTGGTGGTGAAACCTAACTTCGTAATGCGTGGACCTATTTAGATAATTCTTCTTTTGTTGTATAGAGTATGAGCCCCTATTGCTAATTAGGATAAAATATGATCCTAAAGTGGAGTTGGAAGACAGAGTTGGACAGAGCTTGATGATGTTTTTTTTCTGATATATAGGGTATGTTCCCCCATTGTTACCGTGACACAAATTTAAACGGTGGGGTTGTAGTAGGGGAGGGTTTGGATGTCAACTTGTTAACGCGTACAGCGAATTGGATGATTCTTTTTATGTTATATAGAGGTGGTGGTGGAGGGATAGGTTAACTTCGTAACGTTTGGACCGATTTGGATGATTTCGATGGGTAGAATATCTTGGCCCACTGGTACGACCACAAAAATTTATGAGGTGGGGTGGTGTGCGGACGGGGCGTTACCCAATTTCTTAATTCACACACGTCTTTGGAAGATTTCATTTTTGTTTGGTAGAGTATGTTCCCCGATTGCTATTATATTGATAAAGGTTGAATTAGGGTTGGGGTGGCGGAGGTGTAACTTAACTTTGTAACGCATAGACTGATTTAGATTATTCTGAATGCATAGGGTATTCTGACAAAAATTGTGACTTGTGGTGAGAGTTGAAGGATGGGCGGCCCGTAGCTTCATAGGGCATAGACCAATTTTGACGATTTTTATTCTGCTGTATGGAATACGTTTCTTGATTGATATTCCTAGAGGGAATACGATGATTCTTTGACTACAATAATTCTCTCATGCTGTATAGAGTACGGTGTCGCACTAGGGTCATGTTAAGAATTTTATCAGTTGTTGGTATGACTAATTTCATATTGCCGGATTAGGATAATTCTGTTTCCATTCTTTAGAGTGCACTACCTCTGCCACTTTTGAATTTGCTTTGTTCGTACGAGCAGCATCCTTCGAGACGTATATATGAAGACACTAAAAAGTGAAAAATAAAATAATTAAAAAAAATCTGAACCGATTCGACAAAAAGCACTTAAAAGTATAAAATAATTTTTAATTTTGTATCTCTTACGACATTTTGAAGTCGGTGCAAATTAAACAAACAAAATAACTACCCAACAACAATTGAAGATAACATATAAAACTACCTGAACGTTTCAGCTCACGGAGTCATAAGGAAGGACGATTAAATACTTTTGTTGTAGTTATTTGTTTCGTTTAATTTAATTTTTATAACATACAATTTTTCACTGGCATGCCATTTTAAATAAAATTAACCTATATTCTTCATGGATAGCAAAAAAAAAATCACATTTGCAACCTCAAATAAGGGCTGTAAGAATTACAAGTTTACAAGCCCCAAAGATAGCAGCAAAAACTATTTTTGGCGATAGATTTAGCGAATGTGCCCGATTGGTAGGTACAGTGTGCTTTTTAAAAAACTTCGCAAAGGCAGGTTTTCGATTTGAAATGGGGACGATGTTTAATCTATTTTTTCTATCACCAGCTACCAGTATAATCTTTGCCCGAACGAACGATTTGAAGTATGTAATTTGCAAAAGAATGTAAACAGTTTAAAATTTTTTCGTGACTGTGGAAAAACTTGTAACGTCCTCAAAGCGATACTGCAACCTAAAATAACAGAAGCTTAGTTGGTTTCATCAAAAGAAAAAAACGGAACTTATTTGACCGTGTTGTGCTGTCCACTATCTACTAACTAAATATTTGATTGATTCTGCATTTATTTACAGATAGTCAAAAAATTGGAGGATATGCCTAATGGTCGTATGTATTGAGGGTTCAAAGCCTCGTGGTAGACGATACAACATTGCACTGCTGAGATGAGGGCGTATGACTCTAAAGGTACACAATTTATGTAGTGGGACTGGAGAAAAGAAAAAATGCGAAATCATACATGTGTATAGCGTTCCCTTGGATTTTGTTCACAAGCCGTATTCAACCATCTTCGGAGGCGTATATATGAATGCACGGTTATATTTAGCTTACCTGCGGAGTACTTGTAGCCGAAGCTTGCCCTTGGTTTGAGCAAAAGAAAAATTTACCTGGTATGATTACGATTTTTATCTTTCCACCGATGCTGATTTACCTGCAATAGATTTAAGTTTCTATATTGTAAATTAGTTAAGATATCGCATGATAATTAAGTTAGCTTAAGCTAAATTAGATTACTATAGTTAATTGAGTGGATTTAGAAAATTTAGATAGGAATAGATTTAGTCTTTAGGATTTTTATTTGATTTGATTGGATATTGGAATTAATATCGGATTAAACAGGATAACTAAATTGAATTATATTAGCATAAGTAATTAAACGAAAGGGGAAATGTCTGAAACAAGGAAATTAATAAAAATAAAATACCTGGTCTAAACCTCTCTTTCTTCACATCAGAATAACCTAACGTGACATCGAAGAAAATCCAAAAATTGCCTATGTTCTTCATAACACCGGAATGAAATGAGAAGTAAAACGGACTATTTCCAACCCAAGGAATTAAGGTGGAGGATTAATAAAAAAATATTTTGCATGTGAAACCCGCTGTCAACACCTGCAGATTTTCATAAAATTGCATGACTTTTCGAATTTTAACAACGTCGCGGAAGCTATCAGAATTTAGCGCAAATTATGCCGAATATTTTACAAAAGAAAACAAAAAATAATTATGTTACATTCAACCCGGCTTAAACCGATCTGGAAAAATGCAATCAAGTTTCCCGTATAATTCCAATAGGAGGAAAAGGCAATAAATGGAAATCCTTGGTACGTGAAGGAAACAGTCCAAAGCGAGTTGTTGACCGAAATTTTACACGTCGAAAAGTGAGTCTCCAATATAAATAATGAATAGTTTAAAAACAAAAAATTTGAACCGATTTCACAAAAAGCGCTAAAATGCATAAAATAATTTTTCATTTTATATCTATTACGACATTTTGAAGTCAGTGCTAAGTAAACAAATAAAAAAATTACAACAAAGGTATTTAATCGTCTTTCCTTATGATTCCGTAAGCTGACACGTTCAGGTAGTTTTATTTATTATCTTCAATTGTGGTTGGGTAGTCGTTTTGTTTGTTTAACTTGCACCGACTTCAAAATGTCAAAATAGATATAAAATGTTCAAAATAGATATAAAATTAAAAATTATTTTATGTTTTTAAGCGGTTTTTGTGAAGTTGGTTCAATTTGCGGAATCGCGATTTATGTTAGAAAAGATGTGCCATTCTCCCTTCTCCCTCAATTTTCTTCTACTAATCCAGAATTTAATTATGTCTGGATTAGATTTAAACTCTATCGGCACATCATTCATTTTTGTTTTTTTATACCGCAGCCCGAATATGTCTGACACTGACACTGTGTGCTCCTTCGATAAACTGTCTTCCGATATCGATAAGATTTTGGAATTATCCCCCTCTTCTGAAATCGTTCTTGCTGGAGATTTCAACGTCCACAACACACAGTGGCTCAGGCATTCTTCCACCACAAGCCCGTCTGGAAGACACGTCGAGTTATTTAGTGAGTCTTTTAATTTACAGCAACTGGTTGAGTGTCCGACTCGTGTTCCTGATACTTTGGGGCACAACGCGCATCTTTTAGATCTATTTCTAACATCCAGAATTCTATTTTCGCATCCAGAAAAATACTCGGTTTCGGTGACGTCTCCCTTGGGTAATTCGGACCATTGTCTAATCTCCGCCCAATTCTCCATCTCCTCTCTGACAACCACTAACCTAAACTCCACCAAAAGATTAGTGTGGCATTATAAAAATGCTGATTGGGCGGGACTTAATAAATATCTCAGAGAGCTGGATTGGTCTGATTGCTTTTCTATGAAGGACGTTAACAGAAGCACCGATTATTTCTTGAACATCCTATGGTTTGGAATGCATCGCTTTATTCCTCATAGCTTCAAGAACATCAAACCAACTAACACCAATTGGTTCAATAATGACTGTTTCACAGCCATTAAAAAGAAGGAAGCAGCCTTCCAGGCATGTAAATTGTGCCCTTCAGAGGAATTGAGACTATAGAGATGCGCGGAATATTTGCAATTCAGCAATTAGCCGGGCTAAGTTCAATTTCGACCAGAGCATCAGACGGAAGGTATTTTCTACTCAAAAGGGTAGTAAGGGCTTCTGGTCTCTAGTAAAAACCGTAAAGAACAATTTCACCTGTTCGTCAACACCACCACTCATTTATAATGGGAATGTTTTTACTGACTCATTGGACAAGGCCAACCTGTTTGCTGCTAATTTTGCTGCTAACTCGTACTTGCCACCTTCATCGCAGCCACTTCCATCTCCATCACAGTGCACTAGATGCTAGATGGATGTTTTTAGAGTACTTTCGAAACTCGACGTGTCCAAAGCTACTGGGCCTGATGGTTTCTCGCCCCTTGTTTTAAAATGCTGCGCGTCTGCTTTGGCTAAACCTCTGCGCAAACTTTTTCACCTGTCATATTCAACAGGAATATTTCCAAGTGTATGCTCATGTCCAGCCGATACTTAAAAAAGGAGAGGCATGCGACCCCTCTAACTACAGACCAATTGCACTAACCTCGATCATATCCAAAGTTTTTGAATCACTCATCAACTCTCAGTTGTTGAAATATCTAGAAACTAACCATCTTATCAACGCTTGCCAGTACGGTTTCCGCGCTGGCCGCTCAACCGGAGACTTACTAACTGCTCTAAGGGAGCGTTGGAATCATTGTCTCCATAATTTCGGTGAGTCCGAAATCGTCGCTCTTGATATTTCAAAGGCTTTTGATAGAGTCTGGCATGCTGCCCTGTTAGCCAAACTTCAAACATTTTGTCTGCACCCTACCCTCGTTAAATCGATAGAGAGCTTTTTGTCAGGCCGTTCAATCCGTGTAGTAATTGACGGAGTTACATCTGGTTCCTGCGAAATAAATGCCGGTGTACCTCAGGGTTAAGTTCTTTCACCAACCTTATTTCTCTCTTATTCCTTACTCTCAATCCTATTCATAGTTTTGCCGACGACAGCACCCTTGATTTCGCGTACTCATTTGATTCTGTAATGAATTCACGTGGAAATGCTACAGAAGTCAATCGGGAACGCATGTTTAGATCATTAAACAAAGACATTTCTATGGTCCTCGCTTGGGGCAGAGCAAATCGTGTTACGTTTAATGCATCCAAAACTCAATGCTGTTTAATGTCCCTTAAAAAACGCCCAGTTCACCCCCAACCCATTTCAGTCGACGGAGTGAATATACCCAATTCACCCTCCCTAAAGATTTTGGGTATTGAGATATCCAGCAATCTTAGCTGGACGGATCATATATTTGCAATCGCTAAAAGTGCGATGAAATGTTTGGGTTTTCTACAGAGATGTAAGAAATATTTCACCCCACCGGACTTAGCGTTGATCTACAAGTCCCACATTAGGCCTAGACTTGAATATAATTTGCGAAGGGGCAGGACACACCGCATTGTCCGCGTTAGACAAAGTTCAGCGTAAGGCTGTTAAACTTATTGGCGATTCCTCAATCTCTGAGGGCCTTGACTCTGGAGCATCGACGGAATGTCGGTTGTTTCTCACTTTTTTATCGCTATTTCCATGGCCATTGTTCTAACGAAATTGCTAGCCTGATTCCTTGTAGACTCATTACAACGCGCGATACAAGATCTACAAGTCGCTCCCACCCCTATACTCTCCGGGTAAAATTTGGACGTACCGTCAAATTTCGGGAATCTTTTCTTAGCAGAACAACACGAATGTGGAACAGTTTACCATCTTCTGTTTTTCCCTCGTCTTATGAGCCTTAAACTTTCAAACGGGGCGTACATCGACATCTCCTTCACTCAACCTCCTAACCCATTTTCCCCAACCTTAATTGCTTTCCTGCCAAGGCTGTGCTTTAGCATCATAGGGCATCCCCTGAGCTTTGGCAACATCATATATAAAAAAAAAGAAAAAAAAAGCAATCTTAGGATGAATTCCTGAACTCCGAAGGTTGCTTTTAGCACATTCCTTACGCCTCATCGGCATCTCTAATCTTTGCCGCGTGCGTGTGATTTGGCGTGTATAACTTCAAGGTTTTACAGGTTGTGGTGACAAAACGCTGCATTTCGCGCTAATTGGAGAGCTGGTCTCTTCGACCGGCTCTCGCCACTTAAACAAACCAACCGAAGGCGGGGTGGGGTGGAATCTCAGTTCGTAAGGGGTGGGCCGTTTTGGATGGGTCGTTTTTTATAGAACGTCCCGCATTGTAATTAATGCAAAAAAATTGCCCAAGGGTGGTGTGGGAAGGGCGGAGGGGGTAGTACAATTTCGAAACGCGTGGAATGACTTGGTTGATTTTTCTGTTGATGTATAGAATATGTCATCCCATTGGTACCGCGCCAACAATTTATCGGTGTAGGTGGGAAAGGAGACGAATATCAACTTCTTAACCCGTAAACCGATTTGGATGATTTTTTTTGTTATGAAGAGTATAACCACGATTGCTAATATGAGGATAAATTTTGATTTGGTTGCGGATGGGAAGCAGGAGTAGGCTAATTTCGTAGCTTGTGGACCGATTAAGATGATTTTTCTTTTGATGTGTAGAATATGTTCCCCACGACAAAAATTTATGGGGGGGGGGGGGGGTTACCTAACTGCTTACTAACTACTATTATGGGGAAAAAGGTTATTGTGAGAGTTGGAGGAGGGGCCGCACCTAGCTTCGTAAGGCGTAGATCGATTTTGATTCTGTTGTACTGAATACGTTTCCTGATTAGTAAATTATATAAAACTTTGTACCTAGAGTGACTACGATGATTCTCTGACTATGATGATTATTTCATGCCATAGTAAAAGGAGAGAGTATGAATAGGTGACCATCACTAATTTCGTAATATGTTGCCGGATTTGGATAATTAAAACGAGAATTATGTCAGTTGACGCAGCGCCGACGATATGTGTGTGATGAAGAAAGCTTGGACCAAAGTCAAAGGGCTTAATATACTGTTTCTTTAGAAGCAGTAAACCTTTTTGACTGGGCAGTGATTAGAAGTATTCAGGTTGATTTTTGATTATTAGCGGCAAGAAGAGGGAGGATACATTAACAAAAGAAAGAAAATATATTTTTAGCACTATCATTTAACCATATTTGACTAAAACATTGAAGTTGTTACAACTTCGTTGCCCACCCTGATCAATAATGTTATATTTTTAAGAAAGGAATGCCACCAGCAACAAAAAGATCTTATATCCTTAAAAAAAATCTAAAAAGAGAGTGTTGATAGGAAAGAAATGTCGCCAATTTAAATCTTATTAAAAGAACTTTAAAAAGAGATTTGTATTTCAGCAACAAAAATAACTGATATATGTCGGTGTTTTCTCTGTTTAAATAATAATTTCAAATAAACTTATTGAAATTCAGAACAGGACGCGTTATAAAGTCAAGAAATTTCTAACATTTCCGCATATAAGTGGGATGGAGAGGGAGGATACATTACACGTCAATAAAAGAAATTTAATGAAACAAAAATTCATCACTGTTGACAACATAGGCTAAACTAGTTAGAACCGCAGATTTATTTTAAACTATAAATGTTAGTTAATTACTAGTTCTGTTTATTGCTTTGTCTTATTATCATTTACTCTTTTTAAGTCATGCCTCGATTCATGCTACCAAATTCCAAGAATCTTTCTTTCAAAACTAAATATGTTATCTAAAAGACTGCCAACCACAATATTACGCAAGCGATTAAAACTATATTATAGAAACCAGACAGAGCTTATAAATTTGATAGTGCAAAGTTCAACATCTGATAAACTTGTAAAATACCTGATTATAATGCAGGAAACCAAAGGTTGATTTCCTCGGAACAATTAATGATTCTCACATAAGATAAATATCAAAGTCTAATTAGACAGATAAGACTGGTATAGTCATCTATTATTATCTGTGGCTTAAGAAGATTAGAACTTTTAAAAAAATATTAAAGAGATAATAGAAGATGCTTTTGCTATAAAAGCTGCTCCATTTCTGCAGAATACCATAAATCATTTACCTAAACGAACACTACCGCTCCAAAATGAAGTTTTTCTTGTTCTGCTTATTTGCGATTTTTGCTACGATGGTAAGTTTTATTTAATTCATATGTATATAGAAAAATATTTACAATTTATTGCTGCTATTTATTTCAGGCAAACGCACAAATGGAAAATGATTTTTCAAACTCTGAAAACTGGGAAGTTGAGGTAAATACTTTTCATATTTATTTTCGTAATAAAAAGCTTACCAGTAATTTATACTAATTTCCAGACCTACGAAGGAACTCAAAATGATAAGCCAGGGTTTATTTCAGGATTGGTAAACAGCTTTTTCGACAAAATTCAAAAGGAAGCACAGAAAAACGCCGAGTTTCTTCAGTCACAACTTGATAAAGCGGTGAATAAATTTGTGTCTGAAATTTTGTTGCTTTCGGAATTTGCACTATTGAAAGCTAAAAATATGGAAAGAAATGCTGAAGCTAGATTAATATCAAAAATGGATGACAAAACTGAAAACTGTAAGCAACAATATGTTCCTTCTCTGGAAAATGCTATGCTTGAAGGAAATAAAGGTATTGAAGACTGTATTGCAACGGCTTTGACTAAAATTGCTGGTGTTAAGGATAAAGTTCAAAATTTCATCGATGCTATCAATGCTGAAATATTAAACCTTGTCAATATTCTTCAGATATGTGTAGAACCGTTCAGTCCAATACATACAGCAAAGTGCATGTTTGAGAACGTAATTCAATTGACTAATTTAAAAATCAGTTATTAAAAATATTTATTTTACAGATGAATAATATTACATCATCACTTTCGGAAATCGTTTCAAATGCTTTCAAGGCCTTCAAGGAAGCTATAGGAGAATTCCATCAAATTGTTTCAACAACTCGAGCCTGCATAAAAGCAACTAAAAATCAAACTGAAGCTGCTGTCACAAAACTTGCTACAGAAATAGATGTCTGCCTTAAGGCAACTGATGCAGTGGCAGAATGAAATTAAATTTATTTTTGAGTAAGGGAACGAAGATAAAGAAACTTTTTGTTAATTTTTTGCCAAAATTATATTTTGTTGCAGTCTCATGTTTACATTTTTAAATATAGTGTTTTACGCAAAACAGTTTATATTATTATAGATGTTAATTTACATATGATCTAAAGCACCTACTAGTTGACGGTAGTATGTGAGTTTGTGTACAGACTACGATGTGGACTGCCGGTTCATTTCGATGTTATTTATTCACCGGAGACGGAGTTGGATCAATTCATTGAGCCGCACGACCACCATGCCATAGGTTCGAGACCAGATCTCGCCGTGGGCTTTTATTCAGAAATTAAAATAAACCACTCCGTCTCTGGGCTGTCGTCTAGCTCGCAGCAATGCAGAAAACAAGACATTCAAGTTTCCTCACAATTACCCTAATTCCCTTCCGGCCAAAACCATGCAAACGCCTCAAAGGGTTGTCCCCTATACGACGTTTTTGGGTAAGCGGTAACTTGTTTTACTGTTCTCTAGCCATTTCAATTTTAATCATATTTTATCGTCTAATGCAGAAATTAATTGGTATGACAAGAACAACAAGCCAAGCATCGTCATGCTGTTCTCGGAAGCACTTCAAAAATAAAGACGTGAAGAATACAAAAGTAAGTCGGTACCAACTTTTCTAAATTCACAGGTTTTATATATGCATGTAATAACCATATTTGATAATACTTTGGTTGATGTTCAGCAAGCTTTTATAAAAATTAAACTTTGTAGTAAGGAGTTGTCATAATAACGAATTATCTGTCGCTTCAAGCTCTAAAAGAATAATTATTTTATCCACTAGATGCGTGAAGAATCCCCTCATTTGATGTCGCCAAAGCCTAGGGGAACATAAATTAGAGATTTTGTCGCCAACTCAATTACCCTTGCTTTCCGTGGATTTCTTAATAAATTATTGTCAGGCCGCACTCAAGTATAAATTATATTCTAAAACGTTTGTTTCCCCTGCTAATCAAGGCTTAGCTGAAAGTAAATTTTCAATATACATATGTTGAACATAAAAAATGTTTAATTAAAATTTTTGAGTTCTGTAACGTTCAAATGAAAGGAGAGGTAATTAAACGGAAAACATTTCAGAAAATTCATTTGCTTTATGACACCTAAGATGCGACACCATCACTGAACGCAACATACCCATCGTAATCGTAATCGTAGTCGGAATAAAACGAGCGAAAACCCTCCTGGGATAATTACACTATGCGTGAATCGGGAGTTTTTTTTTCAACAGTAAGTGCACCCACGTGGTAAACCTAATTCAGGTATACTGAATTTAATGGTGCTAGTCATTTTTCAAAGTTAGCGCCTGTTTTCGAAATATTCGCGATTTAAAGTTCTATACTAAAATACCCCAAAAAGACTGTCTGTTCTTTAAATTTTGACCATTTAGTGAATTTATATCGTTGGAATCCGATCAAATCGGATCGATGAAATCATTAAACAGACACTATTTTAAGAAAAAAATTATTGATTTGGTCCAATACAACAGGTTTTTTCATCAATTTTTCGCAAGAAGTGATCATTGTTCTTAAGTTTTTATCCTTTATTGATTGCAAATAAATGTTAAATGTGTTTTTTAAACGAAAGTAACAAACAAAAAAATTATTCATCATTTTGCAAACTTTAATTCAAAACCTATATTTTTTCAATCACGGTCATCTATTTCTCCTTGTAAATTCCAACATATGACTCCTAATAAAGCGTCCAGTTTCTTTCCACTGTACCCGTGTTCGAGCCTTGCCGTCAGGCTCAAGCATTATGTAACGCAGTTAGCGGGTAGGGGGTCTTGGGAAGCGTTACGTTGCGTTATGGGGGGGGGGGGGGGGGGGTCAAGCAACGCGTTAGGTAACAGTAAGTTTTCGTTAAAATTTAAAGTCTTAACTCATGACTCACGGCTCAGTTTTTATGGTATATCCAAAGAACTAATAACTAAGGAATGGCTATAACATGCTTTTCCGTGAAGCATCTCACATACACCGACTAAACTACACTTCTTCAAAGAAAGTGATCAATGTAGGCGTAAAAATTTGTAAAAAAAAAATTTAGGCGGCTCATGTGTACGTAACACCAAATTTTAATTTAAAATTAATTAATTATCTATAATATATACACTTTTTAAAATCATATTAAATTTAGTTGTTTATTTAATTCTTCTCCAACAAATTTTCATAATTTTACATTGACCTTTCTCTTCAATTTACCACTACACTGGATGGGGTTAAACGTCAAAACAGAATTGCACACAAAAATCATCGTAATTATTTAATTAAAATAACTTAATGTTGCCTTTAATGTGATTGCTTTTAAATATACGAGTGATATGAAATATTTTTGTTTGTGATTTAGTTGCCTATGGAAAGAAATCCCTGGAACTCGTCGATCAAAATATGCCTTCTTCGCGATGAGGTTAAATTTCTCCTTTGTAGTTCCCCTTCGAAGTGCTTCACTCACAAATATTACACGTTATATATATATATATATATATTTATATATGAGGGGTGGGGGGTTTACCTTATAGCGCGTTACAAGGGGGAGGGGGAGTCAGCCATCTTTAAAAAAAAAAGAATTGAAAAATTGAAATTGAAAATGAATTGAAATTGATTTGGCATCCCTATTCACAGCTGGTACCATTATTCTCTGCTGATAAATAACGGTTTCTGATAAATAGCCCAACATTAGAGCTCAGTTCTGTTTTATAGCGCTTGGATTTCTCTTCAAATCATCAGAATAAAATATTTCAAATATTTATTGGAAGTAAAGGAAAAGTAAACGGGAAGCGGGTTAAACCTACTAATAAAATAACCTTATATAAAATATAAGAAATGGATAAAGGCGCGAATTTCAATAACTTTTGTTATGTGTGCAGAAAGCATACAATTATGTTAAGTCGGCGCAAAATTAGTGCGGCTAGTGTTTAATTGTATCATTATTACTTAAATCAAATTGTTATTCGTGCTGTGAAATGGGCGCCATCTATCATTTATACGTATTGCCTGGGACAATTAAATCAATGGAACTGTTTGTTACTTTTGTTTAAGAGAACACATTTACTTGCAATCAATAAAGGATAAAAACTTAAGAAAAGTGATCACTTTTTGCGAAAAATGGATGAACAAAGCGTGTTGTATTGGACCAAATCGATAATTTTTTTCTTGAAATAGTGTCTGTGATTTCATCGAAACGATGGATATTTGATCGGATTCCATTGATATAAATTCATTAAATGATCAAAATTTAAAGAACAAACAGTCTTTTTGGGGTATTTTAGTCTAGAACTTTAAATCGCGAATATTTCGAAAACAGGCGCTAACTTTGAAAAATGACTAGCACCGTTAAATTTAGCGTACCTGAACTAGGTTTACCAGGTAGGTCCACTTTCTGTTGAAATTTCGCTCTTGCACAATGTTATTAAACAACACTTCCAAGAAGTGTGCCTTCATACCCGTCTTAATCAGCCTAGACTCGGTAATAACGCAATCGGAATGAAACCAGGGAAAACCGTCCTGGGATAATTATTAGACAACACTTTCAAGAAGTATGTCTTCTAGCTGTGAGGATCATTTGTTGTGTATCTAGGATACATTAGAGTTTGACTGTGTGTTCTTCACGGAAGAATTAATTGAAGGTGAAAATATTAAGACGAACATTCGATCATAAGGGCTCGACCTAGTTGGCGCGTCTTAATTTGTGAAGAATTAATTTCCTGCGAAGCAAGTGTTATAGTTCAAAATTTTTACAATTTTTAACATCTCCTTTCGGAATAATACCGAAAGTATGGCGTTTCCACAATATGTCAGCCACCCACGCCATATTGGAAAGAAAACTAAAATACACAGGGAAAACAGGATCCGGCAGAGAGTAGATTCTACTTTAGATCGTAGTAGATCGTAAAACTGGACAGATGACAGCAAAAATTTAAAAAAGTGGTTAAGTAGTGAAGTGCGATTTTCTCATTTTTTTCCGTCCAAGGAAAGTATAATCAATATCTGGACAAAACCAGAACTTAGATAAGTACCTTTCATTTTACTTTTGGAATATATCTAGTAAGTTGTATTAAATGAAAAAAGGAAAATGCGATCATGACCCAACCGCATGCACATGCAAGAGCCCCATAGCACACATAGGCCATCTAAATCTGTGTGACACAATTTTTCATATTTATTTGTCAGAAAGGCAAGAGGATATAATCCGCCAGCGCAGAATCGAATTTCATTTTAAGTTTCAAAGCGATTTCATATTTTATTGCATCAACTGTTTCTGTTTGCAATAAATAGCCCATAATTTATATACATAGATAATATGTACATTTTTCATTTCTTCTACCACCATACACCTCATCTACATATTATATAGAAAATAAATCTCAACTTAAATAATAATAGTTCAAATGAATAAAATAAAGTGAAATTGAAATAATCAGGAAAAAAAGAAGTCCTTTTTATGGACAGGAACGAAATTTTGCGGCTTGTTCTGTAAATTTTTTTCCCGATAATCTATTTATAAGAACAATAATAAATAGTAAACAGAAAAGTTATCTCAAATCCTAGTACCTTTTTTTCTTTGTAATTCTACGCCGTTTTCTTATACACTTATATACACGGTGTTTCAGATCTGACGTGCCAAAATAAGGAGGCTGGTAAATCTCAACTAGACAAAAAAAAATCGTATGGTTGGGGGGGGGGGGGGGGCAATCTCACCCGTTTGGGAGTTACAGAGTGATTCATAAATTTCAGTTTTTCATGGTCTGCACATTACACTTTTTTATTTTAATCTTTTGATCTATCCAATATAGTGACATAAAACAAACGCTAAAAGGCCTTTCTAAAATTGTCAAAAATGTTTCTCTAACTCCTACCATTGCACGTACAGTCACTTCCAAAAGTAAAAAAAAAATGGTTTGCAATTACCTAAAATTCAGCAGTTTCTCTGAAATTCATGTAATTAGTACACCTCTTTTTTATTTTTATTGGATTATTGGATTGCCCATCTTACAACCTTTCCTAAGAGGTGCAACAATAACAAGGTAGACACAGGATTATAAAAACCACAATCCTTCCAACTCCCTGAGTACCTTATTATTTTATTGCACTTTAGCACATTTGCACATTTTTAAGATAAAAGGTCGAAAGTGTTTATGTATTGTTAACAGGTAATTAGTTTTAATTATTGCTTCAAAAAAGTTCTAAAAATGTCAGTATAATTTTGCTTTATTGCCGATATTAGCTTGTATTAGCTAAAATTCACACCCTTGTATCCTGAAAAATTTAAAGATTTTCGTAACTTTCCGTTCAGAAAAATAAAACGCAATCGTTATTTTGTTAATAGAATTTATTCGGATCTAAAATTTCTAAATTTATCCGATCTTCTAAAGCGACTAACTGGAACTGATTTGAAATATAAATTTTAAAGAGAAAATTAAAAATTTTTTATAAATGTGTGAAGCAACAAATACACAAATACAAGAGAATTCAATGAATATATAGCAAAAGAAAAAAAAACAAATTACTGTATAAGTGGTCGATCGGAAATTTAACATCCTCCCCCCGGCGATGAATCATCGATTTCTAACGGGTAAACATGTTGAACTGGTCGTCGTATTCTGGTTCCGCTACTTAATCTTAACTCACACGCTCGAGCTCTACCATCACGTCCAATGAAAAGGTTCTCTACACGCGCAAGTTTCCACAAATGCCGGGGTACAAACTGGTCATTGTAAGTGACGACATCGCCAATCTTTATCGTCCTTGAAAAGGGTTGCTTATTGTGATGTGCTGAACGAAGTTGACTTAAGTATTCGGATTTGAATCTCTTTTGAAAATTTTGCTGTAAGCGTAGCCGTGCCATCCACTTAGCACGAATGTCTTGACTGCTATTGCCTTCAAATGTAGTTGGTGCTAGTGTTGCGGGGAAAGTTCCAATTAAAAAATGTGTAGGCGTTAAAGGCGATAGTTCATGTGGGTCGTCTCCAACATAAGTTAATGGTCTGCCGTTAATAACGTATTCTGCTTCTACCAAGTACGTCTGCAGCTGATCCGTTGTAAGAACTTCGCGTCTAATAGTAGCCTTCAACAAATCCTTAACAATTTTCACAAGTCTCTCCCAAAAACCCCCCCACCATGGGGCCCGTTCGACTATGAATTTCCAGGATATGCCTTGGCTTGTTATAAAATCCTGCAAGCCCTGAGAAGAAATAATATTAGCTAGTTGATTGAGTTCTTTAGAAGCCCGTTTAAATGTTTTTGCGTTATCTGAAAGAATGAGCTTTGGTACGCCACGTCGAGCAAAAAATCGTCTCAGAGCCAACATAAATGTTTCTGTCGTCAAGTCGAGAACTAACTCCAAATGCACTGCACGAGTGACAGCGCAAGTTGCTAATAAAATGTAAGCCTTTCGTGTAGAACTTTCCGATGAAATGTTTCGAACATAAAGTGGTCCTGCAAAATCTAGTCCAGTGTTTTCGAATGGTTTCGAGCTAACCAATCTGCATTTAGGTAATGGTGCGAACGGCTGAGTTATAGGTTTACTTCTGAGAAAGCGACAAACATTGCACCGATATATCGTTGATTTAATTAGTTGCCGGCCCCTGACTATCCAAAATTTTTCACGAAGCTTCGTTAATGTTGCGTTAACGCCTCCATGTAAAGCACGTTCATGAGAATATGATGCTATGAGCGAAGAAAAGTGTGAATCCTTCGGAAGTATTATCGGGTTAATTTCTTGCCAGCTAAGATCCGATTCAGTTAGGCGACTACTTATTCTAAGGATTCCGTTTTCATCCGTTACGGGGTTGAACGCTAAAATAGATGAGGAGTTGATAATTGCCCCTTTGCTACGAAGGGCATCGATTTCTTCCTTATATTCCGTATACTGCGTTAATTTAATCCAGTATATTTCCGCCATCTCGACCTCCTTTGCGTTAAGATGGATAGTCTCGTTCCCTTTGCCGCGAATTAAATTCACAAATCGTAACACGTACGCGGTAACTCGGAGAAGTCTTTTATATTGACTGAAATTAGAAAGTTTTAATATAGGTTCTAATTTGGCTATTTCGGTAAAATGTCTTATATATAAATTTAAAGAATTGACTGGTGCTTTAAAATTCAATATCGTTTGAGGCCAGTGTGATTCCTCCTCAGATAACCAAGTTGGGCCAGTAAACCATTGTGTAGAACGTTGCAACTTTCTTCCTGAGATCCCTCGCGTTAAAAGATCTGCAGGATTTTGGTCTCCGGGACAATATTGCCAAGTAGTTGTTGAAATTATCTGCCTGATTTCTTTAACTCGATTATTAATGTACGGTTCAGCTTTGTGTTCTCCATTGCAAATCCAATTGAGTGTAATCTGAGAATCTGACCACAGATTAAATGAATCAAAGGAAATATGCAAGCAATTTGTAAGGTATTTTAGTAATCTCGCTGCAATAACTGCGGCAGTAAGCTCCATCTTGGGAAGTGATAACGCAGACGTTTTATTCAGTGGGGAAACTCGGTTTTTCGAACAAAGGTAGGTAGCGGTGATTTTTCCATCAGTACCTTCTTCCCTAATGTATGCTACTGCTCCATATGCTACAGGGCTAGCGTCGCAAAATATGTGCAGTTGCGTCCTGATTGGGTTGACTACCTTTCGAACGCATCGTGGGAGTAACAAATCCCTTAAAAACGACATTCCGGTCACGCACTCTTCCCAGGTTGTCTTCAAGTAGCACGGCAAGGGTTCATCCCAGAGCATTTTTATTCGCCAAGTTTCTTGAAATAGAAGCTTTAATTTAACAGTAAAAGGCCCTAGTGTTCCTAGGGGGTCGTAAATTTTGGCTAAGAATTGCAACAAATTTCTCTTAGTAATGTTTATAGGAATCGAATCAATTACCTTGTCGAGATCAACGGCAATACAATCATTCTTCTTGAACCAAATTACACCTAACACTTTCTGAACGTCAGATAGATTCGCTACGTCTCCAAAATTTTTACATAAACCTTCGTCGTTGGAATTCCACTTCCGAATATTCATACTGGCTCGTTCAAAAATTTGTCTAGCTTCATTAAAACAACGTACGGCCTTGTCATATGAATCAACACTCATAGCAAGATCGTCCATATAAAAACAGTTCTTTAATAACTTACACGTTTCGGGAAATTCGACCGATTCCATTTCCAAATGCTTCTGTAAAGTAGCACTAAGCAGACACGGGCTGCAGTTAACACCAAAAGTAAGACGGCACATTCTATACGTTCTGATTTTAGGCGTCGTACTGTCTTCCCACGGTTTTTCAAACCAAAAAAAACGATGAACGTCCTTGTCACTGGGTGTTAATAATATTTGTAGAAATGCCTTTTCTATATCACCCACCATTGCTATCTTACCGACGCGAAAATTTAATAAAATGGCTAGGATATCGCCCAACAGATTTGGTCCAGGTAATAACAGCTCATTTAATGAACTATTGTTTGTAGCCTTTCCCGATGCGTCAAACACGATGCGCGTTTTTGTAGTGGTTTTGTCTGGTCGATAAACTGGATGATGTGCCATATAGTACGTTCGCTGAGTTGGCTGAATATCCTCATGGTCTTCACATGGCTCTGCGATTCCAGCGGTGATCAACTCCCACATGGCTCTGTCATAATTCCTTTTCTGTTCCGGATCTTTGGATAAGCGTCTTATCAAACGTTGAAACCTAATTAATGCTTCTTCTCTATAGTTATGTAGATAACAGTTTGGATTTTTCCATATTAATGAAGCCATATATCTTTTGCCGCGCTTAGAAATGTAGCTGTCAACAGAAGCTAATTTGTCTTCTTTAACGGGTGGTATAATACCTATGCTTTCTAGGGACCAAAAACGTTCAATATCAAATTTAATACCTTCAATTTCGTTCGCTTGCGTATGTAAAGTAACAATTGAAGCCGATAACGCAGAAGTTGCGTTGATTAAACCCTCTCGTTGACCATGAAGTGTCCACCCAAAAATGGTATTCACAGCTCTTAAACAATCTGTTAATCTTCGTGATTCATCTAGCACGACCTTCCAATAAATGTCAGCACCAATTAAGAGCCCTATCTCATCTTCCGTTGCGCCGCGATGATAGTTATCTGCGAAAAGAAGGTTCAACGTATTTTGCGTACAACTAGGAACGGGTAAAATATTAGAGCAAATTTCAGGCACTATTACTGCTAGAGCAGTCACGCTTCGATTATTATATTGACTTTTCAAAACGATCTTTACGCGATTCATAGTTTTAATGGGCACATCTTTGTTGCAACCAAATGTCATTATGCGAATGTTCACAGAATCACAAATATTTAATTTAAGCCTTTTCACGACACTTTCCTTTATATAAGTTTTTTGTGAGCCACCATCTAAAATCGCCCGTACTAGTTGATGAGAAGAACTGTCATTAAAGTTGGCTACCACCACACATGCAGTTTGTAAAAAGACAAGAGGCGCTTTTATATCAGACGCGGCAACGTCTGCCGACGGAGAGAATAAATTTGCCGTAGCCAGTTGAGTGCCTACTACAGGCGCTGATTTATCTTTCGAAGTGGTATTGATGGCTGAAACTGACTTGATTTTGGCTTGGTATACTGGGTCACATATAGCGGTAGCATGTTTACCGCTACAACTATTGCACTTAACATTTCTTTTACATGCTTTCGATCTGTGACCACTCCAAGTGCATCTAAAACATCGCCCTTCTCGTTTTAATATTTCCTTACGTTCCGATATAGGCATTGCAGTTGTACAATTTTCGGTAAAATGAGAAAGTGATTTACAAAAAACACACACTGCAGGATTTATCTCTTTCGTTGAAACAAAGAGACCAGCGGTTGTCTTGTTAATATTACGATTATAATGCTGTTCTCTCTTCGATGGAGCTGCTGCAACCCCGCTTCGTTCCAGCGCCATCACCTCGGTTTTTAGGAACTTTAATATACGGCTCATTTGACTGTCACTACAATATGTAGAACTTTCGCTTCCTGCCTTCGTAGATGATATATCAGCGTTTTCTCCCGCCTCATCTTTCTCCGTTGCATTCGAATTGGCCGTTAAGTATTCCACTTCGGTCTCTTCCACGTCCCCTTTCCAACGATGATACGATGAGCATACTTCTGACGGCAGTGCCTTTAAAACCATCATTCTCAGAATTACCGAGTACTGAGTGGCCGCTACTCCTAAGGAATTAAGCGATCGAATGTTGGAAATTACGTGATTATATAATTTTCGCAAACCGGCAGCGTCGCGCGACGAAACAACACGGGGAAGAGACATCAATTGGCTCGTTGTGTATTCAATAAGTTTCTCTTTTTCGCCATATTCTTCTCGCAGCAGGGATATGCATGCTTCATAGTTGGCTTCGTTTGGCGTGTAGCCAGCGATAGATTCGGCTGCTCTCCCTTTTAAATGATTTTGTAAATAATTGAACTTATCAGCTCCAGTTAAATCCGTTCGATCATGCACTGCCGTACGAAATCTCTCCCAAAACGGTAGCCATTCTCTTACGTCACCTGAAAATACTCTTAGTGCTAATTTTGGAAGTTTCGCTGTGTTTGTAATTATAGTGGGATATGGACGTGGAGGATGGGTCGGTGGTTGAGCTGTAGAAAACGGATTTTGCTCGCCGCAAATTTTTTCCAGACGTTTCTTTAAGCGTGCCAGCATTCCGATGGCTTTATCTTCGTATTCGGCGATTAATTCCATTTCTTTGTCGTAATCTTCAACTTTAATCAAGGGTTTCACTTCCTCGTTCGCCCTTTTAAGGCTTTCCTTTGCAGCTTGAAGACGCTCGATATATGTCGTTAACTCTTCTTCGATTTCCAACAATTTATCTGGGTCACCAGATGCCCTTGATTCGGCGGAGTTTAAATATTCTCCGGCGCGATTTACTATTTTCGTCACTTGTGTCCTATAAACGCCACGTGAAGCGAGTTCCATTGTGATTCGATAAAAACAAAAACCGGATTCGTTACTAAATTTAATAGACCAATATAAACTACGTTTTTCTTTGAATTCTATTAACACGCTTATTCCCGATAAAGTTCCCGGGTTTCGGCACCATGAAAAATTTAAAGATTTTCGTAACTTTCCGTTCAGAAAAATAAAACGCAATCGTTATTTCGTTAATAGAATTTATTCGGATCTAAAATTTCTAAATTTATCCGATCTTCTAAAGCGACTAACTGGAACTGATTTGAAATATAAATTTTAAAGAGAAAGTTAAAAATTTTTTATAAATGTGTGAAGCAACAAATACACAAATACAAGAGAATTCAATGAATATATAGCAAAAGAAAAAAAAACAAATTACTGTATAAGTGGTCGATCGGAAATTTAACATATCCTAGCCGTCTGTTGCTCGTACCTGATAAAAAATTTGCTATAAAAAAGGGGCAGTCAGCAAGAATACCTATCATAGTTGAAAAACAAATCAATAAATACGGGTGTTTTTAAGCAAAAATTATTAAAAAATAATAGAATTTACATTTGAGGAATACGCGGATATTATTTACATTTATGGTGTAGTAGACGCAAAAGAGAAAGCGGCTTTACTGGAATATCAAATTAGATTTTCTAACCGGCGAGCACCCCAAAGAGGGGTGTTTACAGGGACTTTCCAAAGGTTAAGAGAAACAGGAAGTGTTACTTCACACGACACACGACATCACGACCCGAAACATCGAAAACTTCTGCCGACGTCGAGTACCAAATCACCACCATCGTCAGGCAGGACCCTGAGATGAGCACGAAACGAGTCACAAGACGATTAGGGTTTGGAAGGCTATTCATCGAGTGGGATTACGTCCATATCAGCATCATCCAACCCAAGGACTACTGGAAGGAGATTCCGAGAAAAGACTCAAATTTAGCACTTGGCTTCTGGAACGCGACATGCACGACTTGAGCGTTTCCGGACCGAATTCTGTGGATGTCAATTCACCAGGAATGATATCACGAACTTCCACAACCTCTATACCTGGTCAAACACTAACGCACACATGGCAAAGGTGACCTTATTCCAGCAGAGATTCAGTGTCAATGCACGGGCTGGTATCATCGGCAACCATTTGGTAGGACCATTTATTTTGCCGCCAGTACTTAATAGTGAAATTTATGCGGACTTTTTTGACAATACGCTGCCAGATATAGAGAACCTTATGGATAATCTTAGGGGAATGTTTCACCAACACGATGGATTACCAGCGCATACGGCAAACATTTTGAAGGAAATACTAAGTGAAAAATTGCCTAACCTCTGGATTGGACGAGGTGCACCGATTCCTTGGGCTGCTAGATCTCCATACCTTACCCCATTAGACTTTTTCTTATGGGGAACAATAAAGGATGAGGTTCGTTCAAGCCCAATTAACAATAGGAAGGATTTAGTTATCCGAATTGGGAATTCAGCGATGAAAATTTGGGAGATGCTGGCTGCAATTCGCCTTAAACAGGGACTTATAAGGATATGGTTAGATACTTATCAAGATTAATTGTAATTATTTTTAAATTCAATTAAAAGCAATTTAGAATTAATTTGAGTTTTAATTTGTTGATTTTTATAATACTCTCCGATTGGTTTTCTATGTATAAATCTCTACATATTTTCTCTACGTGCGCATGTTGCAGATTATTGGAGAGGTTATAAGATGGGCAATCTAATAAAAATAAAAAACAGGTGTACTAATTACATGAATTTCGGAGAAAATTTGGGAAAATGCTGAACTTTAGGTAATCGCAAACCATTTTTTTCACTTTTGGAAGTGACTGTACGTGCAATTGTAGGAGATAGGTCACATTGTTGAAAATTTTGGAAAGGTAATTGGAATAGCGTTTGTTTGATGTCGCTATGTTGGGTAGATCAAAAGATAAAAATAAAAGAGTAATGTGCATACCATTAAAAACTCAAATTTATGAATCACCTGTAACTCCCAAACACTCGAGATTACTTCCCCCCCCCCCCCCCCCCCCCCCCCATACAATTTTTTGTTTGTCCAGTTCAGATCTATCACCCTACTCATTTTGGCACGTCAGATCTGAAACACTCTGTATATTGAGTAAGTATTTCAATTATGCCGACAATTAACTGAATGGTCGAACTAGTTTATACAAAAATAGTTTTATCATTTACAAAGAAAATTGTCATATTATAGTTATTTTCTTGGAGTCCGGTTTTGGTAAACGAAAACTGCCGAAATTATGCAAATGTTTTATTATTAAACTATGAATTTATATACGGTATCCATTGAAAAACGATAGTGAACTATTTGTTCCAATAGGTCTAGAAAGGTTTCATAATTTCTTCCTTCTGAGTCGAAGGGAAAATCTATTTTATTACCAGAATACTTGTCCATGTCCCTTCTTTAACAGGGAGATGTTGGATTGGCATTCTATCTGATTCAGCAAGCGATCACTATACCATATTGTATACCTCCAGCTTATTTGCTTTTGTTAACATTTTCCTTTATTTGAATTTTGTTCTCGCACTAGGAAGTGGTAATACGTAGTCGTATTCCTCTCGGTACTCTCTCTCTCTCCCTCTCTCTTCCTTTTAGTGAAGTTCCCTACAACTGACTGTGGTTATAGGGACTATGTCCAAAACAAGGCGTCCAGCAGCTGAAGAAAAGTTAACTTTTTGGTGCTGCTGTTGAGGACGAGCCAAAGGAGTTTAACTTTCTTTATTAGATACACCGATAGTGTTAAGAAAATTTTTTATAATTCTTACGTTGCTCGAGTTTGGAAACACTTTTAAAGATTGTAGTAGGCTATGCCGAGGGAGACTGCAGCGGTTCAAATATCTGCAGGACCCAAGGGTAATTGGGTCGCAAATGGTGTCTCCTCAGAAGCAGCTCAACCTCCTGTCGTATTCTAGTTGAGCAGGGTGGGTATGGGGGATTTCTTGTCCTTTTGTTTCTCCCCCAAATCGTAGGAATCACCTATGGGTAAATGAAAAAGGGCCAACACTATCAAGCGTTAGAAAAACAATAGAAAGAAGCGGCAACAAGCCTCCAAGAGGGATGCCAAGATTCAGAAGGTCAACCAATTGGTCGAGAGTTTCAACAAATCCCTCTCAACTAGTGAGTCACCTGAAGATGTTGGTACGGCGAAATGGTTCGGAAGTGCAAACTTAGGGACTGTAAAACCGGGAACTGCAACGGATGGTGATAGTCCTAAGGTGGTGCAAGGTGGCGGAGACCGTCAAGAAAGCAGGCAATACATTGATCTGCGGACTTGTAACGGATTTCGTGAAGTTATAGTCGGATAATCGAGATCAGCTTGAGATACCTTCGGCTAGAGTGACTGGCAGTCAAGCTCAGCCATAAGGAAGGCACCAGGATCAGGCCAGAAATCGTCGTAGCCCGGAACCCTTTACTGCCGTAGCTAGAGGAAGGGTGGATGGTGCCCCATGGAATAGAGGTTAGAAGGGATAGTAGGACAACAAAAATTCAAAGTTGACCCCCGCTGAGGAAACTGGGAAGGGAGGAAAAAGGACCGGATTTAAGGTGATCTGTTACGGCTAGTTCCCACCGAGAAATGTTTTTACCGATTAAAAATTTCACACTACCGGAAGGCTCGGGCTGTTTGGTGTCTTATGAAAGATTTTCACAAAAAACATGGTACATAGTCCATCGCTTTTCCATGGTTACTGATTTTATGTTTTCAATTATACAATTATACAGTCAATTAATTTACTTTAAAATTATTAACGGAATGGAATGTTACGTTTTTATTGCGAATACGCCTTAAAAGAATTTATTATATTTTTTTTATTATATAGCCAAAGCCCAGGGGACCCTGTGATGCGTTAGCATGTCTTTTGCCGGAAGGGAATTAGGGTAAGGTGAATGAGGGAACTTAAATGTCTTTTTTTGCATTTCTACAAGCTAGACAAGAGCCCAGAGATGGAGTGGTTTTTTTAATTTTATTTAAAACTCACGGAAAAAACCTGGAACCATGTCGTGGTGAGCGTATCACTCAACCAATTAATCCAACTCCGTCTCTTTGCAGAGCTACTTCGCAGGATAACCAAATCCTAGTTTTCCGACCACAAATTTTAACTTGCTTCTGCCACTCGCATGGTTATCCGGTGTAGTTTTAGTGGAATATATAAGTACATATGTATTTGTATGGAAATTGTGCCAACGGTTAAAACTGCTAGCTAAAAATGAGAAATAAAATTTTATTATGATATTTCCACTGATCTGTCACCACAGAAAACAAAGCCAAAAACAAATACTATAAAACTTGACTTATTTTAATTGGCAATTTCATCATTAGTTAAGTAGAAACAAAAATTTCAATAAAGCAGAATCGAATAACGCGAGTAATATATATTGTCCTTAAATAAGGACATACGAAATCACCTTCTTTAAAAGAACAATTGTTTGTTAGATATTAGCTAATGACAATAGCTAGTGATTGTAGAGATCTCACCTCAATATATCTAATAAATCGGCGTACTACATATAATATGAATTTTATGAAAAAGGAAAATTCCTTTAGTTTTGGTCATGAAATGACTCTACTTTCCTTTTAAGTATGGTTGTGTCGGTTTATTCAATCCGAATAATCGGAACGCACTTAATACATTTCTTACTTGTTCAAAATGCGATTTGCGTTTATTTTAAAGTATATTAAAACCGAAAACTAAATAATTATAGAATATTTGCTTTAACCCAACTTCCGCTTTTAATAGATAGAAATATTCCCACAAATTGTTTCTACTCCGTTTATTGCAGCTTGTATTCTATTTCTTCCATTTCTTTCACGGAATGACAAAATAAATATACCCTATATGCCATGATATCGTAATAGTCAATACTCATTAAGTTCTGTCTCTAATTTTTCCCTTAGGTATGGTATTTTAAAGTCGTTTTCTTAAGTATATTTTTTCAAAGTTCACATTAATTCATCTCAGTATCACCATGTAAATACCCTCCAGGTCTCATTGAATTATAAATACACTTTTTCGATTTCAGTAGATCTCTGAAAGAGAACAGAAACAATCTATTTCCTTTTCAGTGCATGAAAAAGGTTTTATCCTTGCTTCCATCGTAACTGCTGTATACTCTGCTAGTAGAGTGATAGTTCGGGTTTTTAATTTCCTTTCAATAAGACTGTGGACGAATGACACTCTCTGTGTATGGGTTACTTCCGCAAGTACTTTTCGGATATTCGAGCGCCATATGCAATAACATGAAGTACTTTGGTATTATGTTGGCATGGGAGGAACTGTCCTTTTTTAATTAAAAAAACTTTGATTTAATCGAAACTGCAATTATGAACTTTAAAAACAATCACATGCAGTTACCAATAGTAAAATGAAACCGAACAGTAAGAAATGATTAAACAATTAAGTAGTCATTGAAAAGCTTTGTCGACCTAAGGATATAAAACAGATTATTTTTTTGGGTTTAAAGTTTGATGCATTATATTAAATACCTTGTACTATTTCTACATAACCCTTTTCAACAATTCCCTTTTAAAAGAATTCGGTGGAGGTAAATTTTTTGGCAGTAACTACCTTTATTATTTTCGCTGGGTGGATGGATCATATGGGTTCATAAAACTCCTTTGATGACATCTATAAGATTCTTTAATAAACTTTTTCTTCCCTATTGGTTCATAAGATATAGTTATATGGTGACAGGCATTGATTTTTTTAGAAACTTCTTAACTACTATAGGTAAATTGGTTTCATTAAGCAGCTATTACTATTTCTTCAGAGGCGGGCTTATGTCTATATAGCAATTTAACCATAATCTTTATACATTACTTACCGAATTTAGGAATAACACACATTCCTGATGTTTGAAGTTTATTCTCTGGAACCGTTATCGTGTTATAATATGCCTGGTAGACTTTAAGGAAAGAGATAAATCAGCAACAGTATGACTTCCTTGATGCAACAATCTGATGCACTTTTCTATAGAATACCACAAAGTAATAAATACTACAATGGGTCAAGACCCGAGTTTGACACTTGAGGCGCCTACGACTGACCTCTCATTAAGATGAAAGATAATAGATTTTGGTTATAAAGTACTGGGAACTTTCATTGTCTGACTCAATTGCTATTAATTGGTGATTGAATTTCATTTGAGACTAAGCAATCGGTTAACGGGCAATACGTAAAAATTTGATTACACGATTTGATTGTTCGATTTTTAGGCACTTACAAAACTAAATAAAATCGTTTAAATAAAAACGAAACACCAAATTCGGTCCAGACAAAGTTAGGCTCCATCTTTAACTGCTCCTCAACATTGGTGTGACTTTTTTTGCATAGTACGGATGATGGCGCATGATCTATACAACAAAAACGAAGCATCCAAATTGTTCCACGCATAGCAAAATTACGTTCCACTCCTCGCTCAACATTGGTGCAAATTTGTTTTCATGGTGAAAACGAGGGAACTAGGATGCAAAATCCCAAACTAGCATGTATCAAAGGAGGTCTCTTTATCGGACCATAAACAAATCAGATTTGATATTGAGTCATCCTGTGTGCAGCAAGTAGGGATAACAGTGAGATCATCAGAAGAGGACTTGAAGAACTTGAGAGCATATCCCTAGAATCAATAGGGCCCTAGAGGTGACTTCGATACAGCTGCACAACCTAGTTATCCCTTCATACGAGAGTAGCTGTCCTATAAAATACATAGAAATGGGTCTGGTGGAATAGGACGCTAGATAAATTAAAAGTTCAGGCCAGGCAGCTCCCAAGTCCAAACGGCCAGTTGTTTGGAATGAGTACAAGGAGACCCTGACTGAATATAACAAGGAGGTAAGGAAATCCAAAAGAACTTGGAGCAGCTTCTGTGAAGGTATTGATGACTACCTAGTACCGCACAACTACAAAAAGGTCTATCTAAAGACCACTCTAACGGCATTGTTCAATTTATTCAAAGGGGTGAAGGAACCTTTACAGAAAGGGGAGAGTAGACAATAAAACTCCTATTGGGATCTCACTTTCCAGATTCTAGAGCAATTGAAGATATAGAAAGGTATTCTCAGGCGGATTGTCTTCACTACCGCCCTTCAAACCGGATTAAAAGCCTTTCTGAGCAATTCTTCACCATGGGGAGAGTAAGATGGGCAATAGGATCACTTAAACCATATAAGTCTTCAAAAGGTAACGGTATCACGCAGATCTGCTACAGCAGAGTAGTGAGCTCAACGCAAAGTGTACCGCCATATTAGTCTTGTCTCATTCCTGCTTAAGCAACTGCAAGGGAAATTGAATAACATATCAGATATGTGATCTTGAAAACAAAACCACTGCATGCATATCCCTACATAATCTGCTCGAAAGATTAGAAATGGCAATAGTGGTAAAGAAGTAGTCCTTTGCGGCTTTATGAACATTAAAGGCGAACTTGATAACACCACCTCCCATATGGTGGCAATAAATGGAAAGAAGAAAGCACAGATGAAGCTAGAGCGGCTGGGAGTAACCGGTGCTATGCGCTCCTGTCCAACCTGAACCTTAAAGCGCTTCTAAATCACCTTACCTTACACTCTCAAGTACGGAAGCAGCTCTTAGTACTCTTTGGTTACAGACAGGTATCCTAAACTCTAAAGAATCTTTGATGAGCAATAAATTCGAATTCGGCCGCAATGGAGTAAGAGTATAAGTTAGTCAAAGAGGTAAGATAGTGCTGGCATAATCGCTGACATGAAAGAGGAACTCTAATATGGATAAGATGGGAACCGAATCGAAAAGTATCGATACTTGGCATTGCAATATATCCGCATCTTTCGGTACTTAGATATAAATATACCGTTGAAGAAGCATCGATATTCAAAAGTATTGGAACCATAATGGATAAAAAATTAAAAAAATTATATATGGTGTAGAAATTGCATAGAAATTACAATTATTATCTTATTGGTTTTTTGTTGTTGTTGCAAAACAATTTGCAACAACTTTATCGTTGAGAAATATCAAAATATCGATTTGTTCAAAAGACATATGCATTTGATTGATAATTTTTTTTCAAAGGAAATCTTTTTAGCAAATGAATAATTTGAAATTTCGCAACCACACAGAACAACCAAAAAAACAGATGAAATAAAGAACAATAAGTCTTTATTTCAATAGAAATCTATTTTTAGCTTTTGCAAATAATGAGACGGTGTGTACTGGGCTGTCAATACTTCAAGTATTGATAGAAAAGTATCGAGGATCGGTAGTATCTGGGGCTGGTGTTACCGATTACAAAACCTCGCAGTATTGAAAGCAAAGTATCGCCCATCTCTACTAAATTCCAACTGATAAAAGCGTTAGGCACTGTGCCAAACGTTTTTCAAGCAGATATACATACTGTCGAATTCTGCGCATGCGAGATACTCCGTCGGGTTGCCCGCAGTGCTAAGGCGGCGCTTAAAGCGGTTGATTGACTTAATTGCATCAGACCTCCAACAAGACTGGAGGTGTTGTTGGAGGTCTGATGTTCAAATTGGGCACAGTCGGCGGTTCTTTAAGCTCAGGTGAACAGGAATTTGATGGTGCAAAGGTCCTTTTCTGCTAATGAATTCATGTAGTTGAACTTGTCATGTTTTGCATTTCTTTCGACGCCTTTCTGTAGAGATCGGTTTTTTAGTTCTGAGGTCTTCTTTGACTGCAACTTAAGTTGCAGAATTATTGCGGTCTGCTTCAGTTCTTGTTTTTTGTACCACACCACGTATCTTGTACAACAGCTCACAAGCATTCCTTCACACTTGTTCCAAGATGGAGATAACTACTTACACCAGCGCCGTGCTTAGACCTTACATCGAGAAGACGCTTCTTCGGCTTTTCAAAACAGCAACATGCAGTACGTTTACATGCATATTTGAGTACTTGACTTGAAATTTACACGTAACTCAAGTCGGGTTTTTGACTGGTTTACTTCAGTTACAGGTCATAGAACAGATAAATTATAACATGATTAGTCAAAAATTGTTGAAGTATTTGAAAAATACCCTGAAGAAAAATTGATAAGAAAAATCAGAAACAATTTATTTATTTATTCAATCTTCATCAATTACTGATCACTACAAAAGGAAAAAGTTACCAATAACAATTAAAACAATAAATAAAAATAAAAGATAAGAGTATTAAACAGGCGAGGGATTAAATTTATAGGCTAATATATATCATATTTAATGAGATGGTAAGGGATATGGGAAAAAGGCCGAGGCCTTAAGCAGGGAAACGAAACCGATCTATTGAAAACGCCCAGAAATTCAAGAGAATTAATTATACCCTGCAGGAAGTCGAAAACAGAAATGATTCCAAACCTGTTTCGACTAGACTCAGGAATCTCCGAAAAGGAACCAAAAATGGATCAGCACATGAATACGGAGAGAATCAGTCCAAGGAAGGCCAGAAAGAGAAAATCTAACAAATCTGCATTGGACAGCCTCAATGCGATCAATGTGAAGCACGTAGAAAGGAGACTAAACTGTGCTAGCATTCTCTAGGATTGGTGTAACAAAAGTGCAATAAAGAAGCTCCATTGTTAAGGGTAATAAAATTCTTTGAACATCTTTTAACAAAGGCCAGATTCACATTTGTCTTACTTATAGTAGCGTCAACGTGATCCTCGAAAGAAAATTTGGTGTTAAGCGCGACCCCCAAATATCTGGCTACCGCTAATAGTCAAATTGAGGATTGATTTCTTGTGCGAGAGAATTACATAACAGTTTACTAACATTAGCATAGGAAGGGCACAGTCATTGTCATTTCAATCAGAAAGCAACGTGTTGGCAGCGTCAGCATAACAGAGGCTTCTGGAGTCAGTTAAAGTCAAAGATACATCAAAAACTTTGTAATATAAATTGACAATAACGATATTACATGTGTAGCCCTTTTTATGGAAGGGAATTATCGTAGGCAACTTCCAGGATTTGGGAAGTACACCAGAACAAATAGACAAGTTAAATAAATGACAGCAAACAGGAGCCAGAGACAAACTGAAATTTTTCAAAAAATACGCAGGAATTCAATGAATCCAAAAACATGGCCTTAAGGAAGTCTCCGAAGAGTTCGGTAATTGTCAGAGGATGATTACTTCCACGGTTGCCTAGACGTAACGTAGAGGTATATCCGTTACATTTAAAAATTTACCAACTTTCAAAACTGCTTGAGCCCAGTGCATAAAGAAAACGTGGAAGGGACT
Source organism: Leptarthrus brevirostris (assembly GCA_964036015.1). Classification (NCBI taxonomy): domain Eukaryota; kingdom Metazoa; phylum Arthropoda; class Insecta; order Diptera; family Asilidae; genus Leptarthrus; species Leptarthrus brevirostris. Next base: position 45,486,875 of record OZ038372.1, read on the forward strand.
CGCACTCTAAACATAATGTCTTCAGGCCCATAAGTCTCTCATCCCTCCATCTCAAAACAGACTTATATATATATATACATTAAAGATACAGTTGAGTGATCTTAGCTATCTCCCAACATGGAAAGAATAAAGGTAGGTCCGCCGAGACAGCCTTACATAAACTAATCATTAGTATATGTTAGAACGATCAATACTGCATAAGGAATTCACACTTGCAGCCTTCCTCTATAGTGAGGCTGCTTTCAACAACATCAGACCAAAGGAGATAATGACATTTTTGAGGAGTTTGGATCTAGACATCTAATTGATTTTAATGTTCAAAAGCAAGATCGTTAACTCCAGCTTAGGGGGATCCACTATGCGAAGACTTGAAAATAGAGGCACATCTTAAGGAGGTACCCTTTCAGCACTCTTATGCTGACGACATCGCCTGGTAAATGAGTAAAAAGGCAATAGGCTATATGTAAAAGTTCGGGCATGGAGCCGTGCACTGTGTACTAGTACTAGAAAAGGTTCAGAGGATGGCAGCACTATATACTGCTTAAAGGTGTCCTCGGAACTACACCCTTTAAAGCCTTTCACACCATTTTTACCCGCCTGCAGGTGGATCTTTTCGGTAAGCAAATAGCATCCTCTTCTGCCATTAGGCTCAATTCAGTCCAGACTTTTACGCGTACCGAATACGGACACTCTATAATTCTGGACGGTAGCATAACAATTAATACTGATTGTACCACATCCAAGCCTTTTTTTGCGCTAAATTTGACTCCTCTATTCCCAACAAGTCGGAATGGGAAGATGGTCCCCTCAATTGTGAGAGTCCGTGTATCTATACACTGATATATGTATCTTCTCAGATAGTGAGGTTCTATTTAGACTCTCACGGGAGTGTATACGACCTCCAATACTGCCAAATTATACCGCTCAACTCTGAAAGAAATGGCTGACAGTGTGCAGGGTAGCACTACTATCTGCTCTGGGTCTGTCCACCATATCCAAATGAAGGGTCCCAGGATCTGATCTGCACGATTACGGCCTGGGGCAGAATAAGACCAACATTCAATATGCGAGGGAATGAAATTGTGTACGGGAAATTCTCAGCAATTCCGATCAGGTTAAAAACTATTTTAGTAGATTCACTTTTCAGTAGTGCTCAAAGTGTAACGGCTGTTAGAGGACAACTTACAGTCCTTGGAGACATCATTGATGATTCTGAGAATACACTTATACACCCCCACACCACAAAATTAAACGAATTGGTAGATGCAGCACGAGAGCGTTTCAGTCGTCTCTTTACTTGGGAACTTAGCGCTGAGGTGATAAACGCTGGCACACTGAATCGACCGCCGCACACGACATTCAGCACACTCACTCCACGTCGGTTGCGCAAGCCTTCGTAGGAGTAAATCTTACGGATCACTTAGGTGTTAATAGATGGCGCGCATATCTTGGGGTAGGTTTGGGAGTAATGGGGACAATAACTAGTAGAGGAATCTATAGATATCCGTCTAATTACAGATACTCGGATGTGGCATTCAAATTGCTCCATCAAAGTCTCGTGCATACAACAGTCCCTTTGAGTCTCTTTTGACACTGATATGGGGCACAAACTTCGACCGAATGGATTTCGGCTTGAATAAATTGGGCCAACTACCCAATGCAATCAAACCTCAATTTCTAGTCAGCAGTCAGTAAACGGTTTATGGCGTTTAGGGTCCAGACTTGTGCCACCACTGTCCCAGACTGCTAGTTCAGGTAAGAGAGTTCTGAATTGTCTGCCAAAGCGGAGCGCCTCGGTCAAGTGATCCATTACGGGTATTTATGATAAAAACGCGCTGAAGGACGCCCATGCAGCCGACTTCATGATAGAGATGTGCAGGGGTATGAGTCGACTTACCTTCTCCATTGCGGTTGTTGGACAAGTCCTTATTACTCCTGTTACGGAAAGATAAGCAAGCCGCAGAATCTTGTTAAATTTGGTGATTGTCGTCCGTTGTGGAACTTTAGGCCACCAGAATATGTCATTATAGGTTACGATTGGTTTGACAATCGTGTTTTATAACCAGGAAATCGTCTTCGGAGGGAGACTCCAAGTTCTTCTAAAGGGTTTTCGATAGGCTGACAGGACACCAGAAAAGCCTTGGCATGGTTAATAGTGAGGCCTTCTATAGTGCACCAGTTGGTAACTGTTCGAAGAGCTGACCTCATTAAATCAGAAAAAGTCGAGGCGACCTCTCATCCCCCTCCTCGAGTACAAGAATCCAGACCTCTCTGTACGATAGCTTTAAATATAGACATATACTTTGTACTGTCTACATAAAGTGAAGCACAAAATGCCATTTCTTTATGATGAAGGGCTTTCTCGATCTTACTAGTAAGATTGTATAAGGCAGGTTTTGTTTACTATTTCCATGTTTGGGTATTTATCCGCAACTATTTTCCTCTATGAGAGTGGTACGTAGCACTAACCTTGTAATTTTCGAAAATGAGGATGGACAACATAGAAGCCCAACGGATCGAAGGGGACCACCTGCCACGAGGTGAACTGGGAGACGTTAAATACCATTGAGTTTGGAATGCGTTAGATATAACACAATTTGCTCTACCAATTTGGATCATAGAAATGTCATTGTTTAACGATCAGGATATTTGTTTTCACTGATTTTTGTATACATAATCGGCAAGGTACGCGAAATCGGTGAAATAATCGATCCCTTAGGTACAACAATCCATCCTTAGGGAAATCGTCTACTATAAAACGATTTAAACGGCCTGACGAAAATCTTTCTATCAATTTTAAGAGATGAGGTGCAGACCAAAAGCTTGAAGTTTGGGTGGAAGGGGAGAATGCTAGACTCTATTAAAAGTATTTTTTTAACAGCGTCAATATCGGTCTTTCAAAAATTATGGAAGCAATGAATGTGTTATATAATATGGTTGATTTCAAATTAAATGTTTCACATACCACTCTTTTTTTACAACAGGGAAAGTTCAACATTTAAGAACTAGTTCAGCAGTTTCTAAAAAAAATATGCCAATTAAATAAGTTGGTCAGCAGTGCTCCAAATAAATAACCTTGTAGCGTAATCTGTTGTCTGAGTAAAGTAACTATGGAAGTTAACTAAAAATACCGGCACCTTATTATTATATTCTTCTTAAATAATAAGAACAATTACAAAATAACTCAAAACAAGTCTACGATTTCTGACAATTGAGTGAAGTAATAAATGGCCTGTAATCAATGTCATAAATAAACCGGATAAAGTAGTTCGATCTTTGATCTTACACAGAAGATATGCATGCTGATGACATAAGTTTAAAGTAAGACAAAATTTTATCGAATTTTCTTACACAGCGAACACCTGCAACATATCTTGGAAATTTACCTTCTGTGTGTTTACACTGATTTCGTATTTGATCCATACGAATTCTTATCACCAATAGAAAAGATTAGATTTGACCATGTCCGGTGATTTAATATAGATGAATCTTAAAGACGATTGAGAAATTTATTAAAGGCTATGCTTGAAAATTTGATAAGAAATCCACAAATCACTTTCAAATATCAGATAAAAAATTCTTCTTAGTTTCAGTATATAAAGCTTTTCTGACGAGCAGAAGACACCAACTTTTCGATTTTACAGTGAGGTGTTTCGGAATGAACTTAGCTTTAGTAATTCTATTGGGCTTTTGTGCCTTAATGGTAGATTTTTTGATACATTACTTGAATTTCCATTATTAAATTTAAAATAAATTTCTAGGCACATGCACAAGCCTCACAGGAATATGACAGTTGGGAAAATTTGGATTCTGAGGTAAGTGCAATTATTCAACAATCAATAAATGTCTGAATATTGCTTATTACAGCTCTTTGAAGATAAGCCAGGATTCGTTTTAGGTTTGGTAAACGGAATGGTTGAGAAAATAAAGGGCTATGTTAAAAAATATACTACAATTCTTAACAATCAACTAAATAATCTAGTGAACAAATTCGTCTCTGAAGCACTTCGACTGAGCGATTCCGCTTTGGAGAATGTTAAAGATATGATAAGGGATGCCAAAGCCGAGCTTATTTCCAAAAAGGACAACAATGCTGTAGTTTGTTTTGACAAATACCGTCCAATATTAGATGAAATTTATACCAAATCCAAAAAGGACGTTGAGAATTGCGTTGTTCATGCAGTTGGAGAAATTTATAGAGTTAAAAGTAATGTACAGAAATACATTGATGCTGTTAAGGAACAAGTCAGTAATATTGGAGAAATATTGAAGCAATGTATTAGACCACTTAATCCATTTTACACAATGAAGTGCATGCTAAAAAATGTAAGATCTGAGTTATTTTGAGATGAATACATAACATTTTTGACTTTTAGGTTAACAACGTCTTGGAATCTCTGAAGGAAATTGTTGCCAATGCATTTAAAGCTCTTAAGGAAGCAAACAAAGAACTGCGTAAAATCATTTCAGAAGCTCAGTTTTGTGTGCGAAAAATAGTTAATGAGGCAGAAGTCCGCGTAAAAAGCGTTTTCGGTGAAGTTAGAGATTGCTTAGAAAATGGATTATCAACAGAGTCACCAACTACGTCTGAGGAACAAAGTACGACTGAGGCACCAACTACGACTGAGGCAACAACTTCAACAATGACTGAAACATCAACTTCAACTACGACTGAGACATCAACCACAACTGATTCAGTAGTTTGGCCTGAAACACAGACTGAGTCACCTGAACAGCCAATTTGAACTGAGTGAGCAAATGGAATTACAGCTGAACAATAAACTTAAACTGGGTTACTAACTACAGCTATAGCAGAGGATGTAACCAATATAAAAGTAAATAAATATTTTATTTCTTAATTTGTTTATTTAATCTTATTTTATTGTGACGACGAGGCCCAATTTAATACTTCTATTCCGCTTCAATATTCTAATAAACCATCAATAGTGAAGTAATTAAAGTCAACGGTAAAGTTTCCTCTCAATGACTTTTATAAGGAGTATTGAATGAACTTTTCCAACTGTCAAATCGGTTAGCTCGTAAATAATGGTTAGTAAAGGAAAGGATAGTGCGAATTATTCGGTAAGAAAAGAGCGTCAGAAAGGGTCCGTATTGCATTTAGAGTTAAACTTGCCTTTAGGTTTAAAACCCATTGATTTTTTTATGCTGCGATGTGAAAAACTGCTTCTGAATAGGAATGCTAACGAAAATATCGATATATCGAGTTTTAATGTGATTGTTTAGTGTCGATATATCTCTTCTTCTCTATCCCTAATCTCTAAATAGTATAAAGCAAAGTCGCTGTCTGCCTCTGTCTGTTTCTCCGCTTACTTCTTCTAAGCCACGCAGCGGATTTTAAAACGGTTTTCAGTAATAAAAAGATCGATAAACGAGGAAGGTTTGTGTATATAATTTGTAAATATTTTGTACAAACTGTTTTCGTACGCTTACATGGCTAACGCTGGCCAACTCTTAAGAGTTACATCAAAAACAATGAACGAACAAATTTTAGGTCTTAAATAGGCCTTAAAAGGCCCTTCTAACTCAGAAGGTGCACTCCTCAGGCAGAAGCCTAGAATCAACTGACCTACTCGCCAGAATATAACGATATATTGAGGCGAGTGAGGCTCCCACATCAACATGCAGAAAAAACATTAGTAATTAAAAAAACAGAAAACTTTTACGTCTTAATGGTGAAACTGACGAAGAACGAGAAGTCAGGCTGTCTAATAGAAGAGAAAGTAATTTTTTGAGAAGAAATAGAGAAACGCCTGTTGAACGTGAAATACGTCGTAGTCCTGACCGGGATAGACATAGGTCACAGAGAGCCAGCGTGAATGTGAAGTTCATCCTAGTCGGACGTGATATGGATATATATAGATCTCAGAGAGTCAGAGAATTATCTGAACGCAGGTCAATGGGGATTCGTAATTTCTGATCAAATAAAGTTAATTCTGCCATGAATTACGATTCTTCTATTGAATACAAGAATGATCCTGTAGGTTCAATAGGTCCAATGCCTGTTGCCTGTGAATATTGCTCTGCTTTAAAATGAAAGTATGAATCTAAAGGCCTGTGTTGCTTACAAGGAAAAATAAAATTAGAGGAAGTTATTCCTCCACCCACTATATCCACTACACTCTCCGATTACGGGTGATCATCCTAAATCTAAACTATTCATGCGCAATATACATACGTCGATATAACAATGCTTTTCAAATGACCTCTTTTAAGAATACGCAGGTTGTTGAGCGAGGTTTTATGCTTTAGAACTATTTTATTTCAGATCCGGAAACGCAAGCATCAACGCGGTCTAATAGTGTCACATAACCAATTGATAATAATTTGGTAAGATCAAAATACATATGTTACATTCCCATAACAGCTACATACAGTCTTTCAAACTGTTAGTATAAAGCCATAATCACTGTTGTCATATAACTTAATATAAGTTTTTATACCAAGCTCATTTCACTTGCACTTCATGGAAAACTATCAATTTATACAATTTATTTTGTGCTGCAGTTTTGATGGTGTCTAATGTTTTTCTAGCAAATGCTTTAAGTAAGTTGAAATCTAATATATAAGTACCCTGTCGTGTAGTCAAGAGTTTTAGAAAGCACCATTTGTAAAGTTTAATTAATATTTTAAAGAGAAGAAAGCAATTACCATGTAAATTGAATCTTAAAAAGAGATTAAAAAAAATGGTGCTTACATTTATATAAACGAGAAAATGCAATTATTTTTACAAGACAAATCAATGACATAGATGTATAACAAGTTTTTATACACATTATATAATGCATAATATTTTTAAGAAGTTGTACAAAAAATCATTGTGCTGTCCTTCTAAACAATTACT